>CM031243.1:407676308-408988808 GCA_018340775.1 Taxus wallichiana var. yunnanensis | reverse complement strand
TGATAGTGGATTCGTTAAGGAATGTGGATGTGTTAGGTAGTAGGGTCTTTGGAAGGTAATGGTACTCTTCCCCATATAGGATAGGATATATCGATCATCATGGCATTGAAGGATTTTGATTGTAGGGGAGTTCTCCTCTACCATTTCAAGTAATGCGAGTGGAAGGGTTTCGACCATTGTTAGCCTAATAAGTAAGTAGTCCTAAGCTGATAGTATTGACTACAAAAATGTTAGGAGGGATATAAATGGTGTCATCGGTGTCAGCGTAATCGTCATGTGAAGGTGGAGAAGATGGTTATGGTTCTATTATAGATCCAAATGCAATATTTACAGAGGTGTCCAGATGGGGTTTTTCAAAACCTAATCCATATTTCTCATGAGGCTTCTAGGAATGATCAAGGACAAGGTCATGAATACCATGTTTTTAGCATCCTAGACCAAAGCCTTTCCAGGTAAAAATATGGAGATACATATGTGCAAAGGCTTGGTTATATAAGAAGGAAAAATCTGATATGAATGGCTTAGCATGATATTGATTATTCTGAATGTGGGAATGGTGATCAATCCCTCTATAGATGAGATTAGTTTTAAGATGTGGAGGACTGAAGGAGATAATATCTCCAATATTAGGTTTGTACATCAGTTGTTTTTTAGGCCTTCTATACGTTTTTACATCGAAGTGAGTTAAGGGTAAGGAGGCGATACTCCTAGTGATAGGTGTTGTATGAAATCGGTAATTTTTATGCGATGATGGAATAATTGAGTACAGGATTGATTAAAGGAACTGGAATTTATCTTTGGGATGAGCCGTCATTAGGTCGATATGGTATGTTACAATATTTAAAAGGGTTCAAGTTGGCTAGAGCAAAGTGATGGTTTTACCTTCATCTTCATATTTTAGGAAGCAATGGAGGGTGGATGGGATACAGTAGTCTTACAAGAGGATGGGCTAGGGTAGTTGTGTGATTCAGTAGGTCCTTTTGTGGAAGAAACACTATGTGTTGGTAGTATGGATAATTCACATGGAGTTCTTGTGGTAAAAACAATAGGATTTGAAGACATAGATGGTTTAGATGGTGTTTCTGTGATAGGAGCATTAGATGTTAAAGGTGTGGGTGATTGATCTTTGATAGTGTTGATGGTGTGATGAGAGTGGATGACATTGGATTGGGGTTGACTAGTAGATGGGGCATGGTTTAGAAAAGGATATTTAAATACGTCTAAATTCTAATTTAGAGGTGCATTTGGGTTATCCAATTACAACTCACCTTTTTCAATAAGGTCCTAAAGGACATTCTAAACGAATGACACCTTTCAATGTCATGACCCTTAACTCGATGGTATTTACAATAATCATTTTCTCTATACCAAGAGGGATTTGAAATAGATGTGTCGATGAGATGAACAGGAGGGATCATGATCATATATGTAGCTAGGAGTTTATTAAAAATTGTGGTGTAGGATTCTCTAATGGGTGTATAATTACGTTACGGGTGGGTGGGTTCGAATCCGAACGCGTTCCTTGCAAGAAGCTTTTATGAAAATCATATTCACTAAAGTTTTAGATTTATCATGACTAGAAGAAGGTTTGAACGAGGACTCAAGTTTAGGTTTCTTTGATTTGTGTTTGACTCTACCATCCTTGAGGCGCAGAGATCCAATTTGTGAGACATAGTAAAAGCTTCATCAAATTTTTGCAAATATTGGGTTTTTAATGTTGATTATATATTTTTGGCATGAGAACTAGCGAACAACTTGATCAATTTGGTTTGTGGGAGGGAGAAGGATAATTAATTAATAATACCCCTCCAATGGGTGATGAAGTCTACAATAGATTCGTCTTAAAACTATTTGATGGCGTAAAGGTCATTAATGGTAACTTCACGAGAGATGTTAATCGATAAATGTTCTAAGAAAAGTTGTACGAAGGATAAGAGTGATCATTGTGGGATACTTGTTATACTAATCTAATAAAAACCTAGCTAAAGACCAAGGAAATTTCCTCGTCATGAGGTCCTAGTTGTGTGTGATAAGATAATAGGTGTGGTAGAATGCTCAAATGTGTTGTTGTGGGTCCTATTTACCATAGAACTTAAAGAGATTTTATATTTCCCTGTGAGGAGGGTATGCTTTGTAACATACATACAAATTAATAGGATTGTTACATATTTTTTTATATGATAGGGTGTTTAAGGACACGTAGAAGCGACTTTTACATGAGATCCTATTCATTAATATTTGTAAAGGATCATTTTTTCTTATTGTTGGGGATTGAATGATGATGGAACATGTTGATTATATGTATATGGGTTTACTTGTTGATATAACTAATATGGTAAATGGATATTATGTTGAATAGGAACACTCATAAGAATTTTATATGTTAGATATGAAACTAGAGGTTATGAGGGTTGAATATATTGATATTAGATTAGGATTGAGGTGTTAATAAAGGGTTGTGATTGTTGGGTTATATGTTGTGATGGGATGGAAGTATGGATAAGGGGTTGAGATTTTTGTGGTATATATTGAGATGGGATAGAGGTATTGATGAGTGGTTAGGATGGTTGAGGTATATAGTGAGTATGAATTTGTGAAATAGGGGCAATCGATACCTGTTGTGAAAAGAATGTGTGCTAGCAATAGAACTTGTGTTGATAAGGGGTATTGATAGGGCATGGAAATGACTAGACTCTAAACTACATAGGTTGGTTGTTATGACGGGATAAGAGGGGTTGTTTTAGGGATGGCGGTCAAGATTACAAGAGGTGTAGAAGAGACATTAGAAGTTATGGGGCTAGATGTGGAAGGAGATGTGTTTTTATTATTTTACAAATATGACGAGCTAGATGAAGGATCTAGTATGGAAGATGGTTATTGATTGGTTATATCTTGTGATGAAATAGCTTTAAGGTCAAAAGTGATTATAGGTACTAATGACGCAGTGGCCAATGTTTCTGGTCCACCAACAATGGAATAAGGATGAAGCCATTGAATACCTAGCTTCTAATTAGGGTTGACAAGTTGGGAAGTTTTGAAAGTGACATTAGAGATAGAAGGATGTTGTTCGGTGTTGGTTGTTGAAGGTGTTGGTGCTCAAATTGATCTCACCCCATTTATCCTTAAAGTTCTTCGGTTTACTGCTCTGTTGTCTTCCCTATCTCCCCGTATTGATGCATTAAAACTCGTCCCCCATTTAGTTGCCATGATCAGTCCCTTCCTTGGTCAAGGATCACTTAAAATTCTAGAATTTTTTTTTTTCCTTTGTCCATGTGAAAGAATCTGTAACTTGGGTGAAAACTCGAGTTTTTCCTTTCCTTCCATTTTCCACAGTCATGTTTTGTTGTCCCTGTCATTTTTTTTCCATATATCTATGGAAACGTGATTGGATGTGGCTTGATGGATCACATTTGGGTCTTATATCATTTCCAAACTCTCTGTCTGTGAAGAAAGATTCATTTCTAGGCTCAAATGGTGATTTTCCTACATTTTACGGTTTGACGAGTGTATTTTTCTTGGTCAAATTTACATCTCAACATCTGTGGAGATGTGGCCCTTTTAGTTGGATGCGGCTCGGTGAGGCACTTTGAAAATTATAAGGCCCACTTCAACTCAAAAAATTTCCACATGGAGGGTCGGTGCTCATCTAAAAATTCACCTTTTGGTTTGGCCTTGGAGTTGCACCGGGGAGACACGTGGAGGTTTCTGCTGCCTTTCCCAGACTTAGACAATTTTTTCATGCGGTCGGTGTAGCTTTGGTAGACCATGGACACGTGGGGGGTAGGCACTCATTTGAGGATCCGCCTCAGGGTCCCACCTTAACAATTATGACAAGGAGACATGTGGAGGCTTCTACTGGCTCCGCTCTATACTTAAACTTTTCAAACCAATTTTGAAGGCCTAGGACATGTGGAGGGACCACACCTGTTTGGGGAATAGCCCCTAAATTTTATTTTGAAGAAGCGCCAGGAGGACACTTGGAGGCTTCCGCTCACTTTTCCTTGCTTGGACTTTTCAACGGCCAAGGAAAATTGTCTCGACCCTAGACACATGGCGCCTTCCACTAATCCTTCAACTTTTTAACAACTTTTCGGATTGAGACACGTGGTGAGCACGCACTTGTTCAAGGTCTCCACTTTTAAGGACCATACCGAAGGTACGCTAGGGTGACATGTGGAGGCTTCTGTTGGCTCCTTTTACTGAGACTTTTTCAAAGGCCAAAAGATGTTTTTCTTGGCCCCAGGGCACATGGAAGGCCCACGCTTGTTTGGAAACTTTCCCCTATACTTCTCCTTTGTAGTTGTGTCAAGGAAACATGTGGACATCTATGATATAAAGTAGAAAAGGGGTAGAATCAATTGTTATTGTGCATTTTACCTGTTTTTTCCGCCATCTTTGCTCCAAGACTCCTCATGATGTGAATACGCATTATTTTTCATCATTTTTGATAAAATTTCTTGTCGTCTATGTTTGTAAAGTGCCATTGAATGGATTCAAAACTTAATTTGTGAGTCCAGGGATTGTTAAGGTCAAAAATTTGAAGTTGGAATTGCTCAGGCACTTGCAAAAATGGGAATTACTAGAGAAGATGGATGTGGTGTAGAGTTGCAAAGGAAAAAGAGGGAAAAGGATGAAATGATGA
The DNA here is from genome assembly GCA_018340775.1 of Taxus wallichiana var. yunnanensis. Classification (NCBI taxonomy): domain Eukaryota; kingdom Viridiplantae; phylum Streptophyta; class Pinopsida; order Cupressales; family Taxaceae; genus Taxus; species Taxus wallichiana. Next base: position 408,984,166 of record CM031243.1, on the reverse strand, counting down.
AGGTTGCAAGCACAAAGGATGGAAAAGGTGTTGCCTCGAGAGCGAAAAGGATTACCTGTCAGATCTAGTTGTACAGAGCCTCTAGAGAATTATTGAAATGGGGATTTCTCACATGATAGATTCAAAATGATTAAAGGCCAAAAAGGTTGTGGCATGGCATCCTAGTCATTAATCGAGGGTTTGAGAAACGTGATCAATTCACAATTGGTCCACCTAGCAGCATTCGGATGTGAATTTGTTAAATGTCACTTTCTGAGACAAATTGGTAACAAGCAAAGGTCCCTCGAATAATCTTCTCTTTTGGGGGGAAAATTGAGTGAGTAAATCTATAAATGCAATGAGAATACTCTTGCAAAAGGTCGAGGATTAAATTTCATAAGAAAAATTTGAGAAAATTTGTATTCTAAGAAACCCATCTAAAATACCTGGTTAATTTCCTTTATGTTAGATTTTCTATTATGTCAAGTTGGTTACAAATGTATAGCCATTGACAAGCACTGAGATTTCTCTGGAAGCTTTCCCCTACTGATGAATTTAAACAATTTTGAAATTAATTTGTGTCAATCTTGGAGCAATTAGTGTCTACTTTGTTTCAGAATGTTTGCAAGTAGTTTTCTTTTGTTCCTATTACAATATTACATTGAAATATTTGTGAAATCACACAGGATCTCATCCCTATGATAGTTTAGTGGAATTTTCAATTTCATTTCAAGAAGATCCTTCATCCTGTGATGAGATAAATGATTTAAAATCACTCCATTGTCATTTGTTGATAAAGATTGTCTGTAAGTCTTTGGGTGTACCTTAGGCGTGATTGATCAGAGATTTTGGTGTTTAATTGAGTCTTTAACTCGAGCCTTCATGTTAGATTCTCAAATATTTTGTGAAAACATGCTGATTTGGGCCTCCATTAAAGCACACCTTCTATTTGAAGGAACATCTTAACTATTCTGAAGTTTTCTATTGTTGAGTTGTCTATTGTTGTGAAATTTCTCAAAGATCTAGTATAATCAACTTTATCCTACTTAATCTCCCACCAAAATCATTCAAAAAACCATGAATCCATCCTGAACTACCCTTGTTTTCCCTGTATATCAACAAAGGAACAAAATCTATTTACTAAAATATGCAGAACAATCAGGATCTCATAATGTCTTCAGTAACCTTAGCCTTGTTTTGAAAGTATCTCCATCTTTTAGAAGTGATAACTCTTAAGAGTTAAATTATGGAGTATTGACCGTATTTTCCCAAGGTTTTCTTCATAAAATTTTTGTAAAAGAAGGATATATCCATCTCCTTCATCAAACAGAGGTTACACTACATGTCCTCTCACCCTGGTAGAAAGACACGACCTAAAGTAGTGAGGATAGGTCAAATTCTCTTGAAGGTGTTATCCATCTCTCCAAAAATCTGAGTGACAAAGGGCCGATTAAATCCCATCCCCGGATACAAAATGACACACATCATGATCTATATATCTCTAAGCTCTATGCCAACTCGTGATGTTTCTCACCTTAAAATGGAGACACCCCGAAGAAAGATAGGAATTCAAAGCCATGGGATTTGATTCGGAATCTCTTTGAAGATTGGATCACCGTTATTGAAGAAACGTGGACCTGAATGGGTTTGGCTTTTGGATGTGGCTAATTGAACACTAGGATAATGCAAGGGCTCTTGATTGGCTATTGAAGTTGATCAATATTTTTCAATTATACATGGAATGTCTTACAAGAGAGATTAGACATTCTCTAGGGATTATTGGAAATGGTCACCATTTTGTTAGAGTTTTATAGATGGGACTTTTGTTTAGTTAAAACCATGAACTAGATGAACAATCACTAAAAATTAAAAAAGAAAAGGTAATTGTAATAACACAAACAAGTCACACAAGAGAATTTTTTTATTATCTTAATTAAATTAAGAAAAGATTAAATGTGAAAAATGACGAAAAGGTACTATTAAATGGTAGTCTAAGGTTGGTTTCAGGTGATGTTAAAGGATAGATTCCTTGATATACCCAAAGGTAGGTGAGGGCCAAATCTGTTTCAATGTCAGTATGAGGCTTGGTATTGGTTCCTACCTCCTTACTTTATGGTCTCGCAATGATAAGGGTGTTGGGTGCTTTGCCAATATACCACCCACCAGCTTATTTATACTCAGCTAGAACACTGAGTCGTCTTATCTTCTTGGTGATAAAATCAAAGTAGGACAACTTGGGAAGGATTGTTTAGATGTAAGTTATGTTTGATGTGGTTTTTCTATGTGTGAAAGGAGTTATGTGAATGCAATTCTTTAACTCTTAATTAAGCTATGTGAACGGGAAAAAATGAGTGTTCATTTTAAGATCCAAAAGAGCTATTGATTTGGTGAGAAAAAACACACAATATCAATTGTGAAAGAAACAAGCATACATGTGATCATTTTTCCTTTTTAATTTCATGATTTTTATTTTTAATTTAAGCAACATGAACAACAATGTGCCTCGAGATGAAAGGTTGGATGAAATAGGACACAAAATAAATGGAAACTAAAAATAAAATCTAAATGAGAGGGACTAAAGCAATCCCATCGGGTGTGCCAGGAATGTTTAAGGTTATTTTCGGTTAGGTACTATTAAATGCATAAAATACCAAAAACTCAAATAAGTAGGGTTTACCGATACGTGTGCCAAAAATTGTAATGTCGGGATGATGAAATGTTCAAGCAATGTGAAAATATTCTCCTTTCACCAAGTGAGAAGACATATAAGAAAAGACAACTAAACAAAGGATATTAGATAAATATGATAATGAGTTGTTTGGAAAGTGTCGATCCCAAGAATCCAAAGGACTTCCTTGAAGGGTGTCAACTTGTTTAATACAATTAATTTAATTTGATAATGATAATAAGATAAGTGATAACAAAGATTGTTTAGAATTCAAAATGGTGGGAAGGTCATGTTCATCTTTATAAATGGAATAGGATAAATCCGTGGAAATCTTGAATTCCTTAAAGTAATCGTATTTAAACTCATCGTTAGTTTCTCACTCTTCTTAGAGAATCTCGAACTGCTCTTCAATGTCTTTATATTTTGGTGTGAATGTGATGGCACAAAAGGTGATTTTGTGGAGTATGTCAATTTTTTCTCACACAAATGGTTGTTGGATGATCATAAGATTGTATATGCTAGTGGTTAAATGAGATATACCTAGAAAAATCATCTACAGAAGATCCATTCATGTAAATAACTTTTTAGATAAAAATTAGATTGCTTAAAAATATGATATATACTAAATATTATTATAAATTAGGGATCGACGGTGATCACAGATCGACAACGATCATAGAAAAAAATGTTTTGATAAACTATAAATAAAACATACAAAAATGAATACAAGAAGGAAAGTGATGTTACAAAGATAGACTATGAAGATTCTATGAGTTTGTGAAACTCGAACAAATATTCAAACTTTTTGTGAGGCCAAAAGATAAAGCAAAGGTCTATGGACACCGATCGATGGTGATCAGGTAGAAAATGTTTGCTATGATAAAAGAGAACAATAAGACATACACTAATAAAAGAAATAGAGGATTGACCATACAAATTTTGGCTATTGGGGATATAGAAGCCTATAGGGTTTTGAAAACAGCAATTTAGGATTTCTTAGGAAGATAAATGGGATAATTGAAGGCCAAAGGAACGATCAACAAGGATCGGGGTCAACGGAGATCTCTCTGGATATTAAACATTTCTAAAAGTTGGTTTAATCAAGGAAACAAGAGACGTAACTCAAAAGGGGATGCGCTTTCTATAGACAACAATTTATAAACTATAGATGGTATAAAATGATTTGATAAAATGGTAAACGAGGGGTACTAACCTTGATGGATAGTCCAAGGTGATTAATCTCCCAAGATATTGTCTTATAATTTGAATAAAATCCTCGAAGTCTTTGGAAATAATGTATTGATGATTCTAAGTGTTGTGATGTTGGTTAAAGGTACAACAATTCATCCTCATGAACATATTCTAACTAATTGGAGAAGGGAGATAGAGGTTAACTAAACAAAATCACTGATATCTTCAATGATCTCCGTGATCATAGATCGTTGTCTGCTTTACCGAAAATGTTAAAACCAACAAAAGGGAGAATGCTAAATGGTTAAAACCACTTGCCATCTTGGATATTAGGTTGTTAGGAAATGGTGAAAGGTTGGGGATTCGTGTTGTAAGAGGTTATAAGGTTAAGATAAGTGTGGTAATATAGGTTTAGGTTTTTTAAATGGTTAGGGGAGGGTAAATGGGTTTTTACGTAGGTAAATAGGATTTACTTATGTAAATTACATGATACTTAGGATTGAGATAATAAGATAGGTAATGATAAATTGATTGATATGTGTCGGGTCGCCTAAAATTGAAAAAGGGGTGCCTATAAATTTATATCTAAATTTAATTATATATCTATTTTAGATTAACTATTGTAACAAATGATATTCTCATAATAAAATATAGAAATGAAATAGTAATAAACATTAAAGATATGAAACCCTAAGTAAATGAGAGAGGAAGGTGACTTAGTTGATTTTGTGTGGTCTAGGAGTGATCTGGACCGATTATCTATTGGAACAAGTGGGAAAAAGTGTTACCATGGCTCAATTAAGATTTAGAAGTACATAAACATGTAGGGGAAAAAATATCACAGGAGGACAGGAGCGCCTCTGGCACTAGTGACTGATCATGGCGCTAGTGTCTGCTTAGATGCTTAGGTTTTGACTTTTTTGGGTCAGAAGGTCTTCTCTCCAATATTCATTTTGTCACTCTGAATTCATCGTTAGGGTTATAATTGCTATAACCTGCAAAATAGATGACTAATCGCACATTCTTGTTATCCATTTTGCCCCCTGGAAAAATGGACAATAGGAAGTATTAGACTCGAGCATCGGAAAGGATCTTCACAGGAAAAATAAAGTGTTTTGGGAGAATTTGAAAGTAATTCAGAGCTTGGGATCATTCGATGAATTTTTTTCCTCTTACGGTTTTTAAAATCTCATATCTTACTTAGGGTAAAAACGGACCCCAACGGGCCCACTTTCACCCCAAAACAAGCAAAAAATGATCAAAACACACAATGTTTTCTAGGATATTTTACTCATCCTCCAAAGGCCTCCCAGATTGAAAAATTCAAAGAAAATTTAGATCGGGGTGAAGAGTTGCAAAAAGAATGCCATAGGGGCACCGAGCCAAAAATGGCTCACCAAGTAGCTCACCAAGCTACTTAATTAGTTGTTAAGTTGTGAAGGTATCTCGAGTGCTAGAGTTGAATTAGAGCAAAGACCTCGGGGTGAGCTCGGTGGTGATCTCATTAGGCTATGTGGGAATGAGGGAAGCAAGCTCGGCTCGTGGGTCACAGTGGGTAAATCAAATATCAAGCCTTACAAATATGCACACAAGGGGGCTCGCCAAGTAGCTCGGTGAGTTGAGTTAACACCAAGTCAGCCACAGGAAACAAATGAGCTCGAGCTTATGGTGTTGGAGTAAACTAGGAAATTAATCCCGAAGCATGGAAGTAATGATAAGCCAAGCTAATGGGGAGAGAAAACCGCAGAGGGCATGAACTCGGGGTGAATGCAATGAGGTTGTGAGTGAGTTCATGTGAACAAATGATGACCTAACCTTACGACTTGATAAGAACAATACACATGAAAAACACGAAACACAATAGAGCCAAAGAGTTTGGCTCAAGACTCACATGAATGGCCGGTCATAGAGTCGAATGAAGAGAGAAGCAAAGCTAACTTGGCACATGTGTGGGTAGGTCAAAATGTAATTCAGCTTGGGACCGAAGATTTAGGTGAGTTGCTTGGAGTAGTAGCTAGGTCGAATGAAAGATTTTGAAATTTTGGGGATGAGGTGGTCGAGATAGCAAAGTGTTGGACCAAGTCAAATGTATGACTCATGGAGGAACAAAACTCATAAATTTTAGGGTCAAGGTTGGTCAACGCAGTGTGGATTCGAGGTCATTTTCATATGCATAACTTTGGAACTCTCCGAGCAAGTTGAAGTAAAAATGAGGATGGAGTTCCAAACTCAAGTCTGAATTTCAGACTTTGGATTTTTACCACTTCATAAATTTTAGGGGCCGCGTCAAGTGAACAAAGTCGAGAAAGGTGGGCAAAAGAATTCTAAAACCCTCAAAACGAAGATCTCTCGAAGTCGTGTGTAACTCAAGGTTCGAACCGAGGCATTAGGGTGGTAGGTGGTAAATGAGACTACGTCAAGAGACACATGGGAGTAGCTTAGGAGTCGAGCCATGGCATGTGTCGGGTGTTATGAGCTTCGTGGTTTGCCAATCAAACAAGACTCAACATAGGGAAGGAACTCCAATGTATTTCGAGCCAATGGAGGGAAAGAATGTGAGATGTAGGCATCAGGCCGAAAATAGGGAGGTTGGTGACAAAAAACCACATAGCTTGCCTAGCCGAGAAGGGAAATTAGGGGCTCAATGAGGAAATTAATGGTTCACCCAACGTGGGAGAGATAGAGTTTAGAGTGGGGAAATTTAGGAACCCTCCATAAATGAGGCAATTAAGGGGTTGAAGAGACATGCTCAGAGTTGATGAGAAGCCCAATATATAAACCTGAAATAATCTCCCTAAGTAGCTTGACGAACCCACCCAACTCGCCCAAGTGCATGTAGAGCTAAGTGGCTAAAATCCTCCCAAACCCAAAATAGCATATCTTGAGCTAGACAACTTAGATGTTCGCAAGAAACTAGTCATTGGAAACCTAAGAATAATCCCTACATTATGAAGACATCAAAAGTGAGATTTTGTAGGTTCGGACCTCTGAAATTGCATAACCATAAACAATGAATGGGTAGGTGGGGGTCATTAATGGAGGCATTTCCTTCCATTTTTCAACATGGGGGCCAAGTACGAAGGTATGGGCTGCATCAAGAGACCCATAAGGATGATGCAACTAGGAATGGAGACCCTCATATCTTAGAATCTGAATTCTTATCTCTCTTGCTTTTTTTCCTCTATTAATCATAAAGGGGTTGCACATTACAATGAGTTAGTCATTTTTTCCTCTTATGCACCCCTATTATCCTTTCCTTTAGCTAGGTTATTGTGAATTTCTTAGGGCTTAAGGCCTTCACACTAAAAAGTGTAGTGGCACTCTTGCCTCTCCCTACTGCAATGTATTGTGTAAATTCATATGGAGCAATAAAATTGTGTTTGTGTTAATATTTCTAGCCTCTCATGGTTTTTTGTTTTCATCTTGCATCTTATTGCAAATCGGTGTTCTGTGCAAACTAATTTTTCCATTCCAGGGTTTTGATGTTGTTATGTTTTTTGGGAATGGTTTAATGTGTGAAATTTGGCCTGTGGTGCATGATCACCCTCTCCAAGTGCATTATTCTCCATTTTTCAGGGTTGGGAATCTATCTAACACACCCCTCTCTTGGTGTTATCACCATTCTAGTGTAGGTTTAGTTCCATTTCATGCATTATTTTTATCCATGTCTCCTTGGAAGTGTTAGTGTAGGTTTGTTTAGTTTGTTTTCTTGCATTAGGGGTAGTTTAGCATTAGATTTAGGAAGAGGAAGTTGTCCTTCTCTAAAGGTCCACCTCAAGTGTGAAAATTCCACATCTTGAGAGGTAGTATCCATGTTACCAAAATTACATCGATTTCCCCACATTCATCATGGGAAATTGGGGGTATTGTAATTTTGACATAACAATTCCCACAAACCACATCAAATCTAATTAAAAATATCCAGAATGGGGAGTCATACTGACCTCAACAGTCACTTGAAGAGTGAACTTATGACCGAGTGCTACACTACATCTAATTCTACATGTAGTTCTACATGCTTTTGTGTGTAATGATGCCCTAGGTTTCCCTTGTGCAAGTTACACAATGATATCGGGCTAGATCTCAATTTCTCTAAGTATGCAAGATGTGTGTATGCATAATAAAGCATCCCTTTTCCTTTGTATGTATGTACTAGATGTATGAATTTAAGTGCTCTTGTGCCTTTGATGCAAGCTTAGGTGATTATAGATAATTATTATGATGTTTGACCCCTTATTTGAGAGAAATAGCTAAGTATATATACAACTTATTTGTTTTAATTTCATAATTGACAACTGAAAGGATGACCCAAAGTTTTAAAAGGTGACCAAGAAGTAAAAGAGATCCAAAGGAGTAATAAGAAGATAAGGAAGGGTAGGAGCGCTATGGAGGTATAGGAGCACTTGGGCGCTTCTGTCCTAACTGGGTGCTAGCTTCTGAGGCCATAAAATATAAATTAATTAAGTGTCGGCATAGCTGTAAGATATGTAAGGCCAATAAAAGTGCAAGAGATAAATCAAAAGGCCCAAAATAAGTTTTCAACCACTATTTTTATTGCTTAGGAATCATGTATACATTAGTATGTTTTAGGACCTAGAAATGTACCCAAGTGCATATATTTTGTGTCTATATTTCCCCCACTTTATGTTGTTAAGTGAATACTCAATAGCATAAAGTAGATAGAATATGTTTCCTTGTAATCCTATGAGAAAGAGTGTAGTTGATAGCATGCCAAGTGGACAAGTAAGGTCAAGTGATCATGATGTGAATCATGGCAACTAGGAAAGGTAGGTAGATCTTAGGGGTGAAGTGTATGCATAGTAGCATGCTTCTAGAGCTTGTGTTCACTGATGTGATTTGATTCTTGTTGCATATAAGGATAGACCTGCAAAAGAAGAGAAAAAGAGTAGTCAAAGTCATGTATATGAAAAATCATAGTAATGTATGTAAAAAGTGTGTAAAAGCGTGCAGCTAAGGAAAGTTTGCACATGATGTATGATAGAGTATACAATATAAATTTGTCTTGTTTTCTTTGTATATGTTGTAAAATTTTAGAGTCTTATTGTCAAGGGTGAGGTTTTGGGTGATCTCACACCAAGAGTGAGTTTTTGGGTGATCTCATGCCAAGAGCAAGTTTTTGGGTGATATCACGCCAAGAATGAGTTTTTGGGCGATCTCACACCAAGAGAAGAGTGTTTGGGAGAGATGTATGTTTTTCTCTCCATCTATGACGTTTCTCAAATACGTGCTACTACATATGGAAATTCCCGATTTGTAAATCGATTGCAACCATTTTTAACAAAATGTGACCGAATGAAATAATTCAAGTAATCAAGACAAGTTCACGATCTTTGTATAATTGTACAATAAACTCTTAGAAACCGTGTTGAAATGAGAAAGCTGTCTTTTTTTTTTCCTAAGACATAAGAACCTAGGTTGGACACAAGCACCCATCGTTAATTTTTGATATTGGGCGCTATTGTCTACTCTGTGTTTATTGTCTAAGTCTTATTCTCGGACCACTTTGTGACTTTGTGCTTTTTCCAATTCTATATTGTGTTGATCGGTTTTGTAACTCTATGCTACTAGAAGGGTGATTTTTTCACCCAATATATGCCCCCTCATTTGGGGTGCATACAACAACGCACGTAGGAGGATGCGGCTCAAACGAGAGGACTTGATTTTGATATGTAGATCGTAGATTGAATACCTACAGGGGTAGGGGATGTGCATGGTAGAAACAAAGGCACATGCTAATAATATGGACTAGTAAACAAGTGTTACTATAAAATATCTAGCATGCAATAGATTATAATGTAGCAAGCAAGTATGAATACAAGAGGTACCACAAAAATATGCTTGCATAATTGGGACATTTCTCACAATGTTACAAGACAATCAAGGCCGAAGCATCCATAAGAAAACATTGATCAAGAAATACATAAGGAATAGAACGTAAACAATGGTAAATAATGGAAAACAAGTAGTAACAGATAACCATGGTTGTATAGAATCTTGTAAGTCAAATGCTACACATGAAGCACCCATTAGAATGTTAGAAATATAAGTAGTATGTAGAAACATGTATATATCAATGAAAATTAAGTGACAAGAAGTAGTAAATATTGAAACGATAAGACATGTGATGTGTAATGGGATAGTAGAAAAAGGAAGATGCCCCTAGGATCCTTGGCGAGACTGGTAAAGAATAGTGTCGAGCATCATGAATCATGTGAGAAGCTGTAAAATTCTTGTATTCACCTCAAAAAACCATATGAACGCGCAAGTGTGTATATAAAAAATATAATGACATACTAAGTATCCAACTAGCATAGGAAACAAAGTGTAACATGTGAATAGTAAATACAACTAAGATGTGTAAATGTTGTGTGAAGATGATGGTGTGTTGCGATATGCTAGATATATGGATAAGAGAGGTCGTGTTTCCCCAATGGATGGGTGTGATGTGAGTTTCATTTAATAATTTCTCCCTCAATAGTCAAGTATGACCCATAGAATAAGAGTTTTTCATCAGGTAATGAATATAAAGTATGTGATCCGGAGATGTGGTAATGATTAGACAGGATAGTCATGAAGCATGGAGTGAAAGAGAGTAGTTGGGATGTGATAAGTGAGGTTTATTTATGAATTATTCCCTCAACAGTCAAGTATGAACCATAGAATAAGAGTTCTTCATCAAGTAATGAATGTATAGTATGAGAACTAGAGATGTGGTAATGCTTAGAAATATACACATAAAGCGCAGAGTGTGAGTAGCCAAGATGTGAAAAGTCGGGTTCATGGAGGAATTACACCTCAACAATCAAGCATGAACCATAGAACAAGATTGGATCATCGGGTAATGAGGATATTACTTGTGATAGAGATTTAGATGCTAGGAAAGATTTATTGTGAAGAAAAAAGCATGAAGTGTACCAGATAAGCTATGAGTAGATGATAAAGATAGCCAAGAGTGATGAAGGGGGGAGAAAGTGTAATTGATGGAGATCTATGTGATGATGTGAGAGGTACCATTTCATGGTGGAGGATGATGAAATGTGCCATAAGAAAATATATGGTTGTCACATTGGTAGGTAGAAAAAAGGGTATGACCAGCATCACAATCTAGATCTAATGAAGGAAATGTAAGTAGGTGATGGATCACAACTTGTGTTGAGTGAATTGGTTTTTCTTCTTTCGATGGTTTAGCCTTAGGTGGGGCTTGTGGTGATTTTTTTGTTACATGAGTGACTATTGCATGATTCTCATTAAACATAGAAGTATCAGATTTTGGAACCCAGTGGGGTTTGGTAATTGGTGATGAGTGTGTATCATAATTTTGTGTAGAAAATGAAATAAATCCTTGATTCTCAAATTTCCTGATTTTTGTTATAAAGCATAGCAATCATTTCCGTGATGTCCATTAATTCCATGATAATTGTAAAGTGGGTTAAATTTTTATTTTGTAATCCAATAAGGAGGGTAGTAATGAGTAGGTGGCAAGGTGCTTAACTGGTGATTGAGGATCTCGAGATAATATCATGTTGCTTAAATTTTCAATTAAACTTGAGAGATTTTTGTTATAGTAAGACCTTGACTTCACATGTATGAGCATATGTAGTAGACATGGGATCAAGATGAGGTGTAGAATAAGAACTAGCATGGGCATGAGAAGTATCCTTGAGATGTTGGATTTTAGTTATGAGGGATGTAATCGTGGTTTCCATAGCTTGAAATTTATCTTGAAAAAAAAGATGTAAATATTGAATTGACTTGAAGATGGATTGATTGGTTGTGTTATCAAGACTAATTGGGGGTTGAAAATATGATTACAAATTGCACTTACTTATGAAGGTGGCATATTGTGAGGGAGGTACATTGTGTTTAGGGCCTTTTTTAAATCATCTTTGCAAACTGGGTGCTTTTGAAGTAATTGAGACAAGGAGACTTGAGTAATTATAGAGGCCATGATATGAAAGAAAAGGTAAGTTGTGAAATAAGAGCCCTAGAAAGTGACCCAAAGGATAGGACCAAGGATGAAACCCTAGGAGGACCTATATAGATTAGAGGTATGATAGAAAATAGATGGAAATATGAACCTTGATGTAACTAGGGTTTAAGGTTAAGGAAAGACAAATCTGATAGAATAGGAAAAATAAGGATCCAAGTGTTAGATCACGAGTGGGGTTCACCAAATGATTTAATCTAAATTGAATTAAACCTTTATTTTAGAGTAATTATTATAAAAAAATGATATTCTAATAATAAAATATAGTAATGGACAAGCAATAAGCATTCAAATATATGAAACCCTAAGTAAATGAGAGAGGAAGGTGACTTATTTGATTCTATGTGATATGGGAGTGACCTAGAATGGGTATCTACTTAACAAGTTAGGAACAATGTCTTCAAGGATCGATGAAGATTAAGAAGTACATAAGCATGTAAGAAAAAATGACCACATGAGGACAAGAGCACCCTAGGCGCTAGTGAACCGGTTTGGGTGTTAGTGTCCTCTTAAAAGCTTAGGTTCTAAATTTTTCTCGGTCAAAAGGTCTTCGCTCCAATATTCACTTTGTTAGGGTCTCGATCGCACCTATAACTTATAGAATATATGACTAACCGCACATGCCCACAAAACACATTAGATATAATAAAAAATATTCAGAAAGGGGATTTGAACCGAACCCAACAGTCACCCAAAGAGTGAACTTACAATCGAGCACTACACTACATCTCAAACTTCATGTAGTTTTATGTGCTTGTGTGTGTAATTATTCCCTAGGTTTCCCTTGTGTAAGTTGCATGATGATAGTGAGATAGATATAGATTGTTCCAAGTATGTAAGATGTGTGTGATGGAATAGAATGAACTCCCCTCCTATGTTGTGTATGTAGAATAATGTAGCCCTTGTCCCTTGTATGGATGTGCTAGATGTATGCTTTGTAGTGATCTTGTTCTTTTGTTGTAATCTTAGGTGATGATAGATAATGCTTATGATGTTTGGCCCCTTATTTGAGAGAAATAAATAAGTATATATATGATTCCCTTGTTTGAATTTCGTAATTGAAAACTAAAAGGAAAAATTGAAAGTTTTAAAAGGTGACCAAGAAGTAAAAGAGACCCAAAGGACAAAGAAAAAGATAAACAAGGGCAAGAGCAACCGGGAGGGATGGGAGCTCCTAGAAAATTCTATCCTAACTAGGCACTAGTGTTTAAGGCCATAAAATATAAATCAATCAAGTGCTAGCAAAGTTGTAAGATATGTAAGGCCAATAAAAGTGCAAGTAAAAGGCCCAAAATAAGTTTTCAACCACTAGTTTTCTTACTTAGAAATCATGTATACATTAGTATGCTTTAGGACCTAGAAATGTACCCAAGTGCATAGATTTTTTGTCTAAAAAATAGCATTGATTCTTATACACTTGGATTCATATCACTTCTTCCAACATACTTTTTTTGCACACATAAGCTAACAACTAACATTGTTGAAGTCTATCATGTCTAATTAGTTATGTCTCTTTATGATGGGTCCATGTCAAGTCATGTTGCATCATGTCATTTCATTGGTCACTTTGGATCTGGTAGACATTGAGTCATTTGTTGTGATCATATTACTCATCGTATCATTTTGAAATTTCTAGAACATTCTCATGACATGTTTCGCTCTTTTGTGTCATAAATTATAAATATTCATATTAGTATTAGTTTATAAGAGTTATGATATAAAATTAAATAAGTGTAATTCATTTTTGTCAATATACACCATATAATAGCTGATACATAACATAAATTTAAATAACGTAGAACATGAATATTTAACATGGGGAAACCATAAGATAAAAACCCCACACATAAGCACTTCCAATTTATTGGTAATGAATGATGGAAAATTAGTTTGAAAAACTTCTAGACCAATGTGTGTGAAATTTATCGGTCACCCCAATAGTATTTATCCTCCTTTTCACTTCTTCAAAATTATAATTACATAATCAAGTATGAGTCCACAACAATGAATAATCATTATTGATTAATCTCAAATGAGAGATCATCATATTTAAAAGGTGGGTGAATTGGTTGCAACCTTTTGTTGAACCAATTCACTCTTAATAATTAAGTTAATCAAATGATTTAGTATAACTTTATAGTAACAATATAATTTATATAACTTTTTAAAATAATTTATAATCATAAAATTAAAATAAACTTGTTGTGGATATGTGTTGTTGTGGTAGGCCACACCAAGTGTGCCCCCACAAACATTACATGCTCCAACATCTTGATGATACATAAACACTTGTGCTTAAAATGCTTATGTCTTATGAATTACACACAAAACTTGTGCTTAAAATGCTCATATATTACAAAATATATACCATTCTACCATGTTAGTTGATACAATAGATATGATTTATATCATTGATGTTGTTACTTATCTAATTTTACACAACTAACACTTTCTCTTTTGAGCTAAGTGAAATTTTACATCATCCCTCATCTCAAAAGGGGGCATATTATCGTTTTTATAACACGGTCATGCAAATTATAGATACAATGCTTCAAATGACACCATATGATGACATTGACACAATTATTTTGACATATTATAAAGTATTTGGCATATGCCAAACTATCACATTTATGCGACTATGACATTTACAAGCTCAAATGTACATAGGTTGGCTATATGGTAGGCTAAAATACACATAAGGTGGCTTTTCATAGTAGGATCATTTTTATAGATGAATTCATATAGTAGGCCTTATAGCTATAGTTGGTTTTAGATGACAGGCTCAATTATTTTAGTTCTCTTATATATGGCATTTTCATCCCTTACATTTTAAAACTGGGACATACATGTTTCATGATTTTATTTCCAATTTATATTATTTAGTGATTTTATATAATAATATTGATTGGACATTAGTACACATTTTTGCATGTGGCATATAGGTTCATAGGTATGGAAAAAGTAAAGGAGAAGGAAACATACACATTCAATTATCACACATGTTTTGTTCTTATCGTAGGTTTGCATTTATAGTTCATTTATTTTAATCAAGAATATTTTAATTACTAAATTAAAAGGGGGGTAAAATGTAGTACTCTAATATTGGGCCAATAAAATTTGGTAGTAATCCTTGACATTTATCTTAGCCCATTTCCTATTGTACACTTAAATGACTAATTCTTATGTGTATCTTGGTAATTTTAGTGCTTTTTGGTGAATAGGTAATAATTGTTACTCATCTCGACCAATCAAAAACATGTTTACCAAATATAGAAGACATCTTCAAACATATGGCCCCATTCTCCATTTTTTAGAACTCAATTTTCATCTTCACAAGACATAGCCACCTATGAGTGATTTAATTTATTTAGAATTGAATCTAATTGCAAAGTAACTTATTGAAAATTATGTACAAAATGATAATGTACAATATGACACAAGAAAACTAAGATGTAAAGTGAAGAGAGATAGTGGACTTGGACTATTTCGAATGGATATGATGTGACATGGGTAGATGAAACTAATGAACAGACCGCAAATAGGGTCGTCATTGGTCACTGGAAAATCTAGAACTTAAGTATAATGTCGGACGGGAACCCGAGTGTTGGACAGAGGCACCTAGGCAAACCTTTGGTGATCTCGCAAAGGTTTGGAATCTACTTTTGTTGTGTCGCAGGTCTTCGCATGTGTTCTATGTTGATCACTTCATGATTACACTAAGATTTCGATGATGCATGTAACCTTCAAAATATAAGTTCACTTACACAATCCTACAAACCGCATCAAACCTAAAAATGAAAAATTTAGAATGGGGATTTGGGTGACCCATGTGGTCACCCCGAGAGTGAACTTAAAACCAAGTGTTACACTACATCTCAAACTCTATGTAGTTCTTGTGTGTGTGTGTAAGAATAATACCCTAGGATTCCCTTGTGCAAGTTGCACTAGATAGCGGACTATATTTTCTCTAAGATGCAAATCTGTGGATGGAATAGAATAAACTTCCCCTTCCTATGTTGTGTATGCAGAATATACAGTCCCTTATCCCTTGAAAGGATGTTAGATTAATTCCTTAGAGTGCTTTAGGTTCCTTTTGAATGCAAGATTAGGTGGTAATAGTAATGCTTAGTGCTTGGTCCCTAATTTTGAACACATAACCATGTATTTATATGATTCCCTTGTTTGAATTTCATAATTGAAAACTGGAAGGATGACCCATAAGTGAAAAATATGCCCAAAAGATAAAAGAGGCCCATAATTGAGGGACAGAGTGCCTCGGCATTATCATCCCTGATTTGGGAACTAGTGTCTAAAGTTGTGAAAGATAAGAAAGTAAAGTTATGACTGGGTTTTAGGGTGTGTAAGACAAAATAGAAAACAAGAGATAAATAAAATATGTCAAAGATAGTTGTCAACCATGAGTTTTCTTGCTTAGGAATTATGTAAATGCTAGCATGATTTTAAGACCTAGAAATGTACACAAGTGCATGATTTTGTGTCTACATTTACCCCCACTTTATGTTATTAAGTGAATATTCAATAAAATATAGTAGATAAGATATTCATACCTTTTGATCCTATGGAGTGTGTAGAGAATAAAGTTCCAAGTGGACAAGTGAAATGTTGTGAATTGTGGAGACTAGGAAAGGAAAGTGACTCTAGGGGTGAAACGTATGCATTGTTTGTACTTGTTGTTGTGTTTGTACTTACTTGTTGTAGGATACTTCTTGTTTCGTATTAAGGATGGAACTATAAAAGAAGATCAAAAGAGTATTCAAAGTATTGTCTATGAAAAATCTGCGCAAAGTATGTGAAAGTGTGTAAAAGTAGTACTAAAAGAAAGTGTGCACCTAATGCGAAGTGTAATGAAATTACAAGTAAAAATCTGAATATCAACAACAATAAAACACCAAAGAACACAAGATTGTAGATAAATGATCACAATATGCAATTATAATAGCTTATCCACTTCGAGGGGGCAACCTTTAAACCATACAATAAGACTCAAATGCTCAATATCAAGATATCTTGCTCCTCACTACCACACATATATACCAATCCTATCTTATGGACAACACCAAGGCTGACCCTAAATTGAACCCAACTATGATCCCGCATGGAAAGAAAACATTGAGATGTGGAACTACCTACAGATTAGGGGGTCACTAATTTCATTAAGAAAATCCAGGGCACGATCGAGAAAATTTCATTGCATTTTTCTCATAGACTGGAAAGAGTAAAAGGTAAATTATGGTGGGAAAAACATGCTAATGATAGAGGAGATTATTGCTAAGGTTACGGGCCTCACTTTAGATGGAATCATATTTTTCAGTAAAAAAGTGGATAGAAATGCGGAAGCTAAAAAGTTTGTTGAAATAAGGGAGGAGCTTCAATTTGTAACGGCGGGTATAAAGGTTAGTTCCATCCCATAACCTTTTGATGAAATTGCTAAGATGATGGTTCACTTTATTTCACTTGAAGGTAGATACATCACTATCCCCACAAAGCATTTGATTTTTCTTAACCATTTTAGGAGAAACCTTCTTGTTTGCTTCCTACACTATCTCCTAAATTCAATGGAGTGTTCCATTCTTGATTTCCAAAACCACACCTAGGCCATTCCCCTCCATCAGGGACTGATATTCCTCCTTCACAGACATTGCCTTACCCAATACCCTGCCATACCTGTTACCCCCGTCACCCCACCCATTCCCATTAACCCTATTCCTACTATCACCCCAATCACCATCTCCGGCCAAAGGAAAATCAAGACTAAAAATCCTTCCTTCTCCAAATTGAACCCCTCTCCCTCCGGAAAAGTTCTCAGGAGTAGTAAGGACATTGAAATTGCCCATAATTTATTGCACATCAGCAATACAGGACAAGATAACACTACTCAACATGAGAAGGAGAATCTTCTTCACATGATGGAAATCATGGAAAAGAGGTGGAGAATCTCAAAAAGGACATGCATCAAGTTGATTAAGAAAAGGGGTAAAATAAAATTGAATGAGGATGTTGGTATTGGTGAAGAACAAATAAATGAAATTTACAAGAAATTGAATTCCCTGGACAATAAACTAGGGAACTCTAAGGAACGGCATGATCACAACATTTCAATTTTCAGGGATATATGTGATTTTCTAGAACAACAGGTTAGAAGCATTACTATGCTCAGTGGCATCTCAGCAGACATTTGGGGCACTGGTGTTGAAAGGAACCAGATCATCTCCCAACTAGATGCTAATGACCCTACGCATGTCACTACTCTGGTGTTATTTACCTCACTTCAAACTGTTAAATCAAGAATCAATAGGGATTCAAGAAATAAACCACTTTAGAGTAGTCTAGTTATGATTAGGATGTTGTTTTGTTGTTGTTAGTTTGTTATTTAACTGCATATTTTTAGCAGTTCTATACTTATCATGCTCTTTCTTAATAGTTCCTTTTTTGGCTACTATTTAACTTATTGTAATATCTGGATTCTGATCCTTTTTACTACTTACTCTTGTTTATCATTGGCTGTTAATCCTTTTTTACATTAGGGTATAGTCCCTTCAAAACTATTTTCCATTAATAAAAAAACATCAAGGATGACCTACTAAACATATGAAAGCATAAATGAATGGCATATGAAAAGAAGAGAAATTTTGTAAGCCACAAGTTGACACTACATATCCAATATACGTTGTAGGACTAGGGGCATAACATGTCCCTCCCCTTCAAAGTAACATTGTCCCCAATGGTGGAAAGGCCTAGATGTTGATGTAAAAATGCTTCATCCTCCCATGTTGCATCTTCAATATTCTTATTCTTCCACTTGATTGGATACTCGGTAATGACTTTGGTCCTCAAACTTTTGGTGTGTGTGTGAAGAATACCTTCAGGTTCCAATATGATCCTTCCTTCCTCATTAAGTTCAAGAAGCACTAACTGGGTGGAAATGTGATAGCCAATGAATTTATTTAAGTAAAAAACATGGAATACTAGATGTATTTTACTTCTTGGAGGGATCTTCAACTTATATTCCATACTACCAATTTTCCACAACATTTGGTAAGGACCATAGTATTTAGGTGTAAGGTTATTATCTTTCTTCTATTATTTTAAAGATAATTTCTTATATTGTTACAATTGTACAAAAACAAAGTCACCATCTTCAAAGTGTCGTTCACTACAATGTTGATCAACTTATTTCTTCATGTGGTTTTGTGCCCTTTCCAAATTCTCTCTAAGACTAGAGAGTGCCTCATGTTAGTGTTACATGTGATCTTTGATTTCTCTCACATTCAGTTTGACCTTCAAGCTAGAGATGATTGATGGAGGATGGTACCCATAAAGTTCTAAAAATGGAGACATTTTGGAAGAGGTATGAAATGAAGTGTTATACCACCATTCTACAAGTGGCAACCATTACATCCAACATTCTTGTTTATTTGAAGTAAAGCATCGAAGATAACCCTAAAAACATTTATTTACCACCTTAGTTTTCCCATCTAATTAAGGATGATAAGATGAACTCTTGTTTAATCGGGTACCCAAAAAGATAACAAATCAATCTAAAATTTTCTTATAAATATCGAGATAGTGATCACTTACTATAATTTGCGGCGTACCACGGAGCTTTTGAATTGTGTCCATAAATGAGATGGAAATTATACTAGCTATGAAAGAATGATTCAGGGCACAAAAATGAGCATACTTGGTAAGTATATCCACCATGACCATGATGAAAATTTTCCCTTCTAATTTAGGAAATCCTTTGATGAAATCCATCGATACCTCTTCCCATCTCTCGTTAGGAATAGACAAGGGTTAGAGGAGACCTTGTGTTTTAATGGTCTCACCCTTATTACATTGACACACTAAACATTTTTACACAAACTTCTTAACATATCCTTTCAATACCTCCCAAAATAAATCTTTCCTAAATCTATGATAAGTTTTCAATAACCTAGAATGGCCACCTATGCGAGAAGAATGGAGATCTGAAAGAATATGGTGTTTAAGTGTAGAAATATTACACGAATATAACATATTTTTATACCACAATGTATCCCCATTCCATATAAAATGTTCAGATATGGGTGGATATTTTTGTATATTCTGAATGAGATTGTGGGTTGCTTTATCTTTATGGTATTCTTCCTTGCTTTATCTACCCAATCTACCTTTAGTATAGAGATGGCACATAACAATGCTTCTGTGGAATCATCCCTCCTAGATAGAGCATCAGTGACCACATTTTCCTTCCCTTTCATATAAATAATTTGAAAGTCATAACCCAACATATTTTTCACCCATTTTTGTTTCTCTTCTGAATATATGTGTTTCTCAATGAAGTATTTCAAACTATCATGATCATTTTTTACCTTGAAGTGTCTACCCATCAAGTATGTTCTCCATTGTTTAACCGCATGTAATATTGCCATCATTTCCTTCTCATATGTGGGCTTCAAAAAATTCTTTCCTTTCAGTTACCAGCTCTCAAATGCTATGGGATTTTCTTCTTGCATAAGTACTACTCTTATACCATTTCCTGAAGAATCCCATTCAACTATGAAGGTATTGGAGAAATTTGGGGTTACCAACACTTGAGTGGTGAACATTGCCACCTTTAATTTTTCAAATGCTCCACAAGCTTCCTCGTTCCAATGAATAGAGTCTTTCTTCAATAATTTTGTGAGTGGTGTATTTTTACAAATTTGCGATAGTACCTGTGAGACCTAAGAAACCTCATAAATTATTGAGGACTATTAGGACTTCCCATTCCACCATGGCTAGGATCTTGCAGTCAACCTTAACACCTTCATGAGAGACAATATGGCCCAAGTATTCCACTTATTGTACCCCAAAAGAACACTTTAAAGGCTTGGCATAAATTTTATGCTTCTCTAGGGCTTCCTATACTATATTGACATGATGTAAATGTTTCTCCTAGGATTTTTTGTAGATGAGGATATCATCAAAAATACCAAGACAAACTTTTGTAGGAATAGTCAAGATATTGAATTCATCAAACTCTGAAATGTGGATGGTTCATTAGTAAGACCAAAAGGCATCAATAGAAATTCATAATTCCCTTGATGAGTTCTAAAGGTTGTCCTATGAATATCTTCTTTCTTTACTCTAATTTGGTGTTACCTAGAACATAGATCTAGTTTTGTAAAATGCACCATGCAACTCATCTAACAAATCATCAATAATAAGAATAGGAAACTTATCTTTGATAGTGTACTTGTTAAGTTCTCTATAGTTTGGACACATGTTCCACCTTCCATCCTTACAAAGACACCATCACTCTTTGGATCAAAATAAGAACTCGACTATGACAAATAATACCAATTTCTAACATTTCGGCACCATATTCTTGATTTCACTCTTTTTCACATCCGGTATCCATAAGGCATGATGTTAGTGGGTTGGCATCCTAGAATTAATTGAATGGTGTGATCATGATATCTTTTAGGAGGCAATACTCTAGAATCCTCGAAGACAATTTCATGTTGATCAATAACCTTCAAGATCGAGATGCACTACCATCATTGGTGGTTAAGCTACCATGGAGAAAAGCGTGTTATAATTCCTTCAGCCCCCTTTTAAGAATATTCTATATTTGGTGATAGCTAAGCACCCGAGGAGTTTATTCTTATAGTCCTCAAATTTCAAACCTGTCTACACTCAAAATGAAAGTGCATGAACAATTCCAAGAAATTTATCTTTATGGTGCCCAAAGTTATGTGCCACTAAACACCTAAGACAATATCAACTCTACCCATGGGAATAACAAACATAGTAGATTACAATTGTGTAGTCACTCATCATAAGTCTGACTTTATGGCATTTCCATTAACATTCGATTGTGTCACCATCTATAATCATTACTTGAAATTCGGGTGTTGGGTAGATGAAACAATTTAGCCTTCTTTGCTAACTTATAATTGATGAAACCATTTGTAATCCTAGAATAAATCAATAATGTCACCTTATGCATCTTAAGATAACCCAAAAAATGAAGGTTTTATGGAGTGTTAATATCTAATAGACCATGACATGAGATAGTGTTATGGGGCTCTTCAAAGTCTTCCTCTAATTTTTCGACTTCCTCTCTTGATGTTTCCTTATATTCTTCGCATCACCGGTCCCTTCAATGTAAAATTGTTTCTTCTCAACACATTTATAACTTGTTCCATATTTGTTATCACATTTAAAACATAACCATTTTTCTTTTTTCTTCAATTTTTGACGTTTCAATTGAACTAGCTAAGGGTACAATGGTGGCAAGGTGCTATGATCTTTTTGTTAATGAAGATATGCCTTCATTGGAAAGAAATGTTTATCATATGCCCTACACATCATGATAATAGAATCAAAAACCTTGAGTGGATTAAACATGTGCACCTCATTCTCAATGTGTTCCTTAAGGCCCCCGATAAATAAGTCATTCAGATACTCTTCGATAATATCCTCCACATGCAAGGAAAGATTTTGGAATTGATGGACATACTCCTTTACTAAACATATTTGTCATAAATTTACTAATTAGCTGAAGTAATTCTCTAATGAACTAGAAGTATAGTGTAATTGAATCTCTTCATTGAAAACTATCCATGTGACACTTAGACCATTCTTCTTCCTTTGAGCACATAACCAACGATACTAGACAAATTGGTCAGGTTCTAGATATAAGGATGTCATGGTCATATTTTGTCCCGATGAGATCTGATGGAGATCAAATAAATTATCCATTTAGGTAATCTAATTGAGTGGATCCTTTCCATCAAATTTACGCAATTCTACTTTTGGAATAATTCCACGCCATTGGTGAGGAGATCCACCTGAATGTGTAAAGGATCCTCCTTGATTGGAGTGATTTGGACCTATGTGAGTATTACTAGAGGAACCCATATGACTGGAATTGAGATTTTTTTTTGAAAGAGTGAGCAATAACTCTTTTGCTTCATTGATTGAAAATCCATCTAAATTTCACCCCTAAGGCTACCTTTCAGATGAATAAGCTCATTATTGAGGTCATCCTTACTCACCATATTATTTACCCTTTCCTGAAGTTGGATGACTACCTTAGATACTCCCAAACCAGAAGATTCTAAATCCATATATTCCTTATTTGGGGTCATTCCTGGAGTTGTTTGACCTTTCCCTTGGCCTCAAGTTGATCTATCGGTCATGATGTAGGGTTTGGGACTCAGGGTAGAAGGAATAGGGTAAAACTTTAGGGTTTAGGGTTTTGTAAACTTAATGGCCGAATAGAGGAAATCATAAAGAATAAACCCTAGCTAATTTTTGGAAAGCTTTCTAAAAATATAAGAAACTTTGAAAAATTTCAAAATTACAATTCGGGTAGCCGATTTAAGAAATAACATAAAACTACTATAACTTTTGTAAAAAAGTCCAAAATGTTTGAAATTTGGATAGGAGATTACATGACTAATTTAGCCACACTACGAAAAAAAAATTGCTACCAATTTTGAGATATATATGAACCTTCACAATTAGGGTTTTGACGTAGCTCTGGCCGAGATCGGGATTTGATACCACTTGTAATGAAATTATGATTATAAACCTAAATATCAACAATAATAATGTTAGGAATTATAGGCACCGAGGGGGCGGTAGAATTAGTGCTCATTCAAGCTTCTAAACCAATCTAAAATTATTCAATCATCCACAATTAAACTATCTTAGCTATGATGAAGCATAATTATTCAAGCATGAAAGAGAGAGAAGAAAGCACACATGAACACATGGGGAGATAAGATTTAATGTGGGAAACCCATAAAGGGATAAAACCCCACTGAAACTAGATAACTAGCTTAGACAATTGTCCTATAAATTTATATGATTTCACATTATGTTAAACACCCACTCCAATACAAAGCCAAGCACCCACTTGACAATTTTGCAAGCACCTTCTTATAAGAAAGCACCCACTTCCAGCAACAACTCAAAATTTAATCATAGAATTTTTTATCACCTTCATCACTTGGTTTCTTGCGTCAACATATTGTGATCACTATTTCAGCTCACCTTTCTTCTCTTCTCTTCTCCTAATTTTCTAGAGTTTCAACACATTTTCACTCTTCTCACTCTCTCATAATTGCATTCAACTCTCATAAACATCAACCTTCTCTATATCTCACACAACTGATATTATGTTTTTCAATGATGATTTGCACACTGAATTATACTCTCTTCTTCACAAGGATGATCCTCTCATACACCTATTGCTCTCTATATTGATTTCCATTCAGTGTCTCAATCCAAGATCACCTATCTCATTCTATGCACTCATTTGTTTTCAACATGTATCAACAAGCACTAGCATGCTCAAAAATAAGATATATAAACAACAAACAAAGTCCTACATATGAATTTTCCCCTTCATCTTTAAAGTCTCTTCATCTTACTCCCTTAACCACTGTAAATAAGAAGATAATTTTTTTATATGCAAAAACTTCCTATGAGAGATACCCTTTCATCCGACCTCTTACAGATTACTTGTACAACTTTTTCAGACTTGAGAAGATTCATTTTATTCTAATGATTAGCAATATTAAGTTCTTAGTTATCCGACTCTCTACCTTCACCTTAAATTTATCTAATTATAACTGTCATCTCTCGAAGTGTTTCAAAATTTTGGCACATAAACTAATTTGAGACACATGTTTGGAATAGTTACAAGGTGTCATTATTGACTAGAGACATTACACCATGCTCTAAGATTCTCTAGATCCTCTTCATATCCTTCAAAATCATTATATAGTATTCCTTTTCTTCCATATAATTTGCAAGTCTCATTTTAGCAACTATGAGAACACTAGATACTTGAAATAGAGAATACATCTCGAACTAGAGGACTTTAAGACTAAATATTTTCAAAACTTCATAAGACTCAACACTATAGGAGTTCGTCATGCCAACAAGGAATTTGGACTTCATTGTATCACGGTTTGAAGCTTTTTCTTCTGCTATGTACAACATTCTTTGCATACACAAGTATGAGAATCCCAACTCACGCTTAGCGTTGAGTGACAATTTGCAAGGATAAACATATCAATTGGTTTCAAGTATGAAGGTGGAGATTTTTGCACTATAGGTCCTCTTCATCAAGATAGAAATGGAATATTATCACCATTTTCTTCTCAACTTATGCATCGATTAGAACATGGACATGCTTTGTATGCACACCTTTTCAACTTCTAAGGTTTGAGCAATATTATACTATGCCCCTATCATCTATAAATCTAATGAAACATTTCAATGATGGAGAAAATTATATTCCACATACTATGTCTATAGAAGGCTTCACTCCATACCTAGGAGGTCAACTATGCATGATATTCAAGATGGGCAATGATAGGGTTTCATGATTCAAACCCCTAGCTAGCTATTGTAGGTCCTTTAACACCTAAAACTTCATTTTTATGAAAATATAAATATGTGATCACTTCAATAGATTATCTTACAGAAAATATCTCGTCTCCTTTGCATTATATGAAAGGATACCTTTATGGTTTAAGGTAAATTTATAGGCTCGCTTGATTATTACAAAAGACTAAACCCTATCTTCAAGAAAAGGATGATCTACTTGAGCCAACCTTTGTCCAAATCTTGTAAACCCTTCAATGATAAGTTTATTACCTTAGAAAAATTATGATACCAAATATAATCACTAACTTACGAAAAAAATCATGAGAATTAGGCATTTTAGGACTATGTATGTTGATCATTAAGACCCAACAAATCAGCTGTCTTTATTTGATAACTTATTGCAAGCTTGCCTTAACTTATTGTTATGTTTGTGGAGTATGTTTTCATGTTAGAGTGTGGTACACCTTCTATGTGTTACACTCAGGTATTTTTAGGCGGTCCCGCTCACCGGTGAGTGGGTCAAGGGGGTTCGGGGGTGAAGCCCCGATCGATGGGAGTTCGATGGTAAAGCCCCGTGAAGCAAATTTTCATGGGTGGTTTATTAACCCATGGGTAATGGGTAACCATTATGGGTTGTTTTTGGGCCCATGGTTTTTCGGTACCCATTGTTTTGATACCCATGGTTTTTTGCCCATGGTTTTGATACCCACGGTTTTGTATCAAACTACTTAAGCAATTGTCTATTTATATGGTCTTATGCATATGATAGATAGACAAGAAAATGTATTGCATATGTGCTTTGAATTTGGGTGTGAATTATGTAGAGTTTGTTGAGCATAGCTCCAAACGGATCTGGGTATTGTATTGAGAGAGTGGAGGCTTGTAATAAAATTTGAGCAAGTGATTCTTGGTGGATGTAGCCCAAATTGGGTGAACCACGTTAAATCTTGTCTCTCTGTGTTGTGTTATTTATTCTGCACTTTTATTTGAGATCTATAATATTTTCTACATATTAGTTTCTACTGTTGTGATTCTATAAGGGATTATTCTGCATATTTTATCTCTTATTTCCTAACAATTGGTATCAGAGCCTGGTTTTGGTTTGTTGAAGTGTTGAATCACAGGGAAATTTTTATCTTGAGTGGGAGCTATGGCAGATGATGGAAGATCTAGGGTTGATAAATTCAATGGGAAAAAATTTAGTCTTTGAAGATGCAAATGAAAGATTACCTTTATTAAAAGGATCTTTATACTCCGTTGTCTTAGAAGGTGAACAAACCCTCGAGTATGACAGATGCGGAATGAGATTTTTGGATTGGAAGGCACTTGGAACAATCCAGATGTGTCTTGTATCTTTGGTATTATTTAATGTTTCAAAGGAAAAGACTACAAAAAATCTAATGGATGCATTAGGGAAGTTGTATGAAAAACCCTCTGCCTCTAACAAGATATTTTTACTGAAAAAGTTGTTTAATATGAAGATGTCTAAGAATAGTTCAATAGCAGATCATTTAAATGATTTCAATATGGTTTTGAATATGCTAGCTTCAGTTACAATATAATTTGATGAAGAAGTTAGGGCTTTATTAATTCTGTGCTCTTTACCTAAGAGTTGGAATAGCCTGGTAATGCCAGTAAGCAACTCGGTTCCAGCTAAATCGAAGTTGAAGTTTGAGGATGTTTTAGGGGTGATTCTAAGTGAGAAAATGTGAAGAAAAAGCTCTAGGAATCTTCTACTTTAGGGAATGCTTTGATAGTGGAAACTAGAGGGAGACAGAAGAATAGAGGAAACCGTGGAAAATTGAAAGATCGGGCAAGGTCAAAATCCAAGAGTAAGATTGTATGTTGGAATTATGGAAAGTCTAGGCATGCAAAGAAGGATTGTTGGGAGCTTCGAGATAAGAAGAAACAACAGGAAGAAAACAAGGAGGCAAATGTGGCATCGGGTAATGTATGTCAGGATGCTTTGATTCTTTCTTTGCATAATATTATTGAATCTTGGGTTTTAGATTCAGGGGCTTCTTTTCATGCTACTCCACATAGGCATTATTTTGTTGATTATGTTCAAGGGGATTTTGGGCATGTTTTTCTTGGTGATGATGAGCCTTGCAGTATAGTTGGAAAAGGTCCTGTTGAGTTAAGATGTTGAATGGGAATACATGGCTATTGAAGGATGTCGATATGTGCCTACATTAAGGAGAAATTTGATTTCGGCGGGCAATTGGGAAGTGATGGTTGTACTGTGATATTTACAACTGATTCTTGGAAGGTTACCAAGGGTGCTCTTGTGGTGGCAAGAGGTAAGAAGGTTGGAACCTTGTATTTAACCACGATAGTACTAATGATTGTCATCTTGTGGCTTGGATGCGAGATACAACATTATGGCACTATAGGCTCGGTCATATGAGCCATAAGGGCATGGACATCATAAAGAATAATTTTCCTAGATATATAGAAATAGGTTTGGATTTCTATGAGAACTGCATATATGAGAAATAGAAGCGACTAAGGTTTCTCAAGGTTGGACCTATAAAGAAAGAGAGTAAGTTAGAGCTGGTACATTCTGATGTGTGGGGGTCGGCTCAAGTATCATCTCTTGGGGGCTCAAGTTATTATGTTACTTTTATTGATGATGCAACAAGGAAAGTTTGGGTTTATTGCATTAGAAACAAATCTGATGTATTTGATACTTTTGTTAAATGGAAATCCTTGGTAGAGAATGAAACAGGTCTTAAGTTAAAATATCTTAGGTCAGATAATGGAGGGGAGTATTGCAGTAATGAATTTGATGATTATTGTTCTAAGAATGGAATCCACAGGCAAAAGATGGTTCCAGGAACCCCGCAGTAGAATGGGGTGTTAAAAAGGATGAACAGAACAATAATGGAATGTGCTAGGAGCAGGATACATGCAGGATTGCCTCTTTATTTTTGGGCAGAAGCAATGAGCACAGCTGTGTACTTGATAAACAGAGGACCCTCAAGTGCCTTGTATGGAGGCATACCTGAGGAGGCTTGGTATGGTAAGAAATTTGATTACTCATTTCTTAGTGTCTTTGGATGTGAGGTGTTTGTTCATATTGACAAGAATGATAGGACCAAGCTAGAAGCTAAATTAGAAAAATGCACTTTTATTGGTTATGGTGGTGATGACTTTGGATTTAAATGTTGGAGTATTAAGGACAAGAAAATCATTCGGTCTAGGGATGTGGTCTTTAATGAGAAAGTCATTTATAAGCAACAGTTGTAGGAAAATAGGGAAGAATCCAAGAAAGAATATGCAGTGGTAGAGGATCTTCCGAATGGGATAGTGACCCATGAATCAATTCAGGAACCTACTCAACAGGAACCCCAAACTCCTACAGTGAGGAGGTCTTCTAGGGTAAGAAAAGAACCTGAATGTTTTTCTCCTCTTTATTATTTATTACTCACTTGATAGTGGAGAGCCGAGAGAGCTTTGATGAGGCAATGAGCAAGCCATGGATGAGGAGCATAAGTCTCTCATAGAGAACTAGACTTGGGATTTGGTGAAGCTACCGGAAGGCAAAAAAGCATTGCAGAACAAGTGGGTGTATAGAGTTAAAGATGAAGAAGGAGGAAAGAAAAGATATAAGGCCCAGTTAGTGGTCAAGGGGTTTGCACAGAAACAAGGTATAGATTTTGATGAGATTTTTTCTCCTGTAGTAAAAATGACTTCTATCAAAACTGTTCTTGGAATAGTGGCAGCAAAATACTTGCACTTAGAATAGTTAGATGTAAAGACTACATTTCTCCATGGTGATTTGGAGGAGGAGCTATATATGTAGCAGCCCAGGAAGGATATGGAGTCAAAGGTAAGAGGAGATGGTTTGCAAACCGAAGAAGAGCTTGTATGGCACAAACAAGCTCCACGTCAATGGTATAAGAAGATTGATAGCTTCATGATGGAGCAAGGTTATATTAGATGTCATTCGACCATTGTGTGTATACAAAAATTTTAAGGATGGAAGTTATATTATCCTGTGTTTGTATGTTGATGACATGTTGGTTGCAAGTAAAAACATGCAGAAATAAAAGTCTTAAGAAACAGCTAAGTGAATCCTTTGATATGAAGGATTTGAGGGTAGCCAGACAAATCCTTGGTATGAGGATAACTCGGGATAGGAAGGAACGGAAGCTAACTTTATCTCAGGAAGAGTACATTAAGAAAGTATTGGATAGGTTTAACATACATGATGCTAAATCGGTTGGGACTCCTTTGGTAGGCCATTTTAAGTTATCAAAAGAGCAATGTCCCAAGACAGAGCAGGAAAGAAACCAGATGTCCAAGGTACCTTACTCATCAGCGGTTGGTAGTTTGATGTATGTTATGGTGTGCACTAGGCCTGATATTGCCCATGCAGTGGGAGATGTGAGTAGATTTATGAGTGATCCAGGTAAAGAGCATTGGCAAGCAGTAAAGTGGATCCTTTGGTATTTGAGAAGGATCATGGGGACAGCTTTTGTGTTACAATGGATCAGACACCACTTTACGTAGTTATGTAGATTCAGACATGGATGGAGATGTTGACAGTAGGAGGATCATGATAGGTTATATTTACACTATAGGTGGGACAGCAGTGAGCTAGATTTCACAACTACAGAAGCTGGTGGCTTTATCAACCATGGAGGCTGAGTATGTTGCTGCCATAGAGGCAAGCAAAGAGATTATTTGGTTACAATAATTACTTGAGGAGTTGGGGCATAAGCAGAAGGAATGTAAGCTGCATAGTGATAGTCAGAGTGCTATACACCTAGCTAAGAACTCTGCTTTCCACTCCAGGATGAAGCATATATAGTTGAGATATCACTTCATCAGGACAGCTTTGGAAGAAGATAAGTTGAAGTTGGAGAAGATTCATACCAATCAAAATCCTATAGACATGATGACCAAGGTGGTCATAAGGGATAAACTAAAGCTATGTTCAGCTTTGGTTGGCCTTCGTGGATGATAGTGAAGGGTTGAGAAGCTTGCTCAGTGGAAATCAGTCTCCAAGTGGGAGATTGTTATGTTTGTGGAGCTTGTTTTCATGTTAGAGTGTGGTACACCTTCTATGTGTTACACTCGGGTATTTTTACGGTGGTCCCGCTCGTCGGTGAGCGGGTCAAGGGGGTTTGGGGGTAAAGCCCCCCCGATTGATGGGGGTTTAAGGGTGAAGCTCCTGAAGCAAATTTTCATGGGTGGTTTATTAACCCATGGGTAATGGGTAACCGTTATGGGCTGTTTTTGGACCCATAGTTTTTCGGTACCCATTATTTTGATACCCATGATTTTTTCCCATTGTTTTGATACCCATGGTTTTTTGCCCATGGTTTTGATACCCACAGTTTTGTATCAAACTACTTAAGCAATTATCTATTTATATGGTCTTATGCATATGATAAATAGACAAGCAAATGTATTGCAGATGTGCTTTGAATTCGGGTGTGAATTCTGTAGAGTTTGTTGAGCATAGCTCCAAACAAATCTAGGTATTGTATTGAGAGAGTGGAGGCTTGTAATAAAATCTGAGCAAGTGATTCTTGGTGGAAGTAGCCCAAATTGGGTGAATCACATTAAATCTTGTCTCTCTATGTTGTGTTATTTATTCTCGCACTTTTATTTGAGATCCGTAATATTTTTGAAATATTAGTTTCTACTTTTTGCGATTCTGTAAGGGATTATTCCACATATTTTATCTCTTATTTCCCGACACTTACATGACCATTCATAGCAAGAGCACTTCCAAAAAGGCCTATACACATCTTCAAAGGATTGAATTGCGAGCTTGTTAGGTGAAAACTACAAACATAACTCAAACCAAAGTCTTCTGGTAAGGCCCTTATAGGGCCATTATAAATTCATGAAAACAAGGACCACATATAACTTCACCAAAACAAATGTGAGCTCCAAAAACTCATTTTGGACCTATAGAGAGTGCTCATAGTCATTTCTCAATTCAACACCATGTTTGTTCACACAACTCTTTCTTCAAGCACTATGATAATTTTAGCTTGAGAAGCCCTTTAATGATACGAAGGAATTTTGATTGAATTCACACTAAAATAACATTTAATTTTCTCAAATATATTCATGAACTCTAATAAAACCTCACATACCTTCTTCCACAATAGGGGATTCAACTTGGCATCTTCAAATTTGCACTATATAGCTAAAACCTTGCAAAACAGGTCAAACCTGTACGGAATAGTCAACCATGAGGAACAAGGATGCCACCATTTTGACCTAGGAGGATTATTATACACTTCTAAGATGTTGTACCAACTTGTAAACTTGATTTGGAGACAAATAATTTCATTTTATGCCTATCACTTTAAGGAGGTTTGGTGAGTGAAGAACACTGATATAAAAATGAATAGAAATTTTTGTTCCTTATCCATTTTTTCTCAATTTTTTTGCAAAATTTTAGTCTTGGAGTTCTATTCAAAAATTCCTCTTATGATTTATCTAAAGGAGGCTTGAATTTTTTTGGGTGCTAAGAATACATGTCACTATTTTATCCCTTTTCACTTTACCCAATTTTGCTAAAATTTGAATATCTTTAACAATCCTCTTCAAAATTTGATGAAACTTGACCCATAGAACTAAAACACCTCCCTACAAATACTCCATAGCTTGGTTACTCATAAATGATCCTGTACAGTCCATACCAATCTCATTTTTCCAAGGTTTCGCTACTAGTTATCAAGGGTAGTTTTAGTGAAAACTCTAAATTTATCTTCAAAAGGTAAAGTAAGACTTGTAGATGCTCATAAATGTTCTATGAAGTGTTCTAGGCTTATAACATGCTTACATAGGCTTTTCATGGCCTAATTTGAGCTCTTACACCTCATTAGGCTCTAGAACTAGGCCTAAATGAGCTAGTTCCAATTGTGACTTGCAACACATGACCTAATGATCACCCTAGAAGATCTTGCACATCCTTGAAACATCATTTTAGACCTATGAGACACTTAAGCATAGCACACAAACTATTTCCATGCCTATGATCAGTACCTACCTCACTCACTAAGCTTGTAACATCTTAAAACCATCCTAAAACAACTCTGTGAACACCAACCACCATTCGAAGGCACTACCAATCATCCTTTATGTCCCCGACTAATCCTCAATTCACCACTCACACCTTTTCCATCAATGCCACATGACATCAATGAAAACACCAATGCACCAAGGTTCAACAATTGGTATCGGTGTAAGTTCTCTTGATACAAGTTTAACAACTTAAGAGGATGTCCTTGAGGCACAAGCATGGGTGTTCTAGATGAAACAAAGACTAAAAACAAAGTATGAGATTGTTCTAGCCCTTATTAATGAATTAAATAAGGAAATAAATCTCATGGAAGCTAATCATGACCAAGAACTCAATGAGATGGCATCATTTTTTTAGCATGTTTCAAAAGCATTGAAAGACAAAGAAAAACCATGCTTCAAACATGCGGAAGAATTAAAGACCCTAAAGGAGGAACTATAATAATCAAGGGGAAAGGAAATGAATTGTGATTCAATCCATGTATCATTCCAAGGACATTTTGAGATCAAGAAGGATATCAAAGAACACAAGAAGACCATTAGATGGCCGGATGCGGGGAAATTATCAAGTAAGTTTCATGGATTTTTTTTTCATGTCATGTTTTTGGGCATAGAGCTAGGGATTGTATGAGGAAAATAGACAAAGAACACCCATGGAGAGATTGTAGGACTAAATATGAAAAGAATATATTTTGTTACAACTATCATGAGAGGGGTCACATAGCCAATTCTATCTTGAAGAACTTATGAAGCAAGATTGGATAAAGGGAACACCTAGAGATAAGATTCATCTTGTATGCTTTAAGTGTAACAAATTTGGTCACTTTGTAAGATATTGTGATAAGAGGAAGTTCATCTACAAGATAAAGGATGAATTCAAGCTCACTCCTATAGAAATAGCCAAGGAAGAATCAAAACTATAAAATGAAGAGAAAATCTCAAAAAAGACATCAGAAGTGATGATAAATCCAAGAGGAAGGAAGAAAAATCTAGTTCAAATGATGTAGAGCTTCTACCTCAAGTTTTACTAGAGCAGGAGTATGAGTTGCATCATGAATATTTTTCAGGAATTAAATCAAAGAGTGAGGGCTTAGGAGATGAGGTTGTCACATCAAGGAATACATCCAAGAAGATGGACAAGATCTCAAGGACAAGAAGGGAAATAATTGAGTCATCATGTTTCTTTGATGACTATCTCTTGTTTTAAAGTGATCTCACAAGGTGGTGTGCCTTCTCTAGGCTTATAGAAGGCATATATCAGTTGAAAGAAGAAATTTATGTTCCTCATTATCCTACCAATCAAATTTCTCTTCATGATGAAGTTGAGTGAACAATCCAAAGTATGTTCTTACAAGAAAGTGACCATCAAGAGCTACAAATTGGAGCCTTAATTATGTTTCCAGGGTATTCCAAATTCAAGGAATGTTTTTTTAGTCCCATGTTGAAGTACTAGTGCTTATTGAAGTCCTTGAATATTCCTCTTGAGTATTCATGTAAAGAAATTATGGTCACTAAGTTTCAAGGTATGTGTTATCTTTCTCTAGGTTGTCAAGATTGAGTCATCATTTGTAGTTTGTATAAAGGAAGTAGAAGCCCTCAAAAGTATGTAAGGTGTCTCGTGGTCACCAAGGGTATCAAGTGTGTCTCTATGTCTTAGTCTTGAAGGAACTAATGAAGCTTTTCAAGTTCTGTCCAAAGTGTCAAAGTTTTCTCACAACAATCTTGCTCAAGTTTTCCTAATAAAATATATTCTTCTTTAAGTCTTCAAAATACAAATTTTCCCTATGATGCATATCCAAGATGTTAGAAATTAGGTCCCGAGGTCTCCTATTACTGCAAGTCAAACATTGAATAGTATCGAATTATGTGTTCATTGTCAATTCGTTCAATTTAAATAAAGGAAAGTTAAAGAACCATCATGTGTTATTTTAGTTTAAGTATAAGGGAAAATGTCTCAAAATGGCCATTTAGACCAAGATTTGAAGAAGAGAAAAAAAGTGATCAAGTAAACTATCTTGGTGAAATAATGTTGAATTCAAGAAGTGTTGAGAGTATCCCAATCAAGATCGAGTTGTCATGAGAAAACCAAGTTGTCTATAAGTCCTTCAAGTAGGTTCATGAAAAGACCAGGGGTTATAGGCCTTGCTCATATTAGAAAACATGCGGAAATATAGGTACATCTATCCACAATATTGTATGGTGTCTCAAAGTGGTACATGAGTTTAAGGAATAGTCCAAATCCCTGGAATATTCTTGAAAAGAGGATCTAGAAGTATGATTGAACTTGAAGTGTCTGATTAAGTTCACTATGCTAAATTATGTGCAACATACAATGCACTAACATTATAAGGTACAGTGTATAAAAACTCCTTTGCTAAGAGACATTAGTGATAACTCTCAACCATATGTAATGTAGATCTTACCAAGAGAAATTCCATATGGGAAGGTGGTCAAAGTTTGGATACTCATCCTCTCCTTAAAAAAGAGATATCAAGGGTGGCATGTCATCATTTACGATGTCTGTCAATGAAGTTCTCCAATCATGCAAAATGTTTCTAATCCAAATATTGTACGAAATTTTAGAAGATGAGAAAATTTGATGTATTGCACAAATTGTTGAATGAAGAAGTCTAAACCTTGCTCAAGTTCTTGAATGACTTCCCTAAGTTGTAAAAAGTGAGTACGGAGTATAGATGCTCTGCAACATGGTATGTATAGTTCTTCATGGTGATAAAAGGACAAGAAGAAGCTTAAATACACACAATCTTGTGGGGTAAACACAAATAGTTATGTTTTCATGCATTTTGAGTATTTTGTAGGTTGTAGTAAGATAAAAATAGTGACCTACAAATTTGGAAGGATTATTGGAACAAGTAAAATGGTGAGAATGTCCAATAGATGAATTTGAGGTGTCCTAGAAACCTAGAAAGCCTAGTGAATCACATATATTATGAATATAATACGGTACAATTCAAGGGGATAAACTAGTCTTGCTCATTCAGTGTATGGACAAGAAAAGGCAATAGAGAGCATTGAAAAGGTCTTTTAGGATTTGGTTAGATTTGACTGCTTCCATGCTTATGGATTGAGTGCAAGGTAAGTGCATGAATATTTGTAGCTTTAGATAAAGGGTGATGAAATGATCCTAGGGGGTGTGTGATGTTGGTTAATGATGTACACAAATTCCATAGATGGCCAAAATTGGGCTAAAAAGCACTAAAAAGTTGATCCAGGATCTAAGCTCCGAATAGCTTAAGGTAGATTTGAGATCATTTTTAGAATGGTGAAGTGAGATATCTAAACATGAAAAGAATAAGTTCAGGGGGTATTGAGGCTAATTTGTGAAGAAATTCATGCATCTATTCAAGACACAATTGGCAAAGTAGTGAGTCAAATCTAAGGGGAATCTTCTCGATGTGAGTTTATGCTTTGTAAGTGATTACATGCATGTTGTTTATCTTATTGAATGTATGACCCTTTGTCATAGATGTCAAAGGGGAAGAGATTGTTTTCAAAAATATATGAATTCTCTGAAGATGTTGATGTGACTTCTTACCATCAAAGTTTCTGAGGTTGTTGCCATAAATGACAAAGGGGGAGATTGTTGAACCCTAGTGCATTGGTGTTGTCATTGATGTCAAGTGGAATTGATGGAAAATGTGTGAATGGTGAAGTGAGGATCAGTTAGGGGCATGAAGGTTGATTGGTAGTGCCTTCTCAATGGTGGTTGGTGTTCACATAGTGGTTTTGGGATGGTTTCAAGATGTTACAAGCTTGGTCAGTGAGGTAGGTGCCCAATGGAGGTATGGAGATGCTTGGTGTGATGCTTAGGTGTCTTAAAGGTCTAAAATGATGGTTTAAGGACGTGTAATCGATTCTAGGGTGATCATCAAGTCATGCAAGATAAGTCACGAGTTAGAATTAGCTCATTTAGGCCTAGTTCTAGAGCCTAATGAGGTGTAAGAGCTCAAACAAGACCATGAAAAGACTATGTAAGAATGGTTGAAGACTAGGAACACTTCCTAGAACATTTATGAGTATCTACAGGTTTTACTATACCTTCTTGAGGAAAATTTGGAGTTTTCACTAAAACTGTTATTGAGAACTAACAAAGTGGAAGCTTGGAAAAATGAGATTGGTCTAGATTGTACATGTTTATTTATGAGAAACCAAGCCATAGATCACATATATAGAGGTGCTTTGTAGTGATCTGGGCCAAGTTTCATCAAATTTTGAAGAGAATTGTTGAAGATATTCAAATTTTACCAAAATCAAGTAAAGTGAAAAGGGCTAAAATAGTGACTTGTCTTCTTAGCACCCAACAAAACATTTCAAGCCTCCTTCAGATAAATCATAAGAGGATTTTTGAACATCACTCTAAGACTAAACTTTTGTAAAAAAATTGAGGACAAATGGTTAAGAAAAAAAAAAAGTTCTATTCATTTTTCTATCAGTGTTCTTCACTCACCAAACCTCCTTGAAATTGTAGGCATAAATGAAATTATTTGTCTCCAAATCAATTTTTAAGTTGGTACAACCTCTTATAAGTGTAGAAGACTCCTCCTAGGTAAAAATGGTCGCATCACTCATGGTTTATTATTCTATACAAGTATGACCTTGTTTTGCAAGGTTTTAGCTATACAAAGGCAAATATGAAGATGCCAAGTTGAATCCCTTGTTGTGGAAGAAGGTATGTTCATGAATATCTCGTGAAAATTTTTTAGTTTTATTTTATTGTGAATTCAATCAAACTTCCTTATCTACCATTAAAGGGTGTTTTTAGCTAAAATTGTCATAATGCTTGAAGAAAGAGTTGTGTGAACAAGCATGGTGTTGAATCGGGAAATGGCTATGAAAAATATCTACATGTGCAAGATGAGTTTTTAGAGCTAAATTTTTTTTTGTGAAGTGATATGTGGTCCTTGTTTTCATGACTTTACAACTACCTTATAAGGGCCTTTCCAAGAAGATTGTGGTCTAGTTGTGCTTGTAGTTTTCTTCTAATAATCTATGTAATTCAAGACTTTGAAGGTGTGTATAGGAATTTATGGAAGTTATCTTTCTATGAATGGTCATGTAAGTGAAGGTGATTTTGTAAAATCTATCGATCAAGACAGATTCCGTTGGGTCTTAATGATCAACATATGCAGTCCTAAAAATGCCTAATTCTCATGACAATTTTTCTTAAGTTAGTGACTGTATTTGGTATGGTAAGTTGTCTAAGGTAATGAGCTTCTCAAAAAATTGGTCTACAATATTTTGACAGAGGTTGGCTTAGGTAGATCATCCTTTTCTTGAAGAAAGGGTTTAGTATTTTGTAATAGTCAAGTAGGATTGTAACTTTACCTTAAACCATGAGGGTATCCTTTCATCTTATGCAAAGGAAGAATGATATCTTGGTATAATATAATCTATTGAAGTGATCACATAGTCA
The DNA here is from genome assembly GCA_018340775.1 of Taxus wallichiana var. yunnanensis. Classification (NCBI taxonomy): domain Eukaryota; kingdom Viridiplantae; phylum Streptophyta; class Pinopsida; order Cupressales; family Taxaceae; genus Taxus; species Taxus wallichiana. The sequence goes on along the minus strand of CM031243.1, from coordinate 408,946,441 downwards.
TCTTGTCATTAAAATGAAGTTTGAGGTGATGAAGGACCTAAAAACAACTAGTTAGGGTTTTGAATCATGAAACCCTAACATTTCCCATCTTGATTATTATGCACAATTGACCTCCTAGCTATGAAGTGAAGCCTTCTATAGACATAGTGAGTGGAATATCATTTTCTCCATCCTTAAAATCTTTCATTAAGTTTATAGATGACAGATGCATAGTATTATATTGCTTAAACCTCGAGAGTTACAAAGTTGTGCATATAAAATAGTGCATGTTTTCATCTAATGCATAAGTTGAGAAGAAATTGGTGATTCTCTACCCTTTCTAGATTGATGAAGAGGACCTATAGTGCAAAAACCTCCACCTTCATGCTTGAAACCAAATGATTTCTTTATCCTTACAAATTTTCACTCAATCCTAACTATGAGTTGAGACTCTCATACTTGTGCATGTAAAGAATGTTGTACATAGCTGAAAAAGAAGCTTCAAAGTGTAATAGAATGAATTCCAAAGTTCTTGTTGGAATGAATAACTCTTTTAGCCTTGAGTATCATGAAGTGTTGACAATATTTAGTCTTAAAGGCCTCTAGTTTAGAGATTTATTCTCTACTTTAAGCACTTAGTATTCTCATTGTTGCCAAAATGAGACTTGTAAAGTATATGGTAGAAAAGGAAGACTATACAATGCTTTTGAAGGCTATAAAGAGGATCCATATAATCTTATATAATGGTATAATGTCTTTAGCCAATAATGTCACCTTGTAATTGTTACAAACATGGGTCTCAAGTCAATTTACTAGCCAAAATTTTGAGACAAGTCAGAAATGACAATTATAATAAGGAATTTTGAAGGTGAAGGTGAAGAGTCAAATAGCTCGAAGCTACTATTACTAATCATTAGAATAAAATGAATCTTATTAGGTCTAAAAACATTTTGCAAGTAACTCGTAAGAGGTCAAATGGAATGGTATCTCTCATAGGTAGTTTTTGTGTATAAACTAATTATCTTCTTGTATGAGTGGTTAAGGGAGTAAAATGAAGAGCCTTTGAAGATGAAGGGAAAATTCATATGCAGAAGTTTGTTTTTGGCTTATATATCTTATTTTTTAGCATGAGAGTGCTTTTTGATACATTTTGAAAATAGATGAGTGCATAAAATGAGATATGTGATCTTGGATGAAGACATTGAGTGGAAACCAATATAGAGAGCAATAGGTATATGAGAGGATCATCCTTGTGAAGAAGATAGTAGGATTTAGTGTGCAAATTGTCTTTGAAAGACTTGATATCAGTTGTGTGAGATAAAGAGTAGGTTGATGTTTATGAGAGCTAAGTGCAAGTTTGAGAGAGTGAGAAGAGTGAAAATGTGTGAAACTATGGAAAATTAGGAGAAGAGAAGAGAAGAAAGGTGAGCTGAAATAGTGATCACAATATGTTGATGTAAGAAACCAAGTGATGAAGGTGATAAAAAATTCTATGATAAAAGTTTGAGTTGTTGCTCAAAAATTTGGAATTGGGCGCTTCCTTGCAACTACATTCTTGAAAAACTTTCAAGTGGGTGATTGGCTTTGTATTGAGTGGGTGCTTCAAGTTGAGTGGGTTCTCAACATATGGTGAAATCATTGTAACTTTATAGGACAATTTTCCAAGCTATTTCTCTAGTTTCAATGGGTTTTGTCCCTTGATGGGTTTCCCACATTAAATCTTGTCTCCCCATGTGTTCATGTGTGCTTTCTTCTCTCTCTCTCTCATGGTTGAATAGTCATGCTTCATCATAGTTAATATAGTTTAATTGTGGATGATTGGAGAACTCGTAGATTTGTTCGAAGTTTGAATGAGCACTGATTCACCCCCTCTTAGTGAAAAAATCCAAAATGTTTTAAATTTGGAGAGGAGCTTACTTTTACTGATTTAGCCACACCACAATAAAAATTGTAGAAAAATTCGCTTCCAATTTTGAGATATAGTCGAACGTTCACAATTAGTTTTTGAGGTGACTTTGGCCGAGACTAAGCTCGATACAACTTGTAATGAAATTATGAGTATAAATCTCAATATCAACAACAATAAAACACCAAAGAACACAATATTATAGATAAATGATCACAATATGCAAGTATATTAGTGTAGCCACTTCGAGGGGGCAACCTCCAAACCATACAATAAGACTCAAATGCTCAATATGATGATATACTACTCCTCACTATCACATATATATACTAATCCTATGCTATGGCCAATACCAAGGCCGACCTACTAGATATATTAAAGCATAAATGAATGACATATGAAAAGAAGAGAGATTATGTAATCCATAAGTCGACACTATATATCCAATATAAGCTATAGGAGTAAGGGTGTAGAAATAAGAGTGTAAAAGGATAGAAAAATGTCCTGAATGCTATGAAGAACGAATTTTTTGGGTGATCTCATGCTAAAAGAGAGTTTTTTAGGCAATCTCACACCAAAGCGCAAGTGTTAGGGAGAGAGGTCTAGTGTTACTCTCCTTCCATGACCTTTGTCCAATAAGCACCATTGTAGATGGTACGTCCTGATTTGTTCTTTTTGTTCTTTTTGTCTTGATTTTTCTAAATTAATTCCGAATTGAAGGAGATAGAATGTATTTTGTAACTCTAGGATTGTTCCTATAACTGTAGAACTACTCTGAAGAATTTTGTGAACTATGTTGATATGAGAAGACGATTGTGTCTTCCCCCAAGACATTAGCACTCGTGAGAGGTCGGGAGGGCCCATACGCTAGTGTCCGAGTCTAGGCATCGGTGTATGTATTGTTATTCGGCCCAAGTCTTATTTTGGGTTATCCTGACTGTGTGTTATTATGTTGTTCTTATACTGTGCTGACCTGAACTTTAGCTATGCATTGTTGTAGGGGTGATTTTTTCACCCAATGTATGCCCCCTTGTTTAGGCCGCATGTAACGTTTGTAGGAGAATGTAGCCAAAAGGGGAGGACCGAATGTGTTAGAACATAATATTAAGTTTCTATAATCTTTGGTTTATAATTAAATAGTTTAGAATGTATTTTATATTCTTAATTATTTAATATAAACTTTCGGTTATGTTTAATTGGTTATCTAATAACTAATTTATTAAATCGGTATGATTTAATCATACCCCGTCACTTAATTTGTTCATGACCCATGGGGTCATTTAAATATGATCATGGATCATATTGTTTTTCACTGAGGTGAAATGGATTGGAGAGAAGTGAGGTTAAGGAGATTATTTACTAGACTATAAAGTTTCTCAAATAATGGAAATTCTCTTTCCATGGTTTTTCCCCTCGAGGGTTTTCCACGTTAAATCCAATGTTCATGTGTTTTTACTTTGTTATGTATTTATTTATGCATTCCATTAATGTTTGGTAAATGTTAATTTAATATGATTAATTAATTTATCCCTCTGATTCTCGACAGGATGTTGTTCATAAGTGGATACATGCAGGGGATAGGGGATGTTCATGGTGGAAACCAGGGCACATGCAAACAAAGTGGCTAGTAACATGTGTTAGTAGAAAAAGTAGCAAGCATGTAATAGAAAAGATAAACCGTGAAAAGTGGGTTTCAAACATAGGACATCGCTCAAAATTTCACAAAATAATCAGGGTCGAAGCGACCAAAAGCATACAATAAGAATACAAGATATAGGGCATAGCCCATAAACAATAGCAGACAATAGAAAGCAATGGAAAAAAAGTACATGATAGATAGCCATGGTTATATATAGTCCTACAAGGAAAATGTTGCACATGAAGCACCCATTAACATGTTAGAAATATAAAAAGTATGTCAAGGCATGTATGTATCAATGGAAAGTAATGTGCTAGTAAGAATAGGAAGTAGTATATGATGAAATAATAACACATGTAATGTGTGAGAGTAGGAAAGGTAGATGCCCCCAGGAGCCTTGGTGGGACTAGCAAAGGATACAGTGTCGAGCATCATTGTAGTGTGTGAAAATATATAAGAGATTTGCATTCACTCCAAAATACCAAGTGAATGTGCATGTGTGTATATAGAAAGATAATGACATACTTGAGTATCTGACTAGCATAGTAAGAAAAGTGTGTCATGTAAGTAGTATAAGCAAGCAAGAGTAAGTGCAACCAAGATATGCAAATGCAGTGTATGAGTGTGATGGAATGGTATGCAATGTGTGAATGTGATAGGAGCAACATGCCCCCCATAGATGTGTATGAGATGAGGTTCATTTATAAATACCCCCTCAATAATCAAGAATGAACCATATAACAAGAGTGTGTCATCGGGAAATGGTTTGAGAATGTATGCTAGAAAGATAGATCATGAAGCATAGAGCATGAAAAGTGAATGATGTGAGGTTAATTTCATATTTAAACCCTCAAAGATTGAGTATGAATTGTGGAACTAGAGTGCATCATAGGGTAATGATGATATAAGGTGTGTATCAACGTGCATGAGAGAGATTAGATATGAAGCTCAGAGCATGATAGTAGATATTATAGAAAATGTATGATGTTATGAGGGGGAGAAAGCATGATGCCCCCAAGTGTGAGAAGGATAGAAGGCTATCTAATGATAGTGAAGGGAAAGATCCCTCCACCTGATATCCAAGGAGATAAAGGCATGTGACGATACTATAGGATCAGTCTTTGTAGGAGGGTAATGATGTGTACATGAAGGAGACCTATGTGGTGAAGGCGGTGGTGAACACATATGTGAAGGGACTACCTGAGTAGGGGACTTAGGCCGACAAGGTGGACTATTGGACCGATGAGGATGAAAAGGTCGTGAAGTGGGACGAGTACGAATAGGAGAACTAGGTGTAGAGTGTGCCTTAAATTTGAGAGGCTCAGGAGGCTAGATGTTGTAACTGGTGTAAAGATATCATCAAGACTAGGCTTAGGAAATGGTGTGCATGGTGGAACACCTTTAAGAGTGACAACTTGCTTATTGTGAATGAACTTGATGCACAAATGATTCATAGAGGGAATGAATTGGGTAAGCGCAGAGCCAAGAAAGACCTAAGATCATGTCACAACCTTTGATTGAAGATGCCACAATGAATGGCACAAGCATGGTAAGAGGCCCAACTGTAACGGGAAGCCTGATGTAGCCAAAATAATTAAAAATGGATATGTGATATTAGATAGTGGAAATTTAATAGCCTATAAGATGAGCATAAGAAACTTCTCAAGAATGTTTAATAGTAAGGCATTGAGAACATGTAGGATATGTAAAGGGGTTAATGCATAAAGCTTGCTGGAAATTAGAGAGCTTGTTTTGTTTTTCGAGTCAATGTTAGTGTCATCATCGTATGATTCTCGCTATCATAGGTTTCAATGTTTTCCAGAGAACATTTTTTGAGTTAGCAAAGGGGTTATCATATTCAACCATTGGTTTAGAAACCCTATGGGTAGATGGAGGAATCTCAGTGTGCTCAAAATACCCAAATCGACCACTATAAGTAATGGGCATAAGAAGGAAGGGTTCAAGTAGATGGGTTCACCAAATGATTTAATTTAATTATAATTAAATCTAATTATAGAGTAACTTATTGAAAATGATGTACAAAATGATAATGTACGGTATAACACAAGAAAACTAAGATGTAAAGTATGAAACCCTAAAAAGGAAGAGAGATAACAGACTTATCTTATTTTTTAATGGATAGGAAGTGATCTGGGTAAGTGCGAGTGATGAACAGGACTATAAATAGGGTCGCCACCGGTGTCTAGAAAATCTAAATCCTAAGAATAATGTTGGATAAGGGCACCCAAGTGTTAGAAAGAGGTGCTTAGGTGCTTTGGTGACTACTCCTGACGTTGGTGAATGTGTAGAGGCTCGAATATGCTTTCTATTGTTTCGCAAGGTCTTCACAGTTTCTCTCGTTAATTGCCTAATGTTTACACTATGACCGTCGATGATACTTATAATCTACAAAAGAGAAGTTCGCCTGCACAAGCCCATAACTGCATTAAACCTAAAAAGGAAAATGTGGAATGGGGAGTTGGACTAACCCCGGTGGTCACCCCAAGAGTGAACTTACAACTAAGTGTTTCACTACATCTCAGACTCCATGTAGTTCTTGTGTGTGTGTAAGAATGATGCCCTAGGATGCCCTTGTGCAAGTTGCACTAGATAGCGGGCTATATTTTCTCTAAGATGCAAATGTGTGGATGGAATAGAATAAACTTCCCCTTCCTATGTTGTGTATGCAAAATATGTAGTCCCTTATCCCTTGAATGGATGCTAGATGAATGTCTTGGAGTTCTTTAGGTTCCTTTTGAATGCAAGCTTAGGTGGTAATAGTAATGCTTAGTGCTTGGTCCCTGATTTTGAACACATAATTATGTATTTATATGATTCCCTTATTTTAATTTCGTAATTGACAATTGGAAAGTTGGTCCATAAGTGAAAAAGATGCCCAAAAGATAAAAGAGACCCAAAAAGAGTGAGTAAGATAAGAAAGGGTCGGGGTGCCCAACGGGACAAGAGAACCTAGGTGTTGGTGTCTGAAGCCATGAAAGATAAACAAGTAAAGTTTTGACTAGGTTGTAGGGTGTGTAAGACCAAATAGAAAACAAGAGACAAAGAAAAGAGGCCAAAGATAGTTGTCAACCACTAGTTTTCTTGCTTAGGAATCATATAAATTCTAGCATGCTTTTAGGACCTAGAAATGTACCCAAGTGCGTGATTTTGTGTCTACAATGAGGGACAAAATCAACTAACAATTTTTCTTGAGGATGACAATTTTTTCCTCCATTCACTTAATAATCACCTTTTCAAATTCATAAGTCTAGTCAATGTAGTATTAATTGAAGAGAAAACATTTCATAACAATCACATATAAAAGCAAACTTACCCTACCCATTAAAATGTCCTCTTATCTTACATGTTTGGGCTACCTAAGAGATCACAAAAAGCACCAAATTGAAAAATTATTCTCTCAAGTACATAATCCATCTATGAAGTTCGAATAATTGTAATGTTTCTTTAGGTCATTATTACATGTTGACATGTTGATTTCTAGGTGTTGTCATTGATGTACAAGCTCATTAATGAAAAAGAGGATGGATTAGTGTTAGAGGATGATTAGTAGGATGATGACATGGAGTTTTAGGTGGTTTCATGATTGCCGAGTGTATTCATGAGATTGGCTTGGTCTAACAAGCCTAGTCAGGTGACCTAGCTAGCCTAGGTGATGGAGCATGGTGAGTGGAGCTACATGGTGTAATGAAATTACTTAGAGACTTCAGAATAATATCATCAATATAACTCAAATATATGGAGATAATATCAGAATATGATAGATAGATCACTTAGCCACTTTGAGGGGGCAACCTCCAAACCAAACAATAACACTTCAATACTCAATATCCTGCTAAACTACTACTCACTATCACATATATATATATATATATATATATATATATATATATATATATATATATATATATATATATCATTTATAACCTATGGCCATTACTTATGCTGACCTACTTAGCATGAGAAAATATAAATGACATAATAAAATGATATGGTAAGCCACAAGTCAGCTACTCATATCCTAATACAAGCAATAGGTTAAGGGCGTAGCATGCCCTTCCCCTTCAAAAAAACATTGTCCTCAATGTTGAATAATCTTGGATGTTGTTGTAGAAAACCTTCATCCTCCTAGGTCACATCCTCTATGCTCATATTCTTCCACTTGATCAAATATTCCTTAATGTCTCTGGTTCTCAGCCTCTTAGTACATGTTTGTAGAATCTTCTTTAGCTCCAAAATAATTCTTACTTCCTCATCAAGTTCTAGTAGCTTTTTATGGGATGCAAATTTTTGTCCAATAACCTTCTTCAGGAAGGAAACATGAAATATTGGGTGTATGCATGAAGATTGAGGCAACTCTAGTTTATAAACAACACTCCTAATTTTTGAAGAACCTGTTAAGGACCATAATATTTAGGAGCAAGTTTGTTGTCCTTTTACATTACTTTCAGGGACATCTTCTTATAAGACTGCAGATGTACAAAAACCCAGTCACCAATTTCAAAATTTCTTTCCCTACGGTGTTGATCTGCTTGTTGTTTCATCTTGTTTTGTGTCAATGTCAAATTCTCCCTCAAACCAGCCAAAACTTGTTGTTGATGTTGAATGTGTTCCTCAACATCTTTGACCTTAATTTTCTCCCTCAAAGAAGAAGTGATAGATGGTGGATGGTAACCATTTAATGCTAAAAATGGGGTCATTCAAGAAGAGGTATGAAAAGATGTGTTATACCACCATTCTACAAGTGGTACCCATTTAAGCCAATGTTCCTGCTTATCTAATACAAAACAACATAGATACCCCTCTAAGCATTTATTGACAACTTTCATTTGCCCATCAGTTTGAGGATGGTAAGATGAACTATGAGCTAGATGAGTACCCAAACATGCAAATAATTCTATCCAAAAATTACTCGTGAAAATAGGATCACGATCACTTACAATTATCTTTGGGGTTCCATGTAGCTTTTGAAATGTCTCAAAAAAATAGTTGTGGATCATGTATTGGCTGCAAATGGGTGTGACAGGGGAAAAAATGGGCATATTTTTTTAGCCTATTCACAATCACCAAAATAACATTCTTACCCTCTGAACAAGGCAACCATGTAATGAAATCCATGGAAACCTCCTCCCACCTCTAGCTAGGAATTGGTAATGGTTGTAATAGACCTAGTGTCTTAATGGTTTCACCTTTGTTCTGTTGGCACACCAAATAATTTGATACAAAATTTTGTACATCACCCTTGAGTACTTTCTAAAAATAATTCTCTTTTTATTCTACGATATGTCTTCAAAAACCCATAGTGTCCTCCAACAAAGCGATGCGTGCATGTAGCTTTGCAAGAATCTTATGCTTTAACTTAGAATCTTTGCATAAGTATAACACATCCTTGTACCATAGGGCATTACCTTTCCACTCAAAATTTTTTAGATGTTATACAACCTTTCTTGATATTCTATATTAGAGCTTGTTTGTCCTTGTCCTAACCCCATTCCAATATTTCTTCATCTACCCAATCGACCTTCAACATGGACATTACACATAGTAATGTGTATGTGTTTGTATCCCTTCTGACAACGCATCAACTACTACATTTTCTTTACCCTTTTGTATATGATTTCAAAATCATATTTTTTTTTTAAAAATACCCTCTTTTGTTGTTCCTCGATGATAATCTTTGCTACAAAAAGTATTTGAGACTATTATGATCAGTTTTCACCTTGAATTGTCTACCCATTAGATAGGACCTCCATTGTTTGACCGCATGAAGAATAACCATCATTTCTTTCTCATAGAAAAGTTTGAGAAAATATTTTCCTTTGAATTAGTGACTCTCAAATGCAATTGGTCTTTCTTCCTGCATTAGAATTGCTCTCAATCCTGATCCTGAAGCGTCACACTCAATAATGAAGGTTTTTGAGAAGTCAGGAGTAGCCAAAATTGGGGTGGTGCACATGGCTTCCTTCAACTGCTCAAATAATTTAGGTTGGGTTCGTCCATTGGATTTCATCCTTATTTAGCAATGTAGTGAGTTGGAAATCTTTTGTAGTGCCTTGTTAGTCCTAGGAACCCTCAGATATTTTTGAGAGTTTTGGGCCTTGGCCATTCCACCATAGCTTTTATCTTTTGAGGATCAACTTTGACAACTTCATGGGATACAATGTGACCCAAGTACTCTACCTCTTGTACACCAAAAGAAAATTTGGATGGATTTGCATAAAGTTTATGTTTCTCTAAAAATTCCAACACTTTATCTACATGTTGCAAGTGTTCTTCCCATGTCTTATCTGTAAATCAACATGTCATCAAAGAAAATTAATACAAATTTCCTTTAAAATGGCCTAAAAACAATGTTCATCAAGCTTTGAAATGTTGAGGGAGCATTTGTAAGACCAAAGGGCATTACCAAAAACTCATAATGGCCCTCATGAGTCCTAAAAACTGTTTTATGAACATCTTCCTCTCTTATTCTAATTTGATGGTACCCCGAACGAAGATCCAATTTTGTGAAATAAATAGCACCATGTAACTCATCAAGTAAATCATCAATTAGTGGAATATGAAACTCATCTTTGATGGTGTAATTTTTAGTACTCATTAATCTAGACACATCCTCCATGTTTCATCCTTCTTATGTACCATGACCACTTTGTGCAAAGAATATGCACTGCTATGCCTCGATGATACTTGCCTTCAACATTTCCTACACCATTTTCTCGATATCACATTTTTGGGAATATGGGTATCTATATGGTCTAATGTTAGGTGGTTGGCTCCCTAGAATCAATTGAATGACATGATCATGATCCCTAACTAGTGGTAGTCCCTTTGGAATTGCATAAAAAATAGACGAGTGAGCATCAACAATCTTTTGAAGATCGGGTGGCATTGAAGACTTTGTATTTTGTACCTCTATGGAAAATAACTTTGCTACAAATCCATCTACTCATTTTCTGAGAATCTTCTACATCTAATGAGAGATAATAATTTGTGGAGACTTAGCTACCATCCCTTTTAATTGTATTGTTCTTCCTTCTAAATGAAATTGCATGAACAATTCTTGGAAATTCATCTCTATGGTACCCAAGGTTGTGAGCCATTGGACACCCAAAACAATATCTACCCCTCCCATAGAAATAGCAAACATAGGCGAGTCTAACATGTAGTACCCCATGGAAAGCTTGATACTATGACACTTTCTTGTGCACTTGATCGCCCCACCATCCGCAAACATAACTTGTATTTCTAGAGTCGGTTAAATAAAACAATTGAGGCAGGGCAGCTAACTTACTATTTATGAAGTTATGAGTACTCCCTCGACCAATCAACATTGTCACCTTCTATTTTTGAGATATTCGATAACCTTGAGTGTTTGAGGTGTATTAATACTTGATAACACATGTCAAAAATCATAGGTTGGTGATCCTCTACTTCATCCTCTATTATTTCCTCAGCCTCTCCTATAATTTTAGCTTCCTCTTCATCCTCATTTTCTCCTTCAATATAGAACAACTTCTTCTCAACACATTTGTGTCCCAATCCATATTTTGTGCCACAGCTTAAAACATAATCCTTTTGTTCTCTTTTCTTCCATTTTTTGAGGAGTCAGTATAATTGGTTGAACGAATGATGGGGAAGAGGTACTGTGGTCTCTAATGTTAGTGAAAGGTTGCCTCCTACTAAAAATAAAATTTTCCTCTACCCTACGTGCCATGATAATATAAACATAAAGCTTGAGCGGATTAAACATACGTACCTCATGCTCAATGTGGTCCTTAAGACCCCCAAGAAACATGTCATTCAGATTCCCTTATGTAATATTCTCCACCCTTAAGGATAGGTTTTGGAATTGATGCACATAATATTTGAGTGATCTTATTTGTCGTAACTTTGACAATTGACTAAAGTAGCTATCTATAACACTAGAACTATAGTACAATCACAACTCCTTGGTAAAAATTGTCCAAGTGACACTGAGACCATTCTTCTACCTCTGAGCACATAACCAACAATACCAGACGAATTTGTTTGGTTCAAGATACATGGATGCCAAAGTAACCTTTTGTCTCGATGGGGTTTGATATAACTAAAAGAAGTTATCCATTTGATTTATCCAATTCAATGGATCTTTCCCATCAAATTTGTGCATCTCCACTTTTGGCATCATGTTCCGTGGTTACAAATAAGTTGGAATCTGATTGGGTTGGAAAAGTGATCCAACTTGGTTATTTTTGCCATTATTCTAAACTGAAGATCCTCCTTGGTTGAGTTGGGGCTGATTTGGGATAGACTGTTTACCCTTTATATGTTGCATGATATCATCCAATCACTGATTGATTTGGTCTATGTCTCCTTTACGGGCCACCTCAGATTGTAGATTTTGCATATCATACTCGAGTTGGCTCACCTTATGATCAATTGAGGTAAACCCTAGTGCTGAGGAATCTGTAGTTACCCCTTCTGACTCCAACTCTTCAATTACTACCCCATATTTATCTGGGGTTTTACCCAGAGTGACAGGATTCTTTTTGGCTCTTGTAGAAGGCCCCACCATGATATCAAACCCTAGGGTTTAGGGTTTTGATACAAATACAACCGAATAGGAAAAACACATAGAAGATACTACCAATAGTTTTTCAAGAGCTTTCTCGAAAAGCAATAACTATTTCAAAATATACTTAATTTTTCGAGAGGACCTTACTTGAGATGTTTTGAACCGTGGTAAAAAGTATCTAAAAAATTCGTAAGCATCCGTAAGATATGGCCGAAACAAAAATTAGGGCTACTCGATACCAATTTAATGAAATTACTTAGAGACTTTAGAATAATATCATCAATATAACTCAAATATATGGAGATAAGATCATAATATGATAGATAGATCACTTAGCCACTTCGAGGGGGAAACCTCCAAACCAAACAATAACACTTCAATACTCAATATCCTCCTAAACTACTACTCACTATCACCTATATATACCATTTCTAACCTATGGCCATCACTTAGGCCGACCTACTAAGCATGAGAAAGTATAAATGACATAATAAAATGATATGGTAAGCCACAAGTCGGCTACTCATATCCTAATACAAGCAATAGGTTAAGGGCATAACACATGGTGACTTAAGGAGCATGGTATTTTCATGGAGAACATGTTAGGATTGTTGTTAAACACTCACATGAGTTTTAGAGTGAATGTACAGGTTGAAGACCCAATTGTAGGTGTTCATCTAGACCTAGTCTAGGTGCTTGGAGACCAAATGAGGAGGTATAGAGCCATGTGAGCTCATGGAGGCATGTAGGTGAGTGAGACATGATGTCTCAATGTTTTTAGTTCCTTTTGGAGTGCTGAAAAGTAGAGCTATGAGGTTTGTCTACTTGGTCATGGTGCACACTAGGCCTAATCCTAGTGTTTGGAGGCCTAATTAGGCATGATATGAACTTACATGTATGTGTGAGCTCTTGAGAACACTTATGGAGGTATTTTATGTTGTTTTAATCATGTAGAGGTAGTTTTTAGAGGTTTTATGATGATTTATAGTGTTGGTTTAGTTGGCCTATCCTAAACCATGCAAAACCCCAAGGGCTAGTCATGCAAATGGGATGGATTATGAAGATGAAAAATTATTTCAGCCATGATGATTATTGGATATGGTGTATAGAGGTTTCATAGAGGTGCGAGCTAACTTTTAAGTCATTTTGAAAGAATATTTTGCAAGGTATGATGTTTTAGGTGAAAGAGGGTCCAAGAAAGAGTGTTTTTAGCTTGAATTACAAATTCTGATGTTCATCATGAATTGTGTGCTTTGCATGGGACCTTTTGGATTTTAGGGATGATTTTATATTGAGTTAATAAGATTTCACAAAAATAATGGAGTGGTTTCATCGTCACATTTTTATGAACGAATGTTAAGAAGGTAAACAACTTTTTATGAGTTTGAAACCCTATCTCAAAAGTGGTAGGAGAGATATTGATGATAAGTTACCATAATTTATTTATTTTTCTATTATGATGATTGGATGTTGTAGATTAATCCTCCATGTTTCTAGAAAGGTAAGATAGAGCATGTGGTGATGAGTGGACCCCACTCAAACAGAAAAGTTTTTAAAGAAGTTCAATTTGGAAAAAAATTGTCTAAAGGAGGTATGAAATAAATTAACATTATTTTTATCCTAGGAGTTGTTATTGATTTAAATGATGATTTCAGATCATGGTTGAGCTTCTAGAGGGAAAAGTGTGTCCTATTTATGAAGACTAGTCTTAAGGCAATTTTGGGATAGTTTCAGAGATGGACCTGGTTAAAAGCCTTCCAATTAGAGTTGGAAGGAAATGTAAGATGTTATGGAAATATGATTCATAGGTATTTATAGTGATAAATGGTTTGTATCAATATGATGATATTTGATTGGTCATCTATCTCAGTTTGTGAAGAGGAAGGTTGATTGTTTCTCAAGACAAAATTGATTTTCCTGAAAGATTGAGGTAGATGATGAATGAGATGGATTATTTGATGATTTATATTATTTGGAGAATGAAGAGGGATGAATTTTGTTCCTAGTTAATTCATTTTGAGATATTGAAAATGACAAAAAGCGTGCAAACTAGTTACGTTTCTAAAACTACTTTTCAGGCAGCTTAGTTTGGTGAAGAGGAAAGTTGGTGTGGTTTGCATGTATGGATGTTTCATGAGCTATATAAAGCATGGATGTGATCTACATGTCAAGGGGATTCTAATGAGTTGTTACATGTCATAGTTGAGATTTTTTGGGTGATCTTGAGGCCCAAAGGTGAATACTTTGGTTCCTAGAAACAATTGTTTTGAGAAGGATATGAGCCTTCTTAAGTAAGTTATGATGAATTTGATTGGTGAAAGATAATTTAAGACCATGGATGGTGTTTTTATGTCATATTTGACATGTGTGATGAATTTGGGAGCTTGAATAATCATGGTGATGAGGTTTGTGGTTTTTAGTCATCTAGGTGATGGGGTTTTGAGTTGTTTTTGAGCTTGTTTAGTGTGTTTGAGCATGAACGACCTACATGGGTCCATTATGAATGTTTTTTTGAATTTATTGGGATTATTTTAAGTTTTATTTGTCTATCTAAATGATTAGGACTGACCTCCATTATGTTTGTGAGTTGAGAAGGGTATAAAGCGAGGGATTGAGTTCAAATTTGAACAAGCTAAGAGAGAGGGAAAAGTGTGACCCAAGTGTGTGCATGAAACATGTATGAAGGAATAATTTCAGAGTTGAGGAAGTGTATGAAAAGATGAGGAAGTGTGTGAAAGGATGAGGACTGTTAGAGAGTATGTGTGTAAGGGTTTGAGGCCAAGTTTGTCCATGAAAGAAGAAGAAAGAATGAACTAGGTGAATGAGGGTTTAAATAATGGTTTAAAGGAGTTTGGAACTGAATCTTGTGATCACCATCAACCGAGTTGTTGCAAAAGCATATCTACAAAGTGATTTTCCTATCAAAAAATCTTATGATGAGTCATATTCATAGGAGTCTCTTGTTGTGAGTAATATCAACAAGGGTTTAGGGGTTGGTGTCTCACTAAAGAAATCTCTTGTGATGTGTAATATTCACTTGAGTCTTTGTTGTGAGTAATACAATGAAAATTTTAAGACCCCACAAAAAAATCATAGAAATTTTTGGCGAATCTGAAAATTGACTTTCGTGCTAATGGAGAATATGGAAAAATTGACTTTCACATTAATATGTTGTCAGTCGGTAGCATTATTTATGCTTCTTGACTGATAGCATATATTATGTCATTTACCGATAAGTATATGATGTCGAGAAAAAAATTATGTAAATTTTTGAAAAATCATTTTTTTACAATAGTAGTTAAAATGACCAACTCGAGAAATTTGTCCTCACAAAATATGGCGCAAACAAAAAAATAAAAATAAAATGATTTTTGTGAAAAAAATACAAATTTCGCTAATTTTGTATGGGATTTTTTTTTGAATTTTTTTATGTTAGCAGTTAAAATGATTGTCTCAATGAGAAATTTTTCCTCCCAAAATATGACACAAGAAAAAAAATCCCATACTTTTTTGTCTCTATTGCTTTGCAGACGGTAGTTATTTTGTATGTTGTCGATCAAGAACATAAAATATGCTACCAATCATTGCATAATATATGTTTTCGGTTGATAGCATAAAATATGCTACCGGACGGTAGCTATTTTGTATGCTATCGGGTCGATAGCATAAAATATGCTACCAATCGACCGCATAATATATGTTGTCAACTGATAGCATAAAATATGCTACTGGTCGACAATATTAAGGAAAATATTGTGAATTTCTCTTTCACGGGGATGGCGAATAACCCCTAAAATTAACTTGTACATGGAATATTTTGGTGAACCAGGCCTACTCCCTTCCTGAAAAATTCGCCACTAAAATTTTCCCTGGAGTAATGTTAGCAAAGTTTTCTATGGGTTTTATTCCCCTTGAGGGTTTCCCACTTACATCTTGTGTTCTTGTGTACTCCTTGTTTATGTTATTTGTGGATGGTTGTTACTTATTGATATTATCTTAATAATACATGGTTGAATATTAATGGTGTGTGAAAGTTGAATTGAAATTGTTTAAAGTTTTTAAAGGACCGATTCACCGCCCGCCTCTCATTCCATTGTTCTTCCACCATTACATGTTATAGTCTACACCGAAGATCATTGCCAAGTGTTAAATGATATTGTAGAGTCTCTCCAATACATTGTTTATTACACATTTGCACACATTCATTGGGATAAAGTATTATGTGAGGCTTGACCCCTCTTTAGAGTATTGGTATATAGTGCAACGCTCATCACCCCATGGGGGTGGGGTGAGGTCAATCCAAACAAATTCTAGACTAACCCCTTTTTTAGGTATTCTAAGCGAATCGAATGTTTTTCACAAAGAAGAATCCTAGTTTACCACATAGATGTGGTTATTGAAATATAAGCATAGGATCATGAACCCGAACAAAGAAGATCATAGTGACATTACCGAAATACATATTAGACGTAAAAAGAAAAAAATTACCCAAAAAGAAAAATCCACTTAGGTGAATTTGCCCAACACAAGTGGATTCGTCATCCTCTTAAATTTAGCCCCTAAACTTTTAGAATAGCTTAATGACACTTTGCACAATTCATTTGCGGGGCGTTTCATGCCCTAGGAAACTTAGGCAGTTGCCTAGGGTGCCCACTAGGGAGGGGCGGGCCGGGTGGCTTAATTTCTTAAAAAAATTCAAATTTCCAGCAGTCGGCTGATGCGGCTTTGCTAATATAAGTTCGAACCGGTGGCGGTGCACTTACCCAATGGACCATGTTGATTCATATAAATAGGCAGTAGGCTTCTTTGACTGAAATGAGTTGGTATGTGTGGAGATGTGCGGGGAGGATAAGCATTGTGTACCAGAGGGCCTACGGCCTGCCCCACAATTGATTACAACAAATCCGTCCACAAGACTTATTTGTCCTTTTCTTTCCATGTTTCAATTTAGTCACTGTGACAATGAAGATTGGTTTTTGACTATATTTTTATTGCACTACAAATAAACGCCCACAAAGAGCAGTAGGAATTTTTTCATGTAGAAATCCTGCTTCGAATGGTGAAACCCAAGCAGAGTAGACCACTAAAGGGATTAGAAAATTTTGCCACCACCTGCACACCCATTATCATAAAAACTGGAGATTGTTCCTTTTCCCTATTTTAATTAACAACTCTTGAAAAATAAAGCTTTGAATCAGGAAAAATATTAAAGATAATTCAATTCTTCAGCAGAAATAATGCTTGTAACGAGCATCATAGGGAGAAATAATTCTTCTCCACTGCTCTATTTGTGTTCTTTGATGGCTACTTGCTCCCAAAGGTGGTAATAATGCATTTTTATATTTTGTTAATAAAAACTTTGGACAAACTGTACAGAAGTTTTCTATTGACATTTGGGATCCATAATTTTTTTTTATGATCTGAAATATTGATAGAAAAATTCTACACAGTTAATCCATAAACCTTTTTAAGATACATGGACTACGAAAATATTAAATCTTTGACATTTTGTGTTTGGTTATTGTTAGTAGGAGACAGTTTCTGAGCAGGCTCTACAATGCAGTTACAGAACAACCCATGAGTCTATCAGATTCTCCTCCAGTGAAGCAAGGAATAGGTATTAATCTTACAAATCCAGTCTTTGAAGAGAGAATAAAATTTCCATGGAATAGGTATTAGATGTTTTTGTGAGCTGAAATGTTATGTAAAAACAAGAAAATGCTAGAAACTTTGCAGATCTAGCAGAATAACATGACAGACTAGAAAAGCTACTCTGTCCCCGGGGTTGGGGGCGTACTCTCACGAGTCTTGCTGGGCGCTCAAAACCTTAATTCGACCTTGTTCATTTGCACACTTTCATATCATTGTAACTTTGTCTCATCTAGGTTTTGGTGAATATATTCCAAACCTTGACACATAATTACTTTATCTAAATTTCTAGAGTTTGAATATCCATTATAATACCAATATATGAATTAGGATATGTGATTTGATGTAATTGTTGCAATCATGGTTCTGAATTCATATACATATGTAGTAATTAATCTTAATTAGGAAAACCCTAGTTTTGATATTACACTAACCTTGACTCCACCATAAGACTTAGAGAACTACTTGTGGCTTGATTTTGATTTGGCGTATTGGTATGTAGTGCAATGTTTAATGTGTTATTGGGGGAACAATGAGGTATGTCCAATTGAAATCGTACTTAACCAATTTTTAGGTCAAAGAAGGAAAGGTAGGGATTGAAGACAAAAAGTCACATAAAAGTACATAAAGGTTTAACAAAAAGATTCAAATACAAAACCATATCTAGAAACGAAAAAACAAATGGAAAAGTAGATTTGGATCATAGTGGCGGAGGAGTTGTCCTTAGGGCACCTTTGTTAAGTGAACACTTAGTTTCATGCTCCTTGACTTCATATGCAAATTTATGACACCGTTCAAAATATCCTCATCTAATTTCATATCGGTGTTACACAATCGAGCTTGATTTGGGATGAAATGTTCCAAACCTTAACTCTAGTTACTTTTTTCTACTTTTTAGTAGTGTCTTTGAACAAATAGTTCATCCCTACATAATTCGGGGATTGTCTTACTCACTTTGTGTTGTTATGATGTTATCTTTATACATATTGCAATATATTAATTATATTAACCCTAGTTTTGATTTTATAGTATCCACGTATCACCCTATGATATGTGGGTTTGAGAACCTCAATAAATTTGAACAAAAATGAAAATTGGGTCTTATAAGTTTCTCTCCCTAGTAGGCAAGTTGATTTTTATAAACCACATTTTTGGCCACCATGCTTATTACTCATCTTGTTGGCTTTCATCTAAATTAACTTACTACAACTTATTTATGTGGCCCATTACTTCTTTTAGACAAATAATTGAGATAAAAAATGGATGGATATTACCACCACTTGAGATACTTTTACTCTATCTAAATCTATTAGCAGTCTTGCAATTATTGACCCTTTATGGTAAGGGAAATGTCTTGCTTCCAAGTCATTAAAAAGTGTTACTCAAGTTACCGAACCATGGAAGATCCTTTTCACTAACATGCTAGACTTGCCACTCATCAACACTTATGGGCCTCCATTCCTTGGGAGGATAAAAAATTCATATGATTTTCAAGTTCTCTTCCTCTCAATCGTAACTAAGAGGCCTAACAAGAAATGGCCCCTTTACAACAACACCATCATTCCCTTCGACACAAATTAAATATACCCAACTTTAGCCTATGGTGGATTCGTGTTACTCAAGATAACAACCTTCATCTTGGTGTTCAACGTGAATACACAACCCATTCCTTTGTAGCCAAAGGAATTACCTTAATTAAGAATATGTGGGATCCAAGTACTTAAAATTGGTTTCCTTGGAATCTACCACATTATATATTTGAATTACATGTTACCCTTAAGTGAAACTATGTTTTGCTCATTTAGTGATTCCCTTTGGAGTCTTAAAGATATCACTAATCCTACATCCCCATAGGAAGATAGATGTTAGCCAAACCAACTGGTTATAGCCTCCACCACACTAAGAAATTTGTATTAGCTCATACAACCTCCACTTACGTTGGAAAAATCTATTGATGTTAAAATGGTCAATGTCATTCACGAATCTCATTGGAGCACATGGTTTCTAATATATGAAAGTCCGCCACCGAAGCTAAATGTCAATTATTGCCGACATATTCTCCATATGAATCAACCTATTAATCACTCATCATCCAAACTCTACCTTTCTATAGGCAAACACCCTTTGTGCCCCATTCTTAAAACTTTTCCTCATATTTTTGGCACTACCCTTTTTCCTCCGAGTCACAATTTGATATTCTCTTCTCTCTTCTTAATCTATTTCCCACTAATTTTAGCCTTCTCATTTAGAATATACTAATCTACTCGTCATACTCTTGCAAATTTAGAAAAATCGATGCAAACAATTACACATTAGAAATGGTTTTGCTTTAGGTATTCAATAAGCTCATATATTTGCTTCTATTTCTTTTGTAATTAGAGTAATCAACGCACATAAAATCCTAATTATAATTATTGATAAGATCAAATATCACCTCAAATAATTATACCACCACTTAGAATACAACATCTTTAATTTTAAAAACTCTAGTAATACTTTCCATATTTATACAGGAAAAAAGCAATTTTATGTGCAAACATGTCTGCGAACATAACTCAAACTCAAATCCAAATGACTTTTTTTTTTTTTTTTTTTTTGATTGAAAACAAATGACTCTATTTTATTTTCTGTATCCTGCAAAATTGCAAGGCATTAGAATGAACTCAATCTTTCGTAGACATACAGAAATCACTTATATTTTCCCCACACTTGGCTCAAATTCCTCAATGCCTTGTTCAAGATCTACTGGTTGGGTCTCTAATGGCGTTCACCATACGCTCCCCTTTCATCAAAACTTCTCCACACGACCCTACCAGTCTTCAAGCCCTAATTTCTCACAACCCAACAAGTATTACATATACCACGGGCAAAGAACACAATCTATAAACAAACCCACAGTCGAAGGAGGTATGTTCACCAACAGAAGATCAAAGCCATGGACATATTCACCACCCAAAAATCCGGAATTTAAACCCTTCAGAACAGAGCTCTGGGACCCTCAATCTTTTAACCCTAAAATTCACCGCAATCCATTTACGAACGATGAACTGCATTTCAACACAGGGCGCAGATTGTCTGCCATAGCTCGTTATGTATCCGACAGTTTCAAAAGCACCGAAAATGGGGGCCTGAAATTCTAGAAGACTTACAAAAATTACACAGGGTTACACCCAATGTGGTTACGGAGGTTTTGCAGGTGATGACAGATGCTAATTTGGCTGCGAAGTTTTTCACTGGGCGCACAGGCAAAAGGATTTAGGCACAATTTTTCTGCTTATAATGCTTTTGCTTATTGTTTGAATAGGGCTAATAAGTACAAGGCTGCAGACCAGGTTGTGGAGTTGATGTATGCGCATGGAAAGCAGCCGAGTATGAAGCAGTTCGAGATTATGATCAGAATGCATGCTGATGCAGGTAGAGGTTTGAGGGTTTACTTTGTTTATCAGAAAATGAAGAAATTTGAAGTTAAGGCTAGTGTTTTTTGTACAATAGGGTTCTTGATGCATTGGTTAGGACGGGTCATTTGGATTTGGCACTTGCTGTTTACGAGGATTTTAAGAAGGATGGGCTGGATCCTGAGAATATAACTTTTATGATTTTGATTAAGGGTTTTTGCAGAGAGGGTAGGATGGATAGGGTTTTCGAATTTTTGGGTGAGATGAGAAGTAGACGTTGTAGGCCTGATGTGTTTGCTTATACTGCAATGATTCGATCGCTGGTAGGGGTGGGAAATTTGGAGGGAGCTTGGAGAATTTGGGAGGAAATGTCTAGGGATTGTGTTAAGCCTGATGTTATGTCCTATACAACATTGATTACAGGGCTCTGTAAGGGGAATGAAGGGGAGAGAGCACTTGTACTTTTTAGAGAAATGAAGGCGAGGGTTTTTGATTGACCGTGCTGTGTATGGATCGCTCATAGCAATGTATGCTTCAAATACGAGAGTGGGCTTTGCTTACAATCTTTTGAAAGAGATGGTAAAATGTGGCTACAAGGCCGATCTTGCAATATATGAATCACTTATCGAAGGGTTTTGCAGAGAGAAGAGGGTGGATAAGGCTTACAAGCTCTTACAAATTCTGATTCAAGAGGGTGTAAGCCATAACTATTCTACATTCATGCCCTTATTTTGGGCTTTTGCAGAGATAAATAGCATAGATGATGTTTGTAAATTGCTTGAGCAGATGACTCAACTAGGGCGCCCTGTCAAGGAGGATGTTATTAAGTTCTTTGTTTTTATGGTTTGTAAAGAAGAGAAAGTAACAAATGCAGTTGAGCTGTTTGAAAAATTGAAGGAAAGAGGTTATTACAGTGTCTCAATTTTTAATGTGCTAATCAACGGTCTACACAAGGCTGGGGACATTCCCAAGGCTCTTGCTCTTTTGAAGAAATGGAAGTAGTAAAGTGTGAGTCTGATGTGTTTACATATAATTATGTTATTCCTTGTCTACTTGATTCTGGAAAACTGCAAGAGGCTCACAGCCTATTCAACCATATGAAAGAGAGATCGTGGGTACCTCATGTTTCTGTATACACTGCTCTAGTCAACAGTCTTTGTAAGGTTGGTGAAATTGATGCATCCCTTTCGCTTGTTCGGGACTGTCTAGGATCTGTTACAAGTGGACCTCGAGTTTTCAAGTACACCTTAACAGTTCTCCATGCTTGTAAGTCTGGGAAGGCAGAACCTGTATTAGAGGTTTTGACCGAGATGATGGAGGAGAGCATTCCTCCAGAAGATGTTATATACTGTGCGGTGATTAGTGGGCTTTGTAGACATGGGAATGTAGAGGAAGCTCGCAGAGTGTTCTGGAGTCTCAGAAAGAAAAAACACATCACAGAGTCTCGTGCTGCGGAGTATGATGTGTTGCTGATTGATCATCTGAAGAGGACCACTTCAGAACTACTGTATTGCAGTCTTAAATTCCATGGTTTGGAGTCCATATTGATCCCAGAGAAAACAGACAGGACATAATCTTCATGGCGAGATGTATGGTTGTTCTGTGCCTTAGAGGCCCGAAGTTGGTTAGGCTCAGCCGGAGATAGAGGAGAAATCGTAAGTGTCCTCCTTTAACCACAAGAAGCTTCTAAAGTAGTTGAAATATTTTCCCTTCTTGTCATGGCCATAACTTGGTTGAGAATAGACCTTTTAGCAGTGGCAACATGAAAAGCATGAGAATGGATCAATTTTTATGGGAAGCAATAAGACCTTTTAGCAGTGGCACAACATGAAAAGCATGAGAATTGATCAAGTTTTTATGGGAAGTAATGTCTGATTGCGGTTCAGGTTTACTGTTTAAGGGTACTCATTCCTGGGATCCAATTTTTCCTGTGGAGGTAAAGTGTTCTCATACAAATCTTGATCTTGTGCTTATATATTATTACTTGCTTGATCACCAAGTATTCTAGTTTATTTTTCTTTAGTGGGTATCGTGTGAAGGATTTTATCATATATGCTTTGATCACTATTGAATATATTCAAACTTTGAACTATTATTCAATGTAGGTTTTAGAGTAAAAGAAGTTGCAATATCAACATACCGCATTTGGATTCCATTATTCTTTTGCTTTTGTGTTTGCTCAATTGCATTTTGAGGCAGCGAGCACTGTCATTTGAGGTTTGAGTGTCACCCACACATAAACATATATGTTGCCTTCTTTCATGGAAATTTGTCAAAGAAGAAGAGACCCTTTTATTTTCAATATAATTAGCTTTTTCATAAAAAAACTTATGAAGATAATTTTTTCTGTATTTCCATTGCACGCTAATTCTTAAAAGACGGGAAGTGAACTTACTGGGTTTAGCTAAAATTAATACCATACAAAACTTTTCTGTCAACCTTATTTGCTGACACATTCCGTTAGTGATAGATATTTTTAGATATAACTTCTCATTTTGGAGAATTATTACCATAAATATTATATTTTCAAGATCACTGAAAGGACTGTTTATAATCTGTATGGATAATGCTTGGGTTTACAGTCTTATAAATACAATGCTCTACATATTAGACCACAACCTTCTATTTGAGCTCAAACCTGTCTCTGGTAAAAGCTTTGAGCATGCTATCTAGTATTCCAACATGTCAATAGAATTTTTACCATGCGTTCCATCATCCATGCATTTTCTTCACGGTGGGGAAGTCCATGTCACTGTCCACATTGATTATGGCAGGAGTAAAGCATGCCCTGCAAATTCCTGTTGTGTCCTTGATATTCTCGCTGGTCAATGGAGAGAGTTAGAGTTGTGATGGGGCCTTTATTGAGGTTCATTGACCTAATTTTATATGATCTTGAAGGGTTTATAAGGGATTTCATGGCACAAGTCAGCCTGATCAGCATTAGAATCATATCGTTATCACAAGCGGCCAGGAGAGAGAAAATACACTTATTTCTATTTAAAAATTTAAACAATTCTCGAGCAAGATAATGATGATGTCATGATGTCAAGATGAGGGGATAAAACATAAACAACTATGTCATAAACCGTTTTTTAAGTCTGGTTTATATTCTGTCTTGCTGTCCAGTAATCTGAATAGGCAGTTGATCCCTTACTTAGTGAACTATAAAAATACATATTTGGCTGCATACCTGTAGTAGGAGCCAAAACACATCAAAAATGGTTCTCTTGGGTTTATCTTTCCTCATCACACATACTTTATTTGAAAAGTTTATAATTTCTGACACCAAGAGATGGCCCTTTAAGCAAAAGGTCTGAGGAATAGGTCCAGCTGCAGGTAGCGGGATTGACTGGATGGTACCTTGGGGAGTCTGAAAAGTTTGCTCATTTAAGTCACAGAAGTACTACTTTCAGTCTCGAAGAGAGACCATAAAATGACATGACATGAGCAAAGCAATTCGCAAACTAGTCAATTGAACATGAAAAATAAAAACAAAAAGCGAAGAATAGATGTGAGCCTTGCTGGGCACGCATTGCCTTGAATCCCAATAGAAGTAAAATGATTGCTATGTTTTGAAACACGAAGGAGAGTGGAGCAAGAATTTAAGTTGATGCAGGTGACAAAGAGGACAAAATGGAAAGACTTTCCTAAAACCCATTCAAAAACCCTAGGAAAAGGATAAGCTTCTCTGTCGGGGGGATATATTGACCTCTAGGAACCAAGTGGGAGAAGACTGGCCACTTACCCCATTTCAACTTTGGGTTATGCTTGAGAAAGTGTCTACGCCAGTATCAGCTCAGCTTGAAATATCATTTGTGCATATTAGCATCAAAGAGAAATCATATCAAGGACACACTATCCAGAAGATTTGGAGATCATACTTTGACATGTAGAATGAGCCATTAATCTCTTTAGAGGAATTTCCCATCTATTTGAGATGTGATCTGGCTTTCATTTTCGATTCAAACCTAATCTTGGCAATTCCTTCCAAAGTGTTTAAGAATTTCATTGCAAGCTTTTGTAATATCACTATCAAGTTCCTTTGGATCCTTCATCCTCATATGCTTGTATGCGCATATATACAAAATCATTAAATTATAATGTGCCAAATTTTAAACTGTAGGGTTTTCTTTGTTAAAAATATACTCAGAAACAAGATTGCATACACAGATCACAAGAAGTTGATTTGGAAACCTGATGAGCAATAAAGAAATATTGATAGTTACAAGGGGCGATTCAACTAATGATGATTTTTGACGACCCCAAGGATCATTTATGAAAATCCTTATGCTAATTAAATGCATGTGAATGTTGATGAGACAGTTATTCAAGCAAATGTAGATGAAACATTTACATCAGTGTGATATACTTGACCATGAGGATCAGCCTTGGCACCACTGATGTATGTGTGTTAGCTAGCTCCTTGTCTTTTAAAAGAAGCCCATATATTTGCATGCATTGACTGCATGCCCAACTTGAAGAGATGTGTGTCAGGAAAGAAATTTAGGCATGTTTATCAGATATAAAAGATGGTTATTGTAATACTTTACGATGTATCAAGATGCATGTAGCTACCACACACATGTGATACTTGTAGACATGGCCCATCAGCTAGCTTCGTGCAAGCCTATACATGTGTAGATAACAGATACATATGTGCTCGGACTCAACAAGGAGCATCAACCTTGTTTTTGTTAGAATATGTGGAGAGAAATAATGAAGAGAGAATAGAATGTACAAAGAACGGATGAAGAGAAACCGGAATGCACACATTATTCATTGTGTGTCTGTCCTTTTATTATGTGAAAGATGGTTACAAAGTGGTTGAAGTAGTTTCAACCATTTATTAGTTAACACTTAACTAATATTAATATAATGTTAATAAATAAGCCTTATATTTTAATACCCCTCTTAAGGCTTACTCTATAGAACATACTGACAGAAGATTAAAATAACATAACCAACCAAGACCACGCATTCTTCAGAAGCTTTCCCCTTTGAAAACAATGCTTTGACTAGGTAGAACTCCATCAAGCTACCTCCCGACTCTTGTAAAGGTGTAGCTCCCTAACTGAATTCCGGAGTTCCCGGGTTCCACCTCCTTGAACTCCCGAATTATAGAATCTCCCGAATTGTTGGACAACCATCCATACTGAGCCATCCACAAGCTCCATCAAGTTGTCTCATGACCCTCGTAAGGGTAAATTCCCGAGATCCACAAACTCCCGAACTATCTGGACAACCATCCATACCAAGTTTCACATACACTAGATTCCTTCATGTCTTCAAAGTGTTGCGATTCTTTTAAAATACACATTCTCTATCAGTGAGTTCATCAATGTCAGCATCCGGTGGATTTTCAACACTATTTGATTGGTCTTTGTCTTGGAATTTTCCCTTCATCTTTTTCTTTACGATCTTATCCGTCTCGTGAAAAATATTTCGCTCAATAACTTGATAATATAAACTTTCTTCACAATTATTTATCATTTGCTCCAAGAGTAACACAGTCCATTCATGGCCAAATAAAAAGCCCTAGTTCGTGATTTGCAACAGCAGATAGGATTTCCGTGCATGCCCTAGATGACTGTATATGTATTTTGCCCTTGTTTCAACTTATCACAATCTGAAACTCTCTATTTTTGCTCTGGATTTTGTATTATTTAAATCAGCTGTTTATTCTCCTGATTTGTGACTGAACTCCATTTTTAAAATATTTATTTAGTCTGGAAAAATATGTGAATATAGATAAGAATGAATACCTGAATAGTGCCCTAGGCTACTTTGAATGTTTTCAAATTCTAAAACAATGAAACCCTTCCACGACTGCAAAACTTGTGAAAATAATCTGAAGTTCGTCCTGTGCCCTAGCAAGAGAGATTCATGACTAGAAATTTGTCCCGTGCCCTAGCAAGTGAGAAATTCCTTAAAATAATCTGATTTGCAGGACCTTGATTTTGACTGTGACTTTGCCCTCAATGTCCCTCAAAATCTTTTTGTGATTTCCTTCAAGTTCCTTGCATGACTGCAATGTCTTCGAAAATCAAAATGAAAATCTTTTAATTTCCTTCGATTCAAACTTTGTGCCCTAACGGGACTGTCACAAAAATATCTTTATTCCCCTCTTTTTTGCTTGCCCCGCTCTGATACCAATGTTAGAATATGCGGAGAGAGAGAATGAAGAAAGAATAGAATGTACAAAGAATGGATGAAGATAAACCGGAATGCACACATTATTCATTGTGTCCATGCTTTTATTATGTGAAAGATGGTTACAAAGTGGATGAAGTAGTTTCAACCATTTATTAGTTAATACTTAACTAATATTAATATAATGTTAATAAATAAGCCTTATATGTTAATAGTTTTATGAACAGATGTGCATCATCTAGTTTGTTATATACATTTATTTAAGGACCATATGAGTTGGTTTGATATGACTTTCAAAATTTGGAACTCCATCCTTTTTGAATTGGGCTATTGGCAATTTCATGTATTGACTAAGATACCTTGAATTCTAATCACGAAATTGTGAAAGTGATCTTTTATGGCCAGCATTTCCAAAGGTAACATTTCGTTTTGAGTTGTAATATGAATACTATCACAGAAATTGCACGCTACTGTCGCTTCTCTGAGATGCAATTCAAAATTCAACTAATGTTTGAATCTCTAGGAACATTGTAGAGCATGTAACTTGGGGATCGATGGAGGATTTTAACGCTTATTAGTAATGGTCAGGCATTTTGACATCCATGCTTTATGTTGAATGTAGTGACAACAATGTTCTTTCTGCAGCTTACAAAATGTAAACCCAGATTTGATTACCTTTACTCCACTACAGTTTCTTATTGCACTGATAGGGACTGTTCTAAGAACTAAAGCACACAATTGATCCCCAAGAGAAGGATTATGTTTGATTTTTCCATTTGATGTTTGGTTCCAACTCTCTCCTAAATGCCAATTCTTGCATTCAGAATTGTAGTTAAGGTCTGGACTAAAAATGAAAGAATTTTTAATTTTTGTGAAATGTCATAGATGTTTTTGCCACAAAATCAGGAATCTTGAAAGAGAGAGCTGTGAGGCCTTAATTGAAATATGTTTTTATGCTTATGGGTTTTTATGGTTCACTGCAGATGCAGATTGTGCGAAAAGGAAATGAACTGGTTGTGGGTTATTTTTGGTGTATAGATGCTACCATGTGAGAAGCTCCATTGACTTATCTCAGGTTTATAATTACTGTCAGGTGCAGTACGAACCAGAAACAAATGACTTGTTGATCTTGGCTGTGATCTTAAGTTTTTGGTTTTGTATTGCAAGCTTACCACACACCTGATAAACTTCTACGAACTCCAGTTAGTACAATGAATGCCATTTTTCGTCTATCAAATCATCGCAAAGCTATTTTTCTGAACCAACAATGAACAAATTTATTGTTTTCTGGTCAATTCACCATGAATTAGAATAGAACAATGGCTCAAGGATGTGAAAAGGTTTCCGTTAGTATTTTTGTTATCATATTTCAGGTCACAGTCAGAGTTAGGATAAAACAGCCAGCTGAAGGTTTTACGTTGTGGACATAGTAATCGGTTGCATTATTCCTGGTCAGTGAGGATGATATAGATAAAAATTAGGACAAGTAAATTTCAACCCTCTTGCACCATCTAAAAATGCAAATGATACAAATGCCTTTGGTGTTTCTTGTATTTATATGATCCCTCATGATTATGGAATGTAAATTGTTGATATGAAAAAATCAATTACTAAGGAAAGAAGTGTTAGTCTCGAGCACAGTAGCATTAGACCAATATGGTTTAAAACCTCAATATATGCAACACAATGTTGATTTTTGTATGGAGCATAATGTGAATGAACATGATTTCCTTCCTTCGAATGCAAATGTTGAAAATGATTATCTTCATACTCTTTTCTGCCCGTCTTGATAATGATAACAATGTTAAAGAACCTCAAGATGAACAGAAAGTGAAGTTGACTAAGCTTGTAAAATGAAACTGAGTGTACAATATAACAAGGAATTTATTGAAACTATTAGAACATATGCTATGGAAGATCCTTCTCATATCGCTACGATTACAAACATAATGAAAGAAGTAGCTAGTACAAATCTTTCTTGTGTTTTCAATGACATGCCTAAGGTTTCTAGTGATCATTCTCCATCCACTTCAATGCGTCTTATCATGCTTAATGATTATGTGCCTTCACATGTATTGCCTAGTACCTTACCCAAACCTACAAGAGTTCCTATAGGCTCATCCAATAAGGAGCCACTTCCCTTAAACGATCCACCCCATGTTACAACAATACCAACATGCGAGATAGTCACTATGACAGGTGTGATCGGTGAGTAACAACTGAAGTCCAAATCTTGTCCCTTGGCTCTCTAAAGTCTAGTGACAAGGGATAATTCGAAAGTTAAATTATCCAATCTTGTCACGTGTAATGTTGTCACCTGTCCTCTTCCACATGGTTTTGTCACGCTTAAACTTTCTTAATCTTTGGGATATGAAGTATCCTTTGTGCACCTTAAGAAATTTTATGTTTCTCTTTGGAATTATGCTCATCGTGTAAAACTACTTAAAATCTTTCCTAGAAGTTTGATTGGGTATGCTGTAGATTAGTTTCATATTTAACCTAATGGATCTATGAGTTCTTTCATTATGTTGGAAGAGGCTCTCCCATCACAATTTAACTATAAGGGCCTGCATGTTACATTTTATCATATCCCAAATTTTGAATGAAGTAAAGCATGAGAACATTCTCGATTATATTCTTGAACTCAAGGGTATGCATTCAACCGGATCTGGAAAAAAAAACAAATATTTCATAAAGCATTCTGTTGCTTCTCAAAGATGAGGTGATTTTCAATGATTATCTATTTTTCAACAATCTTTGTTACGAGTTTAAGACACATGGTATTGAGATTTATGCACCCATGTGCTTGCGTATGGGATGTGTGTATCACAATACTCTATCAACCAAAATGATTCAAGTCCCAATGACTATGTGCTTCAAATAAATGATCGTGCTAGTCAATTTTATATATCAATCACAAAAATACTGTCCCTTACCACAAGGAATGCATGTGGTCTACTAAACGTGTTATACTTAACACACAATTATGAGGAATCTACTTACTCGAACATGGTTTCTTTGCCATCCATTAAGACACATGATTTTTTGTGTGTGTACCATAGCATTAAAGGTCATTCGACAAAGTGGTGCTCTTCTTTCCGGACTTTATTGATTGTAGTGATATTGAAATCATGTATACACCTATTACAATACCCAGTTAAGAAATGTCAATTTATCAATACCCACATGATGTTTGTAGTGCTGTTCAGTCTTTTCGCCTCACCAGCCTTGTTGCAAGCATTCCATTGGGTGTCTTCGTTGATAATGGCATGTCGATGCCAAGCAAACATGATTTTCCATTGAACAAGGATCTGTACTTTTGCCAAAATTTGTAAGTGGCTGCAAGCAACCATGTCGATGTATCGAGATGGAAGTACTTCATGTTTTAAGGTTGCAGTTGTGTTGGAGTTACATTATTATCATACTACTAGTAATAATGAAATAAAATAATTATGACGAATAATAATAATCTTTCCCCTGCCGCCTCTCTGTGATAGCAGATCAGTTCGTCCTTGCTAGCAAAACTCCCAACCATGCCAAAAATTCCTTTTCCTTGAAAATACAGGCCTGCAATAGATGAAAATATGTGGAATAGACGTCAGGAGTTGTTTGACCAATTACCTCAAAGAAATGCATCACCAAATTTGGCCCAATCTCCTCAACCTTTTCTGGCATTCTCACAACCCATGCTGAATAGGAGCTTTGTTTATGTATGGACACCCGCCAAGCACAATGGAATTCTATTTTGTTTGTTTTCTTTAATAATGTGCCTCAAAAATGTTGCCTCATGGCTTGAAATGTTTTCTAGACTTCTCCCATCCCGTGTCAAACCATAGATTCTGCTCGTCAAACCATAGATTCTGAGCAGAAAATAAAAAGCCCCAGGATGTAGGCGGATTGAAGGCCATAAATCTGTACATGCTTTTGTGTTGGAGAGGCGGATTGAAGGCCATAAATCTGTACATGCTTTTGTGTTGGAGAGCTAAGTGGGAAGTGTTGAAATGCACAATTGGGAGCTTTAGAACAGGTGGATGTCCATCTAAGCATATAGGAAAGAAGACTTATGTCTTCCCTTGCAGATCTACATGCAAGGAATGGAAGTATAGGCATGACAATTGAACGGTTCAACGAAATGCCTCAAAGAAATATAATCTCATGTAATAGTATGTTTTTCAGTCACTAATGGGGGTTTCAAATTAAATGTTTGAGTTTGTGGGTGAAGATAATATTTGTCGAGAGACATTTTATGCATTTTAGTCACCTACAGAAAATTATGGGAAGTTAAATTTGATGGTCAAATGACTGTCACCATAGGCTTTGAAGAGTGCAATAAGACAACCATTTGAATGTCAAATTTAACATGGACAAACTTGATCCAAAATAGGGTTTTGGATCAGAACACAAACAGAATTAGGAGCATAATGAATGGAAGATTCTTCTTAGATAGTTGCAAGTGTCGCTTATATAACTTTACATGTTTATTTTGGTTATTGTCTTTGCTTGTCTTCTAAAATGGTTGACACTTACGGACGAGTTAGGTTTTTGGTCGTTGGGTGTTTATAAACAACATGGATTGCTTAGGAAGCATGGTTGAAGGATATGGTCTTATGGCGCGTGGATCACTGGATGTGTGCAAGTTAAGTTAAGGACAAGCGTTATGCATTTCGTCTCTTCATTGTTAGGCATGGATTCCTCCTCTCCTTTTGACTTAATCTCATTATCTTTTTCTCTTGTCGACGTATTAGCATAGTTACTACGTGTTTGAAAAATGAGTGCAAATATAATAACTAATCAAGTTTTTGTTATCTATATACATTAATAATAATGTTCTTACTAATAGCCAAATTTGAACAACTCTACCCAATCATTGAACACAACATTCCGAGCATATTGAAACCCTTTAAATTTAAACATGATTTTATACATGTGTGTGGCTTGATTCTCAAAGCAATGTTAGTAAAATCAATTAGGAAGCCAACCTTACCATTATTAAAAACAATCCCTTCAAGAGTTTTTGTTTTGCATTGGAAACAACGCGTGGCACACATAAGTGATTACTTGGTATTTAATTCGTCGCGCCTTGCTCAATGCAAGTTTCAAAAATGGTAAAAGACGACCCAACATCTCGGTCATAGATGATACAACTAATAAAGGTGGTAATAATTTTTTAAAGGTAAATAATTACATGGCGGTTAATATGACGAGGTTGCAGGGGGACGAAGAAGTAGCACCAAACCGCGTTCACGAATAGTCATGCCGTAATAAAAAGTTATCGCGTTGTGGCTATCGCGTCGCAAACACGGCTACTACGACCAAGAGTCGAAGATAATGCCAAATTCATGGTTTGGTAAAGTTTTATGAAGAAAGTTATTAATAACGTCGACAATAAGTATATCCCAACGACGTTAAATGTTGAAAGACTCATTAGCGATTCACGATCGCTCTTGGGATAATAAAGCAAGGTTTATTTGAATTTTTTACCAATTAATTAACTTTTGACTAGATTCAAAATTTATTCCAAATAAAATTAAATATGACATTTGCTAAAGTCCACGGATAAAAGCACGATCGAGGTTCCCAAGGAGGTGGGTTAATTAATCCATTTAATTAATAAATTATTATTACACAACCTAAGTCTCTTCCCAAAATTTACATTTAAATTTAAATTCCCCTAATAAAGATCAACTATAGGGTTTAAGTCATTTTCTCATTAAAACACAAAGTAATACATTTATTTTAAAAACAACCTTATTCACCCAAGTGAAAATCTAATTAAATCAGGGCCCTAGATTTGTTTTAATCTCCACCGTTAGATATGCTAAACCTAAAACCAATGTGAGGATAAAGTTTTCAAACCTAAATTTATTATTTCATTTCTATTCTTCTCATTCATTTGGGTGTTTGCTCCATTTTTGTTTTGCAGGTAGAAAGGAGGCAAAGGAGGAGCTAGGGCAAACATGGAAGGAGGGTTTCATTTTGAGTTTCTATCTCTCTTAGATGCTCCAATGGATCTATGGCCTTTCATGGCCATTTTTATAAATATTTATTTTTAGTTTCAATTTTGCAAATGCTCGATTGTGAGCTTTAAATTTTAGTTAGTTACTAGTTAAAAGATTAAAAGTACACCAACACACACACACACACACACACACACACACACACACACACACACACACACACACACACACACACACAACTGTTATGCAAATACACATGACACATTAGTATTGGCCTCAAAGGGGTGGCGATAGAGTAGTAAATCGACCTCATGGCCTTATACATGGCATGGAGTGTAGAGGGTGCGGCCTTGGGATGAATGGAGGTAGTGGGGATAAATAGCCGTGGCCAAAGTGGTGATTATGTGGGGACGGGTGGGACAACCATCCCACCCTCCCCATCTTTCTTTTTACTAACATACATTCAATCCTCTTTCACGACATGAGTATTTCATTTGAAATTTTTTATAGGAAAATTCCTTTCCTAAGATTTCTTTACCCTTAACTATTAATATACGTAAGTGTGTGTGTGTGTGTGTGTGTGTGTGTGTGTGTGTGTGTGTGTGTGTGTGTGTGTATATATATATATATATATATATATATATATATATATATATATGTCTTAAATGTGGGACATGCAAGTTATTTTATCTTGTATCTATGAAGTTGTATTTAAATAAGGATAGGGAGAGGACCCTATAACCGAGCAGGCACCAAAACATGTACATCTATTTTCACCATAAGTTGTTGACAAAAGCACCAATAGTTGTTCACTTTTTGGCTAGTTGCACTTTTTAAGAGTTAATGAGAATGTGACACATAGGGCGCTCGGTCATTGGTCCCTCTTTCAAATGCTTTATATTGATTTTCTTCATATTAAATCAATTCAAAAACTACTTTTCCCTCCAAATAAACATGCGAAACAAAAATGTTGATATGACACGATCATACGCTACACAATGATATAATTTTTTTATGCTACCGACATACCTACATATATCTACGTGCCCCTAAAGTTAGGTGCACGGTTATAGGGTCCTCTCCCTAATTTATTTGATAGATACAAGATAAAATAACTTGCATGTCCCACATTTAAGACTTGAATATTGATTGTGTGTGTGTGTGTGCGCGCGCGCTCGTGTGTGAAGTGGTATTTAAACAAGGATAATTTATTTCATAGATATAAGATAAAATAACTTGTGAAGTGGTATTTAAACAAGGATAATTTGTGTGTGTGTGTGAAGTGGTATTTAAACAAGGATAATTTATTTCATAGATATAAGATAAAATAACTTGCATGTTTATTACATATATTACCATCTAAATAATATGGGCGTAAATCAAATAGAGAAGATATAATTTTCCCAATAGAGTTTTATTCACACTTGTTCTTATTATGAGTTTTTATGGTATTTGATTTAGTGTATAGATATGTAAAGTCAACTGATTTTTGCTACGAGATGAAAATAACAAGAAAATGTAGCTTTATATATAGTACAACAACCTCATTTTATGCTATTCATAACAATAAGAGATGGTTTTGAATACAATAGTTTTAATACAAGTAAAAACAACTATTTGAGATTATACAATAAACATTCAACCGTTGTATGGTTTCATGAATGAGGGTTTAAATACAAATGTTATTCGATTTTAGATTTTTCCAACCCATTTCAATTTTATTCTACCCAAAACTTGATTTCTTTCACTTTAAATAAGACATTCCAAGAAGGAGAAGTAGAAGTATATACAACAATTATACTTGTGAAATAGGATGAATAATTTCTATTTATAGCATGCAATAAGATGCAATTTTAAAACAACTAGTAGAAATCCTTAGGTAATAATTTCCAACAACAAATGATTAATAAAATAGCCCTTTCCTTGGAATGATTCACTACACTTGACATAAATAAAACAAGAAGGAAAATAACTTTAAAATGCAAGTATAAAAGCCCTCCACTTAAAGTGCAGAAACATGCCAAATTTTATCAAAATGTAATTTCTTTTACAAGCAAAACCTCGCAACCCGTAATTCCAAAATAGGCTCCATCCAACTCCAAACCAGCAAGGTGAAACCTCCAAAATCACAAGAGAATGAGCTTGGTTGACCACCCAACCATTTGGCATCATTACATGCCACCAAGAAGATCAAGGTGACATGTTAGCCTTCCCTAAGCCCATGGGAAAGAGGCAACACATCTAACCAACACATAGGGAGAATTCAAATAAAAAAATCAACATTTAAGACTTGGTTTATCACATCAAAACACATAATCACCCAAAAATTTGGCTAAGAAGCACCATGCTTCTAATTGGGAAGAGAGGATGAAAATCTCATTTTTGAGTAGTCAAAAACGCCATACAAACATCAATTTATTCCACCTTATCTCTCTACGGAATTAACAACCATGTGTAGAGGATGCTACGAAATTTCCAACAATACCAAGTTTATGAAATTTGGAACAAATGGGTGAAAGTTATGACCATTTGAAGTTACGGGTCATGTGAAGGTCACTGGGGTTCCATGTGCGATGCTACAATCTGTATTAATGTGGTTTGTACTTGGTGCGAGTGGATCGGATGATTGGGAACTCATGGAACCGCAGCAGACAGGTTCCTTCCTTGTGTGCTTGTCATGCCCACATTATTTACAAGGGTCGTTGATTGGCGTGTTGGGCGGAGATTCGGGTATTGGGTGGAATTGTTCCACCTAACCCGTTGGTGCCCATAATTCTCACTTTCCCCGCAATGTTCTATCAACCTCGCACTATTCCCCTCGCCACTCCATTCTCCCCTTCCAAGTTTCGTTTGCATTCCCGCAATACACTACATCGCTTCACTTGGTTCCCGCAACTCCTCTGCATGCATCACATTGTCCACTTTGTTTTTCAGCTCAAAAGGCATTGCGGGGAACTCGTATCCTGACGGAACTATTCTGCATGCTCCATGCAAACCGGAAATATCCTCAACACACTTTGCCCAACCTTCGTTTGTTAGTTCGAATGACAATGTGGGGAACTTAAATCTTGAGAGAACTGCTCCACCGCCTCCCACAAATCTGATCCATCCACACTACATTATAAATGACCCAATTTTTTGATTTTTGGATAAGTAAAGGAACAAGGGGCTCAAAAGAAAGGAAGGAATGTCCCAAAAATCAATTTTCTCCATTTTTGATCAATCATACTTGTCCAAGTCTAAATGAATATGCAAGTTATCAAAATGACCCGAAGAGGGGAATTTCGGATAACAATTTGGCGACCCAATGAGGCTATTTTCCGCCGATGAAGAGATCAGTGGCCTTGTAACATCCATTGGGCATGGAGTCAACCTGTTAATTTGAAACTGATATGAAACTTGAACTGATCATCCTCATTATAAAAATATTTTGAATTAAGTTTTATGAGAGTGAAAAATTGTCTTGAATCAAAAATTTCACCACAACTTCCCGAAACATATCTTCTTCGGAGTCCTCCATGAAACACTCTGCAAAAAACCATGCCATCTAAAAGCAACAAAACACCATGCAGAGCACTTAGAAAAAGGAAACCTATACTAACAACAAGACAATGTGCTTTGAAAGCACTTGGAGGAATTAAAACTAATCTACTATGTACAAAGGGAAGGTATTTCCTTCAATAAGCAATGCTTGAGATAGATCCCATTGACCAGGATTTGCAGCTCTTCTCCATCTAATTTTGACAAACTGGAAATCATTGTTTGACTTGCAACCTGAAATCATGTAGGGGCCACTCCATATTGCATCAAAATTTGAATGCATGCCTAGTTTAGCCTTGTATGCATCCCACTTTAGGACTATATCTCCTTCTTGGAAACTCCTATCCTTTGCTTTCTTGTCAAACTCTTTTTAATATGAGCTTGATCCTTTTCCATTGTTTGCATTGCTTGAGTTTCAACTCTTCTAGCTCCATGAGCTCTGCATATCTAACTTCCATGGCCTTAAACTCAAACAATTCCAGCTATTTGATGAGCTCTAAGGCTAGTAATTCAAGGGATATTGGTAATCTTGCTTCTTTACCATAAACCAATTTGTAGGGAGAGCTACCAGTTGATATTTTGGTACTGATCCTATCATCCCACAAGGCTGATTTTAACTTTGTGTGCCAAGTCCTTTGATTCTCATCCAAGGTCCTCCTTATGATCCTCAAAAGATTCTTGTTTGTGGACTCACCTGACCATTACCTTAGGGGTAATAGTTTGAGGAGGTGCTCAAGTATATGCCATTCTTGATAACCCAATCATAGATCTTTGTGCCAAAAAAATATAGAGCATTGTCAAAAATGTTTGTTGAGGGAACACCAAATCTAGTCACAATACCTTCGTAGAATTCCAAAATACTTGCTTCATTTAAGATCCAATTGTGACCCAAGCTTGAATGTGGGTTTATCACTCCAATGAAATCCAATCCCCATTGCATGAATGGTTCATTTACTGAGATGGGGTGAAGTGGAAGAGATGCTAGTTTTTCTTTCCCTTTGAAGAATGCACATTTTTTACATTTATCGATCCATGCATAATAGTAATTGAAAAGGTTAGCTTAGTAGTAACCAAATTTCATGATCTTGAGAGCTGTTGTTCTTGGGGAAAAGTGACCTCTTGCTTCTCCATCATGAAACTCATGTAACACTTTCTCTACTTGATCTATTTGAATATATCTCAAGAGAACACCATTAACGTCTTTTCTAAATAGAATGCCATCAATGAGTACGAAGGGAATGGATTACAATATGAAATACCTTCTTTTAGCTTTGCTAAAACCTTGACAATTGTCTTGTTTGGAGAAAGTTGACTACATGACAAGTCCAACAAGGGGTGGGTAAGACATTGGCTGGTTGCTCTTGATCACGTTGGAGTACGAGGATGGCTTTTTCATCGGTATGTTGATCTGAAACTAGTTACTCACATAATCCCTTTCATCCGACTAGCTTTGTCACCTTGATATCTACATCATACTCCATCACTTTGGTTATCTAACCAACTCTTTTCTCATTCAGATCTTTGTTCAAAAGGAAGTCTTTCACACCAACATGTGAAACTAGTAGATGGATCTTGTTGTTGGATATCAAGTGCCTAAATTTCTTCAAACTTCTTATAACAACAAGGGCATGTTTCTCAACAAATGAGTATCTCACCTCATAATCCTCTAGACCTTTATTGAAAAATGCAACATGCTGTTCTAAGCCTTCTTCATTCAACTGCACTAGTATGATAGATATTGTTTTAGTGCCAAAGTAAAGCATACAAGGTGAAATCCTTTATAAAATCACAATTGATGAGAGTTGGTTCCTTTGCTATTTCTTTCTTTATGGCCTCAAAGATGTTTTTACCTTCATGGTCCATTTGAAGACCATGCTCTTCTTTAACATTAATATTAATGGCTCGAAAATATTGGA
Organism: Taxus wallichiana var. yunnanensis; assembly: GCA_018340775.1. Taxonomy (NCBI): domain Eukaryota; kingdom Viridiplantae; phylum Streptophyta; class Pinopsida; order Cupressales; family Taxaceae; genus Taxus; species Taxus wallichiana. Next base: position 408,907,738 of record CM031243.1, on the reverse strand, counting down.
AAGTTTGGGACAAACCGTCTGACAAAGTTGATTCTTCCTAAGAAGCTTTGAAGTGCCTTCTTATGACTAGGTAGTGGTAATGTAAGGATGACATTAACTCTTTCTGGATCAATAGTTAACCCTTATTTAGAGACAATATGGCCAAGGAGCTTGTATTCATGAGCTAGGAAGATGCACTTCTTAGGATTGAGAGAGAGACCAAATTGCCTACACCTCTCAAATACTTGCCTTAAATGGAGAAGATGATCAGCTGCATTCTTAGAGAACACTGTGATATCATCAAGATACACAAGAACAATGTTATTGATCAGCCCCTTGAATTCCATGTCCATGGATCTTTGAAAGGTTGCTCCTGCATTAGATAAACCAAATGGCATTTTCCTGTAAGCATAGGTTCCCCATTTTGTGGTAAAAGCTATCTTGAATGATCTTCTTCCTTCACCATGATCTGATTATACCCTAAGTAGCCATCTAAAAGAGAAAACCTTTCGAACTTGATACCATTTGTAATATTTTTTCCATAGAGGGCAATGAGTAATGATCCTTCAAAGAAGCCTTATTCAAATCTCTAAAGTCAACACACAACCTGATTTCTCCATTCCTTTTCCGCACCTAACTAAATTTGCTATCCAAGATGAATGTTTGATGGGAAAATAATGTCTCGCCTCAATCAATTTATTTAATTCCTTCTTCATCAGAGGCTCAATATGTGGATTGACAGTCTTTGTTTTTGTCGATAGGCTTAGTAGTTGAATCCAACTCAATGGTGTGATGAGCTAAATTAAGACCTCTAAGGTCTTCATAGCTCCATGCAAAAATATCAAAAATTCTTGGAAAATTTCTACAAAAGAATCATTTTCTTGTGGAGTGCTTACCTTACCAATTTGAAGCAATTTGCCTTCACCAACTAAGATGGGTTATGAATCTTCACCCTTGATCATTATGTTTTTTTTTTTTTGAATTGTTCATTAGGGTTAAAAATGGATTCCAATGTCACTAGGCCCTTAGGTAGCTTATTTGATCTGAGTTGAACAACTTGGTTCCCATAGTGCTTCTCCACCTTGTCCCGATTTCTTGAAGAAAAATCAACCTCTTCTTGAATGAAATTGACAATCTGCTGATCATTCTCAAACACTTTCCAATTGGTGTCATTGTTTGGTATAACAGTCTCACTATCACCCTGATATGTGGTTGCACTTTGTCTCTCTTAACATTCTCAACAACATCAACTTTTGCTCCAATTGTAGCCAATTTGTCAACCGATTTATTTTCTTTCCTTAGGATGGCGAGGATGTTGAAGGCTTTAAAATATTCCAAAAGATCCCATACTCTATGCTTGTAGGCCTTGAGAAATTCATTCTTTCCTAGCATTTGATCCTTTGATTTGATTCACTATTAGTTCACTATCTCCAAAGGTTTGTAATTTCTTGATGTTCTTCTTTCTTACCCATTGAAGACCATGGATAAGGGTCTTGTATTCCACTGTGTTGTTAGAGCAACTGAATTGGAATTTGAAAGAGGAGTAATACTTAATACCTATAGGAGACACAAGGAATACACCTCCTCCTGCTCCTTGTCTACTTCTTGATCTGTCAAAGAACATTTTCCAAATGCCTTCTTCTTTAAGATCTATTGTTTTCACAATACTAGGTAAAGGTGAATTTTCCTCATGTAGGAAATAAATACCAAGACCAACTTCTTCAATCTATTGATATGGGTCAAAACCATGGCATTCATTTCCCCATTCATCAAGTAGTAAATCTAGAATTCCTTCAATCTAAGTATCTCTGTCTCTTTAGTGCTTGGACAATCTTCTTGATCAAAGATGGTACAATTGGCATTGATGTGGCTAGGAATATAAGGTTCTATGTGGTATATGAAAATTGGTTTAGACTTGATAGTATCCTTAGTGCCATACCTGGTTCTGAAAATCATATGAGACCAATCAGTTGATAAGTATCCTCCAATTTTGGTAGTAAAATCCCTAGATAGACATAGAGCAAAGAGTGGAGGTAGATCAATTATGAAAATGTCTTAAGGAATTGAGAAATTGGGGCATGCATGTAGCATGAGGCTTAGACCTTTGATAACTCCAACAGTTCCCACTATTGTCCCATCTAGTTGTACCACTCCTTTAGAAAGAGATTCATACTTGAGGCCTAATTGGTTTGCAATATGCTTGGGCATGACGAAACTACTTTCTCCAGAATCAATCATACAATTGTGAACCAAATGATTACCGATGATAAAAGATACATAGAAGGGTGGGGGTTTCATGTTCCTACTTAGCTGATCCTCCTTTTGTTGCATTGCATTAGTAATAACAACCTTGTCTTGTTCCCTTGATGATTCATTTGGAATGGAGAGGTTGGCCATAGCTGCTTGCAAGAGATCTCTTTGTCCTAGAATTGCCAATGAATCTTGCATTGATATGCTCACATTAATTTTCTTTATTTTTTCAAGGATGTTAAAAGGAGATAAATTATCTTTCTACTGCACCTTACAACAACATTTTCTTGCGTTTGAGCTGATACGAAAGGTCCTTTAGGCTGATTTTGCACATTTGGAGCTATGTTTGAAATGCCAACTCCTTGGAGTGTCAAAGAAGGTTGAGGGGCACCTACATTTGTTAACTGTCCTTTTTCACATATCTCTTCTTTGATCTAGTATTAGTAGCCACACCTTGGGGATGAGTTTTATTTATCCCGCAAAAGTCTTCCACTTGCCAATTCACAAGTGAAGTGTCACTTTGAGGTGTCTCTTGAGTGACTATTTGTTGTTGCATCTTGAGGAACGAATGAACTTTGCACTATCAAAGCTTGGTTCAAAATTCCATTGGGGCATGTTGTTTGGTTGCGTAGAAGATGACAACGGAAGTGTAGACACAAAATCATGCACTTTGGGTAATATTTAGTCTCGGTTTCATATTACTATTCATATAGATCTTAACTAAAAAATAGTACTAATTAACCCATGTATTTGGTCATCTTGCGTTGTTTTTTGTTGCTACTTTCGATCTTGCACCCATACTTTCCCAGTCTATACTATTATACTTTTCCCTATTCTTCCCTATTTCCGATCAAGGCGTCCCAGTACCGTGGTCCCCTCTGGGCACCCTAATCCTCTTTACACTTTCCTCTCACTTTTGGGCACTTTCTAGCCGTTTGAGATTCTTATATTTTTGGTGGTCGGCATTTTCGGGGTTAATTACAAAATTAAAACAAGAGAACCATATAAATATAAAGTTATGTGACCATAATGAGGGACCAAACACTAAGCACTACTATCACCACCTAAGGTTGCATCCATCAAAGGCTTCTATTGCTCCATTTTCATCCATCTAGCTCCATCACAAGGGAAAAAGGCTAGTTATTCTGCATCACACTTCATAGGAGGGGAGTTTATTCTATTCCATGCACAAATTATTTACATTCTACATCTAGTTATTTCTCGCTACTCACAAAGTGTGACACACATAAGAGCACCTAGGGCACAATTCCACACACACACAAAAATACATTGGGTCTGAGATGTAGTGTAACGCTCAGTGATAAGTCCACCATTGTGGTGGTTGAGGAAAATCTAACCCCTTCATATACATCTTTATTTTTTAGGGTTTTGATGTTTTATGGGTTTGCAGTGATTCTCATTGCAGTTTACAATGACATCAACAAACTTCATGCGATATACATGCTAAACAACAAATGCTTTGCATCATTTGGTGACACCTTAGTAAGTTGGCTTCCGTCTTTCGCATAGACTAGGGCACCCAGAATCTCATAGACCATGGTGCCCTAGGTGCCCTAATACCTTTTCCAAGTTCCCCAATCTAGCCAGGTAGCTCATATCTACATTTTCTCAAGCTCTTGTGCAACGATTTCCTCCTCGTGTTCAGCCGATCTCCATTGGGACATGGTCTCGTGACATCAACGAATCAAGCTAAGGACTTTCTAACCCTCTTTGCACATTAGGGTTTCATATTTCATTTCTTAGATTGCTTGGGTATATTTCAATTATTTCATTACTCATTAATTTCTTGATCCTATAACATTTAGATTAGGCTAGGTTATTCCATTTTAGCATAATCATTTTGGTGAACCCGATCTTTGAATCCACTTTATTTTTTGCATTTTCTTCTTCTTATGCCCATCACTCATAGTGGTCATCTTAGGTCTTTTCAATATTATGAGCTTCCTTCATATGCCCATAGGGTTTCTAAACCAATGGATGATATCCCTACTTCATTAGCTATAACTAAAATCCTTAGATACATCTCGTAAAGTTCCTCTTTCATGAAATAGAAACCTTTGGTAGTGAAAAATCATATGATGAGGATACCAATGTTGACCAAGAGTAATTAGACACACTCACCGATTTTTGACAAGCTTCGTAATAATCCCACTCATCTTCCACATATTCTACATGCTTTGATTGTTTAAGAACACTCGTGATGCTTTAGTACCTCTTGTTTCTCAATCTTCGGCTCCCATGGTCTCCACTCCACCCCTTTATATTTCAGCTTCCATTCCTACCACAACTCACTCCCATCATTCACCCTAGCACTCCCAATGCACCGCTTGGATCTTCTTCCAATACTCCTGATTTAACCTCTTTATATCAGGATCTACAAACAAAAATTCACCATCTCCAACTTACTACCTCTTGTGCATCACCATCTTTGGACTCCACTTCACTTCTTCATACTCCTTTTGCACCTCCATTTCTACCTATCCATTACCACCTAACTTCAACTCCCCTAAATTACCCATCTTTAAAGGCCATGGTGACCCACAAGAGCACCTCGCGCTTTTCATGTGGCATGCCTAGACTATGCGGATGACCATACTATACTAGCTAAGATCTTTCCCATAGTTTACAAGATTATGTGATGTGTTGGTTTTATGACCTACCTGTCCATTCGGTAACATCTTTCACACATCTAGCCGATGATTTTCTTACTCACTTCTCTATCAACATCGCTCTAAGATCTCTTATGCCCAACTTGCACAACTTAAACAAGGATCTAATGAACACTTAGTGGATTATCTTGCGTTACAAAAACAACTTAGCTAAGATGTCAAATGTGCTTGCGGACTCTGAGCTTCAGGACTTATTCATTCAGAGTCTCTTACCACCTCTCCAGAGAGTGTTCTCTTTGAGACCTCTCCTTCATTCGATCAACTCTGTCATACTCTTAAACTTCATGAAACCAAGCTCTTAGCTATAGGAAAACTTAAATACCAAGAGAAAACATCATCCTCTACACATTTTCAAAGTAAGTCAACATTTAAACCATCTACAACTAAACCAACCAACAAAAAATTACCATTAACGCAATATCTACTACTAAGGATCTTCAATCACAACCGCATCAACGTATATTCACTAAGTTTAGTGTACCTCCACATATTTTACTACCGTAACTTGTTGATAGTAACCTCATTACACTGCCTTCTTTGCTACAAATAGATCCATCTCAACCAAAAGGACATAATTTCAATGAAAATTCCCATTGCGACTATCATCGCGTTGGAAACTCCACATATCATTGCCTCTGACTTTGGTTTCTCATTTAGGGTTTAATCGATAGTGGTAAAATTGAGCTTCCAAAACCTACGGTTTCTCCACCTATCAATGAAAATCATAAGCTCAAAATATTTAACAACCCTCTACCAAACATGACACAAAAGCATCCGATTCTTCAACTAACTATGTATATCACGCAGTGCCTCCTCCTAGCATCAAGGGCTCTTGAATTTCTATTTTTACATACTAACACTTCTCCACCGATCATCTCATTCTCTAATAATGATTATCATGCAAATTTCACTTCTAATCACTTACATATTAACACCTCTATCGGGTCTATTCTATTAATAATACTAAGGTTGACCCATCTTGGCCCATTAGTGCATGTTCTATTCCACTTCTCATCGCTATTGGCTATCCACTATCACAAATTTCATATCCGATGAACAATTCATATGGTGTTTTCAAAACTTCATGTTACGGTAGGACCTCTTACTATGCTTGTACCTTTCCTTGTTAGACAAGAAATCGACGAGTGTGACTTGCTTCTAGGCCTCAATTGGATTCATTTAGGTCTAAGTCTATTATCTCCATGAATCATTTGTGTCTAAAATTCATTCATAATAATCAAGTCATTTCTATCGATGGTGTGCCTCCTTCTACTCCATTGTCACACCCTCCTCTTGCAATGACTAATGCATCATCAGCTTCATCTAGCGTGCCTCGATCTATAGCACATAAAGCACAATATACTCCTAGCTCACCTACTCATACACATTTCATGTGGCCTCATCACTCTATTAGTCCAACACATCAACATAGGCCCATTCCTAGGATAGTTACAACATCTCTTGACACAAATATCACCTTGTTTTATTCCACGTAGGTTTCCATCACCTCTATGCTCTACTTCACATAGGTCTCCATCACCTACATATTTTGTTACACCATGATACCCATCATATACTCATCCATCACATGCACATAGAATTCACTCACCCACATGTGCAAACTATCTACTATACCACCACTACTAGAGCATGGTCATACACTTTCATCACCACCACACATCGGATGGAGGACCTTCATCCTTCACTTTCATTGGATAGTTCATTCAATCACACACACTTGGGGCATAACACTCACAAAACCATCCCCCACCCTAGCATCGACACATGTTTCATACTCACATTATCAACCTTCTAGCATACACATATTCATCCACATGTTAGTATCGACATTACCCGATGATGCACTCTTGATTGTGTTCAATTCACTTGACTGTCCAGGGCATCTATACACATGAACTACACACACATTTACACATCACCTTACATCTTACATCCTACACACCTGACCTATATATTATATCTTACACGCATCATTTATGTGTTGTATTTTATACACAATATACATCTATATCACACACATTTGGCATTACATCATATACATCACATATACATACAACCTCTACTTATTTTATGCATCTTAAAAATATACTTTTACACACTACACTCATTACACTATGACATACTCTAGTCTCACATCCATACTTGGACTATTGAGGGTATACATAAAAAATGGACCTCATCACATTCACATTCCTCATTCAACCTTCTATCATGCGACATTCCTAGATTAGTGATACATTCCATAGGCTAACTCATCACTCTTCTTACCATCTCATAGTGACATATGCTATAGGCTAAATCGTCACCTATTCCATCATCTTGTAGTGATATATGCCATAGGCTACATATCACTTACTCACTTCCATCACCTATTTGATCACTTAGTGATATACGCTTTAGGCTACATCACCACTCATTTTACTCATCTTATGGTGATATACTCTTAGGCTATAATGTCGCACACACTTCATCTCTATGTCGCATGTCATCACTACATATTCACCACATGCACACTACACACAACACATAATTAGACCATTTATCGATGACGCACTCTCATTTACTTCATTCTTGATCGCTAAGGGGGGCAAAAAATTAACCTCACTACATACAAATCCATTCACTTGGGGACACACGGATCCTATCATTCACTTTGCATTCCATTCCATCCATCCACAACATATTGCATATCTTGGTTTCATTTACTTTTTCTTACATTTACTTGTACATGTTTGTCTTATTACACATGCTAGATAGATTTCTTATATGTCATTATCTTTACCACACACATGCACATTCACTTTTCTTTTCTAGTTGTGATTGCAGATATAGAGCTTCTACATGCAACATGGATGCTTGGCACACTACCAGTCCCACAATGGCTCCTAGGGGCATCCACTTTCATACACTACATGTGCTATTGTTTCATTTTGTTTCATAACACACTACTTTATCGGTTATACATGCTTTTGACATACACTTTATCTTTCTAACATGTTAACAGTGCTTCATGTGCAACATTTTTTTGCAGGATTACTTGCTACCATGGCTATTTGTTTGTTGTACTTGCTTGTCTTTGTTTGTTATTATATGTGGGCCTTTCCCTTTGTTTTGTGTGCACACTTTCTTGTTTGTACACCCACTACTATGGCCTTGAGTGTCTTGCAACATCATGAGTGATGTCCCATGTTTACAACCCACTTTTTGTGGCTATGTTGGCATTGTTTACTTGGGTATTTTAGCTTACACATTGTCTTTTTAGCTTACACTTGTCTTCTACATGCATGTTTTTTTGTACTAACAATTGTCTCCTAGCCACTTGTTTGCATGTGCCTTGGTTTCTACCAAGCACATTCCCCCCTCGTAGGGAAAAGTTTCAGTTTTAGTTGGTCCTCTCTTTGGGGCCACATACTCCTACAACGATGTCGCATGCGCCCCCAAAGAGGGGGACATCATTTGGGTTTACACACACACAACATAGTACAATATAGTACCAGTACAATTCAATTTTTAGTTTTTGTCCATGACATAGTGGGTTACATAGTGAGTGGGTTCAACATAGTCTCTACAAAACTCCATACACAATGGATTTTACAGGGAAGATTGTCCTTAGCATTCTAGGGAGAAATTACAGGTTAGAGGATAAACCAGACCTTCCTCTCTACACTACTTTGCTAGTGGTGTCGATCACCCAAAAAACTAGATAGTACAGAGATCTCTTCATTTTTGGGAAGCGGTTACAAGTTGGAGGATAAATTAGAATTTCCTCCCTACACTTCTTTGGCTAGTGGTGTGAGATCACCCAAAAACTCACACTTTACATCAACATGATCCTTTCTACACCCTTTTTCTCATCATGGATTAGGTGCACATGTTCCTTTTTCATTTTCATACTTTCATTACATGATTTTTACATATATACATGTATCTTTACACATGTTTTTACATATATACATGTGTATTTGACTACTTGATCATCTTCTCTTTTTAGTCCATCCATATGGGAAGAAAATAATCAACATAAACAACAACATCACTCGACATCACACACATCGACACTAACATGTAGGTACATCACACATCAACATCTACACATGTACTTTCACCCTAGGTTCACTCTCATCACTTTTTACACTTTTGCATCTTTAGTCTCCACGCTCCACCTTTTTTCACTCCACACTTTTCTAGTCCCTCGACATGTTTTCTACATCAATCTACATGGATATCAGGTACACATCTCTATCTACTTTATGTTACCGAGCGTTCTTCTCACCAACATAAAGTGGGGGAAAATGTAGACACAAAATCATGCACTTTGGGTAATTATTTAGTCCCGATTTCATACTACTATTCATATGGTTCTTAAGTGAAAAAATAGTACTAATTAACCCATGTCTTTGGCCATCTTGCATTGTTTATCTTGTTGCTACTTTCGATCTTCCACCCATACTTTCCTAGTTTATACTTTGTTATACTGTTCCCTATTTCCTCTTTCCTATTTTTGGCACCAGGGCACCCTGTGCCATGGTCCCCTCTGGGTGCCTTGATCTTCTTTGCACTTTCCTCTCATTTTTGGGCACTTTCTATCCGTTTGAGATTCTTATATTTTTGGTGGTTGGCCTTTTCGGGTTAATTACAAAATTCAAACAAGAGAACCATATAAATATAAAGTTATGTGATCATAATGAGGGACTAAGAACTAAGAAATACTATCACCACCTAAGGTTGCATCCATCAAAGGATTCTATTGCTCCATTTGCATCCATGTAGATCCATCACAAGGGATAAACGATGGTTATTCTCGCATCACACCTCATAGAAGGGGATTTTATTATATTCCATGCACACATTATTTAAATTCTATATCTAATTATTGCTCGCTTACTCAAAAGTGTGACACACATACGAGAACCTAGGTCACAATTCTACACAAACACACACAAAACTACATTAGGTCTAAGATGTAGTATAATGCTCTCGCGATAAGTCCACCATTGTGGCGGCTGAGGAAAGTCTGACCCCTTCATATGAATATTTATTTTTTAGGGTTTTGATGCTTTTTGGGGTTTTACAAGTGATTCCTCATTACATGTTTATGATGACATCAACGAACTAGGTGTGACATACATGCGACAAGTAGTAAAGGCTTCACATCATTTGGTGACACTATAAAGTTGGCTTCCGGACCTCTCACATAGACTACGAAACCGAGACCGTAGACTAGGGCACCCAGAACCCTAATCCCTTTTCTATGTGCCCATTTAGCCATGTAGCTTGGATATGCATTTTCTCGTGCTCATGTGAGACGGTTTTTCCTCCTATTTAGTCGGTCTCCACTACGACATAGTCTCGTGACATCGACGAATCAACTAAGGCTTTCCTAACCCTCTTTGCACATTAGGGTGGGTTTCATATTTCATTTATTAGATTGCTTGGGTGTATTTTAGTTATTTTATTACTCATTTATTTACTAATCCTATAGAATTTACATTAGGATAAGATATTCATTTTCAGCATAATCAGAAGCACCACTCGTAATATTGTACAAGGTTATTTTGAACATGAACCAAAGCTTGAGATGAACTAGCTACATTGGGATTATATGGTTGAAATGGTCTTGCAGGAGGAAACTAATTCTAATTTTGAGGAGCAGCTTGGGAGGAAGGCTTGTTTGGTTGATAAGGGGACTTGTTAGGTTGGTATGGAGGCTGATAAGGTTTGAAATTTTGAGCTTTCTACCTCTTAATGGATACTAACTCATTCCCAAAATTTTGCAATTGTTTCATTACTTCTTGTAACTCAGCTTAAGGTACTTGAGGAAGTAGATGCTTGACTAGAAATTTGATTCCTTGGAGTTGGAATATGAGCTAATTCAGGGGTTTGATGAGAAGTAGGTGTCTCAATATATGGGAATATAGGCATTAGAGGTCTAGGAGCAAGTTTCCCATCTTGAATAAGACTATTCTCAACTCTAATGGAAATTTCATATGCACTGCAATGTTCTACCCCCATGGATCGCATCATGACCGAAATATCACTATTCACAGTATTTAGATAATATGGAAATGCATGATGGGGTATAAGTATTACCACTTGAGGAATTTGTTCCTAAGTCTTTTGAAATATGATGTTAAAATCAATCATCAGATCGTTATGGGCTTTATTTGTTGTTGTCGGTTATTCTACAAAAGATAGGTGATATGATTTGTCCTCGAAATGATTGCAAAGGGTTGTGCCAATTTCATCCCAATTATGAATTATGGATGGTATTAAACTCCTATAAAATTGGTGAGATTTTACTTTGAATGATGAAGCCAAGAGTTTGACTTCTACATCATCCTCAATGATAAAGTGGACCGAACAAACATTTGCAACATATTGATATGATTAATTGGGTAGTATGGTTTTCATCGAAAGAAGGTGATTATTTTAAGTGCGGACAATCGGGTATATCATGTTGTGCATTGAGAGCTAGAGGAATACCACCATTAAAATTGACAAAAGGCAACTTTATTTGAATTGTCATGATTGGGATAGGTTTTAGAACTCTATATGACAACAAGAAGGGCCTACCAAGATGAGGAGTAGAGAGGAATTTGTTTGGTGGTGATGGTGATCTATGAACCGATCTTCCTCTTATTCTTCTCCTTGGTGACAACTGCAAATAATCAAAAGGTCCTTCTCCCACTATTATTGACCTTTTTAGAATCCCGCTCATGAAACGAGGCACTAACATTGTTGAAACCAATAGATATAATGATTCGAGTCACCAGATGTGTTGCTACAAAGAATCCAAAAGGATGAAATTAACCAAGGATACACACCAAAGCTTAGGGAAATAAAAATATGATCTCGAGGAGTCCCACCGGCATGCCCAAAACTGTTATCACTGAAAAAAGAACCCTCTAATTTTTCATGAATGAATGGATGAACAATCAGTGTTTTGAGTAACATAGGATTGTCTCTAGTGTGGGACCTTATTGTTGAGACAAACCTCTTGAGAAGGCTGGTTCCTCTACCTATTTCTAATGCTAAACTACTCATAAGGAAGGAAAATGTAGCTTTCTAATCCTATTCTAACAATCTAAGGGACTAGGGAGAGAGAGATGCATGAAAATGTAAAATCCTAAGCTAAAGAGAGGTGATAGCACCAAGAAGAGGGTGAAGACACTCTAATGAGGGAAAAGGGAGAATCCAAATAGAGGTGACACAGACCCAAGACTTCATTTACCATCTATTTTCTATGAAACAAAACAAGATGAATCTGCAAGTGAGAAAAACATCCAAAAATACAAGAAGAAGAATGAAGAGGAAAGGAAATGCAACAAAATATAAGCCAAGGTTGAGAAAAGTGACAAAACAAAGATTTTATTTCTTTAGAAGTATGCATAGACCATTAAATATGAAGAAGAAGGAATACGAACACATTTCTAAGCTCAAATGAAGGTCTAAAAATTAGAGCTTCTCAGAACAATTTTGACAGAGTTCCTTTACATTTTAGAACATCCTCCCTTACACAAATGAGAGATTTTACAATATATAGAATATGGGAGAGAAAGAGAGAGGGGAAAAAGAGGGAAATTTGAATTTCCACCTTTAACCACCAACAACATGCATTAAATTCCTAAAAATAGGCATGAGCACCCTTACAAGGCCATTCCCCCATGATAATTTTCTTGTGGGAGAAGGAATGGGCACCATACTTCATCAAATGTGGTGGTTGAGCTACCTAGAACTACATCTTTTAATGCTGGATTTTATTTCCTCTTTTTCATAAATCTACCCTCACCTAAATTAAGAAATCTATTTTTATGGTGTAGAGGATGCTGAGATATTTCCAACGGTACCAAGTTTGTGAAATTTGGAGCAACTGGGTGAGCGTTATGGCCATTTGATGTTCCGGGTCGTGGGAAGGTCATTTGCTGGGTTCCTTATGTGATGTTATAGTCCGCATTAATGTGGTTTGTGCTTGGTGCGGGGATCGAGATGACCAAGGAAATCATAGAACTATGAAATAGTTTCTTGTGTGCTTTTTGATCCCACTTTATCCGAAAGGGTTACTAATTGGAGTGTTGGGCGAGAGATTCGGGTGTTGGGTGGAACTGTGGAACAATTCCACCTAGCTCGTTGGTGCCCATAATTCTCACTTTCCCCACAATCTTCTATCAACTTGTGCTATTCCCCTCTCCACTCCATTCTTTGCTTCCAAGTTTTTTTACATTCCCACATTTCACTACACCACTTCACTTGGTTATTACGACTCCTCCTCCGCCGCATCACACCGTCCACTTCGTTCTTTGGCCTAAAAGGTGTTGTGGGGAACTCGTATCCGATGGATCTGCTTTCGCTTTGTTCCATGCAAATCCACAATACCCGTAACACACTACCCAACCTTCGTTTATTGGTTTGATTGGCAATGTGGGGAACTTAAATCCCGATAGAACTGCTCCACCGCCTCCCATAAATCCCGATCCATCCGCACTACACTATAATTGACCCAATTTTTTTTATTTATTGGGTAAGTAAAGGAATGAGGTGTTGGGAAAGAAGAGAATGAATGTCCCAAAAATCAATTTTTTCCATTTTTGATCAATCATACCTATCCAAGTCCAATTGAATTTGCAAGTTATCAAAATGACTTGAAGAGGAGAATTTTGGATAACAAATCTACCATGGAATGCCTCCTCGACCTCTTCCCAATATTTCAATGTTGTCTCATTACATATTCATGATGGAACTTGGTTTTTCTAAATTGGATAATAAAAAGTTTTAGAATATTAAAATATATAATTGTAAAGTGAAAAACAAATAGGTTGACCTACTATTTATAGGTTTATAGTAAAGTTTTGAAACTTTATAGTATTGTAACCAAATTTTGTAAACATGTGATATATTTGTAATCATAACTTTAATTTTTATTCCAAAATAAGCATCAAGACTATATTCTCAGAATTAATCCAACAATATAATGCAATCATTTTTCTAGTTTGTTATTAAAAACAACATTTTTAATCCCATGATCCTTACCTCCCTAATTATTCCTTACACCTTGTATCATCATTTTCTTATTTTCCTTATATCCATATCTACTAGAAAAGATTCATCATATTGACGCACCTTAAATATCATTTACATATTTGATTCCTAATTAAAAATATTTTTATTTCCCTTATCATCTAACTTAATCATGTCATCCTTCCATGAGTTCTCCTCACTTTAGGGTTTACCGATTACTTATCTAGCTTATCTTTTAGTGTTTCTTTTTAGTTATAAATTACTTGGGTTAACTTAGCAAATATTTCTATATTCTAGTAATTCATAATGCGTCCATACTCATATGAAGGTAAGTATGAGGTCATTATGTTTCATTTGAGATTATGTTTGATCACTTATACTACTGATTCATTTCATTCATTTTTTATATTTATGTCGGATTTTATTTTCTTGAAGATAGTCTCATGTACACTTTTTGTGACATAACATGATCTCTAATTAGGGCATTTATTTACACCTCATTTTTCACTCTAACTAATTTTTTCTATTTGCATGAACCATTAACACTTTAAAATCCCATAGAGATATCTTTCGAATACGATTAAGAGTGACATGGGATGGTTAGTGGCACTACTTGTGAGAGAGAATTATGCGCATTCATCGATACCTTATATACATTATTCTTTACATCTCTTGGTCATCCTTCTATAACATCCCTATGAAATCAAGTTATTATCCTCTTATGATCACATATGCATCCACTTTTAATACACTTATACCTCCCACATATCACATTTATTTTTATCAATGTTATGTTTTTCTTCCATCCTTCTAAGTCTTCCCTAGAACCCCATGATTTTTTACTACCCATACTCGATATTGAATATAATATCTAGTATTTATTTTTGACAACCAATTTCATTAACCATGGTTTCTTTCATCAACTAGATTAACCTACAATGACTAATCATGTTCCTTATTTATAGTTACATTTAGTTTATTTCTCATTACATACCCTTAGTTATTTCGTTTGATTGCACTCTCAAATATCTTCACAAAGGTATTACAAGTTTATAAGGTAGTATTATTTATGTTTAGGAGTATATTATTAGTGAATTGGGTATAAGTCACTCAATAAAAATACTTTCACTAGTGGTGTACATCAAGTATTTGAAGTCCCTATATATGATCTACTTAGGTATTCTTCTTATCTGTCTCTTGTGGATCCCCACCTCAAATCTTTCATACGGTGTTGTTATCCGTAGGTGAATTTAATAAACTAATGATTTTTTCATGAATTTAAGTATATATATATCTCACTCACTCACACACACACACACACACACACACACACACACACACACACACACACACACACACACACACACACACACACACACACACACACACACACACACACACACACACGCACACAAGCACGCACACACGCACGCACGCACGCACACACACACTTTTAAATTCATGAAAAAATCATTAGTTTATTAAATTCACCTACGGATAACAACACCATATGAAAGATTTGAGGTGGGGATCCACAAGACAAATATGAAGAATACCTAAGTAGATCATATATATATATATATATATATATATATATATTACTTTATGCCATTTTAGATATGATTTATTATGTGATCACACACACACACACACACACACACACACACACACACACACACACACACACACACACACACACACACACACACACACACACACACACACACACTTACACTTTTAAATTCATGAAAAAATCATTAGTTTATTAAATTCACCTACTGATAACAACACCATATGAAAGATTTGAGGTGGGGATCCACAAGACAAATATGAAGAATACCTAAGTAGATCATATATATATATATATTACTTTATGCCATTTTAGATATGATTTATTATGTGATTGTTCATGCACATAGGTTAGATTAGAGAAATACATTCAAATCTATTACATTATTATCTACCATTCCTTACCTTATGATCCAACCCAATGATAATTATAACATATAAATCCTTATAATCCATGTTTACAACTTAAACTTAAGTATCTTTATTTTTCTACAAGTTTATAAGGTAGTATTATTTATGTTTAGGAGTATATTATTAGTGAATTGGGTATAAGTCACTCAATAAAAATACTTTCACTAGTGGTGTACATCAAGTATTTGAAGTCCCTATATATGATCTACTTAGGTATTCTTCTTATCTGTCTTGTGGATCCCCACCTCAAATCTTTCACATGGTGTTTGAACAATCACATAATAAATCATATCTAAAATGACATAAAGTTATATATATATATATATATATCTTTATGTCATTTTAGATATGATTTATTATGTGATTGTTCATGCACATAGGTTAGATTAGAGAAATATATTCAAAATCTATTACATTATTATCTACCATTCCTTACCTTATGATCCAAAATTTCAATGATAATTATAACATATAAATCCTTATAATCCATGTTTACAACTTAAACTTAAGTATCTTTATTTTTCTACAAGTTTATAAGGTAGTATTATTTATGTTTAGGAGTATATTATTAGTGAATTGGGTATAAGTCACTCAATAAAAATACTTTCACTAGTGGTGTACATCAAGTATTTGATGTCCCTATATATGATCTACTTAGGTATTCTTCTTATCCGTCTTGTGGATCCCCACCTCAAATCTTTCATATGGTGTTGTTATCCCTAGGTGAATTTAATAAACTAATGATTTTTTAATGAATTTAAGTTACATATGATCTACTTAGGTATTCTTCTTATCTGTCTTGTGGATCCCCACCTCAAATCTTTCATATGGTGTTGTTATCCGTAGGTGAATTTAATAAACTAATGATTTATTATGTGATTGTTCATGCACATAGGTTAGATTAGAGAAATATATTCGAAATCTATTACATTATTATCTACCATTCCTTACCTTATGATCCAACCCAATGATAATCAGAACATATAAATCCTTATAATCCATGTTTACAACTTAAACTTAAGTATCTTTATTTTTCTACAAGTTTATAAGGTAGTATTATTTATGTTTAGGAGTATATTATTAGTGAATTGGGTATAAGTCACTCAATAAAAATACTTTCACTAGTGGTGTACATCAAGTATTTGAAGTCCCTATATATGATCTACTTAGGTATTCTTCTTATCTGTCTTGTGATCCCCACCTCAAATCTTTCATATGGTGTTTGAACAATCACATAATAAATCATATCTAAAATGACATAAAGTAATATAATATATATATATATATATATATATATATATATATATATATATATATATATATAACTTTATGTCATTTTAGATATGATTTATTAAGTGATTGTTCATGCACATAGGTTAGATTAGAGAAATACATTCAAAATCTATTACATTATTATCTACCATTCCTTACCTTATGATCCAGCCCAATGATAATTATAACATATAAATCCTTATAATCCATGTTTACAACTTAAACTTAAGTATCTTTATTTTTCTACAAGTTTATAAGGTAGTATTATTTATGTTTAGGAGTATATTATTAGTGAATTGGGTATAAGTTACTCAATAAAAATACTTTCATTAGTGGTGTACATCAAGTATTTGATGTCCCTATATATGATCTACTTAGGTATTCTTCTTATATATCTTGTGGATCCCACTCAAATCTTTCATATGGTGTTGTTATCCCTAGGTAACAACACCATATGAAAGATTTGAGGTGGGGATCCATATATATATATATATATATATATATATATATATATATATATATATATATATATATATATATATATATATATATATATATATATATATATATATATATATATATATATAACTTTATGTCATTTTAGATATGATTTATTATGTGATTGTTCATGCACATAGGTTAGATTAGAGAAATATATTCAAATCTATTACATTATTATCTACCATTCCTTACCTTATATATTACTTTATGTCATTTTAGATATGATTTATTATGTGATTGTTCATGCACATAGGTTAGATTAGAGAAATACATTCAAAATCTATTACATTATTATCTACCATTCCTTACCTTATGATCCACCCAATGATAATTATAACATATAAATCCTTATAATCCATGTTTACAACTTAAACTTAAGTATCTTTATTTTTCTACAAGTTTATAAGGTAGTATTATTTATGTTTAGGAGTATATTATTAGTGAATTGGGTATAAGTTACTCAATAAAAATACTTTCATTAGTGGTGTACATCAAGTATTTGATGTCCCTATATATGATCTACTTAGGTATTCTTCTTATATATCTTGTGGATCCCACTCAAATCTTTCATATGGTGTTGTTATCCCTAGGTAACAACACCATATGAAAGATTTGAGGTGGGATCCACAAATATATATATATATATATATATATATATATATATATATATATATATATATATATATAATATATATATATATACTTTATGTCATTTTAGATATGATTTATTATGTGATTGTTCATGCACATAGGTTAGATTAGAGAAATATATTCAAATCTATTACATTATTATCTACCATTCCTTACCTTATGATCCAGCCCAATGATAATTACAACATATAAATCCTTATAATCCATGTTTACAACTTAAACTTAAGTATCTTTATTTTTCTACAATAAATTCACAAATAGTTTACTAGTAAGAAACCTTTCCTTTCCTAGACTTATGATTTATAATCATACATTTTTGGGAGAGTATGGACCATTATCTTCTATAACCATGTAATTAAAAATATTACAACCCTCTTATGCGTGGCATTAGTATGGTCCCATTATTATCCTAATTTACATTATGAAGAAGGGAAAGAGAATGTTTTATAGAATTTTTTTAGGTTGCATATAAAAAGGAAACCTCTAGAGGGAAGCTTGAAATCATGCGATATAAATGTTTTTCCTCAAGTGTGATTTTCCAAAACAATCATTTCTAATAGCCCTTCAATATCCTTAGGGGTTTGTGTTAAGGTATCATGAAATTATATAAGTTTATTCATGCGCGAGATACCACATTGTATGAAGATACGAGTCTCATTTTAATAATCATTATTCCATTCGTACATATTAGTTTCATGGTCATATATGGATCAATGATATTTGTATGTTCATTTAATTTATTAACATTAACATCTATATAAAAATATCATTGAATTTAATATAAGGATTGATATTTACATCAATATAAGAAGTAATATTAACATTAGAATGGCTGGTCATATTTTATATGCAATTGAATTATATAAATTTAAATATAATCAATAGAAAACCACTCAATATTTAACTTCGATTAGTAATTATAAGGGATCTAGTTTTCCTAAGTGGAAAAAGATGAGATCATGAAATAATTCAAAGATAATGTATAACTAAATATATGTGAGAATCAAGGTTTGGATGAAACCCTATGATTTAGAATCATCCATAAAATCTAAAATCCTAGAGGGTTAAAGTAAATCATATGGTATTTGTTCAAAAGTAAATATTGAGTCCACATATATGTATTGATGTAATATAAAAATTAGGTTTAATCTAATTTATAATTTATTACTTTGTGTAAAAAATTAATTATGAATAAGAAATAAACTAAACATGCAAATCCTAAATCATGTCATGATAATATACATGAACATAAAAATCTAGATAACATAATTATGGGTTATGATTAAAAGAGACTACACAAATTTAATAGATGACATGGATTGAAAATGATAAGTCTGTGTAGGAAGGATGTTTAGAGTGTCATTGAATTATCCATATAAAATTATAAATATGAGATGAGGATGAAGTCACACATTCTAGACAAAGAAACCCAGGTGATTTTGTTAAATATGGAATGATTTGCCATGGGGTTAAGATGAATATCACCTTTAAAATGGCAATATTATAGATTTATATATTATCTTTCAATTCCTACAATTTGATGTTTATAAGTGTGTAAAAAGTCATGTATTCTTCTTCTTTAAAAAATTAGATATACTCTTTAAGGAACAAAAAGGGTTTATTCTGATTAGGTTAAGTTTCCTTATAACCCCTATGCAACAATACTCTTAAGAGGTATTAAAAACTCAAATTTATAAACCCAATAAATGAGTTCAAGTTGTGCATAAAAATGTGTTTTAAAAATTAAGACCCAAACAAGATCTCTAAACACTTAGAAATTATCTTTGGTGAAGGATATAACATTGTAAAATGTATGAAGACAAATATTTAAGATATACATGTAGACTTAGTGTCGATGATGCGATTGAGAGAGTGATTTAGAGATTCGGTTATTGGTTGGGATATCCTAAGTGGTTCTAAATATATGTGATAAGAGGTCCTTTTAAGGGGTAGGGTTATTCTACTTTTATAAATGATTTTTGTGAAAGTATTTTCCACGTAATTGATACTAGGTTGACTAGGATACCTTGTGAGTTTAAAAAGTGATGGTTAATGATTTAAAGGGTGCATTCATTGGATTGAGATGAATTTTACTAAGTGTATTTATAATTCATGGGTTACTTTATCCTATTAGGATGATAATTTCATTATGTTAGTTGGATATGGTCGCCATATGTCTAAATGTGTATTATATATTCGAAAGTAATTTTTTGATTAGTCACGATGAGTAACAAGTGTTCCCTAATGGTCGAGATTGTCAAATGAGTAATAGTGCATGTAAACTAGCCACTTATGTTACCAATGATTAATTAGCTAAGATGAATGTCATGGATTAATTACCAAATTCCATAGGTCCATACTTTGGTATTTAAATTTGACCCCATTTTAATCTAGTAATTGAAAATTGCTAGATTAAAACAAATAACTTAAAATAGAAACCTCCCATAAGGATAAGGCATGCAAAATACATGAATGTTTGATCCTTCTCCTTTTTGTTTTCTATACATGTGAAAATGTGTTCCACATGAAAATATGTGTAATTAAGTCCATATAAGATGCTCATATATTATCAAGAAATAACAAAAAGAGAAAGCGAAAATCATGAAATGTTTACACATGTTTTCCTTAAGGTCATAAGTGAGATAATTTTAAACATAAAAAAACTATATAAATTGATCCTTCTTTGTGAATCCATCTCTAGAAATTGTGTCTGCGCTAAGTGTAACCTTTATTTAAAAGTTAATCATGGTAATCGAAACCGTGTAAATTTCATTATGTAATTTATTCGAATAAATATGTGCATATCATCATATGGTGTCATGTAAAATAGTGTATCTAAAATATATGTGTATATGTTATAAAAATTCCATAATATTCCCCCTTTTGATATGAGGGGTGATATGTAATGAACCATTATAGTAAAACCTCAAGGTGTTGGTGAATCCGCACTCCATGATCATGACATCCCACCATGTTCCATAACCTAGATGCTGGGCTAGATTTGTGCCCGTATAGCAAGACCACACCCAACCCCATACGAGCCTTAGGTGAACAATGCAATGCTGACGTATCTAATCATTCTAGGACTTGAACCTCGGGATGTCGCTTTGATACCAAATGTAATGAATTATTATACCAAAAACCTTGAGGAATTAGTGAATCCACACACCAGGATCATAACATGATAAAAGGATCACTTAGCTCAAAATAAAAAAATAGTATTCATGTACTATTGTGTAATAAAAATGAGTAATTATATAAACCATATATAATGTATTAAATAAGATGATACAATGTATACAAGTTGTAAGATAAGAATTTGTAAGAACATGCTTACTAGAAAAATCCTAAGATTATATCATTGTAAGTATAGAAATACACATCATTAAAGGAATTACATGTTTCATAATAGTGTTCAAGATATATTTATCATTTAAGCACAAGTAGTGTGTATATTTCATACTTGATATAAGAATTGTACTTCAAGTGTTTGTGTATGATAAAAAAATTGAAACATGTCATGAAAGTGTTTTTATTAATATTTAGCAAGGTAGATTAGAAATGATGGATTAGTAGCATGATAACAACACATGAATTGATGCCTAAGGTATCTAAAGTTACCTAAAATATGACATGACATGACCATCATAATAAGACATGACTAATAAGATATGACACACTTGACAAGTGTTAATTGTTCCATGTATGCAATAACAAGTATTCAACAAAAAGTGATATAAATGAATGGGACTAGAGAAAATGTGAGATAATCAACATATACTAATAGGTGAAAAATAATCTTTTAATAATATGTGGTAAGATAATTATCTAATAATAAATGATAAAAGCATAGTGTCGTAAGCATTTTCATAATCATTGTGCCCATAAAAATGTGTAATAAGCAATCATATAATCATAAAATGTAATAACTAATATTTTAAAATAAATGTTTATTGAGTAATTATCTATCATTAAATGTGTTATTAATCAATGTGTAAGAAGCAATATAAATAATAATTTGAATTTATCATGGGCCTAGATCTATAATTTCAATAAAAAAATATGTTTGAAGTAAGTGTATTGATAATCCATGTTACTAATCAGTTTATCCAAGACATAGTGTGTACCATTTAGTAATATATGATGGAAGCTAAATATTTAATAAATATGTGTATCTAATTTGGAAATAAAACATTCAATTAAAATAATATGTTATAGGAGGTTCAATCATGTCAAAATATAATACATGTAACACATTGTAGGATGTTTGTTCCAATCTAAAAGTATAGCCCGTAATGTATCATAATAAATAATAGGTTTAGCATGGCTCTAATGTGAATGATCTTAAAGTTAACTATCAATTGGACTAACATAGAGACATCCTTAGTACATGAAAAAATAGAGCATAAAGAAAACAATTTCACAAAGAAAGCATAGTCTATAACACACAAATATACAATGTAAATATGAAATACAACATAAAAGAATCATGTCAAAAGATAATATAAGTAACACATTGTAGGATGTTTGTTCCAATATAAAATTATAGCCCATAATGCATCATAATAAATAATAGGGTCAACATGCCTCGAATCTAAATGAGCTTAAATAAAACCATCAATTGGAATAGCATAAAGACATCCAGAATACATGAAAAATAGAGCATAAAGCATACAAGTTCACAAAGAAATCATAGTCTAGAGCACCCCAATATACAACGTAGATATGACATACAACATACGAGAATAGACAAAACACAACAAATAACATATAATTGCACAAAGAAATTAGATAAGATGGTATCTCAACTTAAACAAGTGTCAAAAGAAATCAATAAGATAATATCATATAGTAATCGGACACAAGTGTATATAAGAGTCATTTCAATTAGTGTCATACAAAAATGAAGTAATATGAAATGCAAGATCACAAAGAAATCAATTCAGTTAATGTTATATAGTAATTAAGTAAATACATCATAAAAGAGCAAGGAGTATTCATGTCAATGAATGTCACAAAAATATCAAATAATGTAACAAAGAATTCTATAGAGTAGTTAGATTAATTGATGTCATACATAAATCACAAATATACCACTCAAGATCATAGAGATGTAAAATCAATCAATGTCATGAAGTAATCAATGGTGTAAGAAATTAGTATATGGAAATTAATAAATGGTTTAAGAAAGTAGTGTAGTGTAAATAATCAATGGTATCCAAAACAAAAGCCTAGATCCAATATTAGTGAACCAAGAAGAAGAATAATAAATAGAGTAAGTATGAATCATAATTTATTTAGTTTCTATAAGTAATGTGATATTAAAATAAAGCTTGATATAATATGTGTGGAAATTGGTAAAGTAGTATGGTTCTGATTTAATTTAATTTGAATTAAATCTATATTGTAGAGTAACTAATGATGTACAAATGCTAAAATATAATGTGATACAAGAAAAATATCATGTTAAGTATGCAACCCTAATCAATGAGGAAAGATATAGGAACTTAGCTGATTTTCGAATGGACAGGAAGTGATCTGGGAAGGTGTGAATGATGAACAAACTACAAACATGGTTGTCACTAGTCACTAAAAATATGGAGTGTAAGAAAAAATCCAAACATGGGCACTCGTAGCAGGAAAGGGGCTCATAGGCACTGGGGACTAGAACTAGGCATTGGTGACTGTATAGATGCCTAGGATCTGGTTTCTCCTGTATCACTAGGGTTTCACAGTTTCTCTCTGTTGATCATATGATGTTCACACTATGATCACCAATTATACCTATAACCTAAAAAAGAGGATTTTACCTGCACAAGCCCACAAACCACATCAAAACTAAAAAAAAAATGTAGAATGGGGAGTCAGACTAACCTTGACGGTCACCCCGAGAGTGAACTTACGACCGAGCATTGAAATACATATCATACTCCATGTAGTTCTTGTGTGTATGTGTGTGTGTAAGAATGATTCCCTATGATGCCCTTATGCAAGTTGCACTTGCTAAAAGAAGCCATAACTATAATATATAAATGTATAACATATGTGAATGAAATAGAATAGACTTACCATTCCTATCCAAAGGTATGAAAAATTGATGCAGCCCTTGTACCTTGAATGGATACTAGATGGTTTCCTTTGGAGTGCTTTAGTTCCCTTTGGAATGCAAGCTTAGGTGATGATAGTAATGCTTAGTGCTTGGTCCTTGATTTTGAACACATAACTATGTATTTATATGATTCCCTTGTTTAAATTTTGTAATTGACAACTGGAAGGCCGACCCATAAGTGAAAAAGATGGCCAAAATAAAAAAAGACCTAAAAAGAGTGAGTAAGGTAGAAAAGGGTTAGGGGCGCCTAGAGGGGACACGAGTGCCTGGGCGTTGGTGCCTCTGGCTAGGTGATACTGTCTGAAGCCATAAAAGATAAATCACTTAAATTCCAACTGGGCAGTAGGGTGTGTAAGACCAAATAGAAAGCAAGAGACAAAGAAAAGAGGCAAAAGATAATTGTCAATCACTAGTTTTATTGGTTAGGAATCATGTAAATGCTAGTATGCTTTTAGGACCTAGAAATGTACCTACATGTGTGATTTAGTGTCTACATTTCCCCCAATTTATGTTGTTGAGTGAATACTTGATAACATAAAATAGATAAGAGATGCATACCTTATGATCCTATAGAATGTGTGGTGAATAGCGTGCCGAGTGGATAAGTGAAACATGGATATTAGGAAAGGAAAATTACCCTAGGGGTGAAGTGTGTGCTTTGCTTGTACTTATTGTTGCACTTGTATTTACTGTTGTAGGATAATATTTTTGCATATTAAGGATAGACCTGCAAAAGAAGAGTGAAAGAGTAGTCAAAGTCTTGTATATGAAAAATATGAGAAAAGTATGCAAAAGTATGTAAAAGTGTGTAAAAGTAGTAGTAAAGGAAAGTGTGCACTAATGTAAAAGAGTGTAAAGGATATAAATGTGTCTTGAAATGCTATGAAGAGATTTTTTTGGGTGATATCATGCTGATAACAAGTTTTTGGGTGATCTCATGCTAAGTGTGAGTTTTTGGGTGATCTCATGCTAAGAGAGAGTTTTTGGGAAATCTCATGCTAAAGAGAAAGTGTTGGGAGAGAGGTCTAGTTTTACTCTCCTTCCTTGACACTCGCCAAATAAGAACCACTGTAGATGGTGTATCTTGATTTTTTCATGCTGTTCCTTTTGTTTTGAATTAGTCCTGAGTTATACCGATTGAAGGAGATAGAATGCATTATGTGACTAGAGGACTATGTCTAAATCGTAGAACTAATTTGAAGAATTCTATGAACTTTTCTGATCTAAGAAGATATGTCTATTTGCCCCAGACAATAGTGCCTAGGGAGGACACAAGATCCCATGATTTACTATATGAGGTTGGGTGCTGGTGTTTGTGTTGTGTGTTGGACCCAAGTTAGATTCTCGACCATTCGTGACTATGTTCTTGTATTGTTCGACATGAATTATAGCTATGAGATTTTGTAGGGGTCATTTTTTCACCCAATTCATGCCCCCTCATTTGGGGTACATGTGATGATTGTAGGAGAATGCGGCCCAAAGGAGAGGACCTGATGTTGTGCTAAAGTGGATACCTGCAGGGGGTAATGGATGTGCATGGAACAAAGAAAGGAGCATACAAAAAAAAGTGGCTAGTAACATGTGGTAGTAGTAAAAGATAGCATGCAAGAGAATACAATGTAACAAGAAAGTGTGTAGACAAGATAGACCATGAAAACATGGTTTCAAACATGGGGCATCACTCTCAATGTCACAAGATAATAAGGGCCAAAGTGGAAAAAAGCATACAATGAGCATACAAGACATAGGGCATAGCCTACAAATAATAACATAATATGGAAAGCAATATGAAGCAAAATGTTTCAGATAACCATGGTGGCATATAGTCCTACAAAGAAAATTCTACACATGAAGCACCCATTAGCATGTTAGAAAGATAAATAGTATGTCAAGGCATGTATAAATCAACGAAAGGTAAAGTAATTGTAATGAGAAGTAGTAAAAATGTAGCAATAGAACATGTGTAGTATGTGATAGTAGAGAAAGTAGATTCCCCTAGGAGCCTCGGTGGGATTGGTAAAAGGTATAGTGCCAAGCATCATTGTAGCATGTAAGAACCTATAAGAGATCTACATTCACCTCAAAATACCAAGTGAATGTGCATGTGTATATATAGAAAGATAATGACATATTAAGAATCCATCTAGCATGGAAAACAAAGTGTAACATGTAAATATAATAAGCTAGCAAGAATAGATGCAACCAAGATATGCAAATGTAATATATGAGTGTGCTGGTGTGGTATGAAAAATGTGATGATGATAGGAGCAATGTGACCCACAATGTATTCATATGAGATGTAGTTAATTTATAGGAACCCTCAACAAATAAAAAGAATGAACCATAGAATAAGAGTGTGTCATCGGGTAATGAGTAGATGTTAGAAAGATGTAGCATAAAGCACATAGCATGAAGTGTAGTGGAAGCAAGGTTCATTTAAAAATTAGACCCTCAATAGTCGAGTATGAACCATGGAACTAGAGTGCATCATAGGGTAATGATGATACAATGCATGTATCTAAGTGAATGAGAGTGTGTACAAGTTAAGAAGCACAAAGCGCAAAGTGTGGTAGTAGATGCTAGAGAATATTGATAGTTCTAGAAGGGGAGAAGTGCAATGCACCCCAAGTGTGCCAATGATGGAAATATATGTGGAAACAAGAGAGATACCCTGCCAATGTGAGAGAGTGTGAGTTGTGCAATGAGAATAGAGAGAGTCATCACAATGGTAGGTAGGAGAAAGAGTAGAACCAAGGTTGGATTTTGGGTTAAAAGGATGAAGTCTAAGGAATTCATATAGAGTTTGTTGGTCTTGCTTGGTTGGGGGTTTTTGATTTGGAATTGGTAATGCCGAAGAGGACTTGATAGGAGGAGAGGATGGAGGACGGATTTTGAGTGGTGGTTTCTTGATAGGAGGAGGAGATGGAGGAAAACCTTGAGAGGAGGTTTCTTAGTTTGAATAGGTTGGATAGACTTCTCTTGACTGAATGGAGAAGGAACATTAGTGATTAGGGATTGATGCTCATGAGACATGGAAGGACCAGATTTAGGATCCCATTGGGATTTAGTAATTGAAGATGAACATGAAGCAAAATGTTGTGTAGCAAATGAGATAAAACTTGATGCTCAAGGTGCTTAATTCTTTGTTTTAAATCATAGAAATCATTGTCATTATGTCCATTAATTCTATGATAATTATAAAATGGGATACCTTGGTATTTGAAAAGTCAATAAGGAGGGTAGAAATGAGTATTTGAAAAGTTGATCAACTGGTGAGTGAGGAGTTGAGGAAGAATATCATGTTGCTTAGCATTGAGATCAAACTTGAGAGGTGTGGGTAGCGGTAAGACTTGGGGTTCACTGACATGAGCACATGTAGAAGACATAGGAGATGTAGAAGAACAACTAGCATAAGCCTTAGAAGCATCCTTGAGATGTTGGATTTCAGCTTTAAGAGATGTAATTGTGGTTTCCATAACTTGAAATTTGTCTTGAAAAGAATGGTGTAAAGCTTGAATTGACTCTAAGATAGTTGGA
This sequence comes from Taxus wallichiana var. yunnanensis, assembly GCA_018340775.1. NCBI lineage: Eukaryota > Viridiplantae > Streptophyta > Pinopsida > Cupressales > Taxaceae > Taxus > Taxus wallichiana. The sequence continues at coordinate 408,879,733 of CM031243.1, read as the reverse complement.
TTGGTTGGAGGATTAGGATTGATAGAGTCATTAGATAGATGATAAAAAATGGCACTCACTTGTGCAAGTGGCATATTGTGAGGGAGATACATAGTGTCTAGGAGTTTTGGATAACATCTTTGTAAGGTGGGTGTATTTTAAATAAGTCATCCAAGAAGATTATAGGATGTTTAGGAGCTATGAAAAAAATCGGGTAGAATAGGCAAAATGAGGATCCAAGTGTTTGATAACGAGTGGGGTTCACTAAATGATTTAATTAAATATGAATTAAATCTATAGTGTAGAGTAAATAATGATGTACAAATGCTAAAATACAATATGACTCAAGTAAAATAGTATGTAAATTACGTAACCCTAAGAAAGGAGGAAAGATAAACTAACTTAGCTGATTTTAGAATGGAAAGGAAGTGATCTGCATGTAGGTACGATTGATGAATAGAGTCATCATTTATCACTAAAAATATGGAGTACATGAACAAAAGCTAGACACTGTGCTCCCATAGTAGGACAAGGGCGCCTGGGTGCTTGACTGAACCCAGGCACCGGTGACCGTACGAGCTTAGGATCTAGTTTCTCTTGCATCACTAGGGTTTCATAGTTTCTTTTTGATGATTTCCTGATGTTCACACTATGATCACTAATGATACCTGTAACTCCGTAAAAGACGAGCTTATCTACACAAGCCCACAAAACACATCAAACATAAAAAGGAAAATGTAGATTGGGGAGTCAAACTAACCCCAACGGTCACCCCAAGAATGAACTTATGACTGAGCTCTGCACTACATCTCAAACTACATGTAGTTATTATGTGTGTGTGTGTAAGAATGATGACCTAGGATGCCCTTGTGCAAGTTACACTTGAGAGTGGGATGTAGCTAGAATGTAGAAATGTATAACATGTGTGAATGGAATAGAATAGACTTCCCTTCCTATGCAATGTATGTAAAATTGATGCAAACCTTGTCCCTTGAATGAATGCCAGATGGATTCCTTTGGAGTGCTTTAGTGCCTTTTAAATGCAAAATTAGGTGATGATAGTAATGCTTAGTGCTTAGTCCTTGATTTTTAACACATAACTATGTATTTATATGATTCCCTTGTTTGAATTTTTTAATTGAAAACTGTAAGGCTGACCCATAAGTGAAAACTATTCCCAAAATATAAAAGATACCTAAAATAAAGAGTAAGGTAGAAAAGGGTCAAGGGTTCCTAGAGGGGATATGAGCTCCTAGGTGCTACTGTCTTAGCTAGGTGCTAGTGTCTGAAGCCATAACAGATAAATTAGTTAAATTCTAACTGGGATGTAGGGTGTGGAAGACCAAATAGAAAACAAGAGACAAAGAAAAGAGGCCAAAGATAGTTGTCAATCACTAGTTTTCTTACTTAGGAATCATGTAAATGCTAGTATTACTTTTAAGACCTATAAATGTACCCAAGTGCGTGATTTTGTGTGTACATGTATGTGTAATGGATTAGTATATGGAGATGTGATCATGCTAAACTTGGGTTATATAGATGTCATTGGTTTAGGTATGCCCCCATGTGGTAGAAATCTCTCTTGATAGAAGGTACTAAGAAGTAATAAGGTGCTAATAATTTGATCAAAGTAAGTCATGTATGTAAGATGCCCCTTGTGTAGATATGCCCTTAAGTTTGTAATGTGTATAATGTTCATGGGACACATCTACTTGATTTGTGCTATAAAATTTTAGTGGTAAAGTAGTGTAGAGTGCTAAGTTCAAATAATGATAAAGATCAAAGATGTGAAAGGACAAAACATTCCACATGTATATACCAATTTTGTATTTTCATAGTGTTGTATTATTTTTTTGTTTGTTTTAAAATAGAACACATGAAATATAAAATAAATATGGTATTAGTGGCCCCGGGGTAGTGGAAAAGTAGTGAAAAATAAAATGCGAGATCCTAGATAAGTATTGTTCCATAAAAGTAAGATAAAACCTATGGAATATGTTATGTCATTGGATAAAAATATAGTTAAGAAATAGGAAAGAAAATTCCAAACAATTAATAGTAATGTTAACACATATGTGTAAGGTTTAATAATAAAAACAAGATAATGAATAATCATATCAATGTGATATCCTATACCATTTCATGGAAAGTGTGAAGAAGTTATGTTAGGTGATGGATAATTATTGCTTAAATCTATGATCAAATCATACATAAAATGATACTCTCACTACTGTCATCCTTAATAGTGTAATGTGATTATATACCCTAGTCATTATAAGTCATAGTAAGCAAAATATATTGATGTGAATGAGAGTACATTGAGGTATCATGAGATTCAATTCACATGCCTTCTATTGAACTCGCTATGTGTTCCACATGACTAGATAACATATAATATGTAAAATGAGGAGTATGATTCATAGTGTGTTGGTGATAATAATTTATGATGGAGTGTTTAGAGATATGTTAGTAGAGATGATCAATATTTAGTGTAGTATGTTAAAACTATTTTATCAATATGAGGAATAGAGTGTGGAGTACGTATTGAATTAAGTATTTGGGTATAGAAAATAGGGTATTCATATCATATACCAGAATGCATACCGCCATGTTGTTATACATGAATTTAAAGAATCAATGTGTTACTAATGAAATAGCTTACATATAACCAATCTAATGGAATTTGAGTAATATATTTACCATTTTGTTATAAGGTATCTAAAAAAATTGTGTGGTTATCCTCTTAGGTCTAACTTGTACTATAAAATATGCTCCTAAGTGGATTTTATTTATTACCATAAAATTCGTAAATATTTTTTATGGTATATATATGAGGTCTCACATAGTACATTGCACAAAGATTATTGATAGAGCCATTTTATACCATAACACTCTAAACTTAGTTTGAATACACATATACACGAATGAATATAGGTATAAATGATTCATCTTCATCTAGATGAATCACTGGATTGATAAGGTAATATGTGGTATAATTGAATATGTATAATGTGTACAAAGAATGACACTATCAATCAAATGGTAATAATATATATAAGTTGGAGAGGGTAATACTATGTGATATTCCATGTAAACTTTGTTTTCCTTATTTGTTTCATCATGATTAGGTAATAGATTAGTGAATAACTCTATTTATGCATATGTTAGGAAACTATCATGTTGGTAGGTGTTTAAAGGCATTTTATAGAAACATTTTTTTATAAAGAAACTATTACATTGTCCAAAAGATCTATTCATATATTGTTTGTGGCATTGGTGATAATCAAAAGAGAATGTGTCATCACACTTAGGTATTTGTTTCTTTGTGACATCGATGATAATAGGTGATGGAAGTTGGATTAAATCACACTCAATTATAATGTCAAAAGATAGTGTGAGAAGGTTTTGGAAAATGGTTGTATTGTGGTGTCGAAGTTGTCATAAGACTTTTTATATGAGTAGTCTATGTAATATTAATAATTTCAACATTCTTAGTATTAATTGGCTTACGCTTCTATGGAGATTTTTATTAAAATTTGTTACAACAAGATGAATTCATGGTCTCCTAAGTCAACATGTTGAATGCAAGGGGATTAGTCTCATATAATTTGACCATTTGAGATAGGTTTTGAAAGGATGTAAAATTAAAAACATGAATTGTTTATGAAACATTAGAATAAAAATAGTAGTGAATACTTCGATCAACTTATTTTCATCAATGTGCTTGGTTTCTCATGAAATTAAATTATTATATCACAATACATAATCCAATTCTCTCTCATGGGATTATTTCTTAACTTGAGTAATTTTTATAAAGGATAATCATTTTCCAATATTGATTAAGAAATGTGTAAGTGAAAAATCCTAGATCTTGAAATTTCCATATGGAATCGATAGGGAAGTACAAAAAAATCAAATACATATTACTTGAGGCTAGAATAAAATAACTTAGTAAATAAGGTGTCATAATGCATATAATCCATCAAGGAGGACACGATGGAATGAATTTATTGTTGTGGGTCATTCATACCGTCCTAAAAGGACATATTTAGTGAAGTAAAGTCAATAGATAAAGTGTAGTGTAGAAACTCAAATTTGGTAATTCACTCTTTAACACTGCTAATATTGACAATGCACTCTTGCTAAGATAAGTAAAACATTTCCATTCCAACATAGCACATTCCAAGGTATTTTGTTTATATTTGTTGTCCTTGCGCACACTGAAATTTCATCAAATAATGAGAACATAATACATAAAATACATAGATAAACATTAGGAAAAAAATTCCAAACTTTAGGTCGCATGTTTTCCTTCCCCGGTCAAGGCCATACATTTTGGTCAAGATAGTATATCTGGTTCGATTGAATTATATGGTTGTGTAATGAAATTTCCTCCAACTTTTATTTCAAATTCATATCTTTTGTTGGATCTTCTAATCTTTCTCGGGTCATCCTTTCCTCAATAAATCATCTACGAATCCCTATTTAAGCAAGTAAACACCACCTCACTTGCTAACCGGGAAATCCTATGGAACTACATTGACATACTCACTTCCTAAACTTGCAAAAAGGCACCCAAGGCCTACTAAATATTTAAATAGTACATATACATTCATCAGTGGAATAAATCTCTATAGATTTAAAGCTTCTTACTAGTTAAGACAAAAATATTCTTCATCTACAAGCCCTCAAAGATTCCTTTCCCAAATATCTTAGCAAGAGAAAATCAATTCAGGTGTGGTCAAATATGGTTGTCAAATATAGTTACATTTATTGAGATATCACATGATAGGTGGAGAGTGACATGAATTTTGAGGGATCCTTTGAATAGTTCCAATGTCGGTAGTGCACGAGGGTGATAACAACCCAAATAATGTTTGTTTTGCAAGAATTATCATCCATGAATAGGGTTTGAGATCATGATCAAAGTGTTCAGAGAGATTTGTAACATGGTATCAAAATAGGGGTTCAAAATGATAGATAGCTCTAAGTAACTAAAACTGTGTATAATTTGCGTTGTCTAGATTTGAGTAGGTCTAAGACTATACATAAGGTTCAAGACCATAAGATATGTCCATGGAAGAGTTGTACGTTCTTGCACCACATTGATTTCTAGTCACAATCTCTAGAATGAATCATCATTAAGTTTATATCTCCATGCTACAAGAGTGAAATTTCCCATAACTTTCTAGAAACATTTTTAATCAACTAATTCACTCATTCTTTTGTGTTTAAAATTTCATATCTTATTTAACATACATGTTACAAGTATAAAAGTGTTAGTATGATTGTGATAATTAATGTTGGAAGTTAATTAATCATAATAATCACCTTTTTCTAAACCTTACATCCTCTTAGTATATTGATTCACTAAAATCAATTAGGTTTCATGTTATATCTAATAAGGGCGTAAAATATTTGCTGAATCGACACATGATTTGATCCTATCCCTACGTCCTAATAATAGTAGGGTTTATTTATCCTATCCTACTATATGATTCTTCTTCTTGGCTCCATTATTTTGTATCTGATTCCCATAATGGATTCCCCTCTTGATCATACCATATCATCCATTAATTTATGAAACAAAACCACTTTATAAGATGATGCTTCTTCAAGTCTTTACCAATACCTAGATCTATCCTAATACACGCGTTTGATCATATTTGAGATATTATCTAAAAGGAACTTTCTTTCACCAATATTTCTAATTATATTCCTCCTCCTCCACCAACTATATTTCTTAAATATTGTCAAATTTTTGTGCATGACACTTTTGTCAAGCATGTTCTTCTCGATTCATCCTCGCACCTCAATGTTTGTGGCCTCTATTTTATATATGCTCTAGGATTTTATATTTTATATCTTTACCATATTCCTTTCAAAATTTGTAGCTGTGAAAACTTCCATTGTAGATCATTTGAATCTATAATTATCCTAATCAAGACGGGTCCTAAAATATTTGACAAAGTCTCTTATGTTTCCCTTGATGATTCTACCTATAATATTCTCCTTGAGAATGCTTAGTTACATGCTTCCATTATAATCATAGCATCTAAAAGTATTACATTTCCTCATCATTTAACTTTAAAAATGGGACCTCTCCCCTTAAAATTCTATTTTCCTCGATCATAAACAACCATTTACACTTGCACCCTTATTGCTCCACCTAGATAGTATTTTACTCACTTGCCTTATGCTTTACACATTATATTGAAATACTTGCTTGAGTGTAGTATTGTGTCTCTCCTCTAAACCTTGATGTTGATAAAAACAAGAATCAAACCAATAATTTTGATGCCAATGGTTACCGTGAATATCATCGATGTATCACCACCTCAAAGATAGGTGTCTTACTATTCATTTAATTATCCAAGATTGTGTAGATTAAAATAATTTTGAATGGGATACCGATGAAAATTTTAAGGAACATTTGAAGTAAAAACATATAGAAAGGTCAGATATTATTGCTGAATCAAGATTCATTAGAATGAAAAATCTTACAAAAATGGCTATCATGACTATGACAAAAATGGAAAAAAACTAAAAATGGTTGTAGATGTAAAGGAAAATCTTAATTTTTTCTAATTTAAAAAAATATTTTGGTGAATTTTAATTGTCCTCTTCAAATTAGATTTCATTTTTCTAATATATTGATGGTATGAAGTGCATTATATGCATTCCTTAACCCACAAAAATGATAGAGTTATGAAGTTTGGATCCATTTTCCCAATCCTCCTCAGATTAAACCTTGACCACCGATCCATTTTCCACATGTCATCCTTTCATACAATTTCAAAAAAACCCACGATATCTCAAGCCTTCCTCAAAAATCTTATCAATATTATATCACATCTGTCAATCTCTTGCAATGTGTCGAAATCCTATGATATTTTGGATTCAAATTCTCTTTCCATAATCTTTCTTTACTTTGAAACTTTTCAACACTTTTCCAAAAGGTGTGTTGTGAAGCCTTTCCTCCAATATACTAAGACACACACACACACACACACACACACACACACACACACACACACACACACACACACACACACACACACACACACACACACACACACACACACACACACACACACACACGTTTTTAACTCCTTGGGAAGTGTGGGATAGTTCCCAATATAAAAATTACAAAGGCCTCCATTTTTAAGGATCTAAATGACTATTAGCTGAACTAATTCTAACAAAGATGCAAACAATACATTTTTATGGCTTAAATGGGAATTCCTTAATTAAAGAATATCACATAGAATAGAATCCATATTCTAATGTTAAGCAAGATAATAATTTAATTGAATATATGGTTACTTGAATTTGTTCCTTTAATATATTTAATCATATCAACACACACATACAAAAGTGGTGAATTTAATCAAATTTCAAATTTTCCCTCTAAAATGTTGGTGATTGTGATCCAGGGACCCATAGAATCCATGGTAATCCAAACGTGTTTTTAAATCATGGCTCGTAAATTTAAAGAAAATCCATTAGACATAACAAAATGATATTATAATTCATTTGTCTATTCGAGTGGGAAATATTACCACTTTTTAAATTTTATTTTGGTTAATCTTGGGTGTGCATATGGTGTCCAAATAGCCAAATGGGACTTTTAAAATATCTAGAAATAGCCAAATTATGAATATTAGACACTAAATTTTTCCTTGTGGGATACCCACCCCACCTCTACTATGCCATCTACTATTTCCACTAATTTGTATCATTTCCTTCTTTTAGCCCGTCTAGTAGTTCCTCATACTCCACAACCCATAACTACATCTACCGTATCATTAATGTTGGGGGAATCTCATCTCCCACTTCAAAATTTCATAATGAATATGGAATTCAAGTTAGTTACTTGGAATAATGTTTTCTACACATCCAAGGATCATATTCCGTTATCCACCACACTCAATACCTAACCCCCGTGTCCCAATATGCCTCTTCTTCCTCCTATAACTGCACATATTTTTATGGATCCTACTATAGATCTAGTGAAAATTTATTAATTCCTACACCCTATTCTTATGTGTACTTCCATGTAAACTAATATACACACATACGATACCCTTATTACATATTTACATGACTATATCTTCCAATTACAACAAGATCACTTTGATTCTTTTCAAAATCCAGGCCTTATATAGTTACTTTATCGAACCTCTATACCCACCAATGACACTCAATTGTTACATCATACCTTTCATACACTCCTTCACACCAATAATAACCCTATTACTACTTTTGGATCATATCCCTTGACATATTTCACGACCCTTTCATTCACCCTCATACCACAACCAATTTTTCTACCCCTATGTTACCTAAGTTTTCATGGCTCCATGTTTTTCCCTCGACATCATTTTTTGTTACATGAAAATACAACCTTGGCCTATGAATTTGACCAGATTACTTCCTCCTTATGAAATTTAGGAGTGTAATGCTACCATTATTTCTTGTACATAGCTAATCAATTTGAAAATACAAAAAAACATTCATGTATTTTCAAAAGTACAAAATCGTGACTTCGCATTTCACTTGAGTTTTTAACACTTTCCATTATACATGTTGTTTATCACTTTAGTTTGATAGTAACTTGATATAGGACATATATAGAGCATTAAACGATGTGGGAAATACCCTTCACCAAACTCATTCTACATCCGGGGGCATCTATTTTTGCTACATCTAGGTGCTAATGTTGTATTATAGTTCCTTTACACTTCCTCATTACGTTTGATTGCATATACTTGTGTACATGTTAACTTTTGAGATAACATGACTAACATATGTATCTTATGCAGCGTTGACATATATTGTTTCACATTTTTCACATATCTTGGCTATTATATCATGTTATCATGTTTTGACACTCTTACTTCATGCATACTTGTTTGTGTGCATGTTTTGACCTATTTTATCTTTTCATTTCTTGTGACCTATGTGGTTTGATTGTCTCATGAAACCATGGTCATCCCATGTTTGTGGTATTATGCCTATTTTGTGTTCTTTTTCTCTCTAATTTGTAGGACAATAAGCCTTGATTGTCTTGCAACAATATGGGTGTCGCATGTTTACAGATTTATGCCTTTTGTGTGACTTTATTTGCATACTTGTTACATTTGATTTCACTATTGTTGTACTTGTCTTCTCCTACATGCATTTACACTGTTTTTATTCTAAATTATATGTTATTTATATGTTTCTATCATTTATTTTCTTGCATGTCATTGTTTCCACCATGCTCAAACACCTTTCTTTTACATGTACAAGTTATTCAAGGTGGCCACCTATTCGGCATCAAAACTCTCCTAGAGTTTATTAGATATCCATTACATAAGCACACATATTATATTTTGAGCCAAGTGCTTAACATGGTTTTTACACATGCATCAAAAGAGGGGCATTCATTTGGGTATATTCTACACTTACAATAGACACATGCCAAGTTCTGGGGTATGATACAGTGCACAAACAAGGTATAGGTACTAAAAATCTAGAAAAAACATAGAAATTTAGAAAAATGTAAACATTCAAAACTATGAAGATTGGTAAAGAATGTATGGTATGATCCTGAACCTACCACATTATTTGTGCAAAGGGGTAGAAACATCAGCTTTCTCAAAGGGTTTTATATTTTCAGCTTCAATTTTATAATCTTGGCACCGTTTAAGACTTAATTTAGACTAGTACATGGGGCATGAAATAATTCAATCATTCTTCCCCATAACATTCAATTTCTACTAAAATTTCAAATATATTGGGGACATGAATCTCCTTTATCCATCAACATTTGAGCACACTAAAATTTCTATTTAGTCATGTGGCACATGAGAAGAACATGGTGACATCCATTATCTTTTCTACTATGCATTGTAATTTTCAAAAGTGGTCTTAGATCCATCTGTAATGTTGTATTCCATGGGGTTATGGAAGGTATCAAAGTGGATAAGTTCTTCATAGGCATACTTTCCTCTCCTCTTGCACTCTAAGGGGAAGATATCAGAGTTGCTGGATAACATTGATAGTCTTTTTCCTTAGTGGGGTGTTTCAATACTTCATTATTGTTCTTCTCTCTTTGAAATTCCATGTTGGGTTTCATGGACGTAACATTCCATTTTATCCTATACACAATTGGGGACTGATCACCCCAAATACTTCAAAAAGTTCAACAAATTCAATAAATAAAATATTCAAACACAATAAAATGCAAGATTTTCTTCCCTCTAAAAAAGGTGTACTCCTTCCTTGTTTACATCTCTTTCATTTCATTATTATGAAAATGAAAATATTTCATATTACACTTTACATTTGATTGAAATTTCAATTCATTTTCATGGACATTGAATACACTCCATGTTGTAGTTTTCATCGTGGAACATGCTAACACCAAGAACAATGGGATTATTCAAAACAAACATTTGAACAAAAAAAAGTGTGTCTACAAACTAATGGTTTTTTTCTTTTAAGTATGTAATTTAATTTCATATTTAAAGGGGGGGAAATGTAGACACTCAAATTTGGTAATTTAATCTTTTACATTGCTAGTTTTACAACATACTCTTGTTAAGATAAGTAAAACCTCCCCATTCCCGCATAGTAAAATTCAAGGTTTATTTAGATTGTTTATCCTTGCAAACTGACATGTCATAAAATTATGAGAATAAAATGCATAAAATCCATAAACAAACATCAAGTAACAACTTATAAACTTTAGGTTGCATGTTTTCCTTCCCTTATCAAGCTCTGAAAATTTTGTTGGGATAGTATATGCAATCCTAACCAAATTATACAATCCTTGAGTGACAAGTCCTCCAACTTTTCTTTCAAATACATATACATTTTTGGGTCTTATAATCTCTTTAGGCCAGCATTTCCTCAATAAATCATTTATAAAACCCTATATAAGCAAGTAAACGATACCTCATTTGTTAACTATGAAATCATATGGAATTACTTTGATACAATCACTTCCTATACTTGTGAAATGCACCCTAGGTTCCGTACATATCATAATAGTACATCTATAGTCATTAGGAAGAAATGTATATAGATATGAAGCCTATTACTAGGTTAAGAAAAAATATTCCTCATCTACAAACACTCAAAGATCCCTTTCCCAAGTATCTTAGCAAGAGTAAACTAAATTATGTTCGTGTGTTCATTTTCCACATCATGTGGTGAGTCATCTCACTTAGGTGAGGTCATAGGTCTTAGGTGTCATAGGAGTTATGATAGATTTCGATTCCATCATATGTATCATATGTGTCGCTGCATCATATTAGAGTTACTTTCCATTCCAGAATGTGACTGTACATCTAAAAATCAACACATGACTCTAAGGCACACACGACATCCCGAGGTCATTCCGGACATCCGATAAGAGGTGGAAAGATGGTTATGGAATGGGTAAATAGGATGAATAGGTGGAATATGTGAAAATAGGAGAAAATTGCTAAAATATAGATCAAGGAAAACAAATTTATTCTATGGGCACTATAGGGATTTTCTTGTTTAAGGAAATGAATGCATGTCTAACTTGTTCGAGTGAAATGGAACAATCAAGGATATTGGATGAATGAAGGTTTCAATCAATGTCATAATGGAAAAATATACCTCGAATGGGATGTGGAATATGTGGGAATTATCCTATGTATTCTATGTAAAAATCTCTAGACAAGGTCATGGAGGTGTGAGAAGAGACGTGTGGGAGGAAAATATATGGATTATGAATCTAGTCTCGACTAGGTTGATTGTGCCAAAAATCGTTAGCGTTGTCTACTTTTTTGTTCAAGGATATCAACTATGAGATAATGCTTGCGTAATTGGGGTGGTTTGGAATATGAGTTGTCTAAGGCCCTGATCAATATTTGTCAATTTTGTTGCAATGTTGGGTTATGGCACTCTTGGATCACACACTCTTTGTCTAGGTTGTCTCTGGGGCCTTGGATGGTCATGTGGACATGAAAAAATTAACCTAAGGAAATAAACAAACACACAAAGAATCTGAAAGGGGAAAGGTCAATGTTCGGGTAACCTAAGCCAACTAAGGAAATGTAAGGAGTTGTGTTGATTCCCATCTAATTAAATATATGTGCCTAAATTAACAAAGAAATGCAAGAAGATTTAAATTAAACCAAATTAATTACTCTCCTTGAATCTAATTAAATCTACGTACAACTAATTAATTGAGAGAAATGAAACTAATTTAACCTACTTGTTTTTGTGTTTTTCAAAGACTTTTAAAAGAAAGGAAATAAGACAAATAAAAGAAACTAATTAATCTAATCTATGTTTTTGATGATTTTTTGTTTTCTAGAATTAAATAAAAGAAAGCTACATAGACAATACAATTTCTTCTAATTAAATGGAAATTACTTCTATTCTAAAATAAAATAAAATAAACAAGAAAATAACAAGATGTGGCTATTTCCTATTGTAGAATGGATTTAATCTAATTTAACTAAAATGAAGATTTTCTTATTTTGTAATTATGGATATGACTTCCTCTGGTTCTACCTCAAAATCATGGGAAGATTAAAAATCTTCTTAGAAGTAATTATTCCTTGAAGCTTCCTTGATAGAACAATAGGATCTACAAAATATTTCTAAACGTGAAGAAACTAAAACTAATGCACGATTAATCAAGCTTCTTCAAAATTAGTTCCTATGAAAATCCACAGGGGATAGGCAGGAGGAAGCTCTCAAGAGAATATTTGCTCATGTGCTAATGGAATCTAAATAATGAATGTAATTAACTCTATAGGTAATTTGATAATGAATAAATGGAAGTGCTTTGTGCACAAGAACCTCCTTCAAATCCTTCCTAGAAAAATCCATAGGGATGAGATGAGAAGAAATCCTCAATGGAAGCTACTTACAGGAAATAAACTATTTGTAAATTCTACCTTTCTTAAAAAAAAAAAGTTTGAATTAACTGTAGATTAAAATATACACTAAGACAAAGAAAGCTTTAAAGAATTCAATTGCACTCCCAACTTGGAAATGTAGAACTGAGACAATTCCAGTATTGGCTATGCTTTTGTTGATCCCCTCAACTTATTTTCCAATGGTGAATCCAATATTTTTTAGGGAAATATGCTAGTTGGTATGCAAGAAGAAGATGTGAAGTGCTTTGGAGCTAGTTGGTTTGCATGCATTTTGGCGAATGCAGAAAGAGAGTATCAAGCCAAGAAATCATGCTCACTTTTGTACTTCTTGAAAGATTCCAAAGAGCATAACAATGCAATTCCAAATCAAAAGAATCTAACCAATGCTTCAGGAAAAATATTGGTTTTTATAGAAAGTTGGCAGAGAAGTGGTCCAACCCACTTGGCAGCCAAGAAGTGCCACATCACTCATGGGAGAGGTAGTCAACCTACTAAAAATAGTAAGTACATGAGGATAATTTCATATGCATCTATCAAGCTAAAAATAATTGATTTGGTCAAGAAACATGCAAGAAAAGTGAGTTGGAAGAAGGAAACACGTGTATAGAACAAGCTATTTAAGTCCTGGATAAAAGCACATGGAACCACCAACAGCACAGAGTGACGGTTATGCAACTTCCACAGAGGTTTTTCATCTACCCTCTAGGTAGACCGATGTTTACATAACCGCCATGGTGGTTACGTAACTTAAGGCCAAATGGTTAAGAGAAAGGCTAAAAAACAACTAAGGAGAGCGGAAAATATGGAAAATAGATAAAAAAGGTACAATAAGCTACAAGAACATGTTACAAGTGAGAAATTGGACTTGGATATCATTGGAATTGATATTTATCATCATTGGGGATTTTAACTATTTTGACAATGCAACACTCGTGAATATTTGGGTGTGTACAATAACTCCCCTTCTCCACTTGAGGAGGTATGATCGCATACACCGGGGTTTCACATCACCCCTATTTATACCTGTTCCTTTTTCATATCTATGAGATGGTGAGTGAGATGTGACCCTTTGTTTTCTTTACATGCACATTAATGGTTGATGATCACTCCCCATGGAACCTCGTCACGTTGCTAGAGTGCAACTTGGTTGATGTTTGCACTATCCCACATGATTCTTGTGTTGTCACATTTTCACTTTCTTCGTCATGGTATTAGATCATGTTTTTGGGATTCATGCAACTCACCATTTTCCATTACATACTACTCTTAGTTTCACATTTTATAGGTTTTGTGTAAGTTTCTTAATGGTTATTCTATTTATGCACCAAATGCATTGATTTGGTGTTATTTCGAGTTAATATTGTTTGTGTTGCTTGATTTGTGGCTTTCCAGGGTTTGGATGCATCTTTGAAGGTTTATCACAGTTCAAGTTACATATTTGAGGTTTAAAGTGCAAGTTTTGGAGCCCCTTTTTGGTGGTGGTGTGTTATTTTTGGCCTAACTCGACCCTAGCTCACTGTCCGGGAATCAAGATGGCTCCCACTTTGGCCACATCCTGCTCGCCACCTTGCATTACTAGTTGCATTGGCTCAAATCTCCCTAAATGTATTCTCGCCTCGCCAGTTTGCATTGCTTCACATTTTTCTCGGCCCCTAGTTCGAGCTCCCCGTGCATGTCGGCTTAGTTGGTTACATTTTTTCTTAGCTCATGACCTCACTCATACCCTTTCTTGTCATCTTTCTCAACTCACCTTGAGTTGCTTCACTTACCTATGCCCTGCACCATTCATTCGTATATGCCTCAAGCTCCTTCATTTGGCTATGTCCCAAGATCCCGGCTTACGTAATTCATCCTTACCTCCACCGCCCCCTGTTTGGTTCCTCCCTACATGCATTGTTTTAATTCACCAACCACGCCCCATTCTGTATTGCATTGGATTATGTTCTTTCTCGGCTTGCCTGCTTCATTAAATTTGGTTGAATCCTACTCAAACCATGTTATTCCCTCGCCATGCCATTTCCTAGAATCTCATCGAGTCCTCTACAATGGTTCACCGACCTCACTAGTGTTACGTCCGATATGACCCGGGTATCTCACTAACAATACCAACTCACCATTACATCCGGCTCAAAGCATGTACTTACCAGCTTGACTTGCCGTTCTTGAAATCTATAGCCCATTCAAACGGTCAACTTGGAAACAACCTCCCATCCCAAATTGGGTGCGTGGCTACATTATTCGTAGTTTCCCTTCCTCACGACCCAACAACTCTAGACTTGACGCATCCACAATTTGTTCGATACCGTTAACTTAGCACTCAAACCTACCACTACTCACTTGCCAACTTGGTCTACTATGCACGGTTGACTCATGACCCTGCTCTAGTCCAACTCTTTGAGTAGCTCGGCTGACCTATCTTCCACTCGTCATGAGCTAGCTCACCCCCACCCATCGTAACTCACCTTCGTGCTAGGACACATCCTCTAACCATTTTTGGATTTTTTTGTTGTTTTATCCTTTTTAAAAATTGATTAAAATCAATTACGGGAAAATATTAAACTTAATCATTCAGGGGGAGTGATTTTTTCCGAGCCTCACTACAGGGTTATTGGGATTTTCCGGGCCACTTTTCTAGCTCACCCTCATTTTAGTGCTCCTCTTTTCATGTGGCTAGTGAGCGCATCCAACATAAATCTACGAGAAATAGATACCTTTTTTTTACAACGTGAGACACATTCTCTCACACTAAGAAATGTTATACCCTTGTTTTGATTACGCCCTTTTATGCTTGGTTACGTGTTGTTCCTCTACTTCTGACTAGGAATTATTATGGCCTCCACACTTGCGTGATTCATCTCCTACTACAAGGTGAGCGGTTGACTATCCCATATCACATGAACATAGCCTATTATAATAACACACTAAATATAAAGTTCCGCAAACAGGGGGTTATCATTGTTTTATGGTGTTGTATTGCACACGAGACACATTCTCGCTTGAGTCCGACATCTTACAACCTTGTGTGTATCCAAGTACCCTCTTCTCGTGAATTCTAAACTTCTTTCAAACATACCATGGAGGATTCTCTTTCGACTTGACCTTTGCGAGAATCAATTTACAACCATTACCACTTCTTTTTGGTAGATAGAACTATACATAATGGTGTGCTTTTATACCACATTACTTTTCCTACGAGGGCCTCTCTCACTTTATGTATGGGCCGCCACACCCATTGATCCATCTCATCTTGAGGACTACCTTGACATGTGTGGCCATGTTTTTGGTCACTTGATGTTGCATGTCTATAGACCTTTCCGCCATCATGTGACACTCAAACCCTCCCCACACTTTCTCGAAACATCTTTCACCCTTATTTGGAGACCCTTTAGCTACTGCTTCTACCGATATGACTATCTCATCTTCTTCATCATGTGATGATAGTTCCACTGACACAAAATCACTTGTTTCCATCCCTGATGAAAAGTAATGTGCTTCTATTTTTGATGATGACAAGATTTCATCAAGACTCCTCTACTCCTCTCACCACTTTCCAGAGTATATTGACACTTTTCCCTTCTCATTAGACATCGGGTAGTCTTTTTCCCACTCTCATACCTTCATTTCATCCACCTCCTTTCCACTCCTCCTCCTTCATGTGTTGATGATTCATACCGTCAGACATTTCTCTTCTATTTGTTGAGCCCTCTTCTTGGGATGAGTATCTGCTAGACCTTTGTCATATCTTTGCGGTGCCTACTTCGATGTAGTATAAGGAGTTTATCATAATTCTCCAAGTGTTTCATAGGATTCCTTCATCTCCTTTGTTGGGAGTTCCCCTTCTAAGACTCTTATCACTTCCAATTTTTCGATACCATCATTGATTCACCCTTACTTATGGATCCTCTTTCTATTGTGGGGGTTGTTGCATTGCCTTCACTTCACTTGGGCATCCTTTTGGAGGATTTTCCTCTTTCCCACTCGACATTTTGATGCTAGTGGCATTACCTTTTTTTGTTGTGAACTCATTTTCTAGACCTATGTCACACTTTACTGGACCAAATTCAGATTTCTTTGTATTGATGCCTTTGGTTTCCTTCGCAGAGTGGGCGGAATTCTAGTAATTCATTTATGTCATTCCTAATGATTGGAAATTTTTTCAATGCTTTGTTGGTTCTTCTTCATTCCATAGGTCGAGGAACACATCATCAAAAATCTTCTTGGAGACTTCTTAGAGTTTTAGAGTTCAAATCTGTCCCATGGCTTCACATCTTCTGTAGTCCCTCTTGTCTCCTTCTTCTCCTCTCTTCTTCTTCTTCTTCTAGAGATATTTCCATTTGTACATGGGTACCTTAGTAGGCCTCAATTATCGAGACCCACCCGAGACATATTTATTCTATTGTTAGAGAGTTATTCCATCTCTTATTATGGATTTTTTCCCACTGGGTTTTCATCCATTGCTTGAGATCCTTGTTGTTCATGGGTGCCTCATCAGGCTTTATTGCCGGGACCTATTTCTCATTTCTGACTTTCTACCTCATCCTAAGATATGATGAAGGGGGGGGGTGTTGGTGTGTGTATTTTCCAAATCATGTGGCGAGTCATCTCACTTAGGTAAGGGCATAGGTATTAGGTGTCGTAAGGGTTATGATAGATTCTGATTCCGTCATACACATCAGTGTACATCACCGGATCATACGAGAGTTACTTTCCATTCTAGGAATGTAAATCCCATTCTCTACTCGAGGAGGTATGATTATATGCACCGAGGGTTACACAAAAATCCCTATTTTTACATCTTCCTTTTTTCAGATCTATGAGATGGTGAATGAGATGTGGCCTATTCACTTTCCTTGCATACGAATTCATGGTTGATGCTCGTTCCTCCATGAAACCTCATCACACTCGTCGATTACAACTTGGTTGTTGTTTGTGTTATCCCACATGATCATCATGTTGTCACTTTTTCAATTTCTTTGTCAATTTCAAGCATAGTAAACTATGGTTTTCAAGTCCATTTGCATTCATTAAGATATCACATGTTAGCTAGAGAACATGTAGTTTGAGGCGTATTCGAGTAGTTCCAATGTTGGTGATACATGGGGGTTCCTACAAACCAATTAATGTTTATTTTTAGGACTTGTCATCCACGACTAGGGTTTGAGATCATTATTAGAGTTTTCAAAGAGATTTGTAACATGATTGTGAATTAGGGTTTCATGATGCCATATAGTTCTAGGAAATTGATAGTGTGTAGAAGTTGCAGAGTCTAGATCTAATTAGGTCCAAGAATGTACATAAAGGTCAAGACTATATGATATGACCCCGTAAAATTTTTACAGTCCTTATCTATATTGATTTCTTGTCATAGTCTCAAAAATGAAGTATCATTAGGTTTATACCTCATTGTTTCAATGGCGCATCCTCCAAAAAATTTCCAAAAACATATGTAATAAGCTAAGTACACTCTTCCTTTGTGTTTTCAAGCATATATCTCATTTATAATATTAGTTACAAGTATAAAATCAATATTCTTATTATGGTAATTAATGTTGGAATTTAATTAATCAAAATAATCAAATATTACTAACCCTTACATCCTCTTAGTGTACTAATTCACTAAAATCAATTAGGTTTCATGCTAAATATAATTAGGATTTAAACATATATTTAATAATTTTAGATGCTAATCGGTTATGAAGTAACTCGAATGGAGCTCATGGTGATCTATGATTGGTTTTAGGATATTGAATTTATTTATACTTATAAGGATTTTATTTATTACAAATAGAAAATATGAACATTAACCGGACATGTTGTATTAGGTCATGGTGTAAAATCCATATATCAGAGTATACATAGTGGCTTGAGAAACATTTGTGATATACCCATAGTTGAAACATTAGGTTTATGTGATGGTTGATTTAATTCTTGAGTAGTGGCACCCAAAGGGAAAGGATATCCTATAGATGGTTGAATTTAGGGTTGTGTACTTTTCTATTTTTGATCTTCCTATAACATGGTGAGAATATGAGCAAGATTTTGTGTATTATCCTTATGTGATGATGTGGATATAATAACACAAACAGGTGGAGCTTCATAGACTTAATTAATCTTGAAAACCAATCATTAAAGTGTATGGAGAAGTATGCAATGTTTATAGACATTGCACAAACATATCACTTCCACAAAACATTGATAAAATCTTATAAACTAAATAATATGTAGAAATAACATATTGCCCCTAATTTCTACTAAAAGAAACTACCGTAAATCATCTAGGAATAAATAATCCTAGAATCATCCCATAAACATAGGGATTGAATATTATCATCTAGACAACTAAAGAAAACTAATGACAACTAGCACCTAACTACTTAAGTTAAAGTAATAAAAATAAATTACTTTAAATTATTACATTATTCAAAAGTAGTCTAATGATGAATTAAGCTATGTTTTATTCCTAACATTCACCCTTAATTCAACATGGTCTTAATTCAATAGGAGAGAAATTATTTGAAGCCCTCAAATTTGTCTTGAGTAAGTGACTTTGTGAAGACATTTGCACGTTGCATATCTACTCTGGGAAATACTAGAGATGGATGTTGTTGTTCTAAACATGATAACGAATAAAATGTACTTGCACCTCAATGTGTTTGGTGTACTCATAAAAACCTGGATTCAAACAAGATTACCGCTTTTCTTTGTTATCAACATGTAGGATAGTTGGATATTTATTTTGTATTCCCAATCCTTTAAGTGTACGTCGATCACATCACCTCATACATAGATCCACCTAATGTATGATATTTTTATTCTATGGAGGACCTTGGAAAACATGTCTTCTTCTTACTCCCCCGTGATATTGGTCTAGATCCCAGAAAAAAGATAAATCCTGAAGTGGATTTCCTATCATCTATGTTCCCTACATGATCTTAATATGAATATCCTATCAAGAAGAAGTTATCATTAATCTTGTATTTTATGCCATATTCAATAGTTCCCCCGATGTTCCTAAATATTTTATATTCTATTTTCTAATGAAAAACCCTAGGTTCTTGCATGAACTAAGAAAGATAGATGATTGCATAGCTGATATCCGAACTACTATAGATTAAGTAGATGAGACTCCTAATGAACCGTCGATAGAGAGTTATATTTACTTGTGGTGATGGATCTTCTCGATAAAACTAAAATATTCTCTCCATAGGCATGGAAATTGGATTATAATCCATCATATTAAACTTCTCTAGCATTGTCTTGGTAAATTTCAATTGTGATATAAATATATGAATCTCCTTTGCCAAAATTCAAGTCCCAGCACAATAATACAAAACCCGAGATAGTGGTCATGTAAAATTATTGAGTTATATCTTTATTTGTTGTCTCAGTCTTCCTCACTAAAATTTCAGTGATGACTAGATCATCAACATGAACTATAATGATCACTATCTGCCCCCCATGATTTTTGAGATAGATATTAGGACAATATGGACTCTGTTGAATCCATGATGTAGGACATGCTCATAAATTTTGATATACCACACACTTTGGGAGACTATTTGAGACCATACAATGATTTCATGAGTTTATATACCTTTTCTATTTACCTCGTATGACAAAAATTCTAGTTGAGTCATTTAAAATTCTTCCCGTAAACTTCCCCATTAAAAGATGAACTTTTCACATTCCATTTCATGGATTTTTGAACAAAATTATGCGCTTAAAGAAAAAAATTAACCTAAAAGTGTTTATCTTAGTTGTGGGATAAAAATTCTCCATATAATCAATGCATTCTTTATGAGAATATCCCTTAAGAATCGGTCTAGCCTTTTGTTTATCAATTCTCCCATCTTCTATGTACTTCATTTTGAAGATCCATCTCGCATCCAATCAACTTTTTCCCTAGTAGAATATATGAAAGTTGATATGTACTATTCTTCATAAGTGACTTGTATTTTGGATCCATAACACCTTTCCAAGGTTAAGATGGTAGGGCTTTAGAAACTGTGGATGGTTTAGTAGATTCAAAATTTTTTCTCATTAAGGCCAAATTGACCTCATTCTGAGCCATACAATGAGTCCTCATTCTAGTGGTAGATGTGTTAGGGACACCATCCAATTTTTCATATTGTATCATACATGTATACCACTTAGGCATACATTGAATGGTTCCTGTGGGAGATGGATTTTCACCATCTTCCCCATCATCACTATCATCATCAAGGTGATCACCATTATCTATTTTCACTATGTGGACATGGGTGTGGATAATGATGTAGATGGATGGGGATATACATGTAACAGGGATTTTTGCATGCACGTTGAGTTTCCAAGAGTCACTTATCAACCGATAATTTCCAAATGCAAAGGTTTAAAGTGCAGAACCAAACACAAAGATAAAATTTGGACACCTCCAATTTTTGGTAAGAAAATCCTTCAACTCGTTACTATCACAAAATGCCTCTTCCAAGCACCAAACACCTCTGTCAAGAAAGTTATAATATGACTAGACACTAAACCCATGCTACATGGGTTGAGGTTGGTCTTGATAGGCTTATCTAGGTAGAAAAATGTCCAAAATTTCCTTTAATGCAATAAAAATACACTAATAAACATCGAACAAGTCTTCTTAGAGCTTGATCCGATCTTTTCGACAAAAAAACATTTAAAATGTATCGAAAATAGAATAAATGGGCTATATGTTGAACTAGTCCCACTAAATTTAATGGACTACTAGGTTTATTTATAACTAACCGTATCACTAAAATATTAGTGACAAAACAACTACTTGAGGGGAAATTTGTTTTCAAATTTTTTAACAATTTTAAGCAGATGCAAGTATGGTGTAGAAGGCAACACATTGGTGCCTCCTCCTTGTATAAATGCGGGAATAAATGTGTCTAAATAAAATGCAATCCTATCATCTATTCAAATAGGGTATCGAGGAAAGAAGTAGGAGACACACCAATACCAGAACATAATTTATAGAATTCAAAATGGGTACAAGGAATGATAAGATTGCATACCCAAAGGGAAGTAACCCTTACACTAGGACAACCTAAGGTTTCCAAGGCCCTAGGTTGAAAAAGAGGAAGGAACCCTATTGAGGTATCAACACTATGGGGGGTTGATTAATAATAAGATGGGAATATAAGACCTATGCTAACTAAAGTAAAGAATGCAACATAAGATAAGGAACTGAATATAATATGCTAACCTAGCATGTGCATAAAATACTAAGCTAACATAAAGTAATAAGAAAAGATATGAGACTACTCTATATAAAATGACAAGTTGAGTTAGAGAACTTACCTGTTGGGGGCAGTCGTTGATGCATCTATTTCCCAAAGGACCATACACCAAGAGAGAATATATTTTGGGTGGAGAAGGGGAAACAATCCTGTCCTAACTCACTATAGGTGACCCAAGAGTGCAAGAAAACCAATCTAGCAAGAATAAGATCCAATCCAAGAGTCAAGATGCAAGAAATCCAAGATTTGAGTGAGTAGATGCAAGTTGGCGCAAAAGAGAAGAAAATGGTGAGTTACTGTATGTATTTGTGATATGTCCTATTGTGAAAATGTCTTTTTGGTATTTATACCGACGCCTTTGCTCGTGGGCAAAGGGGTTGGCTAGGAATTTGAAAATGCACCAATGCAATCACCCACAAGTGATGATGTCACTAAGAAGGGGATCTAATAAGGGGTATGTGTAATGGGTCATGGAGAACAAAATAAATGTAAGAATAATATGGTCATGTTAGAAGTAATGTGTTTAAAGGGTGCAAATAAAAATAAGAAGATAAGAGAAAAAGAGGTGCATAAATAGGACAAAAATATTCTCTCTCCATGTATCATCCCTAACCCAATGGTTACATGAATAACCATAACCCTATCCCAAAATGATCCCCTTAAGGCACCCATTCCTGAAATAGATGCATTAGCGACCTCTAACATGGAAGAGAAATTGTTAGTAACATATATGAAAATATAAAGCATGAAAAATTAGGTGTATACATATGCCCCATCCATTGAATACTAAATTCACTATTGGCCATTTTGTGTTAGTGTTGTCATTGATGGAAAATAGTGTCATGAGGCCTTATGAGTCTCTAAGAGGTGTCATTCAGTGTCAAACTTGAAGGTTGATTGGTAGTGTCAAGATTTTTCAAGTTTCCATGTTGTCTAGGTATGGTTTAAAGCATGGCGCAAGAATTGATGGTCATTATTGGTATGCATTTTATCATGGTCCATGAGGTGATTTATAGGTGTCTAAGAATCTGCATTAGATCAGAAAGGTTAGTTCATGTGATGTCATGGTTGAGTCAGGTCATTCCATGCTTATTCCTAGCCTTGAAGCATGCATAATGGTATGGAGATATGAGTTTTGGAGCTAATCAGTCCTAACCAAGCATGGTAAAATTTTATATGGGGCGTCTGAGGCTTATTAGGTCAGTTTTCAAAGGTACAGTGCATGTTTGAGGTCCTTGGGAAGCAAACAAGTGAGAACAAGGCATGTTGGCATAGGTAAGTATTAATGGATAGAGAGTTAAATTTTTATTTGAGATAGATTATTAGTATGGATAGTGATAGGATGTTTTCATGATGCTTCATGACAAGTTTTAGGTCAAATTGAAGAATATTTTTGAAGATACATCAGTTTTGGTGAAATTGGGTATTCTAGAATTTATTTTTGAGGTAAAAGTTGGCCTTTTGATGCTCGTTTTGAATTGTGTGATTTGCATGGGACGTATATAATTTTGGGGATGTTTTTACATGGAACTAAAATGGTTTAGCAAAGATAATGAGGTGGTTTAATCGTCACATTTTTAGGAACGATTATTAAAAAGATAAGTTTCTTGAAACCCTAGCTCAAAGTGACTTGAAGAAAAAGAGGTATGCTTGAGCCTGTTTTTATTCAATTTTCCAAAGTGATTATTGGAGGTTATATAGGACTCATCCATATTTATTTAAATGTATAATAGTGCTTGTTACAAAGATGTGGGCCCCACCTAAAAAATATTGTTTTTGAAGATCTTCAATTTTTGGAAAAGTTATCCTAATAAGGTGATAAATAAATTGACATTTTTTTATCCTAGTAGTTATTATATATTTACATGATAGTTTCAGATCAGTTTTTATCTTCTAAATGAAAAAGTGTGCCCTATTTATGAGGACTAGTTTTTGGGAAGTTTGGAGCAACTTATAGTAAAAGTTGAATTTCAGGATCTACAAGTAAAGTTAGAACTTGATTAAAGTTTTTTTTTGATCTTGGTTAATATATATTTCCATTGGTATATAAAATTTTTGTTTTTGATGAGAAATGAAAAAGTTATGAGCTATTCTTTGAGGGTCAAATCTGGAGGATTCTTGGTCTAATAGGGTCTCAAGTAGCTTTATGAGGTAAGATTGTTTTTATGAGTTTTTTCATGCTTGATGAAGGTTTATGAGTGATTAAAAAACATTTATAAGGGTTTTATATTATTTTTTTAAGCTTGGAAGTGATTTTGGAGGTGATGGGGCAAGTTAAGATAACGACTAGTTCTTGAGTCCTAGAAGACTAAATGAGCAGTTTTAGAGATGGACTTGGTTGAAGGCATTCCACTTAGAGTTGAGAGGAAATGTAAGGTTTTATGGAAATTAGATCAAGAGGTATTTACATTGGTATATGGTTTATTTCATAATGACTATATTTGTTAGGTCATCCAACTCAATTTGTGAAGAAGGTTTCTTATTTTCAGGACATGATTGCTCAGGCTGAAATATTGAGGTAGATGAGGCATGAGATGGATTTATTGATTATTTATATCAGTTGGAGAGTTAAGAGGGATTAATTTTGTTCCTATTTAAGGAATTTGGATGTATTTAAAGTGACAGAAAGGATACAAACCAATTGAGTTTTTAAGACTTCTTTCTAGGAATTTCAATTTTGTGAAGAGGAAAGTTGGCGTGGTTTGCATGTATGGATGTTTCAAGAGTTATAGAGATAATTTATGTGATATAAAGGTTAGGGGATTCCAATTTGTTTTAAAATTCCATATTTTAAATGTTCTTGGGTTTTCTTGAGGCCAAAAGGTGAAGACTGGTTCTTGGAAGTAAGTGTTTGGTGTAGGATATGAGCCTTCTTGAGTGTGTTATGAATAATGTTTTTGTGCAAGCTAATTAATGACAATGGATGATTTTGTTATGTCATATTTGAAATCTGTGGTTAATTTTAGATCTTGAATAATCATGGTTATGGTGTTTGTAGTTTTATCTCAACCAGTGATCGGGTTTTGAGTTGTTTTTGAGCCAATTTGGTGCATTTGGGCATAGGTGAACTATATGGGTCCAATTTATGAAGTGGAATGAGTTTATTATTATGTTTCTTAGTTTTTTTGTTTGATATAAATGTATGAGACAGATATATGGTGTGTTTAAAATAAGAGAAGCATATAAAAGTATGATTTTGAGTTCATTTTTGAACCGTTGGACTAGGAGGGAAAATGTAACCTACATGAGAGTGTGAAATATGTTTGAGGGCATAAAAAGGTAAGATAAGGATGTGTGAAATATTATAAAGTAGGATAAAGAGGATGTGTACAACGGTTTTAAGAAAAATTAGTCCATGGAAGACCAAGATTGAGCAAGTTGAAGGAGAGAACATTTGATGAGGGTTTGAAGGAATTTGGAGTTGAATTTTGGGATCACAATTAGCTGTTGTATCAACATATTTTCAGTGGTCATACTTCTATAAAATATCTTATGATGATTCATATTCATAGGAGTATCTGTTATGAGTAATATCAACAAGGGTTTAGGGGTTGGTGCTCCTTGTGGGGTTTGTGCCTCACTAAAGAAATCTCTTGTGATGTATAATATTCACTTGAGTATTTTTGTGAGTAATAATAGTACTTTTTTCTGTGGGTTTTCTTCCCTCGAGGGTTTCCCACTTACATCTTGTGTCTATGTGTTCTCTCTCTTGTTTCATGTTCATTTGAATGTATGATGCGCTCCTAATAAGCTAATGTGAATTGTATATAATTGAATGGATGTTAAAACAATGGTAAATGAAGTAAAGTTTTTGTAGGACTGATTCACACCACCTCTTAGTCCATTATGCTTCCAAAATTCATAATAGTGAAACATAGAATAATTAGTGGAAATAATGATACATAACACCAAAATCGAAAGTAGATGCTAAAATTAAATAAATGACTAGCTGAAATGAAATATACCCACCATTGCGTACTTGATAGTGTCCGTTGTCTTGCCATGTATGGGTGCAACCTATGTTGCTTTAGAATCCTGGAGAAGAAAAAAATAGAAGAAACCACTAGAGGATTATCAGTAAAATAATACATAAATCACTTAGCTATGGGCCTATGGGATGGATGTCGTGTCATAGGATCATAGAGATAAGGTGTCATATTCTTAAAACCAAGTGACCGGTAGCAACGCTGAAAAAGCACGAAAAACGTATGGTAGAAGCTACAAAGAGGTACTGTCATAAAACACGATGGTGCAAATAAATAGAACATAGATGATTATCCCAAAGGGTGAATACCAATTCTAAAAAGAGAAAAAAACAATGACATAGATGTTATAAGAATAAGAGTGGTAAATAGATCATAACAAGTCTAAGAGCCTAAGCGAGGATGCAAAAGACCATAATAATCCACTAGGAAAGGCTAGGGCAAATCAAAGCCAAAATAGGTGGAATCAAGACCATGACATTCCAACGGTATGAGATGTCAGGGAAAAAGAGAGGTGATGATAAACCCAAGCGGGAAAATAGCTTAAGGAAGGATAAGATATTTGGAGATGTGTGTAAAACCCAAGAAGGCCGAGAGCCTAGGCCAAAGAAAAAAATGTTGAGGATTTATAAAGATGATATTTATTTATAAAGGGAGAATGATCGTAGAGTATTAGTAATAATATCATCCACTTGATTCAAGATATGTCTTCAAGCATGAGTCACAATGTCCTCTATGGTGTGTTGTATGATAGTAACCTATCGGTGTACCTCTGATCTTGTGGAAAATAAGGTTTCATCTATCTGATCCTCTAGTTGGGTAAGAATATCATGCCAAATATTGTCCATGCTTTGGGATGAGGATCAAGATGAGGTGGTGGTCCATAAGTTGGTTGAGGTTGAGTTAGTCTAGGGGAAGGATGATGGCTCGAGAAGAGTCGGATCTTTGATTTCTTCGCACAAAGATGACTCGGGAATTGGGTGCCTTCTACACATGACCCGATAGTCTATATCGGTATGCGTGTAGTAGTCATGGTGTGAAAAATAAATTGGGTCCAAGACGGAAGGCCATGTAGCCTCTTGATATTTTTATCTCGTTTAACCTCATATTAAATCTTATTCATGTGTCTTTTGTAGGCTCTATAATCAGATACATTGTTCCCTAGAGCCTCATTTCAGTATACAATATGGATCCTCCATAGAAATTCAAGGAACCATAAAGATGAGAGTTAGGGAAGGATGTGAAATACTGATATGGGTTAGTATGGATGATGTCGATGCATCTTGTACTTCATCATCCATAAGGTTATCCGATTCATAGTAAAAATGGATATATGATCCCCTTCATTCGGATGATGAGGTATGTCACGTGATCTAATAGTGGAATCATGTGGAGAGGGTGAGGCAAATGGATCTGTTTGAGGCTCGGTGTTAGTCTACTAAGAGAAGGCTCGACTGAGTGTGAGGATTATTATTTTATAAGAATGACATTCACATCGCGAGTGAGTGTTATTTGAAGGGTGTTTTGGTAATGTTAGACTTCTCTATCCTAAATTTAGGCATAACTAGCCAAATGGGGATCATCTAAAGTGAATATGTTTTCATATTTCGGAGTAGATATATCTATCACACAAGATTAAACTGTGGTTTTTAGTTGAACCATTTGCTCTGGTGGAGGTGGAGGTGTATGTGAGATGGTAACAAGAATGGATGGATCCTTCTTATGAGGCTACAAGTTAGGAGGAAGTTGGGATATGATGAGATCTAGTAAATCAGAGGTATTGATCCTAACAATGATCTCATTGGGCTCGTCATCATCATAATCCAAGAGATAGGGAGGCATGTTCCTAACCAATTCTGGATGACCCACATTGCCACGAAGAGATTCAACAGGATAGTTGAAGCACTAATATTCACAAAATGGGATAGGAGACAATTATTCAAGGGTCAAGAATTTGTATGTCCCTTTTTGTTAAAGAGTGTCATAATTCCAAGGATTTGGGTCACCTTGAATCTTATAAATATCCCCTTGATGAGAAAATTTGACACATTGATATGTAAAATAAGTAATCGCATGCATACGATGGGTCCAAGTTTTTCCTAGGAGGATGTTATAAGATAAGGGAAGTTAAAGATCATGAATTCTACATGTGTAGTCCTAGGAGAAATAGTGATGGGAAGCCAAATACAACCCATGGGCAGCATCTGCCGATGACCATATCCTTAGCAAGTAGTACGTGTGGTATTTAGGTGGTTTATTGAGTAACCAATATCCTTGATGAAATATAATGTGGCCATACATGTTTCGATACCTTCAAATCAATGAGGGCACGCTTAACTCGCATTTTTCTTGATTTTTATGAAGATGAAAAGTGAAGGATTGTCTTCTTAGAGAAAAAGTTCATCTAGAATCATAATAGCCATGGGGAAATGGATATAAGCTTGAGTGTCCATGGTATAGTCCATAAAAATGGAAAGCTCCTTGCATTGAGGACATATTCTTTCTTCCGAACCATGCAATGTAGGAGACTACCCCAAAGTAGGAGGAAAAGGGGTGTTTATGTGAAATAGATTAGTCATGAGGTGCTCACGGTGGTAAGGTGACATGTACAAGATATCTAAAAAGAGGAACTCGTATGGAAACCAAGAAAATAATTCTATATGATCTCACTTGTCATGGTTGGACTGATCGGTGGTTTGAGAGTGTTAAGGATATTCGAAACAACATCGAAGGAGTAATTAGGGATACTTCAGAAATTGATTTTTATTTAGGCTTGATGCCATTGACCTAGCTAAAGGTGTTTTTACTTAGAGGAAGGGTTGGACACACCTTTGGACGTATAACCATTTTTTCATCGAGAGATGATGGCATCTGTCGAAGATGGGATATTTAATTTGGGATTTTGATCTTGAAAGACACTAGGGTAGATGAATATGTGATTCCAAGGCTGAAATTATGGAGGATATTCATGTTCTATGTATGCTATAACATGCCTCATATCATTAATGAAAACCATGTTCTCGGGAGGATGATCGGGATCAACTATGTTTGTTGTAGAATTTTATGTTTTCTTAGAAATTTCTCCTATACTATGGTTAGGAATAGGGTTAGAGAAGACTTTAAGCTCTTTGTTAGCTTGGCTAATAACATTATGATGATATTTTTGTTTTCTGGGCATCACAAGCCTTGACTTCTTTAGTCAAAACTCTCTAGTGATGGCATAATGATCAAACTGAGGACCTAGGGAGAATGCAATGGCAGCCATATGAAGGGTGCAACAATTTTCACGAGAGTGGCCCTAGTTAGCATGCCACCAAATTTTTTTCTCATCATGCCATTGAGGGATATGTCAAGAAGGATCGAGAATATGACTAAATGGCTCAGGCATGTGTCATATAAACTCATCCGTGGTCAATGCTTGATAATAAAAAGGTCGGTTTTTACTATTATTATATTTTTGATCAATATTAAAGACATTCCTATTCGAATAATCCATGAGAGGAAGAGTATATGAGACTCCATCATCTGTGGCATTATTTTTCTTTAACTTTTGTAGGATTTGCACTTGTTTAGTTTCTTGTTCTTTAGGACGAACATTCTCAAATTCCTTCATGAGGTAGTCTTTCCTTTTATCTTGTTCAAAATCTTCATCTAAATTAGGAGATAAGGACCCAACCTTATACTAAAGGCGAGGTTCTAGAGCTTGAAGGAAAAGTTGGAATAGGCTATCATTTGGCATGTTATGGTTTGATTTAGTAGGCGAGTCTTCTAATGCTTGATAAATTCTTACGTTGGCTCATTATCATGTTGTTTACAATTAATGAAAGCATTGATATTATTCTCAGGCAGATCATGATATTGGAACTCATTGACTAGGGTTATTACCAAAGATTCTAGCTCCATTATGGAGTTAGGGGGTAAATTATGATACCAATATAAGGCATCCCTAGTAAGATTCTTAGATAAAATTTTAGTGGTAACATAGGAGTTAAATTTAATCCATTCTTTATAAATATTACCAAAATATTTTATGTGTAGAGTGGGATCGGTTGATCCATCATAGAAATGGAAGGGGCAATGCCTCTAATATCCATGCTAGTAATATAGGGCACTAGAGGATCTTGTTGGACTACTGCGCAAAATTTATTATGAATATGAGGCTAGGTAATATGGGCACCATTAGGTCCATTAGGTTAGGGAGGTGGAATCACACCCCTAGAGCTCGGGTTAGGATGATTAATGATTTGAACCATTTTAGTTTGCATTTAGAGAAGTTGAGATGCGAGAATGGTTTGTTGTTGGCTCATTTTGTCTATGAACTAAAGGATGAGATTTGTGGGGTAAGTAATAGAGGAATTATCGATGAACACTCCATAGTAGCCTTTTCATTATCTACCCTACTTGTCAAGCTTCTAAGATAAAAATTAAAGAAGATGCTTGTGGATCACTGATTCGGGTTCCCCCTTGTATTGAGGAAATTTGTCAAGGAACTTTTGGATCTCAGGTGGAAGATCAGAGGTATCGTCAATCTGATCCTCTTCCTCTTCATCACCTAAGATGTTATTATTATGGGTGTTATAATTATTTCTATTGGCTCCTACCACACAACAATATGAGTAGAAAGGAAAATTGGATTCTGGATGATTGGTTTCTAAAATGACCACACTTCGAATGGAGAGCTCCGTGCCTAAATACTCCATGATGAAGTGTTGGTCTAGCCTAGAATAAGCTCAAAAATAAAGACTACTCGACACAATTGGCCCTATGAAAAGGGTCACACAGGGGTCGAAGGTGTTTATTATGAAACTCGGACAAAATATATAGGATCGACCTTGCACAAAATTGACATAAGGGCCAGTGGCATTTGGAAAAATTAGTTTTTATATTTTTCTAAATATTTAAGGGCTGAAAAAAGATATAATTGAAAATGGATGATTTTAACGAGTTGGGATCAATCGAAAGTATAAAAGGAGTTTTAACAAGGATGTATGGTGGGAAAAATGTGTCTAAATAACATGCACTCATATCATCTATTCAACTATGATATCAAGGAAACAAGTAGGAGATACACGAAGACCGACACACAATGGATAAAATTCAAATGGGGTACAAGGACCACTAATATTTCATACCCAAAGGGAAGTAACCCTTACACTAGGACAACCTAAGGTTTCCAAGGCCCTAGGTTGAAAAGAGGAAGGAACCCTATTGAGTTATTGACACTATTGGGGAGTGTTTAATAACAAGATGGACATGCAAGCCCTATGATAACAAAAGTAAAGCATGAAACATTAAATAAGGAATTGGATACAATATGCTAACTTAACATGTGCATAAAATACTAAGCTAACATAAAGTAATAAGAAAATATAGGAGACTACTCTATACAAAATGAAAAGTTGAGTTAGAGAACTTACCTGTTAGGGGGTGTAGACACAAAATCACACACTTACTACTATTTACTATACCATCAAGTATGTTGTTTTTTATATGGATCTTACATAAGAAAATTATTCATTGATGGACCATTGTCTATTCTATTAGTTTGTCTTGTTTGTTTCTATTGCTTTTATATTTCAAACTTTTCACTCATACACCCGAGCCTTAAGTCGAGCACGTGGGATCCCGGTCAGTCAGTATCCACTCATTTGTCATCATTTGTCTCTAGAAACTAGTGTCTAGGACTGGACACTAGCACCAGTGCTCCTGTCCATTCTAGGCACCCGTGCCCTCTTTATGTTTGATCTTATTTTTGACACTTGAGGTTAGTATTTTTGGTTTTCCCACCCCACTCATATCCCGAGGTACTAGTCGGCATGTCGGGTCATTAGTGTCGAAATTCAAGCAAGATATCCCTATATAAACACAACATACATACCATAATAAGGGTGGGAAATTTCTATCAAGGGATATCTATCTACATATCAAAGGGACTGCATCTTGGGATCATTATTTTGCATACAAATTGCATAGGAAGGGGAGTTCATTCTATTCCATCCACACATTTGCATTTTATCTAGCTACCACCCGCTATCTTGGTGTCATTGACATGAGGGCGACCTAGGAGCACTATTGCACATAGAAGCACATATAACTACATTGGTCTGAGATGTAGTAAAGTGCTCAATCGTAAGTTCACTAGTTGACAACTGAGGACAATCCGACCCCTCATTTTGCATCTTTATTTTTTAGGATTTGATGTCTTTTTGAGGGTTTTGCAGGAGGATATTTGTGTGCAAGTTTATAGGTACCTCAATGATCTAAATGTGACATACAGATAACCAAAGGTGAATAAACGTGAAACCCTAGCAACAGTATCAAAACCAAGTTTCAACCTTTGTTGTAGACTCCAACACCCCCATAGAGGTCTTGGACGTCCGCAAGCTCCCCTATTCTTGCCTAGGTGCCTGTGTCTAGACATTTTCACCTCCTTTGCATTTTTCTGAGGTTTGTTATGATGGTTTGTATTTTTGTTTCATCACTTTCTTCAGCCCAAGAACACTTTGAGACAAGTGAAATCAAGGTAAGTGCCTTATCTCTCTCATTTCCTTTCATAATTACAATCAAATAAATTTCCTAACATTTATATTTCATTATATGCTATTTTATAACAGTCATTGCTTTCATATTTTAATAAATTATTCCAATTTTATTAAATCATTTTGGTGAACCCGTATATTAGAACTCATTTCCCTAGGATCCACTAAAACCCTAATGGATAAGAATAGCTCTTCTCCTCCTACCCAAGCTATGCCTCATGTGAGTGTAAACCCTATATATGATGACGTAGCTATTACTAAACTTGGTGCTCTCTATCACAATCTTACTCTTCTGGATGAGGTTCAAAGAAATCTTTTAGCTAATGAATGCAATATTCATATTAGATTTGATCATTCTATTGCTAGTATTGTTTTATATCCAACAAGATTTTCAGGTTTTCGTCTTAGCTATCTTATCAACAATAGGCCTCCTCTACCTTCTTCTTCTTCTACTGCAACTCTAGATGAGGCTATTATTGATTATATTCTTAACCTTGATAACGGTAGTAAAAATAAAACACATAATGACAATGTACATGTGCATGATCTTGCTTTTAATACTAGTCATGATAATTGTATAGCTACATCTCATACTCCTTGCATTTCTAAAAATGTTTCAAATAATTCTAAGGTTACATCTCATATTAGCTCTTCTTCATTATACATTGATGATACACTTGATGAAATCCTTGCCTCTGAATCTTTGTCTAATATTGATGAGGCACATGATAGTAATGATTCCACCTCTTTTCATACTACTGAATGTGAATCCCCCACTCCGCTTTCATCTCCTTATGAGATTGTGTCTAGTAACATGCATGTTGAATCATCTCCATCCATTACTTCATCTCCTAACAATTCTTCTAATGATATTCCTAATGATGTTATTAATATTCCATGCTCTTCACCACCCATTACCTCTTCCATACCTACACCTATGGTGCCTATAACATCGACATCCTCCACTTATTCTTCTGATATTCCTATGATCACTCATAATGGAAAGATACAACCACTCAATACACCATCTACATCTCCTACTATTCCATCACAAGATATCTTATCACTCATGCATGTTGTTGGTCAATTACAATCTCAGGTCCAATCTCTCACTCTTGAAAGCAAGGCCTATTATTCTTCCATTGATAACAATTATTTACATGACAATCCTATTCAAAAGAAATTTCACAATTTTGCATTCCCCAAGGATTTCATTATGCCTACATTTTTATGTTTTTATGGTATTAGCATCCCATTTTTACATATCAATCATTATCATCTCACTATGGCTTCTTACTCCAATGATCGATTATTGCTTAAAGCCTTTCATCATAGTCTTACTGATGATGCTCTCCAATGGTACACACATTTACCTTTCAGATCTATTAGTACCTATTGTGAGATGGAAGAGGTATTTCTTCATCGATTCATACTTAACAATGGCCCTAGAGTCACCCATGATGCTTACCTAGCTTACATCAAGGCAAGCTAGAACCTATCCTTGATTACATTTTGTGATTCAATTCCTACATGCATCAATTGGTATTTAAACCCATTGACCTATAAAATCAATTCATATTTTGTCATGGCTTGATTCCTACTTTAAAAGAGTGATTTTAATTCAACACATGTGAATCAATCATACTCTTATGCTATAAGGTCATCAATCTATAACAAGATCTCATTGCTCCACATTTTATACATCCTCTTCCTATCGCTTCTACTATTGTATCATATAGTTCTTCTCCACTTCCATATGTTGAGCTTCCTCCATGGTCTCCATCTCCTCCACCTCGCAAGCAAGTTTAATATTCTCCATTGCATAAGAATCCTTCATCTCCTCCACCATGATGAGTTCCAACTCAAACTTCGCATCTCCTTTATGGGAGCCATTACACTTTTCTCATCACACTAGACCTCATGATGTGCTATGTGCCTTTCTTGAAAAGCATTTGATTTTCTTACCTTCTAATTAGCATCATCCACCTCATCACTTACAACATCAACATGATCAACCTTATTGCAAATATCATCATATCAATGGCCATCATGACAATGATTGTTGCACCCTTCATGATAGATTACAACAATTAGAAGATAAGGGTGTCATTTCCTTTGGATCTCGCTCTCGTGAGTGGTATATGTATCCACTTCCATGTAAGTGTGTTATTACTCTAGTTGACTTATCTCCTTTATCTAGTTCTAAGGTCATTATTCATCCACCACCATAGGTTGTTGTTCATGCGTGCTCTCCATCTCATTCATCCATTGCTGCACCATCTCATCCACTATACAATGCTATTACTACACATTGGCTTCCTAAGCCATCAACATCTACACTTCCCACCACTGCATCTCCCATCATTAGCACCATTTCATCAGGAATTCAGTTTGGTTCATATCCATTCCACATGCATCCACCGCTCCTTGCCCTCTTAGTGATGTAGCCTAGAATTTACCACTAAAATCCCAAGCGTAATGACACATCACTTAACATAGACCGAGCACTCACCGAATCATTCAAAGGTACCAGGCCCTCTTTAGGGTTGCTATTGCAGGATGTTTGTATGATGAAGACTTAATGCATTTAGATCCATAGTTAATACATCATTCTACGGTGCATGTACATATCCAATTCTAGAGAATAAAAACTTAAATGATAACCATGATGAAATCAACACATGTAAGAGCCAATCATACTCAAGATTAATACTCGCTCAAAAATTCACTCCATTACATAAAACATGATAAATACATAGAATCTCATTACAACAGATAATACCATAGTTTATGCGCACATCATATTTGGCAAAAGATAACCTCACAATAATTCAGTCCTCACATCTATATTTCTATTTTACTACACAATTCACTACATATTTATAAGGGTGGGGACTTGACCTTCACCGCTTATCTATTCTCAAAATAGGTTGCATGTTAAGAATAGCCATGCACCTTTACAATAATAAGCTAACATGGAAGAATGCTAATAATAGATATCTAGTTAATTGTCAGTAGCAATTATATCTTTAACCTGTATCTATGCAAAGTTCTCCATATCCACTCTTCCAAAAATAGTTGATGCGTGTATCACAAGTATTTTCCCATTTGATGTGCTTTGCATGCTATCTTCCAAAAATAGATCACAGTCGTGAAAACGGCTAAGTCCCGAACCCGTCTCTGTCCTTCACGCGTGATTCCTTCCCGATCCTCCCATGCCTTCAAATGCACTCTTCTTTTTGTGTGAATCTTCTATATGCCTTCTGCTAAGTGTTATACATTATCTACTCAACATTACCCCACACTAACTACATTGCTACCCCAAAAATGGTTACCTCTTGAATGCTCAAAGAATGAGAAAGAATATAAATGGAAGATAGTAAAGAATTTTCTATACAAAAGAATGATTTACTCAAAGAATATCCTCTGCTTCAACTGGAAGAATGAGTTCTGGATATTATTCCTTTATTTTGGCCTCTAATGTCTTCCATTCACTTAGTGCGGCCTCTACTTTTTTTGGAATATCTACCGCAATAGAATCCAGCTCATCTTGGGAAATGTCCCCCTTTTCATTCTCAAAACCAAAACAATGTTGGACATTACAGACATTATTCCCTCTAGCAGATCCATCTTCTATGTTATAACCTTCCCCAACTCATCTAACCTTTCCTTATGGGGTTCTTGTGCTTATCATGAGGGCCTCACACTTTTGTTTTACCAATGTAAACCTCTCTGTGTGACCTAGTGTGTCATCCTTCATCACTTTTAGGACTTCATTGTCCTCTACCATGGTCCTTATCCTGATGACCACCTCCGGAGCTATGAAAATATTCAATGCTTGGTCTACTTTTCTCAGCTCCTCTTGCAAGCTTTGGAGCAATGCCTCATAAGATGCAATCTTCCTCATCACCGAAGCCTTTTCTCGCTCTACTTCCTGCTTAGGATCTTTTGGTGCTGGCATGCACATAGGTCCATCCTCAAGCACCAAATCTACCAAGGTATGTACATAATGCATTGCCAAAGGAAATTTTTCTGTACCTTGGACTCTAAATGTGGTCTTGCTTTTAG
Organism: Taxus wallichiana var. yunnanensis; assembly: GCA_018340775.1. NCBI lineage: Eukaryota > Viridiplantae > Streptophyta > Pinopsida > Cupressales > Taxaceae > Taxus > Taxus wallichiana. The sequence goes on along the minus strand of CM031243.1, from coordinate 408,843,002 downwards.
GACATGGTCTCCAATTTCCTCTGCCATGTTGATGAAAGCATTGTTCTTCTTCTGCTCTAAGTCCTCTTATCGTAGGCACGCTATCTCTACATCTTTGGCCTTGATCTCTTCTTTCAGCGCCCTAATAGTTGTAGCTTTATCCACATTCCTCCTTGCCACCTTTGTAGATACCTTTACCAAGGCATTACTTACTTGTTCATCCGACATAGCAATAGGATTTACTGTTATGTATCTTGTCTGAGGTGTCTTCTTCAATCTTCTCAATACACAAGAGTCTTCACATACGTAAAAGTCTGGTTTGTCCATATGTGTCTACATTGACCAAGATAGTTATTTCCTTGTGCACACGGGCCATGTCCTCATCCATCAACTCCCATCCATACAATTCCTTAAGGCCCACCGTGCTTTGGAAATGGGCGCGGATAATTTTACTAGTGTCCTTAGTATAGCCCATGATAAGTGCAGGATACTCCCCACTTATCCTATTCGATCTTGGCCCCTTAGGAACTTGAGCGTAAATATTTGGATCTTGTTCTGCTATGCCATGAGAAGTCTCTTGTGTTGTATCATCTACCTCCTTTACTCCTTCTCCATCCTTCATTTTTTCTTCCTTTGGCTCTTCCACATCCTCTCGGGCATTGTAGGAGAATCGAGACACGCTTTCCTCAAAATCTTCTACCTCCTCATTCAGCTTCAAATTCCTTCTTCTCTTCTTAATTTTCTCCTTCTGTGGGAAGAGTCATGGTGATCTGTGCACTGACTATGGTGTAGCACCTTGAGTTCTTGTCCTCTTGAATACCCTTTTGAAGTGACACTCTCCTTGTACTTTGCATCTAGGTCCTCATCATCTCCTTCTTGCACTTGAGGTGGTGTAGTCACACACTCAATTCCTACCTTGTCTGTAGGATGTCTTCTTCCTCTATGCTCCAGGCCACCACTATCTTCTCATTCCTCTTCCTCTTCATCCACCACTATGGTCTTTACAGGATGTGGAGTTGGCACATTCTCTACTGTATGCTTACCCTTAGGCGGCCCTGGAAGCGCAAAATCATTTTCCACATATTTTTTGTTCTCTAGCTTGGGCTTGAGTTGAAGATACACAGCAATAATCCAATGTCTCTGACTTCCAAGCTTACCGGATTCATGTTTATTACATCTAAGATAAGCCTCTCAATGTAGGTAGTCCATCCTGGATATACATATGTTTTTCTCAGAGTGTGATAATCATAATCTACCTTATCTACGATGAATCTTAGGTGACGTGCATCTAGTGAACCGGTGAACTGATGCCTGAAGTAGCGTGTTATGAAGGAATATGGTAGTTTGCACCAAGGGTTCCAAGCTCCATCCTTCATCACAAATTACGTGATGCAAAAATGCTGGTAGACTGCAAACTGTATTGCCTTACCCACCACCGAAGGTAACTCCTTGGGTATGCACCACTCCTCTTCAAATGCCACGCGGAGCCTATCATACCACATCTCTTCCCTTTGCTTAAATGGCCCACTCATGGTCCCTTCACATAAGTATTTATCAAATCTTTCTCATGAGAGATTTATTTTCCGTGGGGTACTCCCAAATCTTTTCCTTTGGCCCATCGAGCACTCCAATCTCCATAAACACCAAAGACAATAAAATAGTGTTAAAAATAATTATGTCACCTGTACGTGCTTCTTCAATGATTTTCTTTGCTATGTGATCCACGATATTGTAGATCACTCCTTGAGACATTTTCCTTGCAACGTGTAGCCACATTATATTCACTTGCGACCACCTTTCTTGGTCATTCAACTTTGTTATCAGATGTGTAACTACCTGTACCACTGGGTACTTCTTTAATTTATCAATATCCATTCCACGTGGACCCTTGGTATATCCTAGCTCCTTCTTTTTCTCCAGGATCGCTACTTTATCTGTTAAGTAACTCTCCAGATTTTCTCCTGAGGCCCTTAATCCTATCACTGTTGAAATTAAGGTGGCTATAATTCTAACCCTCTGTCCGGTGAGGTAGAAGAAGTCCTCATGAAATCTTCTCATCAAAAATTGATACAATGGTTAATACTTTCCAAAGTATGGCAGCTCGTATAATTGGTAGACTCCAATCTAATTTAGTAACTTCTCTCCAGCGTCATCGTACACTACTTCGACATGTCTTCTGCTTGTGTGCTTGTTTGTTTTCATGCTAAAAAAAATTCTAGTTCCTTCTTATTATCCAGTGTGCAAAGGTTGTAATTGCTGATCTTATATTTACAGATGTGGGAATCCCATTCTATTCCCACAATCATGCCCTCTAGATACTACATTTCGAGAATTACTTGTGGGAGAAATTTCTTCTTCCACTTCAACCTTCTTCTTCCCTTTCACTCCTACTACAGGTGCTTTCTTCGTCACCATTTGTAAATCTCTCCTTTCTACCCTCTGTAATGAACAAGTTAAAACCCTAGTTCGAATCTCTGTGCCCTAGTGGAAATCGTGTGCCCTAGCTCTTCTGTAACGTGTTTGTTTCACTCAAACCCTTCACCTATGGGGATGCAAGCTTCTCATGTGCACAAATAATCTCTCCATGTCTCATTTCAAACTCTTCACACATCAACATGATTCACTCGGCTCATTTGCACTTACCTCTTGTAAAATTCTCACAATTTCAACGGTAAGAATGAACTCACATCCCATCCTTATATAGATTTTTAAAAATTTAGTGTATTTATTGCTCCTTCACCTACCAAAATCCTTTCATTAATCGACCATTTTCTTTCTTTCCGTGTGGTACATCTTCGCACCCAAGCTATAACCTTCTAGCGTGCCTTCCTACCTTTTAGTCATAGACTTCTCTTCAGTGTGCTGCATGCACTGAGTACCTTGCCACTGTGCCTTCCCTTGGTAGTTCCCATGGCCCCTGCTTACCTCACGTTATACTTGTTTCTTCATTCATCTCCACCTATGGTCCTTATTTCCAGAGGCAATATCTATTTTAACAATTCTCCAACTTGGATAGCACCCGTAGCAGTTTGTTCCTTTCATGTGCACTTATTTTCAATAGTCATGTACCTGGATATCAATATCCACCCCACACTAATGGTATGTGCAGTCCTCTGTACATAAAAATTTCTTCAAATAATAATTAGCTTCTAGCACGTAAATGCGCTTATTACACAAAAACACCAACTAAATTGACAAAGCATAGTGATGAAGAAGGAAATAAATTAAGGAAATACAAAATTGAAAACCTAATCTAAATGGAAACATTTCCTTATTACAAACACCAAGAAGACTTATTTATAGTAGGGCTTCACCTACTCTCATTGAATTACCCGAGTAGAAGTGTTCCATTAAGCGCCTCTAATTGTAAGCGCCTATTTCAAGTATGTGAGTGATAACATACGGCTGAACCAATGTACCTTGAGTTTTTTGGATGGCACAAAAATTAGAATCATAAAGGAGAACCATCCATCCAATTGTGAATTTTTATCCCCGATGTGCCTATCATGCCATGATTTCTACCTGCCTTTTCTTTTAACTCCATCGTGCTATTTCTCGTTGCTCATATAGCTTGATTAACTTTTCAATCCATTCTTCTAATGCTATTCATCATCTAGACATCCAAGTACACACAACACACAAATAAGGGAACATGAATTCTATAGGAAGGACTCGCTTCTATGCAAAACACTAACTAAAATGGTGTGGCTTTGTTCAACCTTTTATACATTGTGTGATATGACCAAAGTACTGCAAACACTTTATTATCCCAATAATTTCTTCCAACATCAAATTTTTTTGTCAATGTCTAGCTCAAAATCTTGTTGAAAGCCTCAATAGTCCCATTTTCTTGAGGATGATATGGTGTATTCTTATGGTGTGTAATCATGAATTCATCCAATAAAATTCTGATTGTCTCATTTAGAAAATGTGTTCCCTATCACTGGTCAAACTCAAAGGACATCCATACCTTGTAATAATATTTTCCCATAAAAACCTAGTTACTATAGCCATGGTACAATCCTTTGTAGGAACTTCTTCTGCCCACCTTGTCAAATAGTCTATGCAAGTAATGATATAGTGCGATCCAGTCCTGCACGGTTGGTGAAATAGGACCCACAAAATCAATAGCCCATTTCTCAAATGGTTCTGCACTAGTAATAGGTCTTAGAGGCATTTCATCTCGTTGACTTGGTTTCCCAAGGCACTGAAAGTGATCACAAGCCTTGCAATATGCTCTCTGAATCTTTATACAGGATCTCCCACCATAATCCAAAGTGAGTATAATTTTGAGCGCAATGGTGTCACCTGCATAGTGGCCACCTGCAATACTACCATGAGCTTCTTATATAATATCCATGTGCTCATGTTCCAGTACACATCAACGCAATACTTCTTCCCGACCTAACTTGTACAGGATCACTGCTAATCAACATTTAGGGTGTCGCGTGTATAAAAAGTCATTTCTTCTCTAAGGATTTCACTCCATCTGTGCTACACCTATTCATAGAAAGACAACAATGTCTTCTAATTCTAATGGTGTGTGTTGTAAGTTGTATAACTATGCATCATTCATGGCATCTTCAATTTCCCGTGCCTCTTCTCTTGACTATATTTTGGATAAATGGTCTGGTCTAGAATTACTTTTCCCTAGTTTTACCACAACTGTAAAATCAAATTCTTGAAATAAGAGTACCCATCTGCATATGTTCCCCTGTAAAATGAGATTATTTACCAAATAATTCAATGCCATGTGATATGTATAAAATAAAAATGGTGTAGATAGTAGGTATTATCTAGCATTTATGTAATGCATAGATCATTGAAAAAGTTTCACATTCTATAGTTGTGTAATTCTACTCTGTGGGAGTCAACTTTCTACTAGCAAAATAGATAGGATGATCTATAATACCTTCTCTAGGCTGAGCCAACACCACACTAATGGCCATGCTAGAGGCATTCACATGTACATGAAATGGTTGGTCCCTCGAAAGAAAGAGTAGAATAGGCGTGGTAGTAAGTTTCTCCTTCAATGTTTTGAATGTGTGTGGCTGCGTTTCTCCCGGTAGAGAACGTACCTTTTCCTCTCAATAACTCCTCCAAAGGTGCGGCAAATTTGGCATACCCCTTTATGAATTTCCTATAATACCCCATGTGACCCAAGAATCCGCACACCTCACTTTGACTGGTAGGCTCTTTTAGGCCGATAATGACTGCAACCTTAGCTGGATCAACCAACAAACCTTCCTTGTAGATTATGTGTCCTAATAGTATTCTAAATGGTGTAGCAAATATGCACTTCTTGATGTTCAAAGAGATACTCAACTGTCTACATCTTTCAAACATTAAGCGCAGATTGTCACAATGATCCTTAACAAGTCCATACATCATCCAATCATCTAAATAAACCTGCAAGAAGTTGTGAATAAAATCTTTGAACGCCTAAACAACTATGCACAAAAATACAACATGCACATTTTTCAGTCCAAAAGGCATCATAGTATATACAAAGATACCCCATTCAATAGTAAAAGTAGTCTTTTCCTGATCCTCCCGGGAAATCCAGGACTGATGATACCCAGAGAACCCATATGTAAATGAATAGATTTCACACCTTGCAACACCTTCTAGGATTTCCTCAGTGAATGGCATAGGAAAGGGATCAGTCACACATGCAACATTCAGCTCCCTGTAGTCCACACAGATCCTAATCTGACCATCCTTCTTGATACTAATCACCATTGGACTAACCCATTCTAACTCATCCAGGGGCTTGATGATTCCAGACTTCAACATTTTTTTAATCTCTTTTTGATGGGCGCACACCTTCCTTAAGCTTTATCTTCATCTCTCCTAATGATTTATGCATGCCTTTAAGTTCATGGTACCCCCAAGGGAATAATTCCTGATAATCCCATAGTAACTCAATGATTTTTGCCAATTCAGAGTCTAACCAATAGTCTCCAATTATGGCCTCCTTAGGCTCATCATCTAATCCAATATTCACTTTTTTTGTCTTCATAGGCTCATGATAAGAACACGTAGTCTTATCTACATTTTCCAACACCTCATGCCTACCTGTCGAATGGTCTACCTCCAAATTTTATACTTCTTCATCATCCACTAAGTAGACCATTTTTCCTTTTTATTTCTCAAGGAAAGCACACTGAAGTAGTGTGGCATTGGCCTCTGTTTCCTTAGCAAAATGCACTCCTGAATCTCCTTCATCAAATAACTCTTGAATGAGTTCCTCCACCTTGGCACTATCCCCCATAGTTAAGCACTTTATGACCTTTAATGCTTCTTCCACCGAAGGTTTAGTAGAGAAGAAGTCAAATGTCTGGGCCATTCCTATAATTAAATCCTGCCAATTTCTAGTCTCTCTATGGAGTTCTGCATATACATACCAAACACATGTGCAACCTTGTAAAGTGGAATAAAATTTATGCACCCAGAGTGAAGGTGGTAAATCTTCCTACCCTCTTGTCTAGAGTCTCTCACACTGCTGAATGTGGTGTTGAACAAGTTGATTACCATGATAAGTGTAGATTTGAGTAGGTGCATTACTCCTAAAGAACCTAGTGGCAAGAGCAATCTTCATTTCAGTCCATCCTATAAGATTATCCTTGTAAACCACCCACCAAAGGTAATTTGTTGTCCCACGTAGGGTATATGCTAGAATATTCCGTCTCTCCAACCAGTCTATCCATTGTTACTCCATGGCGTGCAAGAACACCATAGGGTCTCCTTCTCTCGGTGTAACGAGGTACCAAGTTGTTACCTATTCTCCTGATACAACATGGTCTATTGTCCCTAGTAGATATGTTCTTTACTTCGCACCCTACCAACTCATAAGTGCTATGAGCCCAATTATCACAAGCAACACTTGTAGTATTGCTAATAGACTGTGCATCCTCCCACTGAAGGATTCCTTCTTTATATGGCTCATGTGCCTTTGGGTCCCAGATGACACGTACATAAATCCTATTTAGGTCTTCCTCACTCAAGGGCTCAACATAGGGCACATATTTGCCATCTGTTAATGGGATAATAACCCTTTCCTCCTTGTTTTCAAAGCTTATATAGCCCTTGTTGAACCGAAGATCAACATTATTTGCATAGCACCAAGGATGCCCTAGTAGAGCCGGGAAGCTATCTGCCTCTACCAGTGCTAAAACCTCAAAATCTCTAGTGAACTTGGCTCCTTGTATGGTAATGGATGCATATTTTAAAACTCTGATGGGAGTGGCCTTAGTTCAATTAGCCATGAACAAAACATTAGAAGATGGATGCAATGGAGGTCTCCCCATTTGTACCCATGCATATAAAGTAAGAACATTGACTTCCACACTTGTATCAATCAATATATTACTCAAAAGCCACCCATCCACAACAATATTCAGAGTGATTTCCTTGTCATAATCTAGGCTATGAGGGGGAGATTTGCATGTAGGATCTGTCGTCTAGTCTCAATACTTGCACACGGGTGTTTCCCTTTAACCACTTCCCTAATAGTGGAATGATATTCTCATGGTGTAACATTTTGCACACTTCTTTCAAGTCATCCATATCAGATTGGACCATCTCTGATGCTTTCTTTTGTGTCATCTTTCGCGATTGCTCCTTTAAATACTATATTTCACCTTGAATATTTTTGAGTACCTCCATGGTTTCTTGATAAACCTCCTTTTGATGGGTAGGATCTGGGTACCGTGCATGTAGAACCTCCTCCTTAGTGATGGTAGGCTTATGATGTAATGCTTCTTTGGCTCGTGCCACTTCAACACGGGTAGTGATCATTACTTGCAATGCCTCGATTCTTATTCCAATTTGAGAATCCACTAGTTTTCCACAACAGTTATATCCTAACCATCCCTGCTCCTTTGTTTTCTTGTTTATGCTACTTACTAAGATGCTCATATAAGTACAGGAATTCCTCATAACTATGATTCTTCCCACAAAAAGAACATGTAATATTCTCACGACATTAACGCCTCTAGTGGTCGGTCGGGATCCACATGTATAACATGTTCCATGAGGGAACTTGCCTTGTCCACTACCATGGCCTCGCCTCCGAATCCACCATGGTATCCTCGACCTCTGCCACGACCGCCTTCAAAATTCCCTTCACTCCGATCATAGCACGCCTGATTGTGATCCCGATCTTGATGCTCATTCTTGACTTTAGAGTTATCTGAAACTCTTGTCTATCATACACTAATGTCTATAACATCATGGATCTGACCAATCAGCCGACATTCTTTCATGTCATGAGTCATGGACCTAAAATTTTACAGTAACAAGAGAGTTCTTCCTTATTGCACGTTATAATAATGGGTAGTGGCTAGCAACATGGTTTAAATGACATATCTCATAGTCCAGTAGCAATGAGCATACTGATCTATGTGGACAATTATCCTTTGTGTGACCTTCTACTTCACAATCTATGCACCAAATCCCCGTGCACATCTCATGTGCTGAATTTTCCATTATCTTTTCCAACTGCTTTGCCATAGCAGTGATCTGTGCTTATAAAAATGGGCTCACCCCAGTGTCTATACTTCCAACTGCCTCAATGCATAAGGCTTCTTCAAGTGAATTGTGTGAATCAGTGTTTATCTTATGTGATAGCACCCTCCTAAAATGGGTAATCAGACCTCCAACAAACCATTACGCATGCTAGCTCGCATGAATATCATAAGAAAGCTTAAATAAAATCATTTTGAAATAAACATCATACTCTCTAACACTCTCAATAGTGCCTTGCTTAATATCCTTGAGCATGCTTATACTCTTCTGCTCAAACTTAGGGATGTTAAACTCTTTAAGGAAATCATATTTTAAAGTTACATAGTCTACGCAAGTCTGATCAGGGTCAAAATTTCTATACCAACTGTATGTGGGCCCTTGTAGTGTAGTAGTGAACTGACTTGTCTTGTGTTCAGAAGCTGTGATTCCTTTAGTGCACCACAATATTTCACACATGTGCACATGTTAAATAACATCCTCTATGCTCCTATACTTTGGAAGATGAAGAGACATCTCCATGTAAATATTCTAGGGTTAGTGCGGACCTTTCCCACCTGATCTAGAACCTCCAGTGTTTCCTCTACCTCCAGAACCACTAGATCCATCATAACTAGAACCACCTATACCTCCTGATCCTAAACCTATAACTAGAGTTGGAATAGAAGATGTACTCCCCTGTGTCCCAATAGTAGTACTAAAATGCACCCCTATAGTTTGTGAAGTGTTACTACTCCTTAAAGAGAGTCCAAAATTTTGCACACCTGAATTATGTGTAGAAGATACAACTGAAAAGGTACCTCTAAACAATAACAAAGATGTTTGTGCTACCATCGATGTGCTTCTTATATGACTTAATCCGGCTCTCCCATTGCCTAAATTAGCTTGCTGACTATTTTTTGTATTAGATACTAGAATACCAAGTGCAAGGGAAAGGTTACCTGGTAGATTCGATGTGCGCCTACGGCCCGGTCGTCTCTCTGTGTCGCGCTTCTACCCGAGGCTGAGGGGGGTTCCTTGTCATGCTTTCCCAAATGAGGGAGCTCCTAATGCTTAGGTTCCACATCTTTGCATGAACTTAAAATCCTTCTCGAGCCATCTCTCTCCTCAACACCATCCACTCCGTAATGTCACACTACTTCTCTATCTCCCTCTCACATGCCTCATTGTACTTAATCCACCTTTCTTCTCTTTGCCTCACTTCGCTGCTAGGTTTTCCATCTTTTACCAAAATTGCTCTTTCCCCCATGCTTGGTGGGGTTTAGTTAGCCATTGGTTTTCTCTTTAAGTTTAGGGTTACCATCAAAATTTTGATTGCCAGTGGAATTCCTTGCAGGTAAGTTCCCCTGGGATATTGTAAAAATTGGAATTCAACTACCTCTGGGCAGAATAAGTGGAAATTGAGTACTTCAAGATATAGCTGTTCAAAACACCACTGAACCACGTATCCATAGTGCGAGTCTAAATAAGATCAACATCATAAAGGGTTTGAAATTATTCCTACATCCAGACAAGTGTGCGATACCTCTAATTCCATTTAGGCACATAACCAACCAGCCACTCATACAATTCTATAGGAAAGATAACGAAGAAGTTCTCATATAAACAATCATATAGATTCTTCTCCACCCATGTGTGTGTGTCAAACTTAGATCCAGTGTTGAACCTCTATGCATATTCTTATTCGAGGTTGTGTATCCACTCCTCAACACTTGCTAGGGTCAACCAAGATATGTCTTCATTACGAACCATCCTAAAAAAACTAAAAAGAGGTCCCGACAACATAACCAATGATGTAGCCTAGAATTTACCAAGAAAAGCCCAGACACGCTGCACATCACAAATTCCTAGACCGAGCGCTCACCCAAAATGCTTAAAGGTATCATGCCTCTCTTTAGGTTTATTGTTGCGGGATGTTTGCATGATGAAGACTTAATCCATTCAGATCCATAGTTAATACATCATTCTACAAAGCATGTACATATCTATATCTAAAGAATAACAAACTTAAATGATAACCATGATGAAATCAACACATGCAAGAGCTAATCATACTCAGGATTAATACTCTGATTCAGCCAATACACTCCATTATATTAAACATGATAAATACATAGAAGCTCATTACAACAGATAATACCATAGTTTATGCGTGCATCGATTTGGCAGCATAACCTCACAATAATTCAGTTCTCACATCTATATCTCTATTTTACTATGCAGTTCACTACATATTTATAAGGGTGGGGACTTTCCCTTCACCGCTTATCTATTCCCAAAATAGGTCGCATGTTAAGAATAGCCATGCACCTTTACAATAATAAGCTAACATGCAAGAATGCTAATAATAGATCTCTAGTTAACTGTCAGTAGAAATTCTATCTTTAGCCTACATCCATGCAAAGCGCTCCATAGCCGCTCTTCCAAAAATAGCCAATGTGTGTCATGTAAGTCTTTTCCCGTTTGATGTGCTCCGCATGCCATCTTCCAAAAATAGATCACAGTCGTGAAAATGGCTAAGTCCCAAACCTGTCTCTATCCTCCGCATGCGATTCCTTCCCGATCCTACCACGCCTTTGAATAAACTCTACTTTTCTACGTGAATCTTTTGTATGCCTTCTGCTAAGTGTTATACATTATCTTCTCAACACTTAGTATTTGGTAGGTGATATTCTCAACTTAACCCCGATGAGGCACTCATGTTCTCATGGTTCTTACATGAATATTGAGGGATATGTTATAATAATAACCTCACCATATCTTTGCGCTACACATTATATTGATATATTTATCTAGCATATACTATCATATCATTTCTTGATGACACACTCTTGCTTTACTGATTCATTCTTGACTGTTGAGGGGTCTTATATAAATGAACCTTATCATCTACACATTGGGGGCATCACTATTCTCCTTCCCCCTCTTCATCATATTCACACATGCTTAAGTACACTTTAATGACCATCTCATTCACATACTCTTTTATATCATTCATTTTATACATACTTTACCATTCATCACAACTCTATTCGCACATACAATACACTATCTCATCATTTATCTATAATCACATTAATCATCATTATTCATTAGTCAACATAAACAACTACGCATTACAAATCAAATCAACAAATCAATGATCAAAACATCACACATCAAATATAGCAACAATAATCAACACATCATACATCAAGATACAAGTCCCAATCATCACATCAATAAACATCAAGTACAATGAACATACACCAATAGTCCATATATATATATCATTCATAATCATAGTTACAAAATAAATACCGGGGAAACCCCCATACATCGCTATATCACTAAATATCATATCTTGTTATCACTATCACTATCTATAACTGCGGAATCTCTAGAACTAGAAGCTTCGCTGCTCAGTCCGCACTACTTTTACGGCCCCTATATCTCTCTACCTCCCAACACAATAATGTAACCTTAATCAACTTGCTCCATAAAGTAACCCTATAAATCCATGAACCTCGCAAATACATTTTGCTCTAGGGGACCTCTACCCACATTCTCTCTAGCTTACTGTGTCTCCTCTTACACCTCATCCCTTTCACCCAGTAACACGGTACACGTTGCCATTTCTAGCACCACCGGATCAAATAAATGAGCATGCTCACCCGCAATGGCGTCCGCCCACTCTAGCATACCGCCACTTATGAGTACATTAGCAGAACATTCCACGTCAATGTGTGGTCTAGCTCCAGCCATCCTTGGTTCCCTAATGGTTCTTACCTATATTTATGGATCTAGGGCACATCCTGGCCATACCAAACTATCGTGAAACACACTCCACCTAGAATAGTTTGGTCACCCATGGAAACCAATCCTCTAGCCACATAGTCTTCTCAATACATTATAGCTCTACTCCATCCTCTAACCACCCTCCGTAGTCTCGGTATGGCCTCCATGTCATGGCCTATGGCCCCATATGATATAACATCACTCTATAGGTATCCCTATCCATATTCTGCTGCGAAAACCTACCCATCTCCTAGCAAATATATATGGCCTCACCCACTCGTGCGTGGTCCACTAACCAACCTTAATATCACAATATACTTGTAGGCCCATACATGTAACATTGTGGTAGCTCTAACCCCACCCCGTGTTCATCCTACATAAATCTATATAGATCTCTAGTATAATTGTACCAATACACATCATACCCATGCATATCTCATCCCATCCTCCTCTATCTCGATGACAAATGTCATGCATATTATACAAGATGCCTACACCACCACCCTCCACTGCAACTAACAAAGAAATCACAACAACAATGAACTTCCATAATCGTAGAACCCATGACCTCAATATAACATCCAAGCTAATGTGGACCTCAGTATGAACTTGGGTCCCCATAAAGTACTACATAGTGGCCCTCATCTATCTTTAAGCATCATCTATAACCATCACTTGAACCCTCTCACCAACAATAGGTAATCGCAATATGTGATATACATCCTCCAAAGTCACGGTCATCTCGCCCATAGGAAACCAAAATGTGCAAGTATCTACACACCATCTCTCACACAAAGCTGTGATCATAGGTATATTATGGGGCACATCCCCATCCTTGCTAAGTGTTGCAGACCGACCACGCCTAATACATCCCACTCATCATCTGATAAACCCAATCCTATCAATGTGCTCAAATGGTGACCACCACGAAACTCTTGTGAATGAATATCCCTTTGTACATCACAAAATGACAACAAAAAAACATTAACATCTCATATATATGTAAATACACCTACCTATAACATCAACAAACATTAATTTTAACATTTATCACACTCTGGGCTAAGAAGTACCATTTTGGGTCACTAGTCCCTAAGATATGGATGCAGGCACCTAGGAGCAGGTCACCAAGGTGCCCATGCTTGGACGCTGGAGTCCCAAAGGTCATTAGCATCTTCACCGCTCTTGCCCGAGTCTGAAACGTCTATAAAATCAAATTTTTTCCCCAAATTTATCCAAAAATAGCTAATCTCAACAAAAGTTTTGAAAAAATCACACTTACTAGATCAATCGTCATACATAACGCCACAACTTCCGCCACCATATTAAATCAACTCAATCACGACACACTCTCACTTGAGGCATCTTCACACACCCATAGCTCAAAATCACACTTACGCAATAATCAAATGACTTTCCTATTCACTTTTTCATATTACTATTTATAGTAACTTTTGATTACCTACTACGCTATCATCATTATTTACAGCTATCCTCCAAACTAATCAACATCACATGGTTTTAATCATATCTGGAGCATCCCTACTCGATTCCTAAATCATTTACATTGTTATCTTCATAATTTTGCCTACTATCATATCATACACATTCTACAAACAATATATTCGTCATTCTTATCGTTTGAACTCGATATACACACACTTTTGTAATACCTATCATACATTCACTATTACATGATTAATTTTGGCTCAACGTTCATTCTCATCATCACTCCCCCTTTCGTTGAAAGGGGGCATACAATCATGGGCATCTTATAGTCCCCCTCACACTGTTATGTAATCATTTTACCTCTTTAACTCTCTGATTATTAAAAATTTCTCATACATTATGTGATATTTCACACCAATTTCTAGTGATTACCCCCAATGACATAATCTGGGGGTAATAAGCGTAAAAATATATCCATGAGTAATTGATCAAATCAATCACATACATTCAAATTTTGGCAACACAAATATGTTACTATTCGATATCGCATCAACCAAATGACATAACACAATGTATTTATCCTCCCAGATGACCTAACATGGGAAGTTACTATGCATTTTCTACTACTTCCATATGACCTAACATGGAATCCATCTCATAAACATTGCGGTAAAACCCTTGGAGTGGGGGAAGTGAGATGTAATTGCCTTTCATATATTGCTCCTATATGGGTTATTCACGTTTGATCGAAATAAATCGAAATGGATCCAAATGAACAAAATTTGGTCTATTTCCGTCTACAAAGGCTAGAAACTTATAAGGATATATTTTAAGTTAGAGAGTAAAAATAGACCTCTCTCCCTACACTCTTCCTTTGGTAGCAGGATGCCCAAATCCTCATTTTTTCACACACACGAAATCGGGTTGAGAATTAATCACTCCTTACCCCAACATATATCCATCAACAACAAAATAAAAATCTCTAGTCACTCAATATTGAAATAATAAATCTCTCTTAGTTCTCCTCATAACAGTCCCACGTCTCTCGTTATGTCACATGGATTGACACACTGATCCATGGTTCACCACACTATATGTTCTTATTTTGCATGTACTTCTGCAACATGGGCTTCTACGGACTTCTTTCAGGTATGTTCCTTACTTCCTTTACACTCATTAAATTTCATTCAAATAGCATAAGGGGAGGAATGTGAATAGAAAATCACACACTTACTACTATTTACTATACCGCCAATTATGTTGTTTTATATTTGGATCTTGCGTAAGAAAATTATTCACTGATGGCCCACCGTCTAGTCTCGTTGGTTTGTCTTACTTGTTTATATTTCTTTTAACTTTCACACTTGTCACTCACATAACCAATTTTGATTAGAGTACAGGGGATCCTCATTAGTCATTCTCCACTCATTTATCATCATTTTTCTCTAGACACTAGCACCTAGGTGCTACTGTCCATCGTGGGTGCCTGTGCCCTCTTTATGTTTGATCTTATTTTTGACACTTGAGGTCAGTCTTTTTGGTTTTCCCACTCATATCCCGAGGTACTATTCAACATGTCAAGTCATTAGTGTTGAAATTCAAGCAAGAGATCCCTATATAAACAAAACATACATACGATAATGAGGGCAAGACACTTCTATCAAGGGATATCTATCTACATATCAAAGGGTCTCCATCTTGGGCTCATTATTCTACATACACACTACTACATAAGGAGTTCATTCTATTCCATCCAAACATTTGCATTTTTTTAGCTACCACCCACTATCTTGGTCTCATTAGCATGAGGTATACCTAGGAGAAATATTTAACACAAAAGAACCTAGAACTATAATGGTTCTGATATGTATTGTAGTATTAAGTCATAAGTTCAATAGTTAACAAATGAGGACAATTCAACCCCTCATTTTGCATCTTTATTTTTTAGGATTTGATGTATTTTTTAGGGTTTTATAGGAGGATATTTGTGTGTAGATTCATAGGTACCTTGAAAATCTAAGTGTGATACATAAGAGTTTAAAGGAAATCAAGTGCAAAATCCTAGTGACAATATTAGAACTAGGTTTCGACCTTTTTTTTTTTACTTCAACGCCCCCACGATGTCTTGGGTGCCTCGAAGGAACTCCTGTTCTTTCCCAAGTGCATGTGTCTAGACATTTCCACCTCCTTTTTATTTTTATGAGGTTCGTTGTGATGGTCTATATTTCTATTTCATCACATTATTCAGCCTAGGTACACTTTGGGACAAGTGAAATCAAGGTAAGTGCCTTATCTCTCTCATTTCCTTTCATAATTAAAATAAAATAAATTTCCTAGCATTTATATTTCATTGTATGTCATTTATAACAGTCATTTCTTTTAGATTTTACTAAAATTATTCGATTTTATTAAATCGGGGGACAATCATTGATGCATCTATTTTCCAAAGGACCATACACCAAGAGAGAATATATTTTGGGTGGAAAAGGTGAAATAATCCAATCCTAACTCACTATAGGTGACCCAAGAGTGTAAATAAACCAATATAGCAAGAAGAAGATCCAATCCAGAGTCAAGATGAAAGATATCCAAGAGATGAATGAGTAGATGCAAGTTGGCGAAATAGAGTAGAAAATGGCAAGTTCCCGTATGTATTTGTGATATGTCCTCTTGTGAAAATGTATTTTTTTTTGTTTATATCAATGCCATCACCCGCAAAACGAAGGTGTTGGCCAGAATTTGAAAATGCGCCGATGTAATCACCCGCGGTGATGACATCAACTAGGAATGGGAGATGATAAGTGGTGTGTGCAATGTGTCATGAAGAAAAAATGAAATGCAAGAATACTATGGTCATGGTGGAAGTAAGGTATCATAAGGGTTCAAATAAAAATAAGAAAAATAAGAGAAAAAGAGGTGTATACATAGGACTATAATCTATTCTCTCAAGATGTATCATCCCTAACCCAATGGTTACATGAATAACCATACCCCTATCCTAGAACGAGCCCCTTAAGGCACCCATTCCCAGAAATAGATGCATTAGCAACCTCTAACCTAGAAGAGAAATTGTTAGTAACAAATATGAAAATATAATGCATGAAAATTTAGGTGTAGACACTCCTTTCCTAGTGCACAAACTATATTTTCTTTTCACAAAGTTAGCTTCTAATAAGCCAAAATATCCTTCTTTTTGATAATTTTTTTCCGGGGTGTGGAGTCGATACATGGACTTGTGAAGAGGTAGGGGTATGATGTGGCTCCATCTTACTTAAAATTTTCCTAGAATCTCCTTGCACTTTCCTAAATCTTCCTACTACCCTCTTAGGATTAGAATATTGTTATGATACTAAATATAATATCAAAAACATGGTGAATGCTAACATACTTTTATTAATCTTCAAAATTAATTATAAAATGCATGGATGAGGTTGCAATGTTTATAGAAATTACACAACCATATCACTTTCATGAAGCATGGATCAAATCCACTAAACTAAGAAATATGTAGAAATAACGTATCACCCTTAATTGTCACTAAAATCAACTATTATCAATCATATGGGAACAAACAATTCCAAAATCATTTCATAAACATATGGATTGAATATTATCATCTAGACGCTAAAGAAATCGAATGACAACTAAGACCTAATTACTTAAGTTTAAGTAATTTGAAAATATATTAATTTAACTTATTACATTATTCCAAAATAGTCTAATGATGACTTAAGCTATGTTCTATTTCTAATAGTGAACATGTCCATTTTTATTTGAGGTATATATTTTTGAATTACGGTTGTTTGATTAGCATCAGCTCATTTTGGTCACCTTCACAAAATGCTAGACACCGTCTTAATTCGACTTGTATTTTATATAGTATATGTGGGATCATAAAAACATACATAGTATTACCATTAGTTGTGCTATCAACAACTTCAATAAAAGAGGAAAAAGGAACCTCAAGTATATTGTTTATTGGGGTATTTTTATGTGATCTATTTAAGTATGAACTAATAGAGAACTATGATGTGTTGTACTTGTGGATTTATATTTTTATATTGCACATGAACTAACATTTGATTGTGCTATTAAAGGAATTAAGGTCTTGGATAAACCTTAAGAGCATATATATAAGACCTAAAACTAGAAAGGAGGGGTTTAGATATGAAATATTGAGGGAAAATAGAAATCATAGGATACATGTAAAATCAATAAGCATGTTCACCGTAATGTAATATCAAAATTAGTGTTGATCTAATTTATTATTATTATTTTATGTAAATATGAATTAGGAATTATAAATATAGTAAATACGTAGATCCTAAATCATTTCACACTCAAATATGTAGGAAAACAAAAGTTATTGAAACTTGTATGAAGTAAGTGTGAGCTAGCGTTAGGATATAATGAACATATTTACTAGATGAGATGGAGTGAAAGTGATTTGAGAGTGTGTAGGAAGGATGTGTAGAGTATTTTTGAAATACTCAAAATATGGGATTTTAAATCTAAGAGGAGGAAAAATTCACTTATTCGAGGAAAATTGACCCAGCTTGATTTTCTCCAATATTGAAGGATTGTTTCCTTTGCATGGTTAGACTAAATCTCTTATCTAACATTATGATCTTGTATACCTATAAAGACACTTTATGTGCTAAAATTTCATGATCATAGTTATGTAACGAATTAGATATTATTATTCTTCAAAACCCTATCTCTCCTCTTTGAATACTTAAAGAAAGGTTAGTTTGAATAGGTTGAATTTCCTTTGAATACCTATATAGAAATACTTTATAAGGGCATAAAATATTTATATTTTACCACTCAATGAAGGTGTAATTTTTTTGCATAGAAATGTGTTGTAAAAATGAAGACTCTAATGGTAAGTCTACTAATTCGAAATGATCTTTGGTAAAGGATAAAGACTTGAAAAATAACTTAGGAAGCCATGTAAGATGTCCACAAGCTTGATGTTGGATGATGTTACTGAGAGAGTGATTTAGCAATTGGTTTCTTTGTTGTGATCTTTTAGATAGTCCAAAATATTTGATAAATGCCAAGGATTAATTTCAAATTTTCATTGGTCTATATTTAGGTATCGACAATTAATAATAATCTATATTTAGGCATCAACAATTAATAAAATGAAACTATAAACATTATTCAATCATTACTAGAAATATAATTTATATTGTAATAATTTGGAGCAATCGTAATACAATATAAATTATGTGAATCTTCAAGATTAGAATAATTTTACTACTCCTAAAATATAATGAAAATAATAAGGTCATGCAAATAGAATGATATTACAAATACAACCTTGTAGATGATGAATCAAAATGCTTATATGTAAGATAAAAGGTAAGAATACAATTGTTAATATGCCAAAAAAATCAAGAACTAATAGTATGCTCTGGAAAGGTTATGAAATACTAGAAAGTATTGAGTTCAAATATCTCTATCTCAAATACTATTATAGGATTGAAGGCATCTACTAGTTGTAGGATTATTTGGCATTGAATATACACAACCTGGGTTTTGAATGCAGGTTCATTTAAATTTATAATTTTTTTAATAGAAATGAAATGCTATGATGATCTATGATGAAGATAATTTTTTTTCTTTTTTCCAAACCATGTATTGAATTTCTTTGAAGATGAGATACCTTAAAATTTCATAGAATTTTGGGTTGGATTGGCCTAAATAAACCCATAAAGGTTAAGAATTGCATGTGTATTGATACTCTAGAGAGGGCTCAAGCCTACATAGTTATCCCCAAGCTTATGATGAGATGTGACCAATAATATAGAATAAATTTCTATAGAATGAGACCATTGATTTAGATTTGTAACTTGAAAACATGACTATTAACCCTTCTATGATTCATATCTCTTCTCTTTAGGTCTAAAACATACCTTGGAAGTGTTAGAATTTGTAGTTTCATTTTCTACAAGTGATTCAGTAATTTTCATATGTTTTAAATGGATTAGATGTTTAAATACATGATTTTTTTTTCAATTTTCCTACCCAACCAACCCTTGAATCCTATTAAATTTTACTAAGAAAATTTTCCTATTTAAAAATATGACCTCTAAACAAGTAGAGGGTGGGTTTGTGATACAAGGGTAGGTTCAGGATGGAACCTACCCAAGGCCCAAAACCATCTTAAGGTTATGAAATCCAAAACTAGAAAAGTGTGGGATGTTTGTCTAAAATGCAAGTTATCTTCTATATAAATTGTAATGGTTACGATAATCCTAATTTGGAGAATGGAGTGAACTTATAGGATTTGAGAGTGTTTGGAAAGGAGAAACATGTGATAATAAGGTTAGTTATGTATTTATTGACCAAAATTTTGAAATAGTGTGAGGAAAGGAGAAACATGTGATAATAAGGTTAGTTATGTATTTATTGACCAAATGTTTGAAATAGTGTGAGAAATACTATAATAAAGTGTCTTAGAAAAATTGATGTATCCATAATTCACCCCATAAGTTTTGAATGAGTGCCACTTATTTATATTTACAAGGCCTTAATATTTATATAGTATTTCTATTAAATAATCTTGAATATATCAATCATTGCACTAGAATATTTCAAGACATGTATTTTGAAGTTCCATAATTCTTCATATTTAAGTGAGCATTCTAAAGAAATATCTTTACCCTTATTATTTTTGAGATTGTAAAAATAATTTTGATTTTTACACCTATGGGGATAAGTGCACCAAGTTGGGGGCCAAAAGGGGGTCTTAAGTGGACGCATTTTTATGAAAAATAATTTTTTTAACTTGTACGAGTTTTTGAAATAGTTACACTCAAAATTGGAAGATGTTGTGTAAACATGAATCATAGAATTTTGAGTCTAGTTTCTAAGCTACTAAATTTTATTGAAAATGGATAAGTTTAAGTGGGTAAAATAACTAAAATACCAACAAGTGCTCCTATTTTTGTTAAAAACATAACATAGTGACTTTCGTGCCCCCACCATTTTTGAGCACCATTTAGTAGTTTTGAAAACCCTTTTGTAGAAAGATAGCTAGGAGCATCTAGTTTGTGCTAGAATTTTTAAAATATTTTTTTAGCAAATATTTATTTTTTTATGATTTTTCTAGTACATAAATTTTATGTTTTGAAAAATAACGGAGCTCCAACTGTGCCCCCTAACTACCTAAAAAAATATAGAAAATTAGATTTTTTTGAATATGTATAGAATTAGGCCTAGTTTGTGCTAGTATATTTTTTTTTCAATTTCGATGACCCCAAAAAAGATACACGATGAAATATAGACATATTTAAACTTCAAAAAAACTATAAAAAGGCATAGTTGGAAAATAAATAATATGGAAACCTTTTATTAGTTAGAAAATTTGAAAAATTATATTTCTAGAAACAAGAAACTGTGCTATACTTCGTGGTATAATGTTTTTAAAACAAATCAATTGTTTTATGTTGATTTATCATAGGAAATGACATTTTTACATTTTCCTACAAAAACACATTGTTTGCTGTGTTTGTATAGGTCCATGCCTCAGGCTTGGGGATCCAACCAGATCCCAAGCCTTGAGGTATGGCTTGAAATAGTGAAAATGCAAAACGCATAACGTCGTCTGTTATAGTATAAACGCGCACATGTTCTCGTATAATATAAACATTGTATATGCTTGTGGAAATATTGTATGTATAAAAATAAATGTTTAAATTTATTTTAGTAAATATAAGAAATTAGGGTCACTCTACACCTTATGGAACTAGTCTCACAACTCCATTAGTCACGGTTTAGGAGATAGTTTTTATAGTATAATCTAGTCAGTACATAGGTAATTTTCAGGATTTCAGCATTCAACCTAAATCTTTTAGCATTTAAATTCTACAATCAAAACCCTAAACCCTAAACTCGAGGCCCTAAACCTAAACCCTAAACCCTAAACCATGATCCCTAAACCCTAAAACCTAAACCATAAACCTTAAACCATAAATCCTAAGCCATAAACCCTAATCCTTAAATATTCAGCCCTTACCCATGAGCCCTAAATCCTAAACCTTGAGCCTTAAGCCCTAAACCCTACCCTAAACCCTAAACCATGAACCATGAGCCTTAAATGTTAAACCCTAAACCCTAAAAAACTAAATCCTAAACCCTAAAACCTAACACATAAACCCTAAACCCTAAAGCATTAGCCCTAAGCCCTAAATCATAAACTAAAAGGAATGATAACCAGATCGTACCAAGTCAAGGAACATAGATGCTAATAAAACACCAAGATCTATAAGATGAAAGAAATTCACCAGAATAACTTTACATAAAACCTTTGCAAACAAATGAGCATAAATATCATATATTATTATGGAACTCAATGAAATACAATGAGAATGGGCTTTGATTATATAGGTAAGGAATAATAATCTAAGAACCCTAAACCAAAGGTCGTAGATCAAGCCATAAATCATGGAAAGAACTAGTCATCAAAGAACTAGTTAAGTCTATAGATTTACAAGAGAACTAGACATCAAAGATCTAGTCAATACCATAGATCAAGGAAAGAACTAGTCAATACCATAGATCAAGAAAAGAACTACACCTAACAACTAGATAATATCCCCCCTAATATCTAAATAAATAAAAGGAAATATCCACACACATAAGTGGGTGAGGATTTAAGTACAATAAAGGTAAATAAAGTACCTAGGTGAAAATGAGCTAAGGTAAATACCTACTCTAACATAAACAAGAAACCCTAAACCCCGAACCATGAGACCTAAACCCCAACCCTCAACCATGAGACCTAAACCCTAAACTATAAACCTTAAAACCTAAAAAAATCCTAAACCCTAAAACCTAAACAATAAATCCTTAACCCTAAACCCTAAACCCTAGACCCTAGACCCTAAACCTTGAGCCCTAAGCCCTAAACCCTAAACACTAAATCCAAAGCCCCGAGCTCTAACCCCTAAACCTTAAACCAATAACTCTGAACCCCAAACCTTAAGCCATAAACCATGAACCATGAACCCTAAAACCTAATCCCTAATCCCTAAACCCTAAACCATAAACCTTAAGCCTTGAACCCTACACCCTAATCCTTGAGCCCTAAACCCTAAACCTTAAACCCTGAGCCATGAGCCCTAAACCCTAAATCCAAATCCTTGAGCTCTAACCCCTAAACCTTAAACCCATAACTCCAAACCCCGAACCCTGAGCCGTAAACCCTAAACCATGCACCATAATCCCTAATCCCTAAACCCTGAGCCATGAGCCCTAAACCATAAACCATAAACCATAAACATTAAGCCCTAAATGTTAAATCCTAAAGGTCCAAAACCATAAACCATAAACCATGAACCATGAGCCCTAAATGCTAAACCCCTAAACCTCATATATTTCCAGTAGGTCTCATGAGTGAGTTCATCTTTTTGAATATCTTAGGACCATATTTCCTAGTCTTGTGCCTAGAACCATCATTAAGTCTGCTTTTACAACTACCTTGTTTATGAGAGGTGGGAATTTCCCTCCTTCAAAATATCAATAGATGAAAGACATCAAATTTTGATGAATCTCTTTGAATTTTGTTCCTACGAAGTCGATGAACCCTTTTCAATTGAATACTCTCTGTCAATACTAATAAGAATGGGTAAGACACAGAACATTACAATGAGTGAAATAGTTTGCATGCAATGGGAAGAAGAAGATAGCTCTGTATTGGGTAACATTTATTTGTACCAAATTATTCTTGGATATCTGTAATTTCCCTCCTTTAAAATATCAGTAGATGAAAGGCATCAAATTGTGATGACTCCCTTGAATGTTCTACCTACGAAGTAGATGAACCCTTTTTAGTTGAATACTCTCTTTATCAATACTTATAAGAATGGGTAAGACATAGAACATTACAATGAGTGAATGGGTGAGCCTAATCCATGAGCCTTAAACCCTGAGCCCTAAACCCTAACCCCTAACCCCTAAACCCTAAACCCCGAGCCTTAAACCCTAAACCCTAAACCCCGAGCCCTTTTTCCTAAACCCCCGAACCCCCGACCTTTAAAACATAAACCCTAATTCCTAAACCCTAAACCCTAAACCCTAAATCCTGAGTGTTAAACCCTAAACCCTATCACATAAATCCTAATCCCTAAACCCTAAACTCTAAGCCCTAAATCCTAAACCCTAAACCCTAAACCCAAAAACCTAAAACATGATCCCTAAACCCTAAACCCTAAACCCTAAACCTTGAGCCCTAAACCCTAAGCCTTGAACCCTAGGCCCTAAGCCCTAATCCCTAAGCCCTATTCCCTAAGCACTAAGCCCTAAGAAAAAACCCTAAACCACTGACCCTAAAAAAAAAAAAAACCCTCAACCCTAAAAAGTAAACCATGAGCCCTAAACCCTTAACCCTCAACTCTCGACCCTAAACCCTAAACCCTCAACCTTGATCCCTAAACCCTAAACCTTGAGTCCTAAACCCTAAACCATAAATCCTAAACCCTCAACCCTCAACCCTGAGCCATAAACCCTAAACCCTAAACCTTAAACCATGAACCCTAAGCCCTAAGCCCTAAGACCTAAACCCCCAAATCTAAATTATGAGCCTTAAACACTAAACCTTAAACCCTAAACTCTAAACATTGAGTCCTAAAACCCGAGACCTAATCCCTAAACCCTAAACCATAAATCATAAACCCTTACCCAAAGGAAATTCCTAATAAGATCATTCATTGCATTTCAGTGTGTAGGGAATAGTTTCTAAGGTGATCGATCGACTCATTTAATTTTCATGAGAGACTACTTCCTCTCAAGGCCTAAATAGGCATTTTTGGCCATTCTAGTAGCTAATTGAATACCCTTTAGAACAAGCTAAAATGATATAGTCATGTCACCTAGGTATCAAATACCATCATGTGTGAAGTATTAAGGAATCGTTTGTCTCCATAAGAGACAAATGAGCAAAACAATGTATGGGAATCATGAATTTGATTCCATGACAAGATACTTTTAGAGATGGGAAAGGTGAGGGGATAATAATTATATGGAGAACCATGTTTCTAAGAATGAGAAATCATCTCGAGTTCACTTAATGCAATTCACTTAGTACTATTCATAAAAACTCATTCAACACCTAGTAGTGTTATCACACCTTAAGGAGGAGGCACATTACAATCACCTCATTTTGGCAATAGGATAGGAATCCCATTCAGGAACAATCCTCTATATACAAAGTGAGGATCTCTTTTTAGTAAGAAGTAGAAAAGCATCATAGAGTTGATTCATGGTCACTAAAGTGAATTATGGACCAAATTTAAAAATTGGTACCAATTCAAGTAGTGGTAGGGCCAAAATCCAATTTAGAAGGTAAAAAAACCTTAAAAATGACTATATGCTTTCCCAAAACAAAGACCGACTACAATATATATGCCTTGAAAATTTTAGGTCCTTTGCTGAAATCCTGAAAATGAGTAAGTACTTGACTAGATTAGATTTTGAAAAACTATCTTCTAGATTATAACTGTTAGAGCTACGGGACCACTTCCATCAGGTGCAGAGTGACCCTAATTTCTTATATTTACTAAAATAAATTTAAAGTATAAGATTTATTTTATTATAAGAAATAATAAAAGAAATCTTACTTAAACATTTATTTTTGTAAGTATAAGACACCCAAATACACATACATAGTCCATAATATACAAAACACGTATGCGTTTTAACTTCTCTAAAACGCATACATGTTTTGTATATTATGGAACGCGTACACGTTTTGGGTTCTTCAAAATGCATATGCATTATAGGTTTGGTAATTACCAAACCAAAAAAATTAAAATGCGAGCATGTTTTAGCAAAACACGTACACGTTTCATTTGTTTTTGGGTTTTTCTCGACCTTTTGCCCCCTCAACTTCGTGCACTTACCTACGGGTACTTTAAAATATGATGAATTGACTTTAATTTTAGCTTGAGATTAATCAATATGAAAAACCTTGGACATTTTCATATAAAATTTTAGGAAGAAATGAGGGAGTTCCTACCGATCAACCAAATGATAATTTATTTGTGTAGTATATAAAACTGAAGTCTAAAATTTTATTTATTTCGATAGCATAAAATAAATACAACATAAAAAGTAATGATGGACAACCTATATTTAGGGATTGTAATTCTAACCTCTCCTTACCATAGTTTCTTGACTCATTACTTATATTGATGATGGACATGGACTTTAGCATCATTTGATTACCATATGTTTTTATTATGTTTCATGTGACGACACTTGTGTGATTTGGGTGCATAGTGCCAAGCTAGTACTATGGTTGATTCTTAGCTCAAACTTGTTATGATTTTGGATATCAACATATTATGCTTATATAGTATACTTATTTTCACATATGGTGGATTTTCTTATGGTTTCATTATATACCCGGTTATCATTTGAATTAAAATGGCTAATTGGATTTCACCATGTGTTACTTAGATGGTTAATATATTTTGGATTAGCATGGAGGTATACGTTTAGCATTAGTCATTTCGTGATAACATCTTTACATTATTCGGTATAGTTAGCATGATTTATTAAGATTGTTTAATTTTTATATTTTATTGGGCAGGTATGTTTAATGTTTGCATTGAGTGTGCATATTACAGGGCACAAGAGAACATGGGTTTAAGAGCTACACTTTGGGTTTGCACAAGTGGCTGAATGGGCCGAGTCCTAGCCATGTTTATTGTGTGAAGCCCTTTTTGTTGTTGCACATTTTATTTGGGCACCATGGGTGATCCCTACTTGTAAAATTTTATTATTTGTAATTTATTTAGTTGTATTGAGTTTGTTTAGGGACCTAGTGGTTCCTACTTGTGGTAATTTGTGTTTAAGGTTAATTAAGTGGGTTTTTAGAGGTATAGACCAACAAAGTGCAACTTGGGTGGGCCCCACCACATCAACTCTTGTGCTATTTAGCACAAACTCGGATTTGGGCTAAACGTGGAAATCTTGGTGATCACTTTTCATTATGGGAACTTCCTATGATGGAAAAGGACCCTTGGACCCTACCTATGGGTAGGGGGTCTATTTTCAAGACCAAATGGTAATTTCCTCCCCATTTGACCCCTCACACATCAATTTTCTTGGAAGTTAGTTGGTTTTTGTGTGTGTATTAAAAGTTGTAGGAGGTTTGGTTTTAATCAATTTTTTTGGGTAATTTGGAGTTTACCTCAAAATGAGAGTTGTTTTATTCTTGTTTTTTTTTTGGAATATTTGTGTGGGGAGAAGAGAAGGGTGACACATGTCACCCTCTCATTTGGGGGAATTGTTTATTGGTTTTATTTTAATATTCCCTCATGGAGAGGGGTTGGGACTCTTTGGTCATTCTTGCATTTTGGTGTTGGAGATTTTGGGTGTGCTTGTGGAGCTAGGAGCTTTGGATTGTGGATTGCATAGATATTTTGGAGAGCTTGTTTGAGGTATGCCTCCTTGTTCTTCAACTATGTTTTTTCATGGAAAATATCTTGTGTTTATGAAATGAAAATGGTGTTTATTTTGTGTTGAATTATGGGTGTGTATGTGGATTTTTGTTATTGTATTTTTTCTCCATCCATCATGCTTGTGATGGATTTTGGAGTGTTGGGGAAGAGGGTGGAAAACCCTTATCACCACATGGCTTGATAGGTAAGCCATAATGGTATTCTTTATTCCTCCCCTCATATGGTTTGATGTGGGAAAAGATTTTCATATGGTTTGTACTTCTTTCCCCATCCTCGCAAGGAAATATTAATGGTTTGAAAATCTTTCCAAAGAGGAGGCTTGGTGCATGAGTTGGAGATATAAGGAGAGTGTTGGATATTTAATTTTTATTTCCTATGGTTGGATTCACCACTTGGGTTCATATTTGATTTCTTAACACTCTTCCCCATTTTGGGGGAAAGCATGGAGATTCTCCCTTATGTGTTGTTTGATTTTGGTTTTTTGTATGTGATTAATGTGCTTGCATGTATGTTTTCCCTTCCCTTTTCACTTGTGCAAAACTGAGGCATGTATCCTCTCTCTCCCATGGTCTTGGAGGGAGGCTAACATGTCCTCCATGTATTGGAGATGACATGTAATGATGCCAATAGATTGAGAGGTAGTTCGATACATTCCTTATCTCCTTATGATTTGAAGATCTTATGGAGTGGAAAACATGCATATTTTAGCTTGAATATTGATGAAGAAGAAATGGAGACTTTGTCATGTTGTTTCCCCAAATTTTGGGGAAGGCGTTTCCACTTTGATTTGACTTGGGTTTTATAAAATATGTTGTAAACTCTCCTTGTAGTCTCCCATCTTGGGAAGTGATTGTATCTTGAGAAAACAAGTGTTGTAACAAGTGTTGTGTCCTCTTAAATCTTGGAAAGAGTCTTGTAAAGCCTTGTATTGTAACATCTTGGTGGATTGTAAACTTGTTCCACATTATGTGACAAAATCATGCTTTAAATCTTCTTATATTGTGTAGCTTTGCATGGTAAAGGTTGAATGGAAATTATATTTTAAAGGGAATGGAAGATATGATTAAGTTGGAAAAATATGGGTATCTTGTATCTTATTTGGGTTGAGAACTATTAAACATTTTAAGTTCTACCATACATTTTGGCTTGTAATAATAGCTCTCCCTTACTTTGTCTTAAGTGAAATGTAAGAAAAAAGAGTGCACTATAGTGGTTACCTTTGCTTATAGGTTTGCATACATGCTTAAGAGAAAAGAGATATCTTCTTAGTATTCTCCTTCATCTATCCAAAAAGGTTTCGTGTGATATAAGTTGTAGCAAAGGAAAAATAAATAAAAGTAGTTAGTTATGGGTTTAAAATAAATATACTTGATTATATTGGAAAGGAAGACCTTTAAAATATGTATTGAGAGATGGTTGATAATTCTAATAGATTCCTCTTATTGAATTTTAGATGCAATCCTTATTGTTTTCTTATATACACTTCACTTCCAATATTTAAAGTGGGAAAAGGAAGAATAAATTGAATCCATCTCTTATCTTGAAAACCATTGCATTTACTTTAAATTATATGAATTGGTTTTGGTTTAAAGGAATGTAATTAGATGTTTGGTTGAAACAAGAATGAATTTTTACCTTATGTAAATCATTTAGTATATGTCTTTTCTGGTTATTGTTGTTAAGGTTGTAAACAAGAATTAAAGAGAGCCCATTTTAAATTTCATGCTCATTAAGACTTGCAGCTTTAAGTATGTTAAATACCTAAATAAATCTATATATATATATATGTACACTTGGATATATATATTGATAAAACTCTCGTTTAAATTTCCTGGAATTTACATCTTCATTTATAAGGAATACTACCAAGCCTATTAAAAAAGAATCCTCTTTTATATAAATGTATATATATCTGTGTGTGTGTATTTAAATATTACAAAAAATTTGTATTTGATAACATGAATAAAAAAATAAATAAAGGTTGTGTGGAACTATAGTTAGGTATATATATTAAAAACCCGTTTTAGCCAACAATATGGCTGGGTATTGTATGAAGGAGAATAAAATATAAACAAGAAAAAATATGTGAGTTTTGGTGGGGGCGGCCGTATTCCCTCCCTTTACCCTATAGCCACTAATTCTTATACAATGTGGTGTGGCATCGCATAATACCACTTAACTTCACCGATACCCCCTACGGCCTCGACCGCCTTCCATAAGCCACCTTAAGAAAATAAAACCCTACATTTTTATATAATCCAAATCTTGTGTGTGTGTGTGTGTGTGTGTGTGTGTGTGTGTGTGTGTGTGTGTGTGTGTGTGTGTGTGTGTGTGTGTGTGTATAGATCTATATACATACCCTTTCAACAAAGATTAAAACTATGGTCTTTAGCAATGGAAATTGTAATAAATAAGAAAAATAAGGAAACCCAAGTAGGGTAAATTATTTCCCTTAATAAATAAAAGAAAATAGATCATTCCTCTCCATGGAATGTAGTTCTACAATCCTCCATGACTTCCCACTCCATTCTTCTTCCTCCTCCTTCCAAACCCTACCTACACAAAAAAAAAGAAAAAAAAAAAAACAAACAATGAAAAGAAAAGAAAGGAGAGCCTTTAGTGTAGGATTAGGGCTATTTCCAAATCCATAGATCAAGGGCTAGATTTAATCCAATTGCCCAAAACTAACCCTACACTTCTTTTTAAGTTATGGGTTTTTAATTTTTTTTTTTTTTAAATTTATGGAAAGGGGGGTCATTAAAAAAGAAACGGGTGTGGTTGAGTTATTTAAATGGATTAAAATTATTTAAAGTGGGTATTTTAGAGATAAATTTTAAAATAAGGATCTTAATTTATTATTGAGAAAATAACTTAGTGTTGTAGTGTAAAGGGTTTTCACTTAGGTATGATTTATTTAAATATTTTGTGTAGGGGTGATAAAATATTAAATCAGAATTTAGTAAGTTAATGAATTAAATAAAAAATATAATACAGATCAAGGTGATCTTTAACCGGCATGAATGATCCTTTAAAAAGAATTATCACTAATATAACACTTTAATTTTTTTTATCTAAAATCTTTTCGGCATTTGGATTGTTTTCTAGTCATGCGAATTTGGGGCATTACATTTGGTATTAGAGTGCAGGTTCAAACACCGGACACTCTGGGTGAAACTTTAAATTAATTAATAATGGTTAAAGTAATAAACAAAAATATTCAAACCGTTTCCGCAACCATATACAACTTAATAACATACCATTTCATTTCGTACACATGATGGCATCTACAGACAGACCCTAATCCATTAGGACTTGGGATGTAGATCACCTACACCCGATCCGTGCCCTCGAGCTTGGACCACATATTAGAGGCACTTCAGTAGCATCAATAGGTGTGTATAGGTGTTTTGCTTGCCCAGCATCATGAGCCGAGAGAGGAGGATGTTTTTCAGGGAGATGATACACCGCCAAACGAGGGCGCACATTCGAGCCACATCAACATGACACTCAGAGATGGGAGAGGTCTCTTATCCCTTCCCTTCACCATGAGAGAGTGTCCTCGCATCGTCGTAACCACTCTCACAGCCTTGAGGGGCCATTTTAGGATGGAAGACCACATTTTCCAATAGAGAGGATGATTGGACATCAACGTCAGATCGGACATGAAGTGTGATTAGAGACCTTCTTCTCTTGATCTACGCCTACTTACAATGGCACTTTTGATGGATTTGGGCCTAAGTCATGGCTCCTCAGCCTCGATAATTGCTTTTGGATTGCACTCATATGAGAGCAATGTCAAGGCTAGGTTCTCTATATACACCTCCTCCGTGATGCAACAAATATGTAGTGGAGGAATGAGGAGTGAAAGCTCCACTTGACTAGAGACATAATGACTTTGGGAGCTATTTGAGGAGTGCTTTAGAGCATGTTATATGTCTGAGAACTTCAGTTCAGAAGAGGATTGATGAGTTCCATGACCTACATAGGGCTCAGCATGGTTGCATAGTATGAGAGTAGATTTATGGATTTGTTGCAGTATGTGGACTATCTACAAGATGAGAAATTACAAGTTAACAGGTTCATTCGGGGACTAGAATGTAGATATAGCCAAGGTAGTTAGGATGTTATCTCCTCCTACACTTGAGAAGGCCATAGAGAAGGCCTACCTAGCTGAGGAGAACAGGAATAGGCCAGAGCACAGAGACAGAAACATGGGTAAGTTTTAGGAGAAGATGTAGTCATTTTAGGATCAGAGGTCACGGGGTACTGACACCACCCCCTAGAGGAGGATTTAGGCCTCCATAGTCAGTATCGAGGCCTCCACAACACACACAGCAATAGTCACAACATCATGCTCACTAGAAGTAGAGGGCTAGGTAGACTTAGAGCATGCAGAGAGGAGGAGTTTGAGGAGGTTTTGGTGGGGGTAGAGATAGGAGACAGGGTACCCAAAGGTAAAACCAACTTGACTCAACAGTATCTCTAGGGTAGGTCGGCTAACAAGATCATTGCATCGAGTATAGGAGGGACCACTTCTCAAAGAGGTGCAGTAGGATGTTTCATTTGTGGGTCCCCTAATCACTATGTGTGTATGTGTACACAAAACCCACCACCATTGATAGATAGAGAGATCCTATCTCCGAGAAGAAAATGGGAGATGTTGGATGTACCCATCGTGTCTACGTAGTAGTAGATAACCACCAAGATGAGCATCAAGCCATGATTATCGAGATGACATGTACTATCAAGGGTATTTTTGTCTCATTTATTTTTTATTCAAGAGCATCATATTCATTCATTTATATCACCATCTATAGTGGACCAATGTGGGCTAGTGGTGGTTAGGAAACCAGATAGTTGGTAGGTTGAGTTGGCCTCTGGGCCAAACTCATAGTAGATACCTATGTGGAGAGTTGTGTACTTGATTTGGGAGTATTCTCCACTACCTTGGACCTTCGAGTGTTACCATTAGGATCCTACTGAGGTTGTTTTGGGCATGGATTGGCTTGAGTCTCATCAAGGCCAAAGTAGACTGTAGGGGTAAGATTATAGAGTGTCGGGATGACCTTGGGAATTTAATTATTATCTCTGGATGCAGAGGCCTATCTCATTGCGTATGATCTCGCTAAGCAACTCAAGCAGAGCATGCAAAAGGGTTGTCAATTATTTTCTATCACTATCAGTGACCGATCGAGAGTACTTAGATCATTCACCTCTTGATGAGCATGCAATATTAAAGGAGTATATAGATGTGTTCCCATGAGAGCTTCTTGGGTTACCACCCCATAGAGAGGTGGATTTCACCATAGATCTAGTACTAGGAGCAACACCAATTTCTAGGGCACCTTATCGGATGATGACTCCAAAGCTTCATGAGCTCAAGATTCAGCTAGAGGAGTTGTTGGAGAAGGGCCTTATTCACCCTAGTGTGTCCCCATGGGGAGTGCCAGTTATTTTTGTGAAAGAAGGATGGTTCTCTTAGGCTTTGTGTTGATTTCAAGAAGCTTAATAAGGTCACAATTAAGAACCGTTATCCACTTCCATGGATTGATGACTTGTTTGATCAGATGAGGGGTGCCAGAGTGTTCTCCAAGATTGATCTCAAGTCAAGATATCATCAGTTGCACATTACAGATGCAAATATTCACAAGACAAATTTTTGCACACTTGATATGGGCATTATGAGTTCACGGTTGTCCCTTTTGGCTTGACCAATGCCCCAGCTGTCTTCATGAGCCTCATGAATGGGGTATTCAGACCTTTTAGATCACTTTTTTTGGTGTTCCTTGATGATATATTGATTTATTCTCATTCCAAGGAGGAACACGAGGAGCATTTGAGACAGTACTACAGGTTTTGAGAGAGTCATAAGTTGTTTGGGAACTTGAAAAGTGTAGTTTCTTTCGAGAAAGATTTAGTACTTGGGTCACATCATTTTAGGAGAGGGTATCTCGGTAGATCCCTCTAAGATATGAGCCATTCTTGATTGGCCACACCCACATCAGTTACAAGGTGAGGAGTTTCATGGGATTAGCAGGGTATTACCACAGGTTTGTACAAGAATTTTCTAGGATTACACATCCTATTACTTCTCTTCAATGAAAAGGGAAGAAATTTGATTGGTCGAGAAGTGTGAGCATGATTTTTAATTGCTTAAGGAGAGATTGACCATGGTGCCTATCTTAGCAGTTCCGGATCCGAACAGAGGAGTTTGTGGTTTGTACATTGATGCTTCACTAGAGGGTTTGGGAGAAGTTCTTATGTAGGAGCATCGGGTTATTTCTTTTGAGTCATGTAAGCTCAAAGATTATGAGCTTAACTATCCTACCCATGACTTGGAGCTTGCAGCAGTTTTTCATGCTCTAGTGCATTGGCATCATTTCCTTTTGGGTAGGCCATTCATTTTGAGGATAGATCATCATATCCTTCAACATATCT
Source organism: Taxus wallichiana var. yunnanensis (assembly GCA_018340775.1). NCBI lineage: Eukaryota > Viridiplantae > Streptophyta > Pinopsida > Cupressales > Taxaceae > Taxus > Taxus wallichiana. Next base: position 408,809,358 of record CM031243.1, on the reverse strand, counting down.
TCTCACAACCAAACCTCAATGCTTGCCAATGGTGTTGGATGGAGTTCTTATGTGAGTATGACATGGAGGTTCAATATATCAAAGGAAAGGAGAATGTCATTGCATATGCACTTAGTAGATGATGACATGTGATTGCTTCCATGACATTACGTTACATCTTGAGAGGTAGGATTCTTTAGCACCTCATAGGAGATAGATTCTATGAGGGTGCTAAGCAGATGTTTGAGTCACAGGTTCCTTTAGAGGGAGATATTTTCAGGTGTGTTTTAGAGGTAGATGGTCTACTTTGGTTTCAAAGGCACATTTATGTGCCTAAGATAGGTGATCTTCTACAGATTCATTCTTTCAGAGGCTCATCGAGCCCCATATGCAGCACATCCAGGAGTGAAGAAGATGCATGCTGATTTGAGAGAGTTATATTATTGGCTTGATCTTCGATGGGATATATCATATTTTTAGCATGTTGCCTTGAGTGTCAGAGGGTCAAGGCCAAGAATTCTCATCCCGCATGACTCTTATATCCTCATGATATTCTCCGAGTGGAAATGGGATGTCATCTCCATGGATTTCATTGTCAGACTCCCTATGTCTTCTTATCATCATGATGCCATTATGGTCACTATGGATAAGTTGACCAAGGTTGTGCACTTCTCTTGCCAACCAAGGTCACCTATAATGCACAAGCCATCACCAAAGTGTTTATGGAGGACATTTTCAGATTACATGGATTCCAAAGACCATCATCAATGATAGGGACACCATTTACACTTCAATTTTGGACTTCCTTTCAGGCCACTCTAGGAACACAAATTAATTTCAGTTCAACATATCACCCAGAGATAGATGGAAAATTGAGAGGGTTAATCAGTACTTGAGGACATGTTGAGGATGTATGTGATGGACCAGTAGAAGAAGTGGGAGGATTATCTACACCTGGTTGAGTTTGCATACAACAACAACTATCATAGTTCTATCGGTATGGCTCCCTATCAGATTTTTATGGATGACCTTGCAGACACCTTTGAGTTGGGACAAGCTAGATGACATGATTGTACTTGGGCCAACTTACCTTTAGGACTTGGAGCAGCAGGTTATATTGATTAGGAAACATCTTGAGTAGGCTAGAGCATGCCAAAAGGCGTATGTAGACACCAAGAGGACCGATCGTCACTTTTAGTGGGTGACAAAGTCTTCTTGAGGGTTCATCCACATAAGATCCCAATCCACTATGGAAAGGGTTCTAAGCTTTCACCTCATTTTGGGGGCCATTTGAGATCTTGAGGTCATAGGTCCAGTTTCCTACCGCTTAGCTTTTCCACCATGCCTTGCATGGGCCCACGATGTGTTTTCATGTTTCAGTATTATGTAGATATGTGCCTGATATTTCTCATGTATTGGATTGGTCAACATTACAGGTGGAGGATGGAGGACAAGTGGAGACTGGATCCCATGCGCATCTTGGAGCACAGAGATTGGCCCTTTGGGGGTGAGACTTGGACTAGGTTAGAGTGCAGTGGGACATATATGATGAGACAAAAACTACATGGGAGGATGCTACACCATTGAGGGCTCGATATCCTATCTCTTCTAGTGACTTCCGGAGGAAGTCTAATTTTAGGAGAGGGGATGTAGTGCCCACCTCTTCTTACCATAGTTTCTTTTTGACTCATTACTTATATTGATGATGGACATGGACTTTAGCATCATTTGATTACTATATGTTTTTATTATGGTTCGTTTGATGACACTTATGTGATTTGGGTGCATAATGCCAAACTAGTATTGTGGTTATTTCTTAGCTCTTGCACATGTTATGATTTTGGATATCAACATATTATGTTATAGTTGACTTCATTTCACATATGATGGATTTACTTATGGTTTCATTATATACTTGGTTATCATTTGAATTAAAATGGCTAATTGGATGTCACCATGTGTTACTTGGATGGTTAATATATTTTGAGCTTAGTATGGATGTATATGTTTAGCATTAGTCATTTCATACTGACATTATTTGGTATAGTTAGCATGATTTATCCATGTATGATTTATTTAGATTGTTTAATTTATATATTTTATTGGGCATGTATGTTTAATGTTTGCATTGAGTGTGCAAATTACAGGGCACAGGAGAACGTGGGTTTCAGGGCTACACTTTAGGTTTGCACAAGCGGCCGATTGGCCGAGTCCTAGCCATGTTTGATTGTGTGAATCCTTATTTTTTTTTACATGTTGTATTTGGGCACCATGGGTGATCCCTACTTGTAAAATTTTATTATTTGTAATTTATTTAGTTTTATTGAGTTTGTTTAGGGACCTAGTGGTCCCTACTTGTGCTAATTTGTGTTTAATGTTAATTAAGTGGGTTGTTTGAGGTATGGGACCACCTAAGTGCCACTTGGGTGGGCCCCACCACCTCAACTCTTGTGCCATTTAGCCCAAACTCGGATTTGGGCTAAAAGTGGCAATTTTGGTGATCACTTTTCATTTGGGAACTTCCTATCATGGAAAAGGACCCCTTGGACCCTACCTATGGGTAGGGGGTCTCTTTTCAAGGCCAAATGGGAGTTTCCCTCCCATTTGACCCCTCACACATCACTTTCTTGTAAGTGAGTTGGTTTTTGTGTGTATTAAAATTTGTAGAGGTTTTGGTTTTAATCACATTTTGGGTAATTTGGAGTTTACCTCCAAAATGAGAGTTGTTTTATTCTTGTTTTTGTTTTTGGAATCTTTGTGTGGGGAGAAGAGAAGGGTGACACATGTCACCCTCTCATTTGGGGGAATTTTTATTGGTTTTCTTTTAATATTCCCTCATGGAGAGGGGTTGGGACTTTTGGTCATTCTTGCATTTTGAGTGTTGGAGATTTTGGGTGTGTTTGTGGAGCTTGAGCTTTGGATTGTGGATTGCTTAGAGTTTTTGGAGAGCTTGTTTGAGGTAGGCCTCCTTATTCTTCTACTATGTTTTTGCTTATGGAAAATATCTTGTGTTTATGAAATGAAAATGGTGTTTTGTTTGTGTTGTTGTTATGTGTTGGATTATGGGTGTGTATGTGGATTTTTGTTATTGTATTTTTTTCTCCATCCATCATGCTTGTGATGGATTTTGGAGTGTTGGGGAAGAGGGAGGAATACCCTTCTCACCACATGGCTTGATGGGAAAGCCATGATGGTTTTCTTTATTCCTCCCCTCATATGGTTTGATGTGGGGAAATATTTTCATATGGTTTGAACTTCTTTCCCCATCCTTGGCAAGGAAATCTTAATGGTTTGAAAAGCCTTCCAAGGAGGAGGCTTGGTGCATGGGTTGGAGAGATAAGGAGGGATTTTGTGTTTGGAGAGATAAGGAGGTTGTTGGAGTTTTACTTTGTGTTTCCTATGGTTGGATTCACCACTTGGTTTCATATTGGTTTCTTACCACTCTTCCCCATTTTGGGGAAAGCATGGAGCTTCTCCCTTATGTGTTGTTTGATTTTTGTTTTGTGTATGTGAAAATGTGTTTACATGTATGTTTTCCCTTCCCTTTTCACTTTGTGCAAAACCAAGGCATGTATGCTCTCTCTCCCATGGGCTTGGAGGGAGGATAACATGTCCTCCATGTATTGGAGATGGCATGTAATGATGCCAATAGGTTGGGAGGTAACCGGGCCCTATCTCCTTGTGATTTGAAGATCTTATGGTAACATCTTGGTGGCTTGTAAACTTGTTCCACATTATGTGACAAACTCATGCTTTAAATATACTTATATTGTATAGCTTTGCATGGTAACGGTTGAATGGAAATTGTATTTTAAAGGGAATGGAAGATATGATTAAGTTGGAAAATAATGGGTATCTTGTATCTTATTTGGGTTGGGAATTATTAAACATTTTAAGTTCTAACATAAATTTTGGCTTGTAATAATAACTCTCCCTTACTTTTTCTTAAGTGAAATGTATGAAAATAGAGTTCACTATAGTGGTTACCTTTTCTTATAGGTTTGCATACTTGCTTAAGAGAAAAGAGATATCTTCTTAGTATTATTCTTCATCTATCCAATAATGTTTCATGTGGTATAAGTTGTAGCAAAGGAAAAAAACATTGGTTATGGTTTGAAAATAATTATACTTGATTAGATTGGAAAGGAAGACCTTTTAAATATGTATTGAGGTATGGTTGATAAGTTTAATAGATACCTCTTATTGGAGACTTTTAGATGCAATCCTTATTGTTTTCTTATAAGCACTTTAATTCCAATATTTAAAGTGGGAAAAGGAAGAATAAATTGAATCCATCTCTTATCTTGAAAACCATTGCATTTACTTTACATTCTATGAATTGGTTTTGGTTTAAAGGAATGAAATTAGATGTTTGGTTGAAACAAGAATGAATTTTTATCCTATGTAAATCATTAGTATATGCCTTTACTAGTTATTGTTGTTAAGGTTGTAAAAAAGAATTAAGGAGAGCCCATTTTAAATTTCAGGCTCATTAAGAAGTATGTTAAATACTTAAATAAATAGATATTTACACTTGGATATATATATATATATATATATATATATATATATATATATATATATTTATAAAACTCTCATTTAAATTTCTGGAATACTACCAAATAATCCTCTTTATACATACATACATACATACATACATACATACATATGTATGTATGTATGTGTATGTATGTATGTATGTATATATGTACATATGTATATATGTGTATACATATGTACATACACACACACACACACACACACACACACACACACACACACACACACACACACACACACACACACACACACACACACACAGGATTATTTGGTAGTATTCCAGAAATTTAAACGAGAGTTTTATAAATATATATATCCAAGTGTAAATATCTATTTATTTAGGTATTTAACATACACACACACACACACACACACACACACACACACACACACACACACACACACACACACACACACACACACACACACACACACACACACAGATATACATATATATCTATATTTATAGGTGTGTGTGTGTGTGTGTCTATATATAATCTTGAATAAATTTTGTATATATAAAACAATATTAAAAACCTATTTTAGCCGAAATACAACCATTATTATATGAAGGAGAATAAAATATAAACAAAAAAAAGGTATGAGTTTGGGGGTGCGATTGGGGCGGGAGGGCGTGCAGTTTATAAAATATAAAATATAAATCTGTAGAATCTAGGGTTAGGATTTTTTTAATCCAATGGCCCAAAACTAACCCTACACTTCTTTTTAAGGTTTTTAATGAGTTTTTTTAACAAATATTTATGGAAAGGGTGGGGTCATAAAAAAGAAATGGGTGTTGGTGAGTTATATAAATGGGGAAAATTATTTAAAGGGGATACTTTACATATAACTTTTAAAATAAGGCACTTAATTTATTATTGAGAAAATAACTTTGTGTTGTAGTGTAAAGGGCTTTTTCTTAGGTATGATTGGGTCAAATATTTTGTATAAGGGTGATAAAATATTAAATCAGACTTTAGTAAGTTAATAAATTAAATAAAAAAATATAATACTGACCAAGGTGCTCTTTAACCTCATGTGAATGACCATTTAAAATGAATTAGCACTAATATAATACTTTAATTTTTTTAATGAGAAATCTTGGTGTTTGGATTGTTTGGATTAAATTAGGGCTGTCCAAATGTAGAATGTTAATTAAAAAACCCTATATATGCTCCCCTTTGAGGAGCGTATAAAATTTTGAGTCTCATATCTCAAAAGAGAGGATTACATGTAGGCCATATATATTGATTTTCTTTTGAAAATTTCCATTTACATAAGAAATTGACCACTTTCTTGTAGCATGCAAATGGTCATCTTTTGGCATAAATAGTTCCCTTTCCCTTTTACCCCTTAGACATGCTTTGTCAAGTTTTGTATCTCTTTTGGTTGGCCTTCTTGTCCTTTGTGTGTCATCTTGAATGCCAATAAATTATAATTTTAATTTCAAAAATCCTATATAAACATAGATGGATTAATGCATATAAGGGTTGATAAAGCAAACAAAAAAGATACAAGAGACAATCAAGAAAATGGACTTGGGCATATATAGAGATAGTACAAGATCATAGGAAAAGTCTAATTTAATTTCTTAAATACTCTTTTAAAGAAGGCCTAGAAGTATAAAAAAGCATAGGTTATGAGTATATAGAGAAGCTCGAGGCTTCCCTGATTCATTATATATTAGGGATGGATCACTTGCATACATGAAATTGCATGAGCCTTGAGCCTTGATTATTAACATAATATGTAGAGTAACTCCCAACTTACGGTGGTTCAAATCAATACCATTATATATTTCTTTTCATTTTAAGTGTATGACAAATGTTGAGGCTAAATTAGGAGATAGATTGTACAAGGACAAAAAAGTGATCTAGAGAATTCTAAACAAGGTTATGTGCCTCCATGCACTTCAGAGTCTAATGTGAAGGTAAATTTCATTTTGCATGTACAATTGAGATACAAGCTTACACAAGGCACAATAGACTTTGGGTGTCTAATTTTTTTGGGCTTTCTTATGGATATTTTGATACTAATTTTCTAAAATTGTATCTTACGTAAAAGTTTTATCCTTCTAAACTCTAACTTCCCTTTACCATTGCTCTAGTTCCCAACATTTAATATCTTCCTATTATTACAAATTATCAAAAATGTTCAAATTAATATTTTCTTTTTATAATTATGTATTTACTATTAATTAAATCTAATCATAACTTAGTGTATTGCATTTTAAACCACCTTTAGCTAATATTTTAAATTAAACAATCTACATGGCTATATTAAGAGTTGAGATTAGTTACATTTTGTATTTTTATGAGAATGAGATCAATTGGTTAAAAGTGTGGGCGCTATTCCATCCTTGTTTCTGGTTAAAGATTGATAAAATCAATTGACTAAAATAGGTAGACTTCTTCCTTGTTCCATCTATTCTAAGGGCACGTTTAAACAAATTTTGAAACCATAAAATGATGTATTGAAAAAACATATCTGTCATACATATTGGAACGTATGAGGGTAGAGCAGTCACTCACACAGAGTCAAATCAAAGTAATATTTCCAACTAGCATACAATATCAAAGACTTGAAATAGTTATCGAAAACAAATAATTTTTGAAAACAGTCAAAGCAAATATGCTTGTTTCAGTATGCAAATAGTCAAGCATTGCTCATGGATTGGCCCACAGGAACTGCCATCCCCATCCCAATCCCTTGTTGTTGCTGTAGTTTTTGTAGGTTTCCCGTCCATCCTGCATCAACAAAAGCAAATAAATCAATCAATAACAATATTGCAAACAATTGTATAGATTAAAATTTGATTATTCAACAAATATATTACCGAGAGCAGGGTCATATCCTTTATGCTTTAGTTCTCTATATTCCTGGCACATAGCACAGGATTCGCAAAAACAATGAATGAGACAATCCCGCACGGGCCCTCCGTCAAGTTAAATTTGGCCCTCATCTTAGTTCGGTTGAAGCACGAATAACAGCACGCACACCCAGTAAAAAACAGCAGCACGGCGTAGATCGCTCCGCTCAGAATACATGCTGCGTCCACCCATTCATTCCTTCAATATAAAACTATACAGATAAATTGCTTCCTGTAAATTATGTATACAGTTACACTTACGTGGAGAACCTTGGTCGACTATCTCCGCTATTTGGCCGAACGTGATGCAGGGACAACAACATGTCACGCAACCTGTATAATATTTCAGTATTTTTAGTTTTTAGTTTAGTTTCTTCACAGTCATAATGAATAATATTCTTCTGGATTAGTCTGTGTAGAAAACAAAATTCTAACGCATCAATATATTAACCACGAATCAATACAATAGCCTTACACAATAATAAGGTCTCTATCTGTTAGAAAGACTCAACTCAACACTATTAACCACCAAAGTTACACGATAAAAAGGTGGTTGGAAAGAATCGCTACCTAATATCTATATGTGTTAGAAAGACTAGACTTAACACAAATCAAAATGTTACAAAGATAGCCAAAAGACTGAATCTACATAATAACGATAGAAACTAGAGAGTCAAATAAAAACAGCAACACTATCAGGAAGTGGCAGATCAAGGAGAACCCCAAACCAATAGGCTCATCCTCCATAGGATCCTGCCACCCATTCAAGAGCTGAGAATTATCCTGCAGAGCCAAAGGCAGGTCATGATTCCCCAGTCATGTAACAGAAAGCCAACAACATCAAGCCACCTTGCACCAAAGAAAGCCAACATGACAGACTTAAAAATAATTAGCAAGGATTATCTCCTGTTTTAAATTTTATTGTTGGGTACATCTTCATAAGATTGAAAATGGATATAGCAATAAAATCCGAAATGGCCAACAATTTGTTTTTACTTGCAGAGATAATTCCAGAAGAATATTATTTATATACATAATTATCAATTACATTTAAGAAATACACAAGCCTTGCAAACATATGTGATGTTTAAGTTGAGCAAGTTTATACATACAGTTAGAAATGTCATTTCCGCAGGCGAAGAGTCCAGAAGACCACTCAGTGGGAGGGGAGGATGACCCACGCCCTGTTGAGGGTAAACCTGGTACTGCTGCTGCTGAGCATTAGGAGGAGACATCTTGATCTTCTTTGCTGCTTCAGCAAGGTTATTGCAAATTATTGCTATCACTTAATGGAGTTAGGGGGATAATTTATACAGGTTTAATGTAATTAGCAAGCGTTGACCATGTTTGTTAGCTACCCAGATGGGTGTTTTCAGACAAATGTATCTGCAGCTGGGTACAAAGACCAGGGGAAGATAAGTGTTATGCTATAAATTATTTCATTTATTGGAAGGATTATAAAGACCATATAAACATATGGAATGATTTGAATACAATGCATCAACCGTTCAACAACTGGAAAAATTATGAAATGCTTATTTTGCCAGCTGAATTCTGGAAGAAAGGCTGTTAAAGATCGTCTAACGCGGATTTTCCTCCGTGGAGCATGCAATGATGAAGAAAACCAGCGAGCTTCTCTATAGAATATTGAATGTAACATGGAGGTATACATTCAAGTTTTGGCAAGAGTGTTTTAAAAATATTCGTTTTATTTACAAGACTTAAGTAACGTGGACTTTCCTCGTTGCATAGGTTTGGTTTTAATTATTTAGATTATTTAAATGTTGATACCAATGTGCATTATATAGTTTAATTTAGCGGATCATGAATAGTTGTCTAAATTATAAAGAAGGTTGGATATTGGGATCCTAAGTCACCTTCAACTTGTGTTCGATTATAAATCCGTTATCTTGGGATGTGGATAATGGAGCGGGTCTCCTTCAAAGGCGATTGAAAATGGGGGTACAAACTAGTAGTAAAGTTATTTAGTTTTCCCTAAACCACCTTCTCATAAATATTGTAAAGAAGGGTTTAAGCTTTAGAATCACTTCTAGGCATATGTTCAAAGGTGGTGTTTTCTAGTTCAATTTGTGTAGTGGAGGAGAAATTTCAAATCCCCAAAATATGGATGAATGAGCGGCTTTGAAGAATGATATTGTAATCACCAAAACCGAGGAAATGGAACATAACAATTTTATTTAACAAAGTACATTATAATGATAAGATGATACATCGTCTTTAAAACCTTTGAAGTTATATAAGAGGCTACTAACCAATCACGTGTCTCGAATTTAAAGAAAAATAAAAAAAATGTCAATCAATCTACCTTAGATAATAATAATGTAAAGAGGCATCATATTCGAAAAGGAAACCACTCCTACTTGATCTATAATTCCAAGGGGATATATAAGCAAGCGATTCCTCTTACGTCAATAGTTGACAGTACATATTCAAAATTATGCCCTAACTAGATAGTTGACACTACATACTAAAAAATATGATGCCCTAGCTAGTTTCTTTGATGAAAAGAACAAATTGTTTGCATATAGATTTTCATATTTAATAATAGATTGTAGGATTTATTGGTTTTACAAAACACAAGGTGGTGTCTTAAGAGATATTGTCATGAGTTTCGATGTGTTGTCAATATTCACGTGTACTTATGGTGCGAAAAAAATCAAGGTGGTCAAAAGACACATTATCTAGGAAACAAATTTATTACTTTGATTGGTAGAGTACGGTTGAAGTCGACATTTTCCAGTTTTTGGGTATCATTTATGAGAAGATAAAATGGGTTTATCCCTTTCTCCAATTGCAGTCAATGTTTTCATGGAACATATTGAAAATCTAGCACTCAAGTCATTTCTTTTAAAACCAAAATCACTACAACATTTAGAGTGAATAGTGACATAGTCCAAGACAACTCAAAGTCATTTTATTCTTGGCCCTTTGTAAAAAAACATGAGAATTTTGAAATATAAATTCCATACCTTCAATTAGAAATTGTGACAATAGACATATTTAGGTCGTTACTAAATTCACCACTACATAACATGCTTAAGGAAATGGGCTATATTCATCCTATATTTGGGCCCTAACATCATCCTATAATTCAAATATACCTATGAGGAGACTATGGTCGGCGTCTTTTATAAGGTGACTATACGATCTCACACTAGGGTGACTATATGACTCAACGATAAGGTAAGCTATAAGATTTTATCGTAGGGTAACTATAAAATCTGTCTATAGGATGATTATGGAATTGTATAACTATAGATAAACTATGCAAACTAACTATAAGGAGACTATGAGACAATTATAAAATCCAACCTTAAGGTGATTATGACATCTCACAATAAGTTCACTATAATATTTAACTATAGGTTGACTATAATCCAACAATATTTTGAAAATTTTGTTGAATAATAATTTTTAATTAATTATTATCAATTGATATCACAATAATTATTTTACATTGTATTATATTTAGATTTTTTAGTTAATTAACACTATATTATTGTTATCTCTTAATATATTATATTATGTCTATATTTTTGTGTTCGGTATTATATAATTCAATAAAAATTTTATTAATATTTTTTACGGTTTTGATTTAGATACGGTTCTATTTAGTTTAATTTTATTAAGTCGAAACTAATTTGTTGATCCTTCAAAATTATTTTTGTTATGGATAAATGATGTTTATGCCAATGTATAAGATGTTAGGATTATACCAGTTGTATAGATAAACAAGCATGCAATGAATAATGCAGAAAATGTAAAATAGAAAAGAATGTAATAAAACAGATACACAGATTTAACGTGGTTCACCCAAAATGGACTACGTTATAGAAACAACCAATCCTTTTATTTTGTCCAGAAAACTCTTTCTCACAAAGTCAACCACTAATACTGATGAACCTCATACATAATGACCCTTTAAAGATATTAGGTTTTTTTATCATTTTGGGGAAACATAGAAAACCACCCGTTAGATCTGTGACCTAATAATGAACCGTCTAGATTTCACAATGCATAAATAAATAAATATAAAATGCAGCTTTCATGGGTGCTGCCCCTAACCCCGCCAGGGGCGTGTGGCCCCAGGACCTCTGTAGGGGCCATCCTCCCTGGACCCCGTAAGGGGAGGAAGCCCCACCTTGTAACCCCTATCACTATCAGGATCCACAACCAACAATCTCCCACTTGGAGACTGATTACTATAACTCCACCACTACAACTCCTGCTTGGAATTTTCTTCTTGGCTTGTTTCTTCCACTTCAAGATCAATCTTTAAGACCCACAAAAATTGAATGCAAATCCAACTTCTCCTTTGTCATTGGCTCAGTAAACATATCATGAGTAGGATTATCATCTATATGAATCTTCACTAACTCAAGTTGCCCATCCTTCAACTCCTGTCGTATGAAGTGATATCTTAGCTGGATGTGTTTGGTTCTGGAATGAAAGGTCGAGTTCTTTCTAGGTGAATTGCACCTTATCTATCATTGCGTAACTTACAATCCCCTTTGTCCTTACCCAACTCCTCCATGAACCTACTCATCCATAACATTTCTTTGCCTCGATCATTGTGTAACATATTTTACCTCTGCAGGTAGATAGGAAAGTACCTTCCTGCGCAACTTTGAGATCCAACTCACCGCCGCACCACCTCACGTAAACATGTATCAAGTAGTGTTCCTCCTAGTATCCACATCTTCTACCATTGAATCCATAAATCCCTGTAAAGTATAATCTGACCCTCTGAAGCACAAATGCCTACTACTAGTCCCTCTCAAGTACTTGAGAATCCACTGGATTTCCTTCCAGTGTGCTTTACCCGGATTTTCCATATACTTGCTAACAACTCCCACTACTTGGGAAATGTCTGGATTGGTACAAACCATGGCATACATGAGGCTCCCAACTGCTGAAGAATAAGGAACCCGTGTCATATAATATTTTTCCTCTTGTGTTGTTGGGCATTGCTCTTTACTTAATATAAAATGCCCAACCAATGGTGTACTAACTGGTTTCACATTATGCATCTGAAACCTCTCTAACACCTTTTCTACATAGTCCTATTACAATAACCATTTTCTTATTTTTCCTGTCCCTCTTGATTTGCATACCGAGGATTTTCTTTGTTGCACCTAAATCCTTCATTGCAAATGTTTGTGCAAGCTTTTCCTTAAGCTTTGCAATTTCTTGCATATTAGACCCTGCTACAAGCATATCATCTACGTATAACAGAAGAATAATATAGCTCCCACTATCCAACCATTTAAAGTACACACAATGATCTGATTGACATCTAGTAAAACCATGGTCATGCATAAAACTATCAAACCCTAGATACCATTCTTGAGGAGCTTGCTTGAGCCCATATAGTCTCTTCTTCAACTTGTAAACCAATTTCTCCTTTCCCTTCACCTCATACCCAAGTGGTTCTGCATATAAATCTCCTCCTCTAAGTCACCACGGAGAAATGTTGTCTTGACATTAAGTTGCTCTAAGTGTAAATCTTCAATAACAACTAAACTTAATATAGTATGAATGGAAGACATATTTACAACATGGGAGAAAATTTCATCAAAATTGATACCTTTATTTTGTTCATACCCCTTCACTACAAGCCTTTCTTTGTACCTTTTCTGTCCACCTTCTTCTTCTTTCACACGGTAGACCCATTTGTTTTGTAGTACTCTCTTCCCAGCCGGTAATTTGACTAAATCCCATGTTTGGTTCTTCTCCAGGGAGTCCATCTCCTCATTCATGCCACACTCCCACTCCTTAGTGGATTCCACCTACATTGCCTCATCAAAGCTCTCTGGCTCACCACTATCTGTTAGTAACAAATAATACAAAGTAGGGGAAAATATTTCTGGAGGTATACTAATATGTTGTGACACCTTTACTTCTCAAGATGGGGGTTTCACGAGATCATTATTTTCTTACTACTCATTTTCTTGAATTTGTGACAGAGGTGTCGATTCCGACACTGGCTATCATGCTTGTCCTAAATAGCTGTCAACTTCGGTACTTGTAGGTGGATATTTTCCACCCGAGAGTTCATTTTTAGGAGCTATATCCTCAACCAATTCTTCTTTGGGATTTTTGTTATCTTGTACATGATCCTGTACATTCTATTTTCACGCCAAACAACATCATGACTCCTAATTATATTAGATTCATCTAGATCCTAAAACTGAAATCCATAATCACCATAGGAGCCATAGCCTATGAATGTATAATGTTTGGATTTTGAATCTAATTTCTTTTTGTTTTTTTATTAACATGCACAAATGCCTCTGAACCAAATACTCTTAAAAATGAAAGGTCTACCTTTTTCTGGTCTAGGATTCTTCAGAATTCCTCGATCTAGTGCACTCAAAGACCCACGGTGATTAAGTACACAACAATATCTACACCTCTTCGCCCAAAACTAAAGAGGAAGCCCTGCGTGTAATCTCATTGACCGTGCACACTCCATTATTGTTCTATTCATCCTCTCACTAGCAAAATTTTGTTGTGGATTCTTGGGAAATATTTTCTCTCTACGAATGTCATTCAAGGAACAATAATAATCAAATTTCTTATTGCAATACTCACCACCATCGTCGGATCTTAAACATTTCAGTTTAAAACCACATTGATTCTCGTGAAGTGCTTTCTATTTCTTAAATGTATCAAAGACATCAGACTTACACTTAATGAAATATACCCATACCTTCCTTGTGGCATCATCTATGAATGTGACATAGTAAAGAGAACCACCATGAGATGCAACATGGGCTGGCACCCACACATATGTATGAACTAGCTCCAACCTTTTCTCTTTCTTGGTATTCCCTACCTTAAGAACTCTAAACTTAGTCTCTTTCTTGGTATTACCAAAACCTTCCACTCCTCATCAGACATGATTGAGGGTTTTGCTTCTTCACCTCCCAATGGTAGGTATAGATCCTTTTGATACAGGTAATCTTCCACCTACATTTTCCATAGCTGGTAATTTCGGCCGTCAAACTTCTCAACTCTGAACTTATTCTCCTCTGCCATTGCTTCTTCTCCCACTCAAACAGAAATCCCTCTGTGAGTATACTGCCAACAAATAAATCTCAAACATGCTCTGATACCAATTTTTAGGATTATACCAGTTGTATAGATAAACAAGCATGCAATGAATAATGTAGAAAACGTAAAACAAAAAAGAATGCAATAAAACAAAGACACAAATTTAACGTGGTTCACCCAAAATGGGCTACGTCCACCAGAAAAAACCAATCCTTTTATTCATTCTAGAAAAAAACTTTCTCACAAAGTCACAACCACTAATACAATGAGCCTCATACATAACAACCCTTTAAAGATATTAGGGTTTTTAATCATTTTGGGGAAACATAGAAAACCACTTGTTAGATATGTGACCTAATAAGAAATGGTCCAGATTTCACAATGCATAAATACATTTAAAATGTGGCTTTCGGGCATTTCCCCTACCACTCATCGGGTGCGTCCCCTAGACCTGCAAGGGGCAAAGCCCCCTTACAACCCCCATCGCTATCGGGATCTACAACCAACATAAGAAAATGTTAAACAATGAAAGCATAACATTGAGAAACACAACAAAGAAATTATTGAAAAATGGAAAGTGGAAAGGCATGGGAAACATGATGAAAACTAATTTTCCAAACAACATCCTCTACCCATGCCAAAGAAAAACACAAAGTGCTATATCTTGACCTCCGCCATTGCTCACAAACACATCTAAGTGGTATCTAGCCAACCCTATCTCACATTTACAATCCCTTAAACTACTATAGGTTTCAATTCAAAATTTGTATTCCTTAGCTGCTTAACTGATATTTGGTTCATCAACTTTGTTTGTTTAAATTTCAATATTTGTGTTTTCCTTGTTTCCTTCAACTGAATTTCTCCAAGAGGAGTTTTAGGAACCGAGTCAACCAAGTCCTCTAAATCAACATTTGAATTTAAATATCCCTTAACATCAAGAGAAAAATGATCCGGGAGAGAATTTTCCCACCAAGTTTCTCCCTCATTCTTATGTTTGGCCATCCCAAAATTAGCAACTCAATATATCCCAAGCCAAAACATCTTCTGCATCTGAAATGTAAACCTTCATAATTAATATGTTGGGTCCAGGTTATATTTTGAACATTGCAATCAATGTTAGCAGGAAGGTTCTTTGAGGTATTAAGCTCAACCAGGATTCATGCATAGGTTATATGGGTAAAATATGTGGTGTGAGAGTCAATATTTAAAATATTTCCCAAAGCATTTCCAATGGAAATAAGACAAGAATGGTTCCAAAATTGTAGTGGTCGGTGTGAAAATCTAATCCAGACCTGTTTGTGTGAAAAAAATTCCATAGTTGAATTAAAAGAGGGAACCAGGGATTTGTAACACGATAGTGAGATTGACATGCCCAGATATTTTTTAGCTATGGTATCCTTATCAACTATTGAAGTAAAGACAACAATAAAGTTCCCCTTGCATAAGGGTAGATGTCTAACCTACCTTCAAGAAGAGGAAGCCAATGTTTTGAGATCCATTCATGGAGGGCTAGAAGGCTGGGCCAAAAGCCATTGAATGCAGAGATGAGGGAATGATCTTCATAAAAATCTCAAACTTCAATCACATCCTCACCAAAAGTAACATTGGAGCTATTATAAGTAGGCTTCATGGGTTTTATGGATCTACCAATCCTCACCTATAGGACGTCACCTCACCAAAGGAACCTTGCCTATCTCTAACCACCTCTCTAAATATATTTCTAACCCAATGTAAAACTTCAAAGGGGTGGTATACGAGGAAAGGGAGCGAGCATAGTGATTATCCTAAAATGTAATATTATAATAGCCTAATCTAGTGCAAGTTTCCAACAAGTAAATGAATAATGAAATAATACACAAGAAACTAAGTAATAAAAATATGAAACCCTAATGTGCAAAGAGGGTTGGAAGAGCCTTAGATGATTCAAGATGTCACGGATCAGTATCGTACTAATGACCGGTCAAACAAGAATGGAAGAACGTTGCACAGAGCACGTAAAAGTGCTTGATCTAGAAGAGTTGGCTAGATTGGGGTGCGTAGAGAAGGGATGGGGGTTCTGGGGTGCTCGAGCCTAATTTTGGGTGCCCTAGTCTATGCAAGAGGTCTAGAAGCCAATGTCACATGGTCACCACCGATGCAAAATCCTCGCTACTTATTGCATGTATGTCCCCGAGTTTCTTTGAATGTCATTGTGGATCTAGAATGAATGAATCACTGCGGGAAACCCCAAATAAAGCATCAAAACCCTAAAAAAGAAGATGCAAATGAAGGGTTCGAGATTGTCCTTAGTCACCACAATGGTGGACTTACAACTGAGCATTGCACTACATCTTAGACCCAATGTAGTTTTGTGTGTGTATGTGTGCGCAAAATTTTTCCCTAGGTTGCTCTTATGCGTGTTGAACTTGAAGTAGCGAGCATGTAGCTAATGTAGAATGTAAATAATGTGTGCATGGAATAGAATGGAATCCCGTCCTCTCAAGAAGTGTGATACATAATAACGGCCTTTGGCCTTTGTGATGGAGGTAGATGGATACAAATGGAGCTCTAGATGTATTTGATGGATGTAACCTTAGGTGGTGATAAGTAGTGTTTAGTGCTTGGTCCCTTATTATGATCACATAACTTTATATTTATATCATTCCTTTACTTGAATTTCATAATTAACCCCAAAAAGATGACTACCAAAAATATAAGATGCTTAAATGGCTAGAAAGGACCCAAAAGTGTGAGTAAAGTACAAAGAGGACTAGGGCACCAAGAGGGGATGAGGGCACCTAAGACTTTGGAATCCTAGTTGGGTGCTCTAGTCCGAGAAGAGTAAAAAGCGAAGTGTGAAAAGACACACTACGCTAGTAAAGGTGCAAGACTGAAAGAAGCAATAGAAAGTAATAAAAGATGGCCAAAGTCATGGGTTAATTATTAATTTTAGTACTCAGAACCATGTATGAATAGTAGTATGTAATCTAGACTAGATAATTATCCAAAATAAGTGATTTTGTGTTTATGAAAATTTTGCCACCAAAGTGTAGAGAAGAGTCACAACCTTGGAAATTTCTCTCACTGAAACAGCCTCGTCCTTGCCTCCATTGATTCCCGAGTTCACGATTTTTCTTGAACATAGGATCCTTCCCGCTCAACAAAAATAATAGGAGATTTTATCTTGGCGCGAATAGGTCCTTCCCCAACAGCCAGTGGTTTACGGCCATGAGTGGTCGTATCGGTTCTTACAACCCATGGAATAGGGGAAGTAGAGGAATTCCCATTCCAAAGAACAACCACCAACAAGGTTTCTAGCCAATGAAGCTTTCACCTCCTTGCTTTAGTCGGGGATAATATGTGGGCTGCGAGATTTGTTAAGAGTTGTGTCTAAGTCTCCCGGACACAAATCGGGCCGTGTCTTGCCTAGAAACCTAGGCAGTTGCCTAAGGCGCACAAAAAGGAGGGCGCCACATTTTCTAAATTTTTTTCCAGGTTGCAGGTCGGCTAGGCACTGAGGCAGTCGGCTAAGGAGTTAAATTAAAATTTTACAAAAAAGAATTGATATAAAAGGAGGGCGCCGCTGTTAGCTTGTTTACAAATTACAGTTTCAAATTTGTTTTTATGAATTGTTCTCCGATTCCCGAATCTCCTGCCCCTGCGGCTGCAAATTTTGGAGCGATTGTTAGTCTGTTAGTCTGTTCTTCAGTAGAACTGTAGAACTATGAACTCTCAACTCAGAACACCGTAAGTTTGTAACTGTAATACGTCCTGTAGGCTGTGGACTTGTAACCCTGTTCTTAACTTTGGAATTGATTATTTAATATATTATATTGCCATATTGGAGTGACTGTTTAGAGTTCTTAACTTTGGAGCGACTCAGAGTGTTCTTAACTTAAACTCTCTGACTCTCAGTTCTCAGTCTAAATGTTTATTACAGTCACCTGTGTGCTATCACGGTTTTGGGAAAACTCAGTCATTGATATCTCTATTTAAAACAAACCAAATCACTAATTTATTTTTGCAAACGTGAGATACATCTTATATAGAGGTCTCCCTGAAATTTTGGAGCTTTTGGTTGGATAAGTTGTTGTATTCGAGAAAATCTTCTCTGCTAAAACCCTAGTTCAGGGTATTCGACTGTACACAGTCCGAGAGCATTAAAACTATTTTTCTTGATCAATCCTAAGTGGATAAAGGAGAGTGAAAGCCTTTGAGACCTTTTAAAATGTTTTTCCACCTTTCTAAAATGCATGAATTCTCTGAACAGTTCCATTTTGTACCCAAAAAACAAAATTTCTATTTCATAGTGATATAGACCTTGCGGAAACAATGATAGTTAACTTATTGCCTTGTCTAGTGGGCTTGGAAAGAATTTCCAATGTACATTGGATGTTGATAATCTCATATAGAGTCTATTTCAAGATTTTGTAAGTTCGATTTAAGTAGTAATCTCATTTAGAGTCTATAATTGTTTTAAAAACATTCACATATAGGTGGGTCGTTGGTCCAGGGTGGGAGGGGGCGCACGCTCCGAGTACTGCCTAGGGCGCTCGGAAACCTTAATTCGGCCCCGACACAACTCTTCAAAATATCCTCACAAGTCTCCCTGGACATTCGATGCAGGACATTGCTCTCCACACCATTGCCTCAAGTAGGAAAATATTCTGTGCAAATCCTTCACCACCCAGACCGGGTTTAGGTTTAGTGTTCGGAAAGCTTTTCGGAGGAGCCATATTCGTAAAGTCCTTTTAGTCAAATCTTTTATTATTTAGGTGAAATAAATGATAATTTTCTATGTTTTTATTCATTT
This sequence comes from Taxus wallichiana var. yunnanensis, assembly GCA_018340775.1. NCBI lineage: Eukaryota > Viridiplantae > Streptophyta > Pinopsida > Cupressales > Taxaceae > Taxus > Taxus wallichiana. The sequence continues at coordinate 408,790,081 of CM031243.1, read as the reverse complement.
ATATATTTATGATTGAGTTTAAAATTTTAATTTAGTCCATTACTTACAATGAAAAAAATTACATGTAATATATAATTTTATATACAATTGCTATCAAATTCTTTACATCCCATTTATCTGGAAATTTCTTGGTAAAACTCACCCTTAGAAAGTTTATGTGGGAATAATTTTTTTCTTTTCTATATGCATTGTTAGACTTGTTTTATTTTTTGTTTCATGGTAATACTTATCAAACATTTTTAAAAAATTTTTGCGGGTTAATAATATTGCTAGCATTAATAGATGTAGTGCCTTTCAAAGGAAGTATTCGAATTTTTATTCATGGAGTTTCAATCACAATTTTTAAATCTATGTTAATTAAAACCTTTCATAATTATGGAGGTTTCTCAACATAGGCTATTGATCATTATGGAAATTGTTTTACTCTTTCCAAAAGAAATATAAAAAACAAAATGGAATTTGGTGAATATATTCCACCGTCAAAATGAATATAGATGATTCTCATGATGTAGAAAATTACACATCGATATTTTGATGGGATTGAACTTAATAAAAATTAATAATTATATTCAAGAGAATTTTAAACTTTAAGAAATTGTCTCTACAACGCAAGTATGTAAAAACGAGCTTCAACAAAAAAATTGTGCAAAGATTGATACTAAAGTTTGAAGAAATGTACGTATATTTAATCCAATGAATTATCGGTAATAAACATTGGAATAAAGTTGCAAATGTTGTAAACACAAAATGTGGAATGTATTTTATAGGTATTTAATGACAATACAAGTGGAATAGATTGAAAAATATTCAAAAAAGATAAATAACTAGAAAACATCACATGGGCATAGATGCCTAAATTTAGTAATTAGATGTTTGATAATACCGATTTGGCTTATATCCCTTTATGATGACATGCACAAACACAAAAATCTTAAACAAAAATCATACTCCTTTCTAAGGCTTGAAAATACTTCCTATTATGTCACGATGTTTCTCAAACACATAGAAGAATAAACTCAATACTTGTAAGCATCCTACATCTCATGTTAGAAGTTTCAAAACTTCACTTGATGTGTTATTCATCCTCTATAACTATCATCAATATGTAGACATAATTGTTTGAAAATTATGTATTTAATGAGAAATGGTCAAATTCTCTTATGTTTGTCCTTTTCCTCCCTAGTCGGGATTAATTTGAAATCATATCCCATGGAGTGGCGTAAAAAAACTTTCTACACACTCATTTAATCACATGACATTATCAAGAGATCTTGTAGAAAATACTTATTAAGTCTTATGTAAAGGTTCCCTAATCATCCCTAAATCAAGAGTAGAAATTATGAGAAGCCTCTATACAAGTCTAACACACTCTCAACTAGGTTAAGAGAAAACCATGCCATGTTAAGAACATCTAAAACTCAAATAGAGAACTATAAATAACATACACACCAAAGGGAACTTCAATCTATTTTCCTCAATCAATTATATATCTACAAGCAATATATTTGACATTATACTTTAGCACTCTATTAAGCACTTGTGAAGGGTACATTCTTAGGTATAGCTATTCCTGCTATTAGTGTTGAAGAAAAAGGGAAAAAATGGATGGATGCACTCTATATTTACACTCAAACTTATAGAAACACTATGACAACTACGTGAACTTTGAGCCCTTCATTTGGGAAATGTATTACACCAATTAGTCAAAATAAATAAGGGGGTTGGAAACCAAGGAAATCCAACTCCATCATGCACCTTGTTTTTAATCTAATGCTTATTTGAGTTCTAGCAAAAACTAGGGTTTTATCATTATAGTTGCATGTGTGATGATTCTAGGAAAAATGTAAGTGTATGAAGAAGCTAAAGAGAAAAATGAAGGAACCCACAACGAAATAGAGATTTAGTGTAGAGTCAAACACTAGCATCAAAAGAGAAAAAAGTACCACATGTTAGTGTCTAGATGCAACACTACTTTCTAGTGGGTTTTTAAGACTCGGGTTTAGAGATGAAGCGTATACTTACAATAAAATCCTATTTGCAATAATTTCATATCCAAACCACTTTTTGAAATATCATAAAATCTAAGTGAATTTATCCTCCAATACATTATTATATTTAGCATGTGTCGTAATTGAATTTCACTTCTCAATAATACTTTACATGCTCTTGGATATGAATGTTGGATCATTTATTTATTAGTCTAATTACAAATTTATTGAGTCAAGATTCAATCAACCCAGCTTAATTCTAATTTAGGGTATATCTTTTGGTCAACTTATTTACAAATCTTACAAAAGCTTCACTATCCTATTTCAGATTTATTTCTCATATGGTGTTATTTCATATGTCCATTCATATTTTTATATCTTAAATATAATTTTTCAAAAAAATCCTAGGGTTTCATCTTTGGTTTACCTATTCTAGGGTCTTAACACACTTCATACTTTCAAGGGTCATAATGGGACTTTTATAAAACCCTAGACACCATTAAGGTTTTCATTTATCACATAGATCGTACATTCTACTTTATCATCTCTTTCTACAAGGCATGAACCAATAGTTATTTTTAAAAATCTTTAACCACATCCATTTACCATCTAAAGATGGTGGGGACCTATATTGACTATTTTTTATAACAATTAATATTAAAAATTTATGAATTAAAAGGGTTTTAGTTGATGGCTGGTCTACAATTAATTTATGTCCTCATTATTGACTCGAAAACATGGTCATACCTATTAGGTATATTAAACCATCAACGATTATTACTAGGTGTCTTGACAAACGTTTTAGTGTACACTATTGGGCGGAATCACATTAGACATATTATTTAGACCCAAAATGATGACCATTACATTTCACACTATGTGGATGCCCCTTTACATTTCTAATTATTTATTATGAATATGTGGATCCATGATATGAAATATGTACTCTCTATATTAAATAGTTGTGTTAAATATATCCATACATAACATGAATAGACTATCCCAAATGAAAATGAACCATATAATTATTATCAATTTCCAATGACGATTTATAATGGACACTCCATTATACCATGTAAATGTCAATGATTTAATTTAATTTTGAATTAATAAAATATAATATTGCAGAGTCACTTATTGAAATAAACAATAAAATATAGAAATGATAGAAGCAATCTAAGACGTAGATATGAAACCCTAAGCAAGAGATGAGATAAGAATACTTAGATGATTTATGCTCGATATGGAACTAACATGTGCTTGGAAAAGTGATTAACGGATTTGGGAAGAGTGTAATTCTTGCTCACTTTGTAAATTCTAAGATGTAGGAATAAGGTCGGAGATGGGATTCTCGGCGCTAGCGACTACACAGAGCTCGGGATTTGCTTTGTGATGTGTCACATGGTCTTCATTGTTGTTCCATTTTTATCACCGATAGTTGTACTATGATCATCGAAGGTACCTCTAACATGAAAATGATATATTCACCTACACAATCCCACAAACAACATCAAACCTAAAAAGAAAGATGTAGAATGGGGAGTGGGACTAACCCTAGTGGTCACCTCGAGAGTGAAGTTAAAAATGAGCACTACACTATATTTCATACTCCATGTATAGAAATGATGCCCTAGGATGCCCTTGTGCAAGTTGCACTTGATAGTGGGTTGTAGCTAGAATGTAGCAATGTAGTAGAATGTGTGGATGGAATAAAATAAACTTCCCCTTCCTATGTTGTGTATGTAGAGTTGATGCAACCCTTGTCCCTTGAGTGGATGCTAGATGGATGCTTTAGAGTGCTTTAGGTTCCTTTTGGATGTAATCTTAGGTGATGATAGTAATGTTTAGTGTTTGGTCCCTTATTTTGAACACATAACTATGTATTTATATGATTCCCTTGTTTTAATTTTGTAATTGACAACTAGAAGGCTGACCCATAAGTGAAAAAGATGCCCAAAAGATAAAATAGACCCAAAAGGAGCGAGTAAAGTGAGAAAGGGTCAAAGGAATCTAGAGGCACCGACAGGGTCACTTGAGCACTTCTATCCCGATTGGGCATTGGTATGAAGCCATAAAAGATAAATCACTAAAATTCTAATAGGGCTATAGGGTGTGGAAGACGAAATAGAAAATAAGAAACAAATAAAAGAGGCAAAATATAGTTGTCAACCACTAGTTTTCTTTCTTAGGAATCATGTAAATGCTAGCATGCTTTTAGGACATAGAAATGTACCCAAGTGTGTGATTTTGTGTCTACATTTTCCCCCACTTTATGTTTTTGAGTGAATAATTGATAACATAAAGTATATACAAGGTGTGTACTTGATAACCGTGTAGAATGTGTGGCGAAATGAATGGTGAGTGGAAAAGTGAAGCGTGGAATGATGCAAAGTGAAGTGTGGAAACTAGGAAAGGAAAGTGAACCTAGGGGTGTGAAGCGTATGTGTTGTACTGTTGTTTTAGCTTGTGATTTTTTTCCTTGTAAGGATGAACCCGCAAAAGAAAAGAAAGAATGTAGTCAAAGCCCCATATATGATAAATCAAAGAAAAGTTTGCATAAGTATGTAAAATTGTGTAAAAGTGTGTAAAAGAAAGTGTGCACCTAATGTGTAAGAGTGTAAAGAATAGGAAAGTGTCCTAAAATGATGTAAAGTGCAAGTTTTTTGGGTGATATCATGCCAATATCAATTTTTTTGGGTGATCTTACGCCAAGAGTGAGTTTTTTGGGCGATCTCATGCCAAGAGAAAGTTTTTTGTTGCCAAGACCAAATTTTTAGGGTGATCTCACACCAAGTGCAATTTTTTTTGGAAATCTCATGCCAAAGAGCCAGTGTTGGGTGTAGTGCCCACCTATTTCTTGCATCATTTCATTTCCGACTCATTTCATTCACTAGATTATAGACATTGATTCAGCACTACTTTGATATTATGTGGTTTTGTTATGGATTATTTTGTGATACATGTGTTGTTTAGGGCACGCGGTGCCAATCTAGTATTATGATTATCATCTTAGTTTTCTTACATATGAACACCGAGAACAATGTGATGTAGTTAGTTTTATCTAATATATGATGGATGTATGTTTTTTTTTTTGTATATTTTGGATATTATTGGTGATAATGGTAATTTAGATGTTGTCATGCAATAACTTAGATGGATCTTATATCTTGATTTATTGTGGATGTATGTTGTTAAAGTATAGTTATTTCATTTAGATACTAGTTGTTGTTTAGTTAGAATGAATATCCATAATTGATCTAGTTATTGATATATGTGGTATTATTTCTCTAGTTTATTGTATTGAGTGGGTATGATGACATGTGAATCAAGTGTGCAGGTTACAGGTTCACACATGAGAACGTGGGACTAAGAGTTCACACCTCCAATTTGCACAAGTGGAAGTTTGAGCTAAAACCTTAGCCTTGCTTGACTTTTGTTTGACCTTGTGTTTGTGACATATTTATGTTTGGACACCCTTAGTGGTTTCCTCTTGACCCATGTTGTATTAATTTGTTAAATCTTGTACTAAGTTAGTTTAGGGACCTAATGGTCCCTACATGTGTTAGTGGTGAATTATTATTGGTAACCTTGTTCTTAGAGGTGTGGGATCACTTAAACATGATTTGGGTGGGCCCCACCACCTCTCCTTGTGTGCCACTTTTCCCAAACCTGAATTTGGGTTAAAAGTGGTATTTGTAAGTGGATATTTTTTTGTTGGGGGTCTAACTTACATCAAAACAGACCTTGTAATGAAATTACTTGATTAATTATGATTATCACCAATAATAGAACACCAAATAACACAATATTGCAGATAAATTCTCTCAATATGAAAGTCTAATAGCTTGGCCACTTCGAGGGGCAATCTCTAGAACATATAATAAGACTCAAATACTCAACATAATGATCATCCACTACCTATAACCCCTATTTATACTATTCCTATGCTATGGCCATCAACAAGGCCGACCAACCAATGATAATAGATCATATATAAAAGAGATACATCATGATATTAAGTTATGATAGCAACAAGTCAGCTATATCCATCCCATGTAAGATATATAATTAAGGGCGTAACATGCCCCTCCCTTTAAAGCAACATTGTCCCCAATGTTGGGAAGCCCTAGATGCTGATGCATGAATGCTTCATCTTTCCATGATGCATCCTCAATATTCATATTCTTCCACTTGATCAGGGACTCGGTAATGACTTTGGTCCTCAGTCTTTTGGTGCATGTCTAAAGAATGCCTTCAGGTTCCAATATGATCCTTCCTTCCTCATCTAGTCCCGGAAGCACTGATTGGGTGGAAATGTGTTGCCCAATAACTTTATTTAAGCAAGAAACATGGAAGACTGGATGTATTCTACTTCCTTGAGGGAGCTCTAGCTTATGTGCCACACTACCATTTTTCTGCAAAAATCGGTAAGGACCATAGTATTTAGGCGCAACCTTATTATCCTTTTGCTTTGTTGTTTTAAGGATAATTGCTTATATGGTACTAACCTTACAAAAACAAAGTCTCCCTCTTCAAAGTTTCTCTCACTCCTATGTTGATCACTGTTGCTTTATGTGGTTTTGTGCCTATGCCGGACTTTCTCTAAGACTAGAGAGTACCTCATGTTGATGTTGAATGTGATCTTAGATCTGCTCTAACCTTTGGTTTGACCTTCAAGCTAGATATGAGTGATGGAGGATGGTACCCATAAAGTGCCAAAAATGGAGACATTTTGGAGGAGGTATGAAATGAAGTATTGTACCACCATTCTGCCAGTGGCAACCATTACACCCAACGTTCTTGTTTATCTAAAGTAAAACATTGAAGATATCCCTCTAAACATTTATTTACCACCTCAGTTTTCCCATCTGATTGAGGATGATAAGAGGAACTCTTGGCTAGTTGGGTACTTAGACAAGAGAACAAATAAGTCCAAAATTTACTTGTAAACATTAGATCATGATCACTTACTATAATTTTTGGTGTACCATGGATATTTTGAACTATATCCATAAAAGAGATGGCAACGGTACTAGCTATGAAAGGATGAGCCTTTACACAAAAATGAGCATATTTGGTAAGTTTGTCTACCACAACCATGATGACACTTTTCCCTTCTAATTTAGGTAATCCCGTGATGAAATCCATTGATACCTCTTCCCATCTCTCACTAGGAATAGATAGAGGTTGGAGAAGACTAGGTGTCTTAATGGTCTCACCCTTATTTTTGGCAAACCAAACATTCTGCCACAAATTTTTGAACATCTCCTTTTAACCCCTACCAATAGAAATCCTTCTTAACTCGTGATATGTTTTCAAGACCCCAAAGCATGGCCACCTATTGGAGAAGAATGTAGCTCTGAAAGAACATGGTGTTTAAGTGTAGAGTTCTTACATAGATATAACGATCTTTATACCAAAATGTATCCCCTTCCATATAAATTGATCTGATATGGACGGATCTTCTCGAGATTTTGAATGAGATTACATGTGGTTGCATCTTTCTTCCATTCTTCTTGTGCTTGATCTACCCAATCTGTATGTAGTATAGAGATGACACATAACAATGCTTCGTGAACTCATCCCTCCTAGACAGAGCATCAGCGACCAAATTTTCCTTTCCTTTCTTATAAACAATCTCAAAGTCATATCCCAACATCTTAGTGACCCATTTTTGTTGTTCTTCTGAAGATAGACGTTGTTCTAAGAAATATTTCAAACTATCATGATCAGTTTTTACCTTAAAATGTCTACCCATCAAGTATGGTCTCCATTGTTTGACTGCATGTAGTATTTCCATCATTTCCTTTTCATATGTGGGTTTTAACAAATTATTTCCTTTTAGTTGTCAGCTCTCAAAAGCAATGGGGTGTCCTTCTTGCATTAGTACTACTCCGATTCCATTTCCTGAAGCATCACACTCAACTATGAAAGTTTTGGAGAAATCAGGGTTGCCAATACTGGAGTGGTGCACATAGCTACCTTCAATTTTTCAAATGCCCTAGATGCTTCCTCATTCCACTGAAAGGAGTCCTTCTTCAATAATTTTGTGAGTGGTGCTGCTATACTGCCATAGTTTTTGACAAATCTACGATAATACCCTGTGAGACCTAAGAAACCTTGTAATTGTTTGAGGGTTCTTGGGGTTTCCCATTCCACCATGGCTTGGATCTTGTGAGGGTCCACCTTAACACCTTCATGAGAAACAATATGGCCCAAGTATTCCACTTCTGTACCCCAAAAGAACACTTTGAAGGCTTGGCATAAAGTTGATGTTTCTCTAAGACTTCTAAGATAGTATTGACGTGATGTAAGTGTTTCTCCCATGATTTTCTGTAGATGAGTATATCATCAAAAAATACTAAGAAAAAATTTCTTAGGAATGGTCTAAATACTGAATTCATTAAGCTTTGGAATGTGGAGGGAGCATTGATAAGGAAAAATGACATCACTAGGAATTCATAATGGCCTTGATGAGTTCTAAAAGCTATCTTATGAATATATTCTTGCTTGACTCTAATTTGGTGATACCCAAAACACAGATCTAGTTTTGTAAAATAAATGGCACCATGCAACTCATCTAATAAATCATCAATGATGGGAATAGGAAACTTATCTTTGATAGTGAAATTTTTAAGCTCTCTGTAATCTGGACACATGCACCATCTTCCATCCTTGCGATGCACCATCACCATGGGAGTAGAATAGGAACTTTGACTGTGACGAATAATACCCATTTCCAACATTTCCTCCACCATCTTCTCGATCTCACTCTTTTGCACATATGGATATCTATAAGGCCTGATGTTGGGGGGTTGGCTTCCTGGAATCAACTGAATAACATGATCATACTCTCTTTTAGGTGGTAATCCTCTTGGTTCCTTGAAGACAACTACATGTTTATTAATAACCTTTTGAATATCAAGATGCAATACCTTCATTTTAGGTTGGAATTCTATAGAGAATAATCATGCTACAAAACCTTCAGACCCCTTTTTAAGAATCTTCTGCATTTGGTGAGAACTCACCACTAGAGGATCTTTAGCTTGTAGACCTCGAAGTTCAAATTTTTTACCCTTGGAATGAAAGTACGTGAACAATTCCTAGAAATTTATCTCTATGGTGCCTAAGGTAGTGAGCCACTGAACACCTAAGACAATATCAACTCTACCCATGGGAATAGCAAACATTGTAGATTCTAATGTGTAATCACCCATCATGATTTTGAATTTATGGAATTTACCTAAACATTGGACTGTGTCACCATTTGTAATCATTACTTGAAATTTAGGTGCTAGGTAGATGAAAAAATTTAGTCTTGTTGCCAACTTATGATTGATGAAATTATGTGTGCTCCCTGAATCAATCAAGACTGTTACCTTTTGATTCTTAAGATAACCCACAACTTGAAGGGTTTGTGGAGTACTAATACCTGATAGAGCATGGCATGAAATAGTGGGCTGAGGATCTCCATATTCTTCCTCTAATTTTTCCACTTCCTCTGTTGATGTTGCCTCATATTCTTCCTCATCACCAGATCCTTCAATGTAGAACATTTTTTTCTCAGAACATTTATGATTTGGTCCATATTTGCTATCACAGTTAAAGCATAGCCTTTTGGCTCTTTTTTCTTCAATTTGTTGAGGTGTCCACCGAATTGGTCGAGGGTAAGAAGGAGATAAGGTGTTATGATCTTTTATGCTAGAAAAGGTTTGCCTTCTACTGGAAAGAAATTTTTCCTCTACTCAACGTGCCATGATAATAGAATTAGCAACCTTGAGTGGGTTAAACATGCATAACTCATTCTCAATGTGGTCCTTAAGAACCCCAAGAAATAGGTCATTCAAATAATCTTCTGTAATATCCTCCACACGCAAGGACAAATTTTAGAATTGATGGACATACTCCTTAACTGAACTAGTTTGGTGTAACTTTGCTAATTGGCTAAAGTAATTCTCGAAACACTTTCATTGAAGCTCTTCAGTGAACATTGTCTAGGTGACATTTAGGCCATTCTTTTTCCTTTGAGCACATAACCAATGATACCAAACAAATTGATCAGGTTCTAGGTATAAGGATGCCACAATTACCTTTTGTCCTCTTGGGATTTGATGGAGATCAAAGAAATTTTCCATTTGGGTAATCCAATTGAGTGGATCCTTTCCATCAAATTTACGCATTTCAACTTTTGGAATCATGCCCCTCCATTGGTGAGAAGATCCACTTGAATGATTAAAGGATCCTCCCTGATTTGAGTGATTTGGATCTATGTGACCATTTCTAGTAGAACCCATATGACTAGCATTGGAAGTTGTATTAGAAATAACATTCAAAAACTCCTATTGCATTGCATGAAAATCCTTTTGAATCTCACTCCTAAGGCTACCTTTCAGTTGATGAAGCTCAACATTAAGGTCATCCTTACTCACCATATTGTTTACCCTTTCCTGAAGTTGGATGACCACCTCAGATACTCTCGAACCAGTAGAATCTGAAGCCATATCTTCCTTATTTGGGGTCATTCCTAAAGTTTCTTGTCCTTTTCCTTGGCCTCGGGTAGATCTACCAGCCATGATGAACGATGTGGGCCTAGGGGTAGACTTAATAGGGAAAAATTTTAGGGTTCAAGGTTTCATAATTTTTGGCCTAATATAGGAATTTATAAAATAGAAACCCTAGCTATTTTTTGGAGGGGTTTCCGAAAATATAAGAAATTTGAAAAATTTCCAAAAATTACGCCCTAGGGAGCCAAATTATGAATAAATATAGAACCATAATAAATTTTTCAAAACAAGTAAAAACTTATTGAAATTTGGAGAGAAGCTTACTTGACTTATTTCACCTCACCACAAAAACAATTGCAGAAAAATTCGCTACCAATCTTGAGATATAGCCAAACCTTCAGAATTAGGGTTTGACGCCGTCCTGGCCGAGATCAAGCTCTGATACCACTTGTAATGAAATTACTTGATTAATTATGATTATCACCAACAATAGAACACCAAATAACACAATATTGTAGATAAATTCTCTCAATATGAAAGTATAATATCTTGGCCACTTCGAGGGGGCAACCTCCAGAACATATAATAAGACTCAAATACTCAACATAATGATCATCCACTACCTATAACCCCTATTTATACTATTCCTATGCTATGGCCATCAACAAGGCCGACCAACCAATGATAATAGATCATATATAAAAGAGATACATCATGATATTAAGTTATGATAGCAACAAGTCGGCTATATCCATCCCATGTAAGATATATAATTAAGGGTGTAACACTTGGACCCTACCTATGGGTAGGGGGCCTTTTTCAAGGCTCAAATGGGATTTTCCCTCCCATTTGAGCCCCTCTTGTCCACATCATTATTAATGTGCTTGATATGTGAGCCACCTTGGAAGTGGAGAAAATTTAGTTTATTGTTATTTTAGATTTTTGGGAGATTTTCCTCCATTATGGGTTTTGTCTTTTGTGTGAAAGGGACTTGTGGGAGTTTTGTTTTGAAGAATGAGATGGGTGACACATGTCACCCTTTTCATTTGTGAGGATTTTAATTGACTCTCCTTCTTATACCCCCTCTTGGAAAGGGGTAGGGACTTTTGGTTCTCATTTTTACTTTTGGATTTTGGAGAGAGCTAGGAGATTGAAGAGCTTGGCTTGTCTTGGAGTTGGATAGCTTATTTTGGAGGTATACCATCATACCTCTTACTTTGATTCTATAGTATATTGCTCATTAAGAAATGGTTGTTATTGATCTTTTAAGCTTTCATGTTTTGTTGGGTGTTATTGTAAACCTTGTTTTCTTTCATTTTTCTCCATCCATCTCACTTGAGGTGGATTTTGGAATGTAGGGGAAGAGGGAGGAAACCCCCTCTTACACCCACATGGATTGATGGGAAAGCCATGATGGTATTTTTTTAATTTCCTCCCCTCATATGGTTTGATGAGGAAGATGAGTATTCATATGGTTTGAATCTCATCTTCCTTCCTTGTCAAGGAAACCACTCATGGTTTGAAAATCCTTACAAGGAGGAGGCTTGGAGTTTGGGATGAAGGGAGTGATAAGGAGTGGAGTATGGTGATTCTTGGTGGTTATATTTTGATGGATTACAAATTTTTACATTGGGCCCCTTTCCCCTCTTCCCCATTTTGAGGAAACATGGAGTTTCTTCACTTGTTCTTTTGTTTTGATTTTTTCACTATTGGAGTTTGTGTGTGCTTATAATCTCTTGTTTTCCCTAATATTTTTCATCTTAGAGGCATGCCACCTTTCTTTCCCATGGGCTTGGAGGGAGGCTAGCATGTCCTCCATCCTTGGAGATGACATGTAATGATGCCATTTGGTTGGGTAGTAATCTGGGTTTCGTATTCTCTCGATGCACATTGAAGATTTTTCCATGGATTGGGAGCTTGTAAAGTTGGTTTAGAAGATGGAGAGAAAATTTAAAGTTTTTTCCATGTTGTTTCCCCATTTTGGGAGGCCTTTATACTTTTATTTTAAAGTGTGGTTTGTTATAGTCATGGGTATCTTGATATGTTGCTCCCTTCTTGATAGGATGGCTTGTAATCTTGTAAAATAGAGGTTATAGAGCCTTAGAAAAAAATTGTTATATTCACTATCCTATAGTGTGTTATAAGGTGGGTTCTCTCCTTTTTGAGTTATGAGAAAGTTGGAAAAGAAGTTTTCTTTTGAGGTGTAATAAATAAGTACACTTGTTCATTGGGATATCCTCTTGTAAACTAGAGTTAAAGAAATATTTTATTCATTTTCCAATTCTTGTTAAATGATGCTTCTGTTGGTGCTCAAAATAGCCTTGCCCCATTTTCCCTTAGCATCCATTGATTTATGGCCTATTTCACTTTCTACTTCCTGTGTTGTGTCCGGTTAATTTCTATTACCATTTTTAATTTGTTCTAGGTCGTGAAACGCTAATGGATCCATGGTTTACTCTTCATTTATTTGTTCCTCTAGAAAAGATCTATAATTTGGGTCACTCATTCTCTGTTCATCTAAAAGCTAGAGCTTTCTCATTCTTTCCATTTCCACAGCTTGAGATTTTTCATCCTTGTCATTTCTTCCCTGAATACTTGAAGAAAAGTGAATGGATGTATCTCTAAGGAATGTATTTGAGCCTTGCAACATTTCTAAATTCTCTGTCCTTGGAGAAATTTTCATTTTCGGCTCAAATGGTTGTTTTTTTGTATTTTACGGTTTGATGGGCATTTCTCCTGGTCAAATTTGCATCTTTGCATCAATAGGGAACGTGGCCTCTTTTGGTTGGATGCGGCTTGGTTGGGTACTTCAAAATTATATGAAAAACCTCAACTTAAAAATTTGTCCACGTGGATGAAAAAATCTCGTTTGAATATTTACTTTTTGGTTTGGCCTTGGAGTAGCACTAGGAGGACACGTGGAGGTTTTGCCGGATAGAGACGTGCAGAGGCTTCTACTGGGTCTTCCCATACTTAGTCTTTTTCAAAAAAATTTTTGGGAGGTTTGGGACACGTGGAGGAACCGCACATGTTTGGGGACCGGCCCTTAAGTTTCATTTTGAAGAAGCTCCAGGAGGACACTTGGAGGCCTCTCGCTCACTTTACTTTTTGCTTGGAATTTTCAACGGCCAAAAGAGATTGGCTCGGATCCTAACACTTGGCGTCTTCCACTGAGCTTTGAGTCTTTAAACAAATTTTTCCGGGCTAGGACACATGGCGAGCCCACGCTCTTTCAAGATATCAATTTTTGGGGACCATCTCAAGGTGCACCATAGTGACACGTGGCGGTTTGAAAAGTCAGAAGGGGCGGGAAGCGGACCATCGAGGTAAATTGAAATTTTTTCCCCTAAGGTTCAAAGGATTAAAACATCAAAATGGCCCACAAGCCCGATAAAGGAAAGGTCAAAGCTTGCTCTAGTCAAAGGCAGAGGTGTGGACCCGTGGAGGAAATTTGGAAAATTTTCCTTTTGAGAGAAAATAGTTAAAAGTAAAAAGGAAGAGAAGTTCTCTTGGTACCCACATTGGGACATGTGTAAGGCTCATTTATTGAGGGAAGAGTTGCAGGGAAAAACTTGGAAAATTTTCCCTTTTCCAAAAAAAGAGATAAAATTACTAATTTTTCTCATGGTTCGTTGTAGTATAGTGGTGAGTATTCCCACTTGTCACATTGGTGACCTAGGTTTGGTCCCCAGATAATGGCGCCATAATTGTGTTGGTACCCAAATTTAATCTCCTTCAAAGACCGAGCAAAATCATACTCAATTTACCTTTTGGTACAAAAGGATTTGGAATCCTAAAGATCATCCCATGATTAGTGGCTAAGTATGATTTTTGATTTTTACATGTTCTCACAGGTTCTCATAAAATTTTATTGAACCCAAGCATATAGGAGCCTTTTACAACCAAGGACCTCCTTAACAATATGCTTGTATTGGATTTTTACCAGTAAACTCAATAGCACTAAAGAGTTTACTGAAGACCACCTTTAAGATCTTTTTACACTTCTTTCTAAAAAAGAAGCCGAGGAGGTATACATGCCCGAAGGTATTTTTACACTTTCCCAAAGGTATTTTTAACACTTTCCCAAAGGTCTTTTACAAATACCACGAAGTTATTTTTACAAAACCAAATTCCATTAGGAGGTGACATTGTCATGCACACTCCCCCTCAATGGCAACTCTGACAATCCAAGATTTTCACGAAAGTGAAAAAACTTTACAACACTTAGGGACTTTGTGAATATGTCAACAACCTACTCTTTAGTTAACATGAACTTGAGATTTATCTCATCACTTTACACCTTCTCACGGGTGAAGCGTATATGTATCTCAATATTCTTCGTCCTCTGATGTTGAACTAGATTCTTAATCAAGAGTAATACAACTCTAACCACCACATAGAAGAGAAATACTTCCTTTAGCTTCCATGTGTATCTCTACCAACATCCGTTGCAGCCACCACATGGCTTCTTTACTTCTTCCATTGTAATTCTCTGCCTTAGTAGAAGAAATGGAGACTGTTGATTGTATTTTTTTCCAAGTAATAGTTTTTACACCAAAAACTTAAACGCATATCCAATATATTTTATAACACAATATCGTATGTTTAGAATCACAAAATCCATATAAGATAGCATTTTCATTCTTATTATAATGCAACCCATAATTGATTGTTCTTTTCAAATATCTAAAAATTATTTTTACAAGATCCCAATGATCTCTAAAAAATGTTCCTATATAAACCTCGAATTAATTCCTAAGTTATATAGAAATATCGATCTAGTTATAGTTAGATAAATCAAACTATCAACTAACAACGTATATAAAATAGGATAAACCTTTTTCATATGCAAATTTAAGATAATTATTTATTTTAACTTCCATTGAAGTAGAAAATGGTTTACAATCAATCATAAAAAACTTTTTCAATACAATGTTTGTATATTGTTTTTTTGAAAAATAACAATAGAATGAAATATATTCATACAAAGAACATGATGTGAGAGACCTAACTCATTCATTTTAAAAATCTTGCTTTCAATTTCTCTTTAATCCTGTGAATTAAATTAGAATTGTCACCAGTCATAAGAAAATCATTAACATATATACATATAATGATAATATACAAGACTTATTTCTTGATGAATATATCATTGTTAGAATAACAATTAACAAAACCTAACAATTTAAAGAAGGAAACAATTTTTACATACCAACTTCTAAGGGCTTGTTTTAAACCATACAAGGATTTCTCAACTTACAAACATAGTTTTCTTTACCAGTTTCTTAAAATCCTTTAGGTTGAAACATGTAAAGTTCTTTAAAATCTTAATTCAAAAAAGTATTTTTAATCCATTTGGAGGATTTCCCACCCAAATTGAGCGGAAATTGCAAATAAGGCCTTAACAGTACTCATTTTAGTTACACGAAATGTCTCAACATAATCAATACCAGGTTTCTGAGTGAAACCTCTAAAGAACAAGTCTAGCTTTATGTTTGTTAATACTACCATCAACATTATATTTTAATTTTTATATCCACCTAGACCCTATAATACTTCACGAGATCAGGTTCATACAAAGTATTTAATGCATGGTACATATGATGGCTTGGTCATTTTCCTAAGGTTAATAGGATTTGAACTTTCTAACATAGATTGAGCCCAATTTAATTTCTTAGCTAGGAAGATAAGAGTTTCAGAAAAATCTATAGCATCAAAACATCATTATGACCATTTAGTAAATCAAAATCAAAATCATCATTTAGAAGAATTTAATGAAGTAATTTTAAGAGAAGAAGACAACACATGTAAACCTTTCACTAGATTATATGTATACATTTTATATAAGCTTCGATAATTAACATGTCATAACCTTTCATGTCATAGTTTTGAATTATTCAAACTTTGAGATATAAAGCAAGATGGTGAAAAGAAATAATCAAACATATATAGGCCATTTCTTTGACTTCCTCCAGCTATTGTACCTTCATTAGTATCCTTGATATTCCAAGTATCCTTCATGCATGGATTCTAGTTGTGTCCATACCTCTTTCAGATGTTTGATATTACCAATGTGTAGAAGGTACTCATCGTTCACATTGCATAGAATCATAGAAAGAGCCTCCTACATTCATTGTAAGAATGTATTTATGTTATCTACGGTTTCTTGATGACCGTGAGATCAACCTTGAATCCGAAACAATCATCCGAGTTTCCTTGCTATAAATTATGTTTTGAACCAAATATTGTAGTTGGTTTCATTCAAGATCTGAGTTTTTTCAAGATAGAAATAGTTGGATGCCATTTTTTTATAAACTTGTAAAACACACCTATAATATACAATGTACTACATAGATATATATTTATTGATAATAAAAACAACACTTTTAATATAATCGAGATCTAAATGTTATAGATCTAAAGAAATTATTTAATCATAACTAATTTTTTCATTACAATGCATACTAATTAATCTTCCATGAACAAAATAATAACCCACAATATAAAGGGATTTACATTATATCCTAGATTTATATAAAAATATTTTCGACCATATAGAAGTGAAGAAGAGACCCCTAAAAATGCATAACATCAAATTTTTGAAAAAAAAATATAGACAAAGATCCGACCATCTTAAATTTTACGTCTAAATGACCGTCAATTTTAACACAATGAAACTTTCCTGGAAATTACAAGGTTAAATTTGACGTCTAAATGATCGTCATATTGTCTTATGTTTGGTTTATTGTGACGGCCATTTGACCTTCAAATTTAATGAATCCAAAACTTGTTGTGTATTTCCAGAATGTGAAATTCTAGAATTTCTTCTTCTATATAATATTAGGGAGGTTATATTTTAATACATTATAATAACCTATTATAATTTATAATGTAAAAATATATACACTTTAAAAAAAGAGATATATAGTTTATAGAATGTAAATAAAAAATAACATATAGTTCATAAAAATTATAAACTACACATAATCCTTATTAAAGGAGTTTAAAGGTCTATGTTAAAAGAATTTTATCATGTGCAAGTAGATTTATGAGAGTATAGATTAACTGCATATTTTACAAAGGGGGCAAGTAATTTCACTTGATTAATAAAATAATTTAAAATCCCTATTTTCATAAACCTCATCTCCTCCCTTCATTTACTTTTAATTTTACCCTACACACATTTAAAACTATGGAAATATTGCAAAATATTTGCCCCCATTTTTAAAATTCTCTATTTATACTTGAGAATTCCATATTTATACTTGAGATATTATCTCATTTTATTTTCCACTCCCACTCTTATATAAAAGAAAACCTTTAAATAGATTTATTTATATAGTTTTTATAAACTATAAGATATAAATGAATGGGGTCACCCCCTTACATGGATAATATAAATGGTTAGGGACACATGTTAGGTTTTATTTAATAAGTATTAAGATTTAAAAAGTAAACCCTTCATGGCCAAGCAATAAACACGATTATTTCATATAGTAATAAATCTTTTCCTTTTTTGTATGTGATTTTCACGAGGTAAATATTTGAAGCCCCTTTCACCTGTGCACACATTAATCTCCAAACAAATATTAATTTCATATAATTTACAAAATGTAAATGAAAGTGAGAATCATATCATATTACATCTCCCCCCCAAAAATAGGGATTTAAAATTGAAAAACCTTAAAATTTTTAGGGAGAGTTTAATTACACAAATGTAGTGTCAAAATAAATTGGGGAAAAAAAGAATAGGACAGATACTTTTAAATACCCTTTTGGGTTGGTTAAAAAAACCCGTATAAATTAAATAAATAAAATACAAAATATTTGATCTTAATTTATTTAATTTACCTCGCTCTGTTACCATATTAGATTTTAATAATAGAAATAAAATTAGCATTTTATCACTGATAAGTAAGGTAACTCCCTTGCATACATTGTATTGGTGTTTAGATCTTTTATAATAATTTAATCTTATTCACTCCTTGTACATTTCTCTTTAATATTTCATTGATATGACGTTGAAAATTTTGAGATTGCATGTTATTGATATTTGAGATTTATCCTCATCCTATACACCATAATAAATATTTTATAATTAAAAAGGTTTAATGTCGGGACACATTTTAGATTTATTTTAAGGGCATTCATTATCGATATTCCTTAGAGATAAGATCTCGGTTAAAAAGATATGATGAGTGGTATAACTACAAAATTAATAGTATACATTGTGTATTGTTTGTCCATGTATTTAACAACAAAATAAAAGAGAGAAATATTATAAATAAAAATAAAAATCGGAGACACATTTCAAACAAACCAAACCCCAAACCTCGCTAACTCCTCCGGTGACTATGGCTCTTCCCCACACCGCCAAATGATCCAAAGAACATTTCTACATCTCTGGCTACTTGAACTACACTCCTCCATCTCCGTCATCAGGCACTCGGCCCCTTCCCATGCATATGTCTCTACCCTTTTTCTAACTCGTGGCCCGAAAAGTCACACAACCTAGATGGGGAATTACTTAATCAACTCGCATAGATATATTCTCCCTCATATATGGATAACTGCAAATGAAGAAAATGGGGATATAAAGAAAAGAGAAAAAATAATAATAAGAAAAAAGAGCATAGGTAAATCCATGGAAGAGAAATAGGCACCCCATTAGAGATCTCTAACATATCTACAACAAAGACATATAGAAAATGAGTGCAAAAATGTATAAGAAGTAAAAATGACCCATACCAAAACCTAGCTTTTGTTGCCCTAAATTTAAATCATCGGTTAGGGTTGAATGGATCTTAAGGTCCAAATTCATTCTTTTATCTCGGTGGCCAAATTTCCTTGACTTAAATTTTGAAAGGAATTTATTTCCTTACATTGATATTGGGAGCTAGGAAATATTTATTGTGGAAATTATTGGTTTCTTGTTTGATAAAAAAGAAATTTCTTTAAAATATTTTGGAATCCTATGGTGGAAACACATGACCATTAATTTAGCATTCCCTTAAGCATAAAAAAGACATTTAATTTAAAAATATATAAAAATCAAATAGTGTTATAACTTAATATTTTGATGTATGGAAATTTATGTAATCTTTAGGGAATGGTTAATTTGTTTATATTAGGCTTCATCAAGTAGATTTTTATTGACACTATAAATAGAACTTTGGACGTGGTAACATTATGGGACAACACTCAATTAAGTATCTTAAGTTGATCCATCTAGTGATCGAGATATTCATAGCATTTTTGAAATTGTTAGAGTGTATTAGTTTGGTTCGAAATCGACATGACTAAATCAATTCAAAACTTTATCTATATCTCGTAAAAATGGTCTAGGTTAAAATTAACCACACTTGTTTAATAATGATATAATAAAATCCTAATGCTTACCTAGTGACTTAGAAAGTATAATTGGGCTCTATCTTTACCTTTAACCTAGAGCCACTTAATAATAATAATATGGTAATCGAGTAAAATCTTGGAAAGATTCCAGGTGTATTTTAAATGATCATAATTTTCATACTGAGACCATGATATTTTTCATTCTTTCTCATAATACCCCTCTTAAGAATTTTATGGTGTTGTCATAATAAGGATTAATGATAAGGAATGACTTATTGATTCATAGTATTACTTGTCAATGTTTCACTTAGGCTGCTTGGTGGTAGAGGTTGTATAATAAATGGAAATTCTTAATCACGCGAACCTTGGAATGAGGCGCAAGAAATAATAGTTCAATTATTTTGAGATAAAGTTGAGTGTTTTAAATATTTTAATCACATGAAATTGTTAACTAATGTTTAAAAATAATTGTTCTAAATTTTTTAGCGAGATAGTTGATCATGTTTTGGGTCACAAAATATGGAGTATTACATTAGGTAGAGAGGTCTATTATTTCTCTCCATCCATGACTCTACTTGATATATACCACTCTAGATGGTGCATACTTGATTTGTTCTGTTATACCGAGTTAGTTCTGATTGTATTAATTTCCATAGATTACATGCATGTTGTAGAACCGAAGGATCGTGCCTATAAATATGAAACAACTCAAGGATTTTGTGAATGATGTTACTATGATAAGATGATTGTATGTCCCCTATGAAATTAGTGCCTAAGGGAGGATACATGTACCTAGGTCTTCTTTGTTTGATGTTGGGCACCGGTGTCATGTTGTGTTTCGACACAAGTTTGATTACGAGCTAGTTTTGTGATCAGTAACCCATGTTGTTTCTATATTGTTATGTGCTTTCCTATAGCTCGAGCTCTTTAGGGGTATTTTGATCACTCAATGTATGCCCTCCCATTTGGGGTGTGCGATGACTTTAGGAATGTGTGGCCCAAAAGAGAAGACCTTTTTCTATGTCCTTACATGGGGTAGGGGATTTGCATGGTAGATACCAAATCACATGCAAACAAGATGGATATAAATATGTGTTAGTATAAGTAACACATGTAATAGAAAACCATGTAACAAGCAAGTTTACAAATAAGTTAGACCATGAGAAACGGGTTTTAAACATTGTACATCACTCACAATGTCAAAATAAAATAAATCTGATGCGGCCAAAATCATACAAACAATGATCAAACAAGACATAGGGCATAGCCCACAAATAATGGAATGCAATAAAAACAATGGCAAACAAAATATATTAGACAACCATGGTGGCATATAGTCGTGAAAGGAAAATATTTTACATAAAGAACCCTTTAGCATATTAGAAAGATAAAAAGTATGTCAAGGCATGCAAGGAACAATGAAAAGTAATGTGATAGAAATTAGAAGTAGTAAATGATGAAATAATAACACCTAAAATTTGTAAGAGTAGTAATGGTAAGAGGTACATTTCCAAGCATCATTGTAGCATGTGAAAATTTGTAAGAGATTTACATTCAATCCAAAATACCAAGTGAAGGCACATATGTGTATACATAAACATAGTGACATACTTGAGTATCCGACTAGCATAAGTAAGAAAATGCATCATGTAAGTAGCATAAGAAAGCAAGAGTAAGTGCGACCAATATATGCAAATGTAGTGAATGAGTGTGATGGAATGGAATATAAAATTTGAAGGTAAAAGGAGCAACATGCCCCCAACGAATGTGTATGAAATGAGGTTCATTTATAAATTCCCCTTAGCCGTCAATAATGAACCATAAAACAAGAGTGTGTCATTGGGAAATCGGTTGTAAAATGTGTGCTAGAAAGATAGATCATGAATTATAGAGCATGAAAAGAGAATTTGGTGAGGCTCATTTAAGATTTAGACCCTTAATAGTCAAGTATGAACCATGTAACTAGAGTGCATCATAGGGTAATGATGATACAAGGTGTGTATCAAAATGCGTAAGAGTAGTAATAAAGATTAGATGTGAAGTAAGAAGTGTAGCAGTAGAGATAATATAGCTCTAATGATAATAGGAGGGGGGGAAAGAAAGCTTGATGCCCCCAAGTGTGTGATTGTAGAAGGACAAAGTGAACTCATCTAAGATATCGTCGAGTTCTAGGATTGTTGTTTATCTAATATTTCGTTCCTTTTCAATTAAATGATATAGTACTTAGAAAACTAGATAACTAAAAAAATGGAGGGTTTAAGGTACCTTGAATGTGATGTAATGGATACGTACATAAGGTGAATTATGGATCATCACCATAGTTGATAACCCGAAATAAGATAAACTGAAATGAGATTAATTAGATAGATTTATGTGGGGTTTCTGAACAATGTTGGCTCCAAGAAGTGATTAGCTTCCTTTCACGGATGTCAACCCCTGTGCATTTAGAAAGAGTGAAATAAAGAAAGAAAAATATATAACATGCAGAGATAGGAATATACTGAATCTGAGAAATGATTAAAATTGATCTAGAAGCTGATACGATTGGAATAACAGTAAATTAAAGGTTACTTGGTCTGGGCCGATGGTGACCCAGACTATGCACAAGTAGGTCGATGCTAACTATATATGATGAAAGAAACCTATAATAAACTTACAAGCTCTTCTGTGGCTGGATCTAGATTTAGAATATGGGTCGGGTCGATGCTAATTAGCCTAGATTGATGCTTTGATCGAGGCGGGTCTACGCCACTAAACCGGGTCTATGCCGACTAGATCTGAGGTGGGTGAGGCTAAGGATGGATGGATGAAAAATGTGACCTGTAAGAAAATAGACTGAAAAGAAGGGTTTCTAGAGAAGCTTTGAGTGTTACTGAAGCTGATCTAAACTTGCAAAAGATTAGACACAAGAAATACAAAGATAATCTGATAAAAAGCTAAATAAAGCAACACAAAGATATCGATAAGTCTCACGAATGATGATCGTGAGCGATGCAAGCACATTAAAACAATGTTTGGGAGATTTGTGATTGTTGCGGAATGGTAAGGAAAGAAAGAAAGATGGATGGTATCAAGGGATGTCTGTTTGTTTGCATGCATTTGATGATTATGGAGAGAAAAGACTTAGTTTTATAGGGTCGATTAAATGACTAGGCTAAGGTTGCACACCGATCATGGAAAGTTTCCCCAAATGGGTTGATTTTGTGCTTTTGGTATGATTTGGTGTATTTAAGATATGGAAAAGTTGTTTTAAAGCATGTGGGTAGGATTAGGTTGTTTTAGGATGAGTCATGGGTAGTTAGGGGATAAGGATAGGTAGGATAAAAGCATAGAAAAGCAAGGGGATTTAGATATAGAATAAAATCATCTAAAATAGAAGGTTCATTAGGGATGTGGATTAATTAATTAATTAATTAAGATTAATTAATTAATGTTTATTAATGTGGATTACAAGTGATAGGATAAATGGGAATTTAATTAAATTAAGGGGATGTATTTAAATAAATATGTGCACGCGGGTGATTAAGGGTATAGATACCGAATTTAGGTGTCTACATTTTGCCCCTTTTTGTTGAGTGGTTTGTACTAGCAAGCCATGAGAAAAAAACAATGAGAGATAAATGGTAAATGAGGATTGACGAAAGGTGGATGATGAGATCCCCCTCAAATGGGGATCGATGATGCCAAGGGGAATCAATGATGTGTTTGAAAAAAAGGTAGATGATAAAGGGTGGGTGGGTGAAGAAAAATGGGTAAAATGATTACCGAGAAATTCGCCCCAAGAAAAAGGAATCAAAATAATGACAAAAACTATGGCGGTGACTCGATATCACATTGGTAGAGAATTTTTTGGTTTCAACGGAGATGAGCTACAACATTCTATGGGCTAGTGAGTGGGTGAAGATCATTGTAGTATGGATGCAAACCGTGATGACCAATGGGTCATAGGAAAACATCAAAGTATGCACAACTAAATGTAAAAGGTATGTGAAATCCTTTATACATGAGGAATTGAGCAAATAGGTATGTGTCCAAAAGGGATGAGGATGAAGATTATGGTGCTCTAGCATAGGACACAAAAATGGCCAAGAAGGAAAAGTGAAAAATGCGGTGATGAAATAATATGCCCCAAGGGGGAGAGAATTATGGCCATGAGGTGGAATTTGTGCGCAAATTGGATATGATTGTAACATAAAATACCCGAGGAATAAGTATGGCCTGATGGGACTTTTAATGTATAAATTAATGATTTTAATGTAGAAATTAAATGTCCTGGAGGGAAAATAAATATGGCCACGATGTGGACTTTGAGAGTAGATTAGATGGGATTGGATGTTAAATTAAATGCCCAAAGGAAAAATTAATATGGCCACAAATTTGGAATTCAAGGGTAGATTGGAATGAAATACCTAGAGAGAAAAAGGTACATAGGGCTGGAAAGGCAAAGAGAGAAAGGAAATATTGAGTAAAAATCCGTAGGGGGAATAAATATGGCCTCAAAGGAGGACTTGAATGTTAGAGAGATTGAATAAGATCGAATGATGCACATGATAAGGTGTGAATTTAATAATGGTGATCTATGGGTATGAATGAAACTACATCATATTAAGGAACATGTGAGGAAAAAAATCCTCCAACTCCATTGGAGGTAAACAAGAAGGGATCAAGTAATGCAAGACACATTCAACTAAAACAAATGATAGTATGCAACCAATGACAGCTAGTCGGACCAAAGATCATAAGGATCATGGATGAAATGAACTCATACACCAAATGTTGACACAAAAATGGGTTTGAGATGTAACTCATATGTGAGAAGATGGTTCTTCATAAGTGGTTCTCCTTATAACTATGCCCCAGCTATGGGAAAAGTGAAAGAGCAAACTAATCAATGTAGAAAGTTTGCTGAAAGAAAGTTGATCAATGTGGGAAGATTTCTTAGGATGCTAATAAAATGGAAGGTTGATCACCATGGGAATCCTTCAATGCTATGAAAGAGTAGTCATCCTTTGAGGGTATGGTCTACTTTATACAAAATATAGATGGTAAGAGTAATATATGATAATCATCCTTCGAGGAGTGGTTTATTTTTTTCTTTTGGTTCTTTCTTTTGAATTTGATTTACATGTTTTTTTTTTTCATGAACAACTGTCCTTTGAGGGATCATTCTATTTTTGATAAATTTATTTTGACAAGAACATCCATGAATTTTGATTTTACATGGGGGAGAGTTGAGACTAGCTAGGTTGACAACTTGAGAGGGAATAATGAATGTACAAGAAACACCCCTAAACCCTTTGCATGGTTCTAATAGGTCAATAAGAGGGTGATGGATGTAATGATCACGAGTTCTCACCAAGAAGGGAGAACCTATCCATAAGGAAAATTCTATGGGCATAGCTATGGTGCCCATATTTAAGGTCACATGTAGGAAAGTGACTGATGAACACAACTCCAAATCACTACGATGAAATATGGAAAGGGTTAATGATGGATGAAATATCTAAAGATACAAATAAGAGCTCACCTGGAAGACACACTAATAATATAATGGTTGGAAGTGCAAACTGTTAAGAGATTCCACTTCTAGTTTATCATCAAGGGAAGGAAAACTTTCCACACAATGTCTTGATTAACATCGCATTTGAGATAGGATGAGAGATTATGAAATATGAAATAAAATGAGATGAGAGAAGACTAAAAACTATCTGCTACCATTAAGGAAGTGAAAATATGAGTCCCTAATGAGACGAAAAGATGGCCCCCTAACAAGAGGGATGAGTATGGCCACCATGGTGGACTTTGGAATGAAAATATGAAAATAAATAGTGAATGGTACCTCAAAAGAGGAACAAAGATGGCCACATTAGTGGAATTCAGAATGAAAATATGAAAATAGATGGTGCCCCTAAAAGAGGCATGAATATGACCACAAAGGCATAATTTGATGAAGATTGTGCCCCAAGAGAGGCACAAATAGGGCCATAAAAGGGGACTTAGGATGAGATGAAATGGTCCCTCAACGGAAGGAAAAATATGGCCACAATGGTGGACTTTGATGATATGGTCCTCCCAAAGGAAGGACAAGGTGATAAGAATATTTGATTTAGATTGAATGAGGTGGATGAAGATTATAAATTATGTGTGACTCCTTAGTGGTGAGGGATCAAGAAATACACATTTCAATAAATGGCCACAAAATGTGGGCTTAAAATGATGCCAAGGATGGAAATGATTTAATCCATAAGTGGACCAATCTTAGAATGAATTCCCCCAGCATGTATGGTCAAGGAAGATGGAAAGAGATCAAAAAGAAAGGGAGGATGCTCCCCCAATGTTGGGAAACTTAGATGTAGATGAGATAGTGAATTCCAAAGGAGTTTAGATGGGATAGTTTTGGATTTTGTTGGATAAACATTCAGAGACCACAAGGGTGATTGGAAAACAAATATATCGGTGAACACTAGAGTACATTCCTTTAGAGGAATATCACGTGCAAGAGGGATGCTAAATGATGATGAGGATGAGGGGATCTTGGGAAACCTAATGCATGGGATAAAAATTGGATTGGTTATAGATGGAGAAGGATGTTCCCCTTGAATGAGGAAATCATCTTTCTTAATAAGGTTACTGAGATGATTATCTGAATAGCTTCACAATGGCCAATGTCATGACCCGGGTATGATGATAGGCACAAATGTAATTAGGATTAAAACATAACAACTTATTCCTATTAGGAATAAAATATCTAATGGGAGGAAACATGATGATGGATATTTAGATTAAGTGTCAAAATATGTTTGCGTAAGATCCAATAGAGGTGGTGTAGGGAAGATAACTCTTGTGAGGCTTGATAGGATTTTTGAATTGGATTGAGGTTAGACGGGGTAGATGTAGATTGGATGGGTAAATTAGGCATCTTGAAAGATGAATAAAATTTGGAAGGAGAGTTAGATTGTTTGGATTGGGATTTATTATTATGAGATGTCTTAGATGAAGGGGCTAGCCCTAAAATAGATGAGGGTGTGCCTGGGATGGATTTTGTAATGTTGGATCGCTGAGGAGAGGTAAGGTATAATTTATTACAAGGGTGCATGGAAGAATTTTGGGGATTCTTACCAAGATTATTATATTTTAATCAATAAGATTTAACCTTGGCATGGATGACTATAATTTTACCCATGGATCTAAAAATGTAGGTGTAGGTTTGGGATTGGTTGATGTAGAAATAGTTGATTTTTAGAGGAAGAACGAATCCCCCTTGTTTTTTTCTTGGATGGAGATGATTATTTCATAAATGTTTTAAGGGGTATCATCAATATGTTTACAAATTGAGAGGATGTGATTGGTGTGGTAGCAAATACAAATTTAGATATAGGGTGGATGTTGGAGAAGGAGTGGGCGTAAAAGATTGGGATGGAATGGACGATGTAGTCATATGTAAAGATGTAGGTGCATGCGTTGAGATAGAAATTGGGATAGTTGTAAGTGGGGTTGTAGGAGTATGTGTGGTAGTTGGGATTGATGTGGAAATGAGTGATGTAGATGTAGTAATAGGTGTGTTTGAGGGTGAAGGAATAGATGTGAGAGTTGTAGGAATAGGTGTGGATATCAACGAGACTAAAATAGGTGTTAAAGATGAATCTGATGTAATAGATTGGGGCATGATTGAAGTGGATGAAGTAGGGGTATATTCAAAGTTGATGTGGATGTGGAAAGGGTAGAAGTAGGTATAGGTATAAGAAAAGTAGTAAAAGTTGATATAGGTGTGATAGTTGTGGATATGATAGGTTGTGAATAAGGGGTGGGAATAATGTCTAAGGTAGGAGCATGTGGAGTCATTGATGAGATGAGATCTTGATTAATGGTGTTAATGGTGTGAGAATTTGGTAATTGAGATGTAAAAGGGGTGGCTTGATTCGTCGGTGGTTGACTAGGTGAAGTGGTGGAGCTATCTATTTGGATATCCCCCTGATCTATAAGTTGTTGGATACGATATTTGAAGGAACGACACTTCTCAATGTCATGACCTTTGACTTGATGATATTTATAATAGTGGCCTTCATGATACCACATAGGATTGGGTTGCGAATCATCCACGGGTCATATGGGAGGAAGTTGGATGGAGTGTACCACCATCAACTTGTCAAATGCAGTGCTATAGGATTCCCCCAAGGTGGTGTAGTTAGGAGATGGTCTAATTTTTTTTTGAGAAGACTCAATGTGAGAGGGAGATGTGGATGGGGATCGAACTAAGATGGTATTGGAGGTAGTTTTAGACTTGTCACTATGTATAGTGGGTTGGATGAACTTAGTCTTGGGTTTGTTTGATTTAAGTTTGTGTTGGCCTTGCTCAAGGGTGCGAGTTTCAAGTTTGCGAGCCATGGTGAAGGCTTCATCAAATGTTTGGAAAGATTTGATTTGTAAATTAGAAGAAACATGCTTCACACTAGGGAAAAATTTAGTGGCGTATATTCATTAATTCACAAATATTCTAGTTTTTAAAAATGAAATTGGTAAATTTAATGGGAATGGAGTAGGCTGGTCACCAAAAGTTTTGGGCGGGGGGTTATTCACCATCCCCGCGAAAAGAGAAATTAATAATATTTTCCTTAATATTCTTGGCTGATACCATATTTTATGCTACCACCAACAACATATATTTATGATGTCGACGGTAGCATAAAATATAATTTATGCTACCGATGGATAGCATATATATATGTTGTCGGCCAATAGTATAAAATATGCTACTGATTTTGGGATTTTTTGTCTTGCGCCATATTTTGAGAGGAAAAATTTCTCATTGAGACAATCATTTCAACTGCTAACATCAATTTAAAAAAAAAAAGAAATTCCCACATAAAATTAGCGAAATTTATATTTTGTTCACAAAAATCACTTTTTCTATTTTTTGTTTCGTCATACTTTTTAAGGACATATTTCTCATCGAGTTGGTAATTTTAACTACTATTGTCAAAAAATATTTTAAAAAAAATACATATACTTTTGGCGAACACCATATACTATCAGCTGATAACATAATATATGATGTCGGCCAATAGAATAAAAAATGATACCAAGCGACATTACATTAGTGCGAAAGTCAATTTTCCCGATTCACCTATGAATTTCTATGAAATATTTTTTTGGAGGGGGTGTTAAAATTTTCCTTACTTCACATGAGTGTGAGAAGAGTTTGATGAGTTCAGCTTATGGAAGAGTAAATACTAGTTGGTTTATGATGCCACACCATCGAGTGATGAAATCTATGATAGACTCATCATCAAACTATTTAATGGTGTATAAGTCATTGATAGTGATTTTAGGCGCAATATTAATCAAAAAATACTCTAGGAACAATTACATGAGTTGGGTAAAGGAGAATAAGGAATGTTGAGGAATCCCATTATACCAATCTAGTGCTTGGAATGGCCAAGGATATAGGAAAGGTGTGAATCATAAGTTCATAATCATGTGTGATAAGGTAACATGTGTGTTTAAAATCATGAAAATACTATTGGGGATCTTCCTTGCAATTAAATTTGATAAACTTGGAAATCTCCCAATGAGGAGGGTAAGGTCTAGATGGAACAAATGAATGAATGGGCTCATTACATATTTTTTCGTAAGATTATGTAACCTTAGGTCCCAAGGAAATGACCTTTAGACTAGAAAATCTATTCATTAGGGCATGGATAGGGTCATTTGATGTAATGATAGGTTAGGATTGAATTGGTTGTGTGGTATGAAAAGTATTTTGATAAAGTGGTTGATAAGGTCATGGATGTGTGGGTTTTTGAGGCATTGTTTGATAAGGATTAATATATGGCATGGATTGATATTTGATAAATTGTTGCAATTATTCATGTTGAGAAATAGGGATGTTGTATGATTTTTGAGATTGAGAATTTTATTTTGGTGAATGATAAGTGGGGATATGAGTGTTAAGAGGTTGAGATTGTTGGATAGGCATACTAGTGACACTAACGAGATGGAATAGTGATAGAGTTAATATAAAGTGATGTGGGTGGAATGGGATCCATCAATAAATTGGGTTGATAGGATTCAGAGATTTGTGTGGGTCTATGATGTAGGAAGTCATAGATAGGGTTAGAGGGAGGTCTAAGAGTTTCTAATGGAGCTAGAGATGGGGTGCGGTTCATCTAGAAAGATTAGATTAATCACAAACATGAGGATTGGTTCCAAGGTAGGGACAATTTTAGATGACACAAGAATCATGAAGCAAGACCATGGAGATAAGGGGTTGGGTAATTGAAGGTACAGTCTCAAGTTTAGAATATTGTTGGGAGAGATCATTAGAGGAAGGAATGTCATTGGATGAAGTGGATTGTTGTGTTGTTTCAACTTGAGAAAGGGTAATAATAGGCATGAAATAGATGAACATTTGTTTATGTAATTTGTTAACAAATAAATCAAGCAACAAGTTTCTTATCATCATGATTAATTAAAAGAAATTTCTTTGTGGATAACTAAGGTTCCTAAGAAAAGGTAGTCTATGTCTAGTTTAAGTTTTTTTGGCTAGGGAAGTCTCAAGTGACTAGCTATTGGGTGATGAAATCCCAATCAGTTAATTAGGTAAGGAGATGTTTTGATGTGTTATTTAGATGCATGATTTTTAGGTCATGTGTGATAAGATGTGAGATGCAAAAGTTAAACCCCTACTTAAGCTATGTGAGCAAGCAAGATGCAGAAAAGGAAGGTTATTTTTAAACCAAATCAAAGTGTGATCTTTCGATGAGGACACACACAGAAAAGGAAGTACGATGCAAGAAGAGAGAAAATAAGGAAAAAGAGGAAAACATGGATAAAGATTTTCCTTCTTATCTAAACTTTATGGGAAGAGAGATTCAAACAAATTAACCCAACACGAGAAAGCAAAAAAAAGAAAATCCTCATGCTACAATGTTATTAGAAGACACATAAAATAGAAATAAATGTAAGGGATCACCTAAAGGGTGGTCCCACTAGGCATGCCAGAATGTTTATCTAGTTTTTGTTCCTTTTCAATTAAATGATCTAATACTAAAGAAAAATAAATAACTTAGAAAATGGAGGGTTTAAGGTACCTCAAATGCGATGTGATGGATATGGGTGCAAAGTGAATGATGGATCCTCATTATAGCTGATAATCTACAAATAAGATAAAATAAAATGGGATTGATTAGATAAATTTATGCGAGGTTTCCTAAACAATGCCGATCTCGAGAAGTGATTAGCTTTCTTTCACGATGTTAACCCCTATGTGTTTAGAAAGAGTGAAATAAATCAAGAACAATAGATAACATGCAGAGACATGAATATATTGAATCTTAGAAATGATTAAAATTAATCTAGAAGCTGATACATTTGGAATAATAGTAATTTAAAGGTCACCTAGTTTGGGTCAAAAATGACCGAAACTGTTCACAGGTAGGTCGAAATCATGTGGATCTGATGAAATGAACCTACAACAAACCTGTAAGCTCTTCTATGGCTGGATCTAAATTTAGAAGATGGGTTGGGTCGACACCGATTGGGAATGGGTTAACTCCAATTGGATTGGATCATCACCGATTGGACTGGATCGATGCCGATCGGACTAGGTTTACACCGAATGGATTGGGTCTAGGCCAACTGGATCTAGGCTGGGTAATCTTGAGGATGGATGGATGAAAAATGTGACTTACAAGAAAATAAACTAGAAAAGAAGGTTACTGGAGAAGCTCTGAGTGTTATCAAGTTGATCCGAATCGGTAAAAGATTAGCCAAAACCAATACAAATATAATATGATAAAAGTGACTAAATCAACACAAAGATACGAGATAAGTTTCATGAACGATGCTAATGAGCGATACAAGCATGTTGAAATGATGTTCGGGAGATCTATGAATGTTGCAGAATTCTCGTAAGAGAGAAATCTTGAAGGTTGTAAGAGAGGTTAGATGTTCACATGCATCTGATGATTATGGAGAGAAAATACTTAGTTTTATAGGGTTGATGATGACCAGTCGGGTCACCACTGATTACAAGGAAAGTTTCCCCAAATGGGTTGCTTTTGTGATTTTGGCATGATTTATTGTATTTAAGAGTTGGAAAGCTGATTTAAAGCATGCGGGCGGGATTAGGTTGTTTTAGGATGAGTCATGGGTAGTTAGGGGATAAGGATAGGTAGGATAAAAGCATAGAAAAGCAAGGGGATTTAGATATAGAATAAAATAGTCTAAAATAAAAGGTTCATTACGGATGTGGATTAATAAATTATTAATCGAGATTAATTAATTAAATTTTATTAATGTGGATTATAAGTGATATGATAAATGGGCATTTAATTAAATTAAAGTGATGTATTTAAATAAATATGCACATGCGGGTAATTAAGGGTATATATACCGAATTGAGGTGTTTATAATCATAGCCTATTGAATTTGGGTTAGAAACTTGATAAGCAATAATGTGGGGCTGATCATATAAAGAGTCAACATGATATAAATTGTACATGCCCATTACATATTCTTCATAAGTGAAAGGAGGTTGAGGAAAGTGGTGCACATACCAACAAGTGAGATTTGGAGTATAACCAAGGAATGGATAATTTTAAATAGAGATATGGCCAAAAGGCTTGAGAAATGTGATATTAGTATAATTACGATAGAAATTTACACCAATGTAGTCAAGCCAAGACTACCCAAGTGTGAGTGGAGAGGAAAGAGTAGTATGTGCGAGGAAGATTGATAAGTGGAATACATAGAGGCCATACATAACAATAATAAATACACATCCATGATAAATGTGAAGATAGTGAGGCAGTGGGAGGAGATCAAAAATTTGAATCCTAGATGGGCTAAGCCATCATGCATGTATATAGTGTTAGAAAAAGTGGGATTGAATGGAATGTGAGGCCACTAATAGTCATGTATGTAAAGAGTGAACGTGAAAGGAGGAAGCGTCGATGTAGAGTGTACTTGGGGAGATGAGGTAGGTGGTATGATGTTTAATGTATGGATAATCCCCTGAAAGTGTATCATGGCATTAGTGGAAGGAGGGGGTTTTTTTAATTGATATTCACTAGGGACAATAACAACAAAAGTATCATGAAACTAGGATTAATCAATTTAAAGTAGAGTAAAGTTAAGATTGTGCAATGTATCATCACTAAGCTCTATGACATCAACCTCATCATTAGAATCATAAGTGCTAGCATTATCTTATTGGATAACATGATCAAGGATGTTGGTAGGGGTGGAGCTAGATGTATCATTGAGAGGAGCCATGAAAGACTGGAGAATTAGTAGACATAGGGGTTGACATGGTGGGTGATAGGATACCAATAGTATGAGTAGGAAAGATGCCATACATGCAGAGGTAGTGTTGAGCTTGTGAAATAGTTCCTAAGTATTGAAGGTGAAAATGATATCGGCGCAAATGTTGGGGCCGTGTAAGTAGGTATGAAAGTGTGACATTGGTGCCACGAAGTTTAACGTACGAAAGAAAAACAACTTGAGACTTAGCCGTTTTGATGCACATAGGCTAAAAATAGGATTGAGTGTGGATCACGTAAGGATTAAAGCATGGAGACTTGTGGATGAAGGAATATCTATAAAGCACATGCATGAGAAGATCAAGAGTTCGAGATAATAATATGATTAGACCTGCAAGTTATTTATAGTTAATCTATTGTTAGGTGAAGTTTGCATGTTTCATTGTTTCTTTTGTAAGAAAGTGCATGGCTATTTTGAGCATGTAACCTATTTTGAGAATGCATGGGTGGTGAAGGGAAAGTCCCCATATGCTATATATATGTATTGATTTGCACGACTTAGAGAAAAAGAGAGAAACAAAGTTATGATGCTAATATGATTTTATGAACATGACCTATGAAAATATTATGTATGTATTCAACTACTAGTTTGTCATGATTTAATACAATGGATAATTATGGTTGGATATTGTTTATTCATATTTCTTCTCATAGTTATTGTGTGGTGAATTTGGTATTAATCTTTATGTGATCTATATGATTTACTTATTATGTGTGTTTCCAAGTTGAGCTCATGGATCTGATTGTTATAATGGGATATGCACTTTGGGATGTGGTTATTATGGATATGCATGCTAAAACTTTGGTAACACAAGAATAAAGAGGAGCTGGTACCTTTGCGTGCTTTTGAGTGAGTACTCAAATATTTCGAGTGATGTTCCAATGCATATAGGGTTTGAGTGGGAAAATAAGACTACATTTTGGTTCCATTACTGGGACTTCTTTTCAAACTGCTTACCAAGATGATGTATGATGATGGTGTATCGATTAACTCACATGACCATTGAAGATTGTGTTATTGATGGACAAGATTATTTTGCACGAGAGATATATTATCGGACCTAATTTCAATGCGTGCACATGGGTTGAGGAACATATTTATCATAAGCTTTATGAGTATTTCTTCTACTATTTTCCAATAGATTTGTATGAGTGGATATTAGCGTATACATCAAAGAAAATATGGAGTTATAGACCAATGAATTAGACACATGAAGAGTATCGAGAATTTGTTTGATGTAGATGAACCACTGACGTATGTTGTAAATCATTTGTGGGCTCGTGTTGTGTGGAGTTATAATTTAGAGTATGTTGTGTCTACATATTTTTGTCCGAAAGTTGCTAAATTTTGATTCCCGCATGAGCCCAGAGGATCTTAATTATGTGTTATCCCTTTAGCAATTAAAATATTGATATTGGTGTTGAGTTTAGGAACCTACCTATGGCTAGCTAAATACCCGACCGTGTGTAGGGGTGGAGTAGGTGTGGTGAAATATGACAGACCTTGTGGAAAAAAGGAAGAGAGTAGAAAGGTGAATTAATTATAATGAGGTGCGAGAGAGGGAATTAGTGAATAAGAATGATATTGAGGAGTTTGTGGAGTTTCAGAGGATGATGTCTTGTGAAGGATTTGAAGCTCACGTGGAAGACGTGGAGCATGAGCATCAAGCTCTCCCCACTCGTGAAAGTGCAAGTAGAGAATCCCCTCGATATTTTAATGAGAGTGTGTCTTATGAGGAAAAACTAAGGACCACAAGTGCGCATCCGATCCCACTTGGTGACTTAGCCCTTGCACTTAGTGTTTGAGTTCCAGAAGTAACTATTGATAAACAAGAAAGTGTAGGTAATCTAGTGGCTTAGGTAGATATCATTTTACTTTGAATAAAAAAGAGCATCGACAACCTCAATGGCATCACGAGAAGACAAAATATTTGTTGTTTAGAGGACCAATTGGAGGAATATTTTCTAGTGTGTCATCAAGATAGAGTGTGGGCATGCAGAACATTAGAAATACATATAGAAGTACTACAACTTCATAGACTATGGGAGTTCAATTTAGTACTACTGTTAAGACGTAAAGAACTATAACCACTAGTTTGGCACCCACTACTGGAAGATTAGGAGGTGGTTCAAGAGGATTAGGAGGCTTGGGATCAAGTGGATCAAGTGGTTCTTGTTGTGGAGGAAACACTGGTGGGGGTTATGGGAGTTGGTGGACAAGGTCCACACCCCCATCAACTGCAACATATATTTTATGAGATTTTTCTTCACTTGTCAGAATAGAGGGGTATTAAGGATGCTACAGAGCATGTACACAAGTGTGAGATACTATGGCACAATAAGGGAATAACAAACCCCGATCGTTAGGAAATTCAATTTTCTACTACTTTACAAGGAGAACACATAGTTGGTATAGGAAGCACAACTCAAATCGAATGTTGTGGATTACAATGTGTTGTGTGATGATTTTTGGCTAAGTTCCATATACCTGAGTTTGAATAGAAAGAATCAGCGACCAAGGAAATTATGCAAGGAATGACTAAGAGCATAAGGGAGTATGATGTAAGTTTTAAAACCTTTTTATCCAAATTATCTTATGATATTCACCCCAGCCAGCATGCATAGTGGTTTATTGGCGGATTGATAACACACTTTATAAGGGAAATCTCTCATAATACCTTTAGGGATCCACGTGAGGCATTGGAGGTAGATCTACACACTTCAGTAGTTGGAAGCCTGACACCGGAGTTAGCCCATTATTGGAGGTGTAAATAAAATCTATGGTGAAGTAGTTGGAGAAAATTTTGACCAATTCGACTCATGAGACGTGCAATGCAATATGGTGTACAAATTGCGACATTGAAGGACATACTATTCCCTTATAGATTTGTGTGCACCATATTGTTGGATTGTGAGATCTATTACTTAGATCATGGATCGAGTAAATTCTTGCTATTCCAGTGCATGATTTAGAAGAACATGTCTTGTTACTATAAGATTTATAAGTCTCACACTCATAATATGAAGAACTATATATTGTTTGATTAGTTTCATGAGGCTATTGAGACTAGTGTATGCAAAAATAGTGTAGCCGGTGGGTCTAGGGGATAGGGAGTACAACATAATAAAGGGGATAGTAATGGAGAGAACATGAATAGATGCATCTATGGTGGATATACATGATGAGATCGCAGAGGTGGAAGAGGAGGATTTCTAAAGGAACTTGTTTTACTTGTTTATCTCCCGATCATTATCAACGTGAATGCCCTTAGAATGTGGTTTTCTCATGATGTGGAAACCAACATAAATTTTAAGAATTCCCTAAATTATATGATCATATGAGAAAGAAGCACAAACAAGACAAGGGCATGGGAATGATTAAGGTATAACACATATTTCTCAATCAATGTATTATGAAAGTTAGAATAAATTTTGAATTACAACTGTTAGTTAATACACGCGCTGAGGTTGTGTATGCCCATGAACATCCAAAGTATAAGCTGACTATAACAAAGTAGGAAGTGATTAATGCAAAGTACCTTGATGCTAAATATCAAAAAGAAGTTTACTTAGAGACTATGACGTTATCAAGAATTTTTAGGGAGAGATTCAAATTTTGAAGGAACAAACGCACGTCCTGGAACGAGCTAAGAATATTAAAATTCCATAAAAGGATGTATATGATTTGAAGGAAGCCTATAGGATGTTGCAACAGGAGAAAATAATCCCCTTGTTAGGAGAGTGATGGAGAGAAAAAGTACCACACGCAGGTAATGAGTGCGAGAGATAGATTCTTCATGCAAATCTACCTCCCCATAATCACGAGTAGAGATTACATTAAATGTGGTCATAGATGGATGAATTAAGCAACATTATGATAGATACAAGGGCATAAGTTAATTTAATCACGTTAGATTCTTGGAATCATATGGGAAGACCACCATTGTATCATTCCTCAAATGTGTCATCTATGGAAAACAGAACTAGGGTAACCTATTGGGGTGTTAAAAGACACTACTATTATGATTCAGGAGCTAAGTTTACCGGGAATTTGAAGTATCGAGCTCGTAGAAGAAAATAGTTTCCCAATGTTACTTGAGAACCCATGATGTTATGCAAATAATGTAGATTTGTGCTTCAACAAGGGAACTTTGAGAACAAAGAAGAGAACATCATTATACCTTTGACAGATGCAAAGGCTACCTCATCTATTGAGCCTTTGAGTCAAAAATACCTGAACATGATATATGTGTGTAAAATCAGAGACCCTAAGTTAATTAAGACATCTAAGGAAGGAGTGATTCAATGGGATGATGCTCATTCAGCAAGCGATACTACAAGTATTTCTTGTGAAAAATGGGCACATGGAACATATGAAGTAGTTAGTTGAGAGATCAAGAATATTGTTACTTGAGTGATTAGGCCATGCGCCGTTAGTCACTTGAGTCATAGTTAGGTACCTCGGTACACTGGTGAAGGAAATCCTGATGTATTCTTGCATGCCATGGAGGCCCAATGGAAGAATAAATGAGATAGAAGAAATATTTTGGTTTATACCTTACACGAGACAACAACGCATTGGTGGACTACACATAGAGACAACTTATTGGAATGGCGAGAGGTGAGAATTGCCTTTTCTAAAAGGTTTCTAAGGAGAAATGTACCTTCAAAGATAGGAAAATACCATGGGAAGGATTCTTCTTCGCATCACATTCAAAAGTGTGAGAGACTCTGGATGACAGAGGGGTAGGAGGCCTTACCACCATCACTCTGGGTACATAAGTTCTATGCCACCCTAGGTGGCTGCATGTGTGTATTGTATGTCCATGTTGAGTTGACAAGAGTGAAAATTAATTGGCAAGAGATGACCTTAGGTATGATCCATACTTTTGATTACTTTTCTACTAAACCTCCAATCAATGAAGTACTAGATTATGAAGTGCCTTACTCTGGGAGATAATGTGAAGGCTAAGGAACTACTTTTAGACATGTTTGGAGAGCTGGATTTAGAGGTGCACCTTGACCTTGAAGAGAATGAAGAATAATAAATGGTCCACATGCCTAGGAAGAAAAAGAAAGGGGTAAAATGGTATGCACAATAGATGATGATGATGATGATGATGATGATGAGGAAAATAACATAGATGTTCACCATACTGAAGGCATGTGTGAGGTGATGGAAACATCGAGTATAAAGGCATGCACATATCATGAGACTATGAAAACAAAAAAGTTAATAATGGGACAAATGTAGAGCCTAAATAAACCATTATTGGTGATTATTGGTTAGAGAAGGAAGTGGCGAATATTATTGAGCCATTACACGTATTTTAGGACTTGTTTCCATGTACAGTTATCATGAGTTAAAGGGAGTAAACCATTATTTAGGTGAGATGTGAATAAATCTTAAAGAAGGTGCGTGCACTCAATTAGGAAGAGGCCATATAAGATAATGCTAATCTACACGTTAAGGTTAAGGAAGAAATAAAAACATTCTTAAGTCCAGTATAATTGTACCCATTGAGGAGTTTAAATGGGTTAGTCCCATGGTCATTAGTATTAAAAATATGGAAGGATAAGGATTTGTGTGGATTATAGAGAGTGAATGCTTCATGTGTTATTGATCCTTTTCCTACCCCATTTACTAAGGAAATATTGGAAGGAGTTGCAGGGCATGAGATTTACTCATTTATTGATGGGTTCTCTTTTATCATTAGGTGTGTATTGCAAAGGAAGATCAAGAAAAGACAAATTTCACCACTGAATGGGGAATTTTTTCATACATAGTTATGCCCTTTGGATTGAAGAATGTGCCTATAATATTTTCATGCATTGTTGTTCAGGCATTTCAGACTTCATTCATAAGTTTTTATAGGTATATATCTAGATGATTGGATAGTGTATGGTTTGGTTAAGGATCATTGTGACAACTTGAGGCTTATGTTTGAGAGGTGCAAGTAGTTGAGTATCTCTCTAAATATTAAGAAATGTATATTTACAACCCTTTTTGGCACTTTACTAGGGCACATTATTTGTAAGGAAGTATTTTTGATAGATCCAGCCAAGGTTGTTGTGATCTTGGGATTGGAAGAACCTAACAATCAAAGTGAAGTGCATATATTTCTTGGTCATACAGATATTACAAGAAATTCATTAAGGGTTATGCAAAGATTGTCGTGCCCCTGGAGGAACTTTTGAAGGCTAAGGGAAAATTCTAATGGGGCGATGTGCAATAGTAGGTGTTTGAAACAATGAAGGAAATGCTGACCAGCTCATCTATTTTACACTTTTCTTGATGGTAAAAACATTTCATGTTCATGTGGATGCTTCTAGGATGGTGATTGGTGCCATGTTAGCATAACTAGGTGAAGGAATAGTGGACCACCCTATTTGTTTTGCAAGCAAAATTTGATAACAATTGAACATAATTATATAACTACTAAGTGCGAAGCTTTTCTATAATTTACACGCTCCACAAGTTTAGAAATAATTATTGGATATACCATTTATATTCTTTACAGATAATATGGCACTTAATTGTTTGGCCAACAAACCTATTTTACAAGGGCACATTTGCAGGTGGATACTACTATTTTAGGAATTTGAGTTTATAGTAGTTTTGAAACTAGGAAAGAGTAACTTAGGGCCTGTTCATTTGTTGAGAATAAATTTTGGTGAGGATGCACAAATAATTGAGGACACAATGCCAAATCTACAACTTTTTAGATTAAATCACGCGCCCACTGATTTTGAAGATATTGTAGTTTTTTTCACACTGGTCGTGCACCCGAGGGAATGAAGACTTTGGAAAAGAAACAACTTGCAATACGCGTGACACCTTACTAGTTGATTGGTGGTACTTATATAATTTAGGATGTGATAAGTTTTGTGTCGTGTGTACTTTGAGCATGAGCATGATGAAATAATGGAATAATCTCATGGTGAAATCAGTAGGAGGTCATTATGTAGGAGAGGCCACCACGTGAAAGATTTTGATGAAAAGACTTTGGTGGTAAAATTTATACAAAGATATTAAAGAATATTTCAAGGCATGTGATCATTATTAGCACTTGGGAAGCCTGGATCTAGAGATGAGATGCCTTTGATGCCTATTGCAAGTGCTGAACCTTTTGAGAAATGGGTAATTGAATTTGTGGGTCCTATTTCCCCACCTATGTGTAAGACTAACACGTGCTATATTATAACTTGTAAAAACTATATTATGATATGGGTAGAAGTAACACCTACAATGGATTTTATGACAACTAAAACATCAATATTTTTATGGGAAAACATTATCAATAGGTATGGATGTCCATTGAGCTTGACAAGTGATAGGGGCACTCATTTTCTTAATGAGACTATCAAAATATTATTGGCTAAGTTTATGGTGGCACACCATAAGATAACCCCCTATCATCCACAAGACAATGGTAATGCTAAGGCTTTCAACAAGATATCATGACACACATTGACAAAGATCTGTGATGTTGGAAGGAAAGACTGGGATGATAAGGTCTTTGCTATAATTTAGGCATATATGAACAACTTATAAGAGTTAAATAAAGCCACACATTTTTAGTTAGTGTTTGGCATAGAGGTTATTTTCTTGTTGAATTCATGTTTTTATCCATTGGTATTACGTGAGTAAGAGGATTGGATGATGAATAAGAACTTAAAAAACACATAGATAAAATAATGCATTTGGATGAGTAGTGCGCCATTGCAAGATGGATCCGTAAAGATAGAAAAATTATGGAAAAAGGCATGACATGGTAGGCATATCCGGAAAAATAGATTTGAAGTGGGAAAGATGGTTCTTCTTATGATTCAAAGTTTGTGTGCCACCCAGGGAAGTTGAAATTTCATTGGTGGGACCTTTTTCTGTAATGAAGATACTTCATTTAGGCACTTGTTAGTTTTAGGCATTTGATGGCAATATGTTTCCCGGTTACTTCAATGGGAGTATTCTGAATCCCTACTATAAATAAGACTTATTGGTGTTTGTAATAAGGTAGTGTTTCCACTTAGATTCGATTTATATTTAACACATTTTATTTATATGTGTTTTCTTCCGTCATTGATATGCTTTTTCAATTTATTTCAGTTTTGTTTTGTTGTAATAAGCGCACTTGTGTGCGTGCGTTGATTACTATCTATTAAATTCACAAAGAGGACCGCACATACTTTTAGTGTAGGGTAGAATGAAAATAAAAAAGTGATTGATTCTTTGATAGATATCGGTGTGCATTATGAAACCTCGGTGCTTGAGTAAAAGATGGTTTTAGAGAGAATTCCAAGAATATTTTATCTTATTGAAAACCACGTATATGGATGGACATGTAGTGTAATGCATGAGGTAGGTAACAAAATGGGAAACTACTTGGTAATGACATAGTGGTTGAGGTACTCTGGCGTAGGGAAACACATGTCGGGATGTATGGCCGGAATTAGTGGGTGTGCCAAAAGGTTATGACTATGACATAAAAGGATACATCGCAGAAGAAGAAGGCGTGATGCGACACGCGAAAGAGAAAAGGAGTGGAATTAATGCCATGTATGGTGGTGGTTGAGGAGAAATTAATGTGGGATTTTTGAAAAACCTATAAAATTAGTTTTTATAACATTATTCCTACCTTGCATCCTTTGAACTATCGAGTTGTGAAGTGTGATGAAGTGCGTAGTGCAAAGAGAAAGCTATTGAATATCAAACTAGGTGAATTTGAGAAATGACATTGATAGAGGTCTACAAAGAGGTGTGTTTGAGCTGGTTGGGTGTGTAAGGAAGGTGGGTCTGTAGGTTAGGGTTTCATGGAGGTAGATTTATGGCTAGGGAATAGGAGATATGAAGCGCTAGTTGAGTTTGAGGTGTGCAAGGGTAAGGTAGTGGAAAGGATGCATTTTGCAGAGCACATCTATTAATTAAGAAGAGAAATAACACCAAGGAGAGCTATGATCATTGAGAGGGAGACAAAGGAAACAATAAAGGATTGGTTTATAGAGATGTAATACCCATAAGAAGTAATTGAAGGGAGGTCATGGATATCCCAACTATCTATGTGCAAGATCAATGATTTCAATCACCAAACTGAGAAAACCCTAAAGGATATTAATGCAAAGACCATTTTGAAAACAAATAGGAGGAATGTAGATGGAAAAGGGTTATGAAAATTAAATTTAGAATCTACTTTGAAGTGTGTTGGAGTTATTCAATTATAGGATTGCTGTTCTTTGGAAAGCCCGATCGTTTATACTAGTGGCTGATGTCACACATGCACGATAATTATTTTTACTTCACTGTGAGAGGATGAGAATTAAAATGAAGATGTTTGAAAGAGTCACATGTTTGTGTGACTTTGGTTAAGAAATTACAAAAATTTGTTAGATGATGAGGGAGTAGAGGTGATGCCCACCACATCCCATTACTAGAATTGATGTTGAGCATTCAACGTTATCACACACATAGAGACCTAGCTACGAGGGTAGTGGTGTGCGTGGCTCGAGTTAGTTATATGTTGGGTTCCTCGGAGAGGTGGAAGGAAGTGAATAAGCGCTAGTTGTATGTAGCATATAAAATGGAAAACAAGACATACTACAACATTGTTGGATACATTGAAGAGAGCTTGGTGGCAGAGGCATGCGTCCAAGAAGAAAAAGGTGAGAAGATAAATTTGGGTGCCATCTTGATGTTAATTATGTTTAGTGAAATTAGTGTGCCCGATGGGCCAAAGGAGAAGGTATGGGAGCATCCCATGGAAAAAAGTCTCCCGAAGAAGTTCAAAAGTATACATGCCATGGCTCAATTTTGAATACTTATAAGAAATGCTAAGAAATGGTTTAAGAGGATGTGTAACACATTTTGAGAGAGAGTAATGCATACACGCAAAAATTACCTAGTGTTTTAGAAGGTCGGAAGAGTTTGTGTCATATCATCATTTCTTCTTGGGCTGCTTCTACATGAAGACAAATGAGAAAATCCCATGGTGTAATTTTCCCTTTGCATTTATCACTCGCTACTTTAAAGATTTAGTGAAACAAGATACACAACGTGCGTAAGTTATAATTTTATGCTGACAAAGTAGACGCAAATATCCATATTCTGTACAAGACATATGTCTACCCCATAAGGAGGCATATGAAGAGACAATGAAGTCGAGATAATATTGACATTACTCCAAAGGTCATGGTTATAGGGAAGATTGATCTAGTGCACATGTATGTGTATCTTAATCCATTGTTCAAGGAGTTTAAGGTTATTGTAGGTGAATACTTATCACTTAGGTTATCCAAAAGGTAAAAAACTATGGGGGACAAAAGGGTCGATGGAAAATACACTCCATAGATAGGAAACTAAGGAACACGGGGTTTAAAAATGTCCTTGAAGAGGAAGAGAAGAGAAAGAAGAAAATATTATGCTTGAACATGAGAGGAGACAACTACGTAAAGGCACATAGTGTAGATGTTGGTGTTGGAACCTCATATTTAAGGAGGCACCATGTGTATTACCCATAAATAAGGCCAAGAGGAAAGGAATAAAAGGAACAAGTACATTTTGGTTAGGGATAGTGATGATGAAAGGATATCGGATAGGTCCACATGCTAGAGTGTCTCCACG
This sequence comes from Taxus wallichiana var. yunnanensis, assembly GCA_018340775.1. NCBI lineage: Eukaryota > Viridiplantae > Streptophyta > Pinopsida > Cupressales > Taxaceae > Taxus > Taxus wallichiana. The sequence continues at coordinate 408,746,301 of CM031243.1, read as the reverse complement.
ACAAACCTTGAAGTTGGGAGAGATGAAGGGGTCGGCGGTGAGTAAACAAAGTTTGAGGAAGAATTTCCCACAGTGAGATTATGCATAAGCATGAAGAAGAGAGCTACACTGGTGGGGATACAAAATTAGAAGCCGGTGTTGAATAACCACTAGTGGCCCCGATACTGGAGTTGAGGGAGAATTTGGAAGAGAGAATAAGGGGGGTGCTTAAGAAATAAGCATATCCATGAGCATGCACCAGTGAGAAAGGGGAAGAGGAGATGGTGTAAATATAGAACCTTGGGTACATTAATTACCCAATGAATATTATATGCACCGGATTCTAGAGCACCATTGTAAAAAGTAAAATTGTATGGATGGGAGCCATGGACAAAAATGGAAAACATGTGAACCAAGAAGCAATTATTATGGAGTATACAGAATTCATATGGATGAGCCTGTGTTTGATGTGTGTGAGGAATCATGTGCATCAAGAAGAATGAAGAATGATCAACATTCTAGACATGTGACTATCAAGCCAAACAATTTCTTAGATGAGTAAGTGATTAATGTCATTGATGAAGATAGCTATAGAGGTCACGTGAATAAATATAGACAAGGTAACTACTTTGAGGAAAATTTTGGAAGATAGGAAGGATAAGGAGGAGGAAATTTAGTGCTTGATAGAACAAAAGGAGAAATCAAAAGTGAAAGCAAGCAATGTATTGGACATGGCCAAGGAGATTGGTGATGATATTCTTACATCCCAACCACAATATGAGAAGGAGATATCTAGATAATTCCCCTCCGCATTACATTGGTTGTGAGACCTTGTTCATTTTATTTTATATGAGAATAAGGTACATGCATCGAGTGGTATATAATAAACAACAATTAAACAAAAGAATGTTTTCGTGGATTTAGAAAGGGCCAAGAAGAAGATAGCATGGAAAATAGTTGAGTATGATGGCATCCTTGATACATTAAGGAATAAGTTGAAAATGGAAAATTTGGCGCTACAAATGTGTGAGGAGATGGAACAAATTATTAAGAAAAGGAAAATTCAAGAATAAAATGACATCCTTGCAGTAAATAATAATGAGACTTTGGGGCATGAGGAGAGGCTAGAGATGTTAGCAGAAAAGAGTGATGCACTCAAAGCAACCCGAGACCCTCATGGTGATAGAATTAAGGAATTGGGGAAGTTAATGGCATGAAAGATAGACATCATGGATGGAATGATTTTAGGATTAGCAAATGTGGTTTGGGAGTTGAAGAGAAAGGGTGAGAGCATGACTATGGTAGACATGGATGATGTGCTTGGAGATGTTCCCCATGAAAGAACGAAGAAGGAACTCAATGAATGGGAAGAATTAGAAGTAAAAATTAAGAATGAGTAACTATATATTTTACTGCTTATAGAAGAAGAAGTACAATGATTATTTGATCATTATTTCGATAATCAAATTCTTTTATTTGATAAGTCATATTTCATTCTTTATTCTTTGGGGTTATAAGTTGTAGAAACCTCATTGCTGAGGGAGGAAATGGTATTAGTGTGGGGTAATGTTGGGCATGTGAAAAAATTCATAAGTATTGAAGGCATAGATGATATTGGCATTAATGTTAAGGGCACGTAAGTAGGCACAAGAGTGTGACAAATTATCACCCTAAAGTTTCACACCCAAAGAGATAGAGACTTAGTTTTTAATGCACTTAGCCATTTTGATGCACATAGGATAAAATAGGATTTAGTGAAGGATCATAAAGCATGCATGAGAACATCAATATTTGAGCTAATAATAGGATTAGAAATGAAATTTATTTATAGTTAATCTATTATTAAATGAAGCTTTCATGCTTCTTTGTTAATTTTGTAAGCGAGCATGGCTATTTTAAGCATGTAACCTATTTTGATAATGTATGAGTAGTGAAGGGAAAATCCCCACATCCTATATATGTATTTATTTGGGGTTTTAGAGAAAAATAGAGAAATAAAGTTATGACGTTGCCAATGATTTTGTGAGCATGACCTATGACAATATTATGTATGTATTCAACTACTAGTTTTCATGATTTAATACAATGGATCATTATGGTTGGATATTGATTGTTGATGTTTCTTCTCATAGTTATTATGTGGTGAATCTGGTATTAATCTTTACATGATCTATATGATTTACTTATTATGTGTGTTTCCATGTTGATGTCATGTGTATGTTGTTAGAATGGGATATGCTCTTTGGGATGTGGTTATTATGGATATGGATGCTAACACCTTGGTAATATAGTAATAAAGAGGGACCTAGTACTCTTGCGTGCTTTAGGTGAGCACTCAGATTCATTTGAGTGATGTGCCAATGTGTATAGGGTTTGAGTGGGAAAATAAGACTACATGTAGAAGATGAGTGAAAAGCACTAGATTGACCAACATCATATGTATTACTATTCTTGTGCACGAGATAGGTTGTGATGGAAGAATATGCATATCAATAACAAGGTATATGCAGAAAAACTTGAATGGATTAGGGTCAACAACAATGGTATGTTCATAGCCATCATGTAATAATTTAATGCACCGATGAACTGTAGAAGGAACAACATACATTGCATGAATCCATGGTCTACCCAATAAGAGATTAAATTGAAATGAGGCATCAATAATAAAGAATATAATATGATCAAATTTAAGCCCAACCTATATAGGTAATGTGATATTTCCCATGCATGTGTGAGTAGTGGAATCATAGACGCAAATAAATTGAGATGATTTGTTAATTAAATCTATAGTAATGTCAATTTTCCTAAAGAGGGATAAAGCATATAGATTTATAGCAGAGCCATTGTCAATGAGTGCACACTTAATACATATGGTGCCAATAGTAGTAGTGATAAGAAAAGGTGAAAATGGCTCAACAACAATGGAGTGAGGGATATCCCCATAATTAAAAGATACAACACATGGTAGATTTTTGAGAGATTGAATGAGGTGAGTAAAGGCAACTTGTGAGTTATTTATTTCAATGTAAATGGAATGAAGGGTAGTTTCTAGTTTATAATGATAATCGGGTACACATCATAAAATATCATAAAGATAGATTTTTTCTGGTGTATTCTTAAGTTGTTCAATGATGTCATTACCCTTAGAAGTGGCGGTAAGAACTATAGGAGTGATAGGTGGTAGAAAAACGATAGGTGGAGCAATAGGAGGATGAGTATGGAGAGTGGTGACCAATTAATGGTTGGATCAAGCATTGGAATAATAAAAAGAGGGAGATGTTGAGTACAAAATCACATAAAATCATTAATAGTGGTATATGTTATCCAATTTTTCCCCTCAGGTGAAATTGGACAAACATGACTCTGCATAGAAAAAATGAAGGATTGATTCAGCCATGGGAGCTCACATTTTAGGCTCGAGTTGATTGAGTTAAAGTGGGTTGAGCACATTGTAAGGAATATTGGGAGTTTGAGCTAGTTTGGGGAATGAAGGAACTCTGAAGTCTAAATTTCAGACTTCAAAGGTGAGGTCATTCAAAGGTAGGCCCAAGTAAAAATGGTGAAACCTAAAGTCCCGAATCCACTCGAAACATGAAGTCCCAAATCCCAGAAACCCAAAGTCCCAAAACCCCGAAACTTGAAGTCCCAAAATCCTGAAACATAAAGTCCTGAAACCCTGAAACCCAAAGTCCCAAAACCTTGAAACCTGAAGTCCTGAAACCCCTAAACCCGAAAGTCCTGAATCCCCGAAAGGCCAAAACTAGAATTCCCAAAAACTTTAAAAACCTAAAGGTCCGAAACTAGAACTTTGAAACTTTAGAATTTGGGGTTTCAGAGGTTTCATGAGGTGATGGTGAATAGTGCTACAAAAAATAATTTCAGAGTCCGAAACCCAAAGTTCAAATTTTGAACGTCAAGGTTTTGGCATTTCGGAGGTTTCACGAGATCATAGTGATGAACAATACAATGATCTCCGAAGTGGAAAAGCCTGAAGTTCTAAATCCCAAAAGTCTATAATTTTTGATTTCAGAGGGTGTGATGCAATTTCAAAGTCCTAAAAGAGGTAGATAACCACTTGTATTTATCACAAGATGGCACCCTCATCTTCGATGGCCATAACTTCGATTGGGAGCTTGGATTTGCATAAAATCGGACTTTCTAGAAATCTCTCAAGATCCTCTACACAACTAAGTATTTAAAAATGAAGAAATATAGTCCATCATTTTAGAGGAGTTTCCATGTTTCCCACCTACCAAAATGATAAGGTATGGGCTTCCTTTATTCTCTAATAAGGAAAAGTACATGGAGGCATGAGTTTTGTAGTGGCGCCCATCATTTTACAGGTGATTTTAATGCATTTTGGGTGGTTGAAGCACGATTTTTAATTCCTTCTCTCTCCCTTCTCACATTATTCCTATATATTGTAAGGAGGGATAATTTCAAAAGGTTGGATAATTTTTCTTTGCACCTCCCTTCTTCTCTTGTCCTGTAAGTGAATTTGTGGAGTTCAAATCTCTCATTCAAGCTCATAATGCAAATTTGTGCCTCTTGGCCATTATAATGCACTCGTATAAAATTTGTGGAGTAATAATATAATTCTATGGATGAATTCAACACTCTCTTGTGTTCATTTCATTCTCTTGATCTCTCATTTTAATTTTGGTTAATTGTGCATGTTAAATTGTGTTGCATATTTAATGGTCTGATGTTTAATGGTGAATGAATTCATAGAAATTGGTTGACTTGTGGTGTTTATTCATCCCATTCAAAATTATTGGTTTTCATCTCCATGAAAAGAAGGTGTTCAACATTCCTCTTGGTGCATCACCCCTATAGATTAGGTTTAATTTCTTACAATCTTTTCAACCATGTCTCCTTAGCAAGTTAGAGTAGCTTTTAGGATAGATCCTCTGTAATCCAATGTTTGTATCGAGAATAGAGGGATAGGAACCAACCTTAATCTAGAGATATTTTCCAATTGAAAAGTACCAAAATTTCAATAAAGCTCCATGTTATGCAATCACAATGATAGTTTCAATCTATCGAGCTACAAACATTCGGTGGGCTCTTTGTGATTATGCATCAACAATATCCATACCATAAACTTTGGTTAGAGTAAAATAAGGATATGAAGATTGATCCATGAATGTAGAAGAAGGAGATAGATTGCGATGCATTATCGTAAGGTAGGGCTTGAGTGATGGGTCCACCAATTTTTTAATTTAATTTTGAATTAATTAAATCTAATATTATGAAGTCACTTATTGAAATAAATAGCAAAAATAGAAATGACACAAGCAAGATAAGACGTAAATATGAAACCCTAAGAAAGAGATGAGATAAGAAAACTTTTCTAATTTACGCTCAATCTAGAACTAATTTGGACTAGGAAAATTGATTAACAAAATGGGAAGAGTATCGTTATTACTCATTGTAAATTATAAGATGTGAAAATGAGGCTAGACATGGGTTCCTAGGATAGGTCAAAGGCGCCTGGCATTGGATACCACTTTTGGGTGTTGGTGATTACATAGAGCTAAGGATCTATTTTATGATGTATTACATGGCCTTTGTTCTTCCCTTTAGATCTCCCGATAGTTGCACTATGATCTTCGAGGGTACCTGTAACCTACAAAAGAGATATTCACCTACACAAGCCCACAAACCACATCAAACCTAAAAATAAAGATGCATAAGGGATACAAAGTGATCCCGACGGTCACTCGAGAGTGAACTTACAATCGAGTGCTACACTACATCTCGAGACTCCATGTAGTTATTGTGAGTGTGTTATAACTTATAGAAAAATGTGCAATTTTGAAATTTTTTGAATTTTTGTTCAAGTGATCCCTTTTCCTAAATTTTTTACCTTTTCAAAATCTGAAGAGTGAAAAAATTCATAACAATTAGTCAATTTTTGGGTTTTGAGGTCAAAATGTGTGTATTGCAATGATTGTGGGTTCGGAGGAATAGGAGGAACAAGTTCTTATCCGCAAAAACCAGATTTTAATAACAAAAATAAGACGATGCTTGCATAATTTTATTAATATGAAATCAAGCATTACAAACAAATGAGAGAGCTGCAATATTTATAGATATTGACAACTTCTATCTCATCCACAATAAATGGAAGCAAATCACCTAATCTGAGAAAATATGCGTAATAGCATATTGCCCCAAACTACCCCTATTACCCCTTATGGAAATCATCCAAGAATAAAATATGCAAGATAGAACATGATCCCACAAACATTCGGATGAGAACACTATCACTTAGTTAACAAACAACTAAGGATAACTAATACCTATTGACATAAGTTTAAAGTATTTTAATTAAATAATTTAACTCATTACATTTATTCAAATATCAACTAATGATGAATTAAGCTAAGTTTTATTCCTAACATTCCCCCTTAATTCAACATGGTCTCAAGTGAACAAGAGAGAAATTTTCTAAAACCATCAAATTTACCTTGATCAAGTGACTTTGTAAAGACATCCGAATGTTGTATATCCGTTGGGAAATATTGGAGCTAGATGTTGTTCTAAACATGTTTGCGAATGAAATGTACATGCACCTGAATGTGTTTTGTGTGCTCGTTAAAAATGGATTCCAAACAATTTTTACTACTCCTTCATTATCAAGATGTAGGATAGTTGGATCTTTCTCGTGGTATTCCCAATCCTTCAAGTATATGTCGAAGCCATATTGCTTCACAAACAACTCCACCTTCTACACGATATTTTTTTTTTTTTTTGGAGGATCTTGAAACACAAGTCTTTTTCTTACTCCCGATGATATCACCCAAATCCCAAAAAGAATACAAATCCTAAAGTGGATTTCCTATCATCTATTTTTCTTGCATTATCTCGAATCTGAATATCATGTCAAGAAGAAGTTATTATTCTTCTAGTATTCTAGGCCATAGTCCATAGTTCCTCAATATCCATTTTTTTGCTTTCAAGTGAGAAACCCTTTGTTCTTGTATGAATTGTGAAAGATAGCTAACCGCATAGCTGATATCCAACCTAGTGTAATTCAAGTAGATGAGATTCGGATCAACTACTAATAGAGAGTTGTATTTACTTGTGTTGATGGATATTTTCGATATAATTGAAGTCTTGTCTCCATAGGTGTGGTAAATGGCTTACAATTCATCATCTTGAATTTCTCAAGCGTTTTATTGGCATATTTTAATTGTGACACAAAGATATGATTTTATCTTTTCCAAACTTTAATTCCAAGACAATAATGTAGAAGCCCGAGATTGGTCATGTCAAATGATCATGTTAGATCTTTCTTTGTTGACTCAATCATCCTCACTGATCCTCCGGTGACGAATAAATCATCTACCTATACTAAACAATCACTATCTTCCCCCTTTATTTTTAAGATAGAGATTATGATCATATGGAATCTTGTTGAATCCATGTTGAATGACATGCTCATCGATTTGTATGTACCATTCCATGGGAAATTGATTTAGACCATATAGTAATTTTATGAGTTTACATACCTTTTCCTCTTTATCTAGTATGAAAAAAAAAATTGGTTGAGTCATGTAAACTTCTTCCTATAAATCACCATTAAGAAAGGCATTTTTCACATCCATTTGGTATATTTTCCAACCAAATTGGGCATCTAGATAAAATATTAACTTGAAATTTTTTATCTTAGGTCATGGGAGCAAAAGTATCCTCGTAATCAATGCCTTATTTTTAGCATATCCCTTAGTAACTAGTATACCCTTATGTTTATCAATTTTTCTGTTTTCTTTGTACTTCGTTTTAAAGATCCATCTGCATCCAATCAAATTTTTCCCTGGTGGAAGATTTGTAAGTTTCCATGTATTATTTTTCATGAGTGACTTATATTCTACATCCATAACATCTTTCCAAGGTTTAGACTGTAGGGTTTCTAAAACTGAGGATGGCTCAAAAGTTTCAACAAATTTACCTATTAAGGAAAAATTTACTTCATTTCGAGCCATACTACAAGTCCTCATTCCAGTGGCAGATGTTTCAGCGACACTATTGAACTTTGCATCTCTCATCATACTTGTAAACCATTTAGGCATAGTTTTTGTGGTTGTTGTGGGAGGTTGAATTTCACCATCTTCCCCATCATCACTATTGTTATCAAAGTGATTACCATCCTCTATTTTCACTATAGGGATGATTTTTTCATCATGTGACTATATAGAAGGAGCATATTCTTATTTCTTCTCAAAAAACTCAACATCCCGACTAGTGTATACCCTTCTTGTTCTTGGATCCATAAGTCTGAAGCCAAGTGCTTCATCACTATATCCCAAGAAGATAAGTTTTTCTTATTTCATATCAAGCTTAGTTCTTTTTTCTTAGGAATGTGCATACATGATTTACATCCAAAAACTCTAAGGTGTGAAATAGATGGATTATGCCCTGACCATGCTTCTTGAGGTGTTACTCCATCAAGAGTTATAGTGGGAAATCTATTTAGTAAATAGATAGTCGTGTAAGCTACTTCAGCCAAAAATGTTTTTGATAAACCTGCATCATCAATCATACATCACACCATATCCATGATAGTAATATTTTACCTTTCAACAACACCATTTTGTTGCGGTGTGTGAGGAGGAGCCATTTGACGATGAATGTCACGTGTTTCCAAAAATTGTTGAACTCATTGCTTTGGTGTATTCTCCCCCTCGATCTGAGCAGAGTGTTTTTATTTTCCCACTAGAATCTATTTCAACAAGGGCTTTAAACTTCTTGAAAGTTTCAAAAGCTTTCTATTTTGTAGAGAGAAATTATATCCACATTTTCTTGAAAAATCATAAACAAAGAGCATGAAATATTGAAACCCAGTGAGTGGCTAGGTCTCATTAGTCCGCACAGATCGGTACGAACTAAGTCAAGTTTTTCCTTAGCTTGAAATGTACTATGTTTGAATAGAAATCTATGGTGTTTTCCCGCCAAACAATGCTGACATTTATCCATACCATTTTTTAGAGGTGGTAAACCCCTAACCATGTCGTATCGATGAAGTGTGTCAAGATAGCCAAAAATCACATGTCCAAGTCTTTGATGCCATAGTTGAGCTGATGATGTATCCTTGGCTACAAGTTCTTGATAATTTCATTGAACAAAATCCAACTAAAATGTTCTTCACACATTCAAAGATTTTACAACAATTTTGGAGCTTTGTGACTTAACTCGAATTAGGCAAATATTTTTACTACCTTTACAATCAAAGTCAATTTTGAGATTGTGATCTAATAATTAACTCATAGATAACAAATGTTTTGTTAAACCAGGGACATAAAGAATATTTGTAATTTTACAATTATGATGCCTAGGTGGTAGTGAAATGGATCCAATGCCTTCAACTCTGTATGTTGTATCATCACCAAAAGAGACGTGATTTTTCATGGGTGTGTTACTAATTGTGAAGAACCAATCTTTCTTTCTTGTCATGTGTCGAGTTATGCCCGAGTCGACATACCAAATTTGATTTGTAGAATTGGATACTTCATTTGACTGCATAAGATAGAAGTCATTGTCATCAAATTGATCTTCCCATTCAACTACTTTTCCTTGTTGAGTTGGTTTCTTCTTCCACTTGTGATTATTGTGTCCCCGTTTACTCTGTTGTTGACTAGATTTTGTTTATTGGTAATTAATATTTTTACCACTCAATGATCCTTGTTGGAATGTGTTGAACCAATAATTTTTTAACTCATGTCCTTTTTGACCGAAATAAGAAATTTTTGTTGGTCCTTTTGGACTTGTTAAGTATTACCTTGCTTTTGTGGTTGTTTACTAGACTTAGGCTATATTTTCCCTTTTTATCGAAGTAAGTGCCTACTCTTTAGTTTCAGTAGTTGAGTGAATATTTCCCTCTTGTTGTAGCATATTCACTAAATCTTTAAAAGTTATTGTTTAACCAGCTTATGTTTAACGTGGTCACAAAAATCCTATGAGGAAGAGCTCTCAATACTATAGGCACGAGTGATTTGTCATTAAATTCTTATTCCAAAGCTTGAAGTGATTCACGCAAAGTTACTACTCTTCTAAAAAAATCAACTTTATCGGTTGGTTGCATTTTCATGTTTAATAGTTGACTCGGAGATGAATTATTGTGTTCTTATATTTTGATTCATATACTATTTTCAACTTCTCCCAAGATTCTTTTTCTTTTGTAGTCTCATGAATATGAGGTTGTACCTCATCTGAAACACTAAACAAGATTATTAACTTTTCTTTTTGATTTGCACGATCAAATATAGCTTGTTGTGTAAAATCATTGTAGATCTTGTTAATGTACCAGAAACAATGGACCATAGATTTTCAAAATCAAGTTGTGCATGAATTTTTGTTTTCCATGCTGGATAATTATCAAAATGTAAAAGTTGAGAATCTGGCAAAAATAATTTTGGTGTTGTAATTATGGCCATTATGAAAAGTGATAAATAGTAGAAGAAAAAATTGAACACTTTTCCCCCTTAAAGCATGCACACCCCCCCAAAAATATTATTTTATTTATTTTGGGCTCCTTTTCGGCTGTGTACAATGAATTTTTGGCACTATTGGCCTTGTTACAAATTTGGCTCTATGGCCAATTTGCAAAAATAAAATGGCTTAGTTGGCCAATTTGAAAAAAAAACATTGGGCTCTTTGGCCTCTTTTCAAATACAAAAAATATAATTGTTCTATTTTTTTACAAAACAAATCCTATTAGAAACTAGACCAAGACGTAGAGCTAACAAAAATACAGTTTTTCAAAAAAAATGACACCTCAATCTGAGGTACCAGTTGAAAGTTACGACTTTTTAAAATTACGATTTAAATATCTTTCCGGGCCCCTTTCCAAAAAGTGATTTTTTTATACTTTGTTTTAAGGTGCAATTACAGTTCAACCACTTTGCCTAAGATTTATAATAACCATTGGCCACATTTTTCTTTTATTATTTCTCTTTTTATGTAAGTATTTTTGTCTTGGAGGAAACTTTTTCTTCCTTCTTTCAACACTAGAGTATCATTATTACTCACTATAAATTCCGAGATGCAAAATGAGGCTAGACACGGTTGTTTAGGATAGGTCAAGGGTTCCCGAGCATTGGAGATTGCTTTTGGGTGTTGGTAATTACATAGGAGCTAGGGATATATTTTATGATGTATCACATGGACTTTGTTGTTCATCCCTTTAGATCTCCCGATAGTCACACTATGATCTCCGAGGGTACCTATAACCTGTAAAAGAGATATTCACCTACACAAGCCCATAGACCACATAAAACCTAAAAATAATGATGCATAACAAGGATTCGAGTGACCTCGATGGTAAGCCCGAGATTTAACTTACGACCAAGTGCTATACTACATCTCGACTCCATGTAGTTATTGTGAGTGTGTTATAACTTACAAAAAAATGTGCAATTTTTATTTTTTTGAATTTTTGTTCAATCGATCCCTTTGCCTAATTTTTTTTCCTTTGTGAAGTCCTAAAGAGTGAAAAATTCATAACATTTAGTCAATTTTTGGGTTTTGAGGTCAAAATGTGTGTATTGCGATGATTGCGGGTTCTGAGGAACAGGATGAACAAGTTCTTGTCCACAAACCAGATTTAACTACAAAAATAAGATGATGCTTGCATAATTTTACTAATATGAAATCAAGCATTACAAACAAATGAGAGAGATAGAATATTTATAGATATTGGACAATTTATATCTCATCCACAATATATAGAAGAAGAAAATCATCTAATCTAAGCAAATATGTAGAAATAACATATTGCCCTTAATCCCCTATTGCCCCTCATGGAAATCATCCGGAAAAAAAAATGCAAGATAGAACATGATCCCACAAGCATTGGGAAAGAAAAATATCACTTAGTTAACTAACAACTAAGGATAACTAATACCTATTGACATAAGTTTAAAGTATTTTAATTAAATACTTTAACTTATTACATTTATTCAAATATCAACTAATGATGAATTAAGCTAAGTTTTATTCCTAACACAATTTTCTTCATTCCTTGCATTCGACGCATCCCCACTCCACCCACATTGAGTGTATTGTGGATCTTTATGTTCCTCGTGGAACTGTTCCATCTGTGTCGTTGTTCCTTGCACCTACTTTTTCTCTGCAAGGCACCTTAACCAACAAATCTTTGTTATTTAGTTATGCGAAGTATTTGTGTCGATGGAATTGTTCCTCATTTCTTATGTTTCTCCACAGCTTCACATCATCCGTATTCCTCTAAAATCCTTCTCATTGTGGGAATTTTGGATGATTTTGGAACTCATGACCCTTGTACTGTCTAGGCCTCCATTCTTCACAATTCCTTGTTCTCTGCACTTGCTTCATGTCCACAAGTCTTGCCTTCCTTTCATGCGTGTATCCTTTACATTGCAGAATTACAGGTATTTTGGTACTCTGAATCTATTCCTTTTAGGACTCCATTCCTTGTAGGCTCCCTTATTATGAAATTTATTGAGTTTCTTTGTATTGTGAGATTTTTAGACATTTGTGGAACAAGTGGTACTTGTTCCCTCAGGCCTCTAGTTCCCTGAAAACCTGACATATCCACAATTTTGAGAAAATATTTTTAATAAGTTCCGTGGCTTTTCTCACCACCCACATTGTACTAATTTTCTCAAATTAACCTATTTCTTTGGGCTATGTTGTTATAAAAAATGTAAATCTAATTCATATTCACCATTCGGGATTGTGAACTTTGACTTTGCGCTGTTATTTTCTACTCTCGTTCCCTAACAAACGTGTTTAGTCATAATTTTTCCATCTCTCATCTGTTTTCAAAAATTCAAAGTGCATTGGAATCGTTGTAAAGGAACCATTACTCCCATGGTAAAGGTGAGTCATTTCATAACTCCCTATTTTGGGTTGGTGTCAAATTGAGTTTTGCGTCCCCATTTTAACTCTTTCCTGAAACCATTATCAAGCCCCCATTTTTATAAGTTTCTTTCCTCATCTTACCACCATGAAGTTCAAATATGGGGGATACGAACACATTTCTTCCTTGGAAACCTATGTGCCTAACATAGGGATAACAACATTAGACACATTGACCTTGATTATTTTTGGGATCGTATCTCCGGGTTACCTTTATCCAATGGCCCAATTTATTAAAGATAATGAAATTTATTATGCAATTGGCTTCCCCTCTATTTCTAATGTATGGATACTATCTTAGCTTGTGCTTCTTGTTTTGATCCTATAATTGAAGAAGTTAGAGACCCTTAGGGAAAGGTTATTGCCAAGCTTGATTCAAGTTGCATAAATGTATCCTTAGGAATTCCTATCATTGAAGACTCCAACACTCGACTAAGGCCCAAGATTAATTTTTTTTTGAGAAAGATAAATATAGATCAAATAAAATGATATATAAATCATACTTAAGGACCAAAAGAGAGGAGATTCCAAGCTACCAAAATTCCTAAAATTGGTAAGACTTCAAGGAAGAATTATTTTATATAATTACCCATTGGCTAGATTGATGGGCCTACCTTCCACAAATGAGTTCCAGTTCTAGATGTGTGTTTACATCAATATCATCTGTGAGGGAAACAAATCCTGAATTGGGAGAAATAATTTGTGAAAATCTCAGTGAAAAATTGGTTAATGTGCAACAAAGTAAGACATTCTACATGACTTCCTACCTTATGTACACAATTACAACTTACAAGGTATGGGTAGGATTGTCTCCTTAGGATGATAATAAAAATGAACCAGTCTATGAGTATTATCCACAACTCACCTTTGATAACAATAAGTTTCATTTCACAAGGGTAAATGATATTTTTACTATGTACATAGTAAGGCTACTAGAAGGAAATACAACTGAAAGAGTGTCTTCTAAAGAAAAACAATTGATATGAACATATTGCATCCTTTGCATTAAATCCGAAGGTTTTCTTATATCAAAGTTAGCTAGATTTGAGGGCTTTCCCAATAAGATACCTATGTATTGTAATGATAAATTGGTTCTTGTGGAAGTATGTAGATAATTGGACATGTTACATAGGACATGTAGAGATAAGAAGATCACAGGCATCCAATTTCCTATCTCCTTGGGGAATTATACCTGCAGACTACCTTAGATGCTCAAAATGTAGAAAGAACAATTTCTAAATTCAAATTTTACTCATATCACAAAAGATCTTCTTTTGATATAAAAGGTTTTATCTCTAATCATTTAATAATGTATTATTATCATGTGCTTGCTCTTGAAGATTATTGGGAAGATTTCTTAGATGAATATGAGGTAAGAAGAAGGTATTTTGGCAGACTCTCTTTACAACAAATCAAAGATTTCAAGGTGTATAAAGTCCCATAGGATTTGCAAGATGAAAATGAGGATATGTACTCTATTGAGTATATCAAAACTATCTAGCACATGCCCCTTCTTACTATTGATTGGTATCAAAAGGAGAGGGATGATCTCTTTGAAATAATTAATCTAGTTTTGGTGAGAACAAAAAAATAGTTCAATAAGAAGATATAGGAAAATAATCTAAATGTGACACAATCCTCCTCCCAAGAGGCTTCTTCATCACACAAAGAGGTTTCCATTCCTCCTCCAAAGGTTCAAGCTCAATCAACTCCTTCCTCCTCACCTTTGGACTCTGCAACCAAGGTGTATGCAAAGAAATAAAAGACCAAAGAGATAGAGAAGATTGAAGAGACCTTTGAGAAAGAGGTGGAAGAAGAAAAAATTCAAAATTTAATAGAAGAAGTTGCCTCTACTCCTGAACTAGTGCCACAACCACTCAAAGAAGAAATGAAAATAAATAAGGAAGGAAAAGATGATATAGAAAATGCCAACACAGAGGAAGAAACTAATGAATCAAGAAGATGATCATAGGAACATAAAAATTATCAAATATAAAAGTGACGATGAGGAAGAAATTTAAGAAGAGGAAGAGGATGAAAATGATGTGAAATTTATAGAACTAGAAACTGGGAAGGTAAGTGCCCCAAATCCCAAACCATCACCAAAGAAATTTATTCCTCCATTGTTGAAATATTTTCTCTGGAAGTTCCTAATACCCATCCTATTGGTTCTCCTAGTGTTTTGGCATTAACACCACCTCCTCCTCCATCTTCAAGCTATTCTTTCACATGGGTTCAACCCATGATTGATAGTTCACTATCCCAACTCCTCAACCAAATAAATTTAAGACAACATTAAGTTTGGTTTATGATTCAAAGGGAGAAGAATTTTTGGAAATAGAAAAACCAAGGGGAGAGAAATATTAAAAATATATCACCCTTGCAAACATAAAGATGACAAAAATTCCACTTGGTGAATCTAATCTTGAAGGGGAGGTTCAAAATTTGAAGGATAATGTTTTTAGGGTAATTGAGAGAGTTGAGAAAGAAAAAAAACGCAAGAGAAAGTTGAAGAACATGTTCGAGTTCTTTCTAAATTTATTAAATATTTTATCTCAAGTGATAAAGTTCTTGATCCAACTCCTCTCTTTTCAATGCCTCCCCCAACCATCCTTTCTGAGGAATTTGTCAAAGCCATCAAGGAAACTCATAAAAATACTTCATATGGTAGGGATGTTGAGGTAGTGGTTGAAGGATTTCTAATATCTAGCCTCAATTTCATTGAGGAGGCATATAAGGTATATGATAATGTCTCTCGTAGCTCACGATCGGTGAAATTAACTATCATGGGAGTGGAGAAAGAACTCAAGTTATGGCTGGAGTGCATCCAAGATTTGAGGATCATGAGCACCACAAATGAGAAAATTCTTCTTTCTCATAATTTTTAAAAAAAATCCAAGAATAATATTTCAAAAAAGTGGGTGTACAATGTTTAATGAAAAATTAGATTATTTGAAGAGGCAGCCACTGAACTCAAGAATATGGTAGAGAAAGGAGAGGATTTCAAATCTAAAATTTTTGTTGAATTAGAGGCTCTTCAGTGTCAATTCTACAAGGAAAAATCTACAGAGAGGCACTCAATGGATGAAGTTAAGGAAAAATTCAGTGCACTCATCAAGGAAGATCTGTTTAAAGATGAGACTATCACTAAAGAAAAGATTAAAGAAATCACGAGCTATAAACCGTTGTGCTAGAGGCCACCAAGGGCTTGTTGAAAAATGAAGGAATTGATAAGGAGATGGAATACTCTCTTGGAATATGGTTGAATGCCATGGAATAAACCACCATTCCAAAAGTTATGGAGATTGCTAGTGCTCTAGAAAAATATAGATTTCACATACTTAAAGTAAAGATTCTAGTTGAATCAGTCACTAGTGCTCCTTCTCCCAAGTCTTAATTCTTTTCTTTCTAATTGTTATAAGGAAATGGAATACTCTCTTGGAATATGGTTGAATGCCATGGAATAAACCACCATTCCAAAAGCTCGGAGATTGCTAGTGCTCTAGAAAAATATAGATTTCACATGCTTAAAGTAAAGATTCTAGCTGAATCAGTCACTAGTGCTCCTTCTCCTAAGTCTTAATTATTTTCTTTCTTATTTTTGAGTTAGATTAATCATTTTGAAAATTTTAAATTTTTTAATAAAGATAACTTATGTAACTGATTAATTAAGTGTTTACACTTAATTAAATGACAATTATTTAGAAATTTGGTTACAACCACCCCTTAGCCTATATAAGGATTCTTTCTCATTGTAAAGGGGTTGGATTTTGGTGTTTTTGAATGTAATGATACAAATCTTTTGAAATCAATACAAAAGAAGAAGTTCTCTCCCTCTTGTTTGTGTTATTTTTGTTTCTCTTTCCTGCAATTGTGAATGTGAATCTAATATATTTGAATATATAAAACGTGTGTTTAATCCATTTGCTATAGTGTGAAGAAATTTGTGTTTGTTGCATCTATATTTAGTGGATTTTTTATATATATTAATTCATATGTTCTTGAAGTACCATGCATGCATTTGTAATATATTATTATGAAATCTCTAGATATGAATGTGTTTCCTTCTTCACTTCTTTTCTTTACAATAGTTAGTAATCTTGAACAACCAAGGAGAATACTTGTATTCTTGATTGGTGGATTAGATATAACTTTGTGTCCCTAGTTCACTCCTCTTACTCATAAAAGCTATTGTTTCCTCCTCTAAAACCTCTCTCCCTTTTTCATCTTTTGTATTGAGAATACCAGAATATGGAGTCATTCTTTACACCAAAATCCTCAATCAGAAAGTTAGTTTGTATATTTGTAAATAATTAGATTTACGGTTTTTTTTTGTGAATAAGGGAACCTCCCATAAAGAGGAGGTCTTGATGTCCCCCGAACTATTGCTTACGTATAGAGACAAAATTTCCAACCAATTTTTTTTTGTTGCCCACCATGGGGCATGTACTTGTGATTTCCACTAGATAATCTTTGAAGTAAACCATCAGTCACAACACACTAGCGGAAAGAAGGTACACATGAGGAAAAAGAGCCCAAGTTTTGAGGATCCCGATTTTTAGTTATTGGAGCAACAAGGAAATTGTAGCCTTTGTTGTTTCATGTGGGGTTCTTGGAGTTGAGTATGATGATTTTTTAATTAGACTTTTAATTGAGACTTTGTAAAATAATGTTATAGATTGGTTCTACCATCTCATAGTTGTACTTGTTACTAGCTAGAATTCCATGAAGACTCAGTTTAAGAATAGGTTCAAACCTATTGAATATGTTCATGCCCTCTTAGCGTAAATTTCCTAGATAAAGAAGGAGCCTTATGAACCTATGTAGGAATTTGTTGCCAAATTTAACAAATTGGTTGGTAAAATTCCATCTACTACTCACCATGTTGATCAAATTCTAAAATTTTTCTTCCTTAATACTTAGTTTTTAGAGGTAAGTTATGTGATAAGGAGATCCAATCTTTCTAATCTAGATGAAGATCAACGAGTATCCATAAGCGTAGAGGATGATCTGATAATGGCGAGAAAGTTGAGAAAGGAAGTGCCAAAGGCTAAATCCCCTACTTCAAGTGCATCTAACTTCGAGTAGCTAGTTCAAAAGCTGGCCAATGATTTGATTGCAATCAAGAATCAAATTTCTCATAATTTACCCTACAAGGACATTACACGAAGGAATTTTCAGCCAAGGAACAATCTCCCTCTTGCTTAACCAAATTTGGTAATATAATATCCTCATGTTAAAGTCCTAGTGAATGTAGCCTTTGAAGTCCTAGTTAATATCCCACATTTATTGTTGCATGTGGGGTTCTTGGAGTTGACCATGAGGATGTTTCAATTAGACATTTTATTGAGAATTTACAAGATAATGTTGTATTTTAATTCTACCATCTCTCGGTTGGTACTATTACCAGCTAGAATACCATGAATACTCGCCGAGAATAGGTTCAAACATATTGAAGATATTCATGCCCTCTTAGCAAAAATTTCCCATATAAAGGAGCCTTATGAACCTATGTAGGAATTTTTTTCCAAATTTAACAAATTGGTTAGTAAAATTCTAGCTGGTACTCACCATGTTGATCAAATTATGAAATTTTTCTTCCTTAATATTCATTTTTCGGTGGTAAGTTATGCACTAAGGAGAGCCAATATCATTAATATGGATTAAGATCATCGGTTATCCATAAGCATAGAGAATGACATAATAATATTAGGTAAGTTGAGGAAGGAACCACCTAAGGCTAAAGCCTCTACTTTAGGTACATCAAGCTTCGCACATGTAGTTTAAAAGTTGTCCAATGATTTGATTGTAATCAAGAAGCAACTTTCTCAGAATGTACCCTATAAGGACATTCCACGAAGGAATTTTCAGACAAGGAACCGTCTCCCTCCTACTCAACCAAAGTTCCCAATATAAGCTCCTCATGTTAAAGTTCCAATGAATGCAACCTATGAAGTCTAGGATTCTGATGATGAGATAGAAGTAGAGGAGATGGAATTACATGAATACGAATTTGAGGACACTAAAGAATAAGTATAAAAATCTCAAATCCATTACCTCACTACCAAGGGAGTTGATGATGATGATGATGATGATTATGATGAAGTAGTTGTAGACATGAACAACGAGTCTTATACTATCATGACTAGAGAAAAATTGAATAAAAAGAAGGAATTGGTTCAACATGCAAATAAGTAGAAGTCCAAGGAAGCTTCAGTCACTATTCCAGTAGTCATGAGGAGAGGAACACCCATTCCTACTACTACTTCCAATAACAAGTACTATTTCTCCATCTAATGTTCCTTCCACTTCTCCTTCGTGCCTCAAACAACCGCACCTTCTACTCCCGTGTCAAAAGAACCCTTAGCCCCAACAGAATGATAAACCTAAAACTTCTTCCACCTCCAATCAAGAAATCACATATACCTTAGGATATTTTGATATCATTGATCATATCAAGAAGACCAAAATTCAGATTTCCAAAGCTAAATTTTACCAGACTCACCCAGAATCCTTTGCTCAAGTTGTCAAATTTGTCAAATCTAAGCCTAGTTAATATCCTACAACTTCTAAAGGATTTTACCTACTCTTATCTCCCCTTCCCCACATAATTTGATGGCATCCACACCTTCCACCTCTGAGAAAATTGAACCATTTTATGTCACACTACTAATAGCTGGTCATAAACTCGATGCGTGTGTCATTGACTCGGAGCATCGACAATGTAATACCTACCAAACTTGCTCATTCCTTGGCCTCACCTTGAACCAAACCTTTGGTTCATGCTACTCAATGGAGACTAAGGAGGTACCTCTAGTCGGGAGAATAAAAGATGATCAAGTAGATTTTGCTGCATTCCTAGAGAAAAGAGTCAAGGACATAATCTTGGTTGCAGACATACCTCCTTCTTATGGTATGCTATTGAGTAGAAAATTCTGAAAGGAGATTGGAGGAAAGATATAGATGGATTGGTCTCATGATATTATCTCGATCAATAGACAAATGAATAATTTATTTCCAAAGAGACAAGATGAATATATTATCTAAAATATGGATAACCCTAAGGCTCATATTCTTTATGAAGATATTGGTCATGGTAATTATATGGTGATGTTTGAAACTGAAGATAAAACTCCCAAGGTGGTTCAAGATTATCTTAATGGCATTTGAATTCTTGAATTTGATGAAAGTTGTTCCATGATTGGTTCTGGAGTAGGAGTTGTTTTGGTCTCACCAATGGTAAGCTCCATCCTTTCTCCTAAAAACTTGAATTTGCTAATACCAATAATAGTGCTAAGTATGAGACCCTTCTTCTTGACCTATTAGTAACGAGATAAATGGGGATAAATAAATATGTGTGTAGGTAGATGTAGATATTATCGTATAACAAGTTCAAAAAGATTTTAAAGAGAAGAATCGAGGTTGAAACACTAAAAAAATATGGTATGGGATTTTTTTGAGTTATTGGTCGCATTTTAAATTAATGTTGTGCAAAGGGAAAGTAACAATAGAGTATATGCTTAAGAATTTTCCAGCTCCTTGCTCATCCCTCACCTTGATCTTTCCCGAGATAAATTTATAGTGGAGTTTATTTTTAGAGCCGCTTTCCCGAAAATGTAGATAACTGGTAGGTATTAAATGATGACCAACAATTGATTTCCTATCTTGAATTGAACTACAACTTTATCTAATTATACTTTGAAGGAATCGAAGATGGATATCGTGAATCCACTACATCTTCTGTTTTTGAATAAGGAGTTGAAGAAGATTTTGAAATAGACAAATGTATCAAGCTCAAGGGAAATAAGATACCTAAGGGTCTTGTGAGTTTGGAGGACCTATTTGATAAGCATGAAAGATACATCAAAGGAAAGGTATCACAAGAGGTTGGTCAATCCATTGAGTTTGAAAAGGTTAATATAGGAAGCAATGAGGAGCCCAAATTAATTAATATTGGAAAATGTTTCTCTAGTGAGGAAAGAAAGAAAATGGTCCAACTATTGAAGAAGTAAAAAAATGTTTTGGCTTATTCTTATGATGATTTGAATACTTTTAAGCCAAGGGAAATGCAACATTATATTCCCTTAAAGCTAGGCATCCAACCTTTCCACCAGAAGCAAAGAAAATATAATCCAAAAATTACAGAACCATTCATCGGGAGATTCAAAAGCTTCTCAATGCTAGGATAATTTTCCCCATTCATCATTTATCCTAGGTAGTTAACATTCTTCCTATGAGAAACAAGAATGGATAAATTTAAATTTGTGTTGACTTACGGAAATTAAATCAGGATTCTCTCAAGGATAACTATCTTCTTCCTATGATGAACTAGATTTTGTAGGCTATTATTGGTTCAAAGATGGTTTCTATGCTTGATGAATTTTTGGGATACAACCAAATCAAGGTGCATGTATAGGAAAAACATAAAACTTCATTCACAACTCCATCGGGCACATTTTTCTACAAATAATGGCGTTTGGTATGATTAACACAATTGAAACATTCTAGAGGGAAATGGACATGGCCTTTGGTGACTTAAAGAATAAATGCATAGTGATTTATCTTGATGATCTAATTGTTTTCTCAAAGAAAAGGGAGGATCATTTTCAACACCTGGAGTCTGTTCTTCAAAGATGTAGGAACCATGGAATTTCATTGAATCCAAAAAAGTTTGTCTTTGGTGTTACAAAGGGGAAGCTTCTTGGGCACATTATGTCTAAGGATGGTATAAATATTGATCCTAAGTGAGTGCAAGCTATCCAAAATATATATTTTCTAACAAGTAAGAAGGGTGTTCATTCTTTCTTGGGAAAATTAATTTTCTTAGAATATTTATTCCAAGTTTTTCTGAATTAACAAGGAACATAGCTCACATGATGAAAGAGAAACAATATTTTTTTGGCTAGACTGCTAAAGGGAAGAATGCCTTCGAGAATATCAAGAGAGATATTTCCAAGACACCTACTCTTTCTTTCCCAAATTTTGACAAATATTTTATAATCTATTGTTATGCCTTTGAACATTCCTTATCATCCATCCTCGCATAGAATAAATTCCATGGGTGTGAAGTGCCTATTGCATTTATGAGTTATGTGTTGAAGGATCATGAATTGAAGTACTCTCAACTAGAGAAACATGCCTTTGATGTGGTGAAAGTAGTAAAGTATTTTCATTTTTACATCCTAAATTCTCACTCCAATGTGTTCATGCAGGATAAAAAATTAAGTCAATTATCACATAGCAGAGAGTTTGGGTCCAAACAAGGTGATTGGGTGGCAAAATCCCAGAATACAAACTCAATATCACTACCACCAAGCTTGTTTGAGGGAAAGACCTTGTTGGGTTGATTGCAAATGGTTCAAATAATTTTTTAAGTGATTAGGAGATGAATGATGTACCAACTGTACTCTTTCTAAGTTTAACAGATGAGTGGTATGTAGATATCATTCATTTCCTTACTTATGGAGAATGTCCGGTACACTTGAGTGCCAAATAAAAAAGAGTTGTTAAGCTTTAATCTACACAATATGCTCTCTTAGATAATTCAATGTTCAAGAGAGGGATTGATGGTCAATTTCTTATATGTGTTGATAAGGAGCAACAAAAAAATTGTTGAGGGATTTCCATGATCAGGCCTATGGAGGACACTTTTTTTCCTTAGTGACAACTCATAAAAATATCCGTGGAGAGTATTATTGGCCAATTTTTTTCAAATATGAAACAAAGTGGTTTTCTAAGTGTGAAGCATGTTAAAATTTTGTGGGTAGACCCAAGTTGGCCACCTTGCCTCTTAAACCAATGGTTATTGAAGAGCCCTTCAAGCAATGGGGTATAGAATTTATAAGAACTCTTAATCCAACCTCAAGTGCAGGAAATACACATGTTTTGACAGCCACTGACTATTTCACAAAGTGGGTTGAAGCAATTCCAGTTAAGAGGACCAATTCTGAGGAAATCTATGATTTCATTAAAGAAATTGTACTAGTCAAGTTCATAATTGCAAACAAGATTGTTGTAGATAATTCCCCCAACTTTTCCTCCCACGATCTTATTAATTTCTAGTATGGATATGGTATTTCTATAGAAAATTCATCTGATTACTACCATGAAGGGATTTGGAATGCTGAATTGGCCAATAAAAACATGTTAATAATTATCATGAAACTTGTAGATAAATCATAGAGGAAGTGACATAAGAAGCTATATGATACTCTTTGGGTAGATAGGATCACACCAAAGAGAGCCATCGGGATGTCTCCATTCCAGTTGGTGTATGAGATGGAAGCTCAATTTCTAGTGATAGTGGAGTTTCCTACACTTCATCTTGTAAAAGATATTGAAGATGGAGAGTTATTTAGTGCCATGGAGAAAAGAGTAATGTACCTATAGAAGTTGGATAAAGAAAGATTACAGGTTGTTTAAAGGATTATCTCACACCAACGTAGAAGGTCAAGAAATTGTTTGACAAGAAATCCAAACCAAGGGACTTCCATGTTGGAGATATTGTCCTACTTTGGGACAAAAGGCATGAACCACGAGGAAGCCATGGTAAGTTTGATTCACTTTGGCTTGGTCCTTTCAAGATTAGACATTTTTCTAGTGAAAATTATTACTATCTAAGCCATATGGATGGAACTTCCATTCCATTACCATATAGTGGTCAATATTTGAATATTTTCCAATCTTAAGTGAACAAGAGTCCTTTGTATATAGTTATGTAAATAGTCTTGTACAAAGATTTGCTTTTGGTCTCGTTGTGTCCTTGTATTTACGTGTTCTTCTATATCACCTTGTTCTATATAAATTTTCCCAATGAATAAAGCACTAGTCTTGTAACTAGAAATTATGGGGTTATTTTCATTGTCTTGTTTTCAATGTGTGTCAAATCAGTTCAATCCCCAAAAAGAGCAAGTTCTTGTCACTTACCAAAAAAGTGCAATTTTTAAAATTTATGGTCAAGTGATCCCTTTGCCTAATTTGTTTTCTTTTGTGAATTCTTAAAGAGTGGAAAAATTCATAACCGTTAGTCAATTTTTTGTTTTTGAGGTCAAAATGTGTGCATTGCAGGTGATTGTAGGGGTTCCTGGAGGAACAAGTTCTTCTAGCCCTTTCATTCTCGTGCATCCCCTCTCCACCCACATTACGTGTATTATGCATCTTTGTGTTCCCATGGAACTATTCCATTTGTGCCCTTGTTCCCCACATCTACTTGTTC
Source organism: Taxus wallichiana var. yunnanensis (assembly GCA_018340775.1). Classification (NCBI taxonomy): domain Eukaryota; kingdom Viridiplantae; phylum Streptophyta; class Pinopsida; order Cupressales; family Taxaceae; genus Taxus; species Taxus wallichiana. The sequence goes on along the minus strand of CM031243.1, from coordinate 408,722,204 downwards.
TCCACAAGGCACCTTAACCTACAAGTATTTGTTATGTAGTTATGTAGAAGTCTTTGTGTCGGATGAAACTATTCCCCATTACTCATTATTCCCCACAACTTCATATCATCTACATTCCTCTAAAATCCTTGGTATTGTGGGTATTTCAAAGAATTTTGGAACTCGCGAACCTTGTACAATCATGGCCTCGCTTATCCTCAACTCCTTGTTCTCCAAACTTGTTTCTCATCTGCAAACCTTTCCTTCTTATCATGTATATATCCTTTGCATTGTGATTATTACAACAATTTGTGGTACTCCCGACCTGTTCCTTCTAGGCATCCATTCCTTGTAGGTTCCCTTCTTCCACACTTCATTGAGTTTCCTTGTATTTTAAGATTTTTGAACATTTTTGAACGTGTTATACTTGTTACCTTAGGCCTCTCGCTCCCAAAAAAACCGACATATCCATAATTTTTGAGAAAAGGAGTTTTATAAGTTCAAGGACGTTATACATGGCCTGCATTGCACTAAGTTTCCCAAATTATCCTATTTCCTAGTGTTATGTGATTATAAAAAGGGTAAATGTAATTCATTTTCACCATTTCGAATCACAAAATTTGACTGTGTGTTGTTCTTTTCTACTCATGTGCCATATCAAACATGTTTGGTCATAATTTACCCATTTCTCATTTGTCTCGCAAAATTCAAAGTGCATTGGAGTCATTATAAAGGCGTCATTATTCCCATGGTAGAGGAGAGTCATTTCATAATTCCCTGGTTTGGTTTGGTGTCAAATTGAGTTTTGTGTCCCCATTTTCATTCTTTCCTAAAACCATCATTAAAGCACCCATTTTTGAGTTTATTTCCTCATCTTACCACCATGAAGTTCCAATATGGGGGTACGAACACATTTCTTCCTTAGAATTTTTTTGCATAACATAGGGGATAAATACATTAGACACATTAACCTTGATGATTTTTATGCTCGTATATCTTAATTTACCCCTACTCCAATGAGACCAATGTATTAAAGACAATGGAATTGCTTATCCCGCTAGCTTCCTCCTCTTTGTCTAATATATTGACATTGTCTTAACTTGTGCTTCTTGTTTTTGTTCGTGTAATTAAGGAAGTTGAAGATCCTCGGGCCGAGTTATTTCTAAGCTTGATACCGGTTGCATTAATGCAGCCCTAGGAATTCTGTCATTGAAAACTCCAACACTCGATTAAGGCCAAAGATCGAAACCTTTTTGAGTAAGATATATATATATATAAAAGAAAATGATAGATAAATCATGGCTTGAGTCCCAAAAGAGAGGAGCTTCCAAGCTACCAAAAGTCCTATATAGGTCAAACTTCAAGGAAGAATTATCTGATATGATTACCTTGTTGTCTAGATTGATGTGCCTTCCTTCCACAAATGAGTTTCATTTCTAGATGTGTGCTTACATCAATATCATATTTGAGGGAAAAAAAAGCTTGACTTGGGGAGAAATAATTTGTGAGAATCTCAATGAGTAATTGGTTAATGTGTAAAAAATTAAGAAATTCTACATGAATTCCTACCTTATGTACACAATTACAATTTATAGATTATGGGTAGGATTGTCTCCTCAGGATGAAAAGAAAAATGAACCATTCTATGAGTATTATCCACAACCCATCTTTGAGAACTGTAAATTTCATTTCGAAGGGTAAATGTTGTTCTTACTATGTACATAGTAAGGATACTGAAGGAAATATATTTGAAAGAGTGTTCGCTGAAGAAAAACAATTGATTTCAACATAGGGAAACCTTTTCATCCAATTCAGAAGGTTTTTTTACATCGGTTAGCTAGATTTCGTGGTTCACCCAATAAGATACCAATGTATTGTAATGATAAATTGGTTTTGGTGGAAGTCTGCAAACAATTGGACACATTACATAGGACATGTAGAGATAAGAAGATTATAAATGTCCAATTTCCTATCTCCCTAGGGAATTATACCTATAGGAATACCTTAGATGCTCAAAATGTAGAAAGAACAATTTTTGAATTCAAATTTTACTCATATCACAAAATATCTTCTTTTGATATAAAAGTTTTTATCTCTAATCATTTAATAATGTCTTATTATCATGTATCTTCTCTTGAGGATTATTGGGCAGATTGTTCAGATGAATATGAGGTAAGAAGAAGGTATTTTGGCAGACTCTCTTTACAAAAAATCAAATATTTCAAGGTGTATAAAGTCCTAAAGGGTTTTTAGGATGAAAATGAGGATGTCTACTCTGTTGAGTATGTCAAAACTATCCAACACATGCCCCTTATTACCATTGATTGGTCTCATAAGAAGAGGGATGATCTCTTTGAAATAATCTATCCAATTTTAGTGAGGAAATTTTTTTGGTTCAATAAGAAGATAAGGGCATACAATATAAATGTGACACAATCCTCCTCCTAAGAATATTCTTCTTCACACAAAGAGGTTTACATTCCTCCTCTAGATAATCAAGATCAATTAAATCCTTCCTCCTCACCTTTGGAGTCTCGTAACTTGCAAGGCGTATGCAAAGAAATACAAGAAAAAGAGATATAAAAGATTGAACTCCTGAGAAAGAGGTGTAAGAAGAAAAAATTCAAAATTTAATGGAAGAATCTACCTCTACTATTGAACAAGTGCCACAACCACTGGGATAAGAAATGAAAATAACTAAGGAAATGATGATATAGAAAAGGCCAACACAAAGAAAAAGACAAATGAATCAAGAAGAGGACCAGAGGAACATAATAATGATCAAGAGAAAAGTGGTGATGAGGAATAAAGTGAAGAAGAGTAAGATGATGTGAAAATTATAGAACCAAACACTAAGAATGTAAGTGTCCAAAATCCTAAACCATCACCAAAGAAATGTATTTCTCTACTATTAAAATATCTACTCTCGAAGTTCCTACTACCCAACCTCTTGGTTCTCCTAGTGTTTTTTTATTAGCACTACCTCCTCCATATTCAAGTGATTATTTTACATGGGTTCTGTCATCACCAATCCAGCACTATGATAATTCTTCACCGGGAACTCCTCATGCTATGATTATTTACTAATGCACAGCCTTTAGTTTGGTGGATGTAATCTGGAAACAAAACAACAACATAACACAAGAATACCATCGACTATGATAAGACAGAATGATGACAAATCTGAAATATCAAAGTAAATTATAATATTAACATGAAATTGTTACAATCTCACCCATGAGGTACTTCAAGTGTTATTGACTTCACTTTCCTTTCACCAAGACTATGGGAGAAACTTTACAATTACACCTCTTAATGGCTTCTTCAACACACCTTTAAACTGATGGCTTCCTTTGCACACTTCCTACAATATTTCTCACTACTTCCTTCTATGCTAAATGAGGGGGGTGGCCTCTCTATTTATAGAACTTCCAGGCTTATCCATCTTATCTCTAAGATAGGATAAGAAATCCACTCTGACGAATCATATTCCATACCTTAACTCTTATCTGTACATGTAAGCTTATCTTTTAAGATAAGATAAACCTTATCATTTTACATGGGTTCCACATTTTTAGACTTTTTACAAATAAAATACACAAAATATTTATGACCTCACTCCTTGTCCTTATTACCAATATAATATTTCTAATTCCTAATCATGTAGACCCTACTTCTCTAATTACCCAAACTTTGACATTTTAACATTATTGGACCACTTACGACAATATTTACTTTTTACAACATTCCTATTGTACTTTGATTGCATACCGTATTCCACATTATTGGCGGCACCGCATCGATGGTGTCGTTATCTTCTATCAGACGCTACTACTAATTATACTTAACAACATCCTATTCCTAATACATACATTAATGAAATAGAAATTACGGAGGAAAATTTTAGTGTCGACATCTTCCCCCTTCCTAGCTTGTACTCCGTCCTCGGAGTAGACTATTCTGGTGCTTGAAAAATCTTCAACTTGTCATGATTGACCCATTTCGTAATGGGAGTGCCATCCAATTCCTCCAGTCAAATGTACGTACCATTTTCATGCATAGCTGCTATTTTGTAGGGCCCCATCCATTTTGGAAGAAATTTTCTCTGTCTTCTTTTTTTTGTATCTGGAATCATATACTAGAACCAAGTCATTCACATGAAATGGAGACCAACGGATCTTTTGATCAAAGTATTCCTTCTGCTTCATTTTCTTCTTATGGCTTGTATCCTTTGCTATTTCCCTCATTTCCTCTAGCAAATGAAGATGTACCAACCTTTCTTTTACTGAATCACTTTCATCCATCCTTTCATTTTTCATAACTCTCACAGTGGGAATATCAAACTCAATAGGAAGAACTGGATCAATGCCATAGGCCAACTGAAATGGGGAGTATCTTGTTGTTGACTTTGATGTTGCCCTATATGCCCACAATGCTGCATGAATCCTTTTATCCCACTTATGTACCTGCAAGGCTGCATCTTTTGCTAGAATTTGACACAACACAAAATTTGTTCGTTCCACCTGTCCATTTGTACTTGGCTTGTATGTTGTTGCCTTCCTGTGCTTAATAGAAAATTTATTGACTAGGGCTTCTACTACCTCATTAATGAAGTGGCTTCCTTGATCTGTTACAATTTCTAATGGACAACCAAATCTGGTGACAATGCGTTCATATATGAACCTTGCCACCTCATCCATGGAAGTCAAGCCAATGGCCTAGCTTCAACCCACTTGGTTAAATAATCAGTGGCAACTACAATATACTTATTTTGGCGTGAGGTAGTTGGAAGTGGACCTACAATGTCTATTCCCCACTTTTCAAAGGGACCAAGTGGAAGAATAGGGCATAATGGAGCTGATGAAGTCTTACGGTTACCATGTGTTTGAAAAATATCACATGTCTTACAATAATTATAACAATCTTTAAAAAGAGTGGGCCAGTGATAACCTGCATCCAAGATCCTTCTTGCTGTAAGTTGTCCAGAGAAGTTCCCTCCACATGTACCATTGTGGAATTATTCTAGTAGTTCCTTCCTTGATCACGTCCAATCGCCTCTTGTACTATCCATCGTGTCCTATTCAAAATAATACTCCATGCAGAATAGAATATGGACGATTGGCTTGAGTAATCTTTCTCTTAGTCTTTGCATTGGCACCATCAAGAAACTTGAATTCATTCAGATAATTACAAATATCTATGTATTCACTAGGGATTGTGTCAAGGATAACAATGCTTTGCATCGGGAAATCATCATCATCACAAGATGATCCTAAACCATCATAGGCTCGAGAGAGTGCATCCGCATTGACATGCTTCTTTCCTAGCCTATCTATAATATCAAATTCAAATTGTTGTAGCAAAATTATCCATCTTGCTATCCTCCCTGATGGGTTAGGCTTATTTACAATATATTTTAGAGCCTAATGATCTATTACAACTAGAAATTTTTTCCCTAGCAAGTAATTTCTAAACTTCTTTACAAAGAAAAAATGATAGCGAGCATCTTTTTCGATTCATGATAATTTACTTCAAAGACTTTGCTCATTTGTCTCCGCTCCCAAAGTAAATTGGATGTTCATTCTTATTTTCATCCTTTTGGCTCAAAGTACTTCCTAGTGTTGCATTTGAGGCATCAGTGTACACAATGAATGGCTTGCTCCAATCTAGATTCTTCAAAATAGGTGAAGACACCAAGGCTTCCTTCATTGTCCAAAAGCTTCATATGCCTTATTTCCCGGTTCATAAGTAACATCCTTCTTCAAGAACTCAAGTTAGTGGTCATGTAATCTTTGAGAAATTCTTGATGAACCGTCTATAGTAACCCACATGGCCTAAAAATGATCTCAACTTACTTATATTCATAGGAAATGGTAAATCTTTGATTTTGAAACTTTATCAGATCAATAATACCATCTCTGGATACAACATGGCCTAACAAAATTCCTTTAGAACATCCAAAGACACACTTTGTAGGGTTTAGTGAGGCTTGTGCTTCATCTAACCTTTGAAATGTTGTCTCCATCTCAGTGCAGTGGTCCAACTTGCTCCCATAGATGTAAAAATCATCCGAAATACTCGATGAAGGTCCCAATGTAGAGTTCGAACACCCTATTCACAAACGCTGGAATGTTGCTTTGAGCATTACACAACCCAAAAGGCATAACTCTATAAGCAAACATTCCCTAAGGAGTGGTGAACGTGGTCTTCATTGATCTTTCTCTGCTATACGAACTTGGTTGTAGCCGCTATATCCATCAGCAAAACTATAGCACTCCTGGCCAGCTACTTCATCCAAGATCTAATCTGAAAATGGAAGAGGATAATGATCCTTCTTTGTTGCCTTATTAAGCTTCCTATAATCAACACAAATGCGTAGCTTCCCATTCTTTTTTATTGAGATCAAAATGGGAGATACCCATTCTGAATTCTCCACAACAAATATGAATCCTGCATCAAGTAACTTATCTATTTCTTCTTTTACGCCTTGAAAAAATTAGGATTCATTCTATATGGCATTTGCTTTATGGGCTTAACACCATCTACCACTTTCAGCTCAATAGAATGTTCTACCCAACTTACTTGACGGAGTTCTTTGTAATCAAAAGTGAATATGTGTATGTACCTTCGAAAGAGCCGGAGGTAGGATTCCTTCTCACTCTCCATCACAAAGATCACCAATCTTTATTTGTTGGAGACGATCATCAACTTCTTCTTTAGATAATTTTATGGGGTCATGAGTTGGTATGACTGGAAGGATATCCATGATCAAACATCAACCTCACTTTCTTCATCTTCGTGTCCACTTCACTTTGGTACTAGAGTAATCGAGAGGATGTCCAATCATCGGTTTCATCACTTGAATCGACAGTTTCACGCCTTATGATGCCAAGGATCATGTTTATTTTCACCCTCTCTCTACCACGTCCAAGTGTCATGAAGCCTTCATTCCAAAGTAGTTTCTTGCATGAACTCTCCTTAGCCATGGTCTTCTCAAAGAACATTGGGTACGCAACAATACCATTTTTCATCACCCGAAAATCTACCACACATACAACACCCATAATGAGATATTTCCACATTTGAAACTACACCTTATGGTTTAGTTTTCCTTTATTTAATGACCGAACATAAGTGTTGAAGGGCGATCAATTTTAAACCCAACATATTCATTACAGACTCACCATTACATTAATCGCAACACCTCCATCAACTAAGACATCATGAATTGAAATACCATTACATAATACCTCACTTGTGGAGCATATGGATCCGCCTCTGCCTCCAAAACAAGGACCTCAACCTCCTTCCTTCGTCAAGCATTGATTCCACTTCGCAACTCCCACCTCTTCTCGAAGACATAGCCAAGAGTTGACCATATGTAATATTTGCGAGCCTTTTGGACAGATCTTCCAAGATGGAGTATGGTCCTTGCCCCGTGAAATCGAAAAATCCTACACACCCAACTTTCTTCTCCTATGTTTCTTACTAGTTTCTCCTTTCATCTTCTTAGGATCATTTCCATCTTGATTATCTTTTTATTTCTTTCTTTTTGTTACAAACACATCTACTTCATTATTTCTACTCTTATCTACTACATCAAGAGAATTCACGTGTTCTTTTCCTTTATCATTATCTCTTGTACTGATGTAGAAGCTCTATCTGACAATTATACTTATAATGACCCTTTTTATAACAACCATAACATACAACTTCAAAAATATTTCTTTTTGGACCTCTATCTCCTCCCTAAGAACTAAATTCTTTTCCTTGAAGAAGATTAATAGTTAACTAACCCATCTTTTTGAGCAGATCTTCATACTCAGTAGATGTACTAGGAGAAATATTTGTGCTCACCGGGAGTGGTTGTGGATTCTAGACCAAAGGTGCTAGTGTAGGCTCTACTTTAGCAACAATTTCTTTGGGCTCCTCTTCCATGCTTTCTTCTTGCCTTCTTACAATCTCCTTTTCTTGTTCAATGGTAGTTAGGTGGTCATACTTCACTCGTTGTCTGATCTCTAGCTTCATCCCAAGAATGAAGTGCTTACAGAGGAGATTATCCATGCCATTCATCAACCCATCCGCTAATCCTTCCTTCCGGATATGGGCATCGAGCTTCCTCCTTAGCTCTAGAACATGAGCATGATAATCCCTTATCTTCTCCTTCTCTCCTTGGGATAGCTTTGTGATATCGATCATGAGATCTGCATATTTCTATTGTTCACTAAATTCTTTAAGAAAACTTTCAGTTAATAAATCCCATGAATTTTTCACATTATCACCTAGTGTTTCAAACCACCTAAGTGCTGAACCATCCAAAAAGGTAGGAAAAAATTTAGTCCATTGTTCCCTTCTTATGAGGCCATTACAAATACAAGATCGTTTAAACTCTTGAATGAAAGAAGAAGCATCTTCATTAGATTGAGCTGAAAAAATAGGAATCTTTCCCATTTTCAAAAGTAACCACCGTGAAATACCAACCCACAAGTACAATCAACAAGACTTATGTGCACAAATAATTGGAATCACTGTAATAGAAAGTGACTTTACACCTTTCTACAGTAAAATAGAAATGACCACGGTAACTATGGTAAAACTTGACTTATCATGCAAAAACTCGACTTTCTTGTGGTAAACACTATTCACGGTAAAAAGTGAAGTTACTTCGCGGTAAATGCTATTCACGGTAAAAAGTGACTTTACTTGGTAAATACTATTCACAGAAAAATAACTTTATCATGGTAACTACTATTCACGGTAAAAATGACTTTACCATGGTAACTACTATGCACAGTAAAAATAAGGTTACCCTCCAATTGATTTTTGACTAAGTGGGAATATCTCTCTAGAAAATCCACCAACGAGGAATGGTCCTGGCAACGAAACCAAAATGTCATCACCAATCCGGCACTATGATAATTCTTCACCGGAACTCCTCGTGCTATGATTATTTACTAATGCATAGCCTTTAGTTTGGTGGATGTAATCTAGAAACAAAACAACAACATAACACAAGAATACCATTGACTATGATAAGACGGAATGATGACAAATCTGAAATATCAAAGTAAATTATAATATTAACATGAAATTGTTACAATCTCACCCATGAGGTACTTCAAGTGTTATTGACTTCACTTGCCTTTCACCAAGACTATGGGAGAAACTTTACAATTACACCTCTTAATGGCTTCTTCAACACACCTTTAAACTGATGGCTTCCTTTGCACACTTCCTACAATATTTCTCACTACTTCCTTCTATGCTAAATGAGGGGGTGGCCTCTCTATTTATAGAACTTCCAGGCTTATCCATCTTATCTCTAAGATAGGATAAGAAATCCACTGACGAATCATATTCCATACCTTAACTCTTATCTCGTACATGTAAGCTTATCTTTTAAGATAAGATAAACCTTATCATTTTATATGGGTTCCACATTTTTAGACTTTTTACAAATAAAATACAAAAATATTTATGACCTCACTCCTTGTCCTTATTACCAATATAATATTTCTAATTCCTAATCATGTAGACCCTACTTCTCTAATTACCCAAACTTTGACATTTTAACATTATCGGACCACTTACGACAAATATTTACTTTTAGAACATTCCTATTGTACTTTGATGGGTGATACAAGAGGCAAGAGCCCAGCCGTGATGGGTGACAATGAGTATTATAGGCGGTATGAGAGATGGTGACGATTGCATGACATTTTTGGAGGCCTTACGGGAACTATATGGTAACAGAGAATATAGCCGAGGAGTTGAGGGTGTAGAGCGATTGAGGTGGATCGCAGGGGCATAGGCCGTGAATATGAGAGGATTCCTCTAGATCGCGTGCGGCGAAAATTTGGATTTGTGCAGATATACCCCGGCTTATAGACCATATATGAGGATCGACGCCGAGGCAACATTCTCACCTCCTGGCCAACACCTATAGAAGGGCCGAGAGGAGATAGCAATGATCGCAAGGTAATGGATGTAGGAACAATAGAGGCCTATAGATTATGGTGGGTAACAGAGCTGCGAGGGGTACGTGATCGTCCTGACATAGCTATGATTACAGCAGAAAGAGATCGTCTGCAGAGATTAGTTCATTAGCTCCAAATGCAGGTGAATGAGACAACAAGATTGTTAGTGGTTGTGGAGTCACGAGCGGAGGGACTAGAGGCGAGATACCTCCATGCGAGGGAGCGTATTCACATGTTACAGGAGAGATTGGCAGATTAGTGGGCGGTACCAATAGCCGTGGTACCTTTGAGGACAGAGAGGCCCTGGCGAGAGGCGTCGACGATCACGATCATCACCTGGTTTGGGATGAGGCGTGAGGGTCTAAGTAAATGTTATCGAGGTATAAGAATAAATAAGGATGCCGACCTGCATGTCGATGATAGAGAAGATGTATTTGTTTAACATCTAAATAAAATTGAATATGTATGTTGATTTGAGTTATGATAATAATAAGAATGTTTGTGTTTTGACTTTTGTGTTTTGAAAAAAGGATAAAGAGGAATACAAAAAATATTTATATTTACAACACATGATAGGTTATGGTAGGGGATAGTCGAGCTAACCTTGGGAGACCCCATGTCTCCGAAGTGCTTCCTACATAGCCCATTGCACAAAGCAAGGAGGGGCCTCAGACCGATGTAGTTCTCCCTTAGGACCAGGGAGAGATGAATTCAGGCAATTTAGGTATGGTTAGGCAATTTGTTGGTTGGTAAAAATATTGATATTGATATTGGTAGGGTAATGTTGTTGGTGTTGGTAATGAATTGGTGATGTTGGAATAGGTATAAGTGAAGCGAAAGTTAGCCTACCCAAGTGGTAGGGAATCATGTCCTTATTAAGATCAACACATAATCCTAGATTCGAGTCAAAGAGGAAAAAGCAGTCCCGTGGTTGAGAAGAGCTAAACAAACCACATATTAATGTAGAATGAGCTTGAATCCCCTAGGCACCATGCATAGACGAGCAGTCAATAGGTGAAAAGAGTTGTATAATCACAATATATCGGGTGTACGTCACGTCCCTTGAGTTGTGTTGTTTTAACAAATGGTGAGGTGAGGTGGATGGTATAGCTGAGGCACGGAGAACTTGTTATAAAGTGAGTGTCCTGACGAAAGAGATCCTAACCTAAATAGACAAGTCCATGACTTCAAAGTTCTTTTGAATGCGGCTTTATTTTACTGAATATAGACTGATCGATGCGGGAAGTCTACAAGGGATATTGATTGTATTATTCTTGAGGTCTTCACGAAGCTGATCAATGCGAGAAGCTTCTGATAAAGGCTGACTGTGTATAGTTGTCCTTCAAGGGAGTAGTCTATTTATAGTAGCAGATGTATTTTTAGTGCATAGCTGTCCTTCGGGGGAGCAGTCTATATATAATAGCAGCAATAGTGTGGCATATAGCTGTCCTTCGAGGGAGCAGTCTATATATAATTTAGAGAGCCAGATGTCCTTTTGGCGTAAAGCATCTAGTTTGGTAGGAAGTTTGACTCAAGAAAATCCCATAAGAATGTGTTATTTTAAAACTTTGAAGTCATGGACTAGACTAAAAAGGGAAGGCATCGTTAAAGGGGAGGTGAGAAGCAAACTATGTGAGCTTGATTTTATTTCGAGATGTAGGAAACAAAGTGTATGTGGTGGTAAGTGAGCTCAAGGGACGAGCGGTAGGTAGATAAGAAGTGATATAACACTAAATTCAATAGTAGAAAGGTCGAAGATGCAAGGCATTAAGGGGTTCAGGCTCTTGATTACCATTAAGCGAAGCTAAACGATAAGTTCCTGATCCATAAGTATGAGTGATTATGTAAGGCCCAATCCAATTAGGAGCAAATTTTTCACATTTGCTCTTTTCTAGTTTGGTTACATGTTGATTCTCTTTGAGGACAAGATCACCAACCTTAAAGGTACGCTCATGAAGTCACTTATCATAAGCACGCTTGATGTGTTTTGATAGATTTGAAGGTGATCAAGAGCTGTAAGACGACGCTCGTCAAGAAGCTCCAATTGGGCTAACCGCTCTTGGCAGAAATCATCGTTGGTAAGAATATCCTGAAGAGATATTCTGAGGGAAGGTATTTGTATTTCGAGAGGCAAGACAGCCTCGGTACCATATACCAAAGAAAAAGGTGTGGCATTAGTGGAGGTACGAATGCTAGTATGATAAGCCCAAAGGGCAAAGGGGATGTGATCATGCCAATTTCTTCCGGACTCATTGACAACTTTCATAAGGATTTTGGTTAGGGTTTTATTAGAAGATTCGGCTTGTCCATTCGCTTGTGGATAGTAGGGTGATGAGAAGCTAAGTTTGATACCAAAGTTGTCACAAAGGTCTTGCAACAACTTATTTTTGAAAGATTTTCCATTATCTGTTATCAGGCGATGAGGAACACCAAAACGACAGATAATGTGGTGGTTAATGAACTCTACAATTTTTTCTTTTTTATTTGAAATGAGTGGAATAGCCTCCACCCATTTGGTGTAGTATTCGGTTGCTATGATTATCCATCGGTGATGTTGCGAAGAGGACGGATGAATCTCACCAATAAGGTCTAAACCCCATTGTGAGAAGGGCCAAAGATCTTGTGCGACCTGTAGCGGATGGCTAGGAGTATGTTGAAGGTTGGCATGTTGTTGACACATAACACAAGACTTAACATATTCGTAGCGATCGTTATATAGAGTAGGCCAATAATAACCTAAGTGAAGGATTCGTTTGGCCATGGCGAGGCTACTAAAATGTCCACCACAAATACTGTCATGAACCTGTTGGATGGTATAGGTTACCTCTGGGCCGGTTAGACATCAAAGGAGGATGCCATCAAAGCCACGTTTATAAAGGAGTCCCCCATGTGACATAACGAGAAACATGTTTAAGAAAAGCGTGTTTTCCGGTACTTGTAAGGTCGAGATGGGAGAATGGAGGTTGTAAGGTAGTCGTGAAATTGGTGATACCAGGTATCCTGTGAATTAGCAGATACATTATTTATCATACAAACAATCGGGGCTGAGTAAGATGGGGCAAAGAGTTGTTGGACCAAGATGAAAATGTCGAGTCGATTGATGAAGCTATAATTTGTGAGGCTAAGCAAGCCATAGTATCCGAAATTTTGTTAGTGGAGCGGGGAATGGTTTGGATAGAATAGTGAGTAAATAAGGTTAGAAGTGAATCCACGTAATGTTTGTACTTTTGAAGTTCCTCATTTTTACACTGGTAGATGCCCATAACTTGATTGACTACCAATTGAGAGTCACCAAAAATATTGATAGATTTGAAACCTAAGTGTAACGCAACCTGGAGACCCAAAACAAGGGCCTCGTATTCCGCTATGTTATTAGTGCGGTGGAAATCGAGTCGAGAATGAAAGAGGCATAGGCTCGGCCGAGAGGAATGAGAACAACACCGGCTACTCCGCCGCGCTGACATTTGGATCCATCGAAGAAAAGGGTCATTAGATATGACTCCTCCCTGAGGGAAAGAGTGGCGATGAGTTCATCGGGGAAATTAAAATTGGTAAATTGTTCCCCAGATAAAGGGGCTTCCACAAGTTGGTCTGCGATGGTTTGTCCTTTGATTGATTTCTTTTAGACAAACTCAAGGTCGAGGTCGGCGAGGAGCATGAGCCATCGGGCGATGCGTTGGTTTAGATGAGGTTTGGCATACATATAATGGATGGGGTCCGTGTTGGTGATGACAAAAGTTTTGTGATTCAGGAGGTAGTGTCAGAGTTTGGTGGCCACGAATGATAAGGCTAGGCACAACTTTTCTACATGTGTATACCTAGTCTCATAGTCCACCAAAGTATGACTTATATAATAAACGGCTTGTTCTCGATTCTCGGAGTCACGATGTGCAAGCATGGCCCCTACAGCGTGGTCGGTGGCGAAAGATAAAGGTAGAAGGGGCGATCGTCCTGAGGTGGGATAAGCACGGGTGGCAGCAAGAGATAAGCTTTGAGAGCTTCAAAGGCTTGGTGGCACTCTTCACTCCATTGAAAGTCAATGTCCTTTTTAAGGAGGTGATAAAAAGGTTGACATCGATCCGAGAGTTGAGAGATGAAACGCCGGATAGATTGGAGCTTACCTTGTAAACTATGCAATTGTTTAAGGTTAGTAGGTGAAGGCATTTCTAGGATAGCTTTGACTTTAGATGGGTCGACCTCAATGCCACGTAAAGAGACGATAAAACCAAGAAGTTTTCTCGAAAGGACACCAAAGACACATTTCTTTGGTTGAAGACGGATAGAATATTGTAACAGGCAATCAAAAATAATGGTTAAAACATCGAGATGTTCACTGCGATGTTTAGATTTTCCAAGAAGATCATCGACGTAATCCTCAAGGATAGTGTGCATAATGTCATGAAAAATGTAGGTCATAGCCCGCTGATAGGTTGCACCAGCATTCTTAAGGCCAAATGGCATTACACGATAACAGAAGGTTCCCCAAGGAGTTATGAAGGTAGTTTTATGTTGATCGGCAGGGGCAACCAAAATTTGGTTGTATCCTGAAAAGCCATCCATGAGAGAGAGCATCTCATGGCCTGCAGTGAGATCAACAAGTTGATCAATACTAGGTAGGGGGAAGTCATCCTTAGGGCAAGCGAGGTTAAGATCTTGGAAATCCGTGCATATCCGAAGTCCCCCCGTCACTTTAGTGATAGGTACGATGTTAGAGATCCATTGAGGATAGTCAATAGGTAGGATGAAGGAAACAGAAAGGAGTCGTTGAAGCTCTTCTTTGACCAAGAGGGAAATTCATGGATGCATTTTTCTCAGTTTCTATTTAATTTGCTTGGAATCGGGTTTCAGGGTAATGTTATGGATAGCAATGTCAGGATCAATTCCTGGCATGTCAGCATAGGACCAAGCGAAAGCTTGGTTGCGAAGCACGAGAGAAAGGTAGTAAAGGTGACATGTTCGATGCGTTAAGGGATTGTCCGATCTTCACAATGTGAGGATCCTCCTCTGTGTGGATGTTGATTTTTATAGTAGACTCGTTCAACATGGTTTGAGTTTCAGATGGTAAGGCATGTTGAATATAAGATTCATCCGCGCCAAGATAAGTGAGGATGGAGTCATCATCCCGACACTCAATGACATTAATTGAAGGCGATTCCTCTTCAATCATGTCGGATATAGAAGGGGATAGAAGAGGGTCCTCATTATCGCGTTGATAAGTGAGAGGACCTAGGAAAATGGCATTTATGAAAAAAAAGTTAGGAGGGATAGATTCGGGATCTATCGACTCGTGGTGATGATGGCAAAATGGGTGATGATGGTTTGTTAGGGGTGATGTCGTCATCTTCCGGAGATAAGCGACACGAGGTTCCTTCGGTGTAAGTGTTCCGGAAATCCGAGACCACTACGATCATTTTTCTTGCGTGTAGTTACGGGGATGATTGTATGTCGGCCTTATTCATAAAGACCAAAACCAAAGCCTTTCCAAGCACAAATGAGTCAAGAAGGTAAGGGTGAAACGATGATTTGTCGTATTGAAAATAAGATTGGAAAGGAAGCACACCAAGAGGAGGTTCGGGGGTAGCACAGAAGATGCGTCGACACCCCCCATATGTTAGGTTGGTGCGGCAATAAGGTGGTCCGTAGGGGATTACTTCCCAACACGACGGTCATAAGTAGGATGTGCATGTACACTGTCCATACTCACTGGGGTATGGAAAGAACTAACATTATATAGGTGATACTCCCCAGCGTAAGGCGTTGAAAAACATCTACTAAGGGGTTTGAGGCTGGGATATTAGCTATGGGAAAGGAAGTGGTTTGTGCGACGGTTTCATTGGTTGAAGGTGCAGTGCTTTGGAAGTGGATGGTTGGGTTGGATGAATGGGTGTCTTGACTTTGGTACAAGAAAATCATTAGGGTGATACAACATATTGCAAGTTTTGAAGGGGGAGGATAAGCTTTTATGGTGTAGGACTTCCCTCGTACTCAAATTTTATGCATCTATGTAAGGTGGAGGGAACACATCCCATAGCCCGGATCCAAGGGCAGCCTAACAACATATTGTATTGGAACTCTCCCTCAAGGACATAGAAGAGTTCGGGTAAAGTGCGTGGTCCTACATGAATGTTAAGGATCACGGTGCCTAAGGTAGAAGTAATAGCATCATTGAATGACCGCAACATGATGGGGTTGGCACACATGCAACTAGAAGGGATATTCATTTGTTGGAAGGCTTTTGAAGAGATGATGTTTAGGCTAGTGCCCCCGTCAATCATAACACGATGTACCCGAATGTCCCGGACATAAGCTGAGATGAAAAGAGTAGGGTCAGGATCTTTAGCACCAAAGTCGATAATTTCATCTTCGGAGAAACTGACAATGGCTTGCTGTACAGAGACAGAAGTGGTTGGGGAGATAGATTGTTTGGTGAGTGAAGCAACGTGATTGGGTGTTAGAATAGAGGTAACAGGAAAGGTTTCATTAGGTAAGACCTCTATCCCTTGAAGGATTTCAACGAGAGCTTGTCGATGAGATTCAGAAGTCTGAATGAGATCATACAGTGTCATTTTTACAGTGATTGGTGAAGCTGTTTGATCATGGTTCGGTGGGAAATTCCATTAGAGACGGGGTAGGTAGGTCCATGAATAACCACTTTAGGTGGTGGTGCAATCGGGATGGTGGATGGAGAAAGAGATGCCGCAGGTGTGTTTTCTTTCGCTTTCCCATTATTTTTCTGCCCTCGAGTAGCAACACTAATCATATTGATCTCGTGAATACGAGAGGAGGAAGATAGTAGGGATAGGTCATGGTCTTCGAGAGTTGGGGATGTAATAATGATAGATCTTGGTGAGGCGGGGATAGGTGGTATAGGAGAGGGAATTGAAGCTAAAGGTCTCTCTCTTCGTAAGTTGTCTTTCTTAACTTTTATATCGGAGAGGGATGATTGACGAAGTATGGCTTTTAAAGCTTTGCATCCCTCCACATCATGTCTTGGTGTGCGGTGGTAAGCACAGATTTTAGAATCATCATAACCTATAGGTCAATGTTTAGACAGTCATAAGGTCTAAGTGGGGGTAGAGAAATGGTCGCATTCTCCACTAACATAGCAAGGATTTTAGCGTAATATCCTTTGAGTGGGTCAAAATCGAGAGGAAGATGAGGGCATTGATTGAGTGGGTTTTGGTAATGTTTGGGTATGGTTGGTTCATACGGGTGGTGGTTTAGCCAAGGGGTATTGATACGTGGTTTTAACTAAACGAGGTCTCTTTGGTGCAGGGAGCTACGTTTGGGTGGTTAGATGATGAGGCTCTAGATAACGTGGTATCTAGAAAAATTGTGGCAAAAGAGGAGTGATGGCAAACAAGTCCTTTGATGACGAGATTTGTTTAGGTTTGATGGGTGGACAAGATACGTGGGGTGACAAAGGTGTTGATATACCCTTAGATCTCTCGTATGGGTGCGAAGGCATAGGTTGTTTTAAATAAAATGCGGGAGGTATGATATATTGATGCAAGGTGGAGGGATGAGGTCCCAATATGGAAGGAAGGTGTGACGATGATTGTTTTAATTGTCATAGAGGCATGGATTGAGTTTGTCTCCTAAGTGGAGGGGCGGATTTATTTTTGGATAAATCTAGTCACTTAGGTGGGTGTGTTAGGCCTGGTATTGGTGCGGTCCCAAGTATAGGGAAGATTTGGTTAGGCTAATAAAGGTGGATGAGATACTTGGTAGAGATGTGGGGGGTGAAGATGAGGACATAGGCATTTTGAGTTTCTGTAAACACTTCGGGTATATGGTAGAGGTGTCTGGATCGGTCATCTGCATTTGAGTAGAATAGGGGGTACTCAAACGTTCCCATAGGACTCGTCTATCTTCTGGAGAATGACAGTCTTCAGGTGTGAATTGGAACTCTTGTATGGAAGAAAGGTGGGTTGTGATTCCGGTCCACTGTGGGTGTGATATAGAAGGTAGATGAGGCACTGTATCAATAGGTGTTAAGAGGTCAACCGGTCACTGAAAAGATTTAGGCGATGAAGAACTAATAGGTAGGAGGGCATGTTTGAGAGGATCCGTCATGGTTAAAGAATTTGGTGATGTTGGTGCAAGAGGTTTCTCATCTAAGGATGACAAAAGGAGTGGCGAGCCTTCCTCTTGTGCAGCAAGAGTGGTAGAAGGAGACGTTTGGGAAATAGATAAGTTAGATAACATCCGCTCGCAGTCTTGTAGGGATGTGGTGTAAGAAGACTCATCTATGAGAAGAGAACTCAGGCGCTTAACTCTGTATAGGTAAAGGAATGATGGTGGTGAAGGAGGTTCGGGCCCTGTGTCGGTGAAGAGGCTTGATTCAAAATTTTCTCGATAGAGGTTTTGGGCCGGGAGTCAAAGATCGCATGGATCTCATGAACACTCTCCTCGGCTAAGATATCCTGGTTTATGTTCTTTTAGTTAAGAGTGATTCGGGAATGGTTTGTTGAAGATTTTCAAATTTCGGTTGGCGGGGCATTAGGATTATCGAGGTTATATCCCTGCATTAACCATTTCTGCGCTATGTTTTTCAACATCTTGCAGTTTTCATGATTGTGTCCTTTTACGCGGTGAAAGTTACGAAGTCATTTTCTTTGTACTAGGAAGGTATAAGCGCGGGTGGAGTCAAACCCGGAGTGAGGTTTAACAGAAGGCAAGGTGATAGCTCCGGCTTTGAGCAATTTTTCCAAGATGACACCATAAGTTTCCCCAAGGAGTGTAATTGATGGGCTTGGCTTTATATTTATAGGTGGTTTTTGGTGGGGTATTAGACGGTGCTTGAGATTTGACCATCACCGCGTGGACAGCTCCTTTTGATTTCGAAGAAGTGGATGTGTGAGGAGTGGTGGTGTTTGGTTTATTGGTGGAATCTGGAGTTTAAAAATTGGGGTTTTTGTTGCGCAACCGCAATTTCTCTTCTTCTAAGGCTCGAATTTCTAGTTTCCGAGCCATGGTAAAGGCCTCGTCAAATGTGCGGAAAGTTTGAATTTGAAGGGTAGGAGAGATGTGCTTAAGCGCGAGAGCCCGAGTAAAAAGTTTGATAAGTTCGATCGAGGTAAGGCATATGTGAGTTGGTTGATAAGGCCATGCCATCGTCCCTGATGAAATCTGATAGATTCGTCTTCAAATTGTCGGATGGCATAGAGGTCGGTGATAGATACTTTCTTGGCAATGTTAATGGAGAAATGATCTAAGAAAGATTGGGCTAGTTGGTTAAAAGAGAAGATTGAGTGCTGGGTTAAAGCACTGTACCACTCCAAGGTGGGTCTTGATAAGGACATGGGAAAGGTGTGGAGTAGCAAGGCATCATCATGAGCAATCAAATAACAAGCATGTCTAAATGATCGCAAGTGTTGTTGAGGATCCTCTTTACTATTAAAACGAGTAAATTTCGGCAATTCCCATTTAGGAGGATATGAATGAAGGGGGACAGAAGGGTGAATAGGCTCCCGACAAAATTTCTCGTATGTCAAGCACTACGACTTCCCGAAACAAGCCTCCAAATTTTGTATTTTTTCCATCATTTATTTGATGAAATCCATGGTTGGATGAGATGATGGTGCGGTTGTGGTAAACGAGGCAAATTGGGCCAAGGGCCTCCACTAGACAATGGTGGGGTTAAATGTTGATAAGGTATGGAGGACGAATATGTTGAGGCGACCAAATAAGGATGTCCTATATAAGATGTTGAGGTCACTTGGAGTACGTGTATGGGAATGAAAAGGTAGGCGGAGCTTGAGAAGGAAAGCTCGTGTAGATAGGTGGCGAGCAAGTCATGAACGGAGCGATGTCTGAGAGAGCTGAGGTAGGAGCAATCGGCGGTAATGATATATATGGGTCCAATATTAACCAAAGGAAAGCCAATATGTGTCGTATGAACCTCTGAAGCCATCGGATTGGGAGACGGGGCTAAAGATGCAGGAAGCGGCGGTGTTATCAGGCGGAGTGGGAGCTAAATGAGCAGCTATACTAATAGGCATGCCAACAAGGAGTTGACCATCGGGCGTACGGTCAAGGGCATAAGACAAATAGTATTGTACGGTGCTAGGATTAGCATCCAGAAATTTGACAAATTCCTTATCTCCTACAGGAATTTTGGGGATCTCACTGGTGTCCGTAGGGTTCCCTATAGAATGTGAAGGGGGTGATTCAGGTAAAGGCATAGAGTAGGCATGTGAAACCATGGAGGCGGCTTGCTTCCACGTGATAACAACCATGGACAAGAGTACACAGTAGGGCTTCAATCTATCGGGAATAGAAACAGCCTCAGAATGGTGAAATTGGTAGGTTGCTGGTTTGTCAGGAACTATAAAAGACAGTAACCGATATCGGTCTAATAACCGATGTCGGTTACGCTATAAACGACGTCGATCGATTAACCAATATCGGTGTAATAAGACTGGTATGAGAAAATATAAGAAGCTTCGATTGGATTTTAACAATGCTTAGTACATTTATCAATTTGTTCTAAGGGATCATAGAAGACAAAGTATGATAGAGAAAACAGGCGAAAACAAGCAAGATGCACACACAAATCCAGAGACTAGCCCTAGGGTTAATTTTAATTATTGTGGGCTTATGCCATTAGACGTAGAATGATGTCGAATCCTAAACAAAAGACTTAGGGGAAATGTCAAGTTTGTTTTGGCTTATAAGGCTACCTCAATCGGGCGGAGGAATACCGCGAAAAAATGTTTCAGCTTTTGGGAATAGAGTTGCTTCTATCCTTTCATTCCTTTTAGAAACAGATAAGGGTTAGGGCTAGGAGGAATACATGTTGAATGTCGAGATGGTGTGCGCGTACCGTAGAGAGAGATCAGGTTGATTGTGAAGAACTCCTTTTTATCTTGGAAGGACTACCTGCAAATAAGAATACAAGACCACAAGATTTTGATTAGACAATAAATGAGGGAACTGCCTCGGGCCCAGGAAATACAAAACTTCCTTTCGAAGGTGGTCAGTTCCCCTGCTAGTATGAATTAACACAAAAGATTGTAAAATAACAATTAAATAACCTCGTTGAAACAAGTAGAGGGAAAGGCTGGTTTTTGGTTTTGAGTCACGATAACCGATACGGTTTTACGCTACTGATATCGGTAGGGGCTATGTTTTAGGGACTTTTGGTGAGGGTCGGTTGTAGGGTGGTTGTGTTGTTTGTAAGGCTAATAAATGAGTGGGATTAGGTAACGGGGTGATGAGAGGATAGAGGAATGATAGTTAGATGTAATGTGTTGCTGGGTAGTAGATCTGGGAATAGATTTATGACGGCTGTGATTCAAAAGTCTAAGAAATGTTATCAAAGACAACATACAAGATACTACTTACTGGTTATTGATGAGAATGCGAGTCCAAGAAGCTGTGATGACAAAGGCGAGAACTTAGATAGGACGTCTGACGATCAGAAGATGAGATATCTTCCCTCACGATGATCAGTTGAGTATCACAGGGCTCTGGTTGTGCAGTTGCAGTCTTGGGCTTGATGTCCTTCTCTGCAAACTCTTCTTGTTTCTTCACTTGTCTCTGCTCGGCCAAGCAAATCCCGATCCTTTCAATGATTTCTCCTCCTTTTTGATCAAATGAAAATCCGATCCTTTGTTTTTGGTTGGAGGTGGTCATTTACAGGGAACCGATGGTGGTTACACAACCGACGGCGGTCGAGTAGGAACCGATGTCGGTCACGTCAAAGCGGGCTATTTTTGGTAAAATAGCCAGCTTTCCCTCCTTTTCTCCCGAGGGATTAGTTGCGGGCTTGGTCAAGTCATTATGAGGTTGGTTTTAGGTGCGGGTGAGGAGTAATTAGTCATGGGTGTGGATGTGGACCAAGTTATAGGTCTTAATTAGGTTAGTTTAGGGTTAAGACTAGGTTATGATGAGGTGGCAGGTATGGCGATGTGGATTTATTAATTATAAGGTAATTAATAAATAATTATGTAAGGTTTAGGTGATGAGGTTAGGTTGCGAAATGAGATGCGGGGCACAGGGGGTCGTAAGACACAAATTTGGTGTCTACATTAGCCCCTTGTTGTCGTGTAGCTTGTCTTTGTTAAAGCTGCACGGACAATAATAAGAAGTGGTTACCCCTGTTAAGGGTATAGGTAATCCCCCTCAAATCTATCACAGATTGAGGCAGCGTGAAATCAGGGATAGGGTTGATAAAGGGTAAATGGTGTTTATATGATGGTAAGATGGTGGGGTAGGTCCAAGGAAGCAGACGCACGTTGAAATGCAGTAGTGCGACCAGGGTACATGATTTGAAGAGCAAACAAGCAATTCATAGGCAAAGGTCGATAGTTTATCCAAACAAGGGTGATATAATCCTGGTATCCAAGGCATAGGAAGTAGCTCCAGGGGATATAACGGGTAAGGTACAGGAATGTTTAGGCATGTTCGGCAGTACCAAATGGTTGGTTTGGTTGAGATAAACGTCACGGTCTTGGTCTAGGCAAAGTTGGTCGACTGATCAAGTCAAGGACCCTAATCATGCTAAAACACGAACAGGTGAGCTCGATTGAACAAAAAGTGACATGATGGGTGGATAAAAGTGTATTGTGTTGATGTTGGGCGAGGTATTTAATTGGTGCGGCCTTAGGTCGGGCCAAATGGTTGGGTGCGGTCTTGGGTCGGGCCAAATGGTGGGTACGGCCTTGGGTCGGGCCAAATGGTTGGTTACGGCCTTGGGTCAAGCCAAATGGTGGGTTACGGCCTTGGGTCAAACCAAATGGTGGGTTACGGCCTTGGGTCGGGCCAAATGGTGGGTTACGGTCCTTGGGTCAAACCAAATGGTGGGTTACGGCCTTGGGTCGGGCCAAATGGTTGGTTACGGCCTTAGGTCGGGCCAAATGGTAGGTGACGGCCTTGGGTCGGGCCAAATTGGTTGGTTATGGCCTTGGGTCGGGCCAAATGGTGGGTTACGGTCCTTGGGTCAAACCAAATGGTGGGTTACGACCTTGGGTCGGGCCAAATGGTTGGTTCGGCCTTAGGTCAAACCAAATGGTGGGTTCGGCCTTGGTCGGGCCAAATGGTTGGTTCTGGCCTTAGGTTGGGCCAAATGGTAGGTGACGGCCTTGGGTCGGGCCAAATTGTTGGTTACGGCCTTGGGTCGGGCCAAATGGTGGGTTACGGTCCTTGGGTCAAACCAAATGGTGGGTTACGGCCTTGGATCGTGCCAAGGAAGTTAACAAAGGGTTTTCAGCCAAGGTGGATATAGGCGATGTTGTGAGAAAGGACGATTAGTAAATAAGGGCAAAAATTGGGGAAGAGGTGGGATAAAACCGATATCGATTGTCCATGACCGATATCGGTTAGGTGAGACGATAGGCCTGAAGGTGCACAATATAACCGGTATCGGTTATAGTCGAAAACCTATAAAAAAAAAAAAAATACGGCGGTCATTGTCATATTGTCAATTTGAAACCCGGTTTGAGTGTATTGTTGAGAAGCATTTTTGGTATGGTGGTGAGAGAAAGAGAGCAAATAAGATAGCTAGATTAGGTTTAGCTCGGGGCCGATATAACTCAAGCATAATAGGTGACCGATCTGGTTCCTTAGGGCACAATATAACCGGTATCGGTTATAGTCGAAAACCTATAAAAAGAAAAAAAAACGGCCGGTCATTGTCATATTGTCAATTTGAAACCCAATTTGAGTTGTCTGAGGTGTATTGTTGAGATTGGAGCATTTGTTGGTTGAGGTGGCGCTATTGGAGTGGAGAAGTGAGTGGTTAGTGGGCCCGAGTGAGTAGGAGGCAGCAGTTGATTGGTGGAGGACCCAGCAGAGGAGAGGTGGAGCTATGGCACAGCCAGGAGGAGCAGGAGGTGTTGGACCAGCTGGACCACCACCACCCATCCCACCACGACGACGTGTCGTCGTACCGGTAGGTTCGAAACCCTTCATTATGTGAATTTGATTGTGTTAAGCTGGATTTGGGTTTTGGGTAGGAATGTAAGGTTTTTAGAAAATAATTAATAAATGGAAATTATTTGAAAAAAGGAGAGGGTAGATAGGTGAAATAGGCCAAGGCGGCAGGGTGGGTAGGTTTTTAGGGTGTTTGGGTGGGTATATAGGGAGAAATAGGAAAAAAATTGAATGGGGTAGCCGCGTCGGGTTCGGCTCGGGTATTTTTCAGTGACCGATGCCGGTCACTAAGCGACCGGCATCGGTCAAGAAATTTTCGGCCCAGGGTGAGTTAGTAGGTGACCGGTGTCGGTCGTACGTCGACCGGCGTCGGTGGAGAGGGGACCGTGGCGGTCATGGGTGACCGGTACCGGTCCCTACTTAGGAATATTTATTTTGTTGGTTGGTTTTGCTATGGTTTGGGGTGTTTGGTGGTTGTTGGGGCTGTGGTTTGGGTGTTTAGGTATTAGTGGTTTGGGTGTTGTGTTTGTGGGGGTGAAGAGGGAAGGGGTAGAGGTTAATAGGAAGGGTGATTGGTGAGTGGGGGGAAAAATGGGGCGATTGTGTGGTTGGTGCGGTTCGGATAGATTAGGTGTTGGGCATGAATGGGGAGGTGTTAAATTGGTAGGGGCATAGGTAAATGGCGAGAATAGAGCTGAGTGATTGGTAGGGTGCGAGATAAGGCAAGGGGATATCGTAAAGTTTTTAGGGTAAAATAGGTGAGTGTAGGTGTGTGTTATAGAGTCGGGTTGTGGTCGGGTGGGTAAAAGGGGGTATAGAAGGTTAAAGTAGTTGTTGTTTGAAAGGGTAGGGCTAATGTAGTGAGTTGGTTTTGCGAGCACGTCGGCGGTGACGATGCGGGACGAGATGCCCCATGTTGAGAGACGGATGCGGCCACACATGTCCACGCGCAAGTGCATAGTGGGGTATTATGCGCGAGGTGGGACTCGGCGGAGTCCAGCGGTACAGGGTGATCGATAGGGATCACAGTTTGATGGTCGCCCTCATCGAGAGATGGGATCCGGCGACCAATGTGTTCCATCTCCCGACTGGAGAGATGACCATTACATTGGAGGATGTGTATCGCATCCTTAGATTACCGATTGATGGAGAGGCAGTCTTTCAGGTGGACGCAGAGACAGCCATGGACAACATCCTACACGTATTCGAGATGCGGCCGCACTGCGACGTATCACAGCGCGAGCATCACGTATGGGGATATGTACCATGCCCACCGCCATGAGACACGGCTGGCCGTGTTGATGATGATCGGGATCACCTGCTTCGCCCTCCCGGACTCAGAGGGAGGCCGCTTTCCACGGGCGTTGATGGGGGTCTTACATGAGATGGTCGAGGAGCATACATGTTATGCTTGGGCACCGATATACAGTGCGATTATACTACAGAGCTTGGGGCTATCGCCGGATGAGGTGATTCGGGATTTGCTCTACGTTTTTGCTACACTGTTGGGCATATGAGCATATCATATGCATTAGACCAGTAGGGCTGCCCCAGCAGCCAGGGCCACAGGTGATCTACAGATATGGCTTTCAGAGGTGGTTGGGGGTCGTGGGCCAGCCACGAGCAGTTCTCGCTGGATGAGATATAGCATATTACCGGCATGTATTAGAGGGCTTGACAGCGTTAGACATTGTATGGAGACCTTATAGAGGTCATCACCCCACGGAGGAGCCCGATCACAGTTGCGGTGGATCCAGTATACATTCTGGATAGCGGGACGGAGGCCAGGGGAGCATGAGCGGATTCCCCAGAGAGGGTACGCCGGCAGATGGGGTTACGACAGGATGAGCCACCTCCCTTCCCTCAGTACCGGAGGGATGATGTAGAGGCCCCACTGCCTGCACCACAGCCCATGGACCCAGATTGGGTAGCCGAGAGGCCTGTAGATGATACCGTGGATGACGCCGGCTGTACGGGAGCATTTTTGGTATGGTGGGCAGGAGAGAGAGCCGCGAGGAGAGCACAGCCCGCACAGCCAGACTTGGCGGCGGTGATAGCAGAGAGGGATCAGCTCAGGGGCCAGGTACAGCTATTACAGGGGCAGCTTGCTGCTGCACAGGCACAGATAGGTGTCTTACAGGGGCAGCTAGCCCAGCTCGAGTGCAGTAGGCTCGGGCACCACCGCACACACCACCAAGTGCATGCACACCACAGCACAGTGCAGTACCGCCACCACAGCACCACCACGCCAATGCACACAAACGAGCACGGGGGCACTGGTATTAGGAGTCAGGGGACCAGCCCCAGCAGCTATGGTGGCACGGGACCGTTATATGGAGGCGAGAGCGGAGGCCCGGTACTATCAGGATGTTCTTGATGGTACAGGGCTGACTATCAGCCATATGCGGCACATAGAGCAGAGACCTCTCGGAGTCAGAGATCTCAGGGAGGTGCAGCCACAGCCGGTGGGTCTGTTACAGGCAGGAGGCGAGAGGCGCACACGGGGACCAGCGAGAGAGGTGCGAGGCGGTGGGGAGAGCTGAGGGATCCCTGCATATTTTTGTGTTTGTACATTGGATATGGGCACCGGTCTGCGAACCGGTTATGTTTATAGAGGCCTGCGTGCCCACATATGATTTATTCATTCATTTATTGATTCATTTATTGTATATACCGGCCTGCGAGCCGAGTACAGGTTGTACAGTTGATACCGGCTGCATGAGCCGAGTATTTATTTTTTGATATGAGAGACCGGCCTGCGAGCCGAGTCGAGATTATGACAGTTATTGCGGCCTGCGTGCCGGCTTTGTTGTATTATGAGATCACAGAGGCCCCTATGTAGGGCACATTGTATATTTGAAACTTTGGATATATGGATATGATGATTTGACCCACATGCTGTGTTTAAAATGTTTTTAAGTGTTTTGTCGATGGTTTGTGATATAGAATGTATGATGAGTTTGATCCACATGGTTTATATATTGATGGTGTTGATGTCTTTTGTTGATGGGATGTATGTATATATATAGATGATGAGTTTAATTGACATGTTGTGTTATGAAATGTTGTATGTTTTGTCGCTGGTTTGTGAAATTGAATGTATGTAGCTTGTTGAGTTGGATCCAAATGGTGTATAGATTGATGGTTTTGGATATCATTTGTTGATGGCTTGTTTATTTTGGTAATATAGATAGATGATGTTGATGAAATTGTAATGAGATGTGGATTTGATGAAAAATTATAGATAATGGTGTTGTTATGCAGGAAAAAGGGATGGCGCCACAAAAATTAGGTAGAAAATAAAGAAAAGAACTATGTTTAAAAAGGTAGGTATATGACCGATATCGGTTAGGTAACCGATGTCGGTAGACAATAGACCGATATCGGTTAGCTAACCGATAGCGGTTATTCAAATATGGGCTTTTCTAAAAATAGAAAAGCTTGGGTGGCAACTTAAGTTCTTATTTTGAGAGCCATGCAAGAAGTTAAATACGCGATTGCGACGCTTTTTGACTACTGAGACAGGTAATTGCATGAGAGAATTGAGTGATAAGGAGAAAAGAGATAGGGAAAATCAATGTGGGCTGAGATTCAGAAGGCAAAACGGCAAGTTAGATTTGAAGAGGGTGGTGAACATGGCAGAACGAGGAGAAGCATCCAGCAGGCAGGGACGAGAAGGAAGACAAGTGCCATCTCAAGCTGCTGCAGCCCAAGAGGTAAACGTCTTGGTTGTAATTTGATTCTTGCATGTTGTGTGAATAGTATGATGGAGATTAAGTAGATAGAGATGAGAAAGAAAAGGTGATAGGTAATGATTCGGGATAGGGTGAATGTGATGGGGAAGGTAGTCAGGGGTGTTGGGTATGTTTGTATGTACAGAGAGGGATAAACGATCAAATTATTGTCATAGGTGGTGTTTTTAGGCAGGGTGTGTAAAGTTGATATTGACCGATATCGGCTTAAGATAACCGGTATCGGTTATGGAACCGATACCGGTTATCTAAAACCGATGCCGGTTACTGTAGGAATTTCCAGAATGTGAGAAAGAACCCTTGGGAATTTGATTTATTGAATGGCTGTGTGTCGTTTTGATGTGTGCAGGCGGAGGCAGGGTTCAGGATGAACGATACTGTGCCAGCGCTGTTGTCACGAATCCGAGCGGATGTAACACCAGCTGAATGGACATTGATAAATCATTTGGGGTTAAGTGGAATCTGCTATTATTCACGAATCACACGTAACCATGCTATGTTACAGGCGTTGATTGAGAGATGGAATCCAGAAAGGAATACCTTTTATCTGCCAACAGGGGAGATGACAGTGACATTGGAAGATGTGTTCCGTATTTTGAGACTCCCAATTACAGGAAGACCAGTATATCAGGCATTGCCTAGCGCAGCACGGGGAGTGATAACAGCAGTATTTGGTCCATACGCATGAGATTTGACACAGCGAGGTTTGACATTCACATATGGTATAATGTATGCAGCACACCCTGAGGAGACAAGGTTAGCAGTGATATTAATGATAGCGGTAGGGTATTATGCGTTGCCGAGGGCGGATGGGGGAAGATTTCCAAAAGCATTGATGTGTGTTATTTGGGAGATGATAGAAAGGAACGTGACTTTTGCATGGGCACCTGCATATTTGGCGGAGCTATACAGGGGTTTATGGGCTTGTAGACGAAATCACAGGACAACACTGGATTGTTCATTTTTATTACATTGTTGGGCCTATGAGCACATTGTTTGTGTGCGACCAATAGGCCGACCCATCCAGTCCGGAGAGACCGGAGTGCAGAGGTTGGGATTCAGACGATGGGTCCAGACAGAACAAGAGGCAAGAGCCCAGGCTGTGATGGGTGACACTGAGTATTATAGGCAAGTATGGGAGATGGTGACGATGGCGGACATCTGTTGGAGGCCTTACGGGAACTATATGGTAACAGAGAATATAGCTGAGGAGTTGAGGGGTGTAGAGCGATTGAGGTGGATCGTGGGGCATAGGCCAGGTGAATATGAGAGGATTCCTCTAGATCACGTGCGGCGACAATTTGGATTTGTGCAGGATATACCCCTGGCTTATAGACCATATATGAGGATCGACGCCGAGGCAACATTCTCACCTCCCCGGCCAACACCTCCGAAGGGCCGAGAGAGATAGCGGCCGATCGCGAGGGTAATGGATGCGAGGCAGCGAGAGAGCCTATAGATTATGGTGGGTAACAGAGCTGCGAGGGGTACGTGATCGTCTGACATAGCTATGATTACAGTGGAGAGAGATCATCTGCAGAGATTAGTTCATCAGCTCCAAACGCAGGTGAATGAGACAAGAGGATTGTTAGCGGTTGCGAGTCACGAGCGGAGGGACTAGAGGTGAGATACCTCCATGCGAGGAGCGTATTCACATGTTACGAGGAGAGATTGGCGGATCGGTGGCGGTACCAATAGCCATGTGTACCTTTGAGGACAGAGAGGCCCGGCGAGAGGCGTCGTCGATGATCACGATCATCACCTAGTTCGGGATGAGGCGTGAGGGTCTAAGTAAATGTTATCGAGGTATAAGAATAAATAAGGATGCCGACCTGCGTGTCGATGATAGAGAAGATGTATTTGTTTAACATCTAAATAAAACTGAATATGTATGTTGATTTGAGTTATGATAATAATAAGAATGTTTGTGTTTTGACTTTTGTGTTTTGAAAAAGGATAAAGAGGAATACAAAAAATATTTATATTTACAACACATGATAGGTTATGGTAGGGGATGGTCGAGCTAACCTTGGGAGACCCCATGTCTCCAAAGTGCTGCCTACATAGCCCATTACACAAAGCAAGGAGGGGCCTCAGACCGATGTAGTTCTCCCTTAGGACCAGGGAGAGATGAATTCAGGCAATTTAGGTATGGTTAGGCAATTTGTTGGTTGGTAAAAATATTGATATTGATATTGGTAGGGTAATGTTGTTGGTGTTGGTAATGAATTGGTGATGTTGGAATAGGTATAAGTGAAGCGAAAGTTAGCCTACCCAAGTGGTAGGGAATCATGTCCTGATTAAGATCAACACATAATCCTAGATTCGAGTCAAAGAGGAAAAAGTGATCCCGTGGTTGAGAAGAGCTAAACAAACCACATATTAATGTAGAATGAGCTTGAATCCCCTAGGCACCGTGCATAGACAGCGATCAATAGGTGAAAAGAGTTGTATAATCACAATATATCGGGTGTACGTCACGTCCCTTGAGTTGTGTTGTTTTAACAAATGGTGAGGTGAGGTGGATGGTATAGCTGAGGCACGGAGAACTTGTTATAAAGTGAGTGTTCTGACGAAAGAGAACCTAACCTAAATAGACAAGTCCATGACTTCAAAGTTCTTTTGAATGCGGCTTTTATTTTACTGAATATAGACTGATCGATGCGGGAAGTCTACAAGGGATATTGATTGTATTATTCTTGAGGTCTTCACGAAGGCTGATCAATGCGAGAAGCTTCGATAAAGCTGACTGTGTATAATTGTCCTTGAGGAGTAGTCTATTTATAGTAGCAGATGCGTTTTTAGTGCATAGCTATCCTTCGGGGGAGCAGTCTATATATAATAGCAGCAATAGTGTGGCATATAGCTGTCCTTCGAGGGAGCAGTCTATATATAATTTAGAGAGCCAGATGTCCTTTTGGCGTAAAGCATCTAGTTTGGTAGGAAGTTTGACTCAAGAAAATCCCATAAGAATGTGTTATTTTACAACTTTGAAGTCATGGACTAGACTAAAAAGGGGAAGGCATCGTTAAAGGGGAGGTGAGAAGCAAACTATGTGAGCTTGATTTTATTTCGAGATGTAGGAAACAAAGTGTATGTGGTGGTAAGTGAGCTCAAGGGACGAGCGGTAGGTAGATAAGAAGTGATATAACACTAAATTCAACAGTAGAAAGGTCGAAGATGCAAGGCATTAAGGGGTTCAAGCTCAGGTTTACCATTAACCGAAGCTAAACGATAAGTGCCTGATCCATAAGTATGAGTGATTATGTAAGGCCCAATCCAATTGGGAGCAAATTTTCCACGTTTGCTCTTTTCTAGTTTGGTTACATGTTGATTCTCTTTGAGGACAAGATCACCAACCTTAAAGGTATGCTCATGAAGTCGCTTATCATAAGCACACTTGATGCGTTTTTGATAGATTTGAAGGTGATCAAGAGCTGTAAGATGACGCTCGTCAAGAAGCTCCAATTGGGCTAACCGCTCTTGGCGGAAATCATCGTTGGTAAGAATATCCTGAAGAGATATTCTGAGGGAGGGTATTTGTATTTCGAGAGGCAAGACAGCCTCGGTACCATATACCAAAGAAAAAGGTGTGGCATTAGTGGAGGTATGAATGCTAGTACGATAAGCCCAAAGGGCAAAGGGGATGTGATCATGCCAATTTCTTCCGGACTCATTGACAACTTTCATAAGGATTTTGGTTAGGGTTTTATTAGAAGATTCGGCTTGTCCATTCACTTGTGGATAGTAGGGTGATGAGAAGCTAAGTTTGATAC
Source organism: Taxus wallichiana var. yunnanensis (assembly GCA_018340775.1). Lineage (NCBI taxonomy): Eukaryota > Viridiplantae > Streptophyta > Pinopsida > Cupressales > Taxaceae > Taxus > Taxus wallichiana. The sequence continues at coordinate 408,690,842 of CM031243.1, read as the reverse complement.
CAAAGTTGTCACAAAGGTCTTGCAACAACTTATTTTTGAAAGATTTTCCATTATCTGTTATCAGGCGATGAGGAACACCAAAACGACAGATAATGTGGTGGTTAATGAACTCTACAATTTTTTCTTTTTTAGTTGAAATGAGCGGAATAGCCTCCACCCATTTTGTGTAGTATTCGGTTCTTTGTGATTATCCATCGGTGACGTTGCGAAGAGGACGGATGAATCTCACCAATAAGGTCTAAACCCCATTGTGAGAAGGGCCAAAGATCTCGTGCGACCTGTAGCGGATGGCTAGGAGTATGTTGAAGGTTGGCATGTTGTTGACACATAACACAACGCTTAACATATTCATAGCAATCGTTATTGAGAGTAGGCCAATAATAACCTAATCGAAGGATTCGTTTGGCCACGCGAGGCCGCTAAAATGTCCACCACAAATACCGTCATGAACCTGTTGGATGGTATAGGTGACCTCCGGGCCAGTTAGACATCGAAGGAGGATGCCATCAAAGCCACGTTTATAAAGGAGTCCCCCCATAACGACATAACGAGAAACACGTTTAAGAAAAGCGTGTTTTCCGGTACTTGTAAGGTCAGATGGGAGAACGGAGGTTGTAAGGTAGTCGTGAAATTGGTGATACCAGGTATCCTGCGAATTAGCAGACACATTATTTATCATACAAACAACCGGGGCTGAGTAAGATGGGGCAAAGAGTTGTTGGACCAAGACGAAAATGTCAGAGTCAGTTGATGAAGCTGGAATTTGCGAGGCTAAGCAAGCCATAGTATCCACAAATTTGTTAGTGGAGCGGGGAATGGTTTGGATAGAATAGTGAGTAAATAAGGTTAGAAGTGAATCCACGTAATGTTTGTACTTTTGAAGTTCCTCATTTTTACATTGGTAGATGCCCATAACTTGATTGACTACCAATTGAGAGTCACCGAAAATATTGATAGATTTGACACCTAAGTGTAACGCAACCTGGAGACCCAAAACAAGGGCCTCGTATTCCGCTATGTTATTAGTGCAGGGGAAATCGAGTCGGAATGAAAGAGGCATAGGCTCAGCGTCGAGAGGAATGAGAACAACGCCGGCTCCTCCGCCGCGCTGGCATTTGGATCCATCGAAGAAAAGGGTCATTAGATACGACTCCTCCCTGAGGGAAAGAGTGGCGATGAGTTCATCGGGAAATTAAAATTGGTAAATTGTTCCCCGGGTAAAGGGGCTTCCGCGAGTTGGTCTGCGATGGTTTGTCCTTTGATTGATTTCTGGTGGACAAACTCAAGGTCGAGGTCGGCGAGGAGCATGAGCCATCGGGCGATGCGTTGGTTTAGATGAGGTTTGGCATACATATAATGGATGGGGTCCGTGTTGGTGATGATGAAAGTTTTGTGATTCAGGAGGTAGTGTCGGAGTTTGGTGGCCACGAATGATAGGGCTAGGCACAACTTTTCTACATGTGTATACCTAGTCTCATAGTCCACCAAAGTATGACTTATATAATAAACGGCTTGTTCTCGATTCTCGAGTCACGATGTGCAAGCATGGCCCCTACAACGTGGTCGGTGGCGGAAAGATAAAGGTAGAAGGGCGATCGTCCTGAGGTGGGATAAGCACGGGTGGCTGCAAGAGATAAGCTTTGAGAGCTTCAAAGGCTTGGTGGCACTCTTCGCTCCATTGAAAGTCAATGTCCTTTTTAAGGAGGTGATGAAAAGGTTGACATCGATCCGAGAGTTGAGAGATGAAACGCCGGATAGATTGGAGCTTACCTTGTAAACTACGCAATTGTTTGAGGTTAGTAGGTGGGGGCATTTCTAGGATAGCTTTGACTTTAGATGGGTCGACCTCAATGCCACGCAAAGAGACGATAAAACCAAGAATTTTTCTGAAAGGACACCAAAGACACATTTCTTTGGTTGAAGACGGACAGAATATTGTAACAGGCGATCAAAAATAATGGTTAAAACATCGAGATGTTCACTGCGATGTTTAGATTTTCCAAGAAGATCATCGACGTAATCCTCAAGGATAGTGTGCATAATGTCATGAAAAATGTAGGTCATAGCCCGCTGATAGGTTGCACCAGCATTCTTAAGGCCAAATGGCATTACACGATAACAGAAGGTTCCCCAAGGAGTTATGAAGGTAGTTTTATGTTGATCGGCAGGGGCAACCAAAATTTGGTTGTATCCTGAAAAAGCCATCCATGAGAGAGAGCATCTCATGGCCTGCAGTGAGTGAGATCAACAAGTTGATCAATACTAGGTAGGGGGAAGTCATCCTTAGGGCAAGCGAGGTTAAGATCTCGGGAAATCCTTGCATATCCGAAGTCCCCCGTCACTTTAGTGATAGGTACGATGTTAGAAATCCATTGAGGATAGTCAATAGGCAGGATGAAGGAAACAGAAAGGAGTCGTTGAAGCTCTTCTTTTTGGAGAGGCAATGCGTGGATGCATTTTTCTCGTTTATTATTTAATTGGCTTGGAATCGGGTTTCAGGGTAATGTTATGGACAGCAATGTCAGGATCAATTCCTGGCATGTCAGCGTAGGACCAAGCGAAAGCTTGGTTGCGAGCACGGAGAAAGGTAGTAAAGGTGACTTGTTCTGATGCGTTAAGGGATTGTCCGATCTTCACAATGTGAGGATCCTCCTCTGTGTGGATGTTGATTTCTATAGTAGACTCGTTCAACATGGTTTGAGTTTCAGATGGTAAGGCGTGTTGAATATAAGAGTCATCCGCGCCAAGATAAGTGAGGATGGAGTCATCATCCTGACACTCAACGACATTAATTGAAGGCGAGTCCTCTTCAATCATGTCTGGATATAGAAGGGGGATAGAAGAGGGGTCCTCATTATCGCGTTGATAAGTGAGAGGACCTAGGAAGATAGCATTTATGAAAAAAAAAAGTTAGGAGGGATAGATTCGGGATCTATCGACTCTGTGGGTGATGATGGCAAAATGGGTGATGATGGTTCGGTAGGGGTGATGTCGTCATCTTCCAGGAGATAACTGACACGAGGTTCCTTCGGTGTAAGTGTTCTGGAAATCCGAGACCACTACGATCATTGTGCTTGCGTGTAGTTACGGGGATGATTGTATGTCGGCCTTGTTCATAAAGACCAAAACCAAAGCCTTTCCAAGCACAGCGAGTCAAGAAGGTAAGGGCGAAATGACGATTTGTCAGGTATTGAAAATCGGATTGGAAAGGAACCACACCAAGAGGAGGTTCAGGGGTAACGGAAGATGCGTCGACACCCCCATATGTTAGGTTGGTGTGGCAATGAGGTGGTCCGTAGGGGATTACTTCCCCCACACGACGGTCATAGGTAGGATGTGCATGTACCTGTCCGTACTCCTGTGGGGTATGGAAAGAACTAACGTTATATAGGCGATACTCCCCCAGCGTAAGGCGTTGAAAAACATCTACTAAGGGGTCTGAGGTTGGGATGTTAGCTGCGGGAAAGGAAGTGGTTTGTGCGACGGTTTCATTGGTTGAAGGTGTAGGTGCGTTGGAAGTGGATGGCTGGGTTGGATGAATGGGTGTCTTGACTGGTACAAGCACATCATTAGGGCGATACAACATATTGCAAGTTTTGAAGGGGGGAGGATCAGCTTTTACGGTGTAGGACTTCCCCTCGTACTCAAATTTTATGCATCTATGTAAGGTGGAGGGAACGCATCCCATAGCCCGGATCCAAGGGCGGCCTAACAACATATTGTATTGAAACTCTCCCTCAAGGACATAGAAGAGTTCGGGTAAAGTGCGTGGTCCTACACGAATGTTAAGGATCACGGTGCCTAAGGTAGAAGTAATAGCATCATTGAATGACCGCAACATGATGGGGTTGGCACACATGCAACTAGAAGGGATATTCATTTGTTGGAAGGCTTTTGAAGAGATGATGTTTAGGCTAGCGCCCCCGTCAATCATAACACGACGACCCAAATGTCCCGAAACGTAAGTGAGATGAAAAGAGCGGGTCGGGATCTTGACACAAAGTCGATAATTTCGTCTTCGGAGAAACTGACAGCAGCGGCTTGCTGTTCAGAGACAGAAGTGGTTGGGGAGATAGATTGTTTGGTGAGCAAAGCAACGTGATTGGGTGTTAGAATAGAGGTAACAGGCAAGGTTTCATTAGGTAAGACCTCTATCCCTTGAAGGATTTCAACGAGAGCTTGTCGATGAGATTCAGAAGTCTGAATGAGATCATACAGTGTCATTTTTACAGGTGATTGGTGAAGTTGTTTGATCATGGTTCGGTGGGCAATTCCATTAGAGATGGGGTAGGTAGGTCCACGAATAACCACTTTAGGTGGTGGTGCAATCGGGATGGTGGACGGAGAAAGAGATGCCGCAGGTGTGTTTTCTTTCGCTTTCCCATTGTTTTTCTGCCCTCGAGTAGCAACACTAATCATATTGATCTCGTGAATACGAGAGGAGGAAGACAGTAGGGATAGGTCATGGTCTTCGAGAGGTGGGGCTGTAATAATGATAGATCTTGGTGAGGCGGGGACAGGTGGTATAGGAGAGGGAATTGAAGCTAAAGGTCTCTCTCTTCGTAAGTTGTCTTTCTTAACTTTTCTATCGGAGAGAGGTGACTGACGAAGTATGGCTTTTAAAGCTTTGCATCCCTCTACATCATGTCCTGGTGTGCGGTGGTAAGCGCAGATTTTAGACTCATCATAACCTATAGGTCGAGGTTTAGATGGGTCATAAGGTCTAAGTGGGGGTAGAGAAATGGTCGCATTCTCCACTAACATAGCAAGGATTTTGGCGTAAGATCCTTTGAGTGGGTCAAAATCGGAGGAAGATGAGGGTATTGATTGGGTGGGTTTTGGTAATGTTTGGGTATGGTTGGTTCATACGGGTGGTGGTTTAGCCAAGGGGTATTGATACGTGGTTTTAACTAAACGTGGTTTCTTTGGTGCAGGAGCTACGTTTAGCTGGTTAGATGATGAGGCTCCAGATAACGTGGTATCCGGAAACAATGGTGGCAAAAGAGGAGTGACGGAAAACAAGTCCTTTGATGATGAAATTTGTTTAGGGTTGATGGGTGGACAGGATACGTGGGGTGACAGTGTTGATATACCCTTAGATCTCTGTATGGGTGCAGAAGGCGTAGGTTGTTTTAAAGAAAACGCAGGAGGTATGATATATTGATGCAAGGTGGAGGGATGAGGTCCCAATATGGAAGGTAGGTGTGACGATGATGGTTTTAATTGTGATAGAGGCACGGATTGAGTTTGTCTCCTAAGTGGAGGGGCGGCTTTATTTTTGGATAAATCTAGTCGCTTAGGTGGGTGTGTTAGACTGGGTATTGGTGCGGTCCCAAGTATAGGGGAAGATTTGGTTAGGCTAATAAAGGTGGATGAGATACTTGGTAGAGATGCGGGGGGTGGAGATGAGGACATAGGCATTTTGAGTTTCTGTAAACACTTCGGGTATATGGTAGAGGTGTCTGGATCGGTCATCTGCATTTGAGTAGAATAGGGGGTACTCAAACGTTCCCATAGGACTCGTCTATCTTCTGGAGAATGACAGTCTTCAGGTGTGAATTGGAACTCTTGTATGGAAGAAAGGTGGGTTGTGATTCCGGTCCACTGTGGGTGTGATATAGAAGGTAGATGAGGCACTGTATCAATAGGTGTTAAGAGGTCAACCGGTCGCTGAAAAGATTTAGGCGATGAAGAACTAATAGGTAGGAGGGCATGTTTGAGAGGATCCGTCATGGTTAAAGAATTTGGTGATGTCGGTGCAAGAGGTTTCTCGTCTAAGGATGACAAAAGGAGTGGCGAGCCTTCCTCTTGTGCAGCAAGAGTGGTAGAAGGAGACGTTTGGGAAATAGATAAGTTAGATAACATCCGTTCGCAGTCTTGTAGGGATGTGGTGTAAGAAGACTCATCTATGAGAAGAGAACTCTGGGCGGTTAACTCCTGTATAGGTAAAGGAATGATTTCACCTTGTCTTGATGGTGGTGAAGGAGGTTCGGGCCCCTGTGTCAGTGAAGAGGCTTGATTCAAAATTTTCTCGATAGAGGCTTTTGGCTAGGAGTCGAAGACTGCATGGATCTCATGAACACTCTCCTCGGCTAAGATATCTGGTTTATGTTACTTTGTTAGAAGAGTGATTCGGGAATGGTTTGTTGAAGATTTTCAAATTTCGGTTGGCAGGGGCATTAGGATTATCGAGGGTTATATCCCCTGCATCAACCATTTCCTGCACTATGTTTTTCAACATCTTGCAGTTTTCATGACTATGTCCTTTTACGCGGTGAAAGTTACAGAAGTCATTTTCTTTGTACCAGGAAGGTATAGCGCGGGTGGAGTCAAACCCGGAGTGAGGTTTAACAGGAGGCAAGGTGATAGCTCCGGCTTTGAGCAATTTTTCCAAGATGACACCATAAGTTTCCCCCAAGGGAGTGTAATTGATGGGCTCGGCTTTATATTTATAGGTGGTTTTTGGTGGGGTATTAGATGGTGCTTGAGATTTGACCATCACCGCGTGGATAGCTCCTTTTGATTTCGAAGAAGTGGATGTGTGAGGAGTGGTGGTGTTTGGTTTATTGGTGGAATCTGGAGTTCGGAAATTGGGGTTTTTGTTGTGTAACCACAATTTCTCTTCTTCTAAGGCTCGAATTTCTAGTTTTCGAGCCATGGTAAAGGCCTCGTCAAATGTGCGGAAAGTTTGAATTTGAAGGGTAGGAGAGATGTGCTTAGCGTAGGCCCGCGTAAAAATTTCGATAAGTTCAGTCTGAGGTAAGGCATATGTGAGTTGGTTGATAAGGCCCCGCCATCGTCCGACGAAATCTGCGATAGATTCGTCTTCAAATTGTCGGATGGCATAGAGGTCGGTGATAGATACTTTCTTGGCAATGTTAATGGAGAAATGATCCAAGAAAGATTGGGCTAGTTGGTTAAAAGAGAAGATTGAGTGTTGGGTTAAAGCACTGTACCACTCCAAGGCGGGTCCTGATAAGGACATGGGAAAGGTGCGGAGTAGCAAGGCATCATCATGAGCAATCAAATAACAAGCATGTCTAAATGATCGCAAGTGTTGTTGAGGATCCTCTTTACTATTAAAACGAGTAAATTTCGGCAATTCCCATTGAGGAGGATATGAATGAAGGGGGACAGAAGGGTGAATAGGCTCCCGACAAACTTGCTCGTATGTCAAGGCGCTACGACTTCCCAAACAAGCCTCCAAATTTTGCATTTTGTCCATCATTTGTTTGATGAAATCCATGGTTGGATGAGATGATGGTGCGGTTGTGGTAAATGGAGGCAAATTGGGCCAAGGGCCTCCGCTAGACAATGGTGGGGTTAAATGTTGATAAGGTATGGAGGACGAATATGTTGAGGCGACCGAATAAGGATGTCCTATATAAGATGTTGAGGTCACTGGGTACGTGTATGGGAATGAAAAGGTAGGCGGAGCTTGAGAAGGAAAGCTCGTGTGGATAGGTGGCAGAGAGCAAGTCATGAACGGAGCAGTCTGCAAGAGAGCTGAGGTAGGAGCAGTCGGCGGTAATGATATATGGGGTCCAATATTAACCAAAGGAAAGCCAATCTGTGTCGTATGAACCTCTGAAGCCATCGGATTGGGAGACGGGGCTAAAGATGCAGAAAGCAAGGCGGTGTTATCAGGCGGAGTGGGAGCTAAATGAGCAGCTATACTAATAGGCATGCCAACAAGGAGTTGACCATCGGGCGTACGGTCAGGGGCATGAGACAAATAGTATTGTATGGCGCTAGGATTAGCATCCAGAAATTTGGCAAATTCCTTATCTCCTACAGGAATTTTGGGGATCTCACTGGTGTCCGTAGGGTTCCCTATAGAATGTGAAGGGGGTGATTCAGGTAAAGGCACAGAGCAGGCATGTGAAACCATGGCGGCGGCTTGCTTCCAAGTGATAACAACCATGGACAAGAGTACACAGTAGGGCTTCAATCTATCAGGAACAGAAACATTCGAAATGGTGAAATTGGTAGGTTCCTGGTTTGTCAGGAACTGTAAAAGACAGTAACCGATATCGGTCTAATAACCGATGTCGGTTAGGCTATAGACAACGTCGGTCAGTTAACCTATATCGATGTAATAAGACTGGTATGAGAAAATATAAGAAGCTGCTGATTGGATTTAACAATGCTTAGTACATTTATCAATTTGTTCTAAGGTGATCACAGAAGACAGAGTATGATAGAGAAAACAGAACTGAAAACAAGCAAGATGCACACGTAAATCTAGAGACTAACCCTAGGGTTAATTTTAATTATTGTGGGCTTATGCCTTTAGACGTAGAATGATGTCAGAATCCTAAACAAAAGACTTAGGGGAAATGTCAAGTTTGTTTTGGCTTATAAGGCTACCTCAATCGGGCGGAGGAATACCGCGGAAAAGGGGGATGTTTGAGCTGTTGTGTTAATTGTGATGTGATTCGTATGTGTTGTGCAGTGAAAGTAAGATTAATTTCTTGTCAATACCGTGGATATCACCCCCACGTGTACGACCTGTTACTTAATCTATGTTCACTAGAATTGAAAACAACAAGCAAGAATGTGATGCACGTGTTTTAAACCCAAATCGAAAATGATATTCGATGAAGCAAAAGGGATGACTTTCACTAATGCAAAGATATAAAAGCAAAGCAAGTTCTTTTACCAAAATAACAAAATACCTTGTGAATATCTTTAGAAGAAGAAACAAGTATGCTCCCTATATGAAAGCAAGCAAGAAAGAAAGAAACCCGAAATGGGTCCCACCGGGCATGCCAAAATGTTTCGCGCGGAATGTTTCAACTTTTGGGAATAGAGTTGCTTCTATCCTTTCATTCCTTTTAGAAATAGATAAGGGTTAGGGCTAGGAGGAATACCTGTTGAATGTCGAGATGGTGTGCGCGTACCGTAGAGAGAGATCAATTTGATTGCGAAGAACTCCTTTTTATCTTGGAAGGACTACCTGCAAATAAGAATACAAGACCACAAGATTTTGATTAGACAATAAATGAGGGAACTGCCTCGGGCCCAGGAAATACAAAACTTCCTTTCGAAGGTGGTCAGTTCCCCTGCTAGTATGAATTAACACAAAAGATTGTAAAATAACAATTAAATAACCTCGTTGAAACAAGTAGAGGGAAAGGCTGGTTTTTGGTTTTGAGTCACGATAACCGATACCGGTTTCTGCTAACCGATATCGGTAGGGGCTATGTTTTAGGGACTTTTGGTGAGGGTCGGTTGTAGGGTGGTTGTGTTGTTTGTAAGGCTAATAAATGAGTGGGATTAGGTAACGGGGTGATGAGAGGATAGAGGAATGATAGTTAGATGTAATGTGTTGCTGGGTAGTAGATCTGGGAATAGATTTATGACGGTTGTGATTCAAAAGTCTAAGAAATGTTATCAAAGACAACATACAAGATACTACTTACTTAGTTATTGATGAGAATGCAGGTCCAAGAACTGTGATGACAAAGGCAGAACTTAGATAGGACGTCCTGACGATCAGAAGATGAGATATCTTCCCTCACGATGATCAGCTGAGTATCACAGGGCTCTGGTTGTGCAGTTGCAGTCTTGGGCTTGATGTCCTTCTCTGCAAACTCTTCTTGTTTCTTCACTTGTCTCTGCTCGGCCAAGAAAATCCCGATCCTTTCAATGATTTCTCCTCCTTTTTGATCAAATGAAAATCTGATCCTTTGTTTTTGGTTGGAGGTGGTCATTTACAGGGAACCGATGGCGGTTACACAACCGACGGCGGTCGAGTAGGAACCGATGTCGGTCACGTCAAAGCGGGCTATTTTTGGTAAAATAGCCAGCTTTCCCTCCTTTTCTCCCGAGGGATTAGTTGCGGGCTTGGTCAAGTCATTATGAGGTTGGTTTTAGGTGCGGGTGAGGAGTAATTAGTCATGGGTGTGGATGTGGACCAAGTTATAGGTCTTAATTAGGTTAGTTTAGGGTTAAGACTAGGTTATGATGAGGTGGCAGGTATGGCGATGTGGATTTATTAATTATAAGGTAATTAATAAATAATTATGTAAGGGTAATTGATAGAGTTGAGAAAGAAAAAAAAACAAGAGAAGCTGGAAGAACATGTTTAATGTATTTTGAAATATATTAAGTATTTTCTCTTAGGTGATAAAGTTCTTAATCCAGATCCTCTCTCTTCAATTCCTCCTCAAACCATCCTTTATGAGGAAGATGTCAAAACCATCAAGGAAATTCATAAACATGCTTGATATGGTAGGGCATTAAGGGATTGGTTAAAGGATTGCTAATCTATGGTTTGAATTTCATTGAGGAGGCATATAAGGTATATGATAACATCTCTATAGCTCAAGATCAGTTCAACTCAGCTATCATGGGAGTAGAGAAAGAAATCAAGTTATGGCTAGAGTGCTTGAGAGATTTGAGGATCATGAGCACCATAGATGAGAAAATCCTTCTTTATCATAAATGTTTGATGACTCCAAGAATAATCTTTCCAAGAAGTGGGTGTATAATGTTGAATGGAAAATTAGAGTCTTTGAAGAGGAATCCAATGAACTCAATAATATGGTACATAAAGGAGAGGATTTTAAATCTAATTTTTTTGCTCACTTAGAGGCTCTTTGGTGTCAATTCTACAAAGAAAAACATGCAGAGAGGCACTAAGTGGATGAATTTAAGGAAAAATGTAGTGCACTCATCAATTAAGATATGTTTAAAGATAAGGACCTATCAACAAATAAAATATGGAAGAAATCACAGAGCTACACAATGTTGTTGTAGAGGCCACCAAGGGCTTGTTGCAAAATGGAGGCATTCTGCTAAGGAAATGGAACACTCTATTAACGGTTGGTTGAAAACCATGGAAGAAACCACCATTCCAAAGGTTAAGGAGATTTTTAGTGCTCTAGAAAAATTCAGATTTCATGTGCTTAAAGTAAATAATCTAGCTGCATCACTCACCAATGCTCCTTCTCCCATCTCTTAAATCTTTTCTTTCTAATTGTTATATTTTGGAGTTAGGTTTATCGTTTTGAAAAATTTAAAATTGTAAATAAAGATAACTTATGTAATTGATTAATTAATTTTTGCACTTAATTAAATGAAAATTAGTTAGAAAGTTGGTTACAACCACCCCTTAGCCTATATAAGGCTTCTTTCTCATTGTAAAGGGGTTAGATTTTGGTGTTTTTGAATGTAATGATATAGAGATTTTGAAATCAATACAAAATAATTTCTCTCCCTCTTATCTGTGTTCTTTCTATTTCTTTTTCCTGTAATTATGAATGTGAATCTAGTATATTTGAATATAGAAATTATGTGTTCAATCCATTTGCTATAGTGTGAAGAAATTTGTGTCTGATTGCATCTATATTTAGTGGATTTTTCGATATATTAATTCATATGTTATTGAAGTCCCATATATGCATTTGTAAGATAATATCTTGCAATCTCTATATCTGAACGTGTTGCCTTCTTCACTTCTTTTATTTACAATAGTGAGTAATCTTGAACAACCAAGGAGAATACTTGTATTCTTGACTAGTGGATTAGATAGAACTTTGTGTCCCTAGTTCACTCCTCTTACTCATACAAGTTATTGTTTCCTCCTCTGAAACCCTTCTCCCTTTTTCATCTTCTGTATTGAGAATACCAGAATATGGAGACATTATTTACACCAAAATCCTCAATCAGAATGTTAGTTTGTATATTTGTAAATAATTAGATTTCTAGTTTTTTTGGTGAATAAGGGAACCTCCCCACAAAAGAGGGACTAGTGTCCCCTAAAATGTTGTTTATGTCTAGAGACAAAATTTCCAACCAACCGAGTGTTTGTAGAAATGATTCCATAGGATGCCCTTGTATAAGTTTCACTTAATAGTAGGTTATAGCTAGAATGTAGCAATGTAAAATAATTTGTGGATGTAATATAATTAACTCCACCTTCCTATCCTCTCGCATGCGATTTGATGCAGCCCTTATCCTTTGAGTGGATGTTAGATTGATTCTTTAGAATGATTTAGGTGCAATTTAGATGCAAGCTTAGCTTATGATAGTAATTCTTAGTGTTTGGTCCCTTATTTTGAATACATAAATATGTATTTATATGATTCCCTTGTTTGAATTTTGTATTTGATAAGCTGGAAGGTTGACAGATAAGTGAAAAGATCTTTGAAAAGCTAAAATATACATAGAAGATGCGAGTAAGGTGAGAAAGGGTCGGGGGAACCCGGTGGGGATAGGGGTGCTTGGGAACTTAAGTTTTAGATAGAAAATGGTATTTGAAGCCATAAAAGATAAATTATTAAAATTTTGACTGGGTGTGGGGTGTGGAAGACCAATTAGAATTTAATAAACAAAGAAAAGAGGCCAAAGATAGTTTTCAACCACTAGTTTTCTTTCTTATGAATCATGTAAATGCTAGCATGCTTTTAGGACCTAGAAATGTACCCAATTGCATGATTTTTATCTACGGTAGGAAACCTATTGATATCCCTATCATGTACACCACCATTGAACCCTTCCAAGAATAGGTCAATCAAGATAATATTTAAATAGATCATTATTCTTGTGTCTTTGATGAATATGATGAGCATGAATTTTAGGAATATTTTAATACTTGAATGAGTTCAAGTTATCTCTTTACTATGCATAATTATATATGAATTAAAGAAGGAATATTAATTTGTTCCACGTACATATCATGTGGAATTTCCTAAGTCCTTTCCAATCCCCTGAACCCTACATCATCAGCACTTTCATGTATTGTAGGTATGGGAGTAGCTCTATTCAATCTAATTTTTTCATCTATTCCACCTACTTCTACTAATTTGACCTCACCCCTTGTAAAAACACATGGATTCCCAAATACCGCATATAATGCACACTACCTCATGTAGAATTTTCAAAATATGTAAGTTAAAGTGTGGTAATTATAGCTAAGTAGGTATGGGAATTATAATGTCATGGATTCACATGCTCTAATCCATAATATATTAGCACTCAAAGTGGCATCATATCATTTTTATGGGTTCCATACCTGCTAATATTCCTATTTATAAATCTAAAGGATATATGAAGAAATGTATTTATTTATTCTATGCCACATGTCTAAATAATGCCTATAATAAGACCCTTCTTACTAAGATATTCCCTAAATTATAAAATAACATTCCTTGTAAAATGGTTATGTTAATTACATTTTGAATATATCAATTCCTTAAATCCATTTAATATAACTTCTTATCACACTTCTCAATAAATATGGATGAGAAATTATCCTCCTCTCAAATATAAAAACCTAAGAAAAACTCTAATGAGATCTGTTCGTGTTGATGTGTTGTGATACAACACTATGCATACTAAGATGAATAACCCACTTTTAGATAATGATCCTCAAGATATATTTAAGTAAATTTTATTTATTCCCATACAATAATCTATTATGTTCTCAATATTTAAGTCCTCCCACATGAATTATGCCATTCTATCAAGGATTGATGAGTCAAGATTCTAGCTATGAATAATCTTAGATATGTGCCCAATGCAAAATATTATTTTTGTCTTACTAGAATTTAAGGAAAACAAGGTTGTAAAGATAAACCTAATGAAAACAATACTAAAGGAAAAGTAACCATCAATTTTATATCTTAAATAGCTCATCTTCAACTACAAGCTCCACCAGGAGGCAATTCACATGGTTATGGTGTCACTGCTTATTTTACTTGAATGACTACTTGATGTAACATATTTTTTATCCCCCCACCTATGGTGGTTGATTAGATTAATCCTAAATCCCATACCATTTGACACTACAATGTGCTATAACTATCACTAATGTATTATCCACTCTATAAATCAATTCTACAAGATCAAACATGTCGTGTAGGAATTCATTGATTATCGAACTATAAAATTAATAACTAATAAAGAGGAATATTATACACCATGAAATGATAATTCTAAGCTTAAAATATTTAATGACCCATTACCTCAACATCAAACAAAATTTTAAGGAAATATTGAGTTTCATCATGAATACAACATACATCCTCCTCCTTATATCCATCAATTGGATGCCATTATTGGAACTATCACTACTACTCAAGCTTCAAAACCTACTATTACATTTGGTCAAAATGAAATCAAGGATGATTTGTTCGAGAGAAATTCACTATCTATTTGATCTTATATTAATAAATACCCATATGTGGTGTTCAAATTGATAATCGTTGCTGTGAAAATCTATGTGTATGAAATTACTTCCATCCTTGCTATAAATTGAGAAACATTTACAGCCTATTTATTAATATTATTACCATAATTATTACACATATAATATTACCACTTCAATTGGAGGAAGCCAGCATCGACACCTTTTGTGGTTCTCTAGAGCCTTAGAGAATGTGACATGTTTAATTTGATTATTGGGTAAATACATAGGATTTGAGAGATTCACCCCCATTTATAGAACTCAATCAAAGATAAAAATGAATCCCAAAAAGAAACAACTGATAAGAAATAGGGTGGAAAATCCACACCTCAACTACCAAAAATTAGTCAGCAAAAAGGCTATAAGAGAAAAACCACAACTATCTAATAAAAGGATATATCCAACAAACAACAACAAATCCATAACTATGAGGGACATGTGACATGTTACTAATATGCCCTTGGTTTCATAAGATATGTTTCATCACTTATACTATGCATAATTGGTTTTAAATGTATCTATTGTAATGAAGTTGTCATAATTCAATGCATCCCTCACAATTATCCTTTGAAACTTATATATATAACACTTCCTAATCAAGTAATAATAACTCTTGTACTATCATGGTACAATCTTAGAAAATATTTCTCAAATCTAATTTAAAGGCTTCTTCTGAAGCATTATGATAAAATAAACCCATTCTATAGCCTAATGTCATAGAAAATAAATAAAATAGTGCTAGAGGATTATAGAGTATTTAAAAGAAAGAAATATGTGATAATAAGGTCGATTATGTATTTATGGACCAAATGTTGATAACGGTGCAAGAAATATTATTGTCAAGTATCTTAGATCAAATTCAAGGTACTCTTGTAATAGTTAATTAATTTTTCACATGTGTACCTATAGGTAAACTATCATTGAGGTATCCATAATTCAACCTATAGGTTTGTTGTTGAATGAGTGTCAATTATGTATATTTGCATGACCTTGAAATTTAGATTTTATCAAACATTTCACTAGGATGTTTCAAAGTATTATTTTCTAACTCCCATAGTTCTTTGGATTTAAGTGAATGTTATAAAGAAATATATTTATCCTTACTATTTGTGCCATTGATAACATTGTAAATACCATTTAAATTATTTCCACTTATGGGTACTTTAAAATATGATGTAGTGATATTAAGTAGAGATTGAAATTCATCAATATGAATCATCTTGGTCATTTTCATATAACCCTTAGGAATAAATGAGGAATTCCTAAAAGATCAACTAAATGATGATTCATTTATCTAGTTATATGTTAAATCGAAGCCTAATATTTAATTAATTTAGATGGTATAAAAGACATATAATATGGAAAGTAATGTAGGAAAACCAATATTACAAATAAGATCTAGGTCTGGAAATATTATTATAAAACAAATAAAACCTTAATAAAATCATCGAGGAGTGATAACGATCTCTAAAATATAACAAGATAATTTGGGTTACATATAGATTTTTTGAAAATGATTTATAGATTATGTTTTTAATTAATACAAGTTAACCCAACTATTAATCTCAAGGATGGGTGTACATTATCTCAAATTCACCAATATGTCATATGGTATTATGGTTATACATACATAAGCTGCAATACAGATTAACACACTATGATGTAATTATACATACATAAATGCAATACACTAACACACACTATGATGTAATTAGGCTAAAAGAAAATGTAATTTATAAGATATAAATAATTATAGAAAAGTAATACCTAATAATAGAAAAGGCTCACTCTTATATTTAGAAGAAATATTTTTCTTAGGATGAAACCATGATTTAGCCTCAACCCCTAGCCATACAATCAAAATGAGTAGAAATATGCAATGTTATTTTCTTGGGATGCTCCGAGTTGTACGTTGCTTTACATATTAAGCTATGAATTAAGGTTAGTGTAGTTATATGTATACAAGGAACCCATCCCTTATCTATAATGAATGAGATAAGCCTTATCCTTCTCCATATTATTTTGTCTTATACTTATATATACTTCTAAACCTTCTTAATAATATTAATTTCAAAATTAAATCTAATACTAAATTGCTCTAATAGTTTGCATATGTGGATATAAGATTAATTTCCTTTTTAGTTCTCTCTTCTATATTTTTATATGAGACCTATTTGATATATTATTTGTATGTCTTGCATTATTTCAAAATAAATTTATGACTCTGTCATGTTTTATAATGTCAAAAATATAAAATGGTGATTAAAAAAATCCAATGTATTCCCCCTTTAAAATGTTGTATACATTTGTGAGTCACATATTTGAAAAGAAAACTAAATATAGGGCATATATATTTTGATTTTATATATTTATTTTTCTAATAGTATATATGGTGTACATTATCTTTTGTATTTTGAGAAATGTGATTTATATGATCATCCCACACAGCAAACAAAGGGTAGAAAATAATATTACTTGATACATATGATTTATATGATCATCCCACACACACACACACACACACACACACACACACACACACACACACACACACACACACACACACACTTTTTCTATTACTTGATATGCGTGCATGCATAGAAAAAAAAGAGAATCAAGCATTATATAGAAACTAAATTTTGGTACATGAATAGTTATATTTATGGTGCTAGAGTATGTTTTATGTTATTGTTTTATTTGTTCAAATTAGGATCTGATTCACATGTTTCTATTTGATAAAAAATTAGATCATGATTCTCTAGTCATGTGATAAACAATGAAATTAGTAAGGATCATTTCTTATTTTAAATTTTATTGTTGGACCCATCTTCAAAAGATTAAAGATGAATCTACCAATAAAATCTTAAATGGATCACAATTTGTTTTTACTTGCACAAATAAATTCAGATGCATATTATTCAATTACATAATTATGAATTTTGTGTGTGTGTGTGTGTGTGTGTGTGTGTGTGTGTGTGTGTGTGTGTGTGTGTGTGTGTGTGTGTGTGTGTGTGTGTGTGTGTGTGTGTGTGAGGAGGGTAACTATATACATATAGTTATAAATATAATTTTTGTAATCATAGAGTCAAGAGGTCTACTCACCGAGAGAGTGAGGTTGACCCACTCCCTATTGAGGAAAAACCAGCCACTTTTGCTATTGTTGTTGAGCATTACGAGGTACATTTTTTCATTCAAATTTGTTAGGATTCTTCTAATCCAAACTACTTGTTAAGATTCTCCTATTAATTCTACATACTCAACTTCTTGCTGATCAAAGAAAGGAAATGGGTTACTTCTTTGATGCATATGAGAACGATCATATTAGAAAATGGAAAACATGGCTAGATGTGTTTCTAATTCATTAATGTTTATATAGCACAATCACTATCTGTATAACATATGAGTTTAAATTCTTATAATGAAGAAGACAAAAATCCATAATTTAATGTTCCACTTAGATATATCAATATTTGTTTTCTCAATTTCTAATGACATTCTTTTGGGGACCATATTAAATATTGAAATAAAAATTAATGGAAACAAGATGTCGGGTATTGTGGTATTTAGATACATTAGACTTATAAATAATTTTTATACAATTATGGATCAAAATTGAACCCTTTTTATTCTTTGTTTAGTTATATCTCTATCAATAAAACTATAGTATTTGGTTTTTTCTCATCATATCAAGCCTTTTAAAAATATCTCTTACTTACTTGGCTTAATAGATGAAAATTCCATGTTCATATTATCATACTTCAATACCTAGAAAGTATTTCATTAGACCTAAGTTTATCATTTCAAATTCCTAATTCATTGCTTTCTTGAACAAGTCAACGATAAATCACATGTGAATATTAGTTCATAAACAAAATAATAATAATAATAATAATAATAATAATAATAATAGGTATTTTACCTTGTTCATTCATATTTTTACAACATAGGTTTATTACTACACCTAATAAATTCATTTTGATAAAGCTAATTATCAATTATATTATATTAGGCTCTAAGAGCTTGTTTAAGTCAACAAAGTGCCTTCCTTATTCTAGAAACTGTGTTCATGAGCCATTATATCGTAGCATGATTCCTACTACACATATATATTCATAAAAAAATTTCATAATTGTAGACTTCACAACCATAAATGATAAGTTTTCCATTTGTTTTAATCTATATTCCAATACAATTTTCAATATGTCTAAACAAGCTAGTAGATCCAATGTCTTATTGTAATCAACTCTAGGTTGTTGTAAGAAATCCTTTGCCCCTAATCTCACCTTTTGGTTTTGGTCTAAATAATGAATATTCCGCTTTTAAATTTTGAAATTGGTGACTTTTTAGGATAGGAATTAGGACCGGGTTGCCAAAACTTTAAGTCTACAAGTTAATTTTAGGATTTAGTTCACCGAGAAGTTTACACCAATAGCCGAATGTTTTAATTCAAATTTCATTTAGTGTGAAATAATTTTTTTCCAAATTCACCTCATATATATACTATTTAAGTATTTACAATTCATTATTTCGTATGTAAATTCTGATTATAAAATATTCCTTATAATTCCTCTCCGCTTTAAAGATCGAGATCGTCATTAAAGCGCTAAATTAAGGTACTTATAATTTTTATGGTTTTGTATTGTATGCTATCACTATAGGCCTCAATTTTTCCATTTGCTAACATGTAAAATACTACCAACAAGTATCATTGTGTTTCTTACCGGCCAATATCTTAGTGTATGCTACCGGTAGATAACATTGTGTATCTTTACCATTTGGTAGCATTGCGTATGATACCGAGATGGTAGCATAGATAATGCTAATGAATGGTGTAATGCCAACTCTTCTACGTTGTTTGAACCATGTTATCAATTTTGAATTGATTATAATCTCAAACCTTGTTGTTGTATTCTAGTTAGCACACAAATAAAATGTGCGTGACATCATGATTACTATTGTGTTTTGGTTATCTTTTTGACTGTATGGTCGTATTGTGGACTTGAAGGAAATTAAGGATAAGACAATTAGATAGAATGGTTGCCTTGTTATAAATTGATTGTGATATCATTACTTTTCGATATTGTCTTTTTATAATTAATCTAACATTGTGACTGAACACATAGACATTATTGCACATTGTACCTATAAATATTAATAGATGAACGACATTAACTTATTTTGATATGGGAATCAAAGGATAAACATTACTATAACTAAATGGATTAAATTTTGATAGAAATTCAGTATGGAAGATAATGATGTGTTGTCAGTTTAGATATATGTTGATATTTCAAATTATTTTTCATATTGATTTTTATTATGATGTTAAAAGTTATTTTGTGATTTCTTTGATGTTGGAGAATTGGCGAAATTGTGAATGAGTGAAAGTATTTCTTAAATTAGATGATTCATTTGGTTTATGATCTTAATTGCAAACTGATGTATTAGTGGAATCGAAATGTTGAAAATTGAGAGTAATTGTTGAATTACTTGGTCTTAGCAATAGTAGTTATGATATTTGATGTTGAAATTGATATGTAGATATAAACATTTTTATTAGTCTGATATCGCTAATATGGCCACGAGGCCAGAAAGAAATTGTGTGATTTTATAGGTAATTATATCACAACAAAATACTACGAGGGTAGGAGACCAACAACGAAGGAATGTGGGGTATTGGCAACTGGTCACCATGGCAATTTGTGTAATGTTGTTGTTTTGTTATTTTTTGTTAGGGGGTCCCCATGGGGGATGACCTCCAATTGTGACCATGGGGTTTGTGTGTATGTTTCCTTTTATTTAATTATTGTTGAGTATGTGATTTAATTTGTGATGTAATTTCCTTTTTTATCATTATTGATTAATGTGTCTTAATTAGGTAAATTAATCATGTTAGTAAAGTTAATTATGGATGGGACAAAAAAAAACTATTTATTAGATTAGGTATTTCTTTGGTTTATGTGTTTTAAGTTGAGTGTATGTGATCTTGAGTGTTGTATACTCTACCTCTCCTTAGAAATTCGGATTTGGCCTTAAGGGCCAATTTTGGAGGCTTGTGGGACAAGTTAAACTTGTCCCACACCTCTAAATTTGTTATACCAACCCTACCTAAGGGTAGGGGGTAAAAAATAGACCCCATTATGTGTTTTGTAAGTTAAACAGGTGAGATTTGATTTGCACTTTCTTTCATGTGTCTTGAGATTTTTTCCTTATGGGGTGTGAGTTGAAGTTTTGTGTGTAAGAGGGTTGTCATACCTCTCAACCACCAATTTATTATGCCTTGGGGGTGAGGTTTGACTTGTGATGTGGAGTTGAGATTGAGTGATATGTCATCCTACATGGAGCCACCTCACCCTCCTCCCCCTTTTCCTTTATCTACATGTTTAATTATATTTTTAGGGCTCACTTGCTCATTTTTTTGGAATGCTTGTAATTTTGGAGAGCTTTCTTGAGAATGGAGCTTGGAGTGGATGGTGGTTTCTTAGGATTTTGAAGGCTTGGAGCTTGTTGTGTATTGATACTCTTCATTTGTGAGGTAGATCTCCACCTTTGTTTTTACCTTGTTATTTTGTTGTGCTCTTATGTGTAGATGTTGATTGTTACATTGGTTATGCTTGTTGGAAATAGACTTGATTCTTAGGTTGTGGGAGAAATGGAAATGGGGGTAAAACTTGAGGGAGGCATAAGAGAAATGTTATTGGGATTTTAGGAGGGAGTTGGGTTGGGATGTCCACCTTGTTGATAAATATGTTTTGTATTTATCTTGTTATTATCTTGAGGGAGGCATAAGAGTGGTTTGATTTATTGAGGCAGGCATAAGAGTGTTATTAGTATTGTGGTGAATGTTTGGAGGATCATAGGTGGACACCTAAGCCCTTGGGAGGCATAAGAAGAACCCCCATGTTCCTTTCTCCTCCATGGCTTTAACATGAAGCCTTTGTGTTTTGATATTTGTTGATTGGTTGTAAATAAATTGGTATTGTGTTATTTCATTGTTGTCTTAATTGAATGTGTGTGTGGAAGCCATTTTTGAGTTGTCATGGTTAGCCTAAATTGCTTCCTTGTTGGGGCTCGGGGGCCAATGAAGAAGAAGGATTCTCTCCCTCATTGGATATTTTGGTTGGGTGGAGAGTGTTTCCTACTCCCCCACTTTGTTGTGTGCTTGGATTGATGAAGATGGTGAGCAATGGAGCAAGTGCTCTTGTTTGAGGAAGACATGTAGAGTTTCACCTTGTGTTATTATGATTCTTCTACTTGTAAATTGTATCAATGGTTTATTGGATGTAATCTCATTCATTCTTGGAAATGGTTTATTATGGCTTGCATTCCTTTATCAAAATGGGAACCTTGTAAATATTTTGAAATGCAAATAAAGGTCCTTTAAGCATGAATGTTATTAAAGTTGAATGAAAAGTGAGTGTTGGTCATTTTTACATTATTGGCAATCCTCCTTGAATGAGATAAAATTGCATCTAAGTAGGTTTTATGCTTCCCATTCAAATGATGTACTAGAAGAAATAATTGACACTTAATTTTACAATATAATTTTTCTTTGTTTTGATAGAAATTGTCTTAAAGTAAACAAGAAAATCACAACTAAGCTTCCCCCTTTAAATAGTTATACAAATAAACTTGAGAGGGATAACTTGTTAAAACTTGTTAAATGCACCAATTTTTACTCCATAATTACCTAGTTGCATGCAAATTTATATCCACATAAATTTCACAATTGTAACGTTTACCGTTCCATAGTAATTGCAATTTCGTGTTTAATGAGAAACTTAATTAATAATTAAATCTATATTATTAATATAATTGTTATATATTAATAATATACTTAATTAGTTACAAACATTATATTATATTTGTATAGATGGTATGATTAGAAATTAATATAATGATATTATTAATAAATATTATTACTTACCTAGTATTAACAAATAACATAATATACAAATATAAGTGTAAATATATATTATATTTATACACTTATTGTTATATTCGAATAACTTAAGGTTATTTATATAATCCTTGTTTTTCCATTCGTATTAGTTTAATGGAGGGGGGGGGCATTTGCCTTAATAAATAAATAAAAAGGGAACAATTGTGAGAGGGCTTAAAATGTGACCTGAGATTTGTGTTTGTTTAAAAAATAAAAAGGTTGGGGAGGGGCGCCGACCTCACCCCCAACCCATATAAAATATGGGGTGGGAGTGGCGTTGACACCCCTCCCCAACCTTAAACCCTTCCACAAAACAATTAAACAAAACCTTGAATGTTATGTATGCGGCCATGGAAATAAAATAAAATGTGGTCTGTTATTATCCTAACACATATTTCTACCTCTGCGTTTCTCTTATACGTGGTTATATATATATATATTCCATAATTTTTGAGTTAATTTAACAAAAATAATAATGCATATATATAAATATATATGTGTGTATATATATAAATATATGTATTTGCACAAAATAAATATTTGGGTTTTCTAGTATTTACCCAAATGGGTATACACACAAAGTATACATTTGAACCTACAAGTAAAATAATTTTAATAAATAAATACAAAAGAGAAAATAATACCCACAAAGGGAAAAGAACAAATCCATGTCTTAAGCACAAAATTTTAATCAAGAAAAGCTTCCAATCCTCTCTAATGGCCTCCATTGCTCCTCTTTCTTCTCTCCTTTCTTAACCTAAAAAAAAACAAGAGAAATGAGAGAGTAGAGAAGAAAATGAATATAAGAGAACCCATAAGGATATCTAGGGTTTCTTTTGCCAAACCTAAATCTAAGGGCTAGGAAAGATTAGATCTAATGGTGTAGGATGCACCCTACATCACTTAAGTGATGGGGTATTTAAGTGGGAATTTTTTTATTAAAATATGGGTGTGTAATGTTAAATGGGGCCTAGGGGTTAGACCATGTTGGGTACCCTTGACACCTTAGGTATTAAACCATGTTAATTTGATTTATTTTTAAAATAGGAGATTATTAATTTTACCTAATAAAATGTTGAATTAATTTTGGGACTATTCAATAAATAGATTTAATAAGACCCTTGGGGCTAAATAGAAAAAGTAAAATGGATTAATATTTGAATTAAGCAACGGAACTTAATAGGGAAATAAAATCAAAATATTTTAATAGGGTTGGGACAACAGTAACTAATTATTATTTTTGTCCTGACTACCATTAATAGTTTAAAATTTTGTAATCTAGATTTAATTAAAATACGAGCTAAGGCCTTAGAACCTTTCAAAAAAATTATTCCATAATTTTTCCTATTTGCTTTCAGATTTTTGGGGTTTTATGTGGAGAAAATGTGGGTGTTACACTTGTGTATCGAGCCACAGTTCAACACTTGGACCACACAGCCAACTTTGAAACCAAAACCGATTAGAAAAATTTGAACCTCCATGATTAAAATAATAATAAAATAATAAAGTTGTTTGAATTATTGTACTCGCTTAATGGTGTTTTGTCGAACCCGATTAACCAAAAATTAAATTAGATTGATATTTTTGTGAACTTCTGGTGTAGCAGGAACTTGTTTCTACTTTGAAAAGATGTTGTTTGATGAGTCCTAACCCTTGCTTTAGTCATATGATGCGATAAATCTTTGAGACTCTTCCTTGTTGGAATGATAAATTGTATGGTGTGACTCTTGTGGCCTAGTGCTAGTGGTTGTGTTCGGGAGTCTAACAAAGTAAATTAGAAGTTGTTTAGTCATCTAAATCTCCCCTTTTTCTTTTAGTGGTTAGACGAGTTAGTTTTTATGCTGCTTTGGTTACTTAATCCCGTATGAGTAAGTGGATATTAGGTCATGGTGTCGTATTTGATCCAACTTTGTGTATGCGTTATTAGAAGAGAACTTCGATGTATAACACCCGTATTAGCAGCCATGAAGGGCTACAAAGTGATTGTGATGTTGAATTTTTGTATTTTATATTCTTAAACTTGTGTTATTTTATCAAGGACCAACATCTTATTTTATGATTGGATTGAGAAGCTTTGAGGCTCTTTTAGTTATTTATATTTTTGTTATAATTTTTAAACATTACAATGTGGCTACTTAGCCACTTTCTTTGATTATCGATATTTCTTGGATTTTATTTTGATTGGTGACTTGGAGCTCATTATCTTGTTGGCTACTTAGCTAAATGTTATGTGATTCTTTCTTGCATGTTGATGAGTTAGTTCTACGCTTGTTTGTATTGTGGCATTTCATCATATGGGGGTACACCTAGGTGTTGTGAATGTCTTCTTAGGTGCTTTAGGTTTTTGCCTTGGTTTTGGAAAGATGGAACCTTGAGTGTGTCTAGGATCTTAGAGAGTTCGTTGTGTAGTGCGGTCTAGTTAGTAGTTGTTAGCATTGGTGGTGATGCTCCTACAACCTGGTAAGAGCTTTTATCATCGTCAAAGTAGATGTGTTTGGTTATGGGCTTATGGATTATGTTAGGATTGGATTGACTTTTGGTTGACTATAAATGTTAGTGGAAAAGTATTTGTTTGGTAGTGACATTTCATCGATGGCATGCTAAGTTTTATCATGGTTTCATTTATTCATTATAGAAAGTTTTGACTTGCGGATTGTATGTATTATGGTTAGATTTAAGCCCATTCGGTAAATGTGTTTAAGTAAGTGTACTTGGTTGCTCTCATTGACCCATAAATAAGTCTATCCTTGCCTTGAATCTTTCTTAGTTGTTATGATTACCATTATATAACCTATTAATCATTGGGTTACGTGGAGACTCTTATGGATGAATAAGGGTCTTTTGGACCTTGTTTTAGAGATCATAGTTTTATTAGATCTATTTTTTTATCACAATTGTGCTTATGTTGTGCCCCTTCTTTTAAAAACTATAACTCTTGGTCATTGAGGCCATGTTGGGTAGATTAGCTGATTGTCCTCTTGCATTTGATGTCTTCTAATGAGAAATGTGGTGTCCTTGGAGTAAAATTTTCCTTGTCATCTTGTTGCTTGGTTGGTGGTATCTTGTGGAAATATGAATTTTGATTAGAAACTTCCCTTGTTATTATTATGTGAACAAAAGTGTGAGACTAAACAAAACAAACATTGTTAAACCTCTTAAATTCGTAAAAGTAAATATGCCCTTTAATGAAATTTTTGGTGTTGAATTTTTTTGTGTGCATGGTTGTTTGACTCCTAGTTCTTACAAAATTAATGATGTATTTATTTATGTTGAATGTCTCTTGTTCCTTTAGAATTAAAAATGTGATGTGTTGATTTATCTCTCTCTCCCATAAAATTAATAATGTGATATGTTTGAATCTTCTTTCTCATTAAAATTTAATTGATAAGATGACTCACCCAAACACCATAAAACTCTAATTGAGGGGATTTGACTTTGAAACTTAACAAATAAACTGGAACATAGAAAAAGGAAAATGGTCCTTGCTATAACCTTGGTAGATTAATAGAGAAATAAAACTATGTAGAAGAATAGAAAGGAAACTTTGTCCATCTACCTTCCCTAGGAGTAAAATAAATACATATTCTACCTACACAAAATGGCGAGATATTATGCCCACCTTAGTGATACTCCTTAAAATGCAAACATGTGAGATCATAATAAAAGGAATATATTTTTTTTAATTAAGAAAACTTGTAAGAAATGGGCTTAGCAAGTGAAAATATAACTTGTGACTTAATAAGTTGATTTATAAAATGAGTAAGATTTATGTATTAAGTGCAATGTATAGTTGAAACTTTAGTTCTTTCACCTACCCAAAATTATGAAACAACTTGTTGTTAGTGATGTGTTATAATTGCGTAGTACTCCCTTATTCATAGGCGTATGTGTTTTTACCTTGTAGGAGTTGGGTCATCGTACCCTTGTTTCCTTGTAGCTCGATGAGTGTGAGTTGTGGCCTTTTAGGATTGAGTATTATCTCTTGTTTTTAAGAAAAGAAGCCTCCTTGTGTGCTGATTTAGTCTTTGTGACCTAGGTTATTGTAATTTTAAGGAAACATATGTTAAGGATATGACATAACTTTGGGAAGTCCTCTTTTCTTCTTATTTTCTTGTGACACTTTGTTGTTGTTGCCCCTTTTTCCGTTGGGAAGGAAAGTGCAAGTTGTTTCCATAATCTTTTACTCACTTTTGGAATGATGCACCTTTGGATTGTAGTTGGACCCCTCTTGTTACTTGTTCTTCTCTCTAGCTCCCTTGAGTGCTCTTTGGTGTTATAACTTATGCATGTGCTCTCTTATGGTTATTTCAAGCTTGAGCAGGATTTAAGATAAATAAATCCCATTGTGTTATAGTGAATGGTGCTTCTTGTATTTGTATGTTAGTTTATACTGGAAATATTTTCTTAATGTTTGACATTTATAAATTAGTTTAGTATTGTGCATTCGATTGTAAGTGTAAAATTAGGCTATAGGAAACCTTGTGGTCATGATTCTTCTTAGTATTACCATGAAAATTTATTTGTACCCTCTCAAGTTATAGAAGTGCTTCCCATGAATAGTTTTCTTGATTTTAGATGTTTTGGATAACTTAAGTGTCCTTCCTTGTTGTTAAACCTCATCTTGTGTGATATCAAAATTGAGATACCTTTGAGTAGACATGTTTCTTATACAAATTTTTGGTCATGGTTGATTTTTTCTAGCCTCGTATAAATAAAAACTTTGAAGCATAACTCAACCTAGTGGAAACCTTAACTTTTGTTATTGCAGTATGTTGTATCCATGGGAAATTATGTGGTCATCTTGAGTTCACAAAATTCCCCTGTTATTCCCTTACTTGGTGGTTATTCTTGAGACTCCTTTGACCTTTCCATGTTTTGATGCTATGTGTTGTAGCTTGGTTGATCATGTAGGGTTACTCTTTAGAATTAAATGTTTGCAACCTTACTTGAAGAAAGTTTAGAACTCGTTCCTTACAATCTCCCTTCTTCTTGTTGAATTGCATTGGACAAAACTTGGGTTCAGAGACCCATAGTTGTTTAAAGAAAAACAATTCCACAAAGTGTGTGATCCTTTTTCTTTTGCATTGTTCCCTACCTCTTTCTCCATGACTTCTAGGAGGAAGTCAAATCTAAGGGGGGGGATGTAATGCCCACTCCTCTTCTACACTGTTTGAACCGTGTTATCAATTTTGAATTGATTATAATCTCAAACCTTGTTGTTGTATTCTAGTTAGCACACAAATAAAACATGTGTGACATCTTGATTACTATTGTGTTTTGGTTATCTTTTTGACTGTATGGTCATATTGTGGACTTGAAGGGAAATTAAGGATAAGACAATTAGCTAGAATGGTTGCCTTGTTATAAATTGATTGTGATATCATTACTCTTCGATGTTGTGTTGTTATAGTTAATCTAACACTATGACTGAACACATAGACATCATTGCACATTGTACCTATAAATATTAATAGATGAATGACATTAACTTATTTTGATATGGGAATCAAAGGATAGACATTACTATAACTGAATGGATTAACTTTTGATAGACATTCAGTATGGAAGATAATGATGTGTTGTCAGTTTAGATATATATTGATATTTTGAATTATTTTCGTATTGATTTTTATTATGATGTTCAAAGTTATTTTTGATTTCTTTGATGTTGGAGAATTGGAAAATTTGTGAAGGATTGAAAGTATTGCTTAAATTAGATGACTTAGTTGGTTATGATCTTAATTACAAACTGATGTATTAGCGGAATCGAAATGTTGAAAATTGAGAGTAATTGTTGAATTACTTGGTCTTAGATATAGTAGTAGTTACGATATTTGATGTTTAAATTGATATGTAGATATAAGCATTTCTATTATTCCAATATCACTAACATGGCCACGAGGCCGAAAAGGTATAGGCTGATTTTACAGTAATTATATCACAACAACAAACTATGGGAGGTAGGAGACCAACAACAAAGGAATGTGGGGTATTGGAAAATGGTCACCATGGCAACTTGTGTAATGTTGTTGTTTTGTTATTTGTTGTTAGGGGGTCCCCATGGGGGGATGACCTCCAATTGTGACCATGGGGTTTGTGTGTATGTTCCCTTTTATTTAATTATTATTGAGTATGTGATTTAAATTGTGATGTAATTTCCTTTTTTATCATTATTGCTTAATGTGGCTTAAATAGGTAAATTAATCATGTTAGTAAAGATAATTATGGATGGGACAAAAAGAAGCCATTTATTATATTGGATGGTTCTCTTGTTTAGGTTTTTTAAGTTGAGTGTATGTGATCTTGAGTGTTGTACACTCTACCTCTCCTTAGAAATTAGGATTTGGCCTTAAGGGAAAATTTTGGAGGCTTTTCGGGTAAGTTAAATTTGTCCCACACCTCCAAATTTATTATACCAACCCTACATATGGGTTGGGGGGTCAAAAATAGACCCCATTATTTTTTTGTAAGGTAAAAGGTGAGATTTTATTTGCACTTTCTTTCATGTGTCTTAAATTTTTTTCCTTATGGGGTGTGGGTTGAAGTGGTGTGTGTAAGAGGGTTGTCATACCTCTCAACCACCCATTTATTATGCCTTGGGGTTGAGGTTTGACTTGTGATGTGGAGTTGAGGATGAGTGATGTGGCATCCTACATGGAGCCACCTCACCCTCCTCTTCCCTTTTCCTTTATATGCATGTTTAATTGTTGTTTTAGGGGTTACTATTATCCAATTTTTCCCCTCATGAAAAATCGATCAAACAAAACCATGCACAAGAAAAAGTGAAAGGATATAGTCCTCCCAGGACACTCCCCATGCCATGAAATTCTTTCATGCACCCCTCTCTGATACCTTTCATTTGGTTATGTTCCGTATTCATTTCACATGATCGCATACACCATATTGTGTCACTTACCCTCCATGTGTAAGTTCAGTGCAACTCCAAAGGTAAATCCAAAGTAGAGTCCCCGACGAGCATAGGCCCTCCACATGGTCACAACCTAAAAAGGTAGCATCGGTTGTTGAAAAGTTTAAGTATGGGAAAAATGAGTGTGAAGCCTCCACGTGTCTCTTTGGTGCACTTTTGGTATGGTGCTCAAAGGGCGGTCCCAAATGAGCACGAAGCCTCCACGTGTTTAGGGTACGATGTAGTTGCTCTACCAAATAGAAGGGAAAAAGGTAGAAAAGTCTAAGGCCAACGGAAGGAGCCTCACATCAACTCGGGAAACTTTAGGGGTAGAATCAAAAGGAATTCTCCAACGTGTGCGAGACCTTCCATGTGTCTAAGGTCCAACAAAGCTGCCCCTAAATAAGAGACAAAGGAAGAACCAGTAGTTGAAAGCTCGAGCATGGAAAGAGTCATGGAAGGTACCACTTATCATCTTGGTGTACCTTCAAAAGTAAATTTTAAAGTGGGGCCCTCCACGTGTCTAGGGTCAGACATAGTGCTCCATGAAATAGAAGGGACTTAGTCAAAACATAAAGGAAATAGAGTACCCTGCTAAAGATGCCAAGTGTCCAATCAGCGTAACTCTAAGAGTGAAAGGAGGGGGAAAAATCTTAAAATGTGTAGGGTTGCCACATGGATCTTGTGCATATTGAATCTTTTAATTATTGTGACCCCACATTAAACACTCGACCCTAACCTTTAGATGGGCATATGTTTTGAATAGGAACTTGGATTTGAGTGAGAGAGAACCTTTTGGATAGCTCTCGACACTTGCTACTCACCTA
The DNA here is from genome assembly GCA_018340775.1 of Taxus wallichiana var. yunnanensis. Lineage (NCBI taxonomy): Eukaryota > Viridiplantae > Streptophyta > Pinopsida > Cupressales > Taxaceae > Taxus > Taxus wallichiana. The sequence goes on along the minus strand of CM031243.1, from coordinate 408,660,972 downwards.
CAACCATAATGAAAAATATAGTTTGTCATTTCTGAGGCTATTAGGCTACTCACCTACCACTGTAATTAACTATGGGCTTCCTTTCTTTCCCAACAAGGAACAGTAATGGAGGTAAGGGTTTTGCAGCAAAACCCATCATTTTGGTAGGGGAGTTCATTACTCTTTTGGGTGGTTGAAAAAAAACTCATATTTCTTCTATCTCCTTCTCTAATTATTCCTATATATTGCAAGGAGGGGAATTTTTCTAGACATTGGACACTATTGTTTTACACACATCCCTTCTTCTCTTTCCTACAGGTGAATTTGTGGAGTTTTCAAGCCTCCCATTTAGATTGTAATACAAATCTTGCCTCTTGGCCATTGTAATGCACTGTATGAACTCTGGAGCAATAATGCATGTCTATGGATGATTTTCAACACTCTCTTACATTCATTGTCTCCTTCTTAATCTCCCATTACAGCCTTGGTTGCTTGTGCATGGTGGTTGTATCACATTTTTATGGTTTGTGTTTATTGTAAAATAGGTGTTCAAGATTCCTTTGGTGCATCACCCTTGTTAGTTTAGGTTTTGTTTCTTGCATCTCCTTAACCTTATCTCCTTGGAAAGTTAGAGTAGGTTTTAGAATAGATCCTTTATAATATGAATGTGTGTACTTGAATAGAGGAATAGGAATCGAGCTTCATCTGGAGAGTTATCTCAATTAGTAAAGTCCCACACTTTGGGAGAAGCTCCATGTTATGCAATCACACTAAGATTCTTAACCCATCGAGTTGCAAACATTTAGGGGTGTTATGGTTTAGCACTAACAATTTTGGCACACCCAGTGGGACAAGAAGTCTTTATTTTTACTGTAGCAAGATTGATATGCACTTTTTGTGAGTTCCCAGTTTGTAAGAAGATCTTAAATTGCACATCTGGTGACTCCAAAAGAGGTAAAATCCACCGGTTTGGCAGTTTGAGCTTGTCAAGTTCATGAGAATAATTCAAATAAGGCAAAGAACAAGAGAATAAGGATTTTTGTCTATCTGCACTTGTCTCCCAAAAGAGCAAAGAGGAAGAAGAGCTCAAAGGTCTCCATCTCCACCAAACAAAACCTTGTCAACACCTCCACCTAGTAGGCCTTTCGTTCAATCGACTAGAATCCTCTGACTAATCAGGATGGCATAGCCTAACCCCTATGTCAACTTCACTGGCAGCAGCCCATTAGCTCTCAATTCAAAAAATCTAGTTCCAGTTGCAACACTAAAGAGCATTCCATATTTTACTGGAGAGAACCAGATGACTCCGATTCACCACATCTAGGATAATGCAAAATTCTGTGTAATTCATGAAATTGCTGAAATGGACATTTCTGTCAAGTTGTTGACATCCTCCTTTAAATGTAAAACTTTGCAGTGGTTTAGAAGTCTAACCAAAGGATCCATCCAGAATTGGGGCCATTTATGCACAGCTCTCCAAAATCAATTTGGAGAAAAGGGGGATAATTTGTCTTTATTGGAACAATTGACAATGATCAAGAGGGATCCTAATGAATAGTTGACTGAATTCAATTTTAGATTCCAGCAACATGGGATAGGATTCTATTGGCCATGAGACCAACAACTGAAGGTTCTTTTCTATACTTCCTTAAAGCTTTAAATTTTGACATTTCCATGATGATCCAATCCATGGGAGGTATAACCTTACCCACATCCTATAACATTAATTTTAGAGCTGAAAATTGTTTAATTCAGGCTGGTAAACTTACACCTAGGCCACCTATGCCTTTATATCCAGAACTAAGAACTCCCAGCACTAGTCAAGCACCCACATTAGCTCCCATTCCTGATCCTAGAAATCAAAGCAATAATGAGGCATCAAATTCTTCAAAAGACTTGCAGGAGGTCATGAAGTAGCTACAAAACCTAGGAAATGAACTAGTGACTATCAAGAGATAGCAATCCAAGAGTTCTAAACCGTATCAACCTCTAAATCAGTATCAAGCTAGACCCCTATACTAACAAAATAGACCACCAGCTCAGGATGGAAATCAAAAGTAGAGCCAAGGAAAACCTCAAGCTGCCAGGCCATTCTGGCCATATGACAAAAATGTGGCTTCAACATCAAAATCCTTGGTTCTAACACAAAACAACATGGCACAAGGGTACGACTAGTGTTACCCCTACAATCTACCTCACAACCAATTAATGTGTTTCAATGGTGCATTGAATCAGGATTTGATGGTACAAACCATCGGTGTTTCCCAAGAACCAATCCAAGAAGGAAATCAACAGTAAGAAACTTAGCTAGAGGCACCTTCAATGGAAACTACATTGGTCAATTGACACACATAAGACTTATGTGGAGTTAATCAACCCCCTTTTCAGAGTGTAGTTCCCAACACACGGTAAAAAATAAGGAACATAGAGGAGGGACAACTGTCTAATCCATTTGTTTCTCATCCCACCCCTACACCACAAGGAGTTAATAGAACAAATACAACCCTGAATGTGCCAAATCAGCCTAAAGTTATGGTTGTAACATCCCTTGTGTAAGAGAAGAATGTGTGAGACAAGGGGAATCAAAAAGATAGATCATTTCCATTCAACATCATTAAGTAGATTAAGAAAATGAATGTAAACATCTCAACGTGGGCATCATTGGCAATCCTAGGACAAAGAGACCTATTGTAGGTTGCTATGGAAAATTGGTCAGCATCAAATCAGCCACTCAATCAATAAGAAAAAGTTCTCACAAAAACATCTCATCAAGAAGGAACCCATGGAGGTGACAAGGTAAGATTTTGAAGTCCCCTCCATTCTATATCTCATTAATCATAGAAGATAATTTAGTACATAACTACATGATTGATTCAAGGGAAAGTAACTCAGTCATGCCGAAGCAAATAACAGATCAATTAGGTCTAGAGTATGAGCTAGTGCTCAAAGGAGTATTGCAACTAGATGGGACAATAAGTAGGAATGGTTGAGGTCATCAAAGTGTTAAGCCTAACACTACATGTCTACCAAAATGTCAAAGTTCTATAGGATGTGTCTATAATTGACCTCCCACCACTTTTTGCATTGTGTTTGTCAAGAGACTTCATGACCAAAATTTGGGGCTATACGTCTGCTGATTGGTTGCACATGATATTCAAAACAAGGTATGGAGCCAAGGCTACAATTAGATCTGAGCCCATTGTAAACTTTCACATAGAGCTTCACACACCAATTCCAATCAATGTGAATTATTCAACTTTTGATCAAGAAGATCTTCCAAGCACCCATGAAGCAGATACCAAAATCGGATGCCTTCTAGACTTGACCATTGATGAGTGGGAAAACAAGAGACATGCTTTTGACCCTTACAAAGAAATTGAAGAATCTGAGTTGGGAGTCTATTGTTTGCATGAAGAGAGTCAACCTCTTCCTAGCATCACCAAACCAGACCATAAGGATGATAATGAAGTGTGGAAATTATTCTTTGATGGCTCAAGGAGTAGACAAGGTGTAGAATGAGGAGCTATGCTCATTTCACCACAAGTTATGAAATAATACTCAAATTTCCATTTCTAGTTTGTTTCTCAAACAACACAACTGAGTATGAAGCCTTAATCCATGAATTACATTGGGAAGAAAAAGAGAGGCATTAAAAACTTACAAGTATTTGGTGATAGTGAGCTAATTGTGAATCAAGTCGGTAGAAAAAATGCTTCCAAGAATGACCTACTCAAGAGCTACAAAAACAGGGTATGGGACCTAATTGAAGACTTCAAAGCTTTCAACATTGTGTCCATACCCAGGAAGAAGAATGAAACTGCAGATAGGCTTGCAGCAATTAGAGCAATGTTTGATGTGGTCAACCATATAAAAAATGATAAAACACAACCACATATCCATGTGATTGTGAGGCCAGCAGTTCCAGATAATAACATAAGGTTGTATGTGTTTGAGAATGATCAATAGATCGTCAATTTCTTGCAAGAAGAGGTTGAATTGTTAGATAAGAACCAAAATAGATTAGATAAGCAATATGGGGATCAAGTAGTGCAGCTGTGGACCAACAAGCTTCCCAAGGGTTTAGTAACATTGGATTCTATCTTCAATCCTAATGACTTGTTTCGTATGGAGAAAGCCAACATATAGGTCAAAGGAAGAAGATTCAGAGCCAATCTCGGTTGAGGAAGGTAAAACATTCAAATTGGAAAAATGGCAACTAGACAAGAGAGATATGAGTTTGTGTAAATTTTCCAAGAGTTTCTAGATGTCTTCACTTGGAGCTATGAAGACCTATGAGGTTTCAATCCAAAGTTAGCACAACATAAAATTGAAATGGATCCAGATGCTAAGCCCATCAGGTAGAAGCAAAGACCAATCAACCCCCACATTGAGCCTCTAATGAAGAAAGAGCTAAACAAGCTAGTAGAGGCCAACATTATATTTCTAATCAAGCATACAAGATGGGTTACAAACTTGGTACTGGTTAGGAAGAAGAACGGGGAAATAAGGTTGTGTGTGGACTTTCGAGACCTGAATAGGGCATCTCTCAAAGACCATTACCCACTTCCTTCAATGGAACAAATCTTACAGGTAGTATCTGACTCAGAAATATTTTCTCTCCTCGATGGGTACTCAGGGTATAATCAGATAATGGTGAAAGAAGATGATCATTTCAAGACAACTTCCACTACCAAGTGGGGCACCTATGCCTATAGAAATATGCCATTTGGATTGTCTAATGCCGAGCCACTTTCTAAAGGGAAATGGACATGGTGTTCAAGGGGATGATCAACAAAATAGTACTTATATATCTTGATGATATCAATGTGTTCTCCAAAATGCAAGTGGATCACCTTTTTCATCTAAGACAAGTATTTTAGAGGTGTAGGAGATTTGGGTTCATTAAATCCAAAAAAATGCATATTCCTGGCTCACGAAGGCAAAGCTCCTTGGCCATATTGTGTATAAGGAGGGATTGATATTGACCCAAAGAGAGTTGAAGAAATTTGAGTATTACCATTGCCAGAACATAAGAAGGCTCTTTAGAGCTTTCTAGGAAAGATTAATTTTGTCCGCAGATTTGTACCAAACTTTGCTGCTCTGGTGAAGCCAATAACACTAATGTTGAAGAAGAGCATGGCATTTAAGTGGACAATAGAGGGGAAAGAAATTTTTGAAGCCATCAGAATCCATATCCCAAGCTTTAACTCTCATCAATCCAGACTCCTCCAAGGACCTCATACACTATGCCTTTGGTGGTGAGGATACAATTTCTGCAATCCTAGTGAAACAAAACAAAGAGGGATGTGAAAACCAGTTGCCTTCTTCAGTCAAGGCTTGGAGGGATATGAAGTAAGTACTCCTTCATTGAGAAGCATGTCCTTGTAGTAATCAGGAGCTTAAAGAAGTTCAAAAACCTAGTCTCAAACAACAAGATCCAGCATTTAGTCTCTCATGCGGGAGTGAAGGATTTCCTTTTGAACAAAGATCTAAATGAGAAACGTATAGGATGGATCACTCGTGTCATGGAATATGACATCAAAATTAAGGTCACTAAGCTGGTCCATGGAAAGGGACTATGTGAATAGATAGCCTTGATTCAACAAGTTGATGAATGAAATGGAATGAAGTTGTCTTAGTACTACAAGATGGTCAAGAACAAGAAAATGATGATGTGCCTATTCCTTGTTGGACTCAAAATATGATACAATTCCTACAAATAGGCCTATGTCCTCCCGAAATGAGAAAATCAAAGAGGACATACTTTAGATTACAAGCCATTCCATATGTGCTTGTTGATGGTGTTTTGTCCAAAAGGGACATCAATCGTGTTCTACTGAATTGGATTAGAATGAATGAAATTGGGAGATTGTTATAGGAGTTCCACAATGGAGAGGTCGGAGGTCATTTTTCCCCATAGGTAAAAACCCTCAAAATAATGAAGGCAGGTTGTTATTGGCCCACAATGTTTAGTGACTGCTACTCATGGATCAAAAAGTGCAAAAAATGTGCATTCTTCATTGCAAGGAAAGGTTAGCAACACTTCCATTACATCCAATCTCAATCAACCAACCATTCATGTAATGGGGATCAGACTTCATTAAGGTCATCAACCCAAATTCAAGCCAAGGTCACAAATGGATACTCACAACAACATACTATTCCACCAAGTGGACTGAGGTGGTAGCACTCAAGGATGCCAATGAGTCTAGCATACTAGACTTCTATAAAAGACTAGTTAATAGGTTTGGTGTACCCACCAGTATCATATCAAACAATGCATTGGTGTTCCTAGGTTACAAGATCACATAATGGGCTGTCAAGAATAGGATCTACTTGAGCACATCTTAAAATTATTACCCATAGAGTAATGGACATGCATAGTCCATGAAAAAGAATTTTCTAAGAATCATCAGAAGGAATCTAGATGAAAATCAAAGAACATGGCATACCAAGCTCAAATCAGCATTGTGGGCTAATAGAATCACACCAAAGATGTCTAGAGGTAATTCCCTTACAAGCTGGTCTATGGGAAAGAGGCAGTGTTGCCTATATCATTAGAGCTCACTACATTGGAGCTCATGAAGTAGTTCAAATTATCTAAGTTTGAACCAATGGAGGCTAGATATGTAGAGCTAATGGAACTTGAAGATATTAGGGAACATGCAATCCAAACAATGGAGAAAGATTAGACCTCAATAAAAAAAATTGATAAGAAAGTAAGAGCAAGGACCTTTTAGGAGGGGGATCTAGTTCTCAAGTGGGATGCAGATTGAGAAAATCCTAGAAGGCATTCCAAGTTTGATCCCATTTGGAGTGGCCCTTATATGGTCACAGGATGTAAAAGTAGCAATGCCTTCCAATTGTCTACCTTAGAGGGAGAGGAGCTATTGATTCTGGTTAATGGAATCTATCTTAAACATTATTACTGAAAGGAAAAGGTTTCACCCTTGTAAATATTAGCCTAGGATTTTAATCCCTCTAAGTTCATATACACATTGTCTTATTATAGTGTAGATTTTAATTTCCCTAAGTGCTTCAGCATAGGTATTATTTCTCTAGGGTTGTATCACTATGTAGTTTGTGCCCTCCAGTGAATGTTGTAACAGTCCATTTTAAGAGCAGGTGAAATTCCTAGGTCATGATAATTTTCTACTCTCATAAATCTCATCTTCAAGTTTTCTTATGAAAATTTAGAGTGCTAGATAGCGGGGTAGGTTCAGGATCAGCAAGTGTAAGTAGTCAGGGATAAGTTTCAAGCAAAATATCAGTATCATGCTATCATTTATGACTCCATGCCGAATGGATGTAACAAGGCAACTAATCTTTCCACCTAGCAGGCAGGTGATCCTACAAGTCATAAAATTGTTATCCAATTTTTCCCCTCGAAAAAATCGATCGAAAAAACCATACACAGGAGAAATGGAAAGGCTATAGTCCTACCATGCACTCCCTGTGCCATGCAATTCTTCCTCGTGCCCCTCTACAAACGCCTTCCATTTAGTTAAGTTCTAGGTCTCCTGTCACATACCCACATACACACTATTGTGCCATATGCCATCCTCATGTGTGCCTTCCCTCTGTTTCCCTTCCATGCCTCATACATGACTCTTAAACTTCAAAATTGAGGATTCAAAATCAAGCCTAGAGCTAGTTGACTAGAACCAAAGCAACAGAGCCATGGTAGGTGCCACGTGTCATCTCGATGCACTCTCAAAAGGTGCAACAAAGTGGGAACCCTAGGGATACACCTAACTCCCACATGGATCTCAGCACATAGCAGGCTCACAGACAATGCCAAGTGTGCCACCATCATAACCTAAGGAGCTAACTACAAAGGTCCCATCCGAAAGGGGGTTTTGGCATTATATAAAGTGGGGGCCTTTACTCACCCAAATGAACAAAAAGCAAGTGTTCACTGGAGGCCTGAATCGGTTAAGTATGAAAAATCACAGCAGAAACCTCCATGTGTCTCTTGAAACACTTTTGATATGGTGTACGAAAGAAGAGACCAAAAATGAGCACAAGCCCTCCATGTGTCAAAAGTCCCACAAGATGTTCCTAAATGGGCGGAAAAATCAAAATTGGTTGATTTAAAAGTATAAGGCCAGTGGAAGGAGCCACATGTCAGCTGAGCGCAACTTTAGGGGTAGAATCCAAAGGCAGTCTCTAATCATGTGCAGACCCTCGATGTGTCTAGGGTCGAACAAAGCTACCCCTAAATAGGTGAAAAGGTATAACTAACCATTGAAATTTCTAATCATGGAAAGAACCGTAAAAAGTGTCACGTGTTATCTCCATACACCTTCAAAGGTAAAGTTCAAAGTGGGGTCCCCAAACAAGCGCAAGCTCTCCACGTGTCCACGGCTTGAGAAAGTTGCATCGGCCATTGAAAAGTCTAAGATCCTGTGAAAGCCTCCACATGCCTCATCGACATAACTCCAAAGTTAAAATTCGGAGGTAGGTCCCAAACAAGTGTTGGCCCTCCACATGTATAGGCTCAGATAGAGTGCTCCACCAAAAAGAAGGGACTTAGCCAAAACACAAAGGAAATAGAGTAGACCCATGAACAATGCCAAGTGTCCAATCGGCGCAACTCCAAGAGTGAAAGGAGGGGGGTGAAATCTTAAAATGCACGAGGCTGCTACGTGGATCTTGTGTGGATTGACTCTTTTAATATTGTGAGCCCATGTTAAATACCCAACCCTCACCTTCAACAGCCATATATTTCGACTGGGAACTTGGATTTGAGAGAGAGAGAACCTTTTCGATAGCTCTTGATGCCTGTTACTCACCTACCACCATAATGAAAAATACAGTTTGCCATTTCAGAGGCTGTCAGGCTACTCACCTACCACTATAATGAAGTATGGGCTTCTTTTCTTGCCCAACAAGGAATAGTAATGGAGGCATGGGTTTTGTAGTGAAACCCATCATTATTGCAGGGGAATTCATTAATCTTTTAGGGTGGTTGAACAAAAATTTGGGTTTCTTTTATCTCCTTCTCTAATTATTCTTATATATTGTAAGGAGGGGCATTTTTCTAGAGGTGAATTTGTGGAGTTTTCAAGCCTACCATTTAGATTGTAATATAAATATTTTCTATTGGCCATTAGAGTGCACTATATTAACTCTGGAGAAATAATGCATGTCTTTGGATGATTTTCAACCCTCTATTGCATTCATTGTCTCCTTCCTAATCTCTCATTGCAGCCCTGGTTGTCTGTGCATGGTGTTTATATTCATTTTTTGGTTTTTGTTTATTATAAAATAGGTGTTCAACATTCCTTTGGTGTATCATCCTCGTTAGTTTAGATTTTATTTATTGCAACTCCTTAACCCTATCTCCATGGCAAGTTAGAGTAGGTTTTAGAATATATCCTCTACAATATAAATGTGTGTACCATAATAGAGGAATAGAACCAACCTTCATTCGGAGATCTCTCCTGACTTTCAAAGTCCCACACTTTGGGAGAAGCTCCATGTTATGCAATCACACCTTGAGAGTCTCAACCCATTGATGTGGGAGAAATGGAAATGGGGGTAAAACTTAAGGGAGGCATAAGAGAAATGTTATTGGGATTTTAGGAGGGAGTTGGGTTGGGATGTCCACCTTGTTGATAAATATGTTTTGTATTTATCTTGTTATTATCTTGAGGGAGGCATAAGAGTGAGGGAGGCATAAGAGTGGGTTGATTTCTTGAGGGAGGCATAAGAGTTTTTGTGTATTGTGATGAATTTTGGAGGCTCATAGGTGGACACCCAAGCCCTTGGGAGGCATAAGAAGAACCCCCATGTTCCTTTCTCCTCCATGGCTTTAGCATGAAGCCTTTGTGTTTTTATATTTTTTGATTGGTTGTAAAGAAATTGGTATTGTGTTATTTCCTTGTTGTCTTGATTGAATGTGTGTGTGGAAGCCATTTTTGAGTTGCCATGGTTGTCTAAATAGCCCTCATTGCTTTTGTATTGGGGCTCGGGGGCCAATGAGGAAGAAAGATTTTCTCCCTCAATGGATATTTTTGTTGGGTGGAGAGTGTTGCCTACTCCCCCACTTTTTGTGTGTGCTTGGATTGATGAAGATGGTGAGCAATGGAGGAAGTGCTCTTGTTGGAGGAAGACATGTAGAGTTGCACCTTGTGTTATTATGATTCTTCTACTTGTAAATTGTATCAATGGTTTATTGGATGTAATCTCATTCATTCTTATAAATGGTTTATTATGGCTTGCATTCCTTTATGAAATTTGGAACCTTGTAAATATTTTGAAATGCAAATAAACGTCCTTTACACATTAATGTTATTAAAGTTGAATGAAAAGTGAGTGTTGGTAATTTTTACATTATTGGAATTCCTCCTTGAATGAGATAAAATTGTATCTAAGTAGGTTTTATGCTTCCTATTCAAATGATGTACTAGAAGGAATAATTGAAATTAATTTTACAATATAATTTTTCTTTGTTGCCATAGAAATTGTCTTAAAGTAAACAAGAAAATAACAAATAAGATTCCCCCTTATAATAGTCATACAAATAAACTTGAGAGGGATAACTTGTCAAAACTTGTTAAATGCACCATTTTTTACTCCACAATTACACTCGGTTGCATGCAAATTTATATCCACGTAAATTTGACAATTGTAACGTTTATTGTTCTATAGTAATTGCAATTTCGTGTTTAATGAGAAACATAATTAATAAATAAATCTATATTATTAATATATAATTGTTATATACTACTAATATAATTAATTAGTTACTGAACATTATATTATATTTGTATAGATGGTATGATTAGAAATTAATATAATCATATTATTAATAAATATTATTACTTACCTAGTATTAACAAATACCACAATATACATATATAAGTGTAGACATATATATTATATTTATATGCTTATTGTTATATTCGAATAACTTAAGGTTATTTATATAATCCTTGTTTTTCCATACGTATTAGTTTAATGGAGGGTAGGGTACATTTGTCTTATTAAGTAAATTGAACAGGGAACAATTGTGAGAGTGCTGAAAATGCAACTTGATATTTGTGTTTGTTTAAATAAATAAAAGGTTGGGGGAGGCGGTGTTAACCCACCCCCAACCCATATAAAATATGGAGTGGGGGTGGGGTCTGCACCCCCCCAACAGTAAAACCTTCCACAAAAAAATTAAACAAAACCTTGAATGTTATGTATACGAGACATAGAAATAAAATAAGATGCGCCTGCTATTATCCTAACAACGACTTATACCTTTTTGTTTCTCTTATACATGGTTTATATGTGTGTGTGTGTGTGTGTGTGTGTGTGTGTGTGTGTGTGTGTGTGTGTGTGTGTGTGTGTGTGTGTGTGTGCATTATTATTTTTGTTAAATTAACTCAAAATTTTAACAAAAATAATAATGTGTGTGTGTGTGCTGCAGCAGCGCTTGACGCAGCGTGTGCGTGCGTCTTCTAGTAAAATACTTTTAATAAATAAATACAAAATAGAAAATAATACCCACAAAGGGGAAAAGAACAAATCCATGTCTTAAGCACAGAAGTTTAATCAATAAAAGCTTCCAATCCTCTCTAATGGCCTCCATTTCTCATGTTTCTTCTCCTCCTTCCTTAACTTGTAAAACAAAACAAGAGAAATGAGAGAGTAGAGTTAGAAAATGAATATAAGAGAACCCATAAGGATATCTAGGGTTTCTTTTGCCAAACCTAAATCTAAGGGCTAGGAAAGATTAGATCTAATGGTGTAGGATGCACCCTACATCACTTAAGTGGTGGGGTGTTTAAGTGGGAATGCTTTATTAAAATATGGGTGTGTAATGCTAAATGGGGCCTAAGGGGTTAGACCATGTTGGGTACCCTTGACACCTTAGGTATTAAACCATGTTAATTTGATTTATTTTTAAAATAGGAGATTATTAATTTTACCTAATAAAATGTTGAATTAATTTTGGGACCATTCAATAAATAGATTTAATAAGACCCTTGGGGCTAAATAGCAAAAAGTAAAATGGATTAATATTTGAATTAAGCAACAACTTAATAGGGGAAATCAAATCAAAATATTTTAATAGGGTTGGGCCAATGGTAACTAATTATTATTTTTGTCCCGACTGCCAATTAATAGTTTAAAATTTTGTAATGTGGATTTAATTAAAATTCAAGCTAAGGCCTTGGAACCTTTCAAAAAAAAATTATTCCATAAATTTTCTGTTTGCTTTTAGGTTTCTTGGGGTTTTATGTGGAGAAAATTTGGGCGTTCTAAATGGTAACATCCACAATGCTATCATATGGTAGAATTATGTATGTTGTTGGTTTGTTTCAACTTCCATTTACAATATTTCAACTATTATACTTTAAAAAATGACCTATTTGAAAATTACACTTGGATAGGTACAATGGATTTTGTGAATAATGAAAACAAGGTAGATCACTAAAAGAAAAATTATCATATTAAATTATTTCAACCAACCAAAGAAAAAAAATGAGGACCCAACTTGCACCCTCTTAAAATAGTAACACATGTATCTTGATACATTGTAACAAGTTATCATTAAATTTTTGTCATAATAAGGTAACCTTTTTATATCTTTATAACAATCAAACATTTTTGTGTTTGAATATAGAAACCCCTACTATTAATTGTATTCAACATGAAACACTAAACCAAAACATATACCCTAAATAAATAATTAATATTTCAGTAGATGAAGATATAATTGATGATGACATGCTAGAGCTGGAAGAAAATCCTCACTACTAAATGCCTCCAATAGATGAATGTTCTAATGAAACTATTCAAGCAAAAGATGATATTGATAAAGATCTTGCTTCAAAAAAATAAATCTATGAGAATGAAGAACACTACTTGGACAATTGGAATGTCTTTTCAAGTAGATTAAGCAACAAAATACCCATTCATTGAACCTATAGATCCGAGAAAATGGTAATTTACTGCAAAAGAATGTAGATGTACAATTTTTAGATGGAAAATAGAAAAAGAACATAAAATGAAACTTAGATTGGACACAATTGGGAAACATTGTGGAAAATTATATGTCACATTCAAGGAAAATGATGGAAAAATAACAAATATTCATAGATGGAAAATTGTGAAACATTGCAGAAAACTTGAGGAGAATGGAGGAACAATTAATGCAAAATTTAGAAAAGTTGTAAACGAAAATATGAAGGAAAAAAACTACATGATTTTCAACTGTATTCTTTATTCTTAAAATGGGCAAACCTATTTCATATTTTTCAGAATTTAAGATTTTTTTAAGTTCAATGGGTTTCCTAACCTTCCACAATCACATTGGTTAGAGAGCAGTGCTTGGGAAATGGTGAGATGTCTTGTAATGATTGAAAAAGAGGATTTGAAAGAGAAGGTCAAGAATGCAAGTTTCATCTCCCTTTCCATTGATGAGGTTACAATAGTTGACAACACTTCTTGGGTTTGTATGCATGTTTATACTTTCCATAACCACACAAGGACACCTCATCTACTAGCTTTTCATAAAATGAAGGAAAATTGCAATGTGATGAAAATATTTTCAAATTGGTTATATCTAATTTGAAGGATATAATAGGAATGGATGATTATTCAATAGCTATAAAGCTTATATGTGTTGGTGTTGATGGTGCATTAGTAATGCAGGGTCATAGAACTTGTCTATGTGTGCACCTAAAAACTTTAGTTGTACCTTTCATGATTCCAATTCGTTGCATGGCTCATACCGATGAATATTGCATACATGATAGTAAGAAAATTTTAAAATGTTGAAAAAGTTGAAGAGCTTATCCGTGAATTGCATGCGTATATGTCAAGAAATCCAAAAATATTTCTATAGTTTTAGAAGTTTGCAATTGGAGTGACATATGGTAAAAAACTTCTTAAATATATTGATACAAAATGGATTTCCATGTATGAGCTTGCATGTATAATTTTTTATGAATATCCATCATTAGTTGGTTTCATGTTTAAGAACCATATGCATGTTGACAAGGAAAAAGATTTTCTTTACCACTTAATAGATTTGGAAACATTGTTTAAAATTTGTGGGATTATACCGATGTTGAATAAAATCAATTCCTTAATAAAGCATGTTCAAGAAAAATAAATCTATATAGTCGGCTTCATTAGATTGAGAAAACAGGTGTGTCAAACAATAATTTTTTTATACAATTGTGATGAATGCTTTCAAGGACATGTATTCAGTATTTGGAAAACTATGAAAAATTTAAAGGATCTTAAAATCTATTTTAGATTCAATATATGTAGTGATCTTTATATCCTCATTAACAAGAACGAGATTCAAATGCACACTTTCAAAAATGAGTGGATATTGCTAGATCAAACATTGAAGAAGTACATGTAACATATAATTTATATGAAGCTATTATATATCAAACAAGAATCAAATTGCATAAAATTTCACAATGTTTATCCAGTGAGATCAAGATCACTTTAAAAGGATGATATTCTTGAGGCCATGGGAGTGGTCAATCCTATATTTTAGAATCCTGCATGTAACAAAGCTTTAAGTGATACATATAAAAGACACATGGGTACTCTCATTAAGCATTTTGGAAAATCAGTTGAATGTAATTTTCAAATTAAGGGTGTTATTCAAAAGGAATTACTTTCATGTCAATCAACTCATTTCGACATCACAATGGTCGAATAATTTGAATTACACATATGTGGAAAAAGTTATATCCTAGTAGCATCCTACGTGAAAGCATTAGTGAATATTTCCAATTGTATGAATTGTGTCAAAATATGATATTGGGATCAATTGAAGACGAAAGGGTTTATAGCACAATAACTTTTTAAAAATAAAAATATTGAAATAGACTGGATAAACATCTTGAGACTTACTTGAGATTGTTTGTTTAAAGATATGATGTGCACACATTTCCTTATAATGAACGAGTAATGTAAATACAAAATTATCTTGTAGAAAGGAGAGGGGTATGTAATTATAATACAGGGCTAGTGGATATCATCGAAACTATAATTGAAACTAGTAATGAAAGATTAGATAACAATTTTATTTTTGGAGACCAAAATTTTCAAGATATTTTTGAGCTACCTGATATTGAGTAAAGAAGTATGTATGGACATAGTATTTATGGAAATAAAATTTCATATCATATTATAAGTATGTAACTTTTTTTTTTTATATACACATGTTCTTTATTGAATAATATTTTCAATGTTGTAATTTGTTGTTTAAAGTTTTTAATCAAGAAATGTCATACCTATTTTTTTGTTGTCTTTTAAATCAAAATAATATCATACCATTATTTGGAGAACATACACATGAATATAATACAAGTACAACACCATATAAATTTTAACTCTCAATATTTTCATATAATGAAGAAGATTAAAATTACTAGAAAACTATATATATTTATAGTCTGAAATACATGATACATCTTTAGTCAACATAGTATTTCTAGAAATCAAATTTTATATCATATTATAACTTATAAGTATGTAACTTGTTATTTGGTACATACACATGTTCTTTATTGAATAATAATTTCAGTGTTGTAATTTGTTGTTGAGAGTTATTTAATCAAGAAATTTAATACTTATTTTATTATGTATTCAAAATGTAACTTACATCGATAGAAAGTGTTTAGAAATGCAAATTTTGTCCACATAAAGTGTTTGAAAATGATAATAATCAATAATGTATTATGTAATAGTAATACCAAACATAATTGAGTATTCTAATCACATTATGATTTTATTTGAAGAACTTATGCATTAATATAGTAAAAGTACAACACCACATCGATTGAAATTTGAAACTCTCAATATTTTCATATAATGAAGAACTTAAGAAGATGAAAATTACCATATATATATAGTATGAATATTAAACAATTTTACAACAAGATTTTCAAATGACAATTACAAATTTGACAATTTCTTTGTACAACTTAAACCTTAAGTAGTTTCTTTGGTTTGTGTTTTTTTCCCTCTACACGAGAACTTTCTTTTAAAACACCCGATTAACAAGATCCTTCACAGTTGCATTGATATTCGAAATAATTTCGTGTTTGGTATTTTCTACATCACCAATAGATAGTAATGTCGATCCTCTTCTGTTTTCTTCTTCAACAATATATTTGGACCCATTCCATGTATAGTGCCCACTTCCCTTCGACACTTATTACTATTGATTTTGATACTGTTGACTATACTTATGGATATTTTGTATCATTTTGACTTAACATGATGTTAGATGATAGAGATACTTTGAGACTATTGTTGGATTTCAATTCATAGTATGATGTGTGTGGATTATTAGAGACATTTTATATTGATGATGATATGTTGTTGACATGTTATATATTTCTGACATGTGATATTTTCATCATATTGAGTAGACCTTAACAATTGAACTAATTTTGTGATCCTATTGATATTGATGAAATGTAGAATCGAGATGTTGTTAGAAATTGTAAATGATAACGTTAATTGCCTAGATGATGATTTGATTCATATGTAGATGATTGTGGATTTATATTGTATATTTTATCTTGGATGTTTTGATGCGGCCACGAGGCCAAAGGAGGTATTATGTGTTTTGCAGGTAAACATATCACAACAAATAATGGGGGATTGGAGACCAACCACATTGGAATGCTAGGTGAATTCAACAATGGTCACCATGGCAACATGTATTTTGTTGTGTGTGTGTTTGAATTGTTGTTAGGGGGTCCCCATGGGGATTACCTCCAATTGTGACCAAGGGTTTGTGTGTTGTTCTTTTATTTATTTTTTTAATTTAATTTTAGTATGTGATTTTATAGTGATGTATTTTCCTTGTATTAATTATTTAGATTGTGGTGTATTTTTCCCTTTTATCATTGATTGGTTTAAGTATCTTAATTAAGTTAATTAATCATGTTACTAAACTAATTATGGATGGGACAAAAATAGGTCATTTATTAGATTAGATGGATCTTTGGGTTATGTGTTGTAAGTTGAGTTCTTGTGATCTTGAGTGTTGTACACTCTACCCCTTCATGGAAATTCGGATTTGGCCTTAAGGGCCAATTTTGGAGGCTTGTGGGACAAGTTAAACTTGTCCCACACCTCTTAAATTACTATACCAACCCTACCTATGGATTGGGGGTCAAAAATAGACCCCATTATGTGTTTTGTAAGTCAAAAAGTGACATTTATTACACTTTTCTTACATGGGTTTTAAAGTTTGTCCTTAGGGGGTGTGGGCTTGGATTGTGTATGTAAGAGGTTTGTCATTCCTCTCACCCACCAATTTATTGTGCATTGGGGTTGAGGTTTGACTTGTGATGTGGAGTTGAGGATGAGTGATGTGGCATCTTACATGGAGCCACCTCACCCTCCTCTCTCCCTTTTCTATTTATTCAAGTTATTTTGCTTGTTTGGGGGTTACTTGATTTCTTTTGTGCTCTTGCATTTTTGGAGTTGGAGGATTTTGGAGTGCTTGTGGATTTTGTTGGAGCTTGTTGGTGATAGTTGGGCTTGAAGGAGCTTGGTGTGTGACTCTTGGATCAAGCTCTACCATGGAAAGGTAGGAGCTATACTCTTGTTAAATGTTTTCTTTTATATTGTGTATATGTGCATGTTTTTGAGTGTTTTGGTATGCTTGTTGGGTGCTTGGGTAGATTGCCTAAGTGTGGTGTAGGAGGGGACTATGGGTGTAGTGCCCACTTCCCTTCGACACCTTTTTGTTATTGATTTTGATACTATCGGCTACACTTATGGATATTGTTGTCGCTTTTGTTTTAGCTTGATACTAGATGCTAGAGATACTGGATGGTTGTTGTTTCGATTCATATACGATGCATTTGGATTATTAGAGATATGTTATATTTGATGTTGAGATGTTGTGGACATGGTTATATATATATATTTCTGACATGTGATATCTTTCGCCACACTTTGTAGGCTTTGATAATTAAAACTATGTTGTGATCATTTTGACATGGATGAAATGTTAGATAGAAATGTTGCTAGAAATTTGTAAATGGTTCGTAATTACATAGATGATATTTATTCGTATATAGATGATTTTAGATTTATATTACATAATTTGGCATGGATGTTTTAATGCGGTCATGAGACCGAAGGAGGTAATCTCTATTTTGTAGGTATATTTATATTCACAATAACATCGGTAGATTGGAGACCAACCACATTGGAATTCTAGATGAAATCAACTAGGGTCACCATGGCAACATATAATTATGTGTGTTAGAATTATTTGGTTAAGGGAAAATTGTGACCAAGGGATCATGTGTTGTTTTTTTTTTTTAATTTCCATTTTATTAATTTTAGTATGTGTTTCTTTTAGTGATGTAATTTACTTCTTTAAATTATTTAGATTTTGTATGTATTTTACCCCTTTATTATTCATGGGTTATAGTGTCTTAATTAAGCTAATTTAACATTGTCCTAACTTTGTCCTAAACTAATTAAAGATGTGACCAAAAAAGAGTTCATTTATTAGACTTGATTTACTCTTAGATTTTGTGTTGTGTGATGAATTGTTATGTTTTTGAGTGTAGTACACTCTACCCTTCATGGGAAACTCGAATTTGGCCTTAGAAGCCAAATTTGGAAGCTTGTGGGACAAGTAAAACTTGTCCTACACCTCTCAAATTCCTATGCCAACCCTACATATGGGTTGGGGGTCAAATTTAGGCCCTATTAGTTGTTTTGGGAAGATAAAAAGGTGAAATGTTGATTTCACTTTCTTTCAAATATTTAATTTTATCCTTTGGGGCTGTGGGCTTAGTTTGTGTGTGTTAGTATCTTGTCATTCCTCTCACCCACCAATTTATGGTGCATTGGGGTTGAGGTTTGACCAAGTGAGGTGTAGTTAAGGATGAGTGATGTCGCATCCTATATGGAGCCACCTCATCCTCCTCCTCCGTCCCTTTTTTATTTATTGTTACTATTTCGCTTGTTTGTGGGTTACTTGATCATTTTGGACTCCTGAATTTTTGGGGTTAAAAGAATTTTAGGAGTACTTGTGGATTGTTGGAGATTTTTGGATGATTTTTGGTCTTAAGGAGATTGGAATCTCATCCTTAGAACAAGCCCTAATTTGGAGAGGTAGGAGCTTCATCATGTTAAATTATGTTGTTTATTTTTGTGTTTATATGTTTTTGTTGAATGTTGTTTCCCCTTGGATTATTTGTTTTGGTATGGGTAGATTGCCTAAGTTTGGAGTAGGAGGAGACTATGGGGATTTATCTTGTAGGGTGGCATAAGAGCTTACTTTTGAGGAGGGATTTTGGGTTAAGTGCCCCACTTGTTTGAAGAATGCTTGCATTCCTCTTGTTCTTGTTTGTGAGGGAGGCATAAGAGATTGAGGGAGACATAAGAGTATATGGAGCTATAAGGGGTACTTGAGGGAGGCATAAGAGTTTCTAGGGATTTGATATTTACATTGGAGGCTTTTAGGTGGGTACCCATTCCCATTGGGAGGCATAAGTGGCCTCCCAAAGATCTTGATATTTTGGCTTTCTTGATAAGCTTTGTATTATTATTGTTTTGTTTTTCCTTTACATGTGTTGTTGTTGTTTTGAATGTGGATGGAATTGTTTGTGAGACTATTTATTAAGTATTGTGGAAGATACTAGTTGCCATGTGTTGAATCATCTTCCATTGTGATGTGGTTGGGGCTCATGGGCCAATGAAAGCGATGGTTTCTCCTCTTCATTGGATGTCTTGGTTGGGTGGAGAGTGTTTTCTCTCCCCCCATTTTGTTGTGAATCAAACAAAATTGAAGGAGCTACTTTGCTTTGAGTTGTGGAGCTTGGAGTGTTGTTGGAGAGTTTGAAATTGTTATCCTTGTAAAGAAATTTATTGTATTCCCACTTAAGTGGATGAAATTGTATTGTTATAGTTCCCTTTAACTACATTCTTGTATTATGGTAGTTTTACCTTATTTACATTTTGTTTATTTCCCACCTTGAGTGGATGGCTTGTAATAATTTTTTGGAAAAGAGTTTACATTCAAATATGTTTATATTCAAAAGAGAAATGAGGATTTGTGTTGAATGAATTGTGAAATGGAAATGAAAGGTTCTTTTAGTGAAGCTAGTTGATGTAATAAAAGGGTGAATTGGAAAATAGTTTGTTACTCTTTTAGTGGAATGACAACCTTCATTTAGTGTGTTGTTCTTGCTCTTGTTTTAGAATATATTAATGGAAATGTTGTTGTAAAATCTCTTGTGGATTGTTAGGAAATTTGTATTATGAAATGTTACATATCATTGTGTTACTTGAAAGGCATGTATTATAAAAGTTAGCCTCTTTATTGTTGATGGAAAGGAACTTAAATTACAATTGATTTTTAATTTTGTCAATAAAGTACTCTAATCACTAAATTCTATCATGTAATTCTCATTTGAAACTTATTGTAAGTTATTACAAATTTTTAAGGGAAAGGAAATGTACTCTCTCTTACCTTCCACGCTATCTTTTTATCAAATTATTAAGATAACAAAATGATAGTGTAAGTAAGCTATATTTCATTTACCACCTTAGATAGTAATATCAATATTTAAAATATTATTAATAATAAATACTTTAGTATTAGAGGGAATATATCAATATAAAAACACATTAGTACATATACATATACATATACACATATATATAATAGAATAAAGTACACATAAAACTATGTATATTAAATAGAGTAAAGTTTAAATAATGTTAAAACTTTCAAATAAAACAAAAAGTGGTAATAAGGCTAAAAAGCCACGGCCATACTTGGCTTTTAATTGTTTTAAGGTGGTTTTAGGCTAAATGGAAATGGTGGGAGGGTGGGGTCAGCTACCCTACCCCCATAATATTTTAATGTTTTGTTTTAATTATTTTCCCACCCAAATATTACTCTACACTAAACAATGCAGCCCCATTACCTTTTAAAACATGCACTTCACATTTTACGGACTGTGTAAAGTGGCGTGCCCTGTACTCCCCTTATTACCACAACCACCACCCCCCACACACACACACACATATATATATATATATATATATATATATATATATATATATATATATATACATATATATACATATATATGTGTATATATATATATATATATATATATATATATATAAGAATAACATTTCTGGTTTCTTTTATTATTATTTCGGGTTTGTAATATTTGAAAATAAGTTAGAAAAAAAAAAAAAACATATATATTCACATTTCCCAAATGAAGATGCAAACCCAATAAAACTACATATCAAAATGGGCAAAACCCACAAGCCCTTTTGGGAAAATCAAAGGAAACTAAGCTAAATAAATTTAAAAATACTTTTAAAACCCTAGGAGAGGGTGCGAACAAAAAAATATATTGGAGCTTGCAATGTCTACCCAAAAGCTTGGGATGGCCTCCAATGGCCTCTCTTCCTCCTTCTCAACCTGCAAAACAAATGGAAAATAATGAGCCAAATGAAATGAGAAAGAATCCTTCATAAGCATGTTTTAGGTTAGTTACCCTTTTTCCTCATCAAGGGTCCTAATTGAATCCATCCAAGGGATGAGATTCATCCATTCAAAAAGTAGGTGGAGAGTGGGTGAATAGAAATTATCCTTTTTAATTTAAATGTTTTAATTCCAAATTATGGGTTGACTTTAAGGGGTTACTTTATGGGGTAGGAATCTGTTCATTATACTAACCCAACTTTTAATAGGGAAGCTTGCTAGTTGTTTCAACATTGTAGAAATGAAATAACCTTGGTATTTAATTTCATTGGCCACTTTTACCCTTGACACCCCATGGGGATATATTCAACTTAGTAGGAATTAATTTATTATTTAAATAAACTTGAGGGAGATAAAACTTTCTTAGTCAAAACAATGTACCAATGCTACTTCTTAGTAGATTTCAAATATTGTGTTATCATGGAATACTATTTTTTTGTATTTTTGTCATTGCCTTAGAGACATTAATGTGGCATCTATCATTTTTGAAAAACTTTGTGGGCACACTTTTCAAAAAAAAATCCTTAATTTTTCCTACTAAACCTAGGTTGTTCTATGGTCTCGTGTGAGTGTTTTAGTAAGGCATTACACTTGGTATCAGAGCCATGGGTTCAAAGATTGGACCCTTGGGCACACCTATAAGACATGAAACATGAACATTTAACCTAGAAAACTACAATGTCTAATAATTTTATAATTTGGAAGACATAGAAAATTGAAACAAGACCTAGAACAATGAACTAACTCTCGCCTTGATCTGTGCAGGAGGCATGGATCAGACAAGGGTATTTTTACATAGACCTAGATATACCACTTCTAGATCAGGCTGTAGTGGCCATTCTACCTCAGATTTTACAGACACTTCAGGATGTCAATGTCATTATACGCGGAGAGCCCTTAGGAGGATGATTTTCTAGACATGACATGGAGTCGTCAGTGGAGGCTCGTGTATCCCCTCGACACAACGAAGAGTATAGGGCAGAGAAATTCCATGTGGAGTCGGTTAGGGAAAATTCACCATAGAGAGGACATGGGAACAAGATCTCGGGACATGTGGATAGGTCTCGAAGCCCTAGACAAAGGGAGGAACATGTAGAGAGACCTAGGGTTCGTCGGACATCAGCTACGAGACCATATTAACGAGATCCCAATGCTATGATCATCTCACTATTTGGGTGATACAGGAGGTTTTTAGGTAGAGGCCTGGTTGGTGAGCTTGAGCGGATGCTTCAAGATTTTCATGTGTATTAGAAACACGAAATCTCATGTTGTGATCCATCTTCTGAGGGATGGAGTAGAGTGCAGTGGAGGACCGAGGACAAGAAGCTCCATTTTGATTCGAGATGGTTACTCTCGGGAGCTCTTTGAGGAGTGGTTCGAGCAGTACTTATCCCGAAGGTTTATTCAACAGCGGATAGAGAAGTTTCACAACCTTCATCAAGCATCTATGACTGTAGCCAAGTATGAGAGTCAATTTATGGATCTACTCCAATATGTTGACTATATACAGGATGATCAATGCAGATTCACACAGTTCATCGGGGACTTGAATTTGGATTTGGGTGGCGTGGTGCGCGTTCACTACCCACAGAAATTAGCCGAGGCCATGGAAAATGCCTATATTGTAGAGGAGACACAAGGGAAGATGCAACGGATAGAGATAGAGTTCGAGCTACATCTAGCATATGCGGGATGACAGATCGAGGGGGTCACTTCCTTCTCCATGTGGCGAGACGAGTTTAGGGCAGGACTTCATTCGGCCACCAAAATAGCCACCTTAGCAATAGTAGTAGCACACACCCACCTACCTTACAGACCTCCTCAAATATTTGATGCACGAGATAAGGTGGAGTATGGGGCCTCCTCTTAGGGGTTCCATCGGGATACGGGGTGCATTAAGAGCTCAGTCAATAGGAGCTCATCGGCGAGAGATCTCCGTAGTTCATAGTCGGATCATCAGGATCTATAGCTTAGACCTCTAGAGGATCAGTATGAGCTACATCCCACTGGAGAGGACCAGGTAGTTGTTATGGTTATGGTGTTACTGGACATCATTGGAGAGATTTCCCATAGAACCCTAGCAACAAGGGTAAGATACAAATCTTAGAGCCTACTATTAGAGATATGGCATAGAGCCATCGGATCTACACAGTGGTCAAGAACTGCCAGGCTGAGCACTAGAGTACCATGATAGAGATGACAGGTAGTATTGGTGGTATTTCTACCTCTATATTATTTTATTTCGGTTCATCTAGATTCTTTTATTGCACCATCCTTAGTAGAGTGTTGCAAGCTGGTGGTGGTTAGGCAAGGTCGTAGTTGGGATGTTGAGATGGCTTCTACAGACAAAATTTCTATAGAATCCATAGTTAACGAGTGTGTAGTGGATTTAGTACCCTTCACCACTACCTCGGATATTTGAATCCTTCCATTAGGATCTTATGGTGTCATTTTGGGCATGGACTAGTTGTCTACACATAGAGCTAGAGTGGATTGTTACCATTAGACCATTACTTGTACTGATGATTTAGGAGTGGAGTTAGTTATAGCAGGGGTTAGGAGGCATGTTTTTATTCACACCATCTATGCTATGTAGCTTAAGCGGTGTGTGAGATGAGGTTTCCATATATATGTTGTTACAGTCAGTGAAAGATCTGAGGATGATTCTAGTGGACCATCCCTTGATGACCATCCCATTCTGAGAGAGTTTACCAATGTTTTTCCTAGGGAGATACCAAGGTTACCTCCCCCACGTGAGATATATTTTCACATATATTTGGTTCCAGGCATAGAGCCTATCTCACAAGCACCTTATCAGATGACTAGTCGTGAGCTATGTGAGCTCAAGTTACAACTTGAGGGCCTTATGGAAAAATGCCTAATCCATCCTAGCGTATCCCTTGGGGTGCACCAGTGATCTTCATGAAGAATAAGGATGGATATTTATGGTTGTGTATTGATTACCGTCAACTGAACAAAGTAATGATCAAGAATCGTTACCCCCTTCTACGCATTGATGATTTATTTGATCAGATGAAGGGGGCCATAATTTTCTCCAAGATAGATATGAAGTCAGGGTATCATCGGTGAGGATTTCAGAGGTAGATATTCATAAGACCACCTTTCGCATGAGATATGGCCACTACGAGTTCACAGTGGTACCTTTTGGTCTAACGAATGCCCCCGCAGTGTTCATGAGCTTGATGAATGGGGTGTTCATGAATTTTCTAGATCACTTCGTGCTCATCTTCCTTGATGACATTCTAATTTACTCACGTACACATGAGGAGCATGAGGAGCACCTTTTCTAGGTTCTTCAGTGTCTTTGTGAGCAGCATCTTTATGGGAACTTGGATAAGTGTCATTTATTTCATAAAGAGGTGCGATTTAGGCCACATCATTTCGGGGAAGGTATCACAGTCGATCCTTCCAATATTCGAGCTATCATGGATTGGCCAATACCCACTAGTGTGACTAAGGTGCACAACTTCATGGGTTTGGATGGATATTATAGGAGATTTGTTTAATACATTTCTTGGATTGCACACCCCATCACTCCCCTTTAGTGGAAAGGGAAGAATTTATTTTGGTCGATAAATGTGAGCTGGACTTCGGGACACTAAAGGAATACCTCACAACAACACCTATTCTTGTAGTACCGGATCTTCTGGGTGAGTTCTTTGTTTACATAGATGCTTCTCGGTAGGACTTGGCGGTGTGTTGATGTAGAAGGATAGAGTTTTTACTTTTGAGTCTTGCAAAATCAAAGATTATAAGCTCAACTATCGACTCATGATCTTGAGCTTAGAGCAGGTAGTTGTAAATGCTTTAGTGCGGTGAAGACACTTCCTTCTTAGCCGAAGATTTACACTTAGGATTGATCACTTGATTTTTCACCACCTCTTCACGTAGCCCAATCTCAATGCTTGTTCGCGGCATTGGATGGAGTTGCTTTGTGAGTATGATATAGAGATAGAGCATGTGAAGGGGAAGGATAACATGGTTATAGATGCTTTGAGTAGATGGAGACATTTGGTTATGGGTAATTCAGTGGGCATATATTTGTGGAGCAGGATTCTGCGCGGCTCCCTCATGACAGTTTCTACCTTGTATCCAAGGTAAAGATTAAGTCTCAAAGACCCATTGAGGGGAGATTTGACGGATTTTCATTAGAGGTAGATGGCCTTCTCAGACAAAGAGGTTGGATATATGTTCCTAGAGATAAATACTTGAGACAAGACATTTTAACAGAGGCTCATCATGCACCTTATTCAGCCCATCCCGTAGTGAAGAATATGCACTCCACTTTGAGAAAGTTGTACCATTGGAGAGGGCTTCAAAGAGACATGGCTTAGTTTGTGTCACACTTTGTTTAGAGTGTCGATGGTGAAGGTCGAGCATCATCATCTAGCTGGCCTTCTTTTTCCTCATGCTATACCGAAGTGGAAGTGGGACACCATTTCCATGGACTTCATAGTTGGGTTACCGATGTCGAGATACCACCACGATGCCATCATGGTCATGGTGGATAAATTGATGAAATTGTCTTATTTTTATAAGATGAAAACTACCTATACAGCTAGTGCAGTGGCACAGGTATAACTTGATGATATTGTCATATTGCACGGGATTATGTAGAAGATCATTTATGACCATGACCCTTTATACACTTTCCATTTATGGACCACCATGCAACATGCTCTCGGGATGAGGATCAACTTCAACACAACATATCACCCTGAGACAGATGGAAAAACTAAGCTAGTAAATCAGATCCTAGAGGACATGCTTATGAGGTACATTATGGATCACCATTCTAGATGGGAGGAGTATCTATACTTGGTGGATTTTTCCTATAATAATAGTTTTCAGAGTTCGATAGGCATGGCTTATTTTGAGGAATTATATGGCAGAGAGTGTAGGACACCTCTTAGTTGGGACAGATTAGAGGATAGGGTTTCCCTTAGGCCATCCTTATTGTAGGATATGGAGGAGCATGTTGTTTTTATCAGACGGATATTACAGGAGGCACAAGATGGTATAAGAAGTATGTATACCAAAGATAGGATAGCGCATAGTTATGAGGTGGGAACGAAGGTGTTTCTTCATGTCAGACCACATAAGATCCCTATCCGTTATGGAAAACGATCTAAGATTGCTCCTAGATTTGTGGGTCCCTTTCGGATCTTGGAGCACATCCACCCCGTGGCCTACCATCTAGTTTTTCAACCTAGCATGTCTCATGTCCATGATGTGTTTCATGTTTTTATGCTTAGGAGATATATTTCTAATCCTTCTCACGTGCTAGATTGGACCGCATTGCAGGTGCAAGATCAAGGGAAGGTGATGGTGGAGCCCATCTATATTATAGAGTGTAGGACCTTTGGCCTTCACGGCAGAGAGATTGACTAGGTTCGGGTCCAGTGGGACAGATATGATGAGACCGCGACTACATGAGATGATGCTACTTTACTACGATTGCAGCTTTCCACACATGTTCCGGTGACTTCCGAAAGGAATTCGACTCTAAGGGGAGGGGATGTAGTACCCACTTCCTTTCGACACCTTTTTGATTATTTATTTCGATACTATCGGCTACACTTATGGATATTGTTGTCACTTTTGTTTAAGCTTGATACTAGATGCTAGATATACTAGAGGGTTGTTGTTTTTATTCATATACGATGCATTTGGATTACTAGAGATATGTTATATTTGATGTTGAGATGTTTTGGACATGGTTATATATATATTTCGACATGTGATATCTTTCGCCACACTTTTTAGGCTTTGATAATTGAAATTATGTTGTGATCATTTTGACATGGATGAAATGTTAGATAGAAATGTCGCTAGAAATTTGTAAATGGTTCATAATTGCATAGATGATATTTATTCGTATATAGATGATTTTAGATTTATATTACCTAATTTGGCATGGATGTTTTAATGCGGTCACGAGGCCGAAGGAGGTATTCTCTGTTTTGCAGGTATATTTATATTCACAACAACATCGAGGGATTAGAGACCAACCACATTGGAATTCTAGATGAATTCAACTCAGTCACCATGGCAACATGTAATTGTGTGTGTGTGTGTTAGAATTATTTGGTTAAGAGAAAATTGTGACCAAGGGGTCATGTTTTGTTTTGTTTTAATTTCCATTTTATTAATGTCGTATGTGTTTGTTTTATTGATGTAATTTACTTGTTTTAATTATTTAGATTTTGTATGCATTTTACCCCTTTATTATTCATGGGTTGTAGTGTCTTAATTAAGCTAATTTAACTTTGTCCTAAACTAATTAAAGATGTGACCAAAAAGGATTTCATTTATTAGAATTGATTTACTATTGAATTTTGTGTTGTGTGTTGAATGCTTGAGTTTTTAGTGTAATACACTCTACCCTTCATGGGAACTCGAAGTTGGCCTCGGAGGCCAAATTTGGAAGCTTGTGGGACAAGTCAAACTTGTCCCACACCTCTTAAATGCCTATGCCAACCCTACCTATGGGTTGGGGGTCAAATTTAGGCCCTATTAGGTGTTTTGGGAAGATAAAAAGGTGAAATGTTAATTGCACTTTCTTTCAAATATTTAATTTTGTCCTTTGGGGGTGTGGGCTTAGTTTGTGTGTGCTAGTATCTTGTCATTCCTGTCACCCACCAATTTATGGTGCATTGGGGTTAAGGTTTGATCAAGTGAGGTAGATTTGAGGATGAGTGATGTGGCATCCTACATGGAGCCACCTCATCCTCCTCCCTTGATTTTCTATTTATTGTTGTTATTTTGCTTGTTTGGGGGTTGCTTGATCATTTTGGACTCTTAAATTTTTGAGAGTTAGAATATTTT
Source organism: Taxus wallichiana var. yunnanensis (assembly GCA_018340775.1). Classification (NCBI taxonomy): domain Eukaryota; kingdom Viridiplantae; phylum Streptophyta; class Pinopsida; order Cupressales; family Taxaceae; genus Taxus; species Taxus wallichiana. Next base: position 408,632,627 of record CM031243.1, on the reverse strand, counting down.
TGGAGTACTTGTGGATTGTTGGAGATTTACGGATGCTTTCTTGGTCTTAAGGAGCTTGGAATCTCATGTTTGGAACAAGCCCTACAATGGAGAGGTAGGAGATTCACCTTGTTAAATTATGTTGTTTATTTTTGTGTTTATATGTTTGTGTTGAATGTTGTTTCCCCTTGGATGGTTTGTTTGGGTATGAGTAGAATGCCTAAGTTTGGAGTAGGAGGAGACTATGGGGAGTTATCTTGTAGGGAGGCATAAGAGATTACTTTTGAGGAGGGATTTTGGGTTGGGTACTCCACCTTGTTTGAGGAAGGCTTGCATTCTTCTTGTTCTTATTTTTAGGGAGGCATAAGAGATTGAGGGAGGCATAAGAGTTTGTATGGTATTTCATATTTACATTGGAGGCTTTTAGGTGGGCACCCTTTCCCATTGGGTGGCATAAGTGGCCTCCCATAGATCTTTCTCTTTTAGCTTTCTTTATAAGCCTTGTGATATTATTGTTTTGTCATTCCTTTGCTTTTGTTGTTGTTTTAAATGTGGATAGAATTGATTGTGAGACTATTTATTAAGTATTTTGGAAGGTAGTAGTTACCATGTGTTGAATCATCTTCCATTGTGATGTGTTTAGGGCTTGGGGGCCAATGAAGAGGATGAGTTATCCTCTTCATTGAATGTCTTGGTTGGGCGGAGAGCATTGTCTCTCCCCCATTTTGTTGTGAATCAAACAAACTTGAAGGAGCTACTTTTCTTGGAGTTGTGGAGCTTGGAGTGTTGTTGGAGACTTTGAGATTGTTATCCTTGTAAAGAAATTTATTATATTCCCACTTAAGTGGAAGAATTTTTATTGTAATAGTGCCCCTTAACTACATTCTTGTATTATGGTAGTTTTACCTTATTTACATTTTGTTTATTTCCCACCTTGAGTGGATGGCTTGTAATAATTTTGTGGAAAAGAGTTTAAATTCAAATATGTTTATATTGAAAAGAGAAAGGAGGATTTGTGTTGAATGAGTTGTGAATTGGAAATGAAAGCTTCTTTTAGTGAAGCTAGTTGGTGTAAGAAAATGATGAATTGGAAAGTGGATTGTTATTATTTTAGTGTAATGACAACCTTCTTTAAGTGTGTTATTCTTGTTCTTGTTTTAGAATATATCAATGGAAATGTTGTTGTAAACTCTCTTGTGGAGTGTTAGGAAATTTTTAGTAAATGTTACATGTCATTGTGTTACTTGAAAGACATGTATTGTAAAAGTTAGTCTCTGTATTGTTGATAGAAAGGAACTTAAATTACAATTGCTTTTTAATTTGGTCAATAAAGTAGTCTAATCACTAAATTCTAGCATGTAATTCTAATTTGAAACTTATTGCAAGTTATTAAAAAATTGTTAAGGGAAAGGAAATGTACTCTCTCTTACCTTCCACGCTATCTTTTTATCAAAATATTAAGATAACAAAATGATAGTGTAAGTAAGTTATATTTCCTTTACCACCTTTGATAGTAATACCAATATAAAAACACATTAGTATATATATATATATATAGAATAAAGTACACATAAAACTATTTATATTAAATAGAATAAATTTTAAGTAAAACTATGTATATTAAATAGAGTAAAGTTTAAATAATGTTAAAACTTTCAAATAACACAAAAAGTGGTAATAAGACTAAAAAGCCACTGCCATACTTGGATTTTAATTGTTTTAAAGTGGTTTTAGGTGAAATGGAAATGGTGGGAGGGGTGGGGTCGGCTACCCCACCCCATAATATTTTAATATTTTGTTTTAATTTTTATCACACCCAAATATTATCCTACACTAAACAATGCAGCCCCCTTAACTTTTAAAACCTTCACTTCACATTGTACACATATTGTGTAAAGTGGTGCGGCTTGTACTCTCCTTATTACGGCGTGCACGCGTGTGTATATATATATATATATATATATATAAGAAAAATATTTCAGGTTTCTTTTATTATAATTTTAAGTTTGTAATATTTGAAAATAAGTAAAATGAAAAAAAAAAATACATATATATTCACATTACCTAAATGAAGATGCAAACCCAATAAAACTACATATCAAAATGGGCAAAACTCACAAGGCCTTTTGGGCAAATCAAAGAAAAATAAGCTAAATAAATTTTAAAAATTCTTTTAAAACCACGGGAGAGGGTGTGAAAATTTTTATATTGGAGCTTGCAATGTCTCCCCAAAAGCTTGGGATGGCCTCCAATGGCCTCTCTTCCTCCTCCTCAACCTGCAAAACAAATGGAAAATAATGAGCTAAATGAAATGAGAAAGAATCCTTCATAAGCATGCTTTAGGGTTAGTTTTCATTTTTCCTCATGAAGGGCCCTGATTGAATCCATCCAAGGGATGAGATTCATCCCTACAAAAAGTAGGTGGAGAGTGGGTGAATAGAAATTCCTCTTTTTAGTTTAAATGTTTTATTCCAAATTATGGGTTGACTTTTAGGGGGTTACTTTATGGGGTAGGGAAGTGTTCATTATCCTAACCCAACTTTTAATAGGGAACCTTGCTAGTTGTTTCAACATTGTAGAAATGAAATAACCTTGGTATTTAATTTCATTGGCCGCTTTTACCCTTGAAACCCCATGGGGGTATATGCAACTTAGTAGGAATTAATTTATTATTTAAATAAATCTTAGGGAGATCAAACTTGCTTAGTCAAAACAATGTACCAATGCTTACTGTAGATTTCAAATATTGTGTTATCATGGAATACTACCTTTTTTTGTATTTGTGTCATCGCCTTAGTGACATTAATGTAGCATTTGTCATTTTCGAAAAAAAATTTGGGCACGCTTTTAAAAAAAAATCCATATTTTTCCTACCGAACCTAGGTTGTTCTTTAGTCTCATGTGAGTGTTTTAACGGGCATTACAATGGGGAGATTACATGTATGGTGGCATAAGTGCTTATTTCATGCTTTGGAAGGATTTGGGTTGGGTGCCCCGGCTTGGACAAGAAATTCTTACATTTCTTGTTTTTTTATGAGGGAGACATAAGAGATAGTAAGGAGGCATAAGAGTTGTGTAGGGGTTTTGAGAGGTATATTATAGGGCTTTAAGGTGGGAACCTATTTCCCATTGGGAGGCATAAGTGACCTCCCCATAGATTCTTGCTCCTTTGGCTTTACATTTTGAAGCCTTGTATATTTTTTTGGTTTTCTTCTTGTGATTGTAGTTTGAGTTTATTTTGTTTTGGTATGGTTGTGAAATACTTATATTGTGATGTGGAAGCTTATTTTTTGCCATGATTTGGATCCATGTTTCATTGCATTGTGGTTGGGGCTCGGGGGCCAATGAGGAGGATAGCTTCTTCTCCTCATTGGATTATTGGTTGGGTGGAGAGTGTTGCCTCTCCCCATTTTTGTTGTTGATCAAGTGAAGCATGGTGGAGCTCTCTTTGGTGATGTGAAACTTGGAGCATTGTTGGTGTCCATAAGAAATCCTTCCTTGTGAGAAAATATTCTTGTTATTCCCACTTAAGGTGGAAGATTTGTAATATTGTATTTTTTAAAGAAAAGTTGCATTGTAAGTCGTATTTTCTCCTCAAATTGTAGTATGTTAAGAAATGAATCAATGGAAAACATGTTTAAAGTTTTAGTTAAAAATTTTATTATGAGAAAGTAAGTTCTTGCATTAAAAATTAATGAGCTATGCTCAAGGAAAAGAAAGTTCATTATGATTGTTGAAGTTATGATATTGTGAAAAGAGAAGAAAGAATATAGAAATTGTAAAATAATAATAGTGCATGGCTTGGAAACCTTGAATGTGGAACAAAGTGTTAATAGTTATTTTAACAAATGGTGGTAGTGGAAATGGAAATATGATAAAATTCTAAGTAAATTATTATGTTGAAATGTTGTGAATTTGGTAGTAAGGAAAAACAACAACATTAGAAGTAGATTTAGTTTCTTTTCTACTTTTGGATTTGAAAGAAAATTTTGTTGCACAAAATAAAAATGATTCTTGTAGTTGTTATTACTATTGAAATAAGAAATGCTTAAAAATGAGTTATTTGACTATGGATTGAATAGATGCAATAAATCTTGCAAATGGAAACTTTAGGCACATAAAACTAAGTTCAGAATGACCTTTAAAACCCTCTAGTGACTTTTGATTTTTGAAAAATCTCATATTTGAAGGTTCTTTTCTTAAGGAACGGATTGCCGCTCAAGAAAGGCGGTGGTTCATGAATCATCACCCAGGTAGGATGGCAGTCCCGGGACTTCCGCCTACCTTGGGCGATGGTTCTGTCACTAACTGCGGAAAACGTAAATCCATGCCTATACAAATTATAACTTGGTCAAAACAAAAATTTAAGCTTGCAAAAATTAAGAGGAAACCTCCAGCAAACAAATAATAGTTAAAATTCATTGTTCAAGCAAGTAAAACTTCAAATGGATAATTAAAAAGTGTTAAATATGTTATTTATTAATGTAGGTAGGTTTTACGCCAAATAGAGAACTCAAAATAAAAATAACATGTAATAACTCCATATTTGAAGTGGAAACCCCTTCTATCTTGGAATTAAATTAATTACAATGATAAATCTACAACCTAGACTAAAACTAAGCTTGATTTTGTAAATTCCTCCATATTTTCTTCCTTCCTTGCTCCCATGGCTTCCATTGCTCCAACCTACAAATTAAGACAAAGAAAATAGACCAAATGAGGAGACTAGGGTAAAGAAAAGGAATTAATAGAAATTCATAAGGATTTTTAGGGTTAGTTTGGAACCCTAAGATCTAGTGGCCACAATTGATTTGATCCAAGGATTGAGGATCAACCCTATAATTGCTTGTTAGGAATGAATTTTATAGATGTTTTAATTAAAATTAAAGGTATGTGTAAATGGGTGAATGGGGCCATTTAATTACCTTGGTGTGCAAAGTCATTATTTAGTTCTAGTATGTTTTAGAAAATTAATGAAATGGACATTAAAGCTATTAGGATAATGAAACTAAAATAACTAAGTATAAGGTTAATCATTTTGGGTTTGAATATTAATTAAAGAGGAGAAAACATTTAACCAAGTAGATTATTATGGCACCTTCCTAGTTATTTTTAATTTAATCGACCTTAGAGATAAATTAAGAATATTTAATCATTTAACTTAGACCTGGTCCATCCTTTGTAAAGTAGAGATTATTGGTGAAAATATAATTTAACGTACACTAGGGGTTGACACCCTTGTAACCTTTTAACTTAAAACAAAAAAAAAATTGCCACAACTTTTGGGATAAGTGTTTAAGATTTTAATTTGTTCTAGAATGTTGTTTTTGCATGCGTTACACCATGCTCCTTTATTATCCTTCTTAATATATTATTCTTCTTGTTTAGGGTGATAATATTCTGCTTCAAATAAACTTCCACATTTAAACTTTTCCTTGCACTTTTCAAATGCACATCAAACATTGTTGCCTCATTTTTCAAATTTTGGTACTTCGATTTCATTTGAAAATACAAAAATAATTTTAAAAAATTGCAAAAATTGTAAATCATATTTGAAAATTTAATAGGAGTTAATAAGGCTAAAATTTAATATTTCAAAATTTAATAAGACTTTCAAATGCCTTATCCCTTTCCACATTTCCAATAACTACAAGACCATTGTCTCTTGGCCACATATTGTGGTTGGCTTATGCTTCTACATTTAAATTCTCAATTTTGTTAAACATTATATCCAACACATCATCATCATAATCATTTGTAAAGGATATAGGAAAAGATACAACTTGATTCAACAAAATATAAAGCTTTGTTGGCTCATTTTGCACTAAAGAATACAATATATGTCTTTGGGAGTGGTTTTTAAATCGAGAATTTATTTCTTTAATCATAAATTTATCCCTAAACTCCCACAATCTTAATTTTTCAATATCATTGAATAAAATATCATTAACATTGGCTTGAAAATTGTCACTAAAAGACTATCAAGTGCAAAATTGGTTTTTTTATCATCATTTAAGGAAATTTCTACTAGAGAAGGTGTATTTGATCTTTCTTCTCTTGTTGGAGAAGGCTACCTTGTCCCATGAATCATATCTTGGGGATTGAAATTTCCATGGGCCTCAACCCCACTTTCAATCCCTAGATATTCCTCATCCAAGTCAAGTTTATTCATTAGAGAAACACCCCATGAACTAGGAAGATTTCCCCAAAAAAATTAGGAAATTCATCTATGAAATTAAGAGTTTCCCTGCTTGAAGCTAGAGCAATAAATAAAATATGTTTTTCACTGCCCTAGTATTGAAATTTTGTTGAAGAAGTGGTGGCTATGGTATCTTCTTCCTCATATTAGAAGAAGTATTTTGAATTGGAGGAACTACAACAACAAATTATAAATAACATGAGAAAATTCAAATGATAAACATAATAATAATGAAATAATAATAAATATAACATTATATCATTTATGATTTAAAAAATTACTTAGTTGTGTGGATTGAATCTGAGGAGTAGATGGGGCTTGTTGCAGTTGTTGTGTTTGTTGTAGAGAAGTAGTATGAAAATATTGGGAGTGGTATTGGTAGGTGTGATCTAAAACGTAATTAATCATTAAAAATTTATCATATTCTTTTTAAAAAATATAGCAAAAAAAATACAACTTAAATGAGATTCATACCTAGAGCTTGAGAGTGAGGTAACGAAGATATTTCTAGATCCTGTGTTTGATCAAATTCATATACAATTTTTGTTGGGATACCATGAGCCCAATGATATAATCATGTGCTACTTTGGAGGTTTTTGCAGCAAAGGAATATAAACAAGTTATAAATGTTTAATGTATATATGAAATTACATTTATTTTCAAACATATTGAAATATATAAATCACAAATGCTCGCAATGGATGGTGTCTTTGGATGTGTCAATTTGAGGAGTTAAGGAAATCCTCATCCATTTCACTTGATAAGTGCTTATTTTTTGAGTGGTGTCCTTGGTGTGTTGATCGTCCTGAAAGATTAACCTAATCTCTATAATCTTGTGGGAAATGACCTATGATAGTAGCATCTCTTCGTGATGCAACAACAACAACTATTCTGTCTTATAATTCAATAGTAAACAAACTATTAATCCCAAATATAATATATAAATATTAAGAAAATTAAGGATAATAATTAAAAAGAAAATAATAAAAAATTGGGACTCACCTCATGCTCTTGAATTGTTAAAGACAAAGGTGATAGATTTACATGCTAAGAAGTTGAAGGAGTGGTGCCACATAAATTATAGAGAGATTCATAATATAAACCAATTTTTTTTTGTTAAATGAATATTAACGTTTTCATTTAGATTAATATTAGCCAGGTCATTTCTTTTCCTGGAGAATAAGAAACTGCACCAATCATAATTTTTCCCACTTAGGGTGTGAACGATATAAGCATATGCCCATGAATAAATACCATATATCGACCTTGTAATATAATTCTTTCCTAAAAAAATTACACCACGACCTACACAAATTGGTGAATGAAATCCTTGAGTTGAATTCCCCTTTTCTAATGCTTTAGGGAAGTTGTAAATGTAAGGATACAAAAATTTTATTAATATTCAATAAAAAAACACAATCAAAATTAGTAAAATTTAAAACACAAAATCAAAATCAAAATGATGTAAATAGAAATAAACTTACTAGTAGTTGCAATTGCATCAATAGAAAATTCATAGTGAGACTCCAAATACTTGCAATCTTCATCGAGTTAAAATAGCCTTTGTCGGATATAATCCACATCTCTCTGTGTGTAGTCCATTAGAAGATCAATATCTTCGGTGACGTTCCAAATGATTGTGTGTGAGATGGGAGTTGAATATGAAAGGTAAAAGTGGAAGTTTCATAGTTGGCTAGAAGGTTGTTAAGTGTTTTCGTGTCTATATAAAATTGGGGCATATACACTAGCCCTATGAAACTAGCCACTTCAATCCATTGGGAAAAATAATTGGGATCTTGCAAGAACATTTATGGTTACGAGAAAGACAATGATCTTAAATGAAAACTTATAGATATTAGCTATTGATGCAGCTAGGCTATTGGGTTGGATGAAAATGGACTTCCTTCTTGGCATTTTTGCAATAACTGTAATAATTATTTCTTCCATTTTGGAGATTTCCTTTCTTCCTGTTTGGAGTTTGGAGAATTGGAGATGACCTCGGCCTTCCTTCCTAATACCTATGTGGAATCTATAGATTACCTTTTTGTTTGAAGATGTCCTTTGAAAGGTTGTTTTTTTGTTTGCTAAGGCTATTTTCTCATTCGCGTAAAGTAAAAATGACTAAAATTTCCATCTATATATAGAAAAATTATAAATTTGGTACTTGAATGGAAGCATGGGAAATGCGACCAGCCAACCGCATTGTTCATGTTATCATTTGACAACTTGTGGTATCTTGTTGGCGATAGCATTTCTAATGCTACCAACCGGAAGCATCTCCAATGATATCGACCAACAGCATATCTAATGCTACTAACTTGTAGCTCATCTCTAATGTTAGTGGTCAATAGCATCCTTGATGCTTGTCATCCATCGGTTTATCTAATGTTACCTTCCTCGGTAGCATGGTTGATGCTACCACCTAATAGCATCTTCAATGCCACTTTGGTGCCGTAGCATGGTGATGCTACCATCTGGTGGCATCTATAATGCTACCGGTCGGTAGTGTGGAAATCACTACTAGATGGTAGCATGCCCAATGCTCCCACTGGTAGTAGGCATTAGCATGTAGAAATATGTTACTTCTTCCGCAACAACCTTTTTGAAAATGATGTGAAAAAATCACCTTCCCAATGAAATAAATTTTCTTGTGATTCGCCATACCTTTGAAATTGGTTTTTTTTCAAAATTCACCAAATACTTTCTACAGTGTATTTTAGGGACCCTTAAAACTTTCCCTGAAAAAATCCCTTGCATGATTCTTCTCAATTGCATTTATTTTTGCATCCATGGTTTGTGCCCAATTTTCATCTTTAATTTCCTCTTCAAATTAAATAGGATTATCTATTTCTGGAAAAAAAAAAAAAAAAAAAAAAAAAGTCATAAATATGCTTACCTTCATTCTAATCATATAATTCTATCAAATTCTTGTCAAATGCCTTCTTAGACTTGCCGATGGTGGACTTGATCTGTTGCTAGAGGGATATTGTATGGAATTTGCACTTGATGGTCCTACATCTTGAATGTTAGTTGAAGATATTGCTTCCGGTACTCCTCTTTCCATTTGTGGTTGAATTTAAGAATCTACTAGTAGAATGTGTGAGGATCTCATTATACTTGATTTAGGTGTATCTTTTTACCACCTTGTGATATTTCCCACATGTGGAAGGAGGTACTTGAGCAGGATTACCTATTGGATCAATTCTTTAGTTTCTTCTTGTGGTAGATTTGTTAAAATACTCTTCCATACCATGTTTCTTCTTCTATGATTTGAACATCTCTGCTAATAATTACCTTTCTTGGGATTGGATTATATATCTTGTAAGATTAAGTGTCCTCAATATATCCTAAAAGGATATGTTATTATCCTTTATCATCTATTTTTATTCTTAATGCATTTGGTACATGTACATATGCCACATGTCCAATCACTCTCATGTAAGTAACATTGTGTTTCTTCCACTCCATCCATCTTGTGAAATCAATTTTTCACTCTATGTTAAACATCTAGTCATAATGTATACTACAATTTCTATAACCTCTTCCCAAAACTTGTTTGATAAATGTTCGGCCGTTAACATGCTCCTAGCCGTCCTTGATAATCATATTATTTCTTTCTACCACACCATTATATAGGCGTGTATACTCGCGTTGAATTTCATGTGGATTCTATTTTCCTTATAGAAATTTAGGATTTCATTTGAAATATTTTCCACCTTTGTTTGTCTCAAAATTATTCATATAATGCCCGATTTTCTTCTCTATTAGGGCCTTGAAGAGGTGGAAATAGATAAGATTTTCAGATTTTTGTTTTAGAAATTACACCCACATCCTCCTACTATATTCATTAGTAAATTTTATGAAATATGTCCACATACCAAATTACGGTGTTTGTATCTTTTCACACAAATTAAAATATACAAGATGTCTAGTATGCATTTGTAGTTATAGACTTTGCAGATAGGAATAATTCTCTATGTTTCTTTCCTAAAATATACCCTTCACATACTTTTTAGGATTTTCAATTAATGGTAAGCCTTTTAACCCCACATATTAAATTTAATAATTTGAAAATTAAATTGCCTAATCGATGATACCACACCCAATTTTCATCTTTCATGTCCGATGGGAAAGCTACCTAAATAATCATTATATGTGGAACTTGAAATGGACGGAAATGAGATGTAAGGGGGTATCACCTGGAAAAATTAATATCTAGAACTTGTGGTTGAGTTAGGAAAAATTGTTTTGATTTTTTTTTCTAGAGGTGTCTCTATAGCAAAATCTTGAAATCTCCAGAGTTTATTAAAATTTGACAAAATTCTAAATTTAACGAGATGCCACTAGGGTAACTACTTGGTTGTCCTAATTAGGAAATTTGTAAGTTTTTCATTTCATAAGTTTGTGCTTGGGAGAGATCCTTTAAGGATTTTAATTGCAATATTTGTGAATTAGCCTCCATATGTGGAGGTGTCACTATAGAACATCTATATGAGGGAATCCTTATTTATCGTTGACCAAAATTAATTAATGATTTTATGTTCTTTGAAACATCTAGCTGGGCATGACCTTAATTCGAACGTGCTAAACTTGTGGTCTTAAAATTTTTGCTTGTGCAGATTGTATAATTTTGGCACACATTGATGTGTGGAGGACATCGTTCTAGTGATGTTTGGTGGGGATGGTTGATCAGTATTTGACACACACTTCTCTTTTAAACATACCACCTTTACATTGGAGTTCAGTGGCATAAGGGATGTTATGGATCAAATTTGAAGTCGTCAATGACCTTCAAACATTTTTCCCCCTTGTCATGGAAGGGGGATTAAAAATTTACACTTCAAAAGAAAATTAAAATTTAAAATTACACTTCATAAGACATTAAATTATTATAAATTTTTTATTAGAAGGGTTAACTAAGAAAATCACTTGTCATGTAAATTCCATGGTAAGTTAATATTTATAATTTGTTAATCTAATTTTATTATATAAAATATTAAATAATAATTAGAGCAACAAGATTCATGTTTACTAGCTTTCTATTTTGTATATTAAAAAAACTTCATTCACTTCACACAAATAATGCAAAAATCACTATAAAATAAACAATTACCTTACTCTTTCTATTTTGAAAATAGTCTCTTTTATTTTTAGCTAGCTTGTAAATGATGTTTAGAAATTGGTGGTTTATTATTCAATGCCCTTATTTATTACTTGTTTCTATAAATGTTTGGTTACGGAATCCAAAACTTTATGCATGAGTGAGCATTTTTATAAGAAACAAGTCAAATCCTAGCGAGTTTTGTTGTTCAAAATATTTTCAATGTAAATGTGTTGGCCAAGACAGTTTTTGATATAAAAATGAATGTATTTTTAAATTTTGGAGCAACTTGCTACGCAATGTATAAATTTTTAAATACATGTGTATTTTACACATTAGCACCACAAGTATGCCATTTTTTTTTTCTCAATAGTAAATTGTTATTACTTCTTGTCTCTACAATATTTCAGGTGCAATAATATATTACTTATGTTTTTTAAGAAGTTATTATTGATTCAATGTATAACATTCTAATATATTTATAAAAAATATTTTCAATAACCTTGTACTTCTTAAATTATATGTTTTAACAAATAATTGAGAGGCAAGGCCTTTATTCTACAAAAATGTTCTATTTGTTGTCTTAGGAAGTTACAATCTAGTTTGAGAACAATAATCTTTAAATTGGAGATTTCTCAAAGTCTCCTTCATACCCATGTTATTTATCGGTTAAGATAAATTTAGTCGAGAATGAAATGATTTGAAAGATGTGGCACTATGATTACTTAAATTGGTGAGCCTAAGGTTCATGTCTCATGCTAAAATTTTGTTTTTTTCTACGACCAACTTATAAATTTGTTACAAGGATTTGTCAAACTTATAACTTGTGTAATTAATTTTTTTGAATCTTTATTATTTAATTTAAATAAATTTTTACATTATTATTAGACATATATTTAATAATTTTCACCTTTTTCATATTTATTTTATTTAAATTAATTAGATATATATTGAAAAGAAATTAACATTTTCATTTTTCTATTGAAGAGTAATGTGTTGTTTAATATGTCATTTATGAAGGGTAAAGCTTAATCTAACCAATCAAATTAAAATATGGGGAGTCCTTCATATTTGATCTTTGATGAAAAGTAATAGTTAATTTTGACCACAATTCAAACTTTACTTGTGGGATTTGACTAAAGTTAGATGCATATTTGGAAGTGAGGTAGGTGTGATCAAGTGAAATTAGAATGAAAATTTTCAGTAGAGTTTAAGGATTTGAGAGGTCTTGCTTCGATGACATCATGAAGTGGATTTTTTAATGTGGTTTTGATGACATAACTTGGAGTTTGGAGTCTCAATTAAGTGAGAGGTGAGTGTAGAAAATGATTAAAATTTGAACATTATTTTTGGCAGAGGAAGATCTCATTGGAAAAATATTTTGGAGTGGAATTTGACCATAGTTTGCGGTATGGTTTTAGTCAACATAATATATCTTTTTGGAGCGGGATGTTGGGGACAATCAAGTGATTTTTGGGCATGATTTTGGACAATGTAAAATATCACTAGAGTGGGATTTTGGGGGAATAGAAGTATTATTAGGGATTCACCATGACATCTAATTATGGGTACTTGGAATACTCGCTACACTGCGAGTTCTTGAGTTGAATTTTCTTATAAGTCTGGATTAATACTCAATGAAATCACACGAGTTATTTTTCATTTGAAAATTTTCAATTAGAAGGTTTCCTAGATAATGATCAACAATAAAAATTCATTATATTTAAAATATACTCCGTAACTTTTATGTACTAAGTATCTCACACTCATCAAATTATCTTGAACTAACACATAATAAACATATGACATAGAATTTTTCTCCCCTTTGTTTAGTTAGAATATTGTCACTCCATTTTCTCATTAGAGACATTATAGTATCATTGATTGAATTTACATCAAACTTTCTTGACTTGCCTAAACTAGAAAACATTTTAATTTTTTTAGTCATGTGGTTCTTCTGACCAAAGTCTAGAAGCCAAACACCTTGTGTGTAATGCCCACAAATTTCTTGCACCGAACCCAAGACAACCCAACAATTAGATTTGAAAATTTACCGAATAATTTTTTTATTAAAACCGTTCTGACAGGGGTAACCTTGAACTAGGCTTACTTTATTTCTCGCATTATTTTATTTGTTTTGATTATCATTGAAGTAATATTATTTAATTCCTAGATTGGCATAGAATCCCCTTGGTACAATCTTTATTTAATTTAGTAACATATCTCTAAATTCATTTAATAATTTACCATTCTAAGGCTAAGTCTCAATTTACAAGAGTAAATTTAAGTTAAATACAAACAAATTTCATCCCTAAGTTAAATGTTTTCTAGTTACCCTTGAATAAATTTGATTTAATTAATTACAAGAGTCAAGGGATTTTTATTTTAAAAGTCACCAACTAAACATTAAGGTCACAAATTAACTTACCTCCTAACACCCCTTAAGAGGCCCCATTCACAAGCTACACATACATTTCATTTAAAACATATTCCCACCTATTTCTCACCTAACTTTTGTAGGGATGAATCACAACCCTTAGATGGATTCAATGAGGGCCTAGGATCTTAGGGATTTCACACTAACCCTAATCATCTCTATGGAGTGTTCTTATTCATTCCTTTTACTTATTTTCTCATTTTTATTTTGCATGTCTTTGGGAGAGCGAGAAGAGGAAGAGCCATGAGAGCAAGAAGAGCAACCATGAAAAAAATTCATGGTTTTAGTTGTAAAGATTTCACTATTGTAATATTTCCCATTTGTTTAATGTAGAGATCCTACAATGGATCTGTTTTGTTATTTAATGAAAACATTTTATTTTTTTGAGTTCAACAATTGGGAAAACCCCATTTCCTTTAATCTAAGAATTTTACACATTGGATGCCATAAAAATAAGATTGGAGAGTTTAAAAATTAATTTCAATTTTTTTTAGTTCTATAAGTTACCTTTTAATGGTTTTAGGCTTAGATTTTATTAAATTTTAAATCTAGATTTCTAGAACAGACGCAATTTTATTTTTCCGTCGAAAGTCACGAAACCACCGCCCTACGCAGCAGGTTGGCGATCCTATGACCACCGCCTGCGCCCGGGAGGCAATTCATAGATCGCCGCTCTGTGTTGGGAAGTGGTTCTAAAGCCGCCGCTCTAGACAGGGAAACTATTCTATTAATCAAAATGAACCTTCCAAACATGCATTTTTTTAATAGTTCTTCTACTTAAGTTGGTTTTTAAAGCAATAATAAATTGAACATATGTGTCTTAAATTCATGAGTTGCTAGATTGATAACATTTTTAGTTTCATACTCAAATTACATAACATTAACTCATTCTCTATTCTTTCCTTCAATATAACAAGAAATGTAACCATAATTTCACTATTTTCACTATGTTTTATTTTCAATAGAAACAAGCAACCATTTACTTTCATTCACAATAACTAAATGGCAATCCATTTTAAGCAACAATTATATTTTCAACATGATCATCAATCTTTTAAAAATGAAATAAATCACACTTTAGAGATAATAAAATAAACTTAGGTTGGAAGAAATTTATTTCCATTTCAATCCCATTTCAAAGTTTCTACTTCATTTAACAATGCAAGATTTGGTGGTTTTCTTTTACAAGCACTAACACATTTAAAATGCAATTTTTTTCCTTTTGACATTCTTAGTAGATTTTACAAGTTGAAGGGTTTTTAAGTAACAAATGTAGCTTTCATTTCGTATTTTCCCATACACATATATTTGAAAACTTGATACAAATCAGCCATTTTACAACACATTTACAAGAGATTGAAATTATTTAAAAAGCAAGTTACAAGCCCTCCATTCAAATGGAGAAAATGGAGACAAGCACGAGATGGATAACCCTTCTAAGAGACTGGAGGCCTTAGAGGCTGAGATAAAAATGCTAAAGGATGAGGTCAAAAACCTAGCTAAGCAAAAGGTAAGAAAAGCATGGAGGAAGAAGGGAGCATTGACAATAGTCGGATTGAAGACATATACAAAAAGCTGACCTCCTTGGACTCCCGCCTGGGAAGGCTAAGACTAGGCATGATGACAACATTTACGCCTTTAGGGCCATTGAGGAGTTCATCGTGGGACATGCCAAAGTGTTTCCAACCTCGGCGGTGTCCCTACTGCACTTTGGGGCAATGAAAAGAGAGCAAAAGGACCATCGAGGAGCTCGATAAGACGGATGCTTGCCCACATGACCGCTTTGGGTATGTTTCATGATTGGAAAAAGTCAAGATCGGTGTTGATCAAGCAGCCAAGAAGTAGTCCTGCATGCTTCTACTACTCTCTTTTGTTATTCTTACTGTTTCTTGGCTGTCGGGTTACTATTTTTTTGCTGTTGTTTTGCTGTTAAGTCTCGCTTGTGTAGCTGTTTCTGGGCTACGTTGAATTTCATTGTACTACTTGGACTTGGTTAGTCCTGCTATGCTTCTCACTCTTATTCCGGCTTAAAGGCCTTATTTTGTATTCAAGGGTATAGTCCCTTTCAAAAAACTATTTGCCAATATTAAAAAAATATGGTAAATTTTATTTTACAAAGAGGATATCTTCTCCATTTCTTCAAGGTGCTACAGATACCAAATATTCACTTCATCTCTACCATCTTCCCAAATTCCAAACACAACAACCAAAATAGGGGAGTAGGCAACACTCTCCACCCAACCAATAATCCAATGAGGAAGAGAAGCCTTCTTCCTCATTGGCCCCCGAGCAACAATAATGAAGAAATGAGGGGTATAAGACAACCATTGGAAACTTAATATGGCTTCCAAAATCACATTCAATCAGGACATTCACACAATAACCACAATACAAAAATAACAATAAAACAAGAAAGTTCCCAAGCACAAAGGCTCCAACTCAAGCCAAGAAGAGAAAGGAACATGGGGAATCTACTTATGCCTCCCAAGGGTTTGGGTTCCCACCTTAAAACCTCCAAGAACTCAATAAAAACCCACAAAAATCTTATGCCTCCCTCCAAGAAAACAAATCTTATGCCTCCCTCAAAGAAAAACAACTCTTATGCCTCCCTCACTCTTATGCCTCCCACAATAAAACAAGATAATCAAAAATTTAACTTATCACAAGGTGGGACACCCCAACCCAAATCCCTCCTAAAATTCCCAATAAAAAATCTTATTCCTCCCTCAAAAATATCCCCATTTCCATTTTCTCCTACACAACCTAAAGGTCATTCTACTTCCAAAATCACAAACAAGCAACATACCCATTTACAAAAAAATGCACAACAAAATAGCAAAAGAAACATGGGTGAAGACCCTACCTTGCCATTGCAAGAGTTTCCAATCCACAAGAAAGTTCCAACCTTTCCAAGTCCAAGCAATCACAAGCTATCTCCAACTCCAACAAGCACTCCAAAATCAAGCACCTCCAAAATGCAAGAGACCAAAAATAAAACAAGTAACCCCCAAATCCTCAAACAAATTAGAATAAATAGAAAAGAGAGGAGAGAGAGGTGATGTGGCTCCATGTAGGATGCCACATCATTTCTCCTCCATTCCACATCACAAGGTCAAACCCAATCTCCAAAGCACAATAAATTGGTGGTTGAGGGAATGAAAACCCTCTTACACACTCAAACCCAAACCCACACCCCTAAAGGACACAATTAAAAATCTTGTAAGAAAAGTGCAATTAATTGCTCTTTTTATCCATTAAAACACACAAAAAGGCCTAAAATAAGCCCCTCACATCATAGGCATATTGGGTGGGTGACTTTAAGAGGTGTGGGACAAGCTTAACTTGTCCCACAAGCCTCCAAAATGGCTTGAAAGTCAAAATCTGAAATTTGCATGCAAGGTTGAGTGCACAACACTCAAAAGTAATTAAATTCTTTCAAATCCAACACAAACCAAGAATACCAACTCACATTAATTACCCCCTTTTGTCACATCCTAAATTACACTAATTAATCAATTCTAATTAACTTAAATGGAGTACTTAACAACAATAATAAAAGTGACTCACAATACTAACAAAAATACAATTACTCACAAATAAATAAAACCAAAAAGGAAAACCATAATTTACCCAAGGTCACATTTGAGGCCACCCCCCAATGGGGACCTCCTAACAATCTAACAACAATAACATCATACATTTACACTAGTTTCCAAGGTGACCTGTTGTCGATACCCCAAATTCCTTCATTGTTGGTCTCTTATCCCCTTTTGTTTGTTGTGTTTACAAGCCCACAAAATTCAAAACAATACGTTTCTAGCCTCGTGGCCATATTAACGACATCGAGATAATAAAATACACACATATACATATCAATTCACATCATCAATATCATAACTAAACCATCGTTAAAATTAAGTAATTCACCAACTGTTCACAATTCTAACTATTTTGATTTTATCAATTAGCAATAAGATCACAAAACCAACTAAATCATCCAAAACATCTATATATCAAATTGAATGTGTCGACACTAGAAACTCAAGATCATCAAATACTAATATGTTAATCCATGCATCTAATCCATCCTGTAAATCACATCATGTCATATATCTAAAACATCCATATTGTCTATCAAATAAGCTAGTCAAATATAAAAATGTCTATCTATAAATGTCTAAATTAATATGATAATAATTTCTATGGATCTAATCCAAAATAAGAAAAATCAGAGTAATATCAATGTCAAAGAGAAGTGGGCACTACATCCCCCTACCCTTAGACTTGACTTCCTCCTGTAATTAATAAGAACAAAAGTGGGAACTGTTCTCTCAAGGGTGTTGCATCCTCCCACGTAGTTGGTGTCTCATCCTATCGATCCAACTGGACTTGAATCTGATCAATATCTCTTCCTCTAAGGCATACGGTCCTACACTCTAAAAAATAGATAGGCTCCACCACCATCTTCCCCTGATCTTGCATCTGCAATGCACTCCAATCCAATACATGAGAAGGATCTTGAATGTACCTCCTAAGCACATAAACATGAAATATATTGTGGATGCGAGACAAGCTAGGTGACAATGGTAGATGATAGGCTCAAGATATCAAAAGGACCCAAAAATCTAGGAGCAATCTAAGAGCCTTTTCTGTAACAGATAGGGATCTTATGTGGTCTCACATGAAGAAACACCTTTTTGCCCACCTCATAACTTCGATCTGTTCTCCATTGATCTATATATTTCTTTATTCTTTCCCCCGAGCCTCCTGTAATCTTTTTCAAATCATAATAACATGTTGATCCATATACTTGAAATAAATTCAGCCTCGAGAGAAACCCTATCCTCCAACATGTTCTAACTTAGTGATGTCCTGTACTCCTTACCATATATTGCTTGAAATGGATCCATACCAATTGAACTCTAGAAAATATCTTTGTAGGAAAAATCCACTAGGTATAAGTACTCCTCCCACCTTGACTGATGTTCCATGGCGTACATCCAAAGCATGTCCTCTAAAACATAATTCACCTACTCCATCTATCCATCAATCTTTGGATGATATGTTGTAATGAATTTGATACTCATCCCAAGGGCATGTTGCATGGTAGTCTATAAATGAGAGGTGTATAAGGGATTGCGGTCACAAATAATCTTCCAAAAAATCACATGTAGTATCACAATATATTCTCGGTATACTCGTGTCACTACACTAGTTGTAAAGGTGGTATTCATCAAAGAAAAATGAGCCACTTTTGTCAATCTATCCCCTATGTCCATGATAGCATCATGGTGATATGTTGACATCGGTAGATCTACTATGAAATCCATAGAAATGGTTTCCCATTTCCACTCCAATATATCATGCAAATAGAGAAGGCAAGCTCAATGTTGATGCTCGGCCTTCACCCTCTGACACTCTAAACAATATGACACAAAATGAGCTACATCTCTCCAAAGACCTCTCCAATGGTACAACTACCTCAAGGTGGCGTGCATCTTCTTCACCCTTGGATGGGATGAATAAGGTGCACAATGAGCCTCTATCAAGATATCTTGTCTCAAACCTCCATCCCTAGGTACATAGATCTAGAATATGTGTCTAAGAATTCTATCCAACTCTAATGAAATTCCATCAAACTTCCCTTCAATGGGTCTATGAGACTCGATTCTGCTCTAGTTTGTCGGGTAGAAGTTGTCATGTGGAAGTTGTCGCAAAATCCTTCTCTACAAGTATGTACCCATTGAAGTAGCCATAACCAAATGTCTTCGTCTACTCAAAGTGTCAGAAACAACATTCTTAGTCCCCTTCATGTGCTCTATCTCCATGTTGTATTCTACAAAGAAACTCCATCCAACACCGCCGACAAGCATTGAGATCGAGAATGCATGAAGAGGTGATGAAGACTCAAGTGAGCAGTCCTAAGAATGAATCTCCTGCCTAAAAGGAAATTTCTCCATCAAACCAAAGCATGCACAACTTTTGTAAGATCAAGATCATGAGTTGGATAATTGAGCTCATAATCCTTGAGTTTTGAGACTAAAAGGTTACTACATGGCCCTCCTACATCAAAACACCTCCTAATCTTGACAAAGAAGCATCCATGCAAACAAAGAACTCTCCCTATGGGTCTAGCACTGCAAGAATCGGTGTTTTCATAAGGAATTCCTTCATTATACTCAAGGCTTATTCACATCCATCGGAAAAAAACAAACTTCTTCCCTTTGCGCAGAAAGGAAAGTGATGGTGTTCGAAATTTGATAAAATTATTGAACAAATCTCCTATAATATCCTTCCAACCCCATGGAACTACATACCTTGGTCACATTGGTTAGTGCAGACCAATCCATAATAGCTTTAATCTTGGAAGAATTAACTGTGATACCTTCCCAAAAATGGTGTGACCCAAGTACTAAACCTATGTCTAGAAAAAGGCACACTTCTCTAGGTTCTCAAATAGTTGTCACTCACAAAGATATCATAGAACTTATCGAAGGTGCTCCTCGTGCTCCTCACACGTATGTGAGTATATCAAAACGTCATCAAGAAACACGAGAAAAATGCAATCCCTAAACATCCTAAACACCCCATTCATCAAACTCATGAATAGTACAGGGGCATTCGTTAGACCAAAAGGTACCACCGTGAACTCAGAGTGGCCATATCTCATGTGGAAATCTATCTTCTGGATACCTTCTTGCATAATCCTCAACTGATGGGAGCCTGACTTAAGATATATCTTATAAAATAATGTGGCCCCCTTCATCTGATCAAATAAATCATCGATGTGAGGAAGGGGTAACGATTATTGATTGTTACTTTGTTCAGTTGTCTATAGTCCACACACAACAAAGAAGGAAACTTCCTTCACAAAAGTCACCGTGCACCCCAAGGAGATACACTAGGATGGATTAGGCCTTTCTCAATAAGGACCTAAAGTTGCAACTTGAGCTCACATAGCTTAGGGGTGGTCATCCTATATGGAGCGCATGAGATAGGCTCTGCTCTCGGAACCAAATCAATGTGAAAGTCTATCTCATGTGGGGAGATAACCCTGATAGCTCACTAGGAAAAACATCTAAAAACTCCTACAAAATGGGGTGATCATCAAGTGAAGGCCCACTATCTCCATCGTCGACCTATCAATAATTGTGATAGCATACAATGAAAACCCATGCCACGCACACCAATGAAGCTACATAATGGAAGTAGTGTGAATCGATATGGGTCTCCTAACTCCAGCTATCACCGACTCAAATCCCAAATAATATACACAAGATATAACCTTACTATAATAATCAACTCTAGCTCTGTGTGTAGATAACCAATCCATGCCAAAGATCACTCCATAAGAACCCAAAGGAAGGATACGAAGATCCAAGGTAGTGGTGAAGGGTTCTAGGTCCACTACACACTCCTTGACTAAGGATTCTACTAAGATCTTAACTCTAGAAGCCATCTCGACATCCCAATGAAGTTCCTTCCTAACTACCACTAGCATGCATCACTTTACCAAAGATGGTACATTAAAGGAATTAGATGATCTAGAGTCAAACAGAATAAAGGTAGGGATACCACCAATGCTACCTTCAGTCTCAATCAACATGCCCTGATGCTCTTCCTGACGGTTCTCAACCACTACATAGATCTGATGGTATGTCCAATGTCACCAATTGTAGGCTTTGAAATCATTTCCTTGCCCTCGTTATTAGATTTTTGTGGGAACTATCTCCAATTATGTCCAAGTACACCAAATTCATAGCAACTACCAAGTCCCCTCCAATGAGACGTAGCTCCAATAGGTACTCTAGTGGTTTTTTCCATGGATCCCGATGATCCCGCCATGGGACTGCCCCATACTCCATCCCTTCTGAGAATCAAATCTTTGTGGAGTTCTAAACGGTGGACGATTTTTTTGTTTCTTATGTGGTTGTTGTTGTGGCCTAAGTAAGATTGTTCATAACCATGTCCACCACGAGGAGGAGGGGTGACCCCCTCGACCTATTATCCTACATTTGCTGAATATGGCTCTGCACTCTATCCCTAGCATGTTACATCTCCCCCTAGTATCCTCTACAATGTAGGCCTTCTCAATGGCCTCAACTAAGGTCTGTGGATAATGAATGTGTATTGCACCTCCCAAATCCAAGTTCAGGCCCCTGATGAACCTATGGATCCTAACCTACTCATCCTACATGTAGTTAACATACTTGAAGTACATATTGAAACTCACTCTCATACTCTTCTCTTTATGTCATGGATGCCTGACGCAAGTCATGGAACTCATCTATCCTCTATTGAATAAACCTCTTAGATAAGTATCTTCTCTTGAACCACTCCTCGAAGATCTCCCAAGTAACTTTCTCTGAGTCTACATGGATATTCTAATCCTTAGTCCTCCACTAGAAACCTACTTCATCTCTTAGAATATGAATTGAAACACGAGCCTTCATGTTGTTAGTACATGGGAAAATCTTGAAGCACCCACTCAAGCTCACTAACCAAGCCTCTTCCTAAAAACCTCATGTATCGCCAGAATAATGAGATGGGTGTAACTTCAAGATCTCCCTAATATGATTTGCAGCTGATGACTATCAAATCTTAGGTATTTTTGCATGCTCATCCCTCGGCCTGGGGCTCTTAGATCTATCTCTATGTCCTAAAACCCTATCTCCATGTCCCCTTTGAGGTGATTATTATCTATCTGACTCCACACAAGATTTATCTTCCCTATGCTTATTGCTATGCCTTGAAGGGTTTTGAGCCTCATGTGATGGCTCCCTATCATGTTGGCTAGGTCTTGTGCCAACTCCACCTCGTATAGTTACATTGACATCTTGTATTGTCTATAGTATATGCGATAGAATAACAACCACTTTTTGCTCACGAAGGTGGTATATCTAACTCCACGTGGAAAATACCCTTGTCTAATTCACACCTCCTGCACAAATCAAGATGGGAGTTAGTTTACCATTCTAGGTTTTGTTTCAGTTTTCTAGGTTTTTATGTTTTAAAATATCTAGCAAAGTTGTGTGATCTAATTGTAGGTAATACTAAGTTAATTGTTTTTGTTTTCAATTTTTCCTAAGGGTCCAAGTGTTGAACCCATGAATTTGATACCAACTATAATGCCCACAAATTTCCCGCACAAAACCAAAGACAACACAATAGTTAGATTTGAAAATTTACGGAATAATTTTTTTATAAAACCTGGTTGCAATGGGGTAACCTTCAACTAGGCTTAGTTTATTTCTCGGTTACTATTTTATTTTTTAATTATCATTTAATTAATATTATTTAATTCCCTAGATCGGCATAAAATCCCCTTGTTACAATCTTTATTTAATTTAGTAACATAGTTCTAATGTCATTTATTAATTTATTATTCTAGGGATAAGTCTAAACTTACCCTCCCATTAAGTTAAATACAATTAAATTTAATCCCTAAATTAAATGTTGTCTAGTTACCCTTGAGTAAATTGTATTTAATTAATTACAAGATTCAAGGGATTTTTATTTTAAAATTCACCAACTAAACATTAAGGTCACAAATTAACTTACCTCCTAACACCCCTTAAGAGGCCCCATTCACAAGCTGCAGATACATTTCATTTAAAAATATTCCCACCTATTTCTCACATAAATTTTGTAGGGATAAATCACAACCCTTAGATGGATTCAATGAGGGCCCTAGGATCTTAGGATTTCACACTAACCCTAATCATCTCTATGGAGTGTTCTTATTCATTCCTTTGACTTATTTTCTCTTTTTTTGTACGTTTTTGGGAGAGGAGAAAGAGGAAGATCCATGAGAGAAAGAAGAGAAACCATGGAAAAATTTTCATGTTTTAAGTAGTAAAGATTTAAATACAATTTGTTTTGTTATTTAATGAAAACATTTTCTTGTTTTGAGTTCAACAATTGGGGAAAAACCCCATTTCCTTTAATCTAAGAATTTTACACATTTGGGTGCCATAAAAACAATATTGGAGAGCTTAACACTTAATTTCAATTCATTTCTAGTTGCTGGAAATTACCTTTTAATGGTTTTAGGCTTATATTTTATTAAATTTTAAATATGGGTTTCTATAACAAACAGATTTTATTCTTCTCACAAAAGCGACGAAACCACTACCCTATGCAGGCCGACGGTCCTATGACTACCACCCTACTTTGGGGGTGGTTCATTGACCATCGATCTGTGATTGGCGGTAGATCTAAAATCAATGCTCTACACAAGGTGGCTTTTTTCACCGAAAATAGAACCTTCAAACATGCATTTTTTTAATAGTTCTTCTACTTAAGTTGGTTTTTAAAGCAATAATAAATTGAACTAAGGTTTCTTCCATTCATTGGTTGCTAGATTGATAAAATTTCTAGTTTCATACTCAAATTACACAACATCAACTCATTCTCTATTCTTTCCTTCAATATAACAAGAAATGTAACCATAATTTCACTATTTTCACTATGTTTTCTTTTCAATAGAAACAAGCAACCATTTACTTTCATTCACAATAACTAAATGAAAATCCATTTTAAGCAACAAGTATATTTTCAACATGATCATCAATCTTTTAAAAATGAAATAAATCACACTTTAGAGGCAATAAAATAAACTTAGGTTGGAAGAAATTTATTTCCATTTCAATCCCATTTCAAATTTTCTACTTTATTTAACAATGAAAAATTTGGTGGTTTTCTTTTACAAGAACTAATACATTTAAAATGCAAAAATTTCCTTTAAAAACTCTTAGTAGAGTTTACAAGTTGAAGGGATTTTCAAGTAACAAATGCAACTTTCCTTTTCCTATTTTCCCATACACATACATTTGAAAACTTGATACAAATCAACCATTTTACAACACATTTACAAGAGATTGAAATTCTTTAAAAAAGCAGCAAGTTACAAGCCCTCCATTCAAATGGAGACAATATGGTAAAGTTTCTTTTACAAAGAGGGATCTCTTCTCTATTTCTTCAAGGTGCTACAAAGACCAAATCTTCACTTGAGCTCCACCATCTTCCCATAGTCCAAACACAACAACCAAAATAGGGGAGTAGGCAACACTCTCCACCCAACCAATAATCCAATGAGGAAGATAATCCTTCTTCCTCATTGGCCCCTGAGCCCCAACAATGAAGCAATGAGGGGTATAAGACAACCATTGACAACTTTACATGGCTTCCACAATCACATTCAATCAAGACATTCACACAATAACCACAATACCAAAATAACAACAAAACAAGCAAGAAGAAGAAAAGGAACATGGGGAATCTACTTATGCCTCCCAAGGGTTTGGGTGTCCACCTTAAAACCTCCAAGAACTCAATCACAACCCACAAAACTCTTATTCCTCCCTCCAAGAAAATAACTCTTATGCCTCCCTCAAAGAAAAACAACTCTTATTCCTCCCTTAAAGAAAAACAACTCTTATGCCTCCCTCACTCTTATGCCTCCCACAATAAGACAACAAGATAAGAAAAAAATTAACTTATCACAAGGTGGGACACCCCAACCCAACTCCCTCCTAAAATTCCCAATAAAAACTCTTATGCCTCCCTCCAAAATATCCCCATTTCCATTTTCTCCTACACAACCTAAAGGTCATTCTACTTCCCAAAATCACAAACAAGCGGCATACCCATTTACAAACAAATGCATAATAAAATATCAAAAGAAACATGCATGAAGACCCTACCTTGGCATTTAAAGAGTTTCCAATCCACAAGAAAGTTCCAATATTTCCAAGTCCAATAAATCACAAGGTATCTCCAACTCAAACAAACACTTCAAAAACAAGCACCTCCAAAATTCAAGATACCAAAAATAAAACAAGTAACCCTTAAATCCTAAAACAAATTAGAATAAATAGAAGAGAGAGGAGAGAGAGAGAGAGAGAGAGAGAGAGAGAGAGAGAGAGAGGTGATGTGGCTCCATGTAGGATGCCACATCATTTCTCCTCTATTCCACATCACAAGGTCAAACTCAATCTCCAAAGAATAATAAATTGGTGGTTGAGGGAATGACAACCCTCTTACACACTCAAACCCAAACCCCTAAAGGACACAATTAAATACTCTTGTAAGAAAAGTGTAATTAAATGATTTTTTCTCCATTAAAACAAACAAAAAGGCCTAAAATAATCCCCTCACATCATAGGCATATTGGGTGGGTGACTTTAAGAGGTGTGGGACAAGCTTAACTTGTCCCACAAGCCTTTAAAATTGGATTGAAAGTCAAAATCCGAAATTTTCATGCAAGGTTGAGTGCACAACACTCAAAATTAATTAAATTATTTCAAATCCAACACAAACCAAGACTACCAACTCACATTAATTACCCCCTTTTGTCACATCCTAAATTACACTAATTAATCAAGTCTAATTAACTTAAATGGAGTACTTAACAACAATAATAAAAGTGACTCACAATACTAACAAAAATACAATTACTCATAAATAAATAAAATCAAAAAGGAAAACCACAATTTACCCAAGGTCACATTTGAGGCCACCCCCTAATGGGGACCTCCTAACAATCTAACAACAATAACATCATACATTTACACTAGTTGCCAAGGTGACATGTTTCGATACCCCAAATTCCTTCACTGTTGGTCTCCTATCCCCTTTTGTTTGTTGTGTTGCAAATTCCTGCAAACATAAAAACAATACCTTTCTGGTCTTGTGGCCATATTAACAACATTGAGATAATAAAATGCACACATGTACATATCAATTCACATAATCAATATCATAACTAAACCATCACTAAAATTAAGTAATTCACCAATTGTTCATAATTCTAAATATTTTGATTTTATCAATTTATCAATTAGCAATAAGATCACAAAACCAACTAAATCATATAGCAACATCTATATATCAAATCCAATGTATCAAGTATAGTAGTAGCTCAAGATCATCAAATACTAATATGTCAATCCATGCATATAATCCATCTTGTAAATCACATCATGTCATAAATCTAAAACATCCATACTGTCTATCAAATAAGCTAATCAAATATAACAATGTCCATCTATCAATGTCTAAAGATCAATATGATAATAATGTCTATGGCTCCAATCCAAAATAAGAAAAATCAGAGTAATATCAATGTTGAAGAGGAGTGGGCACTACATTGTGGACTCATGTGCAACATTACAAGATAAAAAAATTGAACCTCGACTCGATTATAACTAGAAAAATTTACATTTTCTATGATTCAAATCATATTTCCTTTTTACATTCATTAGCATAATAGAAATATTTCTTATAATAATGACATTATAATTTGGTTTTGTCATACCTCTAGCCATGTGACTATTCTAGATTTAATTTTGGTCATTGTAACTTCAACTTGAATTCATAGAAATATTATTGCCACATGTTGGGCATATTACTTTACCTATGAATTGAAATATTCTTGTTCCTCTTCCATAACTTACTAAATCATATGTTTTAAATGTGCTCTAGGGATAATACGATGGATTCAAATTTGGAAGGAGGGATTCTAAAACAATTCACCTTTTCTTCTATCCACTAGAGTCTCACCAAGAGAACCATCTGTATACTTCACCTATGAATTGATGAAAATAAATCTGCTCATTCGGACACTTTCATTCACATAGTCTCAAAATTAGTTCTTAACATTTACAATTTTGTAATTTTCACTTTTTCCATACCATGATATGTGATATGGAGAATGTCACAATCTTTCTTGGACTTGATTTTTTAACCCTCAAAAATTTTCTTAGATAGAGTACTTGAAAAATCTAAAATATTGCATTTTAATCCTTCTTTTTTATCTCTCAAAAAATTATTCTCTTCTTAGTTGAGAGCATTGTATGCTACTACATATCATGACTCTAGAGACCCATTTTATACAAGTTACCATATATCCTAAGAATAAAATAATGATTTTATGATGATTGACAAATATTCATAGTTCTTCCCATCAAATCAGGGATATCTCACATTATATGTGGACAACATTATAAGATCCTAACATAATTCTTTGATACCAAATAAGAGAAATGTAAGAGAATAAAATAAAATAAAATAGAAATAAATATTTGTATACATTAACTTCAACAACATAAAAAGATTGAGTTGTTTTACATAGACATTTTGGTAGAGCTTCTTTGCACTTTTTCTTGATAAATTAAAACTAACAATTATAAATATTTATATATCCTCATATAAATTAAGAAAAATGACATCAAATCATGGAAAAAATATAGAGGAGGAGGTGTCTAAATTTACAAAGGAATTTTCAATGACATGGCAAAAGATTGTTGTGCGAGAGGATAAAATCTTAGAATGCCAAAATGATAAACGTGAGTAGTTGGGATTATATTTCCAATAAACATTTTAGTCTTTATTTTTTTTTTTTTGTATATAATGAAATATAAAGAAAAAAATTTACACCCTTTCACAACTCATGAAATCGTATCCCATGTTATAGTTTGTTCATTAGAACACCACTACTACCTATAAAAATATTTCTTAGATAGCAAAATCATAATGCATTATTAAAATATATTTTTGCATATTTATCCATATATCTTAGTGTTTTGGGATACTGCATGAAAGCAAAGGTATGAGAGATTAGGGATTTTACTTTATACATTTCGGATAGACCTACATTTTCATTACTAATTTTTGTTTACCCTTTTTAAAATTTGGTTGTAAAAAAATAGCCCATACATTTTTTTTTGGAATTTTATATAATCATGGGTACATGGTTATGATTGTATTTTACTTTTATTTTTTAAAATTAGTATTAACATTTCATAGGAAATTTTGGCATTATATTGAATCATGGGTAAAAAATTTGTACATGAAGAAATCACGAGTAAAATGTACATAAATTAGTTCTGTGAGTACAATTTTAATTATTGGCTATTCAAGTCCATAACATATCTTATCAAGCATTGTTTTGAGGGTAGTTTGTACAAGTTTATAAACAAAATTTAACATCCTAGTGTTCTTCGTGACTTGACAATATTTGGGTTGTGGATTTTCTTATCTTTGCTTTGATTCCGTCTCTAATCTCATTTTTAGTTGTTGAGAAAGTGCATTTTCAATTTTTATTAAATTCCATACATGGATATTCACCTTTATTACAAATAATTTTTAGAATAATGGTTAGGATTATATTTTATAAATGGGTGTGAAGCTTATTCGAATCGCATCAAACAAATGCTCGAAGGGCTTTCCAACCTTGTGTTACAAAAATTTAGAGTCAAATGCAACCAACACAGGGAAAGACACAACCAAAAAATAAATACACACAAAAATATATTATATTTGATTTTGAAAAACTATTACAATCACAAAATTTTTGTTATGTTTTTCCTTTTGTTTATCTTCTTGTGTCCAATTTTCTATTTATCTTTCTCGACAAAAATTTTCTCTTTCTCAAATTGTTGCTCTATAATCTTCCTTCTTTGTATTTTACTTCTTCTCTTTCTATGTGTTCTTTGCTATATTTTTCTTCTCCTCTCTTTGTATTTTTCCTTTCTTCTTCATTGTGCTATGGCACTTATTTTCTTCTCTCTATTTTCTTTGAGCCGACTCTATATCTATTTTAATATTATGCTTCGCATATGTATGTATGTATGTATGTATCTATATGTATGCATATGTATATATATATATATATATATATATATATATATAAAATATTCTGGCCCCCACAAATATTCCACGGCCAACAATTAAAACTGGACCCAAAATAATATATATTTCCATACTTAATAGCATGTCACCCAGGACACTGAAATAAAATTCAAAAACAACTAAACTGGGCCTTTCATGTCCACGGGGACAAGAATAGAGGGGAGTTCACGGAATGCTTCCACATGGTAGGGAAAATATGGGGGTGTTTAAAATTTCAATGGCCAAGAAATTTAATGTCATCACACTAAGGTAGATGGAAGGGCAGCAACATAGAATTGAATTTGTTGGAGGGGACCCAGATTACAAGAATTAAATTCTAACACTCCCCTTAATCTCGAGCAAAACAAAAATTCATACAAAACCTAAATTTTAATTTTTAAATTTTGATGGTCCATTTATAACGCCCACATTTCCTCTCAAATACTCACACATTTTCGTTGTGAGAGGTTTGGTAAAAATTTCAACTAGCTGCTACTCTAACTTGTAAAATTTTAGCTCAATTTCTCCTTTCTCAACCAATTCACAAATGAAGTGATATCTGATTGCAATATGCTTGCTTCTGCCATGAAAAATAATATTTTTAGACAATGCAATTGAAGACATATTATCACAAAAAATAACAAAACCTCCTTGTTTCTTTTCATGCAAATCTGAGAGGATTCTTTTTAACCATATCATCTGACAAGCGGCTGAATTTTCTACAATATACTTTGCTTCATAATGGATAATGCAAGTACTACTTATTTTTTCGAATCCCATGAAATGGCTCTTGATCCAACATTGAAAACATATCCAGATGTGCTCTTTCTATCATCTAGACTACCTTCCCAATCACTTTCTATGTATCCAATTAATTATAAATCTTTATTAGCATCATATAGACATTCACATATCTTAAAATACGCTTTCCTTCTTGTCAGTGTGTCTCCTTTGGAGTCTCCATAAATCTAGAAATCAAACTAACTACATACATTATGTCTGGTCTTGTTGTAGTTAAATACATCAAGCTTCCTACCATGCTTTTGTACCTTGTAGGATCCACATTGTTGCTGCAATCTTCTTTGGTCAATTTTAGACTTAATTCAGTTGGTGTAGATGTTGGTTTACTATCCAACATTTTAAATCTTTGCAAAATTTCTTTTGCATACTTTTATTGAGAAACAAATATTCCCTACTTTGTTTTCTTGACCTCAATGCTAAGGAAATACTTCAACAATCCCAAATCAATCATCTCAAATTCCTTATTCATGGTTGATTTGAATTCATATATTATTTTTCTTGCATTTCTAGTAAAAATTAAATCATCTACATACAAAAATCAATTAAAATATCACCATTGTTTTCTTTGATGTAGAGTATGGGTTCACCACTTCTTTTACTAAATCCATTACTTGTCAAATAAGAATCTATCCTACTATACAAAGCTCTTGGTGCTTATTTCAAACCATACAAAACTCTTTTCATCTTGTATACTTTTCTTTCATGTCTTAGGATATCATAACTAGGTGGTTGGCCCACATACACTTTTTCTTCTAATACTTCATTAAGGAAAGTTGATTTGACATCCATTTGATGTAACTTCCATTTGTGATGAGAAACTGTGGAAATAATTGTTCTCACAGTCTCTAACCTTACTAGTGGAGAAAATGCCTCACTATAATCATGTCAAGTCTTTTGTTTGCAGCCTTTGAAAACTAATCTTTCATTATGTCTTTCAATTTTTCCTTCAGGAGTAGTTTTGGTTTTATAAACCCACTTGACTCCAATTACTTTCTTTCCTTCAGAAGATCTACTAACTCCCATGTTCCATTCTTTTCTATTGCATGCATTTCTTCATCCATTGCTTCACACCATTTATTATCTTTAATTACTTCTTCAAAATAAATAGGATCAGCTGCTAAAAATAAAGAAAAATTAATCATTTCATCTTCATTTTCTTCATACCTTAACTGGTCATAGATCTCTTGTACATTCTTCATTCCTCTTGCTACAGCAATGAGTTAGATGATGAAGAAGATGCTTCATTGTTTATTCATTACATGCTTTTTTGGTTTCTTCCATTTGAAGATTCACCCCTTTGTGAAATGGGTGTCCAACTTGGTACATTATTTACTCTTCCTTCTACTAGTTCAGGCACAATGATATGTGCATTTACATTTGTTTGTGGCTGCTCCACTACTTGTGCATCTTCCCAAGATACTTCCTCAATAAATTGAACATCCCGACTGATTATCAGCCTTTGTGATTCGATTATACAATCTATAAGATTTTTATTTCTCGCTATATCCAATAAAAATACACTTCTCTCCTATTATCCCATTTTTATCTTCTTTTCTTTTACACATGTGCATATGCCACACACCCAAAACTCTCTAAGTGGTCAACACTTAGCTTTCTTCCACTCCATGCTTCTTGAGTTATTTTTTCCTTACACTCTTTTTAGGACATATATTAAGCAAATATATTATTTTCCCAATCGCTTCTACCTGAATTCATTGGAAAATTCTCTTTCTTTGAGCATACTTAACACAATTTCTTGAACGGTTATATTCTTCCTCTTAGCTACACCATTTTGTTGATGTGTATACCTTTTTGTGAATCTGTTTCTTGATCATCTGCTCTTTACAAAATTTTAAAAGCTCATTTGATATATTATCTTCCCCCTCTATCTGTTCTCAATGTCTTTATATAATGGTCATTGTGTTTCTCATTCATGGCCTTAAATTGCTTGAATATTTCAGATGTATCTGATTTATTTTTCAAAAAATAAATCCATGTCCTTCTACTGAAGTCATCAATGAAAGTAAGAAAATACACATTTTTAGACAAGGAGGGATTCTCATGAGATCACATAAATCTGAATGTATCAACTCAAGAGGTGAGCTTGCTCTCCATGATTTACCTAAGGGAAAATAATTTCTATGTTGCTTCCCCAATATGCATGCCTCACAAACCTTATTTGGTTATTTAATAGGAGAAAATACTTTAACCATGTATTATTTTTTAAATAACATTCAATCCACCAACACTCAAGTACCCATACCCGAGATGCCATATAGTAGATTGATTAGTGAGTATCATTTTGAACGTTATTGTACTTGTATTCTGCATCCTCAAAGGAAAAATTCTATTTTGTGTCATTTGCACTGTTGCAATCAACTTATTTCTTCCACCTTTATCATATAAAACATATTCTCCATTTTCAAACCTCACCTTATATCCATTTTGACAAGCTACCCAATACTAAGAAGATTATACTCCAATTAAGGACAAAGAAAACATTATGAATATGCTTCTTATCTCCTTTCTTGGTGAGAATGGATACAATTCCTTTACCCATCACATGAACCTTATTATTTGTTCCCATATTCACTTCATATCTGATTTCTTCATCTATATTACTAAACATTTCTTTATTTCCACACATGTGGTTACTACATGCACTATCCAAATACCATACTTGTTTGTTTCCTTACTCAGCTACATTGCAAGTTAGAAATAAACTTCCATTATTTTCATTCTTCTTAGGTTCAACTTCTTTTTCATTAGAGAATCTTGCATTATGATTATGATTTCTCAAATCATATTATTTATTTTTGCATTCACTTGCATAATGTCCAAACTTCTTACAATAATAGCATTGTACATTTGATTTATCATACCTTTGTGAAGAACCACCTCTGGAAGTGTTGTTGCTCCTTCCTCTACCTCTTCCTCTTTCCTATGGATCTTGATAATGGTTGTGACTTCCACCTTCTTTCTGGTTGCTAATTATTCCTCTTCCTTTATTATATGCTCCTCTCCCCCTACCTCTAACATTTTTATTTGTTTTGAAGGATTTTTCATTGGAGGATCTTGTTGATCTACTCATCCTCTGTTCATGGGTTTGCAAAGAACCTATTAACTCATCAACAACTAGGTCAAATCTGACTAGAAGGATTCTCAGTACCTTCTCTATGATTCTATGCTTTTCTACACATCTACATTTGTCCTCATTTGATTGACTATGGTCATTTTTCTTGTGAAAAAATACTTTATTGATTCTAATTATTTCATGAGAAGGGTCTCAAAATCTCTCCTCAATATTTGTAGTATAATAACCTTCACCTTGTCACTTCCATGATAAGAATTTTACAAGGTCTCCCAAGATTTCTTTGAATTTGTAGCCATTTCTATCCTTAGAAATATTGAATTTATGACTGCATTTTGAATATATCTCAAATCCTTTGCATCCTTTCTTCTATTTTCTTTTAAAGCATTATTTTGTGCTTTTGTCAATGATGCATTAAATGTATCCTGATTTGCTACCTCTATATATCCACCTTCAACTAGTTCCCATAGCTCTTTAGAGGATTAAAAGTATTCATTTATATGCATGGAATTTCATAGTTCTTCCCATCAAATATTTTAGGTTGTTGCCATGAGTTGCTACTAGAAGCCATTAAAAATAAACCCATAAAATAAAAAATCAAAACCATGAGTTATTGAGCTTTTTGTTTGCTTTGACACCAAAAAGTTGGCAAAATTTAGTGCCAACTGTAACCAACACAAGGAAAGAAACAACTAAGAAAAAAATATGCACACACAAATATATTATATTCGATTTTAAAAAAATACAATCATTGAGTTGCTTCTCTATTTTTCCTTATATTTCTCTTCTTGTGTCTAATTTTCTATTTCTCTTTCTTACAAAAATTCTCTCTTTCTCGAGTTGTTGCTCTGTAATCT
Organism: Taxus wallichiana var. yunnanensis; assembly: GCA_018340775.1. Lineage (NCBI taxonomy): Eukaryota > Viridiplantae > Streptophyta > Pinopsida > Cupressales > Taxaceae > Taxus > Taxus wallichiana. The sequence continues at coordinate 408,598,490 of CM031243.1, read as the reverse complement.
TCCTTCTTTGTATTTTTCTTCTTATCTTTCTATGTGTTGCTGCACTATATTTTTCTTCTCCTCTCTCTCGTATTTTCCTTTTCTTCTTCATTGTGTTGTTGCATGTATTTTCTTCTCTATATTCCCTTATATCTCTCTCTATTTTCTTTGAGATGCACCTCTCTCAATATCTTTTAATCTTATGCTATTGTATATATATATAACCCAAATATATATATATATATATATATATATATATATATATATATATATATATATATATATATATCCTTGGGCCCCACAAATATTCCACAATGAACAATTAAAACTAGACCCGAAAAATAATACATATTGCCATAAATAATAACATGCCACCCGACTCAAAAAAAAAATCAAAAATAGCTAAACCCGAGACTTTCATTTCCGTGAGGAGGAGAATAGAGGGAATTTCATGGAATGCTTCCACATGGTAGGTAAAAAGTGGGGTGGTTTAAAATTTCAATTGAAAAGAACATTAATGTCCGTAAGTGAGGTAGATGGATGGGCAACAACACAAGTTTGAATTTGCGGGAGGGTCTCGACATTACAAGCATTAAATTATGAGACCTTTCTCTTTTCTCTAAATAATTTCCTTGTAACATATTTCCTACTTGAAATATCTCAATATAAATCTTCATGTCTTACTATTAGATGGATTTTTCACACATGGTCTTCTTTCATCAATGTTCAATGAGAAAATTTAGTCATGTACAAATTTAGTTAGGGAAACTATGGGGTATAGTGTCAAGCTTTAACCATATATTTACATAACTCTTAAATTTTTCATGTGAGTGTGTTGGTTAATTTCTCTTTTTTTGTTCCTATATTTTTACATGCTCCTTAGTTTTGAGGTAACCTTTTCCCATAGGACTATTTTTCTTTTGCATGGACATTGTTTGCACTAACCGCCTCTGCTATTACTTGTGCATGATGTACAATTTTGAACAAATCAAATATCTTCTTAGCCCTCCTTGATACCCAAAATACTACAACAAAGGTTGTAAAAATGCATGAAGGGTTTGAATTTAAAGATGAAAGGTGGTGAAGTTGAAGAAACTCAAATTTGGTAGTTTATCCTTTGCAATTAAAATTTTGACTTTTTTCTTATGCTAAGAAAAATACTCACATTGTAAGACTAGTCATTATATAAATCTCTCCATTTCCTGAATTATTGATATTTTTACACTAATATTTCAATCATCTAGACACTTTTAATTAACTAAAGTATTAATTCAACCATAGGCATCTTTCTAGAACTTTATCTTTTGTATCACTATCTTCCTATGTAAAATCTGTATAATCAAGGCCATTATGGAGTATAGTCTTGGCTGAATTACATGGTAATGCATCCTTTCATAGCAAGTATTTTTCTAGTTTGGATATCTTATCTCGTATCATTCCATCTTCCTAGGTCAACCTTAATATGATTTTTACCCTATGAAATCCTATAACAACAAGTTAATTGTACTTCATATCTCTCCCGATATTCTCATGAGATCCTATTGTAGATGCCAACAATAAATAAATCAAGGCTCTCTAGAATATCTATAAATAAGTTGTACATTAGTTAGATTATCCACCACACATGTCAAAAGCACTCAAACAAGGTGGATAATTCTAGCTTCCTCTATTTACAAGCAACTAAAGGTCTTAGAGTTATTTATTTCTAAGCATTCCAAGAATTGTCAAAGGTATTCAAAGGATATTACAACCATATCAAGCACACAAAATCACATTAATACCATTGGTACATTAATGTCAACTCTATAGTTAGCTGACTAATTTTTTTTATCAACAAATATGAGTGAACCTATGTGAGATTGTCTTAGATATGCATGCACACTTGCACCTATAGTACAAGAACTACATGAGGCTTGATCCAATTCAATGAGATTTTGTGTAGCACTTGGATTATTTTAGTGAGGTTTGACCACAACAAGTGGTCCACCTCACCCAAACATTGATTTCTTCTTATGGTTATCTAATGCTTTAATGAGGTTTTCTACAAGTATATATGGTTTCTTCTTGTTGCATGTGATTAAAGGTAGTGCCAATGTTGTGTGATCCCTAATGACATACATTGAAATACATTTCAATGAAATTGGAGGTTAAGAAAATTTATAGGCACCCCATTATTCATAGGTTCAAGATTGGACAGAGGAATTCCTACCATACAAAGTGACAATGAAGACAAATATTAGTTGCATGATCATGCACTAAAGACATTTCTAGTTATATAACTAGAGACAAAGAATTTTCAAATCGATAACATTTATTTCACATAGTAAACACACCCATATCTCCCATGTACAACTTTTTTAACTAATTTCTTATCCCTTTGTGTGTTTCAAGAATTGGTCAAATTGTTATAGCGTAGTTGTAAGTACTAATGATTTGTCTAAATGTATGGTTAATGTTTATTAATTAGTTTAGAATAATCTCCTCTAACATTATTTAACTTGCTCCTAATTCACTACTTCACACAGCCCACTAATTATGAAATGGTTAAAGATGTTCAGGACATATAACATGTTTTAATGATTCTTAAGATGGATTATTTTAGCAGATTCAATCTAGAGAAGTGTACAAAATGACATCCAAGTCAAGATTGGCGATAAAACATATAACTATTTAAACAATAACATTTAAATATTCTTTCATTGCATGTCTATTGTTGTCGAGTACCCATTTGATTCATTTCCATCTTACTACACCAATTCCATATTATGAAAATAAAGGACCTTGAAAGTATTATTACATATCGATCCACTTTTCACATATCATTAACGTAATTAACTAACCTATATCCTTATTATTATCATCTTAGATCTATTTTTCACATAGTACATTCTAGTATTCTTCCAAAAATTGAAGGTTGATGAAGTATCCTCTTTGCATTAGTGTCTCTTTCATATTTAAGTGATTAATTGTAGATATAAAATATTACTATAAAAATAGTATGGAATTTTTTTCTTTAAAAAATTTTATTTATGCAATAAAATTACTTTTATATGCCTCTTCATACCTTAAACCCATTCTACAAGTTTTTGAATTAAATGTCTTCTATAGTGGGCACTCCCGAAATCTTGTTGAGTTAAGAAAATAACCTCTTGTGATTTTATTCTCGGATTTCAATCCACTCCCTATGAAAATATAATTTAAATATATTTCATGCTCAATCAGAAATTATTTTCTTGAAATACCTAAAACCAATAATTTTAAAATATTAATAATATTATATTTCAATCAATCACCATGTAATCGAACAAATAAATAAATTAAAATTCATAGAAACTAGTCAAATGATAAGTAGAAATCAAACTAATTAAATAATTAAATAAAGCACATTAAAATACATATTTTCCTCGGACATCATCTAATATATTGTCATCATCATTACACTAAGAGGTGTCCTTACAATGGTGTCGAGGGATATAATGGAGTGAGTTGTTCACTTTTATTCTCGACATTAAATTTTATGTTGATTTTACCATCATGTTACAGCTTCATCCATATATTGGATCCACTTAGATTATTATTTTTACTTTCTTCATGGAGAAGAAAATCAAAAATATTAATATCTTGTCCATATAGTAATTTTGGGCCCTTTTTAATAAAATTTTTCAATAACAAATCAATTACGTAGCTAAAGTGATTCAATTATCTAGAAATCAATGAGAAATCAATAGATAATCTAAATAAGTTATTCATTAATGTGGTGTGTAAAACTTCTAAGCTAAGAACCTTGAAATTGATATGTATTGATGAATTTCATATAGATATATTTATTATAATGTATTTAATATATTATATTTGTATTTTATAAAATAATAGCTATTCTCATACTACAATAACTTAGCTAGATATGTGTCTCTAGATTGATATCTCTTGGCATTTTTTATATTGATTTATTTAAGATATCTATCCTAGTTTACTTATAGGTTCATTTTTAAGTCCCCGCCCACTCGTGTCAATAGCTATTGCAAATAAGAGAGATATTCTATGATCTTTTGAAGATGATAGGTATGACATGTCTTCGTCCTTATCATACCCTCTTAGTGTACTTTGGTAATATGTCATTTAGGCTAGATGGGGGATATTTTACCTTTTACAATTTCTTGTGTTACTTAAAGTGGCTTGAGAAGTTCTTGAACATGAATCTTCTCTATAATAAAATTATAATTTCTCATAATTAAATTAATTAAAACCAATTTAAATAAAAATTTTAAAAATAATACTTTTACGTTGGCTACTTCCTATCTCATTTGCCGAAGGGCATGTACTCCTATCACCATCATCATCCTCCAAGTCTATAAATAAAGTAGACATGTTATAATGAAGTGTTATTACTTTTAAATGAGAAGAAATAGTTTTTGAAAATACTATAAATTTATTCAATAAAATGAAATAAAATTGTATTAAAAAACCAAAAATTTGTACCTCCTTGGTTGGTCATTGGATGTTGAGCAATGTCTAGTGCTATGAATCGATTTTCAATAAGTTCCACTAGACCTATCATCATCATGTTGTATATTTTAAAAATTTTATATATGAACAAATAGTTTATACTTAAATAATGAAGTGTTAACTTATACCTCTGTGTTTTAAACATGTATGTTGATGGACATGGAGACATAGAAATCCATTGGTGTGGCTCATCCAACTCATCCTCCATGTCACCTTTTTATAAAGTATAAACACTAGAGCCTCCTCACATAAGCATGTCAATGACATGACTTACAAATCTACGCCATCTCTACTTTAGAGCCTTTATATAGACTTGTAATTAAAGTTTTCCTAAATAATTTTTAATTTTATTTCAAAAATGTTTCCTATTGCTTGTCCGAGTTGTTTTTTAAAATGGTTTGAATTTATTTTTTCAATAGAGTTAACTAGAGACATTCATAATTTCAATGAAAATTAGGAGGTTTGTATTTACTCATGAATAAGATATCTTTTTTAGATATGTTGACTTGTAAATTGAAGGAGAGAAAATTTATTGGGATTTGCATTTAAAACCTATCACTTCTAAGGAAATAATAGAAGTAGAGAACTTAAAAATACAGGATTAAAGTCTATAACGAGATTAGATGTAGACCGCATGAGAACAAGGTATAAAATGCATTCTTAAATTTAGATAGTTTTTCATTTTCTAGTTTCAACTTGGATTTAATATTTATAGCCTCTATTAATTTTGATTCTAAAAAAAAAAATTATTTATTATTTGGATAAAGAAATTCAAGATTTAATTTTTATAGAAGTTGGTTACTACTATTACCAACTTGATGATACTTAAACTATGATTGACCAAATATAAGTAAGAAATGCCTAAAATTTTTATACAATACAATTTGAGAATGTTGCATATTATAATATATAATTTCCAATTCTCCTAGCACACATATTATTTAATATCACCTCATTTAATAAAGAATATTATCTTTATCTTATTAATAAAAATTTTATACAACATGATGAAAATTATGGATTTGAAATTGGAGGAGTAGTCAATGTAACATTTCATAGAGAAATTAAAATTAAATCAAAAGAAATCCAACCAATATAAGGTGATTTTTGTTTATAAAAAAATAGAATACGAAAAAATACGTGAGAGCAGATTACAAAGGGTCACATAAATGAAACAAAATTGACAGAATAGCCAAAGAGATAAACATTGGTAAAATTTTGGCCATGCTTGGGATGCTTGGAGAAAAAGAAGATGAGATAGTCATTTCCAAGCTGAAAAAGAATAAAGGCCACCATATTTTTCAACCATAGTGAAACAAATGTGGGGGAGGGGTAGCAAATACCCTAAGGCCACCATAGTTATAATGGGGCAGGGGGAATCAACATTAACAATGTAAATTTATCGATGTATGTCCATTTGTTAAAATGGATTCATTACATCACATACTACAAATATTTGGTCAATAGACTCGCATCTTCTTATTTAACTCCGGGGTTTCAAATTTATGATGAATTTTATAATTTACCATAGGGTTATCAATCTACCTTATGGTTTTTTGTTTCTTTTAGGGATTGTAATCTACCATATGGTTTCCAATTTCTTATAATGTTTTCAATTTAATCTAATGATAAAATTTAACTTACAATTTTCAATTTATTTCAATGTTTATACTTTCCCATAGGGTTTGTAATTTATTCCAGGATTTGCAATCTAACATAGGGTTATCAATCTACCTTAGGGTTTCTTGTTTATTTAGGGATTTTAATATACCATAGAATTCTAATTTCATATAATGTTTTCAATTTAATCTAAAGATAAATAATGTAACACTACAAGAAACATACTAAATGAAATAATATGGTAAAACCATCCTTCATCGAGGCACAAAAATTCAACAAAAGGCTACAAATAAACAATCAAAAATAATCCCACAACTATGGAGGGACCTCACCATAATTGAACCTTTTTCCTTTCTTTATTTACTTATATTATTCTAGTGAATTCACTAGAGCTAGAGGTATGATAAAGTTATGAGGTTCTACAACTACATATAACTTTAGTTTTTATTTTATTTTACATAACAAGGGAAACATACTTACAAAAATTGAAATATAACTTTACCGATGTTATAAATGTTTACCATTTATTACATTTGACAAGAGTATGAAAAGGTTCATAAACTTCTAGGTTGATTACTACTTGTAGTAGAGTACTAGCTATTGATTCATCTTTATAGAGAACTATTCTTATCTCGAAAAAAAAATTATGTGTTTACACAATATCAATAACTATATAAATATTTAACAAAGGAGATAAGATACAATAAGTATATTTATAAAATTTAATGGGATATTGATAGAAAAATTTAAAATTTGGAATTACTCAATCAACATATAAAAATAGGCGTATCAATCTTTTAACTATTCATTTTTATTTCCTTTTATTTCCACCAAATCCTAATTGGTTAGATTACTTTGATTCACAAACAAAACTAATTTCCCATTATATATGTATCTATAGGAATATTCCAAATCATTATCCAAATATATCCCTATTGGAATATTCATTTCATCATCATCTTCATTATCTACAACTTTTCAAAGTTCATCATGATCACTTTTGTTAACATCCTATTCTTCAAAATTGGCTTCACCAAGTTGATCAATTTGATCTCCAACTCTAGTGGCTCAATTTATTTGAAGACCTTCAACATTATCGATATGGTCATCTTTGCCGTTAGAGTCATGTTCATCAACTATGTTAACAACATCACTTTTTCCACATGATGCTCATGTTACAACACTATTTTCATCAAAAACATGTCTCATCATTGGTTTGTAATGGAATACATAAAAACAATTACCTTATCTCCCTATACAAGGATAGAAAAAAACCTAGAAATATGTATTTCAAAGAAAATTATCCATGAAAAATAACACCTATCTATGAAAATTGTGTGCATGAAAAAGGTGAATATATAAATATGAAAAATTAAAATAATTAATATCTAAGCACATATATTTGCTATCACCAAATCACAACACCCTTCTATGGTTTATACAAGTGCATATATTTGAACTCACGGTGTGATTGGATAACATGGGTACTATCTCCAAGTTGTGGGACTTGCTACTTGAGATAGACCTCCAGAGAAAGTTGGTTCTTGCTCCTAAACTACCTGCCACAATCTACTCTAATGCAGGGGAAACTAACTATTCTAATCTAAATTTCCAAGGGACCAGGGAGAGAGAATGCATAAAATGAAAGCCTACACTAAAGCGGTGATACACCAGAAAAGGAGGGTGTGAGAGTAGTCTTCAAATGCATGAAATACAGAAGCAAAGTGCACACTAGAAGAGGTGATGACAGTTCTCCATAATCTAGCAAAACGCATTCACAACAATATTTCAAACATACACAATGATAATGGATCCCTGCAAGAACATAATAATAGACACAATATTCTTGTAATCAAGGTTAAAGGGGCAAGAAGAATGCAAGAAAACACAGCAGGGGAAGATACATCCACAAACTTGTATTTTATTGCTTCCTGGTATGCACAGTTCAATCGGTTACAAGATAAGGGCCTGGATCACCATGCAAGGAGTCCACAACAAGGGCCTGCAACACATTGGCTTCACAAATCAATTTTGGTAGATCTTTGCTACAAAACTACCCCCTTTACAATGAGCCCAACACTCCAATTTATAAGAAAATGAGAAGAGAGAGAGAAGGTAAAATGGAAATCCCAAATCTATCCTTCAACCACTTGTAAGAGACATTAAATGGAGTAAAATGATTTTATATTACTTGAAAAAGGCTCCCCATACTGTCCTAGGTGCTGCAACAGAGAAAGAATGATGACCATGCCTCTTAATTGCACTCCCAACCACCAAATAAAACACTGTTATGAACCTGGACACATTTTATAAAAAATATCCATCAATATCTCATAAAATATGGAATTTCTTTATTTCTGTGTGTTGATCTCGAGCCACAATTCCAACGGTACCAAATTTGTGCGATTTCATTGAGAAATGCAAAAGTTATGGCCTTCTGAGTGCGGGCAGCTATTTTGGGTCTAGCAGGCGTTTTCTGTCATTTGACGGGAATGAGCATTAACTGACTGGAGCCGAATATGTTTATTTTAATTAAATATATCTACCCTCATTAAAAATAATAAATTATAGGACGTCGTGCTCGTTCCAGAAAGTCCAATTTTGTGAAAATCGGAGCTCGAGTCAAAAGTTATGGCCGTTTGAAGTTTCACGGGTCAAACGTTGACTTTTCTTCTTTGCCTTCAGCCGCTTCGGCTTTTCACGTCCCCGCATACTTTTTTCCCAACTGTCCCGATGGACTACCTGGGACACATTCTCCCGCATCGGCCGATTCGGGCTTCCTTGTCCCTGCTTGCAGCTTTTTCACCTTTTCGCGTCCCTCGCGTACTTTTGTCCCGGCTGTCCCGGACAAATATCTCCGAACTGCCCGAAATGGACTGTCTTTCGGCAAATCAGCCGATTCACGTCCCACGCGTACTTTTGTCCCGGCTGTCCCAAACCGCGTGAAACAAAAACTTGACGATTTTCCCTACTTTCGGCCGATTCAGCTTTTCGCGTCCCTCGCATCCCGACATCCCAACTGTCCCGGACTGGACCGCCTGGGACAAAAATGTCTGACTTAGCCAATTTTATTTGCATTTTGGCTCCAAGCTTGGTACGAAAAACCTCGGCACGACCTACACTGGTACGACCCGAACCCTTCAGACCCGAAATTCTTTAAAACAACCCTGCAACCTTATTTTTTGCATTTTTTCCATTTTTTCCAACTTGTTGGGATTTCTTCTTGGATGGGAGAGTTAGAAAGAATCTAAGGGGACCCCAAAAAACATGATTTTGGGCCTCGAATCAATCTACTTGCTTAGGACTGAATAATTTGATGCATGTTATCAAAATTACCTTGAGAGTGAATTTTGGATAACAATATCTCTTCTCCCTTACATAATGCTCTAGAAAATTCAAATGAGTAGAAGCCACTTTCATTTTCCATTCTAACAAAAATGTTATCAATCAAATGGTACCAAGTACATCCAAATATGATAACAACAAAACTTCTATACTAATGTTTATTTATTTATTTTATCTTTCCAACATAATTTAATTTCCTTGGTCCAATTTTTGTCATTAATACTAGCTCAACTAGCCTTTTCAAAATGAACATTAACTCAATATAAAGTGACCCTTGTCTTGTCAATATTTTCTACAAAAATATTTTCTATCAAACCACGTTGCTAAATGTATACTCACCTCCATTATGTCACATCATTTAGTATAGTATTAATATAATTACACAAATATATAAAGCACTTAGTTATGGAAAAAAATTGCCACAACTTACTCATTATTCATATCCTCGCAATATTTCTACCACTTCTTGTGTCATTGTCCTTTAATTACTGGTGTGAATATTCTCTAAATGTCTATCAATTATTTGTGTTGATCATGTGCGAGTGGTTTGCATGAATGTTTATTTCTATGCTAAATCATTTGGATTTCATGGATGGTCTTCTCTTATTCATATTTTTGAAGCCACAAAACCATCTTATAGTATATAATTATATAAAATTGTCTATGGCATACTTTTCAATAGATCGTGATAATCAAACATGTGAATACGTAATTAATGTATACACATACTAATCATACTTTAAATATATGTTTGATATGAATTTGAATACATAAAATTTTTAAAAACATTCTTACCCAAAGAATATTATCCTGAAGTTTTTATTTCCCATTAAACATCTAAAATGCATGTACTCTATGGAAATTCTTCCCAAGATATTATGACACATGTATTAATTTTTTTCCTAAATAATGTATCTTTTCACCATAGAGCCCTACAAACATACTGACTACTTTACAAATCCATTTAGGGTCTTCATGTACCTCTTTGGAAAAAACATTCATTTCATGTTAAATATGTAGGCCATTTGAAGATCAATGGAAAAATGTGTTAATAGATGAGTTTGCATGAGTCCATGAGTGACATAGGTTGTTACTTTTCCATATTGCAAATAATATTTACAATATTTTCTCTCTCCTTTTCAATCCTTTCTTTGGTTATCTCTTTTGAAGATAACCACCTATTTTACAAAGAATCCTAGTCATGAAAGTTATTAAAATAATTTCTCTCATACAAATGGTAAATTTGTAATTGTAAACAAAAATTGTATTACCTAAAATAACTAAAATTTTATATCTTTCCTTTAGTGGATTAGGTGGAAGAGTAAAAATGGAACCCTTAATGCTAAGGTAAGTATATGTTTCATAAATAAATTAAAAATTTAAACATGAAGATAAAAATATGCTACATAATTTAGTGCCAAAATATGTGAATTACAATCAAATATTTAGTCAAATAACATATTTTGAGGCATGTGATGTACCCATCAACATGATAAACTCAAAATTCATCTAGGACTCAACCATTTTGTGTATGAATCTCTCTCATTGTTTGATTCACTATAGTAACTTTCTATTAATATAATATCCATGGAGTCCCTTCTTTTTAAGATGATTCTTTGTGTCGTAGCTTTTAGATATTGGAATTTGTTTCTCTCTTTAGAGATGTGATTCCATGTACAATCGACAACATGATTATAAATATATACATTATATGCAAAAGAAAACCGAGTAAATTCTCCCAATAAATAAGATTATATAATTAAAATAGTTTCTTCATTCTTGCGGGCATTTCAACTTTTTGGATACTTTAGGATAGAAAAACCTAATCTATCCATCAATATGGAGGAATATCAATATTTAATTTATTATTTATCATGTGAAGAATTTATACTAATCCTCAGGTGACATAACGTTAAGAGGTTCTCTAATATCATGTTTTCCATTAAACTTGTATTTCCTTTTAACATGATACTCATGCTCTATCTACAAGAAATTTCAATGATATTTCTATACAATTTTTAAATATTTGGAAGGAATTACACTTTTTTATGACTACACCTTGGAAAAGAATATGTTCCTCCTTTTGAGGTACCTACATATAGAAACAAGCAAAAACTTAATATATAATGCAAATAAACACATACACATCATTTTTTTTAAATTATTAAATATAAAAAAACTTGAAAAATAATCCATCCTAGGAAAATAATGGATAGTGTAGCATAAGATACCATAATAGCTATAATTTCTATAAAAATGGTTTTTTAAAGGTCACACATTATAATTACATCCCATAGTTCTCACAACTAATCAATTAGAGGTTCAAGGTAGATAACCATATTTTGTACTTAACATTTATGGGGCACAATAAATTAAAATGTTAAACCCTTTTTAGAAATAATCAATCGTAAAGGAATACTTTAATTTACCAACTCAATTGGAAAAATATATTAACTAGTTGACATACCGTAAAACAAGTTTAACATCATCCATCACAAAGTAAATCGCACACTAAGTGACATGTCACTATTATTTTTAGGCCACAACTACTCAATGTGAAACATTAAATTTGAATTTAAGGGAACATGCCAAAATCTATCACTAATTAACAGATATGGGTTTTCTCTCTTTGGAAGGTTTTTCACATCAAGCCAAATGTTGATCTTGTCAGGGCTTGGGCAAGAAGAAAATGGGTGTCATATGGAGGCATCTCGGTGGTGGCCATTTCAAATAAATCCTTCTTGTTCCAGCTTAGACAGGAGGAGGAGTATCTCATTAATGGTAGACCATGGCTTTATGGGAATCCTATGTTGCACCTAGTCAAATGTCGTCCTAGGTTAGACATGAAATTTTTTGAACCCAATGCTTTCCCTATCTGGGTGAAGCTCCCGACTTGGATCTCAATTTTTTGGAAGTTGAAGTGTTGAGGGAGGATTGCAAAATGCATTGAAGAATTTTTGGTCATAGATCCAATGAACCTTGCTAGGAAAATGATGGTATCTCAATATTATGAGTCAATGTAGCCCCAAGGAAAAAGTTACTCGCCTTTATCTACATTTTCTCGCTCCATGGGTCGATCGAACAAGAGATACAATATGATCACTCCCCTATTTTATGTGATAAATGTAGGTCTACAGGTCATGCGACTAGATCTTGCAAGGGCTAGGTTCTAGATTGGAGGTTGAATTCTACCACCTACGTGGAATCCTATGAGGCCACTCCATATCAGTTCCCCTGCTTCTTAGTGACCCAACTGTTGGCATTCTGTTAAATGGTAAAAAGATTACTACTTTTGCTGAGGTAATGATACTTGGATTTATGACCCCTACTCCCATGTCCCTAGGTCAAACAAATGGCAAGCTAATAGATCCCCGGGTTTAGAATGTAACCCCACTAATTTGGGGGTAGTGGGGAAGAAAGTGTAACATGCAAAGGGATATATGAAGAGGACAATTACTCCTCTGGATACGAAATAGGGAAATCACTAGAAATACTAGCATTATTATACCTTGTTCAAACAGAGAAATTGATTGAAATGGAGGAATTGTTTGAAGTAGTGAGATGGAAGTATTATGAGGAGAAAAACGGGTCTTGAAGACTCAGAGTAAATCTTATAGCACCATAATTGAAAGATCAAATCCGGTGGGAGGAAATCCTATCAGTAAATTAGAGGTTGTATTGGAGATTAAAAAGGAGGATAAACTAAAGTCTTCTCGAATGTTTAAACCCCAAATCAATCAACTCCCTAAAGGTTCTTATTTTTGGGAGGGCGAGAGATACAGAGACTACATCAAGGAGACTTTTGGGATAGTGGTTGATACTGATGATGGGTGGCACATTGTGCAATCTAGAAGAACTAATTAGAATTATTGACTATCGATGGACTGTGACTACCTCTTGGGTTGGTTTATCTCTTTTTGGTTGTCTTTTGTGGGCCTGGTCTTTCTTGAGTTAAGTATGTTTAACTCTCTTCATGGTCTTGTTTCACCTTCTTGCTCGTTGTTAGGTGTCTTCACAATGCAACTTTCTTTGTAAGGCTTCAGGGATCCACAATCCATGCTCATTCCCTAATCTAATAAAACAAATCTATCACTAATTATATTCTTATGATTCCATGACATTAACTATTTAAGTGACTTTCAATGGAAAATATGCCTAATCCTATAAATTATTATAATATGTCACAATACTTTATTTGGAATGGTGAGGCCTCTCACTCTATTTCGAAATTTTGGTTCCCTACAATCTCGAGAACATGCCTTATTCTCAAATTTATTCTTAAATAAATTAAAATAATGTTTTCATGCATCGTAAGTAACATAAAGAACCCCTTAATATGATGATATTAACTTTTTATCTCTATATGACTAGGGAAGTTTATTCTCTTATGGAAACAAACTAATATTTAATAGGTTGAAATAAAAAAATTAGTTAAATCGGAGACAATGTAAAATAAATTAAATATATAAAAATTGAAAATATATAGTTATTTAATTATTACATAACCTCAAGAAATAATTCACAATGATGTGTGACTAAGCAACCTTTCTTTCAATTCCATCAATGCCAATATGGAACCCAACAATGATGTCCTAAAATCTCCCAACATAAATAAACGAGTTTGCAAAAAAAAAAATATTATCATCTCTTGTTTAATTTCATTAGATTTATCATATATATTAACTTCTTCATGATAATAATCACCCGATAAATCTCCCAAAGAGAATATAATGATGACAAGGAGTAAACTCGGGGTGTTTGAATGTCATACTTTGACACTTGACTAACTATATATTTTGGGTCTTGTAGTGCTTTAATCTTATTTCAGTTTAGTTTTTGCATGTTTTTTCCTTGTGATATCCCATTGAATATATTTCATTTTGTAAGGGCTCTTGAAGCCTTTTCCAAGTTTTACTAATCAAAAAACAAAAATCACTACCAAATTGATCTTATTTCTCATCATCATCATGAACAAATATATATGGTGTAGCACTTTTTGAATTCCAATGCTCTCTTCCATTAGAACATATTCATTTGAAGTCCTAGGAAAATGTATTTGTTTCAAATAGTACCCCATCATTTCTTTGAGTAAAGTATATTAAGATGAGATCTATTATCCCTTATGATTTTCTTATGATGCATTTCATCATTATGATGATAAAGTGGGAATATGTACTTATATTTATTCTTTAGTTGATATCATTCAACATCTATGTCACTATTTGAATTTTAAGTCTCATATTTGTGCATGTATAAAGTTAATATTAGTGAAATATCCATATAGAAATCAATATTATGATGGATTCATTTGAACACAATATATATAATATTAAGTTTACCTCAAAAATAAATTGGCTCCATAATCACTCTTCCTATATGTCTCGTCTTTTACTTCTTCTATGTCAACTCCACCTCAACCACAAGGTTGTGCTGGCTCTCCTTATACATATATGTTTTTATCCATAAAAGAAATTGAAATAGCTTATAATAACATCAAATTTAATATTTATATGCAATATTAAAATTACATACTAACTCATAGACTACGTGTATGCTCGTCGATGAAGTGTTATGTTGTAGGGAAGTAGACAACTCTACAAATGAAAAAATTAGATCTACCAAAGTAGACCTTTATAGAGGGGATGATGTACAACTAGATGATGATGATATAGTATATATAAAGTGGTAAACCACTTGTTTAGACAATTTTAGGTTTGCAAAAGCAAATCATCTCTACTTTTAATTCAAATTTTTAAGATTTGAAAAAACAAATATTTACAAAATCATGTCAAAACAATAAATTCCTCACCTTATTTTCCAAAAAAACACCTTTCCACTTTTTTATTTGAATTTCAACACTATTTTAATTGGAGAAACTACAAAGTGTGATAGAAAAACTATGATTTGGCTATATACGCTATATTTTATGTAATAAATAATATCCCCTGCTTTTTTATATTATTGGAATTTAGAAAAATTAATTATTTTTATGTGCTATAATTTAATGTTTAATATAAATGGCGATGTCAAATTACTCATTTGATTTTAATACCATGGGAAAAACATGACACAAAAGTTGCACCACATTTACACCACCAATTAGTGTCATTGTTGGGCCACTATAGAAATGAAAAAAACCAAAAACATATGTGAATTTGACAACAAAAAAATCACGTATTCGGTAGTGTATGATCCTCAATATCAACCCCCATCAAATTATACGATAGATCACTTCACTTTAATTTTGTTTACAATTGAGATTGTATGAAACACCACCTTCAAACCAAAGTATGATAACTTATGAGATTTATAAAATTTAAAGGTAGAACTCTTTTAGTAACATAGAGATGATATTATTGTTTTCCATGTCTCTAATATTTTTTAATATTATTGTTTCTCATGGTATTTTCTCAACTTGGACATCTCATATTACTCATTCACCATCAAATCTTGAGATCCTCTTCAACTAAGAAACTAGTGTACCATAATTATTAGGCATACTTTAGGTAATATTTTTCTAAAAATCTAAATGATTATATATCCAAATGGATAGAGATAAAACAAATTTCGGAAAAAGGGAAGGCATGATTTAGAAATAATCATAGAGAAAGTGATCACACATTCACTCTTACTATCACTATTGAGGAAACAAAGTATAATGAATGGAATTTATATTTTGTTATGTATATTTTCGCAAGGCATTTGAGATAGTGCCAAGGCATTTTTAATGTAAAGGTTTAAAGACTTCAGTCTTTCTAATTTTGTAATTTTCCTAGTAATGACCTTGTATGTGCAGCTTCTAGGCATATATCTTAGCAAAAAGACTCTATGTATAATATCCTATGTACCATAGGTTTAAAACAAGGTTGTCCACCATTGCCTACACTTTTTGTCATCTATACTTTGATGAATAAGAGGATATTTCTCCATAATTGTTTATGTTGTGAATAGTTGTAATCTCATTGAGATTTACATTTCGATTTTATTGTTTTTATGACATTTTTTTGTTTTCACTTTCAATTACAAGTATTAAATGTAATTTTGAATTATTGAGAAATTTTTACTATAAAAATGGATTTGAAATAAACATTTTGAAGACAAAATTTTTGGCATTCAATATAGCCAATAAATTAGCATCTACAATCAATTTAACATAAAAAATGAAATAGGTCGAGGTCATGCCCTCTTATACCTATTTGGATGTGGTTTTCTCTTAACCAAATTTTAGCGTAGTAGTTGTACAATATAAGCAAGAGTTCATAAAGGATATGTGGCATTTACATCCTTGGAAAGTAAACATTTTTCCTTCCAATTTTAATATATTTATAAACAATATTTGAATTTTCTATATGTCAGTTACTCACACTCTATTATGTGGGTGTAAAGGTGAAGACTCATTCTTGAGAAAAAATTATTTCAAATGTCTAGAAATAGATTTCATCTCAACATTATCAATGAAAATTCAAGCAAGAATAATGGTTCCTCACTCAATTTTTCTTGTGGATTTTGGGACCTATGTCTACTCTTTATCACTTTACTTTTTCCACATTAACACATTGTTTTATAGAATTCAATGGATGTAAATTTTTTTCATTGGTTAAAATAGGTACCCTAAATCATCACTTCAATCTGTTTTCAACTTACCAAATAAGAATGCAAATCTCATTAATATTAAGTGTTATGGATCTTCTCTATAAGTTTGATATCGATATAGAAATACACCCTCCTCTTAGTTCCACTCTTAATTCTCCTCAACACACTAAACATGAAGTTAATAGAGGTATTCGTAAGGAGATAAAAATTTGTTGACAATTACATCGTCTAATCCAAATCAGAACGCCCAAAAATTTACCCGCATGAAGCCTAAGGAAACCTAGGTCAAACTAGAAACATTATGGAATATTTTTTTGTAAAAACCTACTCGAACACTAGGTTTCAAAAATTTACAGTCACACTTAAAAAAGTTTTAAAATTACATTAAATTAATATTATTAATTTCCCCTTAGATCCCCTTTAAATAAAATAATAAAATCTCTCAATACCATTTAATAAAATTAGTTAGTCTAAAACAAGACTTAGGCTCCCTATATTTTGCTTTAATACAATTTAATTCCACCTTAATTAAACTTGCTCAATTAATATCAAGGGTATTGTGGTCTATTTAATTAAATAATAAAGTTATATTATACCCACAAAGGGGTCAAAGCTTGCATTAAATAACAAGGTCTCTAATAAGACACTTGGGTTAGAAAATAATAACACCCCCTACACATACTAGAGTGGCCCCAAAATAAAGTCTACCCATGCAATTTAAATTTGAAATTTCTCTCACCCACTTCCCACCTAATTTTTGTAGGGATGAATCTCATCCATTGGATGGATTTATTTGGGTCCCTTAGATTAGGGATACAACTAACCCTAAGCATGCTTATGAAAAGATCTTTTCTCTTTTGTTTTGACTTATTGTTTCTCTTCTTTTTTTTGTTTTATAGTGGAAGAAGGAAGTGGAAGCCATGAGAGGAAATCTCAAGCTCATGGAAGGATGCACATTCTTCCTTTCTTTTCTTGTTCTATTTACACCCTCTTCTAGGGTTCCAATGTATTTATTTATTTATTTTATCTCATTATTTTAGCATTTTCCCAAATGGGCATATGGGTATTTTCCCTATTTCGAGGAATAGTTCAAATGGTGTATGTATATACTTGGGGAAAAATGATATATATACATACATATATCTATACATTTGTATACATATATATGTATATATTTTATTAAAATTTCATTTTAATAAAAAACCGAAATTAAAAAAAAATGGTTGCATTATACCAATACATACATACATACATACATACATACATACATACATACATACATATATCGATAATGAAATCTGATAAAAACAATGTGAGTTAATCGGTTTCCATAGGCCTAAGAGCGCTAACACAGCAGGAAAATTTTAGAGTGGTCGGGGTTACATTGTTCGGTGGGAAAGTATCTGGGTTGGGGGAGGGTCGCCAACCCCACCCCCACCCCATTTATTAATGGGGTGGGGGTGGGTTCAGTGACCCTCCCCCAACCCTTACCCTATTGACATTAGACAGTGTCGTGGCCCCAAATCGTTCGGGCATATCGATATTTGTTTATTACCGTTTTTTTTGTTATATAATACACATTCAAATGTGTGTGTGTATAAATGTTTATCAATATGATTATTAATATCAATATTAATAATATTTTAATATCAATACTATTATCAATAAGTAATGACATTTGTATTGCTTATTAGTATTAACTAATCCTAAGTTTATACTTAGAATTTATTGTATAATTTGATAGTAATATTACCAAGTATTGATCTATAATTTTGTTTCATCCATCATTACCCTCCTTTTTGATATTTGATTCAAAATTAAATTAATTTAACTTAACAACACATTTATATAATCAATTAGATCTATAGTCTACTTTGCAACTATGTAGTTCCTTTGCTCAACTATATTTTAAGGAATCAACATATCATTTCACAAGATAAATAACCACCAAGGGTTTTAATTACTTTTCCATTTACTTATATAAAATATAAACTTTCTTTCAACCAATACAAGGAGATGAACAAATATAGTTTATTTCACTACCCTATGCCTTTCATGTAATACAATAGGAATAAATATTTCTTTTCTTTTGCAACATACAAGTTTCAATCCTTTCCATAAGTAACTTCTAACAAGATTTTCCAATAGTTTTAAAACAAGAACAACACACCCATTGAAGACAATAAATCAACTAAAATGAGAACAAGGTTGTTTCCTTTTCAATCACATTTCAATGAACTTGATTCAATTTAACAATCTTATAGTTCCTCATTCCAACAAGTAATGAAATGATTTTCAAACTTTTTCTTTCATTTACAATATCAACTAAGATTACATTTGACAATAAATCAACTAAAACTTCACTTTAAACAAATACAAGTTTACAAGCCCTCCATATACAATGGAGACAACATGATAAATATAACAATAAAGTCCATTCTTAATTTCTCTAAATTCAAAATAAGCCTTCATAATCTAAACTCCACCTTCTTCCAAGATCAAACGCACAAACAAAAATGGGGGAGTAGGCAACACTCTCCACCAAACCATTTCTCCAATCAAGTAGTGAAGCCTACTTCCTCATCGGCCCCCAAGCCCTAACAATGATACAATCAAGAATATTTGACAACCATGATAACAAACACAAGGCTTCCACATTTACTCCCACACAACATTCACACAAGAAAAGTAAACACAAACCATTCATTTTTCAACACATAACCTTCCCAACACATTGGCTCTAAAACAAGCCAAGTAAAGAAAGGAATATGGGGATGCCCTTGTGCCTTCCGAGGGTTTGGATTCCCACCTCAAAACCTCAAGAACGTAATCAACCCCAAAATCTCTTATGCCTCCCTACAACTAAAAATATATCTCTTATGCCTCCTCTCTCTTATGTCTCCCACATTGAACAAAATAACAAAATGAGAGAAAGGTGGGTCATCCAACTCACTCCGTCCTAAATAGCCAAGAGAAAATGTTATGCATCCAAATAAATTTCATCCCCATTTCACTATCTCATAGACATCCTAATGAAATTTCACTACCCAACAACATCAAGATAGAAAACACATTTATTCAACACATAAACGTGCAAGGTAAGAGAAAGAAAACAAGGGTTCAAGACCCTACCTTTCCATAGCAAGACTCCACTTCACAATAAAGTCCCAAAATACTCCAAGCTCAAGCAATTCCAAGCAATCTTCAACTCCAACAAGCACTCCAAAAATCAAGCATTCCAAAATGAGAGAGCCAAAACCAAGCAAGTAACCCCAAAACTTCACAAAAATTATAATAAATAGAAAAGAGGGAGAGGGAGATGATGTGGCTCCATGTAGGATGCCACATCATTTCTTCTCCATCCCACATCACCAAATTCAAACCCATACCCCAAAGCATAATAAATTGGTGGTTGGGGAAAATACCACCCTCTTACACACTCAACCCAACCCACACCCCTTAAGGAAAAAATTAATTACCCATGTAAGAAAAGTGCACTTGATTTCCCTTTTCCTTCATTAAAAACAAAATAGGACCTAAAATAAGTCCCTCACATCATAGGCTAGGTGGGTGGGTGGCTTTAAGAGGTGTGGGACAAACTTAGCTTGTCCCACAAGTCTCCAAAATAGCCTAGAAGGTCAAAATTCGAATTTCACAAGGAATATTGAGTACACAATACCCCAAAACAAATTAAATTCATTCCAATCCAACACACATTAAAGCTACCAACTCACATTTATTTCCCCCTTTTTCACATCCTAATTAGCACTAGATAAACACTTTTAAATTAACTTAAGAGGGGTGCAAAACACAATTAATAAAAGTGACTCCATGCAAATATAAATAAAATGACTTTCAATTAAATAAAAATCAACAAGACAAATTACAAATATTCCTAAGGTCACTTTTGAGGTCACCCCCAATGGGGACCTCCTAACAAACTACAACAACAAGCAACATCTAAAAACGTGTGTTTCCATGGTGACATGTTGCCAATACTCCATATTCTCTCACTGTTGGTATCTTATCCCCCTTTGGTTTATTGTGTTGTGAACACCTTCAAAATTCAAGACAATACTTTTCTACCCTTGTGGCCATATTAACAACATCAAAATAACAAAATACATGCATATACATATAAATTAATTATCATAACTTAAACGAAGACAAGTAATTTGCCATCGTTTGTAATTCCAATTATTTAAATTTCATTATGTTGGTACCTAAAATTAATCTCCTTAAAAGGCCAAGCAGCATCATGGATTTGATAGGACACTCAGAGGCAGATAGATAATCATGTATGTCGTTTTGTAGCCGGGGAAGCAATCTATTTAACTCTTTAGCACTCAGATTTTGAAAGGAGTGGGTAGCACCTTAAAAGGATATGATTTGATGGTAACTATTTTAGGTTGTGCCTTTCACCAAGGTAAGATAACCTATTTTGTAACTTCTATTATTGAAGAATAATGGTCAATCCTTCTTTTGCACAATTTTTATAGAGAACACCTTGGAAAAATATGATCAACACACCAGATCCGACTCTCACGAGTTGTCACTTCCAGATCATGGAGATATTTTCACCACACAAGGTATAGGTTACTAAAGACATTTGAGACCCCGATTGTTTCTGCATGTTTTGCTGATGAGGATTATGCATTTTCATACACACATGACAAACAAAGCAGTAATACGGGTAGGATTGGTTGTTTTTGAATAAATTTGACTCACTAGATCCTTGAGGAATCTTACAAAATAGAAGGTTAAACCAACAAAATGCTACAGAACAGCTGAAATGTTCCTTTAACTAGAATACATGCTTTAATGGAGGCCCAGATTAGCACCTTTTCACACAACCTATGATATTCTAACATGAAGGCTCGAGTTAGAGAACCCAACAAAGCATCAAGATATAAGCTAAATCACACCTAAGGTACACCCAAAGGCTTACAGACAATCTCTATCAAACAAATGAAAGAAAAATGATTTTAAATTGTTTATTCCAATCTCAGATGAAGGCTCTTCCAAGAAATGAAATTACAGATGCCACTAAACTATCACAAGGATTGAGACTTGTGTGATTGGAACATATTTTAATACAAGATTGCAATAGAAACAAGGAAAAACTATTTGCATACATTTAGAGATGAAACAACCACATTTTTCTCAGGACAACACATAATAGCTCATATTTGATTGAATTTATCAACAAGGAAAGTTTCTATAATAGTCTCGAGCTTGCTAATGGATTTACACTTGCAACCACCTTGACACGATAAAACTTAATACAAAAAGAGATAACTAGGTTTCTCAGTCTGATTCTCAAAAGACAGGCTTTGTCAAATTTTCCTCTTGGTAATTTTCTCCGACCTCTAACACTCCCCCCCTTTGCACGAAAAAATCGTGCCATCTATAACATTTTACCACATAGCCCCTTTTCCCCCAAAAAAATATAGACATTGAGTGCACCAGTGCTTGTCATGATCATGATCGCGATTTCCAGGATCCGATCTGTAAAAATTCACCAAGTTCTCGAGGGGAAGATCTCATCAAATATCTCCCACATTCAATTCCTCCCTCTAGTAAATCACTCTTTCTTCAATTTGCCAACCACTTCCACCCCAAATCTATCAAATCCGGCTCCTTGCATGCTCGAGAGAAGAAAATGGAAAATCTGATCGGCTCAATAGTCAAACCATTTTAATGGTTAAAGATGTCTTCTAAATCTCCCCACCAAACTTAGATATCAACATTAACTCCCCTCTCTTCCCGGCACGTAGAAAAAACCAAGAAATCATGAAGAATCACACTTCCAGAATGTTTCAAAAAAATGGGGTAAAATCGATTCGACTCATTGCCGTTGATCTTTAATTTGAATTTGGGCCATCCACATGGAAGATTCAAATTTGAAAAAAACTCGAGGATCTCCTCGACTTTTTACATATTTTGGAAAAAATGGAAAAATTTCACATTTTGTTCCGCACCTTAACCCTCGGGAAATGAGCCTAGCATGTGTCCCCATGTGAGTCCCAAAAGAATAGCGGCCAAATTTTGTTATTTCATCTCCTTTTTGGAAAAAGGAAAATTTTCCAAGTTTTCCCTACAGCTCCACCTTTGAGAAATGCTTCTTACACGTCTGCAAGGTGGGTCCCAAAGGAACAGTGGATAAATTCTACCATTTGACCCTCTTTTTGGAAAAAGGAACTTTTTCCAAATTTCCCCCGCAGCTCCGCCCTTCCACTTCTAGTTTTCAATGCGGGCCCCAGTGGAACCACGCTCCTTTTTATACCTTTAACTTCTTTTCCCACAAAAATAAATTTCCAAATTTACTTCGAAGGCCCGCACCTCCACCATTGACTAGAGCGAGCTTTGACCTTTCCTTCATCAGGCTTGTGGGCCATTTTGATGTTTTAATCCTTTGAATATCAGGGGGTAAAAAATGCAAGTTACCCCCGATGGTCTGCCTCCCCATTCTTTTTGACTTATCAAACTGCCACATGTCACAATGGCGCATCTTGAGATAGTCCCCAAAACTTGAGACCTTGAATGAGAACGGGCTCGCCACGTGTCCTAGCCTAGAAAAATTTGTTTGAAGGATCGAAGCTCGGTGGAGGACACCAAGTGTCATGCTCCGAGGTAGCCTCCTTTGGCTGTTGAAAAGTCCAAGAAAAATGTAAAGTGAGCAGAGGCCTCCAAGTGTCCTCCTGGCACTTTGACAAAATGGAACCTAAGGGTCGGTCCCCCAAACATGCCAAGTTCCTCCACATGTCCCAGCACCTCCCAAATTTTTTTTTGGAAAATAGACTAAGTATTGGAAGACCTGGAGGAAGTCTCCACATGTCCTCCCGGCACTACTCAAGGCCAAACCAAAGAGTAGATCCTCAAACAAGCGCCGCTCCTCCACGTGGACAAATTTTGAGTTGAGGATTTTCATGAAATTTTTTGAGGTACCTAGTTGAGCCACATCCAACCAAAAGAGGCCATGTTCCCTGCCGATGTAAGGATGTAAATTTGACCGAGAAATTCCTATCAAACCGTAAAAATACGTAAAAACTATCATTCAAGCCCAAAAATGAAAATTTATCCAAGGAAAGAGAATTTAGAAATGTTACAAGGCTCAAATACATCCATCGAGCACATCCATTCATATTTCTTCAAGTATTTAGGGTAGAAATGACAAGGAAAACATATCCCAACTATGGAGCATGGAAAATATGGGAGAAAATGAGTTTGTATATGAACAAAGAACATGAGAGACCCAAATTACAGTACTGTAGAGCATCAAAGAAACAAGGAACAAACCATGGACCCATAGGTGATCTATGACCTAGGAAGTTTAAAAATGGTAATAAAGATTAACCGGGCACAACATGGGGAAGAGGAAAGTGACAAAGGCCATAAATTGATAGATTTTAAAAGGCAAACCGGGCGAGACTATTTTGATCACCAACATCAGCTCCGACACGGGATGGGCACTCTACGAGTGCCATAAGAACAATTGTAGACCAAGTGCCAAAAATATCCATTGGGCAATGGATTCAACTTGCAGAGTAAAGAAACAGAGCCATCTCCCAAAAATGAAATAGAGAAACTAGTAAAAATAGGTCACCGAGGACTAGAACAAACAAAAACACAAAAGACAGAAACAAACAACAAACTATACACTGTACACAAGTTTTCGAATTGATTTAGGGAATAAATCCAATAAATTATTCAAATGCCTACCATTAATAGGCAACTTGAGCAGCTTCACCATCTAGGTCCTTTAATAAGAAGGTATGTTCACCAATTCTGATATCAATGGAGTAAGGGCCCATCCATAATGAGTCAAATTTTCCATGCTTGCCCTTATCTTCATGTTTTTATCCCATAGCAGCACAAGATCTCTAACATTGAAAGCCCTAGGAGTGACCTTCTTATCAAATAAATTCTTCACCTTTCTCTCAACTTTACATGCCTCTGGTGGGATGCCCTCCTCTCTTCATCAAGCTCAACAATTTAGTTAATGCAAGCATCATAAGGACCTACCTCTTGATCTTCCATCTTTAACATAAACTAATATGAAGACAGATTTGCATATGAAGGGGCAAAGCATGGCCTAAGTCCCATATACTAACTCAAATGGACCCTTTCCAAGAACCCTCTTGTGAGGATTCTGTCTAGTCAAATAGCAAACTTCAATTGTTCACCCCACTCTCTCTTGTTCTACTCTAATGTTCTTCTAATAATCTTCAGCAAATTTTTATTACTGGACTCAGCCTGTCCATTTCCTTGGGGGTTGTAATTGGATGCATATGTCAAGTTGATCCCATACTCTTTGCACATTTCCACCAAAGGTTTAGCTCTATAGCTCATGGCATTTTCAAATACAATCTTGACTGGCACCTCAAACCTACAAATGATATGATTTAATAGAAAATCCATGACAATATGGTGTGTTTCTCTTTTGGTGGGGATTGCCTCCACCCACTTGGTGAACTAGTCAATGGCTCCTAGAATCCACTTATGGCCAGTACTTGAAGGGTCTGAAATCTCACCAATTAAATCCATTCCCCATTGCTTGAATGGGGCTTTAATTGATATAGGATACAAAGGAAGGGAGCCTGAAGCTTTCAGTCTTCCAGAGAAGCACTGGAAACTCTCACATCTTCTAACCAAAAGAGTTGTATCCTTGAAGAGAGTTGGCCACCAATAACTAGCCCTTAGGATCTTGTGTGTTGTTACTCTTGCAGCAAAATGCCCCCCACAAACTCCTCCATGGAGATCAGCAATTATCTTGGGGGCTTCTTCTTCAATAATGCACCTTAAGAGGACTCCCTCTGGGTTCTTCCAAGCTAACCCATAATCAGTGATGACATATTTCTAGGAAGCCAACTTAAGAGCTCTTTTCTAGTTCTTACTTAAATACTCAGGGTAGTATAAGTGTTTGAGATAAAAAATTACATCCTTATACCATTCAAAACTCATCAACTTTTCAAAAACACCTACCCTTTCTTCTTCTACCTCATTTACCTCAATAGTTTGGAAGTTTCTCTCATCCATAAGCTTAGCCAAGCCCAAACCTCTCACCAACTTGGTGGTTTGGATATCCATATCATATTCTTGCAATTTGTTCACCCACCTGCATCTTTTTTTGATACTTCCATCTCTGACAAAATTTCCTTCACCATGGTGTGGGGAACATAAGCAACAATCCTAGAACTCAAAATGTAAGGCCTGAAAACCTTTGTTGCTTTTACCAAGGAAAATGCTTGTTTTTCCATTATAGTTTACTTCAGCTCAGCCCCCTACAAAACCTTACTGAAAAAGGAAATGGGCCTCTCTACCCCTTCATCATCCTTCTGCAGCAAGATAGAAGCAATAGTGTTCTCTAAAGCAAAGGAAAATAGCTAGAAAGGATTCTTATAGTATAGAGCTTCCAGAACAGGTGCATGCTTCAATGCCTCCTTGATCCCATTGAAAGCTTGGATGGCAGCCTCCTCCCATTTGATGACATGGTCTTTCTTCAGCATGGAAGTGATCGGAATGGTCAACTTAGCAAAGTTTGATATGAATCTTCTGATGAAGTTTATCTGCCCTAAGAAGGAATGAATTCCCTTTCTAGTCCTTGCTAATGGCCTCTACTATTTCTGGATCAATCATCACTCATTCTTGTGACATAATGTGACCAAGAAAATTTTCCTTCGCAATCCAAAATGGAATTTATTTGGATTCGGTGAGATTCCATATTCTCTACATCTTATCAATCTTCTCTAAGTGTAGCAAGTGGTCACTTATCTTTCTAAAAACACAAATCACATCATCTGATAAACTCGCAATAAATTCATTGATGTAACCCACAAAAGAAACATCCATTGCTCTTTGAAAAGTGGCTCTAGCATTCATCAGACCAAAGGGCATCCTGACATAAACATATGTCCCCAAGGAGTAGTAAAGGTTGTCTTGATCCTTTCTGATTCTTTCACCACAACTTGGTTATAACCAAAGAAACCATCCAAGGTGGAAAGCAACTCAGAACTAGTCACTAACTACAGCATGTTCTCCATATTTGGTAAAGGATAATTATCCTTCATTGATGCTCTATTTAGATTCCTGAAATCCACACACACTGATATCACCATTTTTCTTTCTGACTAGTACTAGGTTTGCAACCCAAAAAGAAGACTGTGGGGCTAAATAATCCTTCCATCTCTCAACTTCTTCAGTTCCTCTTACATCTTGAGAGATAAGGTTGGATTGATGGGCCTCTGTTTCTTCCTGAATGGCTTTTCATTAGACTCCAAGGGAATCTCATGCTGAAACAAATCCTCTCTGTATGATTTTAGTTCAAAATAGGTCCAAGCCATGCAATCTTGGTATTTTTTTAACAACTAGATGTATGACTACTTCTCCTCCTTGCTAAGATTGCTACCTATCCACATTTTCCTTGGATTCTCCCATGTGCTAAGATCATGCTCCTCAATATCCCTCGAGGATGTTATGCATCTATTAACAATGCGATCAACATTATCAAAATTGGACTCAAGAGCAACCAGCCCTCTAGGAATGGTGTTGGCCTTTAGCTGGATGATGCCATTTCCAAACAAGGTTTCCTTTCCCTCAGTTGTACATGCCATTGGCTCTAAATTGATGCATTGATCAGCAAACTCTCCCTTGTTTTGTAGGAATCTTTTGATTTGAGTATCATCATCAAAAACCTACCAATGTTTAGTATTGTTAGAGACAGAAGGTCTTGTCAATACCTTAACCTCATATTCACAATATGGGGACACTGTACAATTGTCAAAGTGAGACCCCAACATTGCAAGCCTGTCTGGAAAATCATTGAATTTTCTATCATGATGCACTATGTTGAATGAATCAAACATCTCAATGAAGTCCCAAACTACATGTTTGTATTGTTTCATTTGTTGATTCTTTGTGGCATACAATTTTCTGACTTGTTTTACAATTAATTCTGAGTCTCCTTTGATAATGATGTCCTTGACACCATATTTCCAAGTAATTATTAAACCTAACAACAATGCCTCATACTCAACAATGTTGTTAGTGCACTCAAAGTTAAGTTTGAAGGAAAAAAAAACTTTTCTTGACAAGGAGAAAGCGAGAACAACACTGCACCATTCTCAAACCTAGAGAAAGCTCCATTAAACAATAGAGTCCAAGCAGATCCTGCTGCTCAATACACTTGCATACCTTAATCTTGTGCTCCTTGCCATTAGCAAATCCCACAAAGTTGTCAAGATCAACATTTGTGTACAATACTTCATAGGATGCATTATTGGGATTCTCAATGAGGTGCAACATTTTCTTTACTCCATATAGCCTAACAAGGATACCTTCAATTGGAATGGTGGCATAAGACATATCCATTTAGACACTCCCACTAACACTAGCCAACCATTTTCTTGACAATAGCATGCCCCACTTGGTCAAGCAATCAACAATGACAACATCAAGTTTTAAATTTTTACCAGGTAAGCTACAAGTTGCACCACAAAATCCTTCACACATCCCACTCTGGAACTTCCCTAGGGTCCATGGAAGTTCACTTCCCATGTACTTGATGTCACTTTGATATTCATCTCATTCATGACTTCCAGAGGTATGACATTACATGATGCCCCTGAGTTAAACATGTAATTATGCAGCAGTCTATCCTTAATGATCAAAGTGATGAAGAATGGATCCACATTCAGCTGAGAGTCCACCAAGGATGTCCCTAGATAGACCTCAAGTGGTTCACCTAGTTCCTCCAATGCTGGTGGTGTTTCTAATTCTTGAATGATTGGAGGAGTCTCCACAATATTTACATTTCTTCCTATGGCAGTCTTCTCTTCTTCTAATCCCAAGTATTCAAATGCTATCCTTTTGTGCTCAGGAATCCTAACCAACTTGGCAATTGGGTCAGCGACTTTGATTTGACTTAAAACCTAGGCTATATCATATGGGACATTCCTTGAAAAGGCAAAGATTGGAAGGAAATCCAACACACTCATTAGGTGATACATGATTCTTGACAACTTGGGCGTGAGGAGGGATATGATTTTTATTTGGAACTCTAGGGGATTTTGGTAGATGAATCCTTCTTAGGATCCTCTTTAGGAATGTTTGAAAGTAAGGGAGCTTTTGGCTTGGCTTGAGGCCATGTCCCTTTAACATCCTTACTTCTTGTGTTATATTCCTTCTCTTGAGCAACAATGACATTCATTAGTAACTTCCTGTCTTCCTCAGATGGAATTCCTCCATCATACTTCTTTATCATTAAATCCCTTAAATATTCAAAGTCATTATTGGGAAATTAAAAACCTTGTATAGTATCTACTTATGACGTATGAGAGTGAGAAAGAATAGGTACCCTATAAATGCAGACCCAAAAAGTGGCGCAATCTGGGCACTTATCACCTCAGCCTGAATTCGCCCCTTGTTGTGAGCTAGTGGAACAACCCATCATATAGACATCATCATCATTATCATCATCAGCCTCTTCTTCTTGTTGTTTATCTTCTTCATAGGGAGCATGGGACATGAAAAATTTGTCACACCAATCAATGACATTTGTCTACTCCACAACAGAAACTTTGGTAGCCAAAGGGTCAAGCACCATTCTATTTTCCCTGCCTTGGGGCTGCCTATTTCCAAATCAAACATGTCCTTTTCCTCTCGTCATCGATCTTTGGTGATTTGTAAACATGTCTTGGCCTTATTGCCTATGTTGACCTTGTGAGCTCTTCCCAATTCCCTTCTCAACTTGGTCTAGTTTGTAGGAAATTTCTTTATGACCCCTACCAAAGTCTTTACAAGTTCCTCCAAATCAGCAGCTTTACTTGTTTTAGGTTTTTTTGGGTTAACCATCTTCAAACCATCCCTTTTAGGAGGCTTTCCAATTGCCTTTGTAGACACCCGTAATTACGCCTAAGCAATTTAAATACTTAAATTGCGTTAATTATCATCTTTCTCGTAAATCGAGGACATATCGTCAAAGGCACTCATTTTCCCTCATATCATTATTAATTAATTACACTAATCTAATTAATTAAGTTGCCTATCCAACAAATACCTAATTAACGATCTTCTGTTAATAAATCACCCCTTCTACCTAGATTAATTAATTATTATTAATTAATTAGCTTTCCCTTCCATTTAACCAATAAATCAATATTTAATTGATTTAATCCCCTTCTAATAGCCTAAATCGTATAATATTCCTCTAATTATCTTCTATAATCTTACTTCTAGCTATTAGTTAATCACCTTTGATAAATTAAAATACCCCCAACTCCCATGACTTGCTAAACATGTATTAAACCCTTCTAAAGTAAGGTTACCTTTAATAAAGCAACCTTATCCATTCCTAATCATGTTTTACCTTTATCCCACATTCATGAGAATGTGTTGAATCCTTTATCCTTTGGGCTATATAAAGATCCCTCCACCTACCTTTTTACTTACACCTAAACTTTCTAAGAGAGTGAATGCAAAGCATATAGCAAAGACTAAGAGCTTGCCTTTTGCCCTTTTGAGAGTTCATCATCTTGAAGAGTTAAGCCTCTTTCTTAAGTGCTTAGGTCATATGGGAGGTGTCAAAGGGGTCTTGTAGCCCAACTTTGATAGGCCCTCATTCCTAGGTTACTTGGCCTACTAAGGACAACTATGTTTAATAGCCATGGAGCTTACTTAGGTCCATTCATTTATTTGTTGTTAGAGAATAGAGGAGTTTAGATATTTAGCATTGTTAGTTTCAAAGTTTGTATTTATGAATGCTAGCATCTAACCCTTGTTTAATTCTTATCTTGATGGTGTTTAGTTTGTTGTTAAATTCTTACTAAGTTAAGGCTATTTAGGTGTTAGTCGTTACTCATATTAGCATTAGTTTAAAAACAACACTTGCACACAACCTTGATATTATTCTCTATTGGCAAAGCCATGGTGAAGGCCTGCCTCAAATTTGTGGGGTTTTTGTCTCTCAAGAAATATGCAGCCTTTTTATCAAATGCATCGAGTATTTGATCAAACATGAATCATCACAAGGTCTTATCCTAATAGGTAATCTCCTCAAGGTCTTATTAAACCTTATGTTTAAATCATGTAATTGAATCATTAGGATTCTTTTTATGTTTTCAAATTCCGACAAAAGAAACCTAAGATCAGTTCTATCACCATACTGCAATCTAAATGCATTGCTCATCTCAATACAAGAATTAATAGAGTTATCTGGAAATGCTTTATACCAGTCCCTAGCATCTTCTTCCAAGGTATGGATAAACAACTTGATATATACATATTCATGTTCAATCTCAAATTCTTCCATCATATTGATAAAAATATTTAGATGTTGATCACCAGTTATAACATTGTTTCCTTGAAACTTTGGCATTATATTCCTTACATCTTGAGGCACTGCATTTGGATAACCAGCCATTCTAACAAAAATTATAGGTCCAAAGGTGTTTACAACAAAAGGGGGTCGGGGTGGTGGTGGTGGGCCATTTTGATTCGAGAAGGTGACCTTAGAGGGGTGAAAATTTGATAAGGGGTAAGGGTCCTTAGAACATAGGATTATAATTTTCAAAATGGATACCCTCTAAAGGTCTTGTATCTTGGAAATCCCTATCAAACTCAGAAAAACCAGGTGTAGAATGTGAAGCAAACCTTTCAAAATCAAATGAAGGCCCTTCTCCAGCTAGAGAATTCAATTCCATAAAGAGGCTACCTGATTCAGAGTCACTTGAATGGCAGTCTCCAATAATAGGCCGATCACTTTCATCAATGGAGATCCCCCTTCTTGTCTATTGATCTCCCACAACTCTTTAGGCTTTTCTTCCTTCCGATTTTACTTTCCGTAGCTCTGGAAACAATGTCCTAGTAGGATCCCTAGCAAAAGAAAGATCTTCTTCCTTCCACTTTGGAAATTTTGGTAACAAAACTCACTTAATAGAGGTTAAGACACTATTATTCATTAAAAATTAGATCAACAGTGTAGTCGCCACAAAGGATTTCCACCTTAGTTGTGTAAATGCACTAAATATGATCTGTCACATGTCCACAATGCTAGAAACTGAAATGGAAAGATTCTAACCTTTCTTTAACCAAATTTATCAAATGAAAGCTAATGCACTTGGTGTGAACAATTAAATAATTACACATAGAACTTGGATCATACAAGAAGTGTTTTACCAAGTCTTTGAATGTGAGTTGTAACCACTAATTCCCCTGTAACGGCGCCAAAAGCGTGTTGACGGGCCAAATGGATATGAATTAGCAAAGAATCAGCAAATTAGTCTCGGTGATGCAAATTAGTTCCCAAAAATTCAAAACAATCCCTTAAACGGTGCAAGAAGTGTGTTGGTACCCAAACTAAATCTCCTTCAAAGGCCAAGTAACATCATGGATT
Source organism: Taxus wallichiana var. yunnanensis (assembly GCA_018340775.1). Classification (NCBI taxonomy): domain Eukaryota; kingdom Viridiplantae; phylum Streptophyta; class Pinopsida; order Cupressales; family Taxaceae; genus Taxus; species Taxus wallichiana. The sequence continues at coordinate 408,566,056 of CM031243.1, read as the reverse complement.
TGACAGACACCGAGAGGTAGATAGATAATCATGTATGTCATTTTGTAGCAGGGGAAGCAATCTATTTGAATCTTTAGCACTCGTGTTTCGAAAGGAGTGGGTAAAGCACTGCATCAACACCAATCCGCAACTATGATAATTCTTTACCAGAACTCCTCATGCTATGATTATTTACTAATGCACAAACTTTTATTTTGGTGGATGGAATCTGGGAAACACAACAACAAACATAACACAAGAATACCATAGACTATGATAAGAAGGAATGATGATAAATCTGAAATATAAGTGTAAATTATAATATCAGCATGAAATTGTTACAATCTCACCCATGAGGTACTTCAAGTGTTACTTGAATTCACTTGCCTTCCAACAATAACTATAGGAGAAACTTCACAATTACACCCATAATGGCTTCTTTAACACACCTTCAAAATGATGGCTTCTTTTACACATTTACTCATACAATATTTCTCACTACTTCCTTCTATATCAAATGAGGGGGGTGGCCTCTTTATTTATAGGAATCCACACTTATCCACCTTATCTCTAAGATAGGATAGGAAATATCTTCCGGCTAATCATATTCCATGCCTAAACTCTTGCCTTTACATGTAGGCTTATCTTCTAAGATAAGATAAACCTTATCATCTCACATGGGTTCCACCTTTTTAGACTTTTCCACAAATAAAATACACAAAATATTTATGACATCACTCTTTTTCCTTATTACAAATATAATATTTATAATTCCTAATCATGTAGACCCTACTTCTCTACTTACCCCAACTTTGACATTTTAACATTATTGGACCACTTATGACAAATATTTACTTTTTACCACAACATTCCTATTGTACTTTGACTGTTACCGTACTCTAATTTATTGGTGGCACTGTACTAGCAGTGTCATTATCTTCTATCAGATGCCACTACTAATCATACTTAGCAACATCCTATTCCTAACACATACGAATAAAATAGAAACTACGGAGGAAAATTTTAATGTCGACGGCACCTTAAAAGGATATGATCTAATCCTAACTATTTTAGGTTGTGCCATTCAACCAAGGTAAGAGAACCTATTTTTTAACCTCTCCGTTATTTAAGAATAATGGCAAATCCTTCTTTTGCACAAACTTTATAGAGAAGACCTTGGAAAAATATGATCAACACACCAGATCTGACTCTCACGAGTTGTCACTTCCAGATCATGGAGATATTTTCACTACAAGGAAAAGGTTACTAAAGACATTTGGGACCCTGATTATTTCTAAATGTTTTAGTGATGGGGATCATGAATTTTCATACACACATGACAAACAAAGGGTAGTACAGGTTATGATTTGTTGTTTTTGAATAAATTTTTGGTGAGAGGTGGGGTAGAATGAACTTGACTCACCAGATCCTTGAGGAATCTTACAAAATGGAAGGTTAAACCAACGAATGCTCTGAGAATAGCTGAAATGTTCCTTTAACTAGAATACGTGCTTCAATGGAGGCTTGAATCAACACCTTTTCACACAACCTACAAGATTCTAACACGAAGGCTCAAGTTAGAGAACCCAACAAAGCATCAATATATAAGCCAAATCACGTATGAGGTACACCCAAAGGCTTACAGAAAATCTCTGTCAAACAGATGAAAGAAAAGTGATTTTAAATCATTTATTCCAATCCTAGATGAAGGCTCTTCCAAGAAATGAAATTAAATATGTCACTAAACTATCACAAGAATTGATACCTGTATGATTGGAATAGATTTTAATACAAGATTGCAATAGAAACAAGGAAAAACTATTTACATACATTAAGAGATGAAACAGCCACATTTTGCTCAGGAAAACACAGAATAGCTCATATTTGATTAAATTTATCAAATAGGGAAAGTTTATAGAATAGTTTGAGCTTGCCAATGGCTATACACTTGTAACCACCTTCACACGATAAAACTTAATACAAAAAGAGATAACCAGAGCTTCTCGGTCAGTTCTTAAAAGAAAAGCTTTGACAAATTTTCCTCTTGGGAATTTTCTTTGACCTCTAACACTCCCCCTTGCACGAAAAATTTGTGCCATCTATAACATTTTACCACAAAGCCCCTTTTCCCCCAATAAATCTAGACATTGATCGCACCGGTGCTTGGCATGATCATGATCACAATTTCCGGATCCAATCTACAAAAAGTTGCAGTGCTCGAGGGGTAAATCTCATCGATATCTCCCACATTCAACTCCTCCCTCTAGTAGATCACTCTTTCTTCAATTCTCCAACCAATTCCACCCCAAATCTATCAAATCTGCTCCTTGCATGCTCGGGAGAATAAAAATGGAAAATCTGATCGGGCTCAATAGTGAGACCATTTTAATGGTGAAATACATCTTCAGTTAAAGGAATGATAACCAGATCTACCAAGCCAATAACACATATGCTAATCAAACACCATGATCAATAAAATGAAAGTAATTTTACAGAATAAATTTACATAAAACCTTTGCAAACAAATGAGCAGCAATATCATATATTATTATGGAGCTCAATACAATACAATGAGAATGGGCCTTGCTTAAATAGGAAAGGAATAACAATCTAAGACCCGAGTCAAGGTCATAGATCAATCCACAAATCAAGTAAATAACTAGTCATCAAAGAACTAGTCAAAACCATAGATTTAGGAGAGAACTAGACATCAAGGATCTAGTTAATAACATAGATCAAGGAAAGAACTATACCTAACAACTAGATAATATCTCCTAATATCTAAATAAGATAAAATAAATATACCCACACATAAGTGGGTGAGGATAAATAAAATAAAGGTAAATAAAGTACCAAGGTTAACATGAGCTAAGGTAAATACCTACTCTAACACTTCCCCTCAAGTGAAGCTAGGGGCCAAAATAAAAGTGGCATGTCCACAGTACAAATGCCGAAAACTTGGCCTGATGAGGTACTCATGTACAATAACTGGGAAAAATGAGACACCGCAAGGTACTCAAAACTATTAACAACAAAGTAAAGAGAGTAAAGACCCGCTCCAAGGCATCCCAAGAAGGTTAGCTCAAAAAAATCGTACAATGCTTTGAAGAATTTTGGTGTGCACGGTGGTTTGAATCCATTGCTCAATCACAAGACTCAAAAACAACCCGACACCGGGTTTCACCGTAATAGTTCCATACAAGGATATTGTCAACGAAGTGATGTCAAAAGTGCAAAAAAACACCAAAATCAATCTGCTACAAATAGGTGTGCCACGATCCAAGAACAAAAACTAAAGCAACAAGGTAATGACACAAAATCCAGAGTGTCACGATCCAAGAAAAGCCAAGGTAACAAGGCAAGGACACAAAACCTGAAGAAGCGGGATTAGCACCACACCCTCCCATACTTTGTTGAATGGGTGGAGTGGCGCTACAAATTTGTATGATTTGTCAAAACAAATACTCGAACACTAACAAACTAATACTGGAATGCACTAGAATATATCCCCCATAAGAGATACTATCAACATGCCAAAAGTGTCGAAAATATAGATACAAAATCTCTCAACAAACAAGAGAGATACACTACACCTACTAAAGAAAAATTCTCAAAACAAGAAGCATCACAATGCATAAGGTATAAAAAGTGGAGCAAGTTGCCTAATGGTAGAGAAGCCATGCCTATAGAGAATAGTCCTCTCAATGAATGCCTATGTCTCCACCACGAGTGATCAGATATCCACCCCAAATCAACACGGATGGATGAAGAATATTCCTGCATATGACTTGGTGCAAAATGCACAATGGGTGCATGTAAAAGAACATTAGAATGTGTGTCAGGTTGATCATGTCTAACAACTGAAATCTTAGGTTTCTCAAGCTTGAGTGAAGGTGCAGAACTCATGTGTTGCTCATGATCCTCGAAAGAGTCGAGCAAACAAAAAAGGATCTCTGTCAATGTGTGATCCCAATGAAGTATCTACTCTAAAACCAATGTCTTGACAAGAATTCCACTTAACATGTGGAATAGAGAAAACAATACCACGTGAATGTCAGCCAATGACTCACGCTTAGTGTGACCCATACAACAGATCATGCAAGAATTGAATGCGGTGGTATGCTTCTAAAAATTTCATGTAATCATTAGCTCTCAAAGTGCACCCTATAGAGAGATGGCAACAGGTTTTCTAAGCCTACAAAATGATCTCTCTCTCTCTCTCTCTCTCTCTCTCTCTCTCTCTCGTAGATATAATGGAGACACCTCAGTGTCTGGGGGTAAACCTATTGTGAGGTGAATCTCTACTATTAAAAGGTCGGTTCCTTATTGGTGTACACTAAATTGGTTCCTGGGAGTTCAAGGGAAAAAGATGACTTTAAAAATAACTAAGACTAAGGTGATACACAAAATTTGTGTGAGAAATTTGACTGAGTGAAATACACAACTAATTTGTGAAGAAATTTTAATGCACGAACCAATTAAAACCTTTTGGTAGAAATATAAGGGAAAAACACTTGATTGTACTGGGGGAGATTCACAACAGTACTAATAAGTTAGCATGCACATTAAAATTTAGCAAAAAAAACTTGATTTGCAGTAGGGTAAAGTGGTTGATTAGGGAATTTTCATTCACAAGATGAATATAAACATACACAAGACTAAAAATATAACTTGGAAAGGCATAAAATACTTCACACTCGGATGGAAAACTGCGCGAAATTGCTTCGGTACTCCTATATCAAAAATTTCTCTCGAGAAGTTCATCCTCTTGTGCTTTGCAAAGGCACACAATATATAGCAAAAAAATTTCACCCCCTTCCTAAAAATAGCCTAAAGGTTGTACTCGCCCATGCATCCTAATTTTATCCTTTATTTAATAATAAATAAAGGAATAAAATAATACAACTGGAGCATGCAGTAAAAAATAGGCATTAACAGCCTCAATACAATACAGTCAAACTGAAGTTGACTGTTCTATTTTAAAGAAAGAATGGGTGAAAAATTGCTAAAAATACAATTTTCTTGCTAGGCAAGTCTTCCTCCTTTGAGCATGCAAATTCTTCATCTTCTCTATTTTGTCCTATTGTGAAGGCATGCAAAAGTATAATTCCTTGTATGTGAGCAAAATACTACAACCCTTAGCAATATTTGTAAAATAATTATGTGTGGGGACCACCCTGCTATGTTCACATGTTCTGATATTTGTTTCTTTTCTTGAGTTATCACATGAGTGATATTTTACAATTCCATTTCAACCTCTTTGTGGGGACCACCTTTGATTCATTTGGTTTGGGAATTTCCACCTTGTGGACTTAGGCAAATTATAATTTTCACCTTTTCGGTGATCATGGTATATAATTTGGTCACCCTTTTGCACTATTTGGCTTGGACTATAGTTTAGACTTTTGAAAAGTGATTTGTAATGATTTAATTTGTGGACACATGGGTTGGCCCCTTCCCACGGTGACTCAACCCTTAGCGAGACTTGGTTGGTGGTAACCTTACCTGTGTTGGGTTTGCTTGGATTTTATGAATAATTATGGGCCCTTGATCTCATTCCTCCATTCATGATGCCATTGATCTTCTACTTGTGGTTAGGGTTTTAAATCCCAGCTTTTAATGTGGTTAGTGGTGGCTAACTTTAGTTGTTCGTTTTGATCTCTGTGCATGGATTTTCAACCTTTGATCTAGGTCCTAGATCTCGTTGAGCCACCGATTCTTAACTTGCAGGTTAACTTGGAAATGACCCTTGGTTAAGTGAGGAGTTCAAACATGAGCTCCTCCCATCTGCTCATTTCATTTGGTTTTTGAATTCGTGGGTGAAGCCCATGGAAAAAAAAAATTGGGGTCACCATTGTTGATCACATTGAAGCTTGGCTCGTGGAAACTCTACGATGCACTCCTTATGCATTGGTATATTTGTATTTCTTGTTTGTTTTTATACCTGGAGCTAGGCATTTCTTACAAGATCTGATCATTTTTTACCTGTTATTATGGTTTTGAGCTCAACAATGGTTTGAAGGAAGTCTCTGCGCTCTGTGGAGTTCTATTAGGTTTCTGTAGGTCTCATTTTTGGTAAGTGTTATTCTGGAGTTTGAATGCCCATTTTCATTTGAGTATTTCTCTTGCAAACTGAAACTTTTTGATATCCTTTTCTAGGTGTGAAGTTCATTTCTCTTTTACCTAGAAAGATGATTATTTCTGTTAAGCTTGGATATCTTCAAATTTTGACACGGTATTCATGATTTCTCTTTGTAATCTGGAACTTAAATCTAGAAATAACTGTGTGACATCAAGATTTTTGTGATTTGTTTCTCCTTTTCAGCTGGTAAAACTCCACTTTTGAGTATAAAGTTTGTCATTTCTTTGAGCTCTAGTAAGGTGACCACCATTTGTTGAGCTTGTAGATCTGTATACTTGGGTTTCGTGCCTTTCCTAGAGTAGATCTAGGTAATCTATCTAAAGCTATAGTCACTGTATATATTTTTTTATTTCGGCCATATATGTTTTGCTTCCTCAAAAACGTTTCTGTGACTACTGGGATATATTCTATGACGATGCTTTGTGTATTTTCTGGGGAAAGAACTGACTTTATACATTTCAAACCTTGTGTCTGGATAGTGTATTACCCCAAGTGACCATTATTGTACATTCGTAACCTTTTCACTTTGTCTACCTCCTTTCGTATAAGTTTTCTATTAATGTTTGACTAGTGGAACAATAGAAACTGGATTCACCGTTTATCTTTAGAGATCTTCATTCTTTACTCTGTTCTAAAGATAGTTACATCTTAAAACTGGGTTATTATCTCCTTCTGAAACCCTTTATTTCTGTAGATTTACCTGGATCACTTTTCACTTCTAATGTAATCATGAGATAGCTCTTTGCATTAGATTTATGAAACTTTCAGCTTAAATTTTCTCCATGAGATGAGTGTTTGAAAAGAAACTGTTTTATGAAAATCACGTCTATTGAATACTTGATTGTAACGATATTCTTGGCTTTCTAAAAATAATGTACCCCGATTTCGAGTCTACGCATAACATATTATTTTTGGAGTTTATTTATAACTCCTATAGCTACATCTGCATTTGATCAATTCTCTTGGATAGATAGTTGTATTATTTTCTATAATGAAGAACCTGATCCCTTTTTCTAGAAACTCAAAGAAAATCATTAATTTTATTTTTTTTAATGATTTTAGCATTAATTTTCAAAAAAAAATATTCTGAACCCCATTTTGCAAGGGGAAACTCTGAAAAAAATTCAAAATCCTTCTCTCTCCAAATTTCTGCAACTTGTCCATTTTGAAAAGATATGAATATCTCTCTACTACCTTTTATGGATTGTCAGTTTACTTGACTGAACACTGGATTACTTGTATGTTTCATTTGATCATAATATCAACTTATAATGATGAAACATGTACTTTTCTTGACTATTATCATTTCTTTTGAATTTCAAATAGCTTATAAAGAATGTAGTAGCATGTATTTCAATTCTGTTTTAAATCAAAAGTCAATTTTACAAGGGGAGATCTTTGGGAAATGTTTTTCAAAATGACTACTTTCCTTTCTCCTTTTCAGCTTTCCAACCTGATTTGTAAAAGTATTTCCTTCTTGACTTATTCTGATGCTTCTTTCTTTCTATAAACCATCTATAAATGATGTTTGTTTTCCATTCTCTTGAAAGTAAATAGTAGTTGTTTCTTTATTAACTAGTTAAACTGATCTTTTTCATTCCATGTTGCAACCTATTCCTACAAAACTCAGAAATAAGTTAGAAATATATAGGATTTTTGGCCTCTCTTATATCCATGTGATCTTATTTTCTTCTTCATTCTTCTTCTGAACTGTTTTCAACTTCTTTTTCATGTCATCTCCACATCTGTTTCTTTTGTAATCTATTTCAGATTTTGCTTTTCTATTTCAATCCTTTTCTCTCTTCTTGTTTTCATGCCCATCTCCATCCCCGAGCCACAGTCTTGTGCCATGTGCCTATATTTCTTTCTTTCAAGTACCATTAGATACATTGAACTTAGAATATGTATTTGCTTTAGAACAGGTGTATAGGAATAAAAATGTACCCGGAGCTCAAAATTGATAGGTACTGCTCTTTATCTTGTAGGTGATAAGAAAAGAAGATGGAGATGGAAGCGGAAGATGAAACAAGATGAAGCTAGAGATGTAGATGATGCGGAGTGGGAAAGAAGATAGAAAAGGCAATGATGGGTTCACTTTTACTCCTCTACTCTTATTCTTTAGCACATGCAATATTCTCTTTTCCATGTATATGATGTTGTTACTTAGTCACATCCCACGGCTTGTGTGGGAAAACTTGTGATCTCTTATGAATAAATAATTAAATTGAAATAATGAGTTGACTATCTCTTTCTGCATTCATCTTTTCCTTGATTGTACAATGATGTAAGCAACTCAATATCTCAATCAAATGAATTAATATAAGAGATAAACTTAAAAGGAATACCTATAACTCTAGTAAGCAACCATTGAATGAGATGTGCCTCCTTGTATGCTGTTTGACTACATTAAGCATATGCTCTTCATTTTGACTCTTTCCTACTATTTACATTTAGACATTATTGTCACTATTTGGTTGGCATGTATTTTCTTGATGTAAGTAGTAGGAAAGGAGTCACTTGTAACATTTTTATGATAGCATAGATGGATGCAATTTCATTAATCACAAACAAATTTAATGAATACGAGCAATAAATCTGATGAGCACAATCATAATAATAGTGAAGTTGATTATTTGAAAACTACAACTATGTTTGTTGTCCCAGAACCAAACACTTCACATATTCTGCAATTCGGTGTCTTCATCAAGACAACACAGCTTGTCCTTCGGGGCTTGTGTTCTTTTGCTGAGGATATTCATGAAATTGCAGACTATGTGAACTATTACATTTTGTAAAAACACACATAGTTGTATATTTCACATAATCTTTTAAATAAATCAGTAGCAATGATATAATTTGATATAATCTCCCGTAGCTTAGGTATACTTCACCAATGTTATCCATTGTAACAAAGTTTCGAGTTGCCCATTTTTGCACAAGTGCAGAAATTGTCAACATTTATGGTGATCCTGTGGGGAAAGTTGCCTACTAGCTTGTAGACTATTGCCTTACTCTTGTCCATTGGGTATGGAATCCAAATATGTAACCAAAATCTACCCTTTTCTCGAAAGGTCCAACCCTTCCAAAACAAACTAAAGCTGGGAAAAGATCTGGAAAACTAGATCATGTGCATGAATGCACTTATTAAAGATAAAGAATGATGCAATGTGTAGAAACTACACTTATTGAACGGAAATCCTACTCTAACAACCACTGTAAGATTTTTAATAACAGTGTTTGAGAAACATACCATTCACAGGAATGGGGAGTTCCTCTCCACTCAGCTTTGAAAGATGAAAAGCATTGTGTTCCTTGCAAGCTGAAATCATGTAAGGACCACTCCAGAGTGTATCAAACTTTGAGTGTCTTCCTGGCTTTGCATGATCAACATCCCATTTCAACACAATATATCCTTCATTGAAGATTCTGAATTTGGCTTTCTTTTCAAAAGTCTTCTTCATCTATTTTTGATTCTTCTCCATATTTAAATGAGCTTGATCTCTTAGCTCTTGTAATTCCATCAATTTTGCATAACAAACCTATAATGGTTCATTTTCAAGTAGTTCCATTTGATGCAGCAAATCTAATGCAGGTAACTCAACTGAAATTGGCATTCTCGCTTCTTTTCCATACACAAGTTTGTACGGTGAGTTACCAACCGATCTCTTAGGGGTCACCCTATCAGCCCAAAGTGTTGAATTCAACATTAGATGCCAAGCTCTTTGATTATCCTTGAGTGTTCTTCTGATGATCCTTAACAGATTTTTGTTGGTACTCTCAGCTAAGCCATTACCTTGTGGGTAATAATTAGATGAAGAGCTTAAATAGATTCCATGGTTGACAGCCCAATCTGTTACTTTAGCACTAAGAAATGCTAGAGCATTATCTGATATGATAGTTGTTGGAACACCAAATCTACAAACTATACCTTCATAAAAGGATAGTATTGAAGCTTCATTAGCATCTTTCAAGGCTATTGCTTCAGTCCATTGTGTAAAATAATCTGTAGTAGTTAAGATCCACTTATGTCCTTGTGAAGAAGGTGGGTTTATCATTCTAATAAAGTCAAGACCCCACTGCATAAAGGGCTGATCAACTGAAATAGGCTGCAAAGGTAAGCGAAGCTAAACGTTCTTTTCCAACAAAGAAAGCACATTTTTTTACACTTTCTAATCCATTCAAAATAGTCCTTAAATATGCTAGGCCAATAGTAACCCACTTTCATGATCTTTAAAGTAGTAGTACGTGCTGAGAAGTGACCTCCTATAGGTCCTTCATGGAATTCTGATAATATTTTCTAAATTTTATCATAATCGACACATCGCAGCAAGATTCCATTTATATCTCTTTTGAACAATACACCATCAACGAAAAGATAAGGAATAGCTTGTAACCTAAAATACCTTCGTTTATTCTTATCCATACCTTTTGGATAGGTGCCATGTTGTAAATAGTTAACCAAATCAGTCATCCACCTTGATTCCTGAATTTCTTGAGAAGGTTCAGGTTGTTGATTCTCTGGTTGCAACATGATATTTGATTGTTGATACGTAGTTTCAGCATGTTGTTCTGAATCTTTGGGTTCTACAGCTTGTTGTTTCTCCATATCAGCGATTAGATGCTCACATAAACCTTTACCTTGAACTATCTTGGCAACTCGGATATCAACATCATATTCCATAACCTTCATTATCTAGCCTACTCTTTTCTCATTCAATTCTTTGTTTAGCAAGAAAGCTTTCACACTTGGATGAGAAACAAGAACATGAATTTTATTGTTTGAAAGCATGTACTTAAAATTCTTTAGTCCTCTGACTACTGAAAGTACTTGTTTTTCAAGGAACGTGTACCTTGTTTCATAATCATGCAAACTCTATCCAAAGAAAGCAATTGGTTGTTTGATATTCTCATCATTGACCTGGGTTAGAATAGCCAAGATTGTTTCAGCTCCTGCAAGTGCATACATTGTAAAATCTTTATCAAAATTTGGATTTGCAAGAGTAGGGGCCTGAGAAATAGCTGTTTTGATAGCCTCAAAACCTTCTCTCCCTTCGCTGGTCCAAGAGAACATTTTCTCTTTCTTTAACATAGTTGTTAATGGTTTAACCAATGCTTTGTAAAATCTAGAACAAATCTCCTAACAAAGTTGATTTTTCCTAGAAAGCTCTATAATGCCTTCTTGTGATGAGGCAATGATAGTTGTGATATAGCTTTGATTATGAAAGGATCAATTGCTAAACCTTTCTTAGAAACAATATGGCCAAGTAGTTTACCTTGATGTACTGAAAAGATAGACTTTTGGGGTTCAAGGATATTCCAAATTGTTTGCATAACTGAAAAGTCTACCTTAAATGCATTAGATGTTCTTCAAAATTCTTTGAAAATACAGTAACATCATCTAAATAAACAAGTATTCATTTATTTAATAAGCTCGAAAAGTGATGTCCATTGCATGTTGAAACATTGCACCGGCATTTGAAAGACCAAAAGGCATTCTTTTGTAAGCATAAGTATCCCACTTGGTGGTAAAAGTTGTTTTATATCTATCCTCTTCTCGGACTAAAATTTGATTGTATCCACTATAACCATCTAGAAGAGATAATATATCTGATCCTAAAATTGCTCTCAAGATTTGATCCATGTTCGGTAGGGGATAATGATCTTTTAACAATGCTTTGTTAAGATCTCTAAAATACACACATAATCTAATTTCTCCATTCTTCTTCCTAACAGGAACAAGATTTGCTACCCAACTTGAATACTTAACTAGGAAAATAATTCCTAATTCAATCAATTTTAATAACTCTTTCCTCATAAGAGGTTCTATTCTAGGATTTACAGCCTCTGTTTCTGCCTAACTCGGTTTAGAATTTTCCCGTAATTCAATGGTATGTTGTGCTAAATGGGATCAAAACCTTTCAAGTATTGGTAACTCCAAGCGAAAACATATTTAAATTTTGTGCAAAGATTAATGAAAGATTGTTTTTCGAATAAGGAACATACCTTTCCAAGGAATAAATTCTTTCCTTCATCAACTCGAAATTTCTTCATAATTATCAGCGTTAGTTGACATCTTAGCTATGTCCTTTCTCAACTAGTCATCGGTGTTGAAGATGTCTTCCAATGTGATAAGTCCCGAGACATTTTTTTGTCTTTAGTTGAACGATCGTGTCACCATATTGTTGTAATTTATCCCGATTTACTTTGCAGAAAATTTAGCTTCTTCTTGTAAAAACCTCGTAAATTTGATCATCACTTTCAAAACCTACTAATGTGATTCATTATCGGGATAGAAGGCCTGACAATCAACTTAATATGATGTTGAATTTTATTGTTTTCTATCTGTTCCAAAGACTTGAAACTAGCACCGACTATTGCAAGTCTGCAACATGCTTATTTTTCGATTCTATGAATAGACTAAATATTAATAGCATCAAAATCTTCCATTAAGTCTAAAAATCTATGTCTATAAGATTTCATTAATGGATTCTTACAAAAATTTAATCCTTTTACTTGATTGATAACCATATCAGAATCACCAAATATTTGTGATGTGTTGATCCCTCTTTTTCTAGCCCAGAGTAAGTGATGAATTAATGCTTCGTATTCAGCTACATTACAAGTGCATGAAAATTGGAAACTCAAAGCTATGAAATACCTTTCGTTTGTTGGGAATTGAGCATCAAACCTGCTCCATGTCCTTTCCTATTCTTATCTCCATCGAAATGAAGCTTCCAAATCCCTTCCGCTTTGAATTGTCTGCTTTTGGACAACATGGGAATCATTGCATTCTCTCCATGCATACAATATACACCGAAAAGATGTTCTTCAACTTCCTTAAAAGGATCATGGGCATGGTCTTCAACTGTTTTTTCATCCATAAACATGTTAGAAACACCTTCTAAAGCTGAAACTTGAGCTACATCATCAAAACAAATTGATCCAATGCTGAATAATTTGCCACTAAATTTGAAGAATGAGGCTCAATGTGAAATCTGGCCAATGGTTCTAAATTGACAGTAACCTTAGTGCCATAACGTGTGGTGAAAAACAAGAAAGACCAATTTGAAGAGAGATAACCTCCTATTTTCGTTGTAAAGTCTCTAGATAGGCACAAAGCAAAATATGGAGGTAAATCCACAACAGTAACATCTTGCAAAATGGAAACATTTGGGCAAGCGTGTAACGTTACCTCTAAATTTTTTATTATACCAACTATATTAGTTGCAGTCCCATCAAGTTGTAAAACACTCTTTTCTATAGGTTCATACTTGTAGGCCCAATTTTTCAGCAATTGCTTTTGGCATAACTGTGCTACTTGCACCACTATCCACCATGTAGTTATGAACTAGATTTTCTCCAATAATCAGCGATAGATAAAATGGTGGTGGTTTCTTTATGTCATGAGCGTTTAAAACTTTCTGAACCATCCATCTAACCCCTTTTAGGTGGTCTTGATTAAGTGTTCCAAGGACCATATTTGTCTTTTGAGCTTCCTTTTTGTTGTTTTTGAAGAAATTTGTAGTTTAGCTTGTTCATGAGAGAGTAAATCCTGCTATCCTAGAATGCTTAAAGCATCCCACATCGAGATGTTAACATTATATTTTTCATTACATCAACAATATTAAAAGAAGCAACCGTTTTAGAGATAGAATCAACTATTTTAGCAAAAGTCTTAGCTTTCTACTTCCGCAGACTTTAGATATCTAAGGGATAAATAATCTTCTTAGATCATGTTGTAGCTATTTTTGTTGCTCTTTACTAGCTATAACACTTTCCTTTTTTGGGAGTCAATAGGACTGTTGGCTGGTTTTGGGGCTGTAGATGTTGAATTATCAGTAAAAGTGGGCAACACATGTCTATTTTGTTGTTTTTTACTTTCAGTAGCCTTCTCTTGAGCTCTAGTGGTAATGAATGAAATCTTCCTCATTGAAGCTGACCAAATTCTATTCAGGTGCTTTCTGAACATGAATTTCTTACTGCCCACTCTCCATTTGAGGCATGAATAATGCTTTAGATTGAGGTTGTGCAACAAGATTCAAGTTCAGGAAAGCATTTGGGCAATTTATAGCTGAATGAGGCTGATTGCAAGGTTGGCACCACTCCTCTATAGCCATATTAACTAGAACCAAAGCATTAGATGTACTAGGAACATTAGGATCAAACTGCCTTTGCTGATAAGGCTGCCTATAATTCTGATTTTGTTGGTAAGGTTGCCTATTTTGTTGACCTTGTTGATTTTGTTGAAAAGGAGCCTGATAAGGTCTATTAGGCAATACAAGTTTGTATTCAATTGATTTCATCTTATTTCCCATGATTTTTAAGGCTTTAAACATATATGGGGATGAGGCTGCAATGGTAGGCTCCACAATTGTAATAGGCTATGGGATAGGGGCTAAATCTACCAAAAATAGCATTGTAGGCCTTAGTGCTAATTTTCTAGCCTAAATAAGGCTATTTTCAGCTTTTATAGCAATGTCATAGGCATCTGGAAGAGTAAAGCCTCCCATGGATTGGATCATAGTTGAAATATCACTATTTAATGCTCTGAGGTAATAAAGGAAAGCATGATCAGCTTGAGGCTTAACACTTGCTGGGATTCTTTCCCAAGTCCTAGCAAAACGGATGTTGAAACTAGACATATACTCATGAGGGGCTCTTTTGATAGTAGATAGTTATTCTATGAGGGATAAATGATCTGAATTATCTTGGAACTATTTCAGCAGTTTTTCACCTAATTCATCCCAAGTTCTTATGCTTCCAATCTCTAGATTTCTATACCATTGCAAGGCTTGTCCTTTAAAAGATGCAGCTAAAAGTCTTAAAGCTACGTCTTCATGAGTGATATTATGAACTACACATATGGTTGCAACATCTTTAATATGTTCAGCAGGTGTAACTTGATTTTCTCCAGTAAATGATGGCAAACTTTTCATGGCAGGATTAGGAATATCATGGTAAACTGGAATTACTAATGGGCTACCATTAGTAAAGGTTACAAAATTTCTGGGTGGTTGTAGAGCCATTGGAAAAACTGGGATATGGATTGTAAAATTTATACGTGGTGAAGGAATATCAGGAGGAGGGTTATCAAAACCAGGTCTATTATAGGGTAATGTATTACCAACTCTTCTCCTTCTAGCAGAATTCAAAGGTAAAGAAACAAACTCAGGAGGAATTCCTCTTACCAATGATCTTGTAGTCACTTTAGGCATGGAACATGTTGCAATACTGGTCTAAAATAAGCTTTACGGAGTCACCAAAAGATCATAAAATCTTTAGAATAAATTGTTGTAGCTTGCTCCCGAAAGTAACTTTTATTTGTTGTAAATCTGCTTTAGATCTACTCTACAACAGTAATTTGCTTGCGAGATCTAATTTGTTGTCCCACCGGGCATGCCAAAAATTGTTATCTCTCGAAAGTGCACCCTGTAGAGAGATGGAAGCAGATTTTCTAGGCTGCAAAATGATCTCTCTCTCTAGATACAATGGAGACACCTCAGGTCTGTGGGTATACCTATTGTGAGGTGAATCTCTGGGATTAAAAGGTTGGTTCCTTATTGGTGTACACTAAACTGGTTTTTGGGAGTTCAAGGGCAAAAGATGACTAAAAATAACTAAGACTAAGGTGATACACCAAATTTGTGTGAGAACTTTGACTGAGTAAAATACACAACTGATTTGTGAAGAATTTTTAATGCATGAACCAATTAATACCTTTTACAGAAATCTAAGGGCAAAACACTTGATTGTACTGAGGGAGATTCACAATAGTACTAATAAGTTAACATGCACATTAAAATTTAGTAGAAAAGACTGGATTTGCAGCAGGGTAAAGTGGTTAATTAGGGAATTTTCATTCACAAAATTAATATAAACATACACAAGACTACAAATATAACTTGGAAATGCATAAAATACTTCACACTCAGAGGGAAAAATGGAAGAAATTGCTTCAGTACTTCTATATCAAAAATTTCTCTGAGAATTTCATCCTCTTGTGCTTTGCAAAGGCACACAATATATAGCAAAAAAATTTCACCCCTTCCTAAAAATAGCCTAAAGGTTGTACTCACCCATGCATCCTAATTTTATCCTAAGGTTGTACATACCTAGTAAAAATAGGTATTAATAGCCTCAAATACAATACAGTCAAACTAAAGTTGATTGTTCTATTTAAAGAAAGAATGGGTGAAAAATTTGCTAAAAATACAATTTGTTTGCTAGGCAAGTCTTCCTCCTTTGAGCATAAAAATTCGTCATCTTCTCTATTTTGTCCTGTTGTGAAGGCATGTAAAATTATAATTCCCCGTATGTGAGCAAAATACTACAACCCTTAGCAATATTTACAAAATAATTGTGTGGGGACTACCCTACTATGTTCACATGTTCTGATATTTGTTTCTTTTCTTGAGTGGTCACATGAGTGATATTTTATGATTCCAATTCAACCTCTTTGTGGGGACCACCTTTGATTCATTTGGTTTGGGCACCGCCACTTAGGCAAATTATACTTATGGACTTAGGAAAATTATAATTTTCACCTTTTCGGTGATCATGGTATATAATTTGGTCACCCTTTTGCATTATTTGGCTTGGACTATAGTTTAGAATTTTTGAAAAGTCATTTGAAATGAATTAATCTGCGGACAGGTGGGCTAGCCCCTTCCGATGATGAGTCAACCCTTAGTGGACTTGGTTGGTGGTAACCTTACCTTTGTTAGGTTTGCTTGGATTTTGTGAATAATTTTGGGCCCTTGATCATGTTCCTCCATTCAGGATGCCATTGATCTTCTACTTGTGGTTAGGGTTTCAGACTGAACTTTTAATGTGGTCAGTGATGGCTAACTTTGGTTGTTCATTTTGATCTCTGTGCATGGATTTTCAACCTTTGATCTGGTTCTGGATCTCGTTGAGCCGTCGATTCTTAACTTGCGGTTAAGTTGGAAATGACCCTCAGTTAAGTGAGCAGTTAAAACATGAGCTCCTCCCATCTTCTCATTTCATTTGGTTTTCAAATTCATGGGTGAAGCCCTAGCAAAAAAAAAAATTGGGGTTGCCATTATTGCTCACATTGAAGTTCACCTATGGAAACTCTGCGATGCACTCCTTATGCCTTTGGTATATTTGTATTTCTTGTTCGTTTTTGTAGTTGAGCTTGGATTTTCTTGTAAGATTTTATCATTTTTTTACCTCGTTATTGTGGTTTTGAGCTTTAAAATGGTTTGAAGGAAGTCTCTGCTCTGTGGAGTTATTTAGGTTTCGCAGTCTCATTTTTGGTAAGCGCTATTTTGGAGTTTGAATGCCCATTTTTATTTGAGTATTTCTCTTGCAAACTAAAACTTTGTTAATATCCTTTTCTCGGTGTGAAGTTTGATTCTCTTTTACCTGGAAAGATGACTGCTTTCGTTAAGCTTGTAGATCTTCAAATTTTACACGATATTCAAGATTTCTCTTTAATATAGAACTTAAATCTAAAAATAATTGTGTGACATTGGGCTTTCGTGATTCGTTTCTCCTTTTCAATTTGGTAAAACTCCACTTCGAGTATAAAGTTTGTCATTTCTTTGAGCTCTAGTAATGCGACCACCATTTGTTGAGCTTGTAGATCTATATACTTTGGGTTTTGTTCCTTTCCCATAGTAGATCCGGGTAGTCTATCTAAAGCTATAGTCACCTCGTATATATTTTTTTAATTTCACCCATATATGTTTTTCTTCCTCAAAAATGATGATGCTTTGTGTATTTTACGGGAAAGAAGTGACTTTATACGTTTCAAACCTTGTGTCTGGATAGTGTATTACCCCAAGTGACCATTATTGTACATTCGAACCTTTTCACTTTGTCTACCTCCTTTACGTATAAGTTTTCTATTGACTATTTGACTGAGTGGAACAATAGAAATTGGATTCACCATTTATCTTTAGAGATCCTCATCCTTTACTCTGTACTGAAGATAGTTACATCTTAAATCTGGGTTATTATCTCCTTTTGAAACCTTTTATTTTTGTAGATTTACTCGGATCACTTTTCACTTCTAATGTAATCATGAGATAGCTCTTTGCATTAGATTTATGAAACTTTCAGTTAAATTTTCTCCATGAGATGAGTGTTTGAAAAGCAACTATTTTGTGAAAATCTCGTCTATTGAATACTTGACTGTGATGATATTCTTGGCTTTATGAAAATAATGTACCCCTTCTTTCTGAGTCTACACATAACATATTATTTCTAGAATTTATTTATAACTCCTATAGCTGCATCTACATTTGATCAATTCTCTTGGATAGATAGTTGTATTCTTTTCTATGATGAAGAACCTGATGCATTTTCCTACAAACTCAAAGAAAATCATTAAGTTTATTTTCTATAATGATTTTAGCATTAATTTTCAAATCTATTTCTTCTGAAAACCCCATTTTGCAAGGGGAAACTCTAGAAAAAAAAATTCAAAATCTTTCTCTCTCTAGATTTCTGCAACTTGTCCATTTCTAAAAAGATATGAAATATCTCTCTGCTACCTTTTATGGATTGTCTATTTACTTGACTAAACACTATAATATCTGTATGTTTCATTTGATCATAATATCAACTCATAATGATGAAACATGTACTTTTCTTGACTATTATCATTTCTTTTGAAGTTTAGATAGCTTATAAAACATGTAGTAGCATGTATTTCAATTATATTTTAAATCAAAAGTCAATTTTACAAGGGGAGACTCTAGCAAAATTTTTCCAAAATGACTATTTTCCTTTCTCCTTTTCAGCTTTCCAACCTGATTTGTAAAAGTATTTCCTTCTTGACTTATTCTAATGCTTCTTTCTTTTTATAAACCATCTATAAATTATGTTTGTTTTCCATTCTTTTGAAAGTGAACAGTAGTTGTTTCTTTATTAACCAGTTAAACTGATCTTTTCATTCCATATTGCAACCTGTTCCTATAAAACTCATAAATAAGTTAGAAATATATAGGATTTTTGGCCTCTCTTATATCCATGTGATCTTATTTTCTTCTTTGTTCTTCTTCTGTGAACTGTCTTAATTTCTTTCTCATAGCACCTCCACATCTATTTCTTTTGTAATCTACTTCAAATTCTACTTTTCTATTTCAATCCTTTGCTCTCTTCTACTGTCATGCCCATCTGGCATCCCTGAGTTGTCTTGTGCCATGTGCCTATATTTCTTTCTTTCAGTACCATTAGATACATTGAACTTAGAATATGTATTTTCTTTAGAACAAGTGTATAGGAATAAAAATGTACCCGGAGCTCAAAATTGATAGGTACTGCTCTTTATCTTGCAGGTGACAAGAAAAGAAGATGGAGATCGAACGAGGTGAAACTGGAGATGTAGATGATGCGGAGCGGGAAAGAAGATAAAAAAGGCAATGATGGGTTCACTTTTACTCCTCTACTCTTATTCTTTAGCACATGCAATATTCTCTTTTCCATGTATATGATGTTGTTACTTAGTCACATCCCACGGCTTGTGTGGGAAAACTTGTGATCTCTTATGAATAAAGCATTAAATTGAAATAATGAGTTGACTATCTCTTTCTGCATTCAACTTTTCCTTGATTGTACAATGATGTAAGCAACTCAATATCTCAATCAAATGAATTAATATAAGAGATAAACTTAAAAGGAATACCTGTAACTCCAGTAAGCAACCATTGAATGAGATGTGCCTCCTTGTATGCTATTTTACTGCATTAAGCATATGCTCTTCATTTTGACTCTTTCCTACTATTTACATTCAGACATTATTGTCATTGTTTGGTTGGCGGTACTTTCTTGATGTAAGTAGTAGGAAAGGATTCACTTGTAACATTTTTATGTCAAAGCATAGATGGATGCAATTTCATGAATCACAAACAACTTTAATGAATACAAAGCAATAAATCTGATGAGCACAACATAATAAAGTGAAGTTGATTATTTGAAAATTGTAACTATGTTTGCTGTCCCAAAACCAAACACTTCACATATTCTGCAATTCGGTGTCTTCATCAAGACAACACAGCTGTCCTTCAAGGCTTGTGTTCTTTTGCTGAGGATATCCATGAAATTGCAGACTATGTGAACTGTTACATTTTGTAACAGCACATATAGTTGTAGATTTCACGTGATCTTTTAAATAAATCAGAATCAATGATATAATTTTATATAATCTCCCCTAGCTGAGGTATACTTCACCAATGCTATCCATCATAACAAAGTTTTGAGTTGCCCATTTCTGTACAAATGCAGAAATTGTCAACAGCAACTGAGCAGAAGAATCGAAAGGTATAGGATACATAACATGTGGTACTATAATAGACAAAGATGTGGAAGAGCATGCAAAGAACAAGCTTCATAGGTGTATAAGCATCAAGATCAAGAACAGACTCAAAGACCGACATATCATGTCGGTGGGTTCACGATCAATAGTTGAAAGTGGACTAGGAGCATGGATATTGTTGTCCACAATATGATGGTGATGTTGTAGGCTAGCGATTTTGTTCTGCAAGATGTGTATTATTGTATCCTTATTGTGAATGAGTGATTGTAGAAGAGAATTTCACTTCTTGAGCGATCTATTTTCTTCCACAAATATTAAAAGATCCTCTTTAAGTCCACACACTTCAGAGAAAATCATATCATTCTCAGAATCCATGATAGATATAAAATGTAACTCCCGTGTTTAGGACATCGTGCTCGAGACAAAATTATGTCCACAATTGATTACAACACTCCTCCATATTTGGCACTTTATAATTATAGTGCAAGTCTCAAAATAAATATTTCCAATGGAAATATCATGAAAAAACAAGCACTTTTGCAAAAAACGGCACTCAAAACCGAGTTACCGATCAAAAGTTACAAGTTTTTAATATTTTGCTCTGTTATTTATTTTAGTTACCACTAAAACAAAATAAATTGTTGTTGCCTTCACCACACAAATAAAATTAAAGGGGGCTAAAGTTAAGCACCTACTAGTAGGAATCACAAGCTTTAAGCCCTCATATGACCATACCATATGACCAAGGGATAAGGATTTTAATAGGTGTAAAAACCAACTACCTACGAAATGGTCGAGTTTACAGGATTGATCTTAGATTTTTCACGCCTTTTGAATCCAATGGAAGCATTTGTTTTGCATAAAACCACACATAGCAACAAAATATGACCAAATCCCAAATATGTGACAATACAAAGATTTTATTTACAAAATAAAACTTACATACAAATGTCAACAGCAATCTTCTGCTCTGATACCATGAAAGGAATGATAACCAAATCATACCAAGCCAAGAACACAGATGCTAATCAAACACCACGATCAATAAGATGAAAGCAATTTGTTAGAATAACTTTACATAAAACCTTTGCAAACAAATGAGCAGCAATATCATATATTATTATAGAACTCAATGCAATACAATGAGAATGGTCCTTACTTAAATAGGCAAGGAATAACAATCTAAGAACCAGTCAAGGTCGTAGATCAAGCCATAAATCAAGGAAATAACTAGTCATCAAAGAACTAGTCAAGACCATAGATTTAGGAGAGAACTAGACATCAAGGATCTAGTCAATACTATAGATCAAGGAAAGAACTAGTCAATACCATAAATCAAGGAAATAACTATACCTAACAACTAGATAATATCTCCTAATATCTAAATAAGATAAAAGAAAATATCCACACACATAATCGGGTGAGGATAAATACAATAAAGCTAAATAAAGTACATAGGTGAACATGAGCTATGTTAAATACCTAATCTAGCACCAGATCTCCCCACCAAACTTAGATATCAACATTAACTTCCCTCTCTACCCGGTGTGTAGAAAAACCAAGAAATCATGAAGACTTGCACTTTCAAGTGTGTTTCGAAAAAATGAGGGCAAAATCAAATTCGACTCTCGAGTTCTAGTTGATCTTTACTTTGAATTTGGGTCGTACACATTGAATATTCAAATTTAAAAACAAACTCGGGGTCTCCTCTAACTTTTTACATCTTTTTGAAAAAATGGAAAAATTTCACATTTTGTTCCAGACCTCTACCCTTGGGAACTGAGTCTGACACGTGTCTCCATGTGGGTCCCAAAAGAACCACAAACAAATTCTATTATTTCATCTCCTTTTTGGAAAAATTAAGATTTTCCAAGTTTTCCCCACAACTCCACCTTTGAGAAATGCTTCTAACACGTGTCCCAAGGTGGGGCCCAAAGGAACCACGGATAAATTTTGCCATTTGACCCTCTTTTTGGAAAAAGGAACTTTTTCCAAATTTCCCCCGCAGCTCCACCATTCCACTTCTAGTTTTCAATGTGGGCCCTAGCAGAACCATGCTCCTTTTTATACCTTTAACTTCTTTACCCACAAAAGGAAAAATTTTGAATTTCCTCCGAAGGCCCGCACTCCATCGTTGACTACGAAATATTTGACCTTTCCTTCATCAGGCTTGTAGGCCATTTTGATGTTTTTATCCTTTGAATATTAGGGGCAAAAAATGCAAGTTACCCCGATGGTCTCGCCTCCCCATTCATTTTGACTTGTCAAACCGCCATGTGTCACAATGGTGCATCTTGAGATAGTCCCCAAAAATTAAGACCTTGAATGAGCACATGCTTGCCAAGTGTCTTGGCCCCGAAAAAAAAAAAAAAATTGAAGGCTCAAAGCTCGGTGGAATATGCCAAGTGTAATGCTCTGTGGCAGCCTCCTTTGCCATTGAAAATCCAAGTAAAATGCAAAGTGAGCGGAGGCCTCCAAGTGTCCTCCTGGTGCTTCTTCAAAATGGAACCTAAGGGCCGGTCCCCAAACATGCGTGGTTCCTCCACATGTCCCAGACCTCCCAAAAAAAAATTCAAAAAAAAAAAGACTTAAGTATTGGAAGACCCGTCGGAAGCCTCCACATGTCCTCTCGGCGCTACTCCAAGGCCGAGACCAAAAGTAGATCCTCAAATGAGCACCACCCCTCCACGTGGAAAATTCTTGAGTTAAGGCTTTTCATGAATTTTTTTAGGTACCCAGTTGAGCCGCATCCAACCAAAAGAGGCCACGTTTTGTGTCGATGCAAGGATGCAAATTTGACCAAGAAAAACACCCATCAAACCATAAAATACAAAGAAAACTATCATTCGAGCCCAAAATGAAAATTTCTCCAAGGAAAAAGAATTTAGAAATGTTACAAGGCTCAAATACATCCATCAGAGACACATCCATTCATATTTCTTCAAGTATTTAGGGCAAAAACAACAAGGAAAACAAATCTCGATTGTGGAGCACGGAAAATATGGGAGAAACTAACTTTTTAGATGAACAGAGAATAGGAGACCCAGATTACACGACATTTCCAAAGGATTAAAGAAACAAGGAGCAAACCATGGACCCATAGGTGATCTACAACCTAGGAACAGTTAACAATGGCAACAAAGATTAACCGGGCACATTACGGGGAAGAGGAAAGTGACAAAGGTCGTAAATCGATAGATTTTCAAAGGAAAACTGGGTGAGACTATTTTGAACACCAACACATTACTTTATCATCTAGCAATAACATCATGAAATGTAATACATCATCTAAATAGTCCATTAGTCCAATAAATACATTATTCCAATATAAGCTCAAAATTAACAATTCGATATATCCAAATATGCATATAATCCATCCTATAAATCATGTCATGAGTCTAACATCCATACTATCAATAAATTAACTAATCAAAATAACAATGT
This sequence comes from Taxus wallichiana var. yunnanensis, assembly GCA_018340775.1. Taxonomy (NCBI): domain Eukaryota; kingdom Viridiplantae; phylum Streptophyta; class Pinopsida; order Cupressales; family Taxaceae; genus Taxus; species Taxus wallichiana. The sequence continues at coordinate 408,542,207 of CM031243.1, read as the reverse complement.
CCATCTGTCAATATCTAAACTATGATAGAAATTTCCAAAACTATAATCTATAATAAGAAAAATCATAATCATATAAATGTCGAAGAGGAGTGGGCACTACATCCCCTCCTCCCTTAGACTTGACTTCCTTCATGAAGCCACTAGAAAAATGTGGGAACTATTCTATCGTGAGGCATGGCATCCACCCACATAGTTTTTGTCTCATTGTATCTATCCCACTCGAATGTGAAACTAGTCAATCTCTCTTCCTCGAAGGCCTATTGTCTTGTGCTCTAAAATATGAGTGGGATCCACCATCACCTACCCCTGATCATGTACCTATAATGAGGTCCAATCTAATACATGAGAAGGATCTAAAATGTACCTCCTAAGTACAGAAACATAAAATACATCATGAATGTGATACAAGCTTGGTGGAAATGCTAGATGATAAGCCAAAGGACTGATACACTCGAAGATATCAATGGGACCCAAAAACCTAGGAGCAATCTTAGAGCCTTTTCCGTAATAGATAGGGCTCTTATGAGGCCTAACACGAAGAAACACCTTTATGCCCACCCCAAAAATATGATATGTCATATGCCGATTTTTCATACTTCTTCTTCCTATCCTAAGCCTTCTATAATCTCTTCTTGATCATAACAAATCTCTGCTCCATATCTTGCGATAAAGAAGCTAACCCAAGAGAAACCATGTCCTCCAATCTTTCCCAACTCAATGATGTCTTTCACTCCCTACCATACAATTCCTGAAAAGGAGCCATGCCTATCGAACTCTAAAAACTATTATTGTAGGAAAACTCCACCAAATAAAAGTACTCCTCCCACCTTGACTGATGGTCCATGATGTACATCCTAAGAATGTCCTCCAAGATCTGATTCACTCACTCTGTCTGTCCATCTGTCTTAGGGTGATAAGTTGTATTGAAGTTGATCTTTGTCCCGAGAGCATGTTGCATGGTAGTCCAGAAGTGAGAAGTGTACAAGGGATCACAGTCACAAATGATCTTCTATAGAATCTCGTGCAATCTAAAAATATCATCAAGGTATACTTGTGCCACTGCACTAGTTGTGTAGGTGGTATTCACCGAGAGAAAATTGAGCCACTTTCATCAATTTATCCATCATGACCATAATGGTTCTTGGTGGTACCTCGACGTCGGTAACCCAAATATGAAATCCATGGAAATGGTGTCCCATTTCCACTCTGATATGGCATGAGGGAAGAGAAGGATAACTGGGTGTTGATGTTTGGCCTTCACCTTATGACACTCTAAACAGTGTGACACAAATTTAGCTGTCTCTCCATAGTCCCCTCCAATGGTACAACTATCTCAAGGTGGCATGCATCTTCTTCACCCTGGCATGGGATGAATAAGGTACACGATCACCTCTATTAAAATACCCTATCTCAAGCCTCCATCTATAGGAACATATGTCTAACCTTTGGTAAATAAAATCCATCAAATATCCCCTCAAGAGGCCTCTAAAACTCAATATCTGATTTGGTTGCAAGGTAGAAGTTGTTGTGAGGAAGTTGTTGTAAAATCCTACTTCATAAATTTGTACGCACTAAAGTAGCCATAACCACATGCCTCCACCTACTCGTGAGTATCTCGCAACCATGTTCTCCTTCCCCTTCACATATTGTATCTCCATGTTGTACTTGAAAATAAACTCCATCTAACTCCACACCGACAAGCATTAAGATTGGGGTACGTGAAGAGGTGGTGAAGACTTAAGTGATTAGTCCTAAGTGTAAATCTCGGCCAAAAAGAAAGTGTCTCCACCAAACCAAGGCATGCTTAATTTTTGCAATCTCAAGTTCATGAGTTAGATAGTTGAGCTCATAATCCTTGAGTTTTTGAGACTCAAAATCAACCACTCGGCCCTCCTACATAAACACACCTCCTAGTCCTTCCAATGAAGCATCTGTGCAAACGAAGAACTCACCCTGAGGGTTTGGCACTACAAGAATATGTGTTGTTGTGAGGCATTCCTTCAGTGTCCTAAAGGCCTACTCACATCTATTTGACCATAAGAACTTCTTCCCTTTTCACTAAAGGGAAGTGATGGGGTGTGCAACCCAAGAAAATTCCTAAATAAATCTCCTGTAGTATCCTACCAAACCCATGAAACTATGCACCTCGGTCACACTAGTGGGTGTTGGCCAATCCATAATGGCTCTAATCTTAGAAGGATTGACTGTGATACCTTCCCTAGAAATGATGTGACCCAAATACTACACCTCTGATTGAAAGAATGCACACTTCTCTAGGTTCCCGTAAAGGCTCTATTTATGAAGACACCGTAGAACCTTACAAAGGTGCTCCTCATGATCTGGATACATATGTGAGTAAATCAGAATGTCATCAAGAAAAATGAGCATGAAGTGATCCAAAAACATCCTGAACACCCCATTCATCAAGCTCATGAACATTACGGGGCATTCGTCAAACCAAAAGGCACAATTGTGAACTCATAGTGCCCATATCTCATTTGGAAAGATAACTTGTGGATATTTGCATCAAAAATCCTTAGCTAATGGTATCTCGGACTTAAGATCAATCTTAGAAAATACTATGGCCCCCTTCATTTGATCAAACAAATCAAAAATGCAAGGAAGGGGGTAACGATTCTTGATCGTTACTTTGTTCAAATGATCGTAGTGTACACATAATCATAAGGATTTTCCTTAACAAAATCACTTGGTCACCCCAAGGGGATACACTAGGACAGATTAGGATTTTCTTAGGAAGGCCCTCCAGCTGCAACTTGAGCTCACAAAGCTTAGGTGTGGTCATCCTATAAGGAGTGTGTGAGATAGGTTCTGCTCCTGGAACCAAGTCAATGTGGAAGTATATCTCACATGTAGGGGGCATCCTAGGTAGCTCACTATGAAACACATCAGAAAACTCTGCGCAAAATGGGGTGGTCGTCAAGTGAAGGTCCATTAGCCCCATCATGTGACCTATCAATAATATTAATAGCATACAACCGACATCCACGCTCATGCACACCACTTAAGCTAAATAGTGGAAATAACGCAAATAGAAATGGGTCTCCTAACTCCAGCTATCACTGACTCAACTCCCAAATCATTTATACATGATATAATATTATGGTAACAATCCACTCTAGCTCTATGTGCAAGATAACCAATCCATTCCCAAGATGAATCCATACAAACCCAATGGAATGATACGAATAGCTTCTAAAGGATACGAATATATGAATATTCGATGTCCCAACCGAGGCCCTATCTAATCGCCACTAGTTTGCAATGCTCTACTAAAGATGATGCAATAAAGGAATCAGATGAACCAAAATCAAATAGAATAGAGGTAGGAATACCACCAATGCTACCTGTAGTCTCTATCATAGTGCCCTAATGCTTAGCCTAGTAGTTCTCAACCACAACATAGATCCGATGGCTACGTCCCATGTCACCAATTGTAGGATCTGAAATCGGTGCCTTACCCTTATTATTAGGGTTCTATGGGCACTCTCTCCAATGATGTCCAAGAACACCACATCCATAACAACTTCTTAGTCCTCTCATATGAGATGTGGCTCCATCTAGTACTCTAGTGGTCTGTGCTGTGGATCTTGATGATCCGGCTATGGACTATTGAGTTCATTGTTGACGAAATCCTACTTGGCCGACTGAGCTCTTGGTGCACCTTGTGTCTTAATGGGACCCATAGGAGGAGGCCTCAGACTCCGTCCCCTCTAAGCATCAAGTATTCGTGGAGGTTTGAATGGTGGATGAGTCATCGTTATTACTGCTGCTCTGCCGAGGTGGTTCTTTGTGGTGGCCTAAATGGAGATTATGCACAACCATGTCCACCACGAGGAGGAGGATCGACCTATTATCCTGCATCTGCTAGATTCAGATCCACACTATGTCCCTAGCCTACTAATTCTTACCCCTAGTCTCTTTTGTAATGTAGGCCTTCTCAATGACCTCTGCTAAGGTTTACATGCAATGAATGTGTACCACACCTCCCAAATCCAAATTTAGGCCCCTGATGAACCTATGAATCCTGACCTACTCGTCTTGCATATAGTTGACATACTGAAGTAAGTCTAGAAATTGACTCTCATGTTCTACTACATTCATGGATGCCTAACGGAGGTCATGGAAATCATCTATCCTCTACTAAATAAACCTCTTGGATAAGTATCTGCTCTTGAACCACTCCTTGAAGAGCTCCCAAGTAACTATCTATGAGTCTACATGGAACTTCTTCTCCTTAATTCTCTACCAGACACCTGCTCCATGCCTCAGAAGATGAATCGCAACATGATTTTTCATGTTGCAAGTACATGGGAAAACCTTGAAGAACCCGCTTAAGATCACTATCCAAGCCTCTACCTAAAAACCACCTATATGTCCAAAATAATGGGACAGGTTTACCTTCATGATCTCCCTGATATGATCTGTAGCTAATGACCTGTCAACCCCTAGGTCCCTCTTCCTGCTCCTCCCTCGACCTAGGGCTCAGAGATTTGTCCTGTGTCCTTGATCCTATCTCCATGTCCCCTCTGAGGTGAATCTACTCTAGCTAACTCCACGTGGGATTTCTCTACCCTATGCTCATTGTTTTGTTGAGGAGATGCATGAGCCTCAACTAGATGGCTCTCTATCCTATTTGGCTAGTCATTCTCCTAAGGATCCTTCACGTATAGTGGCATTAACATCCTGTAGCATATGTAATATCTAAGGTAGAATGGCCTCTATAGCTTTGTTATGGAGGTGGAAAGTCTAGGTCTACGTGTAAGAACCCCTCATCTATTCCGCACCTCCTGCACAGACCAAGGTAAGAGTTAGTTCATCATTCTAGGTTTTATTTCAGTTTTCAAGTTTTCTATATTATACAAATATCATACAATGTTGTTTTCTAGGTTTAGAGTTTCACTAGGTTTAATGTTCATGTCTTGTGTTTTCAAGTGTGCCTAAGGGTCCAAGATTTGAACCCATGTCTCTGATACCAAGTGTAACGCCCAAAAATTTACCCGCACGAAACCCAAGGCAACCTAGGTCAAACTAGAAAAATTATGGAATAATTTTTTTTTTTGAAAACCTACTCGCAACACTAGGTTAAAAACATTACACCACACTTCCTCGTTTTAAAATTACATTAAATTAATATTATTAATTTCCCCTTAGATCCCCTTTAAATAAAATAATAAAATATCTCAATACCATTTAATAAATTTAGTTAGTCTAAAGCAAGACTTAGGCTCCCCTATATTTTGCTTTAGTACAATTTAATTCCACCTTAATTAAACTTTCTCAATTAATATCAAGGGTATTGTGGTCTATTTAATTAAATAATAAATTTCTATTATACCCACAAAGGGTAAAATCTTGCATTAAATAACAAGGTCTCTAATAAGACACTTGGGTTAGAAAATAATAACACCCCTACACATACTAGAGTGGCCCCAAATAAATTCTACCCATGTAATTTAAATTTGAAATTTCTCTCACCCACTTCCCACCTAATTTTTTTAGGGATGAATCTCATCCATTGGATGGATTCATTTGGGGCCCTTGGATTTAGGGATTCAACTAACCCTAAGCATGCTTATGAAAATCTCTTTTCTCTTTTGTTTTGACTTATTATTTCTCTTCTTTTTGTTTTGCAGATTGGTGGAGGAAGGAGGTGGAAGCCATGAGAGGAAAGCTCAAGCTCATGGAAGGATGCACATTCTTCCTTTCTTTTCTTGTTCTATTTACACCCTCTTCTAGGGTTGCAATGTATTTATTTATTTTGTTTATCTCATTATTTTAGCATTTGCCCAAATGGGCATATGGGTATTTACCCTATTTTAGAGGAATAGGTAAAATGGTGTATGTATATACTTGGGGAAAAAGCGATATATATACATACATATATCTATACATTTTTATACATATATATTTATATATTTTATTAAAATTTCATTTTAATAAAAGCCCGAAATAAAAAATCATTATACCAATACCAACATATGTAAATGTAAATGTATATGTATATGTATATGTATGTATGTATGTATGTATGTGTGTGTGTGTGTGTGTGTGTGTGTGTGTGTGTGTGTGTGTGTGTGTGTGTGTGTGTGTGTGTGTGTGTGTGTGTGTGTGTGTGTGTGTGTGTGTGTGTGTGTGTGTGTGTGTGTGTGTGTGTGTGTGTGTGTGTGTGTGTGTGTGTACACACACACACACACACACACACACACACACACACACACACACACATATATATATGTATGTACGTATACATGTATGTATGTATGTACATACATACATGTATACGTACATATACATATATATATATATATATATATATATATATATATATATATATATATATATATGTATGTATGTATGTATGTATGTATGTATGTATGTATGTATGTATGTATGTATGTATGTATATGTATGTATGTATACATACATACATATACATACATATGTATGTACATACATACATACATACATACATACATACATACATACATATATATATATATATATATATATATATATATATATATATAGATATACATACATATATCTATATATAGATATAGATATAGATATAGATGTGTGTGTGTGTGTGTGTGTGTGTGTGTGTGTGTGTGAGAGAGAGAGAGAGAGAGATTATATATATATCGATAATGAAATACGTTATAAAGAATGTGAATGAATTGGTTTCCACAAGCCCGAGAGAGTTGACTTCTAGAAAATTTTTAGAGTGATCGGGGTTAGATTATTCGGTGGGAAAGTATTTGGGGTTGGTGGGAGGGTCGTCAATCCCATCCCCATCCCATTTTTAAATGGGGTGGGGAAGGGGTGAGTCGGCGACCCTCCCCCAACCCTTACCCTATTTACATTACATAAGTCATGGCCCCAAACAGTTCGAGTCATACCGATATTTGTTTATTAACATTTTTTTGTTATATAATACACACACACACACACACACACACACACACACACATATTATCGATATTATTATTAATATCAATATTAATAATATTTTAATATCAATACTATTATTGATATGTAATGAAATTTGTATTGCTTATTAGTTAACTAATCCTATTCTTATACTTAAAATTTCTTTTATAATTTGATAGTAATATTACCAAGTGTTGATTTATAATTTTGTTTCATCTATCATTACCCTCCTTTTTTATATATATTTATTAAAAATAAAATTAATTTAACTTAACAACACATTTATATAATCAATTAGATCTATAGTCTACTTTGCAACTATGTAGTTCCTTTGCTCAACTAGATTTTAAGGGATCAATATATTATTTGACAAGATGAATAACAACCAAGGATTTAAGGGCTTTTCCATTTACTTATATAAAATTTAAACTTTCTTTCAACCAATACAAGGAGATGAACAAATATAGTTTATTTCACTACCCTATGCCTTTCATGTAATACAATAGGAATAAATATTTCTTTGCTTTTACAAAATACAAGTTTCACTTATATCCATATGTAACTTCTAACAAGATTTTCCAATAGTTTTAAAACAAGAACAACACACCCATTGAAGACTAAAAACAACTAAAATGGGAACAAGGCTTTTTCCTTTTCAATCACATTTCAATGAACTTGATTCAACTTAACAATCTTATAGTTTCTCATTCCAAAAATTAATGAAATGATTTTCAAACTTTTACTTTCATTTACAATATCAACTAAGATTACATTTGACAATAAATAAACTAAAACTTCATTTTAAAAAAATACAAGTTTACAAGCCCTCCATATACAATGGAGACAACATGATAAATATAACAAGAAATTCCATTCTTATTTTCTCCAAATGCAAAAGAAGCCTTCATCATCTAAACTCCACATTCATCCAAGATCAAACACACAACCAAAAATGGGGCAGTAGGCAACACTCTTCACCCAACCACTACTCCAATGAGAAAGTGAAGTCTACTTCCTCATTGGCCCCTGAGCCCCAAAATGAGATAATAAGAAATATTTGAAAACCAAGGAAACAAAGACAAGACTTCCACATTTACTCCCACACAACATTCACACAAGAAAAATAACCACAAACCATTCATTTTTCAACACATAAACTTCCATACACATTGGCTCTAAAACAAGGCAAGTAGAGAAAGGAATATGGGGATGCCCTTGTGCCTCCTAAGGGTTTGGATGCCCACCTTAAAACCTTAAGAACATAATCAGCCCCAAAATATCTTATGCCTCCCTACAACTACAAATATATCTCTTATGCCTCCCTCTCTCATATGTCTCCCACAATGAACAAAATAAAAAAATGAGAACAAGGTGGGGCATCCAACCCACTCCCTCCTAAATACCCAAGAGAAAATCTTATGCCTCTAAAAAAATCATCCCCATTTCACTATCTCATACACATCCTAAGGACATTTCACTACCCAACAACATTAAGAAAGAAAACACATTTATTCAACACATAAACATACAAGGCAAGAGAAGAAAACAAGGGTGCAAGACCCTACCTTGCCATAGCAAGACTCCACTTCACAAGAAAGTCCTAAAATCCTCCAAGCTCAAGAAATTACCAACAATCTTCAACTCCAAAAAACACTCATAAAATCAAGCATTCAAAAATGAGAGAGATAAAACCAAGTAACTAACCCCAAAACTTCACAAAAATTATAATAAATAGAAAAGATGGAGAAGGAGATGATGTGGCCTCATGTAGGATGCCACATCATTTATTCTCCATCCCATATCACCAAAGTCAAACCTATTGGTTCTCAATTTAATCTTGCCTGTTTGGATGTAATCTCTCCCTATTTTTTCAAAATTTCTCAATCCATGCATGGTTAGAAATTTTTTATGTCTCCATGTATGGATGCATGAAAACTCTTTCCCTCATTTAGATGTCATTGTCAGTCCTTTCCTTGGGTTGTAGATCACACTGGGTCTTGGTATTATTTACAGTCTTCTCTCCATGGGAAAAAACTTTGTTGTTGGGCATCTTCCACGATTGTGTCTCCTCTATAAATCCTATCCCAACATCCATGGATACGTGGTCTTTTCTAATTGGATGCGGCATGGTGGGTCTATTTGATATTCGATGTAGTATGGTGAAGTGTGTAGAAGTATAATGTAAATGCCTAAGACCCGCAAAAGGAAACATGGAGGGCTTGTGCTCATTTTAGGATCTGCCTTTGGGTCTTACCTTTGGAGTTGTGCCAAGGAGACACGTGGAGGCTTCTACTGGCTCCTCTTTATACTGAGACTTCTCAATGGCTGAAGTAACTTTCTTAGGCCCGGGACATGTGGAGGGCCCATGCCTGTTTGGGGACCTACCCCTGAATTTTACTTTTGAAAGAGCGCCAAGGAGACACGTGGAGGTTTCCACTCACTCTACCCATACTTAGACTTTTTAGCGACGGATGAAACTCTGTTGGGTTCCGGACACGTGGGGGGTCTACGCTTATTTGAGGATCCACCTCGGCTTTAACCCTTGGATTTGCGATGAAGGGACACACGGAGGTTTCTACTGGATATTCCCATGCTTAGACTTTTCAAGCAGCCGATTAAAACTTTCTCGCCCTAGGCATGTGGCACCTTCCACTTGGTTCTTTAAATTTTTCAATGGTCGGTACAACTTTTTTTGGGCCTACGACACATGGAGAGCCCGCGCTTGTTTACGGTCTCCTCTTTTGGGTACCATATCAAAAGTGCGCCGAAGAGACACGTGGAGGCTTCCGCTGGCTCCTCTTTATACTGAGGCTTTTTCAATGGCCGAGACAACTTTCTTGATCCCAGGGAAAGTGGACATCATGTGCTTGTTTGAGGTCCCACCTCTAGACTCCATCTTTGAAGTTGCGCCAAATAGACATGTGGAAGCTTCCACTAGACCTTCCCACATTTCGACTTTTTAGTGACCAGTGTAACTCTCTCGGGTTCTGAACACATGGAGGGCCCACGCTCATTTAGGGACCTACCTCTAGACTTCACCTTTACTGATTGCGCGAAGACACGTGGAGGCTTCCGTTGGCTCCTCTTCATACTTGGCCAACTCAAACTCACAAAGACAGATAAACAAAGGGGGCCCAAAAATTCCATAGTCGGAGGACAGAGACCATATTGTTGAGCGAAGTGCAATTGGAATTATTGTGGCACTAATTTTGCAAACCTGAGAAGGAATGAGATGAAGGTATTTGATTTGTATGACATAATCCATGTAGGGACACTCATTTCTAAAAGGAATGAATTCATGTATCTTTTCCTCAAGGTGTACTCTCAAAGGTGAAAAGGATTGCTTGTTAGATCAAGCCATATGGAGCCACCTGAGAATTATTAAAAGGGGGATTTCTTACACAACAGATAAATGAATGATTAAAAAGACTGTCAAAAATGACATGACATCCCAGTCATAGTTGAGGAACTGAGAAACATGATCAGTTCATAATTTATCCACTTGGAAACAGAAAGTAAGATATTTTCAAGGGAATAAACATGATTAAACGGTATGTTGTAAAGAGAAATATTCTCTTGAAGATTTAGACTTTTTGGGAGAAATTTGGGATTAGTGAGTGAGTGAAATTGTATAAATGCATTGAGAATACTCTTACAAAGGGGTGGAAAGGGGTTACCTTTTACGAAAAGTTTGAGAGAAACCATTTTTCCAAGAGATTGTCTGAGAAACCTATTCATTTTCCCGTGTTTTATATTTAATCACATCAAGTTAGTTACAAGTGTACAACCATTGACAAACTCTAATATTCTTAACGAGACTTTCCCTATTGATGAATCTAATGAACCTTGAGTGAATTTTTGTTGATCATGAGCATAATTGTGTTTTCTTTTATTTCAGAATGTTTTCAAATAGTTTTTCTTGTTCTTGTTGCAATATTATGTTGAAATCCCTTTGAATCACACAAGATATTATCCTTGTGGTAGTATTCTAGCATTTGCAATTTCATTGTGAGAAGAGCTTTCATCTTGTAATGAAATAAATAATTTAAAATCACTTTACTTTCACTAGGTTGACAAAGATTATTTGTAAGTCTATGAGTGTATCTTAGGCATGACGAATCGGGACTTTCAACATTTAATTGAGTCTTTAGCATGATCCTTTATGTTGAATTCTTGAAGAGTGTATGAAACCGTGCATCTCTGGGCCTCCATTGATACACACCTTTTGGTTGAAGGAATATTTTGGCTATTTTGAAGCATTTTATCTGTGAGTTTTCCAATATTTGTAAAGGTTCTCAAAGATTTGGTATAATCAACTTTATCTTGCTTAAATTCCCACCAAAAACTTCTGAAATGATAAATCCTACATGAACTACCCTTGTTTTTACTGTGTATCCACAAAAGCTTAGCAAATTCCATTGCCAAAATGTGTAGGGACAATCGGGTTTCAATTATTCTCTTTAGTAACCCGAACCTTATCCAGAAACATCTCCACTCTCTAGTGTGAAAACTCGTGAGAGTTAGATTATGTTTTATTGATCATATTTTCTCAAGGGTTCATGAATATTGTGCAAAGAATGATCTCTGAAAATATTTCACCAATACGGGTTACGAGCGGGTCCTCTCACCCCTGGTTGAAGGCACAACCTAAAGTAGTGAGGGTACATCAAACCCTTAATAAGGTGCTATCAATTTCTATAATGCACGAGTGACAAAGAGTCGGCTGAATCCCTCCCCAAGCCTACAAAATGACTTATATCATGATTCGTTTGTCTCTAAGCATCCTACCGATTTCGTGATACTTTCTCGGACCTCACAGAGAATCAATTTGGATAGCAACAAAACGCATACCCCAACGCATAATAAATTTGTGGTTTTGGAAAAGACCACCCTCTTGCATACTCAACCCAACCCACACCCCTTAAGGATAAAATTAATCACCCATGTAAGGAAAGTGCACTTGATTGCCCCTTTCCTTCATTAAAACACAAAATAGGACCTAAAATAAGTCTCTCACATCATAGGCTAGGTGGGTGGGTGGCTTTAAGAGTTGTGGGACAAGCTTAGCTTGTCTCACATGTCTCCAAAATAGCCTAGAAGGTTAAAATCCGAATTTCACAAGGAAGATTGAGTACACACTACCCCAAAACAAATTAAATTCATTCCAAGCCAACACACATTAAAGCTACCAACTCACATTTATTTCCCCCATTTTTGTCACATCCTAATCAACACTAGATAAAAAATTTTAAATTAACTTAAGAGGGGTGCAAAACACAATTAATAAAAATGACTCCACATGAAAATAAAAATAAAATGACTCATAGTTAAATAAAAATCAACAAGACAAATTACAAACATTCCCAAGGTCACTTTTGAGGTCACCCCCCAATGGGGACCTCTTAACAAACTACAACAACAAACAACATACGAAAACACGTGTTTTCATGGTGACCTATTGCCAATACTCCATATTCTCTCATTGTTGGTCTCCTATCCCCTTTGGTTTATTGTGTTGCAAACACCTACAAAAGTCAAGACAATACCTTTCTGGCCTTGTGGCCATATTAACAACATCAAAATAATAAAATGCATGCATATACATATAATCAATTATCGCAACTTAAACCAAGACAAGTAATTTTCCATCGTTCACAATTCCAATTATTTCAATTTCATTACTTTATCAACTAGCAATAAGATCATGACATCAAATACATCATCTAGCATCATATAACCATTGAAATAAATGCATTAGTCCAATATAATCTCAAAATCAACAATTCGATATATCCAGATATGCATATAATTCATCCTGTAAATCATGTCATGAGTCTCACATCCATACAGTCAATAAGTTAACTAATCAAAATAACAATGTGCATAGACTGTCAATATCTAAAATTTGATAGAAATGTCCAAAACTCTAATCTATAATAAGCATAATCATAATCATATGAATGGCGAAGAGGTGTGGCCACTACACAAATGAGCCCTTGAAACTAAAAATTCTATATTATTTCCAATTTTATTGCTTGTTTCCTGAGGATCAAAATCAAGTTCCCAAGTACATGAAGAATATGTTACCATCATGCGTAAGAATCCCTTTAGCTTAGCACTATGTTTGATGTCAACTTTGGATGGAATCTAATCATGACCTTCTATAGGATGATCGTATATGGAAAAAAAAAATCTAAAACCTTATACTGAAGAGAATTTTGTAATAAATATCCCTATCCACTATGAGATTCATGGAAGAGACCATTGTATATTTATTTATTCCATGGATCCTTAAGAAGCTTCATTTTGTATGAGAATAGAGATGTTTAACAATTTTTTTCATGCAATGCTTCAACTTCGACACAAAATGCTCAAATTGATATCTTCACATACAAATAGTTCTAGAAATATGAATTCTTACTTCCTAACAATGAAATTTAAGAATACCAAGAGACCACATACCCAAACAACATGGTCTAGGTATATAATGCAACATACATTTTTTTAGTTTTAAGATCTATGGCATTTCAATAGGATTATCATTATTTCTCATTAAATTTTTCTTAGTTTTTCTTTTATTTCTATTTATATTGGATTCATGTAGTATCTTCTCGAGTTCCATTAGTCATTCCTAGATTCTAGTGGACATTAATATATAAATTAACTTAAATTAATTAAACTAGTGCACAAAATGACTTCCCAAACATTATTTTAGGTAGTTAATAAAATTCCCGTATACTTTTTGATTGTCTAGTGGATAACGCAAACCAACGTTGAAGTAATTTTATATAATACACAAAATGCATGTGAATGAGATGCTTGGTGAGAGGTAGGAGGTCATGTGGTGGAAAACCACTAGTAAATAGTGAGAGGATAGTGATAGTCAAATTTAGGAAACCACCTTCCCCAAAGTCTTTATCTATACTAGGATTAGCATTTGTAACCTCCTTTCAAAACATTTATGATCAAAATTCCACTTATCTCCAGCATGGAAACCATCCCTTTAATGGCATATTCACACCATAAAAGGATATGCATCTTTTATGTTATCTATGCCAAGAGTTGTGAAGGCTTGGTTTCATGAAAATTACAATAAACATTTCCCTTTGTATGATATCTACACTAAGAATATCATCCATAATATTAATTTTATTTATGTTAGAAATTAAAATCCTTACAATCAAAGTTTCTTTTAATTGTACCACCAATACCACTTGTAACTTAACATTTTAAGAGAGAATTTGGAATGGATGGAGCATATCATATCGATATGAATCTTCTGATGGAGTGTTAAAGGTGATCAACATTTCCCTTGTCTACCCTAGGAATACCATCTTGATAATATTTAATTACAAGTGAGAGTAATGTGTTTAGAGTTATGCTCACACTTGAAAAAATCATCATCGATGAAGTTTATCATATAAAGATGTATCTTCCAATGGTATGTAAGAGCTAATATAGTTATTCCCCTTTGTGATAATGATCTGATTTAGTAACTTACATTTATGATGATCTTGTACTTTGGTGATGGAAACCCAAACCTAAACATGACCATGAAGGGATGTGAGCTGAGCTATGCTAAAATTTAAAGAGAGAATTTGGAATGGATGGAGCATGTTAGATCAAGAGAAATTTTTTAATGGTGTGTAAGAGTTGATCTAGTTCTTTGCCTTTGTAACAATAAGTTGATTTGGTATTTTACATTTATGAGGATCCATTATTTGTGATGACAACCCAAACCAAAAAGAAGTGGAAGGGATGTGACTTGAGATACGTTCTCATTTGAAGAAAGAATTAGGAATGGATGGAGCATATCAAATCAAGAGGAATCTTCTAATGGTGTGTAAAAACTGATTTAGTTATTTTTCTTTATGTTAAGAAGTTTATTTAGTACTGGTGATGGCAACACAAACCCAAATAGGATCAAGAGGGATACAAGATTAACTGCACTAATATTTAAAGAGAGAATTCAAAATGGATGGAGCATATCAAATAGAGATGAATTTTCCAATTGTTTACATAATAGATCATATAATTATTTTCCTTCATGATAATAATTTGATTTAGTTATTCACATTTATGATGATCATATACTGGTGACAAAACCAAAAATCCAAACAAAAGCAAAAGGGATGTGAGCTTAGCTATGCTCACCTTTAAAGAGAGAATTATGAATAGATGGATTGTATCATATTGAGATGAATCTTCCAATGGCGTGTTAAAGGTGATCTAGTTCTTTGCCTTTATGATAGTAATCTGATTTAGTACTATTTATTTATGATTATCCCATACACATGATAGTGGTCCAAACCCAAAAAATATTAGAAAAATTGTACAAAGAATTTGGAATTGATGGAGCATATCGATCGAAAGGAAACTTCCAATCATGTGTAAACATTGATCTAGCTCTTTTCCTATATGCTAATAAGATAATTTATTACATTGTGTTTATGATGATCCCATACTAGTGATGGCAACACAAACCCAAAAAGAGCATAAGGGATGTGAGCTGAGCTATGCTCACATTTTAATAGAGAATTTGGAATGGATGGACCATATCAGATCAAGAAGACTCTTCCAATGATGTTTAAATGATAATTTACTTCTTTTCATTAATGATAATAAGATGATTTAATACTTAACATTTATGATGATCTTATACCAAGAATGGAAACCCAAACCCAAACAAGAATAGAAGGCATGTGAGATGAGCTAGGCTTACATTTGAGTGTATTACATCGAGGGGACTCTTTTAATAGCATGTAAAATCTGATCTAATTATTTTCCTTTGTGATAATAAGTTGATTTAGTAATTTGATTTTATAATGATTTCACACTTTGTTGATGGCAACCCAAACCCAAACAGAGCAGAAGAGATATGAGCTGAGCTATGCTAGCATTTGAAGAGATAATTAGGAATGGATGGAGCATATTAGATTGAGAGGATTCTTCCAATGGTGTGTGAAATTTAATTCAGTATTTCTTTTCCGTTATGATAATAAGCTCATTTAGCACTTTGCATTTATGATGATCTTGTATTGGTTATGGCAACCCAAACCCGAATACGAGCAGAAGTGATGTGAGTTGAGCTACACTCTTATTTGAAGAGAGAATTTGGAATGGATAGAGCATATCATATCTAGTGGTCGACTCTTCCAATGGTCTGCAAAAGCTGATCTAGTTCTTTGCCTTTATGATAATAATCTGATTTAGTACTTTGCATTTAACATGATCCCATATAGGTGATGGCGACCCAAACATAACCAAGAACAAAAGGGATGTGAGCTGAGCAACACTCACAATTGAACATAGAATTTGGAATGGATGGAGAATATCAGGTCGAGAGGAGTCTTCCAATAGTGTGTAAATGTTGATCTAGTTCTTTCCCTTTATGATAATACCTGATTTAGTACTTTCCATTTACAATGAGCCCATATTGGTGATGGCAATCCAAACCCTTGAACAAGAACAGAAGGGATGTGAGCTGGGAGAGTTTATCTTTCATGCATGTTTGACTTGCAATCAAGCAAATGTTTCATGCACGGTCCTACCAATTTGCTCCACCATTTTTTAATTAAATTATGTCGTAAAACATTGACTTTAGTAATACAGTCTAAGATATGCAATGTTTAGGGAGAAGCAGATGGGCCAATGCTTATTTTGGTTAAAAGGGGTAACATTAATATCTCAAATCATTAATCACCTTCATGTTTGGGGTTCGATTCGAGAATGTTAAGAGTACATCCCAACCTTTTTATGTTTGGGGTGTAGGTTTCGAACTGCAGATGTCCAAATATTAATATTGTTCAATATAGGTATCTTATACTGTTGATTATTTTATCAAATTATAGGGAAAACATGATTAGATCATACTTGCAACCTTAAAAGTGTGCCTTTCAATTCAATTGATGGCTCGAAAGGTGTAAATTAGAATGTTTATAATACTTTCTTCCTCAAACATTAATAAGTATTTATATTTTTTAAACTATAAGGATATTTATTACAAATGATCCATGACGGTTTGAAATTTTTATGGGTCATTCATATTATCCCATCCCTTCCCGCCAGAAAAAAACTCTACAAACTGTCAATATCCATGCATTTTAATTTATAACTCATGTGCGATTGCTACTTTATTGAACTGTCATATCTCAAACCGACTCATCAGACATAAAACAATGTACAGCACTGGATGTCATGATTGGTTCATGGATTGACGGACAGGAGCTGCCATCCCCATCCCTTGTTGTTGTTGTTGTTGTTTTCGCAGGTTTCCTATCCAACCTACATCAACCCAAAAAGGAAAAAAATCACATTTAATCTTCAATTTTTAGATAAAAGATATTGTTATGATTTCTGAATGAGATTGCATATACTTTTTTAATTCCTATATTGTTTGAGTACAAAAATTATACTTTCAGTCTATAAATTAAACACTGTGTGCAGAATCATAAGAAATAATCCAAAAACAACACACAGTCTTTCAAAACCCTGTATAATAATAAACATATAATCATTTAGCAATTATATTGACTAAGATTTAGTAGTACGAATAAATTACCGATAGCAGGATCATATCCCCTATATTTGAGTTCTCTATATTCCTGGCACAGAGCCTTTTTCGCAACACAAATGTAGCAGACAATCCCCGCACGGGCTCTCCGCCAAGTTGAATTTGGCCCTCATCTTAGTTCGGTAGGTGCACGAATAGCAACACGCACACCCAGTAAAATGCAGGAGCATGGCGTAGATCCCTGCGCTTACAGCACAGGCTGCGTCCACCATTCATCCCTTCATCACAAAGCTAATATATTCAACAAATAAATTGCTGCTTTTAAATTATATAGGTAGATGCACTTACACTGAGAACCTTCATCGACTATCTCTGCTATTTGGCCGAACGTGATGCAGGGGCACCAACATGTCAGGCAACCTGTGCACTCATGCATAACAAACATTTCACTAATTAAGAGCAATTGTATTTGAGATTCAAGTATAACTATTTTTAAGATCAACTATTTCGGATGACCTTCTGAGATCCAGTCAGCCTTGTAACTGAGCACTGTGATCCATAAAAAGAACTATCTCTATTTCAGAAATTATTTAAGTATATATATTCTGAGAGGAGGGGAGCAGCAGTATACATACAATTGGAAATATCTTTGTACCAGCCGAAAATTCCAGAGGACCACTTTGTGGGAGAATTGAAATGAGGGCGAGGACCTACTCCTTGTTGAGCAACAACCTGCTGGTGCTGCTGTGCATATTGTATTTCTGCGTAAGGAGATGCAAGCGGATTTTGAGGTGGTAATGGATACCCTGTTGGTATGTGGGGCGTAGGCTGAGGATAAGGATGCACTCCTGTTGAGCGTAGAGCTCCTGCTGCTGCTGCTGATATTGTATTTCAGCACGGGGAGGAGCAATTGGGTTTTGAGGTGGGAATGGATACCTTGTTGGTATTTGGGGCGTAGGCTGATATACAGCGGGAAATTCTTGCCCAGCATTAGGAGTATACATCTTGATCTCTTTAGGCGCTGATGCTGTTAGTTTATTGCAATTTATAAGAACCACTTCAGAAATTTCGTGGGAAGGTCGTTCCTGGCTGACAGGCCGTGTCTCCTATTTCATATTTTTGAGGGTATATTAAATGACTCATGCAGAATCGAGGTCAATGATTAAACAGTGCGCATATTTAATCGAAGTCAATGGTTAAACAGTGCGCATATTTAATTCGCCACTGAGCATATTTAATTACCATCATCTTAGGGTCAATGGTTAAACAGTGGACATACTTAATGCAACAGCAATTCGTTTCAATTTAGTAGAATGGACCTTTTAATCCCTAATAAAGTTGATTTATTTGTACGGACATTAATTTGTATTAAAATTTACTCTTAAAAATAATTATGTTGATAGGTGTTACCAAATGAGATGCAGCTCGACATGTGTGGTTGTTGACACACAAAGCGAATTCACTTGTCAATATCGTAAATCCACAAATCTTAATCACTAAACAACAAACAACCCTCCTCGTCGTTGTTTTCATATTTGTTGGGCTCTGCATGGTTCTTCATTATTGTTTGCGCTTTTTATGGTTGGCAAGAAGTGATATTTTGATGAACTCTTGTTTTGTCTTCCCATATGTACTATAATTGAATTAAATGATTTGTTTTTCGGTTCTAGTGGTAGGGCTACTCATGTTTGTGTCTCGACGCCTATAAGTTTTTATTTGTGTCCAATGTTGAACCTCCGCAAGTTCCACATGGGAAATAACTATTTTGTGGTTGTTCCCGAGCCTAGAGGGTCACTTATCTCCTCACCCCATGCATAATCACTACACATAGGCCTAGCCAAGAGAGGATAACCTTGATAGCAAGGACATGATCTTTATTTTAGATATAATGTAGCATGATATTATTTACTTTTTTCTCTTATTTCCTACTTCCATGTTTTATTTCTCGAGAATGCATTCTTGTACAAATTAAATGATATTTCAAGGAACTCACGTGATGAAGTTTTTGACAAAGAGGTGGAAATAGTCCTAAACCTTAAAGCCTAGAGGCGTAAGAGGGTGTCGAGAAGAGTTGGAGGGCATGGTGGGAAAGAGCATGGGCATGTGTAAGGTGATTCTCAAGTACCATATGATAAAGGCACTCAACCTTGTTACTTGGTTATCAATCTAAGTGCTTTTTTATTTCTCTATTTTCCTTTATTTTGTTTTGTTTTTTCTAAATGTTGTTATTGTTGGGTTTAGTGTAGATGGAGTCTCCTTCCTTGGCACATTATGATCCATTGGATTTGTTTGAAAAGAGGCTTCAAACCAATCTCCCACACATGTTATTCGTGATCTTTTTTTAGTTCAAGATATAATAGAAATTAAAATATTTAAGTGTATTTGTGCTTACAACTCACATGTTCACATGGATGGGTGTTTTGGAATGCGAGTTATATTTCTTGGGTTGGAAAGTACCACCATTATAGTCAACATGTGGCATGTCAACTTCTTATTGCTCCGCTTCATAAAGGTGCCACTTGAAGACTAATCAACATTATCCTAGATGTATTGTTTTTATACTAGTATGGGGAAGAGAGAGAGAGAGAGAGAGAGAGAGAGAGAGAGAGAGAGAGAGAGAGAGAGAGAGAGAGAGAGAGTGTGTGTGTGTGTGTGTGTTTCCTAAATCTTTTCATAAACATTGAAGATTGAATTTTGAAATTTTGCTATGGCATTTTTTGCTTCGAGCTTTTTGTAGTGCCCCTACCTAATAGCCACCTTTGTAGGGGGCATACTTGGCCAGCGTAACAAGGAGAGTGAGACATCCTAAATACCTTTCTAGTCCTGTATTTTCCTTGCATAATAATCCAAGCACGTTATTTGAGGTCCGCAGGCATTAACCATGTGATGTTGAGGTTAATGTTGTAGAGTTAGCGCTTATTGGATGCTTGCGTAAGGGCAAGAAATCAAAACGTTGCAGGATTGTCGATACGGAGCTCTCAAAATGGCCACCCTAAAATCAGACATAATGGGTTAAATCAGCTCTACACTAAGGTAAAACTCGACCCAAATATCCCCATTTTACAGTATACAAATTGATTGGTCAAAATCTATGTCCGCATCTAAAGTCAGCTTTAATGTATATGAGAGGAAGAAACTATTTCCATGTCGTTGTTTTAAGAAGAAGAAGAAATGTGAGGTTTGGGAGCATTTTATGCATGTGTGGCATCTAGCCATAGTGTAATGCCCACAAAATTACCCGCATGAAACCCAAGACAATTAAGGTTGTAATAGAAAAATTATAGATTTTTTTTTTCTTTTTATTTTGTAAACACCCATTCGCAACATTAGATTAAATTCAAGGTCAACACTTCTTCATATTTAAATTATGTATTTAATTATTATTATTAATTTTCAAATGGGGTCCATAATCCCCTTAGCTTCCTTCTTAATTAATTTAATAACATTTCTTAATGTCATTTAATAATTTAAATAATTTAGGGTAGGGTTATACTTCCTTCCTTGAATTTAATACATTTTAATTAGACCTTAATTATTCATCATCAAATTAATTTCAAAGGATTGAGGTCTGCTATTTAATAATAAATTTTATTTCTACCCAAAACAAGAGGTCAAGGTTATTGTTTTAAAGAGGTTTCCAATAAAACATTTGGGTTAGGAAATTAATTACACCCCCTACACCACTTGAGTGGCCCCAAATAAACCTACCCATGCATTTTAAATTAGAAAAGTATCTCACCCACTTCCCACCTACTTTTTGTAGGGATGAATTTCATCCATTATATGGATTCATTTGGAGCCCTTAGATTTAGGGATCCAACTAACCCTAAACATGATTATGAAAGGCTCTCATTCTTTTCATTTGACTTATTATTTCATTTCTTTTTGCAAATTTTGAGGAGAAGAGGAGGTGGAAGCCATGAGAGGTTCTTACATTATTCTCTCTTTTGTATTTTCCCCATTGGACTTATGGCATTTTGTCCCATATTAAATGTAATAGGTAGAATTGTGTGTGTGTGTGTGTGTGTGTGTGTGTGTGTGTGTGTGTGTGTGTGTGTGTGTGTGTGTGTGTGTCTTTTTAATTTATACCTGCAAATCTACATACGGGGTTTTTAATCTATACTCGAAAATCTGCATACGGAGTTTATTACACACACACACACACACACACACACACACACACACACAATGTATTTGTTATCATATTTATAAATGCACTCGGCCATGAAGAATGGACTACACAAATCCGACTATGTTTAAACTATTAGTGGCTTGGCTTGTAATAAACAATTTACAAAGAGATTGGGGAGGGTCGCTGACCGCACCCCCATCCCATTTGTTAATGGGGTGGGGGGTGGTGTCGGTGACCCTCCCCCCCACACCTTTTACTATTCAAACAACACAATGGCCACGTGGGTATAACC
Organism: Taxus wallichiana var. yunnanensis; assembly: GCA_018340775.1. Classification (NCBI taxonomy): domain Eukaryota; kingdom Viridiplantae; phylum Streptophyta; class Pinopsida; order Cupressales; family Taxaceae; genus Taxus; species Taxus wallichiana. Next base: position 408,520,319 of record CM031243.1, on the reverse strand, counting down.
CCATGCGGCCCCAATTATTTTATTTTTATTTTTTTATATTCTATTTTAGTCATATACATCTGCATATAATATGGTTTATATACACCTATATACAACTATATAGAAGATGGTCATATAATATAGCAAGATGGTCATTGCCTAAATTATAGCAAGATGGTTTAGAGGTTTAAATGGGTTTATTAATTTGGGCATCTAATGTGGAGCAAGATGATTTTAAAATTTCTACCTTTTCATGTAAATGTGACTTGGGAAAAACTTCTCAAATTTATTGTTCTTCTAATACAACTAATAAAGAGATTACATCCATAATCCAAGGCACTACAAGACTATTTCCTTCCTTTCTCTATTTAAAAATAAAAATAACAATTTTCAAACACATTCAAGATACTAATTATTTAGCAAGCACAACAACTAATTTGTTCATTCTCCCTCAACCATTTCACTTAATAGAAGTGCAAGCAAGTAAACATTCAATTTTAGTTTTGGAAGGATTACAATATTCATATGGCTATAACCTCCTATCTCCTTTCCAATATTACAATAATGATCACAAGGCAATGCAAAACTTCCTTTTGAACTTTTTTTTTTAAAAATCTAATAGTCTTTCTTTCCAACAAGTAAGGAAATAATTTTCAAGCTTTTACTTTCAATTACAATGATGGATAATACTACAAATTTTGATACAAAAGGCAACTAAGAACTTCACTTTAAGAATACAAGTTTACAAGCCCTCCATGCACAATGGAGATAACATGGTAATATATATACAAAAGTCTTCTTGGTCCTTTCCTCCAAATGCAACCAAAAACATGATTCCTCCTTTGAGCTCCACCTTCTAGCAAGATCAAACACAACAATCAAAATGGGGGAGTAAGCAACACTCTCCACCCAACCAATACTCCAATGAGGAAGTGAAGTCTACTTCCTCATTGGCCCCCAAGCCCCAACAATGAAACAATATGGAATATTTGACAACCATTGGCAACAAAATACAAGGCTTCCACATTTACTTTCAAATCAACATTCACACAGAAAATAACCACAAAACAATTTTTTTACACACATAAACTTCCCAAAACATTGGCTCTAAAATCAAGCCAAGTAGAGAAAGGAATATGGGGATTCCCTTGTGCCTCCCAAGGGTTTGGGTGCCCACCTCAAAACCTCCAAAACTCAATCAACCCCAAAATCTCTTATGTCTCCCTACAAGTAAAATATCTCTTATGCCTCCCTCACTCTTATGCCTCCCACAATGAACAAAACAACAAGATAAGCACAAGGTGGGGCACCCAACCCACTCCCTCCTAAATACCCAAGAGAAACTCTTATGCCTCCCAACAAAATTTGTCCCCATTTCACTTTCTCATACACATCCTAAATCCATTTCACTACCCAACAACACTCATGCAATAAAACATTCATTCAACACATAAACACACAAAGAAAGAAGAAACCAAGGGTGAAGACCCTACCTTTCCATAGCAATAATCCACTCCACAAGCAAGTTCCAAAATTCTCCAAGCCCAAGAAATTCCAAGCAATCTTCAACTCCAACAAGCACTCCAAAATCAAGCACCACCAAAAATTGAGAGACCAAAAAAAGCAAGTAACCCCCAAAACCTCACAAAAATTGAAATAAATAGAAAAGAGGGAGAGGGAGATGATGTGGCTCCATGTAGGATGCCACATAATTTCTTCTCCATCCCACATCACCAAGGTCAAACAAAAACCCCAAAGCATAATAAATTGGTGGTTGGGGAAATGACCACCCTCTTACACACTCAACCCAAACCCACACCCCTTAAGGACAAAAATAAATACCCATGTAAGAAAAGTGCAATTAATTGCTCTTTTCCTTTATTAAAACACAAAATAGGACCTAAAATAATTCCCTCACATCATAGGCCAAGTGGGTGGGTGACTTTAAGAGGTATGGGACAAGCTTAGCTTGTCCCACAAGTCTCCAAAATAGCCTAGAAGGTAAAAATCTGAATTTCACAAGGAAGATTGAGTACACACTACCCTAAAACAAATTGAAATCATTCCAAACCAACACACATTAAGGCTACCAACTCACATTTATTCTCCCCTTTTGTCACATCCTAATAAGCACTAGTTAAACACTTTTAAATTAACTTAAGAGGGGTGTTGAACAAAATTAATAAAAGTGACTCCACATACTAATAAAATACAATAACTCACAATTAAATAAATCAACAAGACAAGTCACAACTTACCCAAGGTCACATTTGAGGTCACCCCCAATGGGGACCTCCAAAAACAACAACAACATATAACAAACAAATACACATGTTGCCATGGTGACCTGTTGCCAATACTCCATATTCCTTCATTGTTGGTCTCCTATCCCCCTTTGGTTTATTGTGTTGTGAACACCTACAAAATTCAAGACAATACCTTTCTGGCCTCGTAGCCATATTAACAAAATCAAAATGGTAAAAACACATGCATATACATATAATCAATTATCGTGGCTAAACCATCTCAAAACAAGTAATTCACCATTGTTCAAAATTTCAACTATTTTAATTTCATTTATTTATCAACTAGCAATAAGATCACGACATCAAATACATCATCTAGCATCATATAATTATTGAATTAAATGCATCAGTCCAATATAAGCTCAAAATCAACAATTTGATATATCCAAACATGCATATAATCCATCCTGTAAATCATATCATAAGTATAACATCCATATTGTCTATCAATTAAGTAATCAAATATAACAATGTCCATATCTATCAATAACTAAAATGTGATAGAAGTGTCTACAAATCTAATCTCTAATAAGTGTAATCATAACAATATAGATGTCGAAGTAGGGAGGGCATTTAGTGATCAAATTTGAAGGGCTCCCTTACTATAATTTGACTGCTAGGTTAAGCTTTACCCGTCATAAATGAGATATTAGAAAACACATTACCCTTCAACAAAAAAATGAAAATGTTAATTTTCTTTCAATATATATCTGATTAATTTGAATAAAATAAATATGAAAAATGTCAAAATTATGAAATATATAACATCTAAAAATAATTTTGAAAACACTATATTTCATTAGTAATGACATCAACAATTCTGAATTCTATTTAAAAACAACATTTTCGTTAGTTATTTCAATTCAAATAGTAAATAATATTAAGCAACATTTGATTTTATTCATATTTATTTTCTTTAGAAAGACTTTGTTTGATCTATTCTCATCTTAAATGTATGGATATTTGGTTTTGTATTTGTAAAATTGAACTTGTGTAATATATTTGTATTTGTATTTGTATTTGGTTATATATAGATATAGATATAGATATAGATATAGATATAGATATATATATATATATATATATATATATATATATATATATATATATACATATATATATATATATAGATATATATCTATATCTATATATATATCTATATCTCTCTCTATATCTATATCTATATCTATATCTCTCTCTATATCTATATCTATATCTATAATATTTCTATCATAATATATATATTGAATTTGGGATGGTCTCAAAATCATCTTAAATACAAAAGGGCCTTAAATATATGTTGTCACCAATATTTTCGTGCGTGCGAAGGGCCTTATTTTTGTCTATTTATCAGGGTTGATTTTTTTCATTTTCATCCTTTTTGTTGGTGAGCACCAATCCATTCCCCTCAAGTTCCTATGTTGTATTTATTTTGGAATAAAATGGAAATGGCTTTCAAGTCGTCTATATCTAATAATCATTTGTGGCGGATCTTCAAAATTAGTAATGGTAGCAATCTGGAGGCAATTAAATTGGTTTTAGGGGAAAATTATTTGTTTAAAGATGGATGTTGTAGGGTTAATAGTAGTTTAGACTTGGTTTTTATGGAAAATTATTTGGTAATTGAGCCATCGAAGCCTCGATGTCACCAACCTTGCTCTCCACTAGGTTCGACCGCCTTTATGCAAAAATTTGGTTGCAAAAGTGCAAAAGTCTAATGTTTCTTTCTTAAGCAATGGGGAGGAGGCGAAGCTCTAAGGCGTGTGGATTTGAGCATCTTCTTAGAATTGAAACATCACCATAGGGAGTTGATGGCCTTTATAGAGAATTTAGCGATGTTTAGCCATGACAATAATGCTGGAAGAATGTGCTTCAAACTCCTAATTATGTTGCCATCAATTCTCTCATCAAGCCAATGCCACTTTGGTGGATGGAAATCCATGAAAATGGAAGGGAAGCTTATAATCATCTTTGGCGTAGTTGGGCCAATGAAGTTGCTTCTCGAGACTCGGGAGGGTGTGGTTGAGAGGCAGGGATCTCTAGTTGTAATTTTTTTTTGTATATTCTAGTTCAAGGGATTAATCTCCAATCTAAATAGATGTTGTAATTTCTATAGTATAGTATAGCTATAGTCTTCCTTCCTTCTTTGGCTGGTTGATATACCCAATACTCATGATTGACAAAGTTTTTGCATCTTCATGTTGTATCCGAGGATTGACCTCTCTCTTTTGTAAAGGAACAAGACCCTTCAACCTTCTTTAACAATAAAAATAATAATAATAATATATAATGTATTTAAATTATATTAATTCATCCGTGTGGCATGTGAAAAAGTGGGGTGATATCTTTTTAATTTATTGAAAACTTTAAATTAATTTAAGAAAGAAATAATTGAATTTAAGAAATCAATAATGTAAACACTATATAAATTTGAAACACTATATATATATATATATATATATATATATATATATATATATATATATATATATATATATATATATTTTGATGTTTAAATTCTTTTTACTAGAGCTATGAACCGAGAGGGTTAAGGGACTCCACCCTTACAACTATTCTCCGAACAAATACCGAACATAAACCAACAACACTAGGCCCCACCGAATGGCCCGCATGCAGAGAAGAAGGAAACACCATTTGAAAAAGTATGGCTTCAAGACAAAGTGAATACACATGGCCATAAAACCAAATAAACAAGATAGAAAAGAGTACTAATCCTCATTCAAAATAGCTACCACTACCAAATGCCACCTTCTAGCCTACTTGGCCTTACTCTAGTACAAGAAAAAATTCCTCACTGGCATTATCCCAAAACTCATTGAGGTGGTCAATGACTGAGTCAATAGGTGAGTGAGCATCGGTGAGATCTGGAGGAGGCAATTTGCTAGGGTTCGGACCACCATTCCAAAACAAAATGTGAACATCCTCTACGTAGAGTAGCAGCTCCCTATACCACTTTCTAAGCCAATCTACCACATGCCCGGTGTCATTCACCTGAGCATCCGCCTCCTCCACCTAGAGCAGAGAGTATGGGACGCAACACATGTCCATTTCTTTGTGTAAACCGAATTTATGCAAAGGGTAAAAAAATAACTATGCAAACATCCACAACATCCACCTTTACCAGATGGATCAAGAGGAAATTAAAAATAAATACCGCAATTAGTTCGAGTCGACTCCACTCCGGCCCTATGAAAGTCCCGTTGATGCATAGTCACAACACCCCTAAATGGCTCGCAACTCAATGGGTAGAAACTCTTAGTGTGATTGCATAACATGGAGCTTTTCCCAAGTGTGGGACTTTACAATCGAAAATCTCTCTAGATGAAGGTCAGTTCCTTCATATTCCTCTATTTTGATGCGCACATTCAAATTGTAGAGGATCCACTCAAATCTACTCTAACTTGCCAAGGAGACAGGGTTAAGAAGATTACAATAAATTAAACCTAAACTAAAGAGGTGATGCACCAAAGGAATGTTGAACACCTTATTTACCATTAAACACAAACCATAAAAATGTAATAAAACCACCATGCATAGATAACCAAGATTGCAATGAGAGATTAGGAAGATGCAATGAACATAAGAAAGGGTTGAAAATCATCCATAGACTTTTATTATTGCTCCAAATATTTGATACAATACATTACAATGGCCAAGAGGCAAGATTACATTTTAAGTTTTGATGGGAGGTTTGAACTACACAAATCCACTTACAGGTAAGAGAAGAGGGAGGGTGCAAAGAAAAATTATCCAACATTTGAAAAATGACCCTCCTTAAAATATATATGAAGAATGAGAGAAAGGGGGAGAGAATAATTTGAATCCTTGCTTCAACCACCCTAAAATTCATTGAATTCACTTGTAACAATGATGGGTTCTATTGTAAACCCATGCCTCCATGTACTATGCCTTGTTGGGCAAGAAAGGAAGCCCATACTTCATTATTTTGGTAGGTGAGAAGTCTGAAAACTCAAAATGAAAGAATCTATTTCTTAATTTTGAATGACTTAGTAATAGTTGTGTAGAGGAGACTATAAGCTTTCTAAAAAGTCCTTTCTTGTGAAAATCCGAGCTCCCAGTCAAAAGTTATGGCCATCTGAAGGTCGGGGTGTCATTATGTAAAAATACAAACCGATAATCTTCCTCTTTCAAGTTCGAAATGCATGGATCTTCCTCAAGTCCTAAAATTCAGAATTTCAGACATTTTGACTTCATATTTTTTCGTACTGTCCATCGGAAAATTGGCCCGAGAGTTTGAAACTCAAACCCAAAAGTCTAAAATTTTAGACTTTCAAAATTTCAGAGTTTTTGTTACTATTCATCTGCATTGCGTGTGGAAACTATGAAACTCTGAAACCTGAAATTCTGAACATAAGAAAGGGTTGAAAAATCATCCACAAACTTTTATTATTGCTCCAAATATTTGATACAATACATTACAATGGCCAAGAGGCAAGATTGCATTTTACGTTTTTGATGGGAAGTTTGAACTACACAAATCCACTTACAGGTAAGAGAAGAGGGAGGGTGCAAAGAAAAATTATCCAACATTTGAAAATGACCCTCCTTAAAATATATTTGAAGAATTAGAGAAAGGGGAGAGAATAATTTGAATTCTTGATTCAACCACACTAAAATTCATTTAATTCACTTGTAACAATGATGGGTTCTATTGAAACCCATGCCTCCATGTACTATGCCTTGATGGCCAAGAAAGGGAGCCCATACTTCATTATTTTGTGGGTGAGAAGTCTGAAAAAACTCAAAAATGGAAGAATATATTTCTTAATTTTGAATGACTTAGTAATAGTCAGTGTAGAGGAGACTATAAGATTTCTAAAAAGTCCTTTCTTGTGAAAATTCGAGCTCCCAATCAAAAGTTATGGCCATTTGAAGGTCGGGGTGTCATTCGTAAAAATACAAACCGCTAATCTTCCTCTTTTGGAGCCCGAAATGCATGGATCTTCAAGTCCTAAAATTTAGAATTTCAGACATTTTGACTTCGTGAGTTTTTCGTGATCGTCCATCGTAAAATTGGCCCGAGAGTTTCAAACTCAAACCCAAAGTCTAAAATTTCAGACTTTCAAAGATTTCGAGTTTTTGTTATTGTTCATCTACTTAGGCGTGTGGAAACTCTCAAACTCAGAAACCTGAAAGTCTAAAATTTCAAACTTTTAGAATTTTGGAAATTTCCATTTTGGACTTTTTTTTGTTTCTCGAATTTTTTTCCCTTTCGAATTTTTTTCCTTTTGGAATTTTTTTCCTTTTGGACTTTTTTCCTTTCAAAATTTTTTTCTTCCTGACATTTTCCTTTTCAAATTTTTTTCCTTTTGAACTTTTTCCTTTCAAAATTTCAGGATTTTTCCTTTCAAAAATTTTTCCTTTCGGAATTTCAGCTTTTTGCTTTCCTTTTTCCAACTAGTCATTTCTTTTCTCTAAAACTCGAAAGTCCAAAATTTCAGACTTTCAAAATTTCAGTATGTTTTCCTTTTCGGACCTTTTCAATTTTTTCCCACCTTGTCTCCAAAATGCCAAAAATCCAAAGTTTGAAAAATTTGATTCTTTCTCCATTCTTCTGCTTGAGCTTTGATATCCTTCAACGCTCCTTGGCCATCCATTTGTCAACCTTACATTTCCATTGTCGAGCCTTCCTGTAATTTGATTTTTGGAATTGAAATGTGAGATCACATGACTGGATCAACCTCTTCAATTTCGTAGTGTTTAAGGTCATGTTTGTTGAATTTCACCTAAGGGGAAACATTTGACAACAAGTCCTACATATAGGAATATCCTATCGCATGCTTAATGGCCTTAGCCTCGAGAAAATAATCTTAGAGAAACACTTCTCGAAAGTCGCCAGGGAAATGACCAAAGTAAAGGCCATTTCCCTTCTTTCCCCACGCATAGCAATGAAAGGAAACCCCAAAAAAACCATTCTCTTACCAGCCTAAAAACATGAATAAACAGAGGTAGGGAGAGAGGAATGCAATCATCCACCAATAATAAAGGCCCAAAGTGTGGCACATGCCACGATTAATTCTTTGAACTTTGTGTGTGTCACCCATCATAAATGATAATATCTTCCAAGTTGTGCCAATATTCTATATTATTAGAAATTAATTCAACTCCCGGGCCATCAATTGCCTCATTAGCTAGATGATTAGTCCAATTCCAATGTCCATGACCAATAATGAACAATTAATCATGAACCTGGAATTATAATTCATCCTACCTAAATCTAGGAGTTTCACGTCCATCGGGGAATGGAAAAATTAAATCCACATAATTACTCCATGTGGCATGGGAAAAAGTGGGGTTTATTATTTAAAATGTTTCAACGGCCCCCAAAAATTTCAATAGCCAAGTCATTAAATGCAAACACTGTCACCGTGGACCCGAAACTTTATTATTGAATCGGTTCATTTTGCGTGCTTGGAGTTCAGTGGAATGCCCTCGCTCGAGGAGGTCTATAATCTTTCCACTTGGCCATCTGATAAGTGACAACTTTCATCCACTTAATGAAATTTTATTAATGACTAAATTTGAAATCTACAAAGTACATTGAAATACCTAATCGTTTATAGTGATGTTGACAATTAAAGTTTTGTTTCGAAAGTCATACTACAATAGAAGGCCAAATACATTCATAGAATTTTCAGACCATGTAAGACTTAAAATTTTCATATTTCCAATTAAGTGTCATCCCGCATTTGAGTCTTGATTCTTTAAATATTATCTTTTTATAAGTAGCCTTTGTATAATCCTTCGCTTTCAAATATTTCAATATAGGGGTTGAGAAATTAGGGTTGAGGGTTTACATAATCCAAAATTTCATGCATGTCTACTTCCACAAGATCCCATAGTAAAATTAAAACCATAATCCCATACTTCAAACTTCCTTAAAAGTAAAACCCCTGGTTTTACTTGATGAATATCATGATATTTATGATCATGTCATCGCACAAGAGCTTCACAACTTAGATACACATCCGAGATGAAGACAAGGGAAATTAGAAGTTTGAACCAATCAAGTAGACATAATGCTTTAGGTCATAACATGGGGGTCTTTTATGTTCCATAAGGTTTTCCCCGCCTAAATTTGTCAATATATGTGACCAAAATTACAATGAGACAAAAAGTAATTGGCAAAAGGGCATAGACAAGAAATTTTGTACATTATGGAAGTAAATCTTGCGCAAAGGCGGGTTTGATTATGTTCCTATAAGGTTTATCCCCGATGCCCTAAATTTGTCAATAATATAGTTTACGCCAAAATTACCAAAATTGCCTTTATGAGAGAAAATCGGTTTTCGGGTTTCACCGACAGGACAACATGTGTTTTAGATGTTTCATGTCTGGTGTTCCCCGAAACCCGAAACCCGCATCGACTAAGGCGAGTCGGGTTTGCGGAACTTCCGAACATCGAGCATGCCTTCATCTAAGCATCATGCTTCATGTCGATTGTTTCCCGCAACCCGAAACCCGAATTGCCTAAGTCCTTCATGTCGGGTTTTCGAACTTTGAAGCATCTAAGCATCATGCTTTATGTCGATTGTTTTCCGCAACCCGAAACCCGAATTTCTCTAAACACCTTTGTCGGGTTTTCGGACCTCCCGAGCATGCTGACATGGTTAATGCCGAGTTGTCGTGTGTGCAGTGCACGTGCACATGCCATGCAAGTGTATTAATTGCAAATTTTCTTATATATATGCGGATTTCCACGTCATTTTTACCGGACGTATTTTTACCTCGTGGATTTTTCGCGCATGCTTCTCCAACCTCGAAACCCGAAACTCACCTGTGCCCGATTGAATTGCCCATTTTCGATCTTTCCTTGCCTTGGTTGAAGGTATCTCTCTCTTCATTCTTTGTTCATGGTTTTTATGGATTGATTATGTATGGAATTCTTCCCATTTTCTTACCAGGTTTGTGGGGTTTTTATCTTTTTCCTTTTGGGGTTGTTTTCTTAAACCGGGTTTATGTTTTAGGGTTTATCTCTTTGGAATTATCATTTTGTGTTATTTCCTAAATGTTGTTGTAATTAAAATATGTTTGGTATATGAATGGTAAAGAAAGAACTTGCATGTTTTAAATTCAACAAAACCCTGTTCCCTCTTCTCGGGTTTTGAAGGGTGCTGTGCAAAGATCAAAAACCCGCAGATATCGAAGATTTGGCGTGTCGTTTGGCTTTCTCAAGTTTCCGACATCTTCAAAGTGCCGGCTTTCTCAAGTTTCCGACATCTTCAAAGTGCCGGGTTTTCTCAAGTCTCCGACATCCTCAAAGTGTCAGTGGGTTTCTCTCGACATCTTCAAAGTGTTTTTCAAATCTCCGACATCCTCAAGCTCAGCATCGGGGGTTTTCGACTCCCGACATCCTCCTCAAGCAGTGTCGGGTTTTCCATCCTTCCGGATCTCCAAAGGGTCGGGGTTTTCACAAAGTGCAAACATCTCCCGATCTCCAAACTCTCTTCCTTCAAAATCCTTCATGTCGGACCCTGGTCCATCGCAAGAAAAGACTGAGAAGTCAGGAAGGATGAAATACAAGTTCAGAAAGGTGGAGTCTCCATCATATATCGATTGCAATTATGACATCCGAGATACAGAGCTCGAAATATAGATATTGAGGATTTCTGGAGTAGGGTAAGGAGTTCCTCCCAAACTCCATGGATGAAATCGATAGCCGATAGTGGTTTACCTCTTGCAGCGGGTTTTCCCATGTCCGCTCAGTGCCCTGAATTCATCTTAGCCTGCGCTTCCAGTTATGACTCGCTTCTCGTCCGTGAGAAATCAAAGTGGGAGAGTGATCAAGTTAGACGGAGGTTACTTTGATGACCTCCTCAAACTACCCAATTTTGAAGAATATGGAGAGTTAGATATCAAGTCAGCTCAGAAAGCTTGGGATAACGATCAGGAAGATTGTATCAAGCATGTAAATAAGAAGTTCCTGATCAAAGCCAAACCGGCTGTCTCCAGATTCCCAAGACTTATCCCCAGGAGTGATTTCATTCAGGAAATCAATGACATCATCACTCTGTTGAGTCGGGTTTTTGGTTTACCCGAATCAAATGTTTTCCAAGGGTGGATGTATCAATTCATGATCACCATCAAGAAGAATCAACAAGGGATTGATTGGGGCACTCTCATTAGTAATGAGATAGATTCCCAAATGACAACAGTCTTGTCCACAGGGAAGTTTTATATGTCCTCATATGTCACCTATGCAGCGGCCGGGATGAGGAACTATCCCGGTTGATATCAAGGGAAACAAGATGGTGAACCAGGTTTATCAGTATTTCCCTCAACTGACAAGAAAAGGGTCTCAAGACCAATTCAGAAGGGTAAATGACACCTTCTTTTATGAAAACATCTGCAGGTTAAACCCTGAATTGAGGAAAACAAGAGTCTCAGATGAGGCCTGGGCTGAAGTTTCCAAATGGGGTTGTGTCTTCTTGCAATTCAAGAAGTTCACATATCTTCGGGTAGTCATGTACTCAGGGATCCTTTCCGTCTGCCCCGATATCCAGGGGATAAACTGATCTTGATGGAATTGGTTAGGCAATTGTTGGATTTCCACAAGTTCCAACAAAGTAAACATAAGGCTGCTGTATCTTTCCCAATTTCTATTGGAAGATACACTTGTTCGACAGTGGTGAAAGCTAAAAATGTTGTCCATGAGCTTCAGGACAAGTTGAAGAAGCATATGAAGCCCCGAGATGGGTTTGACATTCGAGGAGTCCTCAGGGCGTATGGAACTCTGCACCTGCACAGACCAAGCATAGAAGACATCTGGATTGATCTACGTGATGAGGTTGTTGTTCGTAGAAAGGATCATAGCAGATTGACACTTGCTGAGATTCAAACACTTGAGCTTGCTAACTTACCGGAAGGTACTAGTGATAATGAAAGTGTTCTGGATCTTTCCTATGATGGACTAAATGAAGATCAATATGTTTTCCCACCTATTGATTGGTCAATCAATGAAAAAGCCTCCATTACAGATAGGTCAGGCTCTGATTCTTGCACGCACCAAAGCATGGCTCTCCTCTTGGGGAATGAGTTTTAAAGATGATAAGTTTTCAAAGTTGGCTGCTTTAGAGGCGGGGCCCTCCAAAAAGGAAAAGGACAAAAAATCTTCTAAGGGGCCTATAAAGGTCAAGTTTGTCAAAAAGAGGAAAGAAAGAGAAATCTCTTCAATTATTTCTCCAGTTGAAATGGTGGATGTGCCAGAATCACCAACACCACCAGAAATAGGAGAAATTACTTTGGAAGAAGAAGGAAGCCAGCCTCTGGTTTCATCATTTGTTGATTGCCCAACTGAAGAGACCTTATCTCTTGCATCCCAGGCTTTGGAGTCTGAATCTGCGCCTCCCCCCTCACAACCACTCCTACCTCCTCATTCTCCATCAACTTCTTCAATCATGGCCGTATTTTCTCTCGACTCTCACCCTCTCTCGCTCGGGACCCAAGTGATCACCAACACGCCCCCTCCTGTGCCTCTTTTTATCGGATCTACTACCACATTGGTAACTATTCCCCTCCACTAGTAGAATCTTCTCCCCTTGAGAGTATGATACCAGCTTCTACAACAGTGGCAACTTCCTCTGATACGCCGCAATGGCTACTCGAGAAAACTCCGAGGAAGAGGAAGGTGATTGTACCCATACCAGCCTTTGATTTCAGCTCACTCAAGGCTTCTACTGACTAAATCAGCCAAGAAACCTAAAACAGTTTCAAGGGTTTTGGTGGACGCTTCAGGGGATAAGTTCACAGAGATCGCCACTCCCGCGACTGACAAAACTAAAGAGGACATAACAGCCTCTGATTATCAGATAACCAGGGTGGCTCTAGGAAGAGTGACAGCAGAAGGGGCACAACAAGATGCACGGATGCCACAAACGTGTGCCGTGTCAAAGAAACAAAAGACAACAGAGATGAGCTTAAAGGAAAGGTGGAGCAGTTGACTGAGGTTTTGCTTAAACTCTCAAAACCCCTTGAATCCATACCATCTTCTTCTGTCCCTGTCGGATTCGATTTCTCATCAGTGCCTACAATTGAGAAGATTAATAAAAAAGGAAGGGTGGTCGATGAATGGATCCAAAGGCTGCTCCAACAGGGGAAGGAAGTGATTCAAGACGTTGTGAAAGTTCATCAATCTTTGGGGGACATTCAGAAGGATGGAGAGAAGATGGACGATGATTTCTCTCAAGAAATTGGACATCTTGATTTGACTTTTGAAGCTCTCCAGGTATTAAAGCAAATACCATCACATCTCTTGGTAGAAGAAGGCATCATCCCACATACGGATAAGCATTTCCAGCTGACCAAAGCCATCAGGTTCAGAGTAAAGATTCTCAACGAAGCCTGCGGTAAGTTGAGAGAATCAAGGGATAAATTGATTGATGGAAAAAGTGATCTGGAAGAAGAGTTGCTGAAGATTTGTCCAAAGGTGTCAGTTGGAAACTCAGGTATCCTATCAGCAGATGATCTTTTCAAACAAGTCCAAGAGTCTGTTCAGCATGAACCAACGCACGGATTTGGTATTGAGATCATTGATCGGTTTGTAAGAATTGAACATTCTTTGGAGGCCTTGAGAAAGCTCAGCAAAAGATTGAAAAAGCTTCCCGGCAGTGCTAGTGATACCCATGAAACCTATGAAATTTTGAATGATCATTCCACTGCGCCTGATGAAAATGAAATGCAAGGCATAATTCAAAGTTCCAAGAATTTCGAACAAACAGGCTCAGCTGGAGGAAGAGAAAGATGAAGGAGCGAAAGATGATGATTCAGATTAAGTCTTGATGTTTCATGTCATTTCAATCTTGAAATCGACATGTCTTTTTCATTTCTGTTTCATCACATAGGAAGCAAATTTTGACTTGGTCTCCTGCGCGAGAGTCAAGCAAAATAGAACTCTTTTTAAAGAACACTATTTTCTAGGATTTATCCTATTTTCTCTCGTTTCCTTTTATTATAAATAAGGGATGCTTATGCATTCCAAAGGGTCGAGATTTTTGGAATATTCGGAGCTATTGGAAGAAGAAAACTTTGTGTTTTCTTTTAATCATTTGAAGAATAGAGTTGATATTATTTTGCAAACTTTGTGTTGTGGGATATATCTTTCTTAAGACATTGTTCTTACGTTCATGATCTTAAGCTATTCTTTGTTTAGCATCTTAGTGTTTCTAATCATTTCAGACATTATATTTATGATCTAAAGCCCGTATGATTATTTCGTGCTTCAGTTTACTCTCGAAAGAAAATACGTTTCTCTCATTTCCTTTCCATTGTTCTTCTTTCATCAGTAATAGTTTCCACCACCATTTACGAAAGCAATACCTTTGAATCGTGTGGATGTGGATTTCAGGATTTTATCCCAACCCCAATGGTTAGATTAGTGTGAATACTGTATATATTGTTTTTGTTGTGTTTTAGATTAGTAATAAGTAGCAGCAGCCACCTCTGCTTTGAGGAGGGATTTAATCCCATATACTGTGGTTGAACCTCATATTTTGGATTGACAAAATATCCAACCAACAGCTTTTGGTGACTCACTGGGAATACAGATTTATAGTATAAAGCTTATCCTCTTTGTGTCTAGCGACTTCGTATTTGCCTTATTTTTAACAAGGTCTCTTTCCCAGCTCAAGCTGGCCAGGAAGATCTTCACTCGGTCCCGCCGAGCCCAAGGTGAAATTGACCCACTCTTTGAGTTGCTACAACAAAGACAATTTCCTCGTCCCCCAACAACATTGTTTCTAACCGAACCGTAAGTTCTTCACCTGCTCGAGAAACCGATCCCCGTGGAATGGGAAGCATCTCGCAACTTGTCGTGCATTACTCTTGTCCGATACTCGATCCCTATACGCACTCTTTTCGTAAGGATGGCAAGACAACCCGCCTTGGGGCGCAGTTATTGGTCCTCTTTCTTTAACTCCACCATTGCATGAGTTACCACATGGATCACGTAAAAACATTCCCAAATTCAATGGGGATGGGAAGCAAAGATCCCGATGAACACGTTGCATCTTTCTTTGTAGCATGTGCGCATCCTTGAGTAGCTCACGAAGATGTTTCTGTTCGACTCTTCATTGTTGAAACGTTGCACGGTGCAAAGCAAATTTAATGGTTTTATCACCTTCCAAATGCATGCATCATCAAAATCGGGCTACCATGAGGACCAAGTTCGAAGCACGTTTCAAACCAGCCGAAGATTCTCATGCTTTGCTAGCACAACTTACCCATATGAAGAAGGAATCTCATGAACCCATGCGGGACTTCGTGGCAAAGTTTAATAAGCTGATCCGGAAGATTCCGGAAATAGCTGTACCGACTCGAAAATCAGAAATGCTTCTTCATTAATGCTCAGCCTCCTGATGTGAGCTTTTTATTAAGAAGGTCGGTTATCCTGCATTTGGTCATTCTCACCAACAACTATTGAAATAGAAGATGATCTTATTTTGGCCGGAAGAATCAAGAAAGACATACCCAAACTCAAAAATCAAGGTTCTTCTCAAGGTAATACTGATCCTATGTTTCAAAAAATGGCTAATGATTTGATCGCTTTAAAAAAGCAAATGTCTCAGCAGGTGAACAATGTTCCGTATCGGGATATCCCTAGATGGAATTTCAATAACAACAATGGTGCGCTTGCAAGGGATAGGCCACGATTAACTCCTGCTCAACCGAGGCTAGCAATTGAAGCTCCTCCCATTAATGCAGCAGTAGAAATAGTCGAAGAAGAGAAGAACCAAGAACAAGATTCTCCGAGGCTTTTGAAGCTTCAGGATATGCCGATGAGTCTTATGACGATTCGGCTGGTGACTCCAGCATTGGGTATTTGGAATACGATGAAGATGAATGTGCACCAGATGGTCAGTCATTTGCTGTCTTCACTCGATCCCAATCTCAGAATCCAAGAAAACCTCTTGAAAACACTAAGGAGAAGAATAAGGAACCTCCCATAGCCATAGTTAAGAGAGGTACTCCTATTTCAACACAAACTGAAAGAGAAGTCACCAAAAAGGCAACTTCTCCTTATTCTCTTTCTCCTAAGATCAGTGCCTCAGCACAAGCTCATGTGATTAGAACTGAGCCTACCATCACCCCTTCTTATACTACTTTTGACATTATCGATCATGCAAAAAGAACCAAAATCCAAATGTCAGAAGCAAAATACCTTCAATCAAATCCTGAACAGTTTGAAAAACTTGCCAAATTCATCAGAAGTAAAGTGGCTGTTCCATCACCTTCAAAAGGTCTCCTTCCAAATCCTACTCAATCCCCATCTCAGAACAATCTGACCTCTGCTTCTTCTTCAGGAAAGATTGAACCATTTTATTTGTCTTTACTTATAAATGGGTTTAAACTCAGCAATTGCATCATCGACTCAGGGGCCTCCGACAATGTTATGCCCGCAAAAGTAGCCCATGCCCTTGGGCTTACTTTGACTAAGTCATATGGATGGTGTTACTCTATGGAAACCAAACAAGTTCCTTTGATTGGTCAAATCAAAGATGCACAGTTCGCATTCGTTGCTTTCCCGAAAAGAGAGTGAAAATGACCATTCTAGTTGCTGATATCCCTGCAGCTTACGGTATCCTCTTGGGTAGAGGTTTTTGTAAAGACGTCGAGGAGAGATTAATATGGATTGGACCAAAGCCAAGATCCCAGTCAATGGGGTTCATCAGGTTCTCCATCCTGAACCGCAGGCGAGGTATTTGGTAACTAAATCAGATGATCCTAAAGCTCAAATTCTTTTCGAAGATGCTAGCTTCGGAAATTATTTCATGACTTCAGAGATACCCACTGTAGATGTCAAGGAAGAAGATCCCAATGCTATTTGGACCCTCGAATTCGATGGTAGTTGCTCAATCACCGGATCAGGCGCTGGTGTAGTTCTTATATCTCCTAATTCCGAAATTTTCCCATCAGCTTACAAGTTGCAATTTGATAATACTAATAACACGGCTGAGTATGAAGCTCTGTTATTAGGATTAGAAATGGCCAGATAGAAGGGAATTCAAAATCTCAAGGTCCAGGGGGATGCGGAGCTGATTGTCAACCAGGTCAAGGGAATCTATCAGGTAAAAAATGATCGCTTGAGACATTACAGGAACAAAGTTTGGGATAGTATAGAATGCTTTGATGCATTCTCTATTAAGGCAGTTTTGAGAGATTATAACGACAAGGCTGATTCTTTGGCCGTGTCTGCATCCCTCCTTCTTCCTCATCCTCAGTTCAAACAAGATACGTACTCTATCGAGATTGTGTACCATCCCAGTATCCCAGATAATGCGACTCACTGGCAAGTGTTCAATGATGATCAACAGGTGTTGGCTTTTCTAGAAAAGGCTGACAATTTCAGTGAGTTGTATTTTGAAGGTTCGGAATCAGCTTTCCGTGAAACTATCTCAGATCCATATCAAGAGGTTGATGGTGAGTTTATCCAGCTTAAAGGCAACAAGATACCAAAAGGTTTGGTTTCTCTGGAGGGTTTGTTTGACAAGCATGATCGTTTTATTCAAAACAAAAGGCAAGTCGAAGGAGCTTCTTCTTCGAGGTAGATCAAATCAATCTAGGTTCGTCTGATCAACCTCGATGGTGAATATTGGGAAATGTTGTTCCCCTGAAGAGAAAGCAAGATTCACTTCACTTCTGAAGAGATACATGGATGTGTTAGCCTGGTCTTATGCAGATTTAAAATCCTTCAAGCCCAAAGACGTACAACACAGTATCCCTTTGAAGCCTGATGTGAAGCCGTACAGACAAAAGCAAAGACATTACAATCCCAAGATCTCAGGAACTATCCTTGTGGAAATCCAGAAGATGTTAGATGCTAGAATTATTTTTCCAATCCATCACTCCACTTGGATTGCTAACATCGTCCCTGTCAGGAAGAAGAATGGCGAAATCCGAATTTGTGTTGACTTCCGGAACCTGAATCAGTCTTCATTGAAGGACAATTATCCTTTGCCTATCATGGATCAGGTATTACAAACTGTTACTGGATCAGAAATGCTATCCATGCTCGATGGATTTTCAGGATATAATCAAGTTGAGGTAACTACGGAGGATCAACACAAGACGGCCTTCACAACCCCATGGGGTACCTTTGCTTACAGGAGGATGCCTTTCGGCTTGATCAACGCCGAGCCACTTTTCAGAGAGCTATGGACTTGGCATTCAGAGACCTGATGGGCAAGGTCATAGTTGTGTATTTAGATGACTTGACCATTTTCTCTAAAAAACGGAGTGATCATTATGATCATTTAGAGCAAGTACTTTTGAGATGCAGCGTCACGGATTTCATTAAATCCTAAGAAGTCCATGTTCGGGGTGACCGAAGGAAAATTGTTGGGTCATATCATGACTAGAGAAGGAACCAAAATTGACCCAGAAAGGGTAAAGGCCATTCAGAGCCTTACCCTACCCACAAGTAAAACTGGAGTTCATTCTTTCTTCGGAAAGGTCAATTTCCTAAGAAGGTTCATACCTGATTTTGCTGATAAAACTAAGGATATCCTTGGGATGATGAAAGGAAAAATTCCATTTCGATGGAGTACTGAAGGGAAGCTTGCATTTCGAAGAAATCAAAAGGGCAGTTGCTTGCGCTCCTATCCTAGTATGTCCGGACTTCAAAAAGATTTCATCATGTACAACTACGCCTCTGCTCACACAATGTCAGCCATCCTGATGCAGAGAATGGGGAAGGCATTGAAGCTCCCATCGCATTTATGAGCTGCCCATTGAAGGAACATGAATTAAAGATGTCACAAATTGAAAAGCATGCTTATGCAGTGGTACGAGCGGTGAAACATTTCAGGTACTATGTGCTGAATTCCCATACCCTCGTTCTCGTTCCCGACACTGCCGTTAAATCCATTTTGACTCAACAAGAGCTGGGGAGTCAACGAGGTACTTGGATAGCTAAAGTTCAGGAGTACGACTTGGACATCAGACCTACCAAGTTGGTACGAGGAAGGGGCCTGTGCCAATTGATTGCAGAAAATCATGCTGAAGCAGAATGTGAAAAGACTCAAGATACTTCTTCAGAGTTGCCCATGGTGCTTTTCGTGAGTACAACTGATGAATGGTACACGGATATTGCTTTCTTTCTAACTTATGGTGAATGCCCCCCGCATTTAAGCCAAAAAGAGAAGAGGACTGTCAAGTTAAGATCTGCAAGATACCTCCTGTGGGATAACGGAATATACAAGAAAGGTATTGATGGTGTTTTCCTGCGTTGTGTTGATAAATCACAACAGTTAAAGTTGTTAGAGTCCTTCCATAGCCTAGCATGCGGAGGACATTTTTCATCCTCTGTAATAGCTTATAAGATCCTACGGGCTAGGTACTATTGGCCTACTCTCTTTCGGGATTCAGCAGAGTGGGTGTCCAAGTGTGAAGCTTGTCAACATTTCGTTGGTCGTCCCAAGCTAGCAGCAGCTCTCCCCTCAAGCCCGTAGTGATCAAGAACCTTTTCGCCAGTGGGGAATTGATTTCATTGGAACATTGAATCCTACCTCCAGTGCCGGACATAATTACGTGCTGACTGCTACAGACTATTTTACCAAGTGGGTGGAAGCCGCACCAATCAAGCAAGCAACCTCTGAAGTTGTTTGCAAGTTCCTTAAAGAAAATATAATTGTCAGATTCGGTGTGCCTCACAAGATTGTAGCTGATAATGCCTCTAATTTCTCATCGCATGAGATGACAGAATTTTTCTATGGATTCGGCATCACTTTGGCTCACTCATCTGATTATTATCCCCAAGGCAATGGGCAAGCTGAGTCCAGCAACAAGAACCTGGTTACCATAATTAGAAAACTAGTAGATGAAAACCAGAGGACATGGCACAAAGCATTGTATGACGCGTTGTGGGCTGATCGGATTACCCCAAAGCGAGCTATAGGAATGTCCCCTTTCCAAGTACTATACGGGATCGATGCTGAGATTCCTATCTCAGTAGAATTGCCAGCCTTACAGTTGGCAAAAGCAGTCGAAGATGCGGCTTTTCAAAATTCTGTTGAGAAAAGGGTTATGTACCTAGCCAGGCTAGAAGAGGAACGAAGCAAGGTGGTTGATCGCATCGCAGATCATCAGAGCAGAGTGAAGAAATTTTTTGACAAGAAATCAAAGCAGCGTAATTTCCAGATTGGAGACCTGGTGTTGCTTTGGGATAAGAGGAGGGAGCAGAAAGGAATGCACGGGAAGTTTGATTCTTTGTGGAAAGGACCTTTCAAGATCCATGAGCTGAGTGGTGAAAATAGTTTCCTTCTATCATATCTGGATGGAGGGTTACTCCCTTTGCCTTTCAGCGGACAACATCTAAAGTTGTTCCATCACTAATGCAAGATGTTCTCTTGCATTGTACATACTTTACTTTTTGTTGTGTGTTTGCTTTTGGTCTTCTTTCTTTCTTCGTTTTGTTTTGTTTCGTTTTCTTCTTTTCTGACTCCGTAGCCCAATGGATAAAGCCAGAGATTCTGAGTTCTCTTCCTTTGGTATCACAAAGAAAGTCCCCAACTGGAGCCAGCTGTTATCTCAGTTTTGAGTTTACGCCAAAACTATCAGATAACCCTACGAAATTTTTAAGCTGGTTTTGCAAAATTGCCTTTATGAGAGAAAATCGGGTTTTCGGGTTTCACCGACAGGACAACATGTGTTTTAGATGTTTCATGTCTGGTGTTCCCCGAAACCCGAAACCCGCATCGACTAAGGCGAGTCGGGTTTGCGGAACTTCCGAACATCGGAGCATGTCTTCGTCTAAGCATCATGCTTCATGTCGATTGTTTCCCGCAACCCGAAACCCGAATTTCCTAAGTCCTTCATGTCGGGTTTTCGAACTTTGAAGCATCTAAGCATCATGCTTCATGTCAATTGTTTTCCGCAACCCGAAACCCGAATTTCTCTAAACACCTTTGTGTCGGGTTTTCGACCTCCCGAGCATGCTGACATGGCGTTAATGCCGAGTTGTCGTGAGTTGGCACGTGCCAGCCGAAGTGTATTAATTGCAAATTTTCTTATATATATGCGATTTCCACGTCATTTTTACCGACGTTTTTACCTCGTGGATTTTTCGCGCATGCTTCTCCAACCTCGAAACCCGAAACTCACCTGTGCCCGATTGAATTGCCCGTTTTCGATCTTTCCTTGCCTTGGTTGAAGGTATCTCTCTCTTCATTCTTTGTTCATGGTTTTTATGGATTGATTATGTATGGAATTCTTCCCATTTTCTTACCAGGTTTGTGGGGTTTTTATCTTTTTCCTTTTGGGGTTGTTTTCTTAAACCGGGTTTATGTTTTAGGGTTTATCTCTTTGGAATTATCATTTTGTGTTATTTCCTAGAATGTTGTTGTAATTAAAATATGTTTGGTATATGAATGGTAAAGAAAGAACTTGCATGTTTTAAATTCAACAAAAACCCTATTCCCTCTTCTCGGTTTTGAAGGGTGTTGTGCAGTATCAAAAACCCGCAGTATATCAGAAGATTTGGCGTGTCGGGCTTTCTCAAGTTTCCGACATCTTCAAAGTGTCGGGCTTTCTCAAGTTTCCGACATCTTCAAAGTGTGTCTTCAAAGTGGTTTTCTCAAGTTCCGACATCCTCAAAGTGTCCGGGTTTTCTCAAGTCTCTGACATCCTCAGTGTGTCGGGTTTTCTCAAATCTCCGACATCCTCAGCGCATCGGGTTTTCTGGACTCCTCGACATCCTCCTCAAGCAGTGTCGGGTTTTCCATCCTTCCCAAATCTCCAAAGAGGTCGGGTTTTCTCAGTGTGCAACATCTCCTGATCTCCGAAACTCTCTTCCTTCGAAATCCTTCATGTCGGACCCTGGTCCATCGCAAGAAAAGACTGAGAAGTCAGGAAGGATGAAATACAAGTTCAGAAAGGTGGAGTCTCCATCATATATCGATTGCAATTATGACATCCGAGATACAGAGCTCGAAATATAGATATTGAGGATTTCTGGAGTAGGGTAAGGAGTTCCTCCCAAACTCCATGGATGAAATCGATAGCCGATAGTGGTTTACCTCTTGCAGCTGGGTTTTCCCATGTCCGCTCAGTGCCCTGAATTCATCTTAGCCTAGCTGCTTCCAGTTATGACTCTGCTTCCCGTGCTGTGAGAAATCAGTGGGAGAAGTTGTGATCAAGTTAGACGGAGGTTACTTTGATGACCTCCTCAAACTGCCCAATTTTGAAGAATATGGAGAGTTAGATATCAAGTCAGCTCAGAAAGCTTGGGATAACGATCAGGAAGATTGTATCAAGCATGTAAATAAGAAGTTCCTGATCAAAGCCAAACCGGCCGTTTTCAGATTCCCAAGACTTATCCCCAGAGTGATTTCATTCAGGAAATCAATGACATCATCACTCTGTTGAGTCGGGTTTTTGGTTTACCCGAATCAAATGTTTTCCAAGGGTGGATGTATCAATTCATGATCACCATCAAGAAGAATCAACAAGGGATTGATTGGGGCACTCTCATTAGTAATGAGATAGATTCCCAAATGACAACAGTCTTGTCCACAGGGAAGTTTTATATGTCCTCATATGTCACCTATGCAGCGGCCGGGATGAGGAACTATCCCGGGTTGGATATCAAGGGAAACAGGATGGTGAACCAGGTTTATCAGTACTTCCCTCAACTGACAAGAAAAGGGTCTCAAGACCAATTCAGAAGGGTAAATGACGCCTTCTTTTATGAAAACATCTAGCAGTTAAACCCTGAATTGAGGAAAACAAGAGTCTCAGATGAGGCCTGGGCTGAAGTTTCCAAATGGGGTTGTGTCTTCTTGCAATTCAAGAAGTTCACATATCTTCGGGTAGTCATGTACTCAGGGGATCCTTTCCATCTGCCCCGATATCCAGGGGATAAACTGATCTTGATGGAATTGGTTAGGCAATTGTTGGATTTCCACAAGTTCCAACAAAGTAAACATAAGGCTGTTGTATCTTTCCCAATTTCTATTGGAAGATACACTTGTTCGACAGTGGTGAAAGCTAAAAATGTTGTCCATGAGCTTCAGGACAAGTTGAAGAAGCATATGAAGCCCCGAGATGGGTTTGACATTCGAGGAGTCCTCAGGGCGTATGGAACTCTACACCTGCACAGACCAAGCATAGAAGACATCTGGATTGATCTACGTGATGAGGTTGTTGTTCGTAGAAAGGATCATAGCAGATTGACACTTGCTGAGATTCAAACACTTGAGCTTGCTGACTTACCAGAAGGTACTAGTGACAATGAAAGTGTTCTGGATCTTTCCTATGATGGACTAAATGAAGATCAATATGTTTTCCCACCTATTGATTGGTCAATCAGTGAAAAAGCCTCCATTACAGATAGGTCGGCTCTGATTCTTGCACGCACCAAAGCATGGCTCTCCTCTTGGGGAATGAGTTTTAAAGATGATAAGTTTTCAAAGTTGGCTGCTTCAGAGGCGGGGCCCTCCAAAAAGGAAAAGGACAAAAAATCTTCTAAGGGGCCTATAAAGGTCAAGTTTGTCAAAAAGAGGAAAGAAAGAGAAATCTCTTCAATTATTTCTCCAGTTGAAATGGTGGATGTGCCAGAATCACCAACACCACCAGAAATAGGAGAAATTACTTTGGAAGAAGAAGGAAGCCAGCCTCTGGTTTCATCATTTGTTGATTGCCCAACTGAAGAGACCTTATCTCTTGCATCCCAGGCTTTGGAGTCTGAATCTGCGCCTCCCCCCTCACAACCACTCCTACCTCCTCATTCTCCATCAACTTCTTCAATCATGGCCAGTATTTTCTCTGGACTCTCACCCCTCTCTGCTGGGACCCAAGTGATCACCAACACGCCCCCTCCTGTGCCTCTTTTTATCGGATCTACTACCACATTGGTAACTATTCCCCCTCCACTAGTAGAATCTTCTCCCCTTGAGAGTATGATACCAGCTTCTACAACAGTGGCAACTTCCTCTGATACGCCGCAATGGCTACTCGAGCAAACTCTGAGGAAGAGGAAGGTGATTGTACCCATACCAGCCTTTGATTTCAGCTCACTCAAGGCTTCTACTGCTAAATCAGCCAAGAAACCTAAAACAGTTTCAAGGGTTTTGGTGGACGCTTCAGGGGATAAGTTCACAGAGATCGCCACTCCCGCGACTGACAAAACTAAAGAGGACATAACAGCCTCTGATTATCAGATAACCAGGGTGGCTCTAGGAAGAGTGACAGCAGAAGGGGCACAACAAGATGCACGGGATGCCACAAACGTGTTGTGCAGGTGTTGTCAAGAAACAAAAGACAACAGAGATGAGCTTAAAGGAAAAGTGGAGCAGTTGATCGAGGTTTTGCTTAAACTCTCAAAACCCTCAATCCATACCATCTTCTTCTTCGTCCCTCGCCGGATTCGATTTCTCATCAGTGCCTACAATTGAGAAGATTAATAAAAAAGGAAGGGTGGTCGATGAATGGATCCAAAGGCTGCTCCAACAGGGAAGGAAGTGATTCAAGACGTTGTGAAAGTTCATCAATCTTTGGGGACATTCAGAAGGATGGAGAGAAGATGGACGATGATTTCTCTCAAGAAATTGGACATCTTGATTTGACTTTTGAAGCTCTCCAGGTATTAAAGCAAATACCATCACATCTCTTGGTAGAAGAAGGCATCATCCCACATACGGATAAGCATTTCCAGCTGACCAAAGCCATCAGGTTCAGAGTAAAGATTCTCAACGAAGCTTGTGGTAAGTTGAGAGAATCAAGGGATAAATTGATTGATGGAAAAAGTGATCTGGAAGAAGAGTTGCTGAAGATTTGTCCAAAGGTGTCAGTTGGAAACTCAGGTATCCTATCAGCAGATGATCTTTTCAAACAAGTCCAAGAGTCTGTTCAACATGAACCAACGCACGGATTTGGTATTGAGATCATTGATCGGTTTGTAAGAATTGAACATTCTTTGGAGGCCTTGAGAAAGCTCAGCAAAAGATTGAAAAAGCTTCCCGGAAATGCTAGTGATACCCATGAAACCTGCGAAATTTTGAATGATCATTCCACTGCACCTGATGAAAACGAAATGCAAGGCATAATTCGAAAGTTCCAAGAATTTCGGAACAAACAGTCTCAGCTGGAGGAAGAGAAAGATGAAGGAGCGAAAGATGATGATTCAGATTAAGTCTTGATGTTTCATGTCATTTCAATCTTGAAATTGACATGTCTTTTTCATTTCTGTTTCATCACATAGGAAGCAAATTTTGACTTGGTCTCCTGCGCAAGAGTCAAGCAAAATAGAACTCTTTTTAAAGAACACTATTTTCTAGGATTTATCCTATTTTCTCTCGTTTCCTTTTATTATAAATAAGGGATGCTTATGCATTCCAAAGGGTCGAGATTTTTGGAATATTCGGAGCTATTGGAAAGAAGAAAAACTTTGTGTTTTCTTTTAATCATTTTGAAGAATAGGAGTTGATATTATTTTGCAAACTTTGTGTTGTGGGATATATCTTTCTTAAGACATTGTTCTTACGTTCATGATCTTAAGCTATTCTTTGTTTAGCATCTTAGTGTTTCTAATCATTTCAGACATTATATTTATGATCTAAAGCCCGTATGATTATTTCGTGCTCTGTGTTTAC
Source organism: Taxus wallichiana var. yunnanensis (assembly GCA_018340775.1). Lineage (NCBI taxonomy): Eukaryota > Viridiplantae > Streptophyta > Pinopsida > Cupressales > Taxaceae > Taxus > Taxus wallichiana. Next base: position 408,494,410 of record CM031243.1, on the reverse strand, counting down.
TCGAAAGAAAATACGTTTCTCTCATTTCCTTTCCATTGTTCTTCTTTCATTGTAATAGTTTCCACCAGTTCATTTACGAAAGCAATACCTTTGAATCGTGTGGATGTGGATTTCGGGATTTTATCCCAACCCCAATGGTTAGATTAGTGTGAATACATATTTTTTGTTTGTTTTTTTTAGTAATAAGTGGTGCCTCACTTTTTTTTTGAGGAGGGATTTAATCCCATATACTTCTCATATGGAGGGTTCACATTTGAAAGAAAATAATTCTATGTGGCACATGAAATCTTACAGATTTTTAAGTTTGATGTTGACTCTCACTGGGTGTATGACCCATGTGAGGTGATTAAAGCAAGGGTAGTGGAAAACAAGAACTCTGCCACTAAAATTCAACATGAAAACAAACCCTTTCTATAAAAATTGAAAAACAATAACTCTTGGTATGAAGTAGAAATAGCAATGAATGAAATTGTTGTTAAAAAAGGAATTAGTTCTAAAGATTTTTCATAAAAAAAATTGATTACAGAGCCTCCACAAAAAAGGCATAGGATTTTCAATATGCAAAACCTAATAAAAATTCCTCTAAAAGCATGTCAAATGCATTACAACAAGAATTGCGATAGAAATTAGACAAGGTCAAAAATTTCTACCTTTTGGTCTATGAGGCAGGACCTAGGCCATCCAAATCATGAAGACTATGATTCTATTCCAGAAGATGCAGATTTCAGAAAATTATGGAATAAAGAGCATCCTGGAGAGGAAAGTAGTGATGATGACACTGCCTCTAAGGAATTACACATTCCCCTAAGTAGTAGCACATATAAACCAAGTCTCGATGAAGGTTTGAAACAAAGATATATTGTAGGAGCAGTTATTGTTGAAAAGTTGGGTTTTACTAGTGGTGGTTTGGGTTCAAGAGGACAAGGTGTTTGGCTTCCACCAGAGGTACAGTCTAGAAAAAAATTGACATGTCAGGCCTTGGAGCTTCACCTTCGGAGAAAGGACCACTTTGCATACTACAACATCTACAAGTGCTAATCCAATGCAATTTACTCTGGAGTCAAATCCTCAACAAACAGTTCAGCCACACATTGAAAATCCTAGAGGAGAAGTTGGCCATGAATCTATTACTATTGCTAAGGTTGGCAGTTCTAGTGATGATGGTAGTAGTCAACAAAGTGTTGGAAACTTAAAGAGGCCAATAGAGACAATTGAAGTTGTTAGGGCTATTTGTCCAACAAGGAAGTGAGAAGAGGTAGAAGACAGAGGTAGACATAGGTACAATTACTCTTGGCTCAAGGAAACTATTTATAGAAGGTGGTGCCACTACCACCCCTAAACAAACTATCATTCCATAGGGAAATTCTCCCCAAAACTTTAATTACTCCTTCTCCATTCAAGGTGGAATAGTTCACTCCTACGAACACCTCAAGTTTTGATTACCGAGATGAGTTTGTCAATAAATTAGAAAGAGATAAAAGAAACAAGAAGCAAATTTTACATGTTATTGGAATTTTAGATCCAACCACAATGAGGGTATTGCCTACATATAACCCAAACACAGATACCCTAGAATACATGTATGTTGTGCCCAAAGTTGTAAAACTAGAGAATGAAATGCTTCCCACTAACTACGATGTGACCTCCCTTCAAATGGATCTTAAGGAAATGAAACCTTCTGACAAAATTAATGTATCGAAAAGGAACAATGATGTGGTTTACACAACATTACTAAAGGAAGAGAGGGAGAACAATAAGTTGAATAATAAGATTCAAAAGTTAGAGGCAAACCTGCAAAAATGAGAAAGCAAAAGGAAAAGCAATAGTTAATAAGACAGGTGAGTTAGAGAGGAAGATAAAATCATCTACCTCTATGACTGCAATTGCTTTGAATGAATAGGCACATGTAGAACTAGAAGATGTGAAGAAAAAGTTACAGGAAACAATGAGTAAGAATAATAGATTACAAAAAACATTGGGATAATTGAAAGAGGCTGTGAAGGAAGAGAAAGAAAAGGTCAAAAAATGGGAACAAATCCTAGATGCTGAGAAAAAACAAAATGAAATATTGCAACAGGAATTGGTGAAAGAAAAAAAGGAAATAGAGTCTTCCAACATCAAACTATTTGGATTTCATAAAAAGGCATTGATTAATATGACGAATAATGTTTGGGGAAAATAAACCAAAAAATTGATGATTTGATTATATTTTTGAATTCATAACTGATCTACAAAGAATCTTTGATAAGCTCCATGAATACGTAACAAGTAGCAAAACTGGTGGATTTAAGAGAGATACAACAAATAATTTTTTGCAAGCTATCTACAAATTCGGTGACACATAACTGGCATCATCCATAATACATAACTATTTTGATGCCTCGATAAAGGTATCATCTATCATTCGAAAGTGTGTGATCTGGACAAAGCACTAGAATTTATGAATAAGTGCTAAAGAATGTTACAGGAGTTGAATGGAAATGTACAGGAGTTCACAAGTATTGGTTTTCTAATTCCTTTTGATAATACATGCCAATTCATTAAGAAGGATGCATTCCAGAAGAAGATGAAAGAAAAAATTACTCAAGAGAAGGACCAAATTCCTAAGAATCTAGATGAGAAAAACTTTTTGACTCTATTATACCATTGATAACCTTCTTAGTAAGTTTGCATTCAAAAGTAATGGAAAGATCCACTATCAGTTATGAATTGCTAACAAAGTTACATGTCACTCACTCGATTTACAACAAATTTTAATTCCAACGATGAAGAGCGGATCATGTTACGAGAAGATGATATAATTTGTTAAATTTTGGAGCCTGATTCCAAGTTGAAGTGGCAGCTTTGGTTTTTTTGTTTCTATTATTTGGGAGGAAATCATGATCATGGATAAAAATATTAAATTATATTATTAATAGACTAGATTTATCTTTATTTTTATTGTATTAATAAACATGTGATATTTAGGTTTCTTGTAGTTGAAGAAAACTTTTACAAAGAGGTGCACAAGTTAAATATATATGTGCATGGATTTACTCTTTAGTGTATTTAGATCCATTTTTAAAATTGTTCCATTTGTTGCAATGACAATCTTCAATTTTTTCATACAAGGCATGTCTCAAGCAAGTTTAATGAGGAATAGTGTTAGTTTTAAATTTTCATTTTAGTAATGATTCAAGAAATCCACTTATTCTATCTCGAATTAAGCACCACAACTCTAATATGCCTAAGTATATATTAATGTAAATGCATTGTGATTTAATAGCCAACTAGCCATGCGATGTATGCTTTACTATAAAATGTATCAACAATATTGTATGTGAAATATATTAAATACTCATTAAAACATGACTTTGTAATGTTTCTGTAATCAAAATGAAAATGGAATCAATATGATTACCTTTAGGCACATGTAAGTTTGGGGTGAGTGCTAATCCTTGTTTGCGATTCGGAACAATGTAATGAATATTTGAATATATTAATTATTATATGAACATCTATATCATGGGATATCCACCAATGGAAGCTTCCAACTTTATGGACCTAAATCATCTCAATCATTTGTTTCACTAGATCTATGAGATTGATCTCTCTTTCTTGGCAATCAAATGTTTTTATAGGGTCATTTGATGTATTTTTGTCATTGTTTTCAGCCCATCTCCTTTCGATGTCGATTTCCATATTGCCGAGCATTGTCGTAGGGAAAGTTATCCACTTTGTATAGTGATGTATAAATTCTCAAACAATTTTCCAAAAAAAATTCAATCTTGTTTCACAATTTTGACTTTATAAAGGCCAAGGCACTGAAAATTATCTCATCTTCAACTGAACCCAAAATCATTGTTTGACATAGATCAGCCAATGAGAAAAAATTGGACATGGTTTGTTGTAAAATAGTACTCACCCCAAATTTTTCCATAGCCAAGTTATTTATCCACACTTTGTAAGGGATTATCCAAATCTTTGAATTGTTGAATCATTGTAGTGGCGAATTCATGAGATTGAGAACTCAAATTGTCCTTGCTTAAAATACATGCAATATTCATTCCATTGATATTAACATGCTTACAAAAATGTTGAATCAATGTATTCAACCTCTTGAAGTAGTCTTCCTGCATATGTCTTTCATTTTGGATAGATTCCAAAATGGTCAGGATTTATTATAGCCATTGCTTCAAGTAAAACATCCCTTCTAAATCACTCCCTTATTTATTCTAGTAGGGACACTAAAATTTCTCTTAACCTCACCCTTGTTGATGATACAATGTTATCAAACAACAACCCTATGACTTTTACCTCCTCAACCTTACCAGCTACTACTTTAAACATGTACATCAAAGTATCTCATATCCACGTACTGAAACATACTTCCCCAAACATGTTGAGATTCAGAAAGCTACTTTCATTTCCAATCTTTATCAAATCATTCCAACCATCAAATGTTGGACCTGTAAAAGAAGTTTCATTGAGATACAAATATTTTATTGTCATACAAACTCGTTTCCTCAAACTAGAAAAATCATCAATATAGATAGTTCTTTCTTGTGCTTGTTTAATTAAACAATTCATTTATTCCAACATGGGAAGGATACCACATAACATCACTAATGACTCTATATCAGTCAAATGATGTATCAAATCTTGTCCTTGTCCACTTCCATGTGATTCTACCACATCACTCCTAATAAGGATTGATACTCTTCATACACCCTACGAACCGGTTGGTACAATGAGATCCACCTAGTGTCGACATATTTTAATAGTTTATTCCCATTTTTAGTCCTTCTATAAATATTTGGAATTCCATGAACCTTTTAGGACTACAACAGAAAATAAGCATGCACCTCTCGAACAAGTTCTTCAACTTTTTCTATAGGTTTAAATTTTCCAACTATTCTATAAGCTAGGTTCATTCTATGAGCCATACAATGAATTAAAATCATATAAGAGCAATGAGATGTTTGGAGTCTTACACATAGGACATTATGAGGACCTTGCATTACATATGCCCCATATTCCCCAACACATACCAGCTTTGATGCAATTGCAGCATCATCCATGTCATTGATCTCCTTCAAACTTTTTATCACCAACTCAAAAAGGTTTTCAGCATTGGAGTTCTCTCTCATCTTGTGAATGGTAAGTAAGTGAGGTTGTCTCATAGAATTATTAATAGTATACTCATGCATATAGACCCAAGAATTATTATCTACTATTGTAACCTCATCAATAGACAAAGATATGTATCGTGCAGAATTTAGTTTCTCTTTCAAGTCTTCTTTCTCAACCATAGCTAGGCATTTTTCCCAATCCCAACCACTACTTTCTGACCAATGAGAATGAGGAAAGTGTGGGACACCAAGGAAAGACAACATCTTCTTTTGTTTAGGAAAATATGTTATAGGATGGCCTCTTTTCAAAATGTGAAAAATAGTAGCTAGTTGAACTATTTTACCCAAAAGATTGTTTTGAATGATCTTGTTGAATTGAGAGGTAATTGTCCCTCCATTCACTGCAACTATTATTTCATTTCTCTTTGCTCTTCAAAATTATTTTTCATACCTAATATACAAATAATCATTTGCAGTTTTCCATCTGGAAACATTCTTCTCAACACCATATATAATTATATTTTCATATATCTTTCCTACATGCTTCTCAATAGTATCCAACTTAAGTTTCATTGCTTGTCCTTGCACTATCTCCAGTAACATATTTACATTTTCATTCTTTGGGAGGTTCATCTTTATCCTCATTTTCAATAGGTTCAATACATGGAAACATAGAAACCAACTCTAACCTGAAAGTCCATCCCAAGTCCCATTTTCTTTCTTTCTCTTTCTTCCAAAAATAGGTTTCCATTGAGTATTTGCCTTGGTGGAATTTATACTTCATTACTACCACTTGCCATAATTTTCACCTCTAACATTCACTTTGGCCTTTGGAAGGTGATGCATTATCATCTTCATTCAATTAGGTAGGTGGTATAGTGTCAAATTAATCATCATTCAATGGAATGTCTTCAAGGGGAGGCATTTCATTGTTGTTTTCATTGACAACATTAGGAAAATAAAAAATTAACATATTATCATTTTGAGTTTCATTTTTAATGTAATCATTATCCCTTGATTGTGATGGTCCTGTTGGAGAAGGATGGGTTTCCTTAGATGTTTTATCAAAATAAGATGTTATTTTTCAAATGCCAGTACCACTACTAGGAGGGATTAGAATAGCATTTTTTCCTGAGGTCGAGCTTCCATTTTTAGGTGCCATTTTGCTGAATCAGTGAATCCTGTAGAATTGAAAGAAAAAAAGATACAACATGTTAGACTAAATGATATTGATATGTGCACAGAATATCTCAACATGAGAAATATGTATAAAGAAAAATAATGTTGTGTCACTTAACATCTACTAATTTTTTACAAGAGTGTTACATTAGTATAATAAGAATTAGAGAATACATCAAGAAAACTAAAGATATATCAAAGGTTTGAGAAGAGAACAAGAAATTTAAAATTTTAAATGATTTTTGAGAAGCCAAAAACACTCTAATGATAAGACACTCTAGTGATAATAAGTCTCTGTTGTAGCTAATCAAACATGAAATAAGTGATCTCAGGTTATGTGCTCAGTTTAAAATAAAAATATAGCATTTATCATCTCGTGAAGGACTCTGATTTCATTGATTCATCCAAGGTATGATGTGTCTTTACTTGATTAATGAAGGAATCGTGATGATGAGCTAGCTCTCATAATGTATAGAGGTTTGTCTTGTTGTATAGAGGTTCTAAATGTTTACATCAAACTAAATAAGGTGTGCATCTTCTCATGAAGAAATTATTGATTCATCAAAGGTATGAGGTCTGTCATAATCTAATTACCAAGATTTTTCATTAGTTCAAAGGAGCCGAGAAAGAATATATGGTCTTCCATCTATGACTCATTGTGCTATGAGACTTGAATTCAAGGTTAAGAATGTATGTAGGGTTCTTTGGCTTGACTATGATATGTCAATGTGTCAAAACCAGCTAAAGTATCATTATTCTTGAAAGCTTGAATGCTTTGAGCTGATGTTTCACATATGATACAATCATGATAAGGGTATTCTTTGTATATTGTCGTGTTCCTACTTGGAAAATGAGTTCAAGAAACTTGAAGGATGCGGGAATTAAAAATATCTTTGGATGTTGATGTTTTTCCTTTATATTAAATATTATAGACATGTTTTCTGGACTACAACAAGGACAAGAAAATATTTTGAAGACTGGTCCCACTTTTGCAATCTTCATGGAGGAAGAAGAGGTGGTGTAAACCCCTACATTATTTTTGGAAAATTCTTGTTGTGGAGAGATAGATTCCAACTTTTCCTCAACATTAATAAAAGTGAATTAGTATTACTATATAGTTTCTAATGGATTTATAACACAATTATTTTCACAAGCAATGTCAGAAGTGAATGTGAAGATAAAGAAATCATTTTTGATCCTCAAATTGTTGAAGGAAATCCATGTTTGGGATACATTCAATGCATTGTGTTTCCAGGGTTTAAAAAGTTTGAAGTATATCACGTGTGGAAAATGGTGGTAAAAAGAAGCATGCTTGTGACAATATTTTTTTAATTTTCCCACAACTTCTATTTTCTATATTTTGTTTTTCCAAATGCTAATTATATGGATTTTGGTTCATTGTTGTAACTTTTTTCCCTTTTGCATTTCTTGATTTTTCATTTTGGACATCTCTGTATAGTCTCTATTTCATACATTATTTTTTTTCAACATTCCATTAACCTCCCATTCCCAACCAAATCCTCCCAGCAGATGTGAATCCCATGGAATGATCCATAGTTGATATGTTTCCAAGTTTGGAGTGGGTCTCGAATCCCGGGAGGTCTATGCCATGCATGTCGCCATTCCATCAGTCTCCCAAGAAATGCCCTGGTGAAATTGAAACCTAAAGAGTGTACCACATTTTATATATCCTTCAGTCCGTTGTGGGACGAGGAAGTGTCAATGGACAAGTGATAAATGGTCATGGTATTGGTCGTTGAATAAATAGAAATGTAAAAGCTGCAGGTATGATATATATATATATATATATATATATATATATATATATATACACTGTAGAAGAGAGAACATTAACAAAAATATTCAAAGAAGATACACTGATAAAGCAAGGAATATATAGAGTAGCAACTCTATGGAGATGTATGAAGTGATTTTAAATTTTATATATATATATATATATATATATATATATATATATATATATATACATAGAATCTAGATGTATCTAAGATAGGAATACTAGTTATGATTCTCTGCAAGCGGAGGACTATTCTAGATGACATAAAAATCATAGTGGTTATGAGGATGAGGATGTTCAGGATTTGTAATAACTTACAAAGGAGGAATCGTAGAAAAACAATACAACATGAAATAAAATAGGTCTCAAATAGACTGAGGACTCACCTGCAGTAAGTGCTTCTAGGATGTAAACTACAACGCACTAGCTGGGAAATGGTAAGACCTAGAATTATTTGAAATTTTGTAAGAAAATTACAATATGTCGATTCACTAAATCCCTTTCTACTACTTCACAAATACACAAATTGGAAAATCATGGAGAACATCACCTCTATGTATATATCGAAAAATTTGGGAATGTTTTCTTGGCCAAATAAGGTTTCATAGATTTCTTGGCGAAACATTAATGTTTTCAAATCCTAGTGCATCGATTTCTTGGTCAAACATTAATGTTTTCAGATCCCTACATGTTGATTTCTTGGTGAAACATTAATTTTTTAAAATCCCAACGCATCGATTTATTGGCAAAACATTAATGTTTTCAAATCCCTATACTTTGATTTCTTAGCGAAACATTAATGTTTTCAAATCCCAGTGATGATCATGCGGTGATTTAATATAAAAATATACATTGGGATTGGAAATTCCTTAGTGATTTAGATGGGATAGATTTTTGTTTATGGGATATTTGGGTGAAACCTGGGTACTATCATTGTTGTAGTATTTTCCAAGATCAAAATCCCGTAATTCTACTATCTGCCAAACTACAAATATTTGCCTCTAAAATTTTCCCTGGAGTAACTATCCATCACAAAAAAATCTTACTTTTGTGTTGGATAAGTAAATTTGATGAATATTGTTGCTTCCCAAGTAGACCGGTGTGAAAATATGGAGGTATGCACATATCATGTGAAATTTTTGGCATATGTAAAGCCAAATATTTCAACCCATTACCGATACCCTCCCTGCTTGTGTTAGATGGGGAGGATTTTGCAAGACATGGGAACCCTCATGAAACATGGTCGTTGTTAAATAAGAGCCATAGTAATATTTTAGTATGGGATTCAATCAAGCACAAAGAGAATGAGGTATTTGCAAGATGTTGTAGTTGTAAATGTGTTTTTCCTTTGTGAAAAGTGAGGAAGTATGAACAAGCCCACAAATTATTTCCAAAATTCCTAAAGCTGATGCGGTCTCATCAAATGTGGGGATCATGGGATTAGCGTAAAATTTATGGATCACTCTTCCTCTCGCTTCAAACTAAACATTTCATCATTTTTTTTTAGTGTTGGATTTCAGTATGTTGTATATTAAAACAAAAATGCAAATTAGAATGAATGATATGGCTTTTACCTTTCCCGAAAAAAATTTCTTTAAACTTTTAAGAAAAAAAATTAGGCCTTTAGAACCATGCGCATGGAGCACCATGTTGAATGGTTAATGGGAAACAAAACCTCAAACAAGATCCATGTTGACCCAAGAAACCATGAAGTTTCTTAACCAAGATGACTAACTTGATTAGATGCCTTAACGAGGTGAGATTTGATACCCTTTTAACACTTCAGTCACTTTTGGTGACATTTCCACTTTATGAAATTGTGATTGGTTTTGGCTTACAAATGTCATATCGATTTGGTATAACTAGAAAACAAATTCACCTACCTCTAGTTCTCCTATATGAGAATTGAAACCAACTCTCAGTTTCAAAAAAAAAAATCATAAGTTAGAGTTTTAAGTGGATGTTGGGGCCCACCGTCCATCGTACAATAGAAGTGTTCGATGTGTTTACGATAATTAGTCTCAAAGTCACCTTCATAAATTGATCCATGTTTAACGTAATTGAATTATGTCAAATCCAAAGAGTTCTTTTTATAAGGGAGTAGGTAGGAATCGATGAAATTTATGTTTGAAATTAAAAATGAGCAGTTTTGGAAACCATACTGTAAGCACTTTAGTTGTTTTGGTCAATTTTTGCACACTCACAACTTAAGATAGAAAATATTTCTGAGGATCCCATTGGTTCTGTAAATTACTCGTGAACCCTTTTTTAAACCATTACAGTGTGTGTAGAATATTATTTAATCAATTACTTTGTATGAATGGATTTTGTAATTTATAGTGTGCTCTGTCTCCTACCTCCCTCTCTTAAATAAATATGAAATTTTGGTTGGTCTTGGAAACATGAATGGATTAAAAATGCAGATGAGTTTGAAACAAAATGAAAATGGGTATGAATTGAGAAATGGTCAAAATATTGTGAATAGAAAAGAATTTTTTTATAGTTTCTCTCTCTTCCCTACTCTCTCTCTTGAAAAAAATGTAAATGAATGTGGAAGTGTGAATGTGTGAGGAAATTATCTCTCCTCTTTCTCCTTATCTCTACCTCTCTTTGTACTTTGTTTGAAATTACTTGAAATGATGAATGTCTTTTTGTGCTTGAGTGTAAGGGTTTTCCATACAGGATCCTAGGATCGATGCGATGCACGTTAGTTGCAAGTAATCCAAACAAGAAGGATTAGAGTTTGATATGTTGTAATCAGTGAGATGACATTAAGATATTGTATATTGATATAAATTACGAATGTTAAATGAAATTGAATTAAATAGAATTGCATTATCAAAAGTAGTGTGTTGAAGACTATTGTTCCTCTTAGACTCTTATATTTAAAAAATTCTACATGGAAAACGATGTTGTTTCTATCTGCCTTGTGTTAAAGCTAACCTTACAACACTAGTAGGAGTGACACATAATTAATGTAGGAACAACTATGTTAGCTAGATAAACGAGGAAGATAGTTGAATTTTGTAAATGGGTAAAAATAATATTGTTCACTTCATAGGTGTTAAGCCCATTTGAATTTAAATATTGATCTCATGGTTTAGACGATTGAAACAATCACTGCCTAATAGTTATTGTGGTTCATAGATAAAATCAAAATGTTTGGAAGTAACTTATCATTTTTAAACCATATAAATGCAGTAAGTATTCAACCTTTTTCGTACCCTCCCTCTCAATCATGTCACATATAGGTTGTAAAACCCTAATGTCTTAAGAAATACTTTAATCCTCATAATTAGACTTCTTATCCTACACTTAAGAAAATTCTTCAAAGACCATTTCTATAACTTAAGTGTCCTTGCATGAAGCAACAAATCAGTTGAGTAACCTTGTCATTCATAGGGTAAATAGGACTAACACTTCTTGGTGTCATAGGTCTACTCATCTTCATGGATGAGTTAGATTTCAATGTTCGCATTGGACCTTGGTGTCCTAGTGGTCAACCATATTCTTAAGAAGATAGTTTGGGATACCTTCATCATTAAATGAACCCTTCGTAAGATCTTGATGACACAAGTGGAATTAGCACACTAGTTGTACTTTGCATTAAAATCACATGTTAATGATATCTTTAGTTCCTCACGAGATAAATATATCACTTTTCCTAGTAACAAATTTACTACTTTGTCTCTTATGAAGGTTTAATGGGATATGTTTTCACACCTTAAATTAATCTATGATGAGGCGTAGACCCATGAGTGAAATTGGAATTAAACTAAACCTAATGGAACCCTTTATAAGTTAAGTGTTAAACGAAAGTGATAAATTGTAGTCTTGGAATACCTCAAGTGGCACAAAGGATTTGCAAGACAGGGACATTTGATTACTCTAATTTTTTCTTGTGGTAGGGTGTAGAAACCCTTGAGTAGAAATGAATGTAATACATCGAGTGACCTCTTATGATGTTAATGAAAAAAGGAGCTATGATGTATTGTTACCAATGATTGTAAATATTACCTTAGAAGGATTTTGAAACACATAATTTTTATAATTTTTGCATTTGAACTCCCTTTTCCCTCTTAGAAGGGTTCATTTTAAGAGACCTCTTGGAAATCGGAGGTGGAAAATACCTAGCGAATATCCCGGAACTAGTTTTGCGGGAAGGCGAATTTTTTGGGGGTTGTATGAAAAAAATTTGCCTGATTTTCAAGTGGTGTGATAGAAGGCTGCAGACACATGGCGTAGCATCCTCATTGATGTGCGTCAATAGACCTCTTTGATGTGTGTCATAAGGTTGTTGACATGCGTCAATGAGGTCTTTGATCTTGCGTCAATGCATTTTTTAATGCACGGCAAAAAATCTCTGTTGCGCATCTACAACCTCCACCCTCTGCTTGAGCATCAAAAAAATCTTTGTGTCACACGTCAAAAAACTCTTTGTCACATGTCTGATATGCGTCAATATCTATAGTACCTCCTTGTCGCGTGTCAACTATCTATTAGTGTCGCATGTCAACAAATAACCCCATTGTCGTGCATCTGCAAACCCTCCTTGCCGCAGCATCGCAATACGGGATATATCATATTGTTGACAAAATGTGAAGTAGAAGTGTTCTAAGCGCGAATAATATAGGATTATATAGAGGATATTTTTCAAGGGTAGGTGAAGCTGACCCCTAAAAAAATTAAAGTGTAATTTTTAGGCGAATGTCAACGACCCACGCCGAGAAAATTCACCTTTTCAAAATTTTCAAAAATGGAATATTCGCCACTAAAATTTTCCCTGCTCTTAGGTAATTGTGACCCTATGTAGCATATTACCATGTGCTTTCTCATAGGCGTAGTTTCCCCCATCCATGATTGCTTTTAAATTTAATAGATCATGGAGCCTCTCTTAAGGGTATTGGTGAAAGAAATGTTGATGCATTTTACTAAATGATTTAAATAGTTCCTTGGAAGAAATTTGAAAAGCATATAGTTGTTGGGTTGTCTTGTTATATGCTTTAATACTTGGGTTTTTAAGAGCGATGAAATGAGTTGTTAGGTACGGGTCACCACTCCTTGTAGTCATGAATCCATAAGTGTAAATTATGTGTCATTTGAATTACAATTTTTCTAAAACAATTCCAATAAGAGTCCAAAGTAACCATGTAAGAGTAATGGAAAACAAGAGTAAATAAGATATGTGTTTAGGAATAAAATTATGCTTAAATTCTAAGTAATTGATTTAGGCATTTTCTTGTTCTTAAGAGAAAAAAATACAATTTTTTCTTGGATAAAATCAAGCATTTGAGCCAACACAAACGTTTATATATAAAAAGAAAAATAAAAATTTATGACATGTAAATGTTAAATCGACTTAAACTAATTGTTGAACTATAGCAAACTGTAATAGGAAAAATAGGGTACTATGATGGAAGGATGTTTATGGGAAGAGGTATCTTGAATCTAAATCACCCTTAAATCCTAAGAATTCCTTCCTTGACCTCACGATAGTTCCCTTGTCTAGAAAAGGTAAATTTAAACATCGAATATACATCTCGAAAATAAGAACCTTAACATCTTGTTAGTTCCTTTTCGTAACAAGGATAAAATTTAACGTCAATTAAACATATTTTTAGAAACAAACCTTTAACATAAGAATGAATATTAGGAGGCTCGTAGGTGTTTAAAATGAATTTAATTAACAAATGAGTTGTGGATAATTAATGGAAATTGAGAAAGGAACCAACAGTGCATTCTTTTTTAAAGGCTAATGTTATACGAAAATAAAGTATTAGAAGTTTTAGAAAAAGGAAATGTTACACCCTTACCAGTTTAATTCCTTGGAAACCTATAAGGTTATATAATGGAAAAATAAATGTAACAAAAATGTAAACCATAAAAACGCCATGTTGTGGAATATGCCTAACCTATGTGTTTTACCGTAGTTGGGTCATTGTCTTGGTTTACGTCATTTGAGTAATACATTGATGTGTACCCTATTTTATATATTATATGAGTGGGTTCATGTTTGTGTAAGTGTCGTACGTGATGTCGAGTTTCTTTATTTGGATCCCAAGTGGCTTTGTGTAGTGTGTAGTTAAAGACAAAAAAAAATATTCTGATAATTTTGTTGTTGTATTTTTTGTGTCAAATATGTCATTACATATTTTTATTGGGGCATGTTAGGAGGTAATGTTCCCTACGTTCTAATGTATCGACACATATTTTATTAATAATAATTAGACTTATTGAATTTATTGTTCCCTTAAAATATCTGTTGAAACTTATTCTTAATATACCATGTTTTCTATAATGAAGTATTTTCTATTTTTATTTTATTACTAATAAAACACATAATATAATTGCAGAATCCAAAAAACTTAAAAAACATGAAAAAACTAAGCCTTTTTAGGTTGGTGTCTATTAAGATATATTTAATACTCAATAAACAATGCATTAAATATGACAATCATTTGTACCAATTATTAATTTGTAAGTTTATAGAAGAATTAATTTTAGTCTATGTATTAATATGTGTATGAGGTCAAGAATCACAAATTGGAACGTAAATCAAATGGAATGGAAATATATTATAGTCTATAAGTGATATTTTTTCTTCTTGAGCTTGTTCTTATACTATTATGATAATATTTGGTGTCTTTAATTGTTAAAACACATGCATATGGTTGAGTGTCTATTAAAATAAATTTATATTCAAGTTTATTAAATAATAAGATTAAGATGATCAAAAGGTGGTAAACATTAAGTATTTTTGTGTGGACTTGGAAGATCTCTTTTTATTTGTTAAGTGTGCATACGTCTAGATAACATTACAACTCTTGTTTATATGTTTCGATGTTAATGTATTCTCCTTAGGATTATGTGTTCATGTGGTGTTTGAGAGATGATGGTGGAGAGTTTTGAGTTGTTGGAGGATTTCAATACGGTTCCCTAATTTTAATCTCAATATTAAGTTGATGGAATGATTTAGTCATTTTTAATCTTACTTATAATTTGATTGATTGTTTATTATTTCTTTGTTGACACACATTAAATTTATTACATGTATGCCTTTTTTATTTGATGGGTTTGGGTATTCACTATTGTGTTTTCATTTTTTTGGTAAGGTTTAAAAGATTTTAAATAAAATAGAATGTAAATTATTCTTCTTATGAACATTGAATAATGCTTTTTTATTGTGAAGTGGTCATATGTCAAGACATCCTCATGTTTTTATTTATATGTTTACATGTTAATGTATTTTATTCAAGATAATATGTATTCAAGGTCTTCATGAGATGGTGGAGGATGGATTTTATTTTTAGGGGATTTTAGTAGGGTTGAAAATATCTCTTGATTTCCCTACTAGAACCCCTTTGACTCCACTTGTAGTAATCATACTTGTAATACTTTATATAGATAAAAATTAGAAAATTATTCTAAATCAACCACATAAAATATGTCAATCCACAAAGTAGTATGGGGCTATAGATAGGGGTTATGAGAACAAGGAGTTGAGAAATATATAAATGGAAACTACATGTACTTTCAATCTATACTGAGATAGGGGTGCATGACTTTACAAAATCTAAGGTGTCATTAGAAACTTAAAAAGATCTATATAAAATAAGGGCCTAAAGGTACATCTAGATAGTAAGAATGATCTATAAGAAGGTTAAATTCCATTAGGAATTAATGAAAAGATATGATTTTAAATAACAGACAAAAGAGTAATAAAGTAACATGATATTGCAAATAAAATGAACACAAGGGCTTAAACCTAACTAAAATTGTGAATATTTCAGAATAAACAATAAAATAATAAATATAATATATAGAAAACACCCTATATTTTATTAATTATTTTATAAATGGAATTTAAAAGAACATGAGTGAATACCCTAATTTGAAAATTCTCATTTGGATCTCTAACAAAATACTTAGAAGCTCATGGTATGCTTAGAAGAAGACATTACACATGATCAAAACATTTGACCCTAATAGGTTTGTTTGGGGCGGTATTAAAGTAGAGGATAGAATTATCCATCCATTTTTGTTTTCCTATGGAATTATTGGTCACTATTATTGTTATAACCTTCTCCTCAATAATGCCCTCTAATCACTATAATAACCTATGATTTTCCCTACATCTTTTTCTATCTTTTAATTCTGAAAGCTCTTTTACGTTGTTGTGAAGGTATGAAAATGCCTTCAAATTTATTATCCTTTTATCTAACTCTAAATTTCAGCAATGTACTCCAAGAAATGTGAATCAAAATCAATATAAATTTTAGGATTATTATTAACTTGTGTCTATTCATAGTCATTAGTGACCTATGTGATTTTATTTGAATTATATATCTATCACATTTAACCCTATCAATAACATTATTCATAGGTAAAGAAATTCTTAGAGAACTAGTAGAAGATTGTACTTGGATTGAAATCTTCTCCTTCATCTTGACTTGATATGATCCATGATATTTGGAAGAATGATTCTCGCTAAATTGTATCAAAAATTCACCTTTTTATTCAAGTAAGGCTACAATCTATGATGACTTCAGTTTTGTTGGCTTCCAAATATGTTCTTATTATATGAGTGAAGAAGGATGGGATAGTTTATTGTAGTTGTACACTTATTCACCAAGAAGGGAATATTCAAGGTCAAAAACAGGAAGGTGGTTGACTTCCAGCTATTTAGGCTTTGTGAAACCTAGGGGAGATATCCTACAACAACCTAAGTCATGTTATTTACAAAAAATATAATGTAAATATAGGGGAAAATCTAGATAATAATCCCAACCACTATGATCTTCCACTCAATTGGTTGTCACTAGCAAGAGGATCATAAATCTACTTAAAATCCAAAGTTATATCAAAGAGGCCTCTAAGAATGTGTATGATAAACATAGGTCTCAAGGAGGGTACAAAAATATCTTATTAAAAGGGGGAGTATATCATTCCAACTTCATATGCGTCTTCTTCATTAGGCCTAATCAGTAAATTTGTAATTCTCATGCATAGCTAACCCAAAAGGTCCATATGATCCAACCAACATCCCATAAAAATCTATGGGAATTTTTTTCAAATTGATGAAGGGTTCAAGATGTGAAAAAACCATTACTACTTGGACACACTAGAGTGTGACCATAATAGGATTATAAAATTTATTTTAAAAATTCAATAAAATGTGATTGCATACGTGTGACCACTTATTTACATAAGGCACCAAGTCAAAATAATAATTATAAAGATTAAACATGTCATTATTTACACTAAGGAAATTGTTTATGTTTATTAATCTCTTCTATTGAGAAAGGAGTTTAACACAAGGGTAAAAGTCACCATGGAAATTCCATTAGAGCTCGGTTAGCTCACTCTTTAATTTTTTTTTCTATTCCATTACATATTGTGTTACATACCGATGTTATTGGTTTGCATTCATCAACGAGGCCATCCCAATTTATCTCCATATTGAAGGTTCAAAAATGACGAATATTATGGGTTCCAAAGTACGGAGCAATGCTAATAATATTAATTCAATACCTTTCAAGGATATAGTACATTTAATATTTACACATATATGTGTTTCATATTTACGCAAAACATTTACTAATATCATAACATGTGCGGTATGGGAAGTTCAACTATGTTCATAATTCCTATTCAAAGTTACCTATTAACTTCACATTTTGTAATTCTTATACAAAAAGTCATGCCTCATTTTCACCCTCAGAATGGGGTAGGTGGGTTTACCATGGCAACAAGACATAGAGTTTACCTTAATTTACTTATAATCTCAATAAACTCCATTCTCTTTCATATTGATTCGATTAAATCTGGTCATGAATATTTTTAACACAACACACCAAGATAATTATATTCTATTGGGTTTGGTAACTAATTAAATGATATTCATTAAAAAAATGAACCCAAAATATTAAATCAGTTGTTCCAACAGTAGTGTTCGATCTATATAGGTTTCAACATTGAAAGATACTCCTTTTGTAACTCAAGGGCTTCATGTAGCTAAGATAATGAAACAAATAAATCTTCATCATACTTTATCTATATTATTCCATAAGATTTTATTAGGTCATCCAAGAATAATTCATTCTTATGTGTTCTATGGTGCCCAAAATCTTTGTATCCAATTAAGGGATTGTAATATTTGTAGACTTTAAGACCACTATTTTCTTTTTTAACCAAATTTTAACTAGTAACTCCATGAATCAATGAGAGACACAACTACAACAAGGGAGTTACCCATTAGCCATCCTGCTTAAAAATTTCCTCTTTTTTATGAAGAACTGACAAAATAAGGTCAACCACTATTGATGAAATCGACCTAATACAATTATTTTCTTTTGAATCTAATTTACTTATTACCAATAGTTTCCTCTTTTACATAGGTTACGAAAGTTTAGTTTATTTCCCACAAGTTACACAACTCAAGGTTTCACTACAATGAACATCCCTTCTTAATCAAGTTTTTAATTACTTTTCAAAAACATTATATCTCATCAAGTGATTTAAAGCAAAGCTAACCTTGTAAATTTTAAAGAACCATATCTAAAATCATCAATAAAAAACTCTTTCATTTATTATATTATAACAATTAGAGTAAGCACTAGGTTCCAACTACTAATGTAGAGACTTTTATTATACAACCATAAGGAACCCAAGTTTTATGTTCAAAATGGAAATGCATGATGTTGTTATTATAAAAGACTAGGTTGCTCTATTCCTTTTATAAAGAGATCATTTCCTTATTCAATCGAAGGTAAAAAGTATGACCGAAAACTTTAATCCTCATTACGAAGAAAGATCCCTTATAAATTTTCAACCAAAAAGGACTTTTAATAGCCAACAACCTCCAACCACCTACCAAAAAATAGAATAGCAAACAAAAGGACCGATCGGCTTATCCATCACGCAGTTCGCGATCAAAAAGACCACTAAAATACACCAGCGCTTCCTAGCAACCAACCAATAAATATAAAATTTTCAAGCTCAAAAAGGTTAGAACTTAACTCACCCCTCTCTCCAAGTGCCCAAGAAAAAGGAAGAACGAAATTCCCAAAGGTAAAAAAGAAACTAACTTATGAATGGATTCCAATTTTAAAAATCCCATGCAATGAGTGGCGAGTTCCGTGACCCTCACACTTACACTAGAGGCATTTAAAACAAAAATAACTAGTCCTTTATATCAAGTCAACATCAATAAAAAAAAATCCCCCTTTACATTAAAATGTTTTTCCAAAATGTGTTACATAATCAATACTTCACACTTTTATAAATATCCTACATTTCCTAGTCATCAAACTTAGTCAATAATAATTACCAAATAACCTTGTAATTATTATTATTGCTAAAATGTTTAAAGACCATAGCATTTTTAATAATTTAGTCTCATGGTCTCTCCATTTAGACAAAAAAATCCATTTCAATTTTTTTAAATAACGATTATACCCCTTCATAATGTTCTAAAGCAATGACAATGATAACAATATACAAAACCAAGGTTAGTGATTGTATAACAATGATAATTGATTTTTCATTATTTATTGATCTAAACAAGCCAAACAATAATAAACACATGATGCACCCAAAAAAATTTCCATATTATTTTATTAAAATTTTGGTAGTCTACTACCAACAAGAATCAAAGTAAGAAGTGCCGGATGTTGGTACATATATTTTATACACCCAAATAAACAAATAACTTATTTACGACAAACCATATACTCTTCATAGCATAGTAGGCTATTAAAAGATAAGTGTTTAACCATTCTAAGGTATCTTGCTAAACAGATCATCAATACTCATAACTTTTAATAAACATAGTTTCACTCCCACCAAGATGATACCTTGAAGGTCAGCAGCATACACTAAAAATAACTAAACACCATCATGTTATTAAATGGCATAATACCATGATAAACAAAGTTACGAAAAAATAAATATGATGCTAGTGTGATTTAAGACTCCCGGTGGTTAATAACACTTTATTTTCTTGACAACCATCAATCTAAAAAGGGTTGACTATTTGATATCACCTTTACTCAAAAAAACAAGCCTTATGACAATGGAAAAAGGCATCAAGTTTAAGACTCCCAAAATGGAGCATGACAAAAGCTTAGATGGATTCAAAGATAACACATTATTTTCTTCAATTTTCATTATTTCTATAACTCTACACAATCTAGAAAATCATTAAACCACGAGATATTGAGATCTAATAAACCACTAATCCACCATAAATTAGAATCTGAAATATAGCATTAGATATGTTTATTGAGTACAAATAAAGAAAGAATTCAACAATGATTTTACAACCAAATGATTTAGTGACTACAATTTAGAATTTTACACCTAGGCACCAAATGGAGACTCTAATAATTTGAGTGAATACACTTCTACCTTATGCTTGCTTTAAAATACATTATCTTATTCATGACTCAATAAAACAAACATGGATACTCTCCTAGATCTTTATTATGATATCCTTGAATTGATTACAGTCATTCCTTCTCCAAACATCTAAAACAAACCTAAAATTAACACATGTAAACTAGACTACCAAAGGGATCAGAGATCATGCCAAAATGTCCAAGCTAGAAGATGAATATGTGAAACACATTCTTTATCTATTTATATAATTAAGAGAACATTCTAGAATGGAATTGGAGGAGTTCAAAGCTCGAGAATGAATGAGAAGAGAGGAAAAACATTAATATATTGATTAGTTCATCCACCGTTAATCAAATGAAACATGTCCAACCAATTGTCATTCGATTTAAGATCTCAAGGCCGATTCCCACTTGTTGAGAATCAAAAAACCCTCAAGAAGAAAAAAATGGAGGCCCCACACATGATCAATTTGACAAATATTCTAAAAGACTAGAAAATGATACCAAATATTTTTTCATGAAATACAATATAAATTACTCATTAATTTACCTCAAATTTGTTCCCAATGTGTAGCCCTCTTCATATGTTTTTTAACACTACTAGTTTTATGTGATGCGAGATCCTAGTTAATAGTTATTGCAATTTGAAATTACCTAGGCCATTTAACATAGTTGATGGCCATAGGGTCATTAGATATAACCTCATAGTGTATTCTTCCAATGTCTCATCTGCATTGGTGACCTTATTGAACTATTTCTACCTAATTTGAAGCAATGAGGAAAATTCCTATTGGTATCGGGTTAGATCGGGATCATGGGATCTACCTCTTTCTTTGGGTCTCGACCTCCTAGAAATTTTAGTGACTTATGGTTTGTCCACAAGGACCAATAACATCATTTTAGGGTTGACTTTGGGATCTCGGATGTCTCATTATGCCATCGGGATATTGGGATCATGAATCCCCATGCTTTCATTTATTTTTGGTTTAGAACCAACCTCGAAGACCACAAAATTTTGTCAAAGTTCCACATGGATCAATCATGACTTTCCTTGCTCGAGCCTTCTCAATTCGTAGGATCAAACCATTTATCCATCGATCAATCAAACACTACCATCATCATTCCACATTGACCAATGAAATTTTTTCATGCTCTTCGTCCTTTAGATCTTCTCGAGGTTCCCATGAAACTTTTTCCTTAGTTGATTTTACAAATCGGGAAAAATGTGACTTGTGGAGGCTTTTCTCCACTTAACAAAGGTGGTCACTTAGATTTTAAACCCAATCCCAGTCCTTCCCTATTAAATATGGGATTAATTATCAAGGTGAAAAGAAAAATTGACCACCACAAGAAATCTTGAGAGTGATTTCATAAAATTAAATCTAATATAAGGACACTACCTTGATCGAGTTAGATAAAACAATAAATAAACAAGATCAAGAAAAGGAAATGCAACCAATATTGAGAGATAGAATTTTTAGGATAACTCAGCTTCTATATGTAGGTCTAATTGATTCTAGACTAGAAACTTATACGGAAGGGGATATTATAGGCTATAAAAGCTCCATGTCTAAAAATTTGATCTAGAAACTTACGGGATAGAACCACCGGAATTGGATAGGGGCACCCAAGTACTAGTCTCGATCTAGGTGTTATTATTTGTATAATAGCCCATAATTTGGTTCTTTCTATGTAACTTGGTTTCATTCCTTCTTCATTGTAGGTCACATCTGATTCATGGCATCACAATTGTACCTAAAAAATAGACCCTAGATACATGCACAATACTCAAGTATACATTAGATGACTAAAAATATGCATATGCTTGAGACGAATGGACCTGATTAGTCACCCCAATGTGATTGTCACCAAGCACTGCACTACATTTTAGAATCAAGGTAACTCTAGTGTGTGCACGATTAAAATATTGTTCCTTGAGGTATGATTCCCTAATTAATGCATGCATAGAGAATATCGAGATATAACTACTTTTTCCCAATGTAAATGTTTGGTATGGAATTCAGAATAAACCCTCCTATGTAGTGAATTATGTAGTCCCAAAATTCAGTCCTTGATGTAGTAGATACAAAATATTAGCTCCTTGTAATAGTATGTGTCTCTTGAATGCTTGCCCTCTAATGCGGTTAAATAAGACATGTATATATGATTCCTTTTCTTAATTTTCATCATTAACAAGTAAAATTTTGACCAAGGGTGATAAAATAAGACAAGAAAGAAGTAACATTTGAAAGATAAATAAATAGATAAGGAGGATAGAGATAGCCAAAGGGGAAAGTAGCACTCGAACAATCATTTCCTTAATGGGTGGTCTGTCAAGGTTTTCAAAAGGTCATACAATGAAATAAAATTTGAGTATGATGTCGGTGGTATGCAACATTATAAGTTATCAATTGAAAACAACAAGCAATAAAGATGAAAATGATAAAATTAATGTCAAATCAATGTAAAAGGGTGTTAATGAGTAATTATCTTGCTTATGATTCATGCATATAAATGAATTATTTAGAGGCTAGACGTACATAGTAAGTGTGTGATTTAATGACTTCATTTTCCCCTGCTTTATGCTATTGAATAAGGATTAGGTAGCATAAAGTAGAAAAGAAAATTGTACCTTGGAGAATCGAATGAAGATTGTACCCAATAGCATTTTGAATGATTTTTGTCATGTGGTAATTAGAATAGTGTAAAAATATTTACCATAGAATTCTAAAGGAAGGGTAGGATAAGGATCTTAGGGGTGACCTTTACATGTGTGGAGTGATAATGATTTGTGTGTGTAATTCCGTGGAATATCATCTTTACTGGAGTATCCTTACGATTTTCTTCATGGTTTGTTGTGTGTTACGCTTTGCTATGATAAGATAGGAGCCGTGAAAGAAAAGAAGTGTAGTAAATTCTCTAAGTAAATGCAATTAAACTTTAACTTGGAAATTATGTAAAAATTGAAATGCGTATCGGAAAATATAAACCAAGGGGTTAGAATACACCTGAAATGTTAAAAGAGAAAGGGATATAAATTTGTTAATGCTTGTACAATCAATGCTTAGGAGCTGGTTGGAATAATATGAAGGATTTTGGCGTCCTGTCGCAAAACTAGGGATTTAGCATCTCGATGCTAAATTATATATTCATGCATCCTTTCTCCACTAAGGGTAATTGTATTGGGAGAGAAATTTATTTTTCCCTCCAACCATTAGTGTTTCCCTATTGATAAGTGCCACTGCAAATGATCAAAAATCTGATTTGTAACTTTCCTTAGGTGACACATTGTTCTAAGCATATCATTGTCTTGTATATGCCCTAGGTTTCATTCCCTTATTTAGTTCTTGTTTTGGTTCTGAGTAAGTAGTTAATTCTTGTTAGTAACTAATTGCAATCTAAAAATGTTTGTGTAACTACTAAAATTGGAGAAAATTGTGGTTGTATAACTTTTAAAACTTCTCTGTAAATATTTTTCCCTATAATAGGAGTGCCCATGTGGGACACTAGTGTCCATACATTCTTGTCTATTCTAGGAACTTCTATCCATACTAAGTTTTGTGGCCAAGTCTATTTATAGCATTTTTCTATAACTGATTTGTATTATATTTGAATGTTATATGTGTTTCTGTAACTACTTTTTGTGACTACCGGGAGGGTGAAAATGTTCACTCAGTGTTTTCCCCCACTCATTTTGGGTGCATGAGATGAACAAATGTGAATAGAGCCCAAAAAAAGGATCAAACTAATGTACATATATGATGTACGAATCTTACATGGGAATAGGGATTGCACATCATAGGTACCATGGCCCAAGAAAAACAAGGGGAGAATGATAGCATATAAGTGTTAGTGACAAAAATAAATGCACATAGAAATAAAAACTAAGAAAGAGCATATAGGAAAAAAAAAAACAAGGACATAACAAGTAGTTGGTTGCATACATGGGACACCACTTGGGATGTCACAAGACAACAAAACCATAAAGGGTTGTAAAAATAAGGTTTTTAGTAAACATAGGGCATAGTCCATAAACAAGTGACAAAAAAAGTACAAGAAAATCATAAAACCATGATTATATGGATTCATGCTAGGAAATGCTACACATGAAGCACCCATTAGCATGTTAGGAAATATAAATAGTATGCGATAATGTAATATCTAAATATAGGAATGAAAGTGTGAAATATTGTAACTATAGAGAACTGATAGTAAGTGAGACAATCTAGATTCCCCATGAGCATCAATGAGATCTGGAAATAGACAGGAAAAGCATCCTACATCATTTAATAACATGTAAGTGACTTGCATTCACCTCAAGATACCATGTGAATGCACATGTGTGTATGAAAAATGATAAAGCATAATAAAAACCGTAGTAACATGATAAGAAAAGGTACAATATATAGTAGTATAAGTAAGAAAAAGTGTATCCAATCAATATCTAAGCTAATTTTTTTGGATTTTTATTACAAATATGTAAAATAAAACCAATTAGAAGGGTGGAATAAGGATGCCCCTAGGTGTATGTGTGTAAAGTGAGGTCCATATGAAGAAACCCTCAATAGTCAATTATGAACTAAGAACAAGAGTGTGTCATCGGGTGGTGCGGGGAATTAGGATGACCCCATGTGTGAATTCCAAAATGATATATGTAATGATAGTACTAGGAAAGGGCCCACAATAATTTGATGTAAAGGAAATACACATGTGAACATTATCTAGGGGCCTATAGTCATAAGATATTGTATGAGGCTAAGTATATGATACAAGTCTATGTCAAACATTTGGAGAAATATCTAGCACAAAATGTGCCTAGATGGAGCATGTGAAGCACATGAGCTACTCCTATGAAGGTTACTATGGGATATATAGATGTGACGAGGCCAATGAGTAGTAGATATATGTGAAGTAAATGGAGACAAATATGTAAAATGTGTTTGCAATAGGAGAAAGGGCTCCATATATCATAGGAGGTTTCAAGGATAAGGAGCCATCACAAATAGGAGAAGATATAGTAGGACTAGAAGAAACTAAATATGGGAGGGCTGGAGGAGCCAAGGACAAATGTTTCTATGGTGGAATGCCTCGAGTAGTGATAAAATGTCACTCATGGATATACTTAAGATACAAGTAAACAATAGAAGGAACGACTTTGGAACCCTAGAGCCATGGGAGTCCTTAGAGCATGTCACAATTTATAATAGTAGATCGAACAATAAATGGAATATAAATAGTAAGAGGCACAATAGTTTTGGGTAGAATAACATGCTTATGAGAAGTGGGAGGCTTGCATGTCATCTGAGGTATATGGAAGCCAATTGACTACAAGAAAGATAATGAGCATGCATTGTGCTTAAATCTAGAATATACCATAATATTTTTTATGGCATGGGGCCCAACAGAAGCATTGATATGTAATCTATGGAAGGAAAATGAGGCATGAGAATTAACATCATTGAAATTGATAGCAGATGATGGGAGATTAATAACATCAACAAGGAATACAAGGGGTTGATCGAAGAATTAGGAGGAGGCGGTGCATGGTAGGTGTGATTATAAGAGGAATCGAGAGCTAAATTTTCATGCTTAGGTAATGGGTCATTGAATATTTTTAACTTTCCATTGTCATTGGTAGATTTGGAAGTGAAATTAGTGGATTCAGGAAACTAGATATCATTATTATCAATGAGATCTTGAATCAAATGATGAATCTTTAAACACTTCTTAGTAGAATGGTCATTTCATCAATGGTAATCGTAAAGTGCATCTTCATCAAACTTCTTTCCATGAGGCCTATTAGGGTCATACTCAAGAGGAGGTAGGAGATAAATCAGATTGATTTCAATGAGTTGGGGAAATAACATATATGTGGAGGATAAGAAAATCGATTAAATATATTTTGAAGTACTTGGAGATAAAGCTTAGGAGGTTTAGAAATAACATTAACAATAGGCTTAGCATCATTAGACTTTGGTATAAATGGAACCTTTCCTATAAATTTAGAAGAGGAATGATCATAAGTATTACAACCATATTTGATTTTTCCCAAAGAAATTAGCTTACTCTCACAGTCTTTAAGGTATGGCATAGATGGTTAAAGGAATTATAGGAATAAAAAATAATACATTCTTACAAAGGAGGTAGAATAATTTGAATAAATAGGTCTTGCAATTTAGATTCAACTAATACGTTGTTCATTTTAGAAAGATTATTCTTGTAACATAATACGTTGTTCACTAATATGTTCATTAGATCCTTGTTTAATTTTATCTATTTTTGCATAGGATATTTTCATTCAAATATTCATAGAAAAATGAGATAGAAACAAATCAAAAATTGTAGTGAATGATTTAACAAAATTTAAGGGCAAGTCATACAACCGTTCAAAGCATAATCTTTTAATATCTTACAAAAAAACTTGGTCATGAGGATGTCATCACACACATATTTAGTTAAGTAAAAAAGAAGTGTCTAAGGTGCTCTTGAGGATCTCCATGGCCATCAAATAGAGAAAATTTTGGAAATGAGTGAATAAGAAGACACGTCTAGAGAAATATGACTATGAAGAAGAAGTGAAGAATCAAGGGATGGAGAGGATGAATAAGTAGCTTTTTGTAACTGATGGATTTGTGTTTGAAAATCATGATAAAGAGACTCTAAAGCATGGGTTTCTAAAGAGGAGTTACGCTAAATGTCGGAGATAAGATGAGAAGAATAATGAGTAGAAGGGGTAGGAATAGTCATTTGAACGGTGGAGACTCCAATATTGGAGGGAGAGGAAGAAAGTGGGATAGAATAAGTAGTAGTAGTAGAGAGTGCCAATGTATGAATCATACTATTATGGGTAGCATTATCACGGGAACATTGGGAGGCTAATAGAGCATCGAGGATATGTGGAACATGGATTGGATTATCATGCATTATAGAGCAAAAATTGGTAAGGGCATCCAATTGGGCTTGATCAACATTAATATCTTCATCATAGGAATGTTCACTATCAT
This sequence comes from Taxus wallichiana var. yunnanensis, assembly GCA_018340775.1. Classification (NCBI taxonomy): domain Eukaryota; kingdom Viridiplantae; phylum Streptophyta; class Pinopsida; order Cupressales; family Taxaceae; genus Taxus; species Taxus wallichiana. The sequence continues at coordinate 408,466,920 of CM031243.1, read as the reverse complement.
ATGCTTTTATGTCCTCAAGAGGGATCTTCTTGGAATTAGCTAGAATTTTTTCATTGATGGGATCATCCATGGAAGAAGGAAGATGTCAAGTGGATGGGGCAAGCTTTATATAGTTTGGGAATCCAAAGTGCCCACTACGGGTAATGGGAATGAAAGGAGGGATCCACAATGGGCATGTAAGAGATTAGATTCACCGATGATTTAATAATATTAAATCTAAGATAAGAAAACTATTGATCAGATAGATAAAATAGTAAATAAGAAAGATCCGAAAATAAAAGTAAAGCAAGAGTGATAGATAGAGTTTGTAGGATGAATTAGCTTGTATCTATAAGTATGAACCAATTCTATACTTTGAAGACTAGTCTGGAAGGGGAACTTTTGGGCTGTGTAAGCTCTGTGTCTAAAAATTTGATTTAGAAATGATAGGACATAATCACCTAGAATGGGATAAGCCCACCTAGGTGTTAATGTCTGATTTGGGTGTTAGTGTCTATAGAATAGCTTGAGATCTAGTTCTTTTTGTATCACTTAGTGTCACTCCTTGTTTGTTTTAGGTTGCATCATATTTATTTTGTCACGCTTGTACCTATAAAATAAACCCTATCTACCCACACAATACTCAAGCGCACATCATATGAATAAAAATATGCATATCCTTAAGTCAGACTGACTTCGGCGGTCACCCCAATGTGATTTTCAGTAAGCATTGCACTACATTTCAGAATCAATGTAGTTTTAGTGTGTGTTATTGAAATAGTGTCCCTTCAGCTAGGATGCCCTATTTCCAGTCGCATAGAGAATAATGGGCTACGACTACTTTGTCCCAATGTAAATGTGTGGTATGGAATTTGGAATAAACCCTCCTATGTAATGAAGTATGCACTTTGCCAAAGTGTATTCCTTGATGTAGTACATAGAAAACATTAGTTCTTTGTAATAGTATGTGTCTCTTTAATTCTTTCCCCCTAATGACGTTAAATAAGACATGTGTGTGTGTGTGTGTACACATATACATACATACATACATACATACATACATACATATATATATATATATATATATATATATATATATATATATATGATTCATTTTCTTAAAGTTTGTCATTAAAAAGTAAAAGGTTGACCAAGGATGATAAAAGAAGACAAGAAAAAAGTAACATTCGAAAGACCAGAAAAAGAGATAAGGATGATAGAGGCTCCCGGAGGAATAGTAGCTTTGGCGCTCTTGTACTTAATGAGAGGTCATGTACATGGTGCTCTAAAGGTCATACAATGAAATCAGATCTGAGTAAGACATCGGATGGTATATAAAACTATAAGTTGTCAATCGAAAAAAAACAAGAAATAAAATGAAAAGGATAAAATTAATGTCGAAGAAAATTAAAAGTGTGTTAATGAGTAATTATCTTGCTTAGAAATCATACATATAAATGAATTATTTAGAAGTTATATATACATAGTAAGTGTATGATTTAGTTACTACGAGAGAAAGTCTTGGTGATAGGTGTCCTTAATTTGATCTAAAAAAATTTAAAGTCTTCTAATTGAAGGAAAACAAGGATTTTATCATATGAGATCTAGAACCACCTCAATGTGATTAATTTGTTTTACATAAAATTATGCACATGCATAGAAAGGAAATGCAATGTGTATCATTTTTCCATGTTTTAAAAATATAATGAATTCAAAAATGATATTTTATCACCATTCAAGCTCCAAATTCAACTCTAAGGCTTCAAAATGAGGTGAAATTTTTGAGGTGCCAATATTGGCTCTGTCTATTGGATAGGTAGGGTCCTAGTAGGTAATCGAGATCATTTATGGGTCCTAGTGGTATCACTCAATATTCATTTAATAAACTTATTTATGGGTATGGATAAGTAGGATCCTTTCGTTATTATAGTAGAATTCCTTTCAAGCAAACTAAAACAAAAATCCGTAAAATAATCCAAAGTAAAGTTCAAAATGATTATTGAATTTGGGAGTCTCAAATCTAAAGTTAGATCTAAAAAATGAAGAATAATTAAACTAATTTTCTTTATGGAAACAAAACTTATATTCTCATTCCCAAACTCTTGAACAAATCTTGAACTTAATTGACCAAATATCTTAATGCAAATCCATGAAGAATCAATATCTATTTTTTCATCAAAACTCATCAAGCTTAGAAATTTTGGTTTAAATTGATTTTTTTATTTATTTATTATTTTTATTTTTATTTTTTTGGTGGGGTGGGGGAGGGGGAATGGTATGTTTATACGGTTTAAACTTCTAATCATACCCAATACTTTTATTAATGCATGAATCCATGTAAAAATATTGATCCATCAAATAATTATTCTTGACTCCACATTTGGATACTCATCTCGCTCTACTGCGCAAGACTTTATCCATGTCAAAACAAAAGTATTAGTATAAATTTTAAAAACACAAGCATCATCATGTAAATTTTCAAATTTTCAACATCATAACAAGAAAGTGACTCACACTCTCAAGATTAATCGCTGGATAAAAACAAAACTTGTATTTGTATATAGAATCACGGATTTGTTAGCAACATAATAAAATGAGTCACATTATTAATATGAAACACACCCATCATAGAACTCGTCACTAAAATGTGGCTTCAATTCATCATACATACAATACTATAACATTAAAATTGAAAGTGAAGACTCAAGGTAATATGATTAAATTGAATCAAACACTATGTTATCAAATAACTTGAATTATTTATCAAACATTGTAAACAAGTTCACTTCATTTTTTATTTCATCAAACTCAGAATTCCAACAATCATAACTTGTGGTTTAATTAAGAGAATCAAAGAATTGTTCTAAATATTTTGAGTTAATTGAGCCAACTTCATCCATTTCATTTTCACTTAACATAGGCTCAATGTTTTCACTTATACCATTATAATAACAATGGTTAGTAGATTCATAACTTTTCAAATCAACAGAAACATATTACACTCATCTATGCCATCTAAGTTCTCTTCTAAATTATCAAATGCAAAGTCTACCATCTTTATCTCCTCATCCTCATGGGATTCCATTTGATTCACCTTAGTGTTGTAATTAACTACGGGAAGGTATAAATTACTTCATCTTCAATCCCCAAAGCTTGAAGTTGAGTATCCACAATGTTTGAGAACAATTTCTCTTCCATTTTATGTTATTTCTAACCATCATCTTTATTTGACACCTCTTATCTAGGATCATATGTGCTTTTATCATCCAAATATGGAACTTTTATGTCAACCTATTCTTTAATGAAACTTTTATGTGTAAAGGACATCATTGTTTATCTTCTCATAAAGAAAATTTTCAAACCCAACCTCTTTGATTTTCAAATAATTATCCATGATGTGTTTTTATCTTTATAAATCAAGTGCATGGAAGAAATCATTTTTGACTGGAAAAATTCACCGAAGGTAGATTCATTAAACCATATCATTATCCATCTACAACAAGAAAAAAAGGTCGTATCCTCTTGTATATTAATTCCTTCATAAAGTTAAAATCTACACAAGTTAACAAGGGTTTCTCCTACAGAGTAATTATTGGGATAAAATGGTTTATCCTCTTCTACAAATGTAGTATATTCTAATAAATTACAATAGAAATTGTGATCACTTACAACCATGCTATAAGAAACTGTAACATCACTAGAAATCTCATCAAGAGGCTTCCATTCTATAGGTTTAATGGTTCAACACTAGATTCAACTCCAAGAGAGTTTCCATGAGAAGGTCCATATTCATCATAAAGAGGGCTTCAAAATTTATAAATAAAATAAGACTAAAAATTAGTATTATAATCATGTGATTCCATGCTAGTATCAATTCTAGGGTCTTCGTATAATTAAATCGATCATCATCAATTGTCATCTCCTCATATGAATTAGATTGATTTTCAATAATGGAATCTTCAACACACACATCAAAATATATGAAATATCCTCAAAATTCAAATTTTAGTTGAAAGCATGAACAATTGTCAATGGGTTCTTATTTCTCAATTAATAATTAAAATCTCCATTCAAATCATCAAAGTGTCCAATAAGGGCATAAGCTTCAATCGATTTTAAATTTTGAGGGAATTTATTTTATGTTTCCTAAAATATCATGTTAAAATTTTAAATACTCTCATCCTTCTCTTTTTTATTTTATAAAAAAATTCTAAGAGAAGAGTAATCAATCTTATTACAATACTTCTCAATGAAGAGATACTTGAAACATATCCCAAGAATCAATGATTCTATCAAGTAACTCATGAAATCAATCTTGAACATCATCAACTAAAATTTAAATGAAAATCCTAACCACAATACCTTCATTATCAATCTCAAAATATTCAACCATGTTGATAAATTATTTCAAATTTCTCTCTTCGTTAAGTGTATAAATTCCATTAAAATTGGGAAGACAAAATCTAATAGATTTGGGGAAAGATGCTAAGAAATTATGGAAACAATCCCTATTAACATGATGATATCTCTTATCAATAAATGAGATTATATGTATAGGTTTATTTGAAGCATGATAAGAACACATGGATAAAAAAATATTGCACTAAATAATATGAACTCAAAACTTAAAATACACCAAATCAATAAGTGTTAGTGTTTCTGAAGCACCAAAGAAACCGAGAAAAATAATCCCAAAAAGAAATTTGTAATCTTCAAATACCCATCTATTGTAATGAACCTAGTCTTAATACTATTGATATAATCTAACACAAAGCTCTAGGAACAAACCACAAAAAGGATTTGTTAGGAAAAATGTTAGATTACCAATGGTAAACCCTTTTTCCAAAAATAAAAAAACAAACCAACCAAAAGTTAATTGTTTGAAAACCAAAAATACTAAAGAATACTTTGGTCCAAAATCAACAAGGAGTCGCCACTTCTAAAGGAAGATCAAGATCTTATGCAAAATGTATAATAATTAAAAATGAATGAAATTTTGGATCTAAAACTAAACCAAAACATGCCAACTAAAATAAAAGTGGCATGTCCTCAACAACACCAAAAATTTGTTGGTAAATTTGGCGGGCCAATAGTAAATTAAATATATAAATAATGCAAACAAACTATAGCAAAGACTGGAAAAAAACTAGAGTTATCTCATAACTAATAATGAAGAACTAAGAACACTGAAATATTCTTCCAAAGGTGAGGAGTATAATGAATGAACTAGTAAACAACTATCTCGATCATGGTGTCAATGTTTTGGCTCCCAAATCTATTCCACTTTTTATATGAGTGAACAAGGGTGTAATGGTTCATTGTAGTTTTATGATTCTTCACCAAGAAGGACATATTCAAGTTCAAAAAACAAGAAGGTGGTTGAATTCTAACTCTTTAGAATCTTTGAATCTTAAGGGATAGACCTTAAAACAACCCATGTGATGTCAAATAACAAAGATAATGTAAATATAGAGAAAAACCCATATAAGCATCTCATCGACTATGATCTCCCACCCAATTAGTTTTCACTAGAAAGAGCATTTTAATTCTACTTAAAAGTAACGAAAGGTTGTAGACAAACATATCATTGTGATAAATATGAATCCAAAGTTATATCAAAGAGGTCTTTAAGAATGTGTGGGATAAATACATTTCTCAAGGAGGGAAGTATAACAATATTTAGCTAAAGAAGGGGGTTTGATCATTTTAACTTCATACATGTCTTTACTATTGGATAAATTTTGTAAATATAATATGGATTCAGATATAACACAATATTTGCATCAATTTATATAATAACTACAACTCGCACAATTAAGAAAATCATAAAACCACATATATAATAAACCATCATACCACCATAACTTAGAATATGAAATATAACATTAGATAATTTTATTGAGTGCAAATAAAGCTAAAATTCCACAAGGATTTTATAACCAAATGCTTTAGTGACTACACATCAAACCTTTGCACCTAATTAAAAATGAAGACTCTAATAATTTTAGTGAATACACTTCTACCTCAAATGATAGCTTCCTTTATAATCCACTATCTTATTCACAAAGCAATAATATAAAGATGGCTAATATCCCATACCTTTATTATGAAAGGAAAATCAAGGGGGAATATTTGTTTGTAATAATTTGATGGAATTAAAAGAATTAGTTCAAAACATATTGGTCCAAAACCATACAATAGGGGCAGTATGTAATTTTACATCCCGACTAAAACTCTGATTTTTTTAACATAAGTGAAAAAAGTATATTTTGAGTTCATGGGCTTAAATGAATGTTTCTAGATTTATTTTATGTTATTAAATGACATATATGTTTGTAAATGACATATATGTTTGTAAAGATAATCAAGTGTATGAATTTCTATCATGTTGCGCTAAGCAAGAATGAAGAGAGTCTATTTCTCGATATAAGTGTGTAATGTCAAGATCAATAGTGTCGAAGGATAGATTTCCAAATTGGAGTGTCTACAATTTGCCCCTTTAAATATGAAATTTAAAATTACATTCTTAAAAGGAAAATATACTTGAGTGTGTAAATACACTTTGTTTTTGTTTGAAATAACTTTGTTTTGCACTATCCCATTATTTTGTTATTGACATGATCCAATATGAGACCAAAACATATAGTGTAGTTAATGCCCAAGATAGGAAATTGAACCATAAATAAAAATGTAGAGAAATTAATGTAAAGAAATGTGCAACAAGAAATGCCAAAAGAGATGCAAAACATGGAAGGAATACACTTGTTTTTTTTGCGGAGGGAATGTGTTCCCATTCTTATGCCTTGGAGATTTTGGATTTCTGAATTCTAATGGAGAATTGGAGGTGATCAAACCCCAATTGTGTTGAGGAGGTGTCAATGAATTATGTGTGCCAATCCATTACATGAATTTTTAAGAGAATAACCAAAATGATGGTGATCCAAAGCACCCCAAAAAGGAAGAAAACTATGTATCAAATTTATTTAACAAGCGTGATATATTCCCCTTAAGTAAAAAGAGGATAGGAAATTATTCCTACGAATAACGTAGCCATTTTGATACCTTCCACAACATCACCAAACATACCACTTTAGACATATAATCCCAATTTTTTTCAATTAGTACACACATTAGAAAAGAGAATGAATTCCCATATACTCTTCCCATGTTCCAAACAACTAAGTAGAAGATGAGTAGAACTAATGCATGTTAATATTTGAATAGAGAAAGGACACATAAGCCCCTAATGTGTCCAAAAATGGAAGTAAAATTGAGTACTTGTGGATAAATAGAGAATGTTATACTTCATGCCCAATAAATGTGTGTCAAAGTGATTAGATTTGAGTATGAAATAATATAAGTTTTGTTTACAGGTGATGAAAAACATTAGACTTGTTAAAAATGTGGATAAAATTACCTCTAGGAAAAACCATATAATAGGGTTAGATATTTCGCATGGTCCTAACCAAGTTGTACATTTATAACCGTGTGTAGATTTTATTGATTTTCTGTGTCTAAGTCTAATTATTAGGTATGTTTATCTCCCTCTGCATATTATATGCCTATAATAATGTATGTGTCTACTAGAAATGTAGAATAAACCCTAGATGTTTACTCCATCTTTTGAGGAACATGTGATGAGAATGTGAGTGTGTGACTTAAAAAATTGGTTTACCCATGTATGAGAAGCTAAGAACCTATGTATAACCTCTCTCGAAAAAATGATGGGGTGGACACTAAGAAGAAAATATATCTACAAGGGGTATGTATGGTAGAAACCATTGCGTAAAATAAGAGAAACAAAAATAAGAAACATGATAACCATAACAATGTCAATGTAATAAAATAGTAATATTTAGTAGTAAATAACCATGTGTTAATGGAAAACAAGTTCATGCAATGTAGACATAAGTGCAAACATATCGGTGTCACACAAAAGGTGAAATACCTGCAAACATGGGACATTGATAGTTTTGCAAGATAATCAAGGCCCTTAAGATGGAAAATAAGATATGCACAATCACGTAAAAGGTGAAATTCCATAAAAAAAAGGGACACTCATGATGTTGCATGAAAATCAAATTCTTTAGGCCAAAGTTAGAGTAGAAAACAAGCATGTACACACAAATAACTAGCAAGAAGCATGTAGGAAAATCAAGTGTAGCGAACAATGATGAAAATTATATAGAATATGATATAAAAGAGTTAGTGAAGTAATAATTGTAAGTGTTGCACAAGACACGTGTGTTAGTCGTGTTAGTAAAAATATAGAAAATACACAATATATATATGTAACAAAGTGTGATGATGAATACAAAAAACTATAATAGAAATATAGTACCTAGATAGAGTGTGCAAAAGTATATGCCCCATATGTTAGCCATTTCGGTAATGGGCATGCTAGCTCCTATCATCATGTATTTCTCTATTTATATCATGCATCATGCTCAATATACCATGTGAACACATGTTTGTAAAGAATAAATATTATCTATCAAACTAAAGGAATAAACAACATGTATAATATAAATTGGAAACAATAATGCCATATAAACAAATCCTGATTTTGTATTTTTAAAATATTTCAAGTTTGATATAGAGTATGGAACTAAATATGGGAAATAAAATTTCCCTCCTCTATGTGTGTGTGCGCGCGCAAAGTTAGGTTTGGGTGGGGAACCGCTCCTATATAGTCAAGTTGGATCTACAAAGAGAGTACCTCATCAAGAAGCGAGGAGGAATAACAAATAATCTAGCCTAAGAGAACCATGTAAGGAGGTGGAGAAACCATCAAAGATGATGAAGGGTCAAGCCTGAAATGTTTCATAGAATGTGACTCAAGTAAAAGTTGAACCATGGTGGTGATATGTGCCCAAAAAATCCTATGAGGAAAACTAGAAATAGTAAAGAACTAAGTAAAATGTGATGTATTATACCTATAGTGTGGACTATAAGAATGAGGACTCCTAGAAGACCTATGAGAAATAGTAGATTGAGCTGTAAAGTTAGAATATTTACGTAAAATATTGTGAGGTTACAATCCACTAGAGATAATGTGTGTAAAGTAAGGCCTACGATGATACCTAAAGGACATATAACTATGTGGTTCCATATATAAAACTAATTGCCTATCATAAGACTCGAAGAGGAATAGTGCTATGTGAAGTAACGTGTGAAACAATAGTAATTCAATTTAATTTGAATTAAATCTACACATATTGCAGAGTCATTACTAAACAAAATGATGTATAAATGCATAAACACAGAAATGACACAAGCAATCTATGATGTAATATTTGAAACCACGAGAAAAGAAGATGGAGAGAGGACTAAGCTAATTTCCTCATCCGAGAGACTGATCTAGATTGGGTGAAGTTATAAATAGACTAGATAGAGTGTCATTATTGATCATATCAAATTCTAGAATCCATAGACAAATCCAAACATGGGTTTCTAGAGAAGGATAAGGGCGTTTGGTCTTTGAGAGAATGCTACTGGGTGCATGTTACTGTGTAAATAGTCAGAATCTGATTTTTATTTTGTTAAAGGGTATTTATTTTTGATTCCTGGTGATCACCTGATAATCACATAGTGACTACCAAGGGTACATTTAACCTGCACAAGCTCAAAAACTGCATCAATCCTAAAAATAAAGATGTAATATGGGGAGATAGACTGACCCCAACGGTCACCTCGAGAGTGAACTTATGACCGAATGTTTCACTACATCTTAGACTCCATATAGTTCTTAGTGTGGGTAAAAATTGTTCCCTAGGATGCTCGTGTATAAGTTGCACTTGATAGTGGGTTATAACTAGAATGTAGAAATTCGAGTAGAATGTGTGGATGGAATAGAATGAATTTCCCCTTCCTATACTATGTATGCAAAGTTGCATCCATTGTCCCTTTGAATGGATGTTAGATGGATGCCTTGAAGTGCTTTAGGTTCCTTTTGAATGAAATATTAGGTGATGATATTAATGTTTAGTGTTTGGTCTTTTATTTTGAACACATGACTATGTATTTATATGATTCCCTTGTTTGAATTTCATAATTGACAACTTGAATTCCTACCCATAAGTGAAAAATATTCCCAAAAGATAAAAGAGACCAAAAAGAGCAATTAAGGTAAGAAAGGGTTAGGGGTGCCCAGGATGGGATAGGAGTGCTTAAGAGTTGTTGTTCTAGCTAGGCGCTGGTGTTTGGAAGCATAAAAGATAAATCATTAAAATCCCAATTGGGTTGTAGGGTGTAAAGGACATATTATCCATTTTTTTCCCTCAGGAAAAATTGGACAAACAAGACCCCACAGAAAATGAGGGATCAGTTTAGCCATGAGAGCTCACACTTCGATTGGCCGAACAGTTGAAAAGGGTTGAACACATTGCAAAGGAGCTCTGGAGTTTGAGCTATTTCAGGAAATGAATAAATTCTGAAGTCAAAATTTTAGACTTCGGAGGTGTGGGTGTTTGAAGGTAGACCAAAGCAAAATTTGGAGACTCGGTGGAAAGAAGCGCAAAAAGGAGTCGAAATTTTGAAACTCGAAGTCCAAAATTTAGACTTCAAGCTTTCAGGATTTGGGATGTTTTATGTGCCAAGTGGATAATGAAACCACGACACACGAAGTCCTGAAAACCCGAAACTTGAAGTCTGAATTTTAGACTTCGAGGTTTCAAAATTTTGGAGCTCTCAAACCAACTTGAGCATTGAACAATAACCTGAACTCCGAAATCAAAATGCCCAAAGTTTTGAATCCTAAAATTCTAAAATTTTGGATTTTGTTGAATACAATGTAATTCAGAGTCTAAAAATAGAGTCAACCAAAGACATTTATTACAGTATGGCACCCTCATCTTCATATGGCCATAACTTTTGACAGGAGCTCGATTTGCACAAAATAGGAATTTTTGGAAAGATCTCAGTGTCCTCTACACAACTACGAATGGATTTCTTAATTTTTATAAAGTTAAGTATCCCAAAATGTGTAAGTACATTCTACCATTTTAGAGAAGTGGTTTTCTATTTCTCATCTACCATAATGATGAGATATGGGATTCATTTCTTCCCCAACAAACAAGGTACAAAGGAGTATGGGCTTGGCAGATTGGCCCATCACTCCTATAAGGACAATGATGGATTTTGCAGAAATCGGAGTGCATTTTTGAATTTATTCTCTCTCTCTCTCTCTCCTCATTTTCTTCTTCTATAAATTAGAAGGGGTTCACATGTGCGAGGTTGTTGTTGATCATATTTCTTCTCCGATGCACCCTATTTATTATTGGGTCTCTACGACTTCCTCTAAACACTATAATGGATTCATGCCTTTCTTCCACATACAATGTACTATGTATACTTCATGAGAAATAAGAATTGTGTTTTGTGTTAGTTTTTAACCTTTGCATTATTTTTGCGTCTCTCTTACCTCTCATTGCAGGCGGGGTGTTACAGTGCATATTTCATAGTTATTGCAAGATATGGGTTCTTTGTGTTTATCAAGAATGAAGATTGTTTATATTTGGGGTTTGTTTTGTAGTTGTACAACCTTCCCTTAATACATTGTTGGAACTTGGGTTTTTGTTGCATTTTTCCAACCTCCTTAGGATTCACCCTTTCTCCATTTTGCAGGGTTGTGAAGAGTGATTAGCACTCCTTTTCTGATGTATTGCCACTCGTAGTGTAGGCTTCTTTCATGTAATCCTTCTATTTTTGTCCCATTTGAATCATTAGATTAGGATTATTTAGTGGTTTTCCTACATAAGGAGTAGTTAGTGGCGGGTATGTTAGGAGCAGGAATCAGCATTTTCCATAGAGCTATCTCATTTCACAATGTCCCACACTCAGGATAGCTCCAAGTTATGCAATCACGTCAAATACACCATCTCAAATAGGGAAATTTTGGGGGTGCTATGATTATGCATCAACATGACCAAATAGAAAACAAGAAACATAGAAAAGAGGACTAAGACAATCATCAATTACTAGTTTTGTTATTTTGGAATCATATGAATGCTAGTATGCATTTAAGACCTAGAAATGTACCCAAATATGTGGTTTTATGTCTACATTTTCCCCTAATTTATGTTTTTGAGTGAATACTCGATAACACAAAGTAGATAAGATATGTGTACCTAATAACCATGTAGAGCATGTGGTGAGTAGCATGCCGATTGGACAAGTGAAGCATGGAATGATGTAAATTGAAGCATGGAAACTAGGAAAGGAAAGTGACCCTAGGGGGTGAAGTGTATATGTTGTGTTATACCATTGTTGTATCTTGTTATTGTTGTTTCTTTTAAGGACATACCTATAAAGAAGAGCATGAATTTAGTCAAAGTCTTGTATATGATAAATCAGAGAAAATGTGCTTAATTATGTAAAAGTGTGTAAAGGAAAGTGTGCACCTGATGTAAAAGGGTGTTAAAAGATAGAAAATATTCCTTAAAATGTTGTGAAGAGCGAGTGTTTTAGTAGATCTCGTGCTAAGAGTGATGTTTTTGGGCAATCTCATGCCAAGTGCAAGTTTTTGTGTGATCTCATACCAAGAGCATATTTTTGGATGATCTCATGCCAAGAGTGACTCTCCTTCCATGACTCTACCTGATAAATGCCACTATATATGGTATGTCCTTGATTTTTTCCTACCATTCCAAATTAGATTTAAATATACTAATTGTTCCGATTGAATGAGATAAAATGCATTCTATTATTGGAGGACTATTCCTATAACTAAAAAACTTCTCTAAATGCTTTTGTAGACCGTGTTGATATGATAAGTTGACTATGTGTGCCCCCAGAAACTAGCGCCCAAGGGAGGACACAAGCACCCAGTGCTTACGCCCAGTCACAGGCACTTTGTGTATGTGTTGTGATTTTGACCCAAGTTTGATTCTAAGCTAATGTTGTAACTATAACATGTGATGATTTTGTGTTGTATTTTGTTGTGTTGTAGCTCTAAGTCACTGTATGGGATAATTTTTTTCACCCATTGCATTCCCCCTCATTTGGGGTGCATGTAATGTTGGTAGGAGAATGCAGCCCAAAAGAGAGGAATTATTTCTAAGATGAACTATATCCCTAAAAGGGTGAGGGGATGTGCATAGTAGAAACCAAGTCACATGGAAACAAATTTTCTACATACATGTGTTAGTAGAAAAAGAAGCAAGAATGTCATAGAAAAAATATGTAACAAAAAAGTGTGCATACAAGATAAACCGCAAAATTTGGGTTTCAAATATGGGACATTTCTTACAATGTCACAATAAATTCAGCACCAAAGAGGACAAAAGCATACAAGCAATGATCAAATATGACATAGGGTATAGCCTACTAAAAATGACATATAATAGCAAACAATGTCATATAAAGTGCATTAGACAACCATGGTGGTATATATTCTTGTAAAGAAAATGTTACACATGAAGCGGAGTTAGCATGTTAGAAAGATAAATAGTATGTCAAAAGCATGTATGTATTAATGAAAATTAATGTCTTTGGAAAGTAGAAGTAGTAAATAATGAAACAATAGCATCACATGTAGTGTGTGAAGAAGTAGATGCCCCTAGGAGCTTTTGTGGAATTGGTAAGAAATGTAGACACCTATAATTTAACTGAGTAATTTAAATGCTTAAAATTGTGCTAATTATACCCTTTCCCACAAATTGACAACATATCGTCAATATCGCAGACTTCCTCTTCTATCACTTTGTAATTAGCTACATTATGCTCGTTAATTAACACTTCTACCCAACAAATACACTAATTAATGACCTTCCATTAATTAATCCCCTTTCTATCTAGATTAATTAATTATTTATAATTAATTAAGCTCCCCTTTCTATCTACATTAATTAATTATTTCTAATTAATTAATACCCCTTTCTATCTAGATTAATTAATCATTCTTAATTAATTAATTCTAGACTAATTAATTATTAATTATTAATTAGTTTCCTCTTCCATTAAATCAATAAATCATCATTTATTTGATTAAATCCTCTCATAACATAAATCATACTAATTATTCCTCTAAAAATCTTCTATAAACTTGCACACCTATTAATTAATCACTTTGATTAATTAATAAAGCCCTCAAACCCCATGGTTTACTAAAGGACAAGCTAAACTCTCCTAAGGTTGACTCAACCCTTTCTAAACCTTCCTTATCCACAACTAACCCAACCTCTCTATTTATCCCACATAAAAAGGGATGTGGAGATTCTTCTATTCATTTGGCTATATAAGGAGCCCTCCTCCTACCTTTATTTTTACACCTTTACACATCTAAATGAGCATAGAGCCTAAGCTATAGCCATTTTATCATCTTAGAGCATTCTTCATTAGAGAAGCTAGCTACTTTCATTTCTTGTATTCATCCATCCAAGTTTTGAAGTCATATGGGGATATGTCAAATGGTCTTGTAGTCATGGATTGACAAGACGCCATTCTTAAAAACCTTGGGATTCAAACATACAATCAAAACCTTTGATTGCTAAGGATCTAAATAGGTTCATTTCATTTGATTAACATTAAATATAGATAGAGATTAATGGATTAACATGTTAGTTTGAATATTTGTTCATGTTCTAATGCAAAGATGTTGGTAGATTAGTCTTGCTTAAGCTCTAAGCATGATGGTGCATTGATTTTGATTTAGCTTTGTTTTAGGACTACTAGGTGTTAGTTCTAATCCTTTTTGCATTGCTAACAAATTCATGTACGTAAGAGGTACAGTGCCAAACATCATTGCATCTTGTAAGGACTTATAATATATTTGCATTCACTCCAAAATACCAAGTGAATGCACATGTGTATATAGAAAAGATATTGACATATTAAGTATCTTTCTAGCATGGGAAACAAAGTGTACATGTAAGTATAATCAAGAAATATTAAGTGCAAGTAATATATGCAAATACTATGAGTTTGAATGGGATGGTATGCAATGTGTAAATATGGATAGGAGCAGTGTGCCACCGAGTGGATGTGTATGAAATGAGGTTCATTTATAAATTCCCCCTCAACAATCAAGAATGAACCATAGAATAAGAGTGTGTCATCAAGAAATGGTTTGAAAATGTGTGCTAGAAAGATAGATCATGAAGCATAGAGCGTGAAAAATGAATGTGGTGAGGTTCATTTTAGATTTAGACCCTCATCAATCGAGTATGAACCATGGAACTAAATAGCGTCATAGGGTATTGACGATACAAGGTGTGTATCAAGATGTGTAAGTGTATTGAGAAATATTAGGTGAGAAGCATGGAGTGTAAAGCATAAGTGTAGAGACTAGTAATAAATTATAAATATTGAATGGGTGGGGAAGAAATCATAGTATCCCCAAGTGTGTGAAGTGGGGAAGAATCAAGTAAAACCATATAGAATATTGTCATTTTTCGATTGTAGCCGATTAGATCTGGATCATGGACTTGGTAAGAAATAGTATGAGGTTAATCATATAAATATCCCTTGTGGCATAAATTTTACATACCCATTTTATATTCTTCATCGGTGAAAGGTGGTTCGGAAAATCGTGCACATACCAACAAGTGAGATTTTGAGAATAACCAAGAAATGAATTGTTACAAATAGAGATGCAACCAAAATCAATAAGAAATTTTATATCATTATGATTTAGATCCAATGTTCCACCAATGTAATCAATCCAATACTTCCCAAGTGTGATTGGAGAAGAACGAGGATTCCATACAAGGAAGATTGTCAAATGGAAGATGCATAGGCCATAAGAAGTAGTAATGAATGTTGGCCATTGTGTATTTTTGTTGTCATTGATGTCAACTCCATTGATGGAAAAGGGTGTCAAGAGGTCATATGTTTCTCCATGTGGTGTTAGTCTGATGTCAAGCATGAAGGTTGATTGGTAGTGTCAAGTTTGGTGAAGTCTTATGAAGTCCTGGAGCTTCATTTGTTACGAAGACTCGTAATTTTAGGTCTCCCAAGTGATTTGAATGTTGAATTGAGGTCATTCATGATTTTTGAGGTGTGTTATAGATTTTTATGGGTCTGTATTTTTTCATCATGGTCATTTCATGAGTTTTCATGGTTGAGGCAGGTCATTCCAAGCTTTTTTATCCCCTGGAGGATGCGAGGTTGAGGTGGAGATGTGTGTTTTGGACTAAATGCATCATTATTGAGCATGGTATAAGCATGGTGGTAGTATATTTGAGGTGTGTGATGATTTTCAAGTCAATTTGTAGAGGTTTAATGGAGTTTCAAGGTCCTTTGGAAGCAAGAAGGTGAGGAACAAGTAGTTTAACATAGGTAAGTCATTGTGGCTAGAGAGTTTCAGGAAAAATTGGGCTATTAGGTGAGTCTGATCAGTAATAGGATTTTTTCACGATGCTTCATGACAATATTTAGTTCATTCGACATGGGAATTTCAATATATGTAAGTTTTAGCAAAAGCTGGGTAAGTTATATTGTGTTTTCGTGAAAAAGATGACATTCGATGCTTGTTGTGAATTGAATGATTTTCATAGGGCCCTGATATATTTTTCATATAATATTACATCAATTATGAAGCTTTTAAAAAATAATAGGTCATTTCATTGTCAAGTTTTTATGAACGAATGTTAATAAGGTAAACAACTCTTTATGTGTTTGAAACCCTAGCTCAAAAGTGGTAGGAGAGAAAATTATTCTAAGTATCTAAAATTTATTTCTATTGAATGTATGATTATTTTATCATTTATGGTACTCTTCTAGGTTTCTAGAAAGGTATGGTAGTTGTTATGGTGATGAGTGGACCCCATTGAAATAGGCCTAGTTCTAAATAAGTTCGATTTGGGACAAGGTTTTCTAGAGGAGTTACTAAATAAATGGACAAAAAAATAGTGTGTGAATTTTTATTTATTTTCAAGGTGATTTCAGGTCATTTGGATGCATAAAAATGGTCAAGTGTGCCCTATTTGTGTTGACTATTCAAAGGGTAGTTTTGGGACAGTTTCAAGAAGTTTGCAGAGATAAGCTTAGTTGAAGGCCTTCCACTTAGAGTTGGAAGGAGTTTTAATATGTTCTGAAAATAGGATTCAGATATATTTTCAATGATGTATTTCTTGTCTCATGATGGCATGTTTTAGTTGGTCATTTAGGTCAATTTGCAAAGAATAAGGTAGTTATTTTTTCGAGACAGTGTTTGTTCTTGCTTAAAGATTGAGTTGTTTGAGGCATGAAATGGATGATTTGATGTTTTCTATCACCTTTATATTTACAAGGAGTGAATTTATAATCTATTGAAGTTATTTAGAGGTCTTGAATGTATCATCAAGGGTATAAACTAGCTGAGTTTACTGAATTAGTTTTTGGGAAGCTTCTTTTAGTGAAGGGTAAAGTTGCTATGGTTTGAACATATGATTGTTACATAAGATATAACATGAATATAAGTGTTTAAAAGGGTTTTTATTTCCATTTAGTTTTCACATGCCATAGTTGATGTTTTTTTGGTGATCCACGAGGCCCAAAGGTAAAATCATGATGTTGGAAATAGCTATTTTGAGAAGGAAATGAGCCAATGGGCCCATTAAATGAAATAATTTGATTGGATAATGTAACTTTAAAACCATTTATGATTTTTTATGTTATATTAATTATGTATGGTGAATATGGGTGCTTGAATAAGCATGTTTTTGGTATGAGTAGGTATTTCTCATCGTAGATGGGGTTTTGAGCATTTTTGGTGCAAGAATGAATGTTCTTGGCATGGCTGACCTATATGGGTCATATGTGACCATTTTAATGATTAAAATGGGATGTAATTAAGTTTTTTTTTTTTTTTTTGTGAAATAGGTATAGGACTGATCTATGATGATTTTATGAGGAAAAGAATCCTATAAAGATGATGTTTCAGTTCATTTTTGAACTAGTTGCTTGAGAGGGAAAAGTGCAACCTAGAGGAGAGTGATTTGCAAGCATGAAGGCATGATTTAAAGTACTATTAGATGTGTTTTAGTTTGAGGAAGTATTTATAGCATGACATTAATTTTTAAGAAATTCAGGTTGAGAAGGAAGAATATTTTACAAGATTGAAGACCTAAGGTTTGAGAAAGGTTACGTGAGCTAAATTAGATATCTCCATCAATTGTGGCGAAATAAAATCGATATAAATTATTATCGGGGCTAAGTTTGTACTCAATCATCCTAGAGGGTTTTATCCTCCTTTTGATGTGGGTGCTTCACTAAATTAGGGGTTGGTGGTCCTTGTAGAGTTGGTGTTCTACTAAACTATGGGTTGGTTCTCCTGTGAAGTTGGTGCTTTACTAAATTTCTTTTTTTCTACAATATCTGAAAATTTTCATTGGTTTTTCTTCCCCATGATGTTTTCTCACTTACATATATTTTTCTTGTGTTGTGTACTTTGTTTCATGCTCTTGTGATTAATGTTGCAAATCTTAATAAGCACACATGGTTATGAAAGATGTATGGACAATATAATTGATGAATGTATAGTTTGGTTAATGAAGTAAAAATTATTTTGGAATTATTCCCCCTCTCATTCCATTTTTCTTCCAACAATTGGTATCATAGTGGGTTCTTGAGAAGCAAGTCTAATATCTTGAAGGAGATCCTAGAAGCACAAGAAATGGGTAAGTCTTCAAATATTGAGGCTATATTTAGAAGGAGGAATGAAATATCTCAGTCAATGATTAATTCCTACCAAGATCAGATCAAGGGCATGGAGATAAAGCATGATCAAGCAATCAATGGTTTGAAATCTCAAGATGAAATTTTTTCTAATACCCCAAAGGAGAAAGAGGATGCTTTTTCTAGGTATGAGGAAAAATTGAAAGCCCTAGAATTAAATTTAGAGAGTACATCTAGTAGGTTGAAGATGTATGAGATACTTGAGAAGAGATCTGAAGCTCTTGATGGGATTATGGAAGGTCAAAGATCTACAAATGAAAAAATAGGCCTAGCGTTTTAAGGAAAGCATGATAAGAATGATAATGATGATAGTCCAAATTCAAAATCAGATGAGAAATTGACTAAGAAGAATGATTTAAGAAGGTATAACTTAATTAGACAACCTAATGCTATGAGGTATGGCCATAAAGCTAAAGATTGCAAAAGAAGGTCTCTAGGAATGACTTGGGCTTCTTCAAGGGGTGAATGATTTCCATGTTGTATGGTCATAGGGCCAAGGATTGTGGATGAAATATCATTATATATTATCCAATAGGAAAGAGGAGTGTTGTTTGCTTCAATTGTCAAAAACGAGGCCATTTAGTAAGACTATGCAAAAGCAAGAGGATGTTCATCAAGAGATCTGATCCTAAGGGTACAATCATGACAATCAAAGGACCTAATCATGAAGTTCAAGTTAAGAAGGATGATACAAAATCAGAAGTGTTCAGGACTAATCGAGTAAGTAAGGTCAAGAGAATCAAATTTCATTCTATATGCAGAGTATGAAGTTTGTCGAGGATATTTCTAGTGGCGTCAAGATGGAAAACAATATCCTCGAGCCCAAGTCAACTCAAGGAAGCATGGTTGCTTTGGTGGAAGAGTCAAAGGTTGAAGAAGATAATTTGTGTCTTTCAACCATCCATTCTCCTATTCATGACAAGTTGAAGGAGCTAGGTTTTTGGAACACCTCAAGTGTTACATGGTATGTAAAGTGATCTCATCCATGTGGTTTTTATATTCTTGTCCTTAGGAGGTGTCTATATTTCGTGTTAGTGTTTTAAGGTCATTTTGAAGCCCCGTTAGGGATGGTTTCCATAAGAGGCATGCAAGTGTATTAGGCATGTCCTCTTTATAGACACCTATAATTTAGCCCAAGCAATTTAAATACTTAAATTGCGCTAATTATATCCTTTCCCACAAATTGGCGACATACATATCGTCAATAAATGCTCATTTTCTCTTCTATCACCATTAATTAGTTACATTACATTAATTAATTAACTCTTCTATCCAACAAATATGCCAATTAACGACCTTTCGTTAATTAATCCCCCTTTCTATCTAAACTAATTAATTATTATTAATTAATTAGCTTCCTCTTCTGTTAAATCAATAAATCATCATGTATTTGATTAAATTCCTCCCATAGTCTAAATCATGCTAATTATTCCTCTAAAAAGCTTCTATAAGCTTTCTCACCTATTAATTAATCACTTGGGTTAATTAATAAATCCCCTCAAACCCCATGAGTCACTAAAGGACAAAATAAACTCTCCTAAGGTTGACTCAACCCCTTTGACCATCCTTATCCAAAACTAACTCAACCTAGCTATTATCCCACATGTAAAGGGATGTAGAGATTATTTTATCCATTTGGCTATATAAGAAGCCCTCCTCCTACCTTTCTATTTACACATTTACACACCTTGCATGCTTGTATCTAATCTATAGGCATTTTATCTTGGAGCATCTTTCATTTGAGATAATTACCTCATTCTTACATTTCATCCATCCAAGCTTTTGGGTCATATTGAGAGAATCAAAATGGTCTTGTAGCCATACTTTGATGAGTCATCATTCTCAAACACTTAAAGATCAAACAATCAAATTTGATTTCCATGGATCTATCTAGGTTCATTTATTGTTTTTGGTGATCTAAAGAGTAGAGATTTAAATTCATAGCACATTAGTTTGATTTCTATTTCAATTTCTAATGCATAATGTTGGTATTTAGTCTTCTTTAGCTCTTAACATGATAATCTTTGTGTATTAGTTCACGTTTTTAAACTTTAGTTTCAATTCCCTTTTCATAGCTAACTAATACATTAATATATTTGGCACACCCGGTGGGACTTACTCCATTTTCGTTTGCACTTAATTTTAAGTTTTTATAGTTAAGTTTCAATTTTGGTTACTAACCCTCTTTTTGCATATATTGACATAACTTGTTTTGTTGAGTTTGCATGTGTTGAGTCTTCCTTATAGGTATAAAGGAGGTGAAGTGCTGTCAAA
This sequence comes from Taxus wallichiana var. yunnanensis, assembly GCA_018340775.1. NCBI lineage: Eukaryota > Viridiplantae > Streptophyta > Pinopsida > Cupressales > Taxaceae > Taxus > Taxus wallichiana. The sequence goes on along the minus strand of CM031243.1, from coordinate 408,446,010 downwards.
ATTGGAATTGATGGGAAAATTTTAAGATTTCATCATGTTTTCATTTTTAGAGCTTACTTTTTCAACATTCTACATGTTAGTTTTGTCAATTTCTTGAAAATGTTAAGTTCTTGATCATGAATTTTAATATTTGATAGCACTGAGTCTTCTATTCATATATTAATGTGATAGGTTGTTGACAAAATTGAATCTTGGTTTGGAAAAATATGACGGTTTTGTAGATTAAGGGATGTTTTTGACATTTTTGTGAACATGTTAAGTCCATACCCGTGAGCATAAGAGCATATGTGTAACCCATCTTCTGAAGGCCATAAATTTTTCTCCTAAACTTGAAATAAATCTATTTTTATGCGTTGGAAAGGTATTGAAGTGAACTATGCAATGAAAACATAAATTTGGGATTTATACTTACAAAAATTACAAGGTTTCCTTTATTGTAAAACTGGTCATTTTCTAATATGTCTAATATTTTGATGAATGTTGTATTTCCATGCTTTACTTGATTTAGACCAAAGCTTGTGTATGCTATTCTCTTTCACCTTTTGGTGATATTGAGAATCAAAAGCAATTTTTATCTCTATCTTTTTAACATTTGGATTAACTTGGAAATTTGATTATTCCTTTTTCTTAAGGGAATGAACCTTTTACAAAGCTTTTTTTTTTGTCCTTTGATTTGAAATTTTCCATTTCTATCTAGTTGGGCTAAATTTTGTGTATACTCTTCTCTTGCACCTTAGGGTGATCTTGATAATCAAAAGTAGCTTTAGTCTTCATTTTCTAACATTTTCTTAATTGGAAACTTCATCTTTCATTTTTGGTTTAAGGGAATGAAAATTTATCAATATTTTTGTATGGTTCATTAATTGCAAAGCTTGCCTATAATTTTTAGTTGGATTATTGTTCTTGTTCTCTTCTCTTGCATCTTTGTATGATCTTGAGAATAAAAACAACTCTTACTCCTCTTTTAAATAATGTGATTTACTTGGAGAACTCCTAACGCTTGAGTGCAAGACATAAAAACACTTGTCAAAGAAAGGAGTTCAAAACAATTTTTTCTAACTACACATGTGTTGCAGGTTTCCAAACGATGAACAACTAAACCACATTAATTCTAAGAGATAAAAAAACACACCACATTCAATACACTTGATTTATAGGTTCAAATAAGGGTATGCCTTGTCCACTTCAAATGAAGATAGAACCCCTTTGGCAAAAGCCTTAAGCTAAAACAATGGGGGTGTTCTTAGGCACCCCAAAGTAGTCCATGCAAGAGAGAACCTTGTGGATGAAACGGGAAGTGATTCAGACAACCTACTTGACTGTTTTTACCATTTGTGAGATTTAGCATCAAATTTATCTGTATCGCGACCCTAGTGAGAGTACATGATGGACGCATTTATTGCCCACTATTCTTGAAGGGGGTAAAGTAAATCCGAGATACTCCAAGAATTAGTCAGTGTGACTTTTCTTAGTAAATCGAGCTCACTCTTAGATAACTTGTGACACCTAGTTGAGAGAACCACCTAGGAAGCTATCTTTGACCAGGAGCCAACTTAGACCATATCAAAACCAATTTGAGTTGAGAGCTATCATTCATCACGAAACATGTGAAGTGTTACTTTTTCTTAGTTTTTCACTTGCCCTAAGGCGACACAAAACTCTACCGAAGTGAGGCCAACATTTTTCACCCCTAATTTATCTACTTCCTTCACTTTCTTTTGACACTTTGTTGATCAAAAGAAGAGTGACTACCTTTGCATTATCAATTTTTTTTTCCACTTTTGTGTCTATTTACGCCCATCCATGTTTGCGGCTGGGTTGTTAAACGTCTAAAGTGTGTGGACACATTTTCATATCATTGGTAGCCTTTTTTATCTTGATACCCAAGTCAAGATCGTCAATTGTAGTTAGGATTGTTTCATCACTTGTTTCTCCTTTGAATTGTTATCTTGCTTGTATCTTATTGTCACAATTTTGATACTTACGTCTTGTTTTTCGTAAACTTGGCATAAGTGTCTAGATTGTGACGTTTGTTTGTTTATTAGAGATAAAAAAGTGTTGATGGTACCCTACCCCATACAAGGCTTACAAAATATTTACATAGAAGCCAAGGGATTAACCATTGAATCCCATACATAACCATTAATCTTCACTACAAACCATCAAAAAAGAACATACATAGATATCCCAAAGTAGAGTAACTAATAGCAAGAGTCCAAGTACCTAACAACATAAAAATATGAACTCACAAAGAAATTAAAACCAAGAAGAAAAACATAATCTAGGAACCAGACCACTTCATCATTCTTTTATCCATTCTCCCATATAACTCATGCATCCATTCCATTCTTTAACTAAGCTAGCTATAGTAGATTTCCATAACTTGTAGTTCAGCTCAGCTATCTACACTTTAGGACCATTTCCTTCTTTTTCTTTCTCCTTAGCTAATTCCATTGAATGGATCATCTCCACTAGGAGTTTAAGATGGTGGATGGTACTTTTAACATTGATAATGTGAACATCTCTTATCTGTAGAATTATTTCCTTCATCTTCAACATTTCATTTTCCATAGCCAAACTTCTTTCATTAGCATTTTTTAATTGTTCACTAAGAACAATAAAAGACAACTTATCCACTTTTTACACTACTCGCATTGTGACATTTCCTTGGTATACTTTGGCATTATTTTTCTCTCAAACATTACCTCAATTTTGAAGAGTTTTGTTGTTACCTTTGTGCGCATCGTATCAATATCATTTTGATATCAATACCTTACTTTTCCTTAAAGTTTGGTTAACATATCTTATTGGTATTGTTGTGTTGTTCATAGTCGTAACTTCCACTTTTTAGGATATAGGTCTTGATTAGATTCAATCTCACTCTTAGTATACTTTATTTGGGAAACGTATCAAATCCTTGTTGTTGCTTATGCTTTGTTCATTTCTTTGAACTTGGCACAAGTGGTGACAAATTGTTGATCATCTTAAAATGTCAACTATCATTTTGAAACAAACATAGGAAGTATCTCTTTTGATTGATTGGTCCTGAAAAAATATTTTTTGATTATGCCTTGTTTATCATTTGTGACTCATTCATTTAGGAAAATCACTTTGATCCATTGATTATTTATCATTCATTAATCTTTGATCATTAATTTGGCTGTGTTTTAAACTTGCGTGATTATTCTTTGTGTTTATCCATCTTATAAACTCATTTCTAGGACAATCCTTTAGGTCTTTGATCCTTTTGATCTTATTGTTTTTGCCTAAATTCATGGTTATTTTTGAACATATCTTTCAAACCTTTGCAAAAAAAATTCCTATCAAGAAACTTTTGCATCAATCGAACATTGGAAATCTTTCCTTTGTAATACTTTATTTTGCTAAAATTTTGATCAATCCTTTGACATGTACACCTCCAAACTTATTTTCAAAAAAAAATTGTATTATTAATATTGAGCCATCATGATGTATTTTTTCCTTAGTTCCCCTTTGGAAAATCACACAAACATCCCCGTCTTTACAAATGTCTAGTTAGTTGTCAATATGCTGCCCAAATCAACATGAAACCTTCTTCACTTTGAAGAAGTTCAATCACACTATTTAGGTCTAGGAATTTGTATCAAACAACTCCAATAATGACTTATTATCACAATATCCCTTATACATATGACAATAAAGAATAAAACTTTCGGTGTTCACATCAAAAGACGCCCATCATGACCAAACCTCAATTAGTTCTTTATGCTAGAGAACCCATCTAGGTAACCCATTCCTCACCTTCATCTCATACTCGGTGGTATGGTTTGGACACTTCTGATCCAAACTATTATTCAGTTCCCCACTCTTCTTCTAACTCTAATCCAAACATTTTCTCTTCTTCTGAGGATTCCAATTCAAATACTTCCTTTGATTCTTCTAATGATTCAGATCCAAAATACCATTTGGATTCATCTAATTCGACTCCTAATTCGTGGTCCTCCCATTCTTCGCAAGACCTCTATTATCAGTCACCTAAAAATGTTCTCCTCCTCTAAAGATTTTTTTCACCACAAATTATCTTCATCATTCATCTAATGTGACTCTGCGTCGCGGTCCTCCCTATCTTTGCAGGGACCCCTTTTATTGGTCTCCTTAATGACATCTTCTTCCTTTTAAGATTCACATGACTCCAAATCCCTCCAATAAAACATCTAATACAATTCTTGAATCATGGTCCTCTCTTTCTTCGCAGGACCCTTGTTATTATTCATCCAATGTGATTCTTGAATCACAACCCTCCCCTTCTTCGCAGGACCTTCTTCACTAATCACCCCATGAAGTCTTCCTTATTTGAAGATTTGTGTGACTCAAAGTCCTTCTAGTCAAACATCCGAGTTGACCCATGCATCACAATCTGTAAATTTGGATTTAATCCTCTTGTTTTATAGACGATATACCATCGTATAGGTAGGTCCACACCACCTTCTTCTACTCCCGAGAAATCTAGCATAAAATAGTTCAAAAATACAAATAAAATGACAAAAATTAAAACATTACAAAAATAAAATCAAAGGTACAAATATCAAACATTGCAATCAGGTATTGCATACACATGGATGTTATTTCTTCCCTTTATTTTGTATTCCTCTATTATTCATCCACCATTTTCATCCCTTCGATGTTATTTTGATTAGCCTATTCACACACATTTTGTGAAATTTATCTCTATGGTATCTATTTGACCCTAGTCTTTTATCACCTTGTTAAATTAAAGAACAACTAACCTCTTAGAGATCTTATCACAATTCACATTTACTAAACTTTTTGCAAAGAAATTTTTAATATATTTGTTAACACGAGTCAATGTCATCATCACAATCACTTTCATATCCTTCCATCAAGCCATCAGTGGTTCTTAACCCCTTGTAAAGTAAGAGATCTGAAATAAGTTTTCAAAAAGCAAAAGAATCAAAATCAATCAATCAAAAAGAAAAAGCTAAAAGAAAAATCAAATTGATATATAAATCTCTCTTGGGGTATTTCCAATAATCTCTACCAAGGCTATAGGCGCTTTGGTGGTAGTAAAGAAATGTTGCAATTAGAATCAAATGCATATACGTCAGGCTATGAACATTTGGCTCGTAGCGGAGGAATGTACGGTTATCCTTGCACAATCCATTCACAAATAACCTTTCAAACTAAATCATTGCTACACATTGGCTAGTGTCTTCACTTACTTGTCTATCAACTCTTTCCTTCAAGAGGTAATAATTCATTTCCACATGCACACATGGAATCTCGATGAGTAAAAAGGATTAGTATGTTACCAAGTGTTTCTTTTTGGACCTTTTTCAAACTCTTTCTTTAGCGCATGTCTTGTCTCATGATTTTTTCCTTGGGCTAATCACTTTTTCATCAACCACCTTCTAAATATTTTCATAGCATCCTCTATTCTTCAAAAATCATTTAGAACATCCATGTGTATCATATTTCCTCTTTTCCATATTTGCAGGCATTTTTTCCCCCTTTAATAAATCAATCACCCACTTCCTTTCTATCATGTGTTTCTTGGCCAGCTTACGTTGTGGGCACCCTTTCTCCCTCATGATTGAACCTATTTTTGGCCTTGATCCCCCTTCTACATGTGAATATTTTATCTTTGAATACTCCCACCTAATCATTGGGGCATGTCGCATCTTCACTTTCTCATATGCGTGGCATTTTTCCCTTGTACATCCCATCTATCATTGGGGGCATCCATGCTTCTTTATCTTCCTGTACATAGTTTCAGAAAACTTATAAAAAATCATAAAAAACATTCAAGTATGTTTCTAAAAATTAAAAAATAATAAAAATCATCCTACAAAACATTTCTCTTTGGTTCTCGCATGTTCTTATGCATGACTCACAGATAATATTGATCTACCTCCATTAACAAAGTTGGTTTGCTTATTATGTCCATACTTTGAGGCACAATGAGTTGTTTGGTATTGTTTCATAGTTTACTTCTTTTCATAGGACCCAAGTTTCCTCTATTATTCCCCTTGCATGTATACTTACTTGGGGCACCATCTTTTAACCCTTGTCATTAATTCACTCAGTGAATCAAATCTTGATAACAAAAACATTGCATTATGTTTTTCTATTAGGTTAGCTTGTTTACTTTCTCGTATTGCATTGCATTATATATGTTGCAAGGAGTTAGGAATATTTTACTTTCTCCTATTGCATTACATTTTGTATGTTGCACGAGTTTGTGTTTTCAGAAATGGAAAATAGTTCGTAGTATGGCTTTTCATTTCATTCTACTTTTTCGTATGCTTATTTTTTTAATAAGGACCAATGACATAGATCTTAGGTAATATGATGACACTAAAGTTGTTTCAATACAAAGTGGATGAAAGTTTGTTCTTTTCTTTCCGTCTTCATTCCTCTTCTACATCATTCTCTTATCAACATTATTCTTCTCGATTCACACCGGGAATCTTTCCCCTACCCATTCTTCTATCCATTTCTCTTGCCTTTTTCGATCTTTGATCGCCTTCTTCATCACCCAATCGACACTCGAGGGGGAATCTCTCACTTCTACTAATTTTTCGTCTACCTCTTCAAAATTTTACTAGTCTAGTATCTTTGAAGTGGTATCACTTATGCCACCCCAAAGAGGGGCAAATTATGTGAGACACCTATAATTTATCCCAAGTAATTTAAATACTTAAATTGTGTTAATTATATCCTTTCCCGTAAATTAATGAAAAATCATCAATAAATGCTCATTTTATCTTTTATCATCATTAATTAGTTACATTACATTAATTAATTAACTCTTCTATCCAAAAAATATGCCAATTAACGACCTTCCATTAATTAATCCCCCTTTCTATCTAGACTAATTAATTATTATTAATTAATTAGCTTCCTCTTCCATTAAATCAATAAATCATCATTTATTTGATTAAATTCCTCCCATAGTCTAAATCATGCTAATTATTCCTCTAAAAATCTTCTATAAGCTTGCTCACCTATTAATTAATCACTTGGGTTAATTAATAAATCCCCTCAAACCCCATGAGTCACTAAAGGACAAAATAAACTCTCCTAAGGTTGACTCAACCCCCTTTCAACCATCCTTATCCACAACTAACTCAACCTAGCTATTATCCCACATGTAAAGGGATGTAGAGATTCTTTTATCCATTGGGCTATATAAGGAGCCCTCATCCTAACTTTTGTTTACACATTTACACACATTGCATGCTTATAGCTAATCTATAGGCATTTTATCTTGGATCGTATTTCATTTGAGATAATTTCTTCATTCTTGCATTTCATCCATCCAAGTTTTTGGGTCATATGGAGAGAATAAAAATGGTCTTGTAGCCATACTTTGATGAATCTTCATTCTCAAACCCTTGAAGATAAAACAATAAAATTTGATTGGTATGGATCTATCTAGGTTCATTTATTGTTTTTGGTGATCTAAAGAGTAGAGATTTAAATGCTTAGCATATTTGTTTGATTTATATTTCAAGTTCTAATGCATAATGTTTGTATTTAGTCGTGTTTAGATCTTAGCATGATGATATTTATGTAGTTAGTTCATGTTTTGAAACTATTAATGTGTTAGTTTCAATTCCCTTTACATAGCTAACTAATACATTGATACACTCTTCATACTTGTGAGGTCTTTTTTTGGTCAGCAAGCTATGAGTTTTTGAGTATTTGAAGTCATTTTGTTGGGATATAAATTATAGAAGCATCAAATAGTAATTTCATGATAAGATGATAATCCGCGCATCCAATGTATTCTCTATCACGAGTCAATAAATTCAAAACTGATAAAGAGATCATGGTTAAGCTATCGATTTCATGAAGAATATCAAATATTTTTGACACCATTTCAAGAGAAATGTAACAAAGGTTCACTTGATCAATTTAGGCATATGAGAAAAAAATACAAGACCTAATAAAAGTATCCATGGAAACCGATCCCTTGTGCCCTTGAACTATTGTGAGAATTGGAACAAGGACTCGTGATCTGTACACAATGTATATGGGTTTAAGATAGAAGTTCTTCAGGTTTTAGACGAGATACTCTTGTAATAAAAGCATGGTTTTTCACCTCCCCTATTGTTTCAAAATCCAAGAAGTTATATAAGTTGTTGAATCATACAAGTTGAAAACAATAATGGTTTGTATTATGACAAAAGGTTGAAAGGGGAAGACAAGAGTGGTTTGTTTATCCTAGGTGGTGAAGTGTCTCAGTGATTTCAAAGTTTGACCATTGTTATCTATTCATTCGAGTCTAATAAGAAGATTTGGGTATAGTGATTTGATGTCTAAATTAGTCTTCAAAGCAAGTGCATGTACAATATGTGTTTGAGGTCCTGTTGTGTCCTTCAAATGGTCATGGTCATATTTTTTTCTCCAAGAAGTTATGTATCATGAAGCCAAGAGTATGACAAGATGTCCCTAGTCATCAAGTTTGTCTATGATGTGTCATTATTGAGTCTGATATCACTGTCTTAGTCTGGGTTAAGTGTTAAGGTCTTAATTTTCACCAATGTCAAGGGTTTATGCTTAGTTCCATGTTCTCAAGGTCAATCAATGATTGAAAGAATATTCAAAGGGATATATCAATGTGTTCAAACATATAAATGACATCCTACATAATTCGGGGTTAAGAAACAAAGAGCATACATCCTAGTAAGGTCTTTGATGCTTTAATATGTTGTTATGGTCCTTCTATGTGTAGTTAATGAAAGTAAAAAAATGGATGAGACTTTCAATCTTCATTTAGGTGACTTGAGTACTTCATAAGGTCAACAAGTGATCATATAACAAGAAATCGAGTGTAAAATTAGTTGACATGGTATGTGTCAAGGTAGGTTTGTTAAGAAATGGTGTAACAATTGTAAGCATGCCAAGGTCTTAGATGGTTCTTGAGGATCAAATGAAGGTGTTGAAATCATGAAGCTACAATTTTGTGTGGGTACAATACAACAAATGGGGTAAATTCACTTGTGATGGATCTTAAAGGATTTTTAAAGTAGTTTATGACATCAAAAGGAGGTGTTGTGACTTTAGGAAGGTCTGAAATTGTTAGTATAGTGCATTATATGTCTTTTTGTGTGATCTAAAGTAGGTTACAGTGGTTTGATACATCACAAGTTGAAGATACAAACTTGTAACTAGTCAACTTACGAGAGGTAATGCTTCAAAATTTAGGTATGTTCATGATTTATGGTATGAGTGAAACACTTAAGAGTGGTTTGAGGCTTGTGGAAGGATATGTAGCCTAAGTTATGTTAGAAAGTGTTGACAAGGTACTAAAATCTCTAAAATGAATAGCTATAGTATTCTAATGATGTGTTGAGGCCTAATAAGGGTATCGAGAGTACATATTGGTTTGTGATGAAGATGGTCAAGTATATTAAGGATGTTGTTAGGATGGTTTAACTTCTTGGAGGTCATGAAAAAATGTACTCAATGGTGTACAGAGGTTTCTTCAAGCCATGTGAAGCATGACATACATTGGTACATCGGTGCAATGGGTCCCTAAAGTGTGAATGCATTCAAAGTTCATCAAGGTCTGATCTAGTAAGGTGATACATTGGTCTCAAGACATGGCACATGTGTTTCGACCCATGAAAAAGGCGATCATTATCTTTTTGACACTTCTATTATAGTCAAGTACCCTACTAATGTCTACGATTCCTGAAGATTTCAAAATCAATGTATGTGTATCGATTGAAGTTTGTACAATATGAAAAAGCTTAGGTTTGACAATGCGAAAGAGAAAAATGATGGGTTGAGGCCTGTCAATAACTAAAGTATAGTGGCCTCTTAAATGTGATTTGAAGTTGACAAGTAATTATAAAAGTCATGGCAGTTCCATGTATTTGTTAGAGTGATTAAATGTGCAAGTCAAAGAAGGTAGATATGTGTGGTTTCTTAGAGGTGTTCAAGGTCATATCCAAGGTTGTGAATGAATGTTCATCCTTTGTATCAGTGAATCAAGCCAAGAATGAAGAGGTTAAGAAGAGTTCTATAATATTTATCAAAAGGATTAGAGAATCACATAGAGTTGTAGGAAAGTTAGGTGAAATGTGTTACGCTTCGAGTACAATTGTACAAGATAAAATCGACCAAGTACAAGGTATGTGACAGTGGTTTGAGAAGTTTTTAGAGGCATGGGCTGCTTAATGAGATCTTAAGAAAGTAAAAACGATGAGTATGTAATCATAAAATATTATTGATGGGTGTGTTGCAAGGAAAGGAAGTCAAGTGACCTAAGTTACATCATTAAAGGTAAAGAAGACTTAAATAATTCTTCGGATAGTGGCAAGTGATTTGATCTATCAACAAAGCCACCAAAGCAATGTAAGAGCTAGAAATATATTATTTCAGCTAGATTGAGGTTTGTTTAGCACAAGGGGAGTCATAAGGGATTAATTCATGAGGTATATTAGTCTCTAGGGCTTGTAAAGTTTTCTCAAAATGCATTGAAATTGGTGTTTAGGGACCGTGGCTCCAAAGTTTGGCATGATAGCTATAAAGGCAAAACTAGTGAGTTTTTGCATGATAAATTCCTAATAAGTGATGTCAAGAGTGATTGAAGGCTAAATAGAGGTGAAAATGTTCAGGGGAAGCCATTTTGAGACCTATTACAGTCCATAGATCTTTTATTTGTTGTTGGAGTGAAAAAGGAAGAATACAATCCAAGGGGAGAAAATTCAGTCAAGTAAGTTCTTATTGTGTATTTTTCCATTGTGTGCTTTCATTTTCATGTAATAGTTTCATTGTATTATTTTTCATAGATGTAAAAGGGGAGAGAGGTGTCGAAACATGGTATTGTGGTCATGTTGGTTGTTATTGTGTGCATGTATACTTTTCTTAATGCTAAATCAAATGAAACAAGAACTACCACCTAAAATAGTTCTACAATTTAGCTAAAACAAAGCATAAACACCATCATGATAAGAATTAAACAAGGGTTAGATGCTAGCATTCATCAATACAAACTTTGAAACTAACAATGCTAAATATCTAAACTCCTCTATTCTCTAACAACAAATAAATGAATGGACCTAAGTAAGCTCCATGGCTATCAAAATAGTTGTCCTTAATGTTCCAAGAACCTAGGAATGGGGGCTAATCAAAGTTGGGCTACAAGACCCTTTTGACACCTCCCATATGACCCAAGCACTTTAAGAAAGAGGATTAACTCTTCAAGATGATGAACTCTCAAAAGGGCAAGGTGCAAGCTCTTAGTCTCTTTGTTATATGCTTTGCATTTTCTCTCTTAGAAAGTTTAGGTGTAAGTAAAAAGGTAGGTGGAGGGCTCTTTATATAGCCCAAAGGATAAAGGATTCAACACATTCTCATGAATGTGGGATAAAGGTAAAACATGATTAGGAATGGATAAGGTTGCTTTATTAAAGGTAACCTTACTTTAGAAGAGTTTAATACATGTTTAGCAAGTCATGGGAGTTGGGGGTGTTTTAATTAATCAAAGGTGATTAACTAATAGGTAGATGTAAGCTTATAGAAGATAATTAGAGGAATATTAGTACGATTTAGGCTATTAAAAGGGGATTAAATCAATTAAATATTGATTTATTGGTTAAATGGAAGGGAAAACTAATTAATTAATAATAATTAATTAGTCTAGGTAGAAGGGGTGATTTATTAACGAAGGTCGTTAATTAGGGTATTTGTTGGATAGGAAACTTAATTAATTAGCTTAGTGTAATTAATTAATGATGATATGAGGGAAAATGAGTGTTTTTGACGATATGTCATTGATTTGTGAGAAAGGGGATAATTAGCGCAATTTAAGTATTTAAATTGCTTGGGCGTAATTATAGGTGTCTACATTTGCCCCTCTTTGGGGTGGCGTAAGTGATGCCACTTCAAAGATAGTAGACAAAAGAGATTTTGAAGGGATAGAAGAAAAATTAGTAGGAGGGAGAGATGCCCCCTCGAGTGTTGATGGGGTGATGAAGGAAGTCGATCAACGATCGAAAAAGATGAGAAGTAGGCAAAAGAATGGGGACGAGGCAGGATGCCCCAAGGAGAGGGAGAATTAGGGGTGAAAGGGAAGTGGTGTAGAAGAAATATGGATGAGGGGAGAGAAGAGCTTAACCTCTAGCTGCTTATTTGTTTGGAATAAATTTGATGTCATCATATTGCCATAGGAACTACATCATCGGTCCTTATGAAAAATATAAGCATACGACAAAGGTAGAATGACATGAAAAGCCATACTACGAAAAATTATCCATTTCTAAAAGTACCAACTCCACGCAACATACAATAATGCAATGCAATACAAGAAGGAAACAAGCTCATATAACAGGGAAAACAAGTACGAACGCACATATCCAACCCAACAACGGTCAAGACAGTTGTACAAATATTTTGTTATCAGTGTTGAAGAGATCCACAAGTTTGTGATTAACGAAAAGGGTTAAAAATGATGCCCCAAGCAAGGATACATGCAAGGGGAAAGTAAAATGGACACGGGGTCCATGAAAAGCATTTGTGCGCAACGAAATAGCACCAGAAACCAAAAGTGCCCCAGAGTATAGACGAAGCAAGCAACTAGATTTTGTGAATGGTTGTGAATCCGGTGATCTGTGAGTCATATTAATCGGGGAATATGTGAGACAAACCAACAGGCTATGGATAAAATACCATGTGCAAAACACAAGTTTCAGCCGTAAGAAGCAAGTTACCATTTTGTAGGGTGTTTTACTTTTTAGGAATTTTTGAAAAAAATTCCTTGTTTTTAGATTTTTTTGATATATATATTGTTTTTGGTTGATTTTGAAAGTGTTATGAAACTATGTATAGGAATATAAGGAAGTGTGGATGCCTCTAGCGATAGATGAGATGTACAAGGGCATAAGGCCACGTGCGTCCTAGAAAGGTGAAGATGCAAAAATGTCCCAATGATAAGGTAGGAGCATTCAAAGGTAAACTCTTCATAGGTAGAAGCGGGACCCAAGGCCATTATGGATAAGTTCAACATGATGATGAACATAAACCAATGAAATGCTAGGAAGAAGCAAGGATGCCCCCAGCGTAAGTTGGCCTACAAGCACATGATAAAAAGGAAGGAGAAGATTGTTTTTTTGGAAGGGGACAAAGGTTTCCAAAAACATGGAAAATAAGTAATCTTATACACATGGATGTTCTGAACGAAGTAGAAGAATGATGTGAATGATATGAATGTAGCTTAGAAGCCTCACGATGAAGAAGTGATTAGCCAAAGGCATAAATCGTGAGACGAGATATGGACTAGAGTAAGAGTCTGAACAAGGTCCAAAAAAGACACTTGGTAACATACTAATCCTGTTTACTCATAGAGATCCAGTGTGTGCACGTGGATTTTATTACCTCTTGAAGTGAAGATTTAATAGACAACAAGTGAAGAGACCCTAGCCAATGTGTAGGAATGATTTATTTTGATAAGTGATTTTGTGAATGGAGGGTGAAAGGATAGCCGTACATTGCTCTCTTTGCCAACCAAGCGTCCATAGCCCCGACGGAGATGTATTTGATTCTAATCACAACATTTCTCTATTGTCAGTCAGGCATCCATAGCCCCAATAGAGATTATTGGAAATACCCCAAGAGAGAGTTATATATTAATTTTCTTTTGATTTGTAGCTTTTAGCTTTTGAGTTTTGTGTGATTCTTTTACTTTCTAAAAACTTATTTCATCTCTCTTGTTTGACAAGGGGAACCACTGATGGCTTGATGGAAGGAGGTGGAAGTGATTGTGATGACAACATTGGCTAGTGTCAACAAATATGTCCAAAATTTCTTCGCAACAAGTTTATTAGATGTTTGAATGTGATAGGATCTCCATGAGGTCAGTCGTTCTTTAATTTACCAAGGTGATAAAAGACCAGGGGAAAACAGATACCATAGAGATAAATGTCGCAAAATGCATGCAAATAAGCTAACCAAAATATCACCAAAGGGATGAAAATGGTAGAAAGACTTGCAGAAGAATAGCAAGGAAGGGAAGAAAGAAATATCCATGTGTACGCAACACCTGATTGCAATGTTTGATCTTTGTACCTTTGATTTTTGTTGTTTTTATTTTTATTTTTAGATTTTTGATATATATATATTGAACCGTTATTACTAACAAATTCACTCTATGTGATAGGATCCAACAACGATGTTTGTGACTTCCTTGATAAGGGAGACTAAGCGTGTTTGTTTATCAAGAGTCATGTTTTCCCCAATCTCGATAATCGTGGTGAGTTCACACTCAACAAAGGACTGTGATTTATCCTGAAACATGGATTTTGTATGTGGAAGCTTGAGTTCCCTATCCATAGGTTTATGCACTTTATGCCATACTTGATGGTTATGTTGATGTGTGTTCTTGAATCACGCTTGATTTACAACTTTGAGATTGTTCCAGTTGTTGGGGGATTTTGAGCTCTTGGAAGTTTTGACCTGAGCTTGATAATGAACCTGTTTGGGTTTCTTATAGGCTGACGCTTGAATTTTCTGACCTCGAGAAGGAGAAGAATGCAAAAATTTACGATTGATGATAGGAACGATAGGAATGGTAGTGGGCTTGCCACAACCATTGATAGAAGAAATATGTGATAGATGAAAAGGATACGGTCCAAGAATTGAAGAGGATGGGCTACCAGGAGGTGAGCCACGGATAGAAGGTGAAAGGATACTAGGATGTGGCCCAAGAATAGAAGAAGAAGGGCTACTAGGACGTGACCCATAAATAGAAGACGAAGGGATACTAGGATGTGGCCCAAGAATAGAAGAAGAAGGGCTACTAGGACGTGACCCATAGATGTAAGATGATGGACTACCGGGATGTGGCCCAAGAATAGAAGATGATGGACTACCCGGGGTGATTCATACATAGAAGATAAGGAGCTAGTTAGATGTGCCCCAATAATCGAAGATAGTGGGCTACTCGAAAATGTCCCACAAATAGAAGAGAGAGGGCTACTAGAAGGTGACCCACACCTAGATGAAGATGAAGGGCTACTTGGCGTTGACCCCCCAGAGATTGTGATTGAGGAATTATGATAGACAAGAGTTATTGGGTGATGAGAAGATAGGCCATGGATCTATGCAAGACCAAGGAGTTTCATCACATAATGAAGAATGTGAAGATGGAAGAATAAGAGGAGGATCAAGTTGCATAATCTGAGGCTCTTCCTCCATTTCTTGATCAAAGGAATCAACCTTTTCCTCACAATATGCAGATGCATTGAATTCTAAAGAGAATCCTTTCTCGTAATCTACTAAAGGAATATCTTCATATGCCCCTATAAATGCCCTAATTATTTCTTCATTCTGAAAGAGATCAATCGGTATGAGTTGTTGATCAATCCCTAGGGGTTTATTGGAAGAAATAGGTTCACTTGGTGTGGAAGGCTGAGAAGATGTTTGATGATTATTGATAGAAGAAGATGGTGTGGGGGACAAAGAATAAGTGTAGCTAGATGTCTCAGGAGTAGAAGAAGGTGGTGTGGACCTACCTATACAATGGTATGTCGTATGTAAAATAGTAGGATTAAGTCCAAAGTCTGTAGATTGTGATGTATTGGCGATTCAGATGTTTGTCTCGAAGGACTTTGAGTCACATGAATCTTCACAGAAGGAAGATTCCGTGGGGGTGATTGATGAAGAAGGTCCTATAAAGAAGGGGAGGATTGTGATTCAAGCATCGCATTAGATGAATGATGACAAGGGTCCTATGAAGAAAGAGAGGACCGTGATTCAAGAATTGTATTATACTTCTGATTGGAGTGATTTAGAGTCACATGTATCTTCAAAGGAAGAAGATGTCGTTGGGGCGACTGATAAAAGGGGTCCTGCGAAGAAAGGGAGGACCGCGACATAAGAGTCGCATTAGATGATTGATGAAGAGGATCCTACAAAGAAAGGGAGGACCATGACTTAGGAGTCGCATTAGATGACTTAGGAGTCGAATTAGATGAATCCGAATAGTAGTTTGGATTTGAATCCTCAGAAGAGTCAGAGGAAATATTTGGATTGGAATCCTCAGAAGAAGAGGAAATGTTTGGATTAGAATTAGAAGAAGAGTGGGGGGAACTTGAATAATAATTTGGATCAGACGTGTCCAAATCATACCACCAACTATGAGATGAAGGTGGGGAACAAGTTACCCATATGGGCTCTCTAACACGAAGAACCAAATGAGGTTTAGTTGTAATGGGAATCTTTTGTTTTGAATTTCTAAACCTAGGTTCCATATTTTTGTAAGTATGGGGAACCGCACGATAGTTAGTCATTTTTGGCATTGTTTTAAGCACAAATGTCTAGATTTAGATAGTGTGATGGAACTCCTTCAAAGGGAAGGAAGTGACATGTCAATTTGGGTAGCATAAGGACAACCAACTAGACATTGTGTAAGTATGGGGATGCGTGCATGATTTTTCAAGAAGGTCTAAGGAAAATAGACATCGTGACGACACAATATCGATGAGATAAAAAGGGATTGTCCTAGAAAATAAGTTTTCTGAATGAATAATCACAAGGAACAATCATGCGAGTGTGAAACCCAAATCCAATCAACAAGGAAATACACCATATGAAAATGTGATGCAAAGATGATCAACAAGATGTTTTCACTTATGCCAAGTTCAAGGAAATGAACAAAACGTAAGTAAAAACAAGAAGTCAATGCAATCTCCCAATCAAGATATATTATGAGCGAGCTTAAACTTGATTAAGACCTATATCTCAAAAAGTGCCAATTATAATTTGTGAATAACACAACAATATCACCAAGATATGTTAACCCACTTTGCGAGAAAGTGAAGTATTGATATCGAGGTGTTATTGATATAACATGCACAAATAGTAACACCTAGCACTCTTTAAAATCGAGGTAATAATAGAACCGAACTAAAAAGCTCAAAGTATAGCTAGGAATAGTTAAAAATGTGTGCAACATAACCATACAATATAGGTATTTATGTCGAGTTTACAAGCAACAAGATGTAAATTTTGAAATTGTAGTGATACGATACAAACAAGCTAACTCTTCTAAGGAAGTCTACGGTGATGAACCATGCCTAACTACAATGATGACCTTGACATGGGTATCAAGATCACAATGGCTACCAATGACGTGAAAATGCCTCCACACACTTTAGACGTTTAACTAACTTGACCCACACAACATGGATGGGCGTAAACGGACATAAAAGTGAGAGAAACAGTCGATTAGTAACACAAAGGTAGTCACCCTTCTTTTGCTCAACAAAGTGTCAAAAGAATGTGAAGGAAGTAAATCAAAAAAAAGATGAAAAATTTTAGCCTCACTTCGGCAGAGTTTCGCCTCGCCCTAAGGCAAGTAAAAACTAGGCAAAAGTAATACGTCACATGTTTCTCAAAAAGAAGGTTCACAACTCAACACTGTTTTAAAATGGTCAAAGTGGGCTCCTGGGAAAAGTATATTCTCCTAGGTGGTTCTCTCACCCTAGGTGTTACAAAGTTGCCACGAGCGAGCGCGATTTACCCAAAAATTCGCACTGACTAGTTTGGGAGTATCTCGGCTTTACTTTACCCCCTTCAAGAATAGTAGGCAACTAGTGCGTCTACGTGTACTATCACTGGGGTCGCCACAATGGGCAACTTGTACCACTATCTCACAAAGGAATCACTAGTCAAGTAGGTAGTGCGGAGCACTTCCTGTTTCGTCCACAAGGTTCCCTCTTGCGTGGTCTACTTTGGGGTTCCTGGAACCACCCCATTGTTGTAGCTTAAGGCGTTATGCCAAAGGGGTTATGTTCCAGTTGAGCGGAGAGGGACGTACCCTTTTCCGAAACCTGCAATACAGTGTTTTGAATATGTTGTTCTTTTTATCTTGTTTAATTAGGAGTGGTTTGCTTGAACACATTTTGACAACCTGTATAACAACCGTATTAGTAGTTTTTGTTTTTGTTCCTCCTTTCTTTGACAAGCGTTTTTAGGTCATACACTCAAGCGTTAGTAGTTCTCTAAGAAAATCACATTATTTAAAAAAGGATTAAGATTTGCTTTTGATTCTCGAGATCATCTAAGGATGCAAGAGAAGAGCATACACAACAAATAATCCAACTATATAGAAATGGAAAACTTCAAATCAAAGGACCATTGAAAAATGCTTTGTAAAAGGTTCATTCCCTTAAGCAAAATGAATAATCAAATTTTTAAGTTTAATCCCAATGTTAAAAAGATATATATCAAAGTTGTTTTTGATTCTCAAGATCACCAAAAGGTGTAATAGAAGAGCATACACATGCTTTTGTCTAAATCAAGGAAGCATGGAAATACAACATTCATCAAAACATTAGACATGTTAGAAAATGACTAGTTTTAAACTAATAGAAAAACCTGTAATTTTTATAAGTATAAATCCTAAATTTATGTTTTTATTTCATATTTAACTTCAATACCTTTCCAACGCAAAAAAATGGAGTCATTTCGAGTTCGGGAGCAAAAGTTATGGCCTTCGGAAGATGGGTTACACATATGCTCTTATGCTCATGGGTATGCACTTGACATGCACTCAAAAAATGTCAAAAAAACGTCCCTTAATCTGCAAAATGGGCAATTTTTTCCAACCAAGATTCAATTTTGACAACAACCCATCACATTAATATATGAATAGAAGACTCAACGCTATCAAACATTAACATACATGCTCAAGAATTTAAGATTTTCAAGAAATTGACAAAACTAGCATGTAGAATGATGAAAAAGTAAGCTCTAAAAATGAAAACATAATGAAATCTTAAAATTTTCTCACCAAGATTAAATTTTGACAGCAACCCACCACATTAATATGTAAATATAAGACTTAGCACTATCAAACACTAACCTACATGCTCAAGAATTGAAAAATTTCAAGAAATTGACAAAACTAGCATGTAAAATGTTGAAAAAGTAAGCTCTAAAAATGAAAACATGATGAAATCTTGAAATTTTCTCACCAATATTAAATTTGGGCAGCAACCCACCACATTAATATGTAAATATAAGACTCAACACTATCAAACACTAACCTACATGCTCAAGAATTGAAAATTTTCAAGAAATTGACAAAACTAGCATGTAAAATGTTGAAAAAGTAAGCTCTAAAAATGAAAACATGATGAAATCTTGAAATTTTCCCATCAATTCCAATTTTGACAGCACTTCACCTCCTTCATACCTACAAGGAATACCCAACACATGCAAACTCAACAAAACAAGTTAAAAAACAAGTTAGATCAACATGTGTAAAAGAGGGTTAGTAACCAAAAATAAAACTTAACTACAAAAACTTGAAATTAAGTGCAAAGGACAATGGAGTAAGTCCCACCGGCATGCCAAATGTGTGCATGTATACTTTTCTTAATGCTAAATAAAATGAAGCAAGAACTACCACCTAAAATAGTTCTACAATTTAGCTAAAACAAAGCATAAACACCATCATGATAAGAATTAAACAAGGGTTAGATGCTAGCATTCATCAATAAAAAATTTGAAACTAACAATGCTAAATATCTAAACTCCTCTATTCTCTAAAAAAAAAAATGAATGGACCTAAGTAAGCTCCATGGCTATCAAAATAGTTGTCCTTAATGTTCCAAGAACCTAGGAATGGGGGCTAATCAAAGTTGGGCTCAAGACCCTTTTGACACCTCCCATATGACCCAAGAACTTTAAGAAAGAGGCTTAACTATTCAATATGATGAACTCTCAAAAGGGAAAGGTGCAAGCTCTTAGTCTCTTTGCTATATGCTTTGCATTTTCTCTCTAAGGAGTTTAGGTGTTTGTAAAAGGTAGGTGGAGGGCTCTTTATATAGCCCAAAGGATAAAGGATTCAACACATTCTCATGAAGGTGGGATAAAGGTAAAACATGATTAGGAATGGATAAGGTTGTTTTATTAAAGGTAATCTTACTTTAGAAGAGTTTAATACATGTTTAGCAAGTCATGGGAGTTGGGGGTTTTTAATTAATCAAAGGTGATTAACTAATAGGTAGATGTAAGCTTATAGAAGATAATTAGAGGAATATTAGTACGATTTAGGCTATTAAAGGGGATTAAATCAATTAAATATTGATTTATTGGTTAAATGGAAGGAAAAACTAATTAATTAATAATAATTAATTAGTCTATGTAGAAGGGGTGATTTATTAACGGAAGGTCGTTAATTAGGGTATTTGTTGGATAGAAACTTAATTAATTAGCTTAGTGTAATTAATTAATGATGATATGAGGGAAAATGAATTTTTTTGACGATATGTCGTTGATTTGTGAGAAAGAGGATAATTAGCGCAATTTAAGTATTTAAATTGCTTGGGCATAATTATAGGTGTCTAAAGTTATCAATGTTTCTAAAGATGGTTGACATTAATGAAAAATGGGAGATTGTTAGCCATTGTGTGTTTGTGTTATAATTAATGTCAACTAAATTTATGGAAAATGGTTTCATGACATGTCATATGTGTCTCCATGTGGTGTTAGTCTAATGTCAAGCATGAAGGTTGATTGGTAGTGTTAAGTTTAGTGAAGTCTTATGAGGTCCTAGAGCTTGGTTTCTTGGCGAGTAATAATTTAAGGTCTTGAAGTGGTTTGAAGGTTTTCTTAGGCTCATTAATGGTCCATGAGGTGTGTTACATGTGTCTATGGGTATGTATGAGGTCAGCATGGTTAGTTCATGAGTTTTCATGGTTGAGAAAGGTCATTTCATGCTTGTTTCTAACCTGGAGCATACAGGAGGAGGTGGAGATGTGATTTTGGACTAAATAAGTCATAATGAATCATGGTAGAATAATTTTAGTTGTTTATATGATGTTTTTATGTTTTTAGGTCATTTTGCAAAGGCTTTGTGGAGTTTCGGTGGTCCTTGGGAAGTAAGCGAGTGAGGAATAGACAATTTTACATAGTTAAGTCATTGTGGTTAGAGATTCTCGGGCATAGTTTTTCTATGAGGTTAATTTTATAAGTTATAAGATGTTTTCATGATGCTTCATGATAATTTTTAGGTAATTATTATATGGGAATTTCAAGATATGTAAGTTTTAGAAAAATTAGTTAGGTTACGGTGTGTTTTTGTGACAAAAGATGACCTTCCGATGCCCTTGTGAATTGTATTATTTACATGTGGAAGTGATATATTTTTAATATCTTCTTAGGTTAATTATAAAAATTTCACAAAAATAATGAGGTCATTTAATCGTTAGTTTTTATGAACGAATGTTAACAAGGTAAACAACTCTTTATGTGTTTGAAACCCTAACTCAAAAGCGCTAGGAGAGAAAATTCTTTTAAGTTGCTTGAATTTCTTGATAGTGAATGGATGATTATTTTATCATGTATATGACTCCTCTAGGTTTCCATAAAGGTATGGTAGATCTTATGGTGATGAGTGGACCCCACTCAAATAGGCCTGTTTATGAAGAAGTTTAGTTTAGGACAAGGTTTTCCAAAGGAATCGCTAAATAAATGGACATTATTTTTAGTATGATATTTTTATTGATTTTTAAGGTTATTTCAAGTCATTTTGATGCATAAGAATGGTTAAGTGTGCCCTATTTGTGTTGTTTGGTCATAAGGTAGTTTTGGGATAGTTTCAAGTCATTTGTAGAGATGAGCTTGCTTAAAGGCCTTCCATTTATATTTGGAAGGAGTTATAATATGTTATGGAAATAAGATTCAAAGATAGTTACAATTAGGTATTTCTTGCCTCATGATGAGGTGTTTTGGTTTGTCATTCACGTCAATTTGTGAAGAAGGAGGTAGTTGTTTTTAGGACATGTTTGTTCTTGTTGAAAGATTGAGTTTTTAAGGCATGAAAGGGATGATTAAATACTTTATATAACATATAGATTGAATAAGAGTTAATGTTTCATATATTTAAGGAATTTATAGGTCTTGAATGTATCATAAAGGGTACAAACTAGTTGAGTTTGCAAAACTGGTTTTTGGGTAACTTATTTTGGTGAAGGGTAAAGTTGATATGGTTTGAACATATGATTGTTTCATGAGCTATAACATGCATATAAGTGTTCTAAATGTTATGGTATTTCCATTGAGTGGTCACATGCCATAGTTGAGGTCATCTTAGGTGGTCTTGAGGCCCAAAGGTAAAATCAAGTTGTTGGAAACAACTGTTTTGAGAAGGAAATGAGCCAGTGGGCCCATTAAATGAAATAATTTGATTGGTTAATGTAATTTTACAAACATTTATTATGTTTTTATATTATATCACTCATTTATGGTGAATATGGGATCTTTACTAAGCATGGTTTTGGTATGAGTGGATTTTTCTCATCCTAGTGAAGGGGTTTTGAGCATTTTTAGTGCAAGAATGAAGGTTTTTGGCATGGACGACCTATATGGGTCATATGTGACCATTTTATTGATTTAAATAGGATGTAATTCAGTTTCTTTAGTTATGAAATAGGTATAGGACCGATCTATGATGATTTTATGAGGAAGTGAAGCCTATAAATGTGATGTTTGAGTTCATTTTTGAACTAGTTGCTTGAGAGGGAAAAGTATGACCTAGAGGAGAGTGTTTTGTAGGTATCAAGGAATTATTTGAAGGCTGATCAGATGTTTTTTAGGTTGAGTAAGGTTTTATACATTGATTAAAAAATTTAAAATAAAAGACAAGTTGAGAAGAATGAATATTCTCAAAGATTGAAGACTTAGGGTTTGAGCAAGGTTCTGTGAGCTGAATTAGAGTTCTCCATCAGTTTTGGCACCAAAAAAAATAAAATATAAATCATCATCAGATGGATTAGTTGGTTCTTAGTCATCTGAGGGGGTTATATCCTCCTTATGGAGTGGGTGTTTAACTAAATTATGGGTTGGTGTTCCTTGTAGGGTTGGTGCTCTACTCATCTAGGGGTTGGTGCTCCTTGTGAAGTAAGTGCTTCACTAAATTTATTTAATATGTGTAATATCAGGAAAAAAATAGTGATGATCATTTCCCATGATGTTTTCCCACTTACATATGGTGTTCTTTTTTTGTGTACTTTGTTTCATGCTCTTATGATTGATTGATGTTGCAAATCTTAATAACCACACATGGTTATGAATGATTTATGGACAATCTAATTTAAGAATGTATGGTTTGGTTAATGGATTAAAAATTATTTTAGGAATGATTCACCCCCCCTCAGTCCATTGTTCTTGTAACAATGAATACACATCTGTGATAAAGGTGAGGAGAGTGAGGTGGAGGAAGGAGATCAAAAATTGTGAATCCTAGCCTAGCTAAGCCATCATGCTTGAAAACAATCTCGAGTAAGTCGGGTCAAACGAATATGAGGCCAATAAGAATTATGAATGAAGAGAGTGCATGTGAAGGGATCTAGATGCAGAGAATAATGAACTTGAGGAGATTTTGTAGGTGATAGAATGTCTAATCCATGTACAATCCCTTGAGAAGGTATCTAGGCATTAGTGGAAGGAGGAAACTTCTTGAAGTAGTATTCTTTGGTGTATATGACTTGTTTCATCTTCAATCAATGACTTGTCCACCATGGATGGTTAGTCATCTCACTTCGTGAGAATAATTGATATTGAATAGGTCGATAAGGTTACATACACGTGTCGTGCATAGGAGTTACACAACACTCCTATATGTACCTCTGTTTTTAGAGCTATAGCATGTTAGAAACACAGTTTTCTTTCTGTACTTGATTCTCATTTTGATTGAATCTTTTGCTTACTATGTGAAGAATTCACGACTTCATTGAAGTGTAACCTTTCTCGAGGTGTGTGGTGTTCGATTTGATCTTCATAGAACAATCGATATGATATCAGAGTGATTACTTGGTAAACGTGTACTCAATTAATCTAGTTGCTTTTACTTCATTTTCTTATTTTCGTGCTTCTCGTGAAATTTTTATTTTGAATCTTTTTTACAGATTTAACCATTTAGTTTTTGGAGTTTGTGTGGTTTTTCTAGTTATGCTTGTGTAGGTTACAGGGCTTTTTCCAACCATATCTAGCTAGTCAGTAGGAAAATTTGGTGAATCTGCTAAATCTCGAGGTTGTTTCTTCATTTTTGGTTTTAATCATTTTTAATCAGAAGTGAATTTTTTTGGATATCTTTTTTTTCCATTTTTCTGTTGGTTTTCAAGTGAATTTAAAAAAATGGTCGAGCAATGTTTCTCTTTGCTTGGCATATGAGTCGATCTCCTCTTTTGATTTTTTGCATATTTACTTGCACCATGGTTGCATTAACATTCTTTCAAACCTTTCATTGCTACACGCTATTTTTTGGGTGCTAAAAAATGGCTAGGTATTGGTCCTTTTAGAGACATGCACGAAGAAGTAATAGAGGAAGCACACGAAGGAATGAGCAGGATGAGTGCGCCAAATGACAGAGGTAGTGCACAGAAGAAGGGAGAAGGTTAAAATGCGTGGATCACCATAGGAAGGTAGAGGACTTATTCATTTTCCCAAGGTGAGAAGCTAAATATAGACATAGCATGCCCTACATGTGAGGGTGGTTTGGTGGCTGGGAAGAGCCTATTTTTAGGATAATGTACATACATAGAGAAGATCGAGGACCATGCAAAGTTTGGACTAATAATAGGATTATAACAGTGCTTATCTCTAGGTTTAATCTATTATTAGGCTCACTTGCATATAACCTAACTGCTTTCATATGTATGCATGGCTATTTTGAGCATGCAGACTATTTTTGGAGATACATTGGTGGTGAAGGGAAAGTCCCCACCCCTATATATACTTCTTGTAATGCATTGTTTTGAGAGATCTGAGTTGTATTAAGTTATTTTGTTGGTTTATGAGCACGCATGACTTATGATAGTACTCTAATTATGTATTCAACTTTTGTTTGTGATGAGTTAATATGATGGATCTCTGTGGACGGATATTGATCATTGATGTCTTTATTCATGGTTATTGTATGGTAAATTTGATCTTGATCCTTATTTGATTCATTATGTACTATGGTTGTGATTTGATTCTTGTTATGATTTTCCTTTAATTACTTGTTATGGATATGGAATATATGAACTTACATGCTAACATATTGACAAATATTCCATAAAGGAGGGACCTGGTACCTTTGCGCACTTTGGGTGAGCATTCGAGATCTCGAATTAAGTTCCAAAGATGCCTAGGGTTATGAGTGGGAAAAGTAAGGCTACATTTTGGTTCCATTTTCGACACCTTCTTTTCAATTTGACAGAAAATATGTTTCATAATGATGGCTTATCGAGTGACTCTTACGGCTATTGAAGATTAGGAGATTGAAAAACAAGATTAGTTTGCATAAAGATATAGTATTGGACCTAATTTCAATGCACGCATGTGGGTTGAAGAACATTTTTATCATAATATTTATGAGATGTTCTTCTACTCTTTTCCAATAAAGTTGTACAAGTGGTCACAACATATGCATCAAAGAAGAGCAGGATTTAAAGACCAAGGGTTTGGACGTAGGAAGAGCACCGAGGATTTGTTTGATGTAGATGAACCTTGGACGTGTTTATAGATCATTAGAGGGCTGGTGTTGTTTATAGTTATACTATGGAATATGTTGTTTTGATGAATTCTTATCTAGAAGTTGTTGAGTTTGATTTTTACACAAGTCCGAGGATCCGACTTACACATTATTCCTTTAGCGATTAAAATCTTGATGATGGTATTGAGTTTAAAGACATTACCTATGGCTAGCTAAAACCACCACCACACGTAGGGATAGGAGAAGGTGTGGTGACATATGGTGGACTTGGCGTAAAAAATGTAGAGAGAGGAAAGGTAACTTAAGTATAATGAATCTTGGGAGAGGGAATTAGCAAAACAACACGATGTTGAGGAGTCTATGGAGTTATGGAATTAGATGTATTCGAGGGATTTGAAGCTCACATGGAAGACTTGGAACCGAAGAATCTAGTTCTCCCAACCTTAGGAAATCATGGTATACTATCCCCTTTGGCTTTTGATGAGAGTGTATCTAAGGAAGAAATATTGAGGACGAGGGTGCACATCTGATCCCACCTGGTGACCTAGCCTCTACATTTGGTGTTCCTGTTCTAGAATTAATTATTGATCAATAGGCGAGTGTAGGTAATCCAATATAGATAGGTAGATATCATTTTCCTTTGAATACATAAGTACATCAAACAAGTATACCTATGACATCAAAAACAATATCTTGGTTTGGGGGTCCGATTGGAGGAATATTTTATAGTGCGTCATTGGGACATAGCATGGGTGCATAGAACATTGGTAATAAATTTGTAAGTAGTACAACTCCACAGACTATGGGAGTTGAGTTTAGCACCACTATTGGGACATAAGGAAGCACATCCACTAGTCTATTTTCTGCTACATAAGGAGGATCAAGAAGATATGGGGGATCAGGAGTCTCAGGATCAAGTGGATAAGGTATTTCTAGTGGTGGAGGGAATACTAGTGGGGTTTTGGTTCTAGATCTGGTGGACAAGGTCCCCACCCTCATCAGGCACAATAGGTTTACTACGAGATATATATTCACTTACCGAATATGTAGGTATTAAAGATGTTAAAGAGCATGTGCACAAGTGTGTGTTGTTATGGCGCGCTAAATGAATTACGGCCTCTAATAGAAAGACAAGTCATTTTGCTACTACTCTTTAAGGGTCCACACATAGTTGGTACAATAAGTATGATCTACACTAGACTACGGTAGATTATGGTGCCTTGCACTTTGCATTTTTAGTAGAGTTTCATATTCTTGAGTTTGATAAAAAAGTATCAGCGCTCTTTTGGACATTAAGAAGGGATTATATGAGAGCATGAGGGAGTACAAAATGCATTTTTAAACTTTTTTCAAAGTTTTCTTATGGCATACACCCTAGCCAGTGTCCGCAGTGGTTTTTTTGTGGGTTGTTAACTCCATTTAGAAGGGTGTTATCTCATAAGACCTTTTTAGATCCATGCAATGCTTTGTAAGTGGCTTTGCATGTTGAGGAAGTTGGGAGTGTGGATACTGGAGTAAGTCCATTCTTGGTAACACAAATTTTTGTTATGGAGAAACAACTGGAAAATATCTTTACTAATTCATCTCATGATACACGTAGTGGAATATAGTGTATAGATTGCAAGGTTGAAGGACACACTAAGGATAGCTTCCCTCACAAGTAAGTCAGCGCCATATTACTAGATTATGAGATCTTTCATTTAGACCATGATGCGATCAGATGCCCTCTTTTACAACGCGTGATCGGGAAAAATTTCTCTATATATTTTATGATTTTCAAAACTCATACCGATGATACTTGTGATTGCAGGTTAATTGATCATATTAATGAGGCTATTGAGACTAGCGTGTGCTAAACTAGTGTAGAAATTGGATCTAAGAAACAAGTAGAACAACATAATGAAGGCCATAGTGATGGAGATAATAGAAACAGAGATTTTCATGGAGGTTATAGAGGTTGAGGTCGCGGTGGTGGTAGAGGAGGATTTCCTAGAGGAACTTGTTATACCTGTGGATATTCTTTTCATTATTAGTGTGAATTCCCTCAGAATGTGCTTTTCTCATGGTGTGGAAAATAGAATGAGTTTGAAGAATGTATTGATTTATATGAGCACATGAACAAGTAGCACAATCAAGACAAGGGTGTGGGAATGATTAAAGTGCAACATGTAGTTCAAGATCATTGGATACCGAAGGTAGTACCTACTCCTAAGTTACCTATTTTAGTTACTACATGCGCTGAGGCTTCGCACGCTCATGAACCTATGAAGTATAAATTGACTATAATAAAGAAAGAAGTGATAAATGTCAAGTATCCTGATGTTGCACATCAAAAAGAGGTTTACCAGGAGACTATGGATGTTATCAGGGATCTACAAGGAGAGATTTATAGCTTGAAGGAGTAGAAACGTGTGATGGAATGAGAAAATAAAGTTGAACTCCTGCAGAAGGATGTAGATGATTTGAAAGAAGTATGTAGAATGTTGCACCAGGAGAATATAATCCCTTTGTTAGGAGAATGGTTGAGAGAGAAGATACCATGCATAGGTAATGAGTGTGAGAGGTAGATTCTTCATGAAAATATACCCCCACATAACCATGAGTATGATAAGGAGATTACACTGAATGCATTCATAGATGGATGGATTTTGAGCAACATTCTGATAGATACATGTGCATAAGTTAATGTAATCACATTGGATGCTTGGAATTAGATGGGAATACCACCATTGCATCCTTCCTTGAATTTGTTGTATAGGAAAATAGAACTAGAGCTAATCTTATTAGAGTATTAAAATATGTGACTATTGCAATTTGTGGAGCCACATTTATTGGGGACTTTAAAGTATTGGATCTTGTTGAAGTGGATAGTTCCCCAACATTACTTAGGTGCCCCTGTGTTATGTGAATAATGTTGATTTGCACTTCAACAAGGGGTACATTAGCTTTGAGAAAATGGAAGAGAACAGTATTATACCCTTGATAGATGCAAAGGTTGTCCCATATATTGAGCCTTTAAGTGAAGAGTATTTGAACAAGATATATGTGCACACAATTAGAGACCCTAAGGTAACTAAGCCATCTAAAGAAGAAGTGATACAATGGGATGATGCTCATTTAATTAGTGATACCATAAGTATTTCTGTGATAACTAGGTGCATAGAATGTATGAAGTAGTTGGGCGTGATATTAATAATACATTACTTGCATGATCATGTCGCGCGCCATGAGGAATTTTTTTAACCAATTTCCTAGGTACATTAGGGAAGGGAACCCCGATTTGTTTCTCATACCATGGAATCCCAATGGAAGAATGAAGGAGATAGAATAAATAAGCTAGTATATGCTCTGTGTGGGACAACATCGCATTGGTGGATTACACACGAGAGACAACGTGTTGGAATGGAGAGAAGTTAGAATCACCCTTTCTACTAGGTTCTTAAGAAATAATGTACCTTCTCGGTATATGAATTTTGTGGGAAGTCCCGTGCTTTGTACCACGTCTAGGGATGTGAGAGATTCAGGATGGAGGGGTAGAAGGCCTTTCCACCATCACTCTAGGTACATAAGTTATACACCACCCTAGGTAGTTGCGCGAGCGCATGGTATGCCCATGCATAATTGAAAAGAGAAATAACTAATTGGCAGGAGATGACCTCAAATATGATTCATACTTTTGATTAAATTTCTACCAAGCCTTATATCAATGAAAATTACAGATTATGAAGTTCCTTACTTTGGGAGATAACATAAAGGGTGAGGAACTTCTACTGGATATGTTTGGAGAGATGGATTTAGAGGCACACCTTGACCTAGAAGAGACTGAGGAAGAAGAAATGGTCTACACTTAGGAAGAAAAGGAAAAGGGTAAACTAGTATGCATAATAAATGATGATGATGATGAGGACAATAACCTGGATGTTAACCACATTGAAGGTATGTGCGAGGTGATGGATACAACAAATGAGAAGGTGTGCGTGTATCATGAACCTATGAAAATGAATAAGGTTAACATTGGGAAAGATTAAGATCCTAAAAATCCCATTATTGGGGATTACTAGTCGGAGCAAGAAGTTTCCAAGATCATTGAACTCTTGTGCAAATTTTGGGACTTATTTCTACGGGGCTATCATGAGTTAAAAGGAGTACACCCTTCTTTAGGTGAGATGTGAATAAAACATAAATAAGGTGTGCACCTGATTAGGAAGAGGCCTTACATGATGAATCCTAATCTGCACGTTAAGGTAAAGGAAGAAATTGATAACATGCTCAAGTCGAGTATAAGTGAGCTCATTGAGGAGTCTAAATGGGTAAGCCCCATGGTCATCAGTACTAATAAGGATGGGAGGATAAGGATCTGTGTGGACTACAGAGAGTTGAATGTTGTATGAGTTATTGATCATTTTCCCACCCCATTCACAGAGGAGATCCTAGAAGGATTTGTAAGGTGTGAGATTCATTTTTTTATAGATGGATTTTTAGGTTATCATCAAGTGCACATAGCGAAAGAAGATCAAGAAAAGACAAATTTCACCACCGAATGGGGAAGTGTTTCATACATAGTGATACCCATTGGATTGAATAATGTTATTGGACCCCTAAATTAACTAAGTACCTAAGGCATGAAACTTGGTGTCGTATGTAAGTAGCAAATGAAGGCATGCACAAAAGTGTTTCTTGGATATGCGTGAAGGCTCACACCCAAGAAATATGGATTCAAACTTGTGATTTTTAGACATCATGAAAGGACACATTTAGGGAACAAATGAAAAAGTGACCAGATATAGATATGGATAAGCTATGGAGACTTGCAGCTCAAGGAAAGGATATTCCAGGGCATCAATACGGTTATCATGAAAGGATAAGGAGCCAAGTTTGTTATGGATTAGTTGGCACATGCATGCTAAGGACACTCAATTAGGGAAATATGTGATGAAATTTGCCATGTTCTTGGGTAGTGGTAGGGAAATCATGAAATATTCCTTCAGGATTTCTCATGTAATGATGAGCGGTTAAGAGGAGATTCCTAGAGAGTTCCTCATAGGTATGGTTTTAGGAGAGAGGTGTATGTGAGTATGGAAGCAAGAGAGGAAGATAGTTAGTAAATATATGTAATGTGTGATGGCAAGCTCTGTAATGTGTCAAAGCTCTACTACTATAAATATCTTCATACATGGAACTCTTTTGATGTAATCTTGGCTATTGTACTTTGGCATATACATATAATGAATTCATTCTGAAGCATTTATGTGATGAATCTAGATCTATACATTTCCTTTTTATGTTCATGGGTGTATTACTGGTTTCCTTGATGATAATCATGATTTAGTTCTACTTCCATTATAATATGATCATGTTATCTTATGTTCTGGTGCATTAGATTAGGAGTTAGTGCTTACATCTGGTTGTCAAGAATGGGTGTGTCATTCTCTATTTGTACAACACCCCCTTATTAAGGAAGAACATTCTCATGAAGCTCACATAAAGGAGGGGTTTGGTGCCTACACATGCCTTGGGTGAGCTTCTAGACCATTCTGGATGATGTGTTGGCACACTTGGGGTTGATTGGCGAAATAAAGATACAAACATTGACAGGTGATTTTTTCTTAAGATGGTGTACTCTTATGACTTTGGAAATCATGTTTGCAATAGAAACTGATTCATCTATTGAACAGGTACATTCTGTCATATTATTGCTCAATAAAAAATAAAGTAATTCATCTCTGTTTTTCAAGATAAAATTCACTACACGGGATTATGAATTTGATTTTTAGTTTTCATAATTTTAGAGGAATCAAACAACATTACCTTGGATCAATTCCATTGATCCAAGGTATGCTTCTAATTCACATGTTTAGTGGACATGATGTCCAATTTGGAAAAATGGGTGAAGTTCTGATCTGGAGTATGTGAGGGTTATAAATGACCCTCTTCATAGGTCTCTTCTTCGTACTTAATAAATGACCAATAATGATTCTGGTTCCTCTTTTCTATTATTTTAAGGATGATATGTCATTGAGGGATTTGGACCTAATTTAACTAAGTTTCAAAACTAATGACTCTATCCTAGGGGTTAAACCTAACCTAAGCTTTTATGACTTATGCTAAATGGGAAGGAAAATGGATAAGGAGGGACCTAGACTTATACCATGGACCTATCTATGGACCTAAGTTGTTTTCCTAAACTAATGTAACCTAACTTAAGGTATGGCCAACCTAAAGGGGATGTGTGGAACGACATGGACAAAGGGTGGTCGGTGGCATCAGTTTCAAAATATTAAATGGGATTTAATTCATTCTTATCTCTTACTCCACCAACTTTGGCATGGGCATTTGGGAAAAGATAGGGGAGGTTGCATTGGCATCTCCACCAAGTTTAGTTGCATGCAAAAATTTAAAAATAGACACTGCTAAATGTGGAGATGGTGGTGGCATGGAAAATGGAGGGAACTGATAGTCCTTTGCATTTAATGTTTTCAAACTTGGAAAAATAGCCTAGGAAAATTCATGAGGGTTTTGCATGGTTGTTTTGTTCTTTCGGTTCATTTTCGAGCTCAAGCTCTGCATGATGTTTTTCTATTTGTCGAATCTCCATTTGACTCTTGCTTGATTGGTTATTTTTGCATTACATGAGCTATTTTTGACTCTATAAAAGCTATAAGAAGATGATAAAGTATTGGAAGTTGGTTGACGTTGCTTGGAGAAGAAGAGGCTATTGAAGTGCTGCTTGGAAATCTTCTGCAAATCAAGGAGAAGCTCTATCAGGCATGATAGGCTCTACCCATTAAGTTGTTTTTGATTTTACTTAATTGTTTTCATTCATTAAAAGAACTCTACTCTTGGAAACAATTTGGATTTTCTTAGTTGATATGATCTCTCTACTTGTGATTTTGTGATTGTTTTTGTGTATGCTTATCGACCTATTGAAATAATGATCTGGGTTTCATTTTTTCTTGATTTGGTCTATTGGATTATGTTTTAATCTTTCAGCACGAGCTTGAGATGAAGTCAAAATGTAATATATCTTGTTTGAAATGTATGTAACCTTGTTTAGTCTTCTTGAGTTGAGTAGGAAGCTTGGTTGCATTAAAACTATGGAACTTTTCTTAACATAACTTTGTTTTCCTATATGATAGAAAACTACAGGTAATAAACTATTTATTATACCTTGGCTTTGATTGAACCTTTCTTGATTCTTCAAGAGAAAGGATCTCTTCAATAATTTTTGAATCTAGGTATTATTGTGTTGCTTTCTAGTTGCAGACCTCTGACTTGGGGATTTAGGGGAATAATTGTTTGGAGTTTTCTTGGCAAATATTTTATCACTCCATGGACTTGTTAAGTCATTTGGTTGTGTTTTAATCCTGTAAATGTATACTTCTTTTTCTTCATTGGAAATGTACAGTCATTTTCAAGACCTGATTTCTTTTGGAAGCCCATAAGGAGTATGTATTACTTTTTTTTTCTTCTATTTCTATGGGGTCTGGTATAACCTCTAAATGTAGGCATCTGATGCTAAGAATGGAAACCTCTCTAGGGTATTAATGATTTGTGTAATGATTTTTTATCATCTTTAACTTCATGAAAGCTCCTTGTTTTCAGGAGATGTTATTTTATGTTAACCTACTTCTTGTCTATGGACTATCAAACTCGGTTTCAGTTCATTTAGACTAAGGCAAAGAGTAGCTCCATTGAAAATAAATGCATGCTCTTGGATTAGCGGTATTTTTATTCATTCTTATCTTCTTTACAAGCATCTGATTTTTTGGAAGTCTGTTGTAGACTTATCCTCCTGTAATCTCCTTCTTTTCTTTCTAACTAGGGGAAATGAATTACTTATTGGCTCGGATATTGAATCTACCAATACCATATCCTTTACTGTTGTTGGGTAAAATATGAACATTGTTCATCATTCTTACTTCTTCAGGACTTTTTTCATTCAATTCGATCCCTATTTAATCCTCTGTTTGGGATTTTGGTTAAGGGTAGTAGAGATTGGACTTTCCTATTTATGATCTTGTTTGTTTCATGCTCTTTTTCTAATCATGATTTTATCTTGAGTTTACTCTTTCTCTAATCATCTTAGAAGGTCTCTCTCTCTCTCTCTCTCTCTCTCTCTCTCTCTCTCCTTTGATTTTCCTTTTGTTTCAATCTTGATGAGGGAGTTATCTAGTTTGGTCTGTTTTGTAGTACCTTCATTGGGACTTGCTTGAAGAATTAAGTCCAATTGTGATAGGACAATTTTAGTTGAAGAGAGGTTATTTAGAAGGATTGTTGTGTTGGTTGGAAATATTTTGAGTAAGTTATTTTGTTTGGTGAAAAATATTTGAATGGTTGAAGGAGCTAAAGCTGATTGTTAAACCCCTTCATTCTACTCTTTGACTTAAACATTGGTATTGATGTATCTCTTTGGGGATTGTGTGCTTAGTTCCAATTGCATGCCAAATTGATCTTACCCTTTGTTGAGATCTGTTTAGTGTTGAACTTTAACTTAAATTGGTTTCTAATTCTGAATTTGAGTTATAGGATTCTTAAATTAGAAACTCTTTCCAAGTTATGTTGTTTGGACCATCCTAAACTTATTCCTATGTTTTGAATTGATCTTGGCATCTCATATTTAGGATGAATTTAGGTGAATAAAAATGTTGAGATGGAAATACTATTGTTCTATCTAATGTTGAACTATTCCTAAGAAATTGTAGGGATAGTTATCTTCTCATGTTAAATAGGAATAATTGAGAAGTGAATCATGTAAAATAATATATGAAAGGAAAATTGTGATTTTGATGAAATAGTACTTATCTGGAATACTGTTTTAATTCTTTTTATGTAAAACAATAGTATGAAAGTTGAAGTTGTTTATATCATGATTTATTCTTAATTATGATATGGTTTACCACCTTTTCTCTCTCTCTCTCTCATTTGTGAATGGTGATTTCTTTTGTATGTCTTTCTGTATTGCTTAAACTGTTTCATAACAAAGAGAGTTCTCTTTATGAAACAATTAGCTAAAAGCACATCATTTTAATGTTTAGTGCTTATCATGCTCAATTCAATGAACTGACCCATGCTAGCAATTTTGCAGATGGACTTCATAAGTGATGAAAGGAGAAAATATCTTTAGGATGTTACTTTTGCTTATCAAGAGACTAGATCTTTTATGATGAAATATGGATCATTATTGAAATGTATTTGTTGGAAAAGAAAGTTGTACTTGTAATTGATCTTGTTGTTGTTGTTTGACATTAGAAATGTCTGAAGTGTTTGGAATTATAATGTATGAATCCCTTTGATGAATGAAAGATTTGTGGACTTGTTTGAACTTGATGTGTAATATTTTTGGGTATTCTGTGAATGGAAATGATAAGTATTTCTCTAATTTTTCTATCAGTAATATACCCTCTTGGGTTGGATTAAATTGAATAGAGGTCAAGGGTACTAGATGTACTACCCTCATTAATGAAATGCAACTTATTAAAGTTGACATTCATGCATGGATATTCAACTAGATCACTATGGCTATATTAAAACAAATGTTTGTGGGTGAATAAAACTATGATAATAACTTATAATATACTATGGGATTATAAATGAACATTTACCCCTTATAAGAAAAAGGGAAGACAACTTCCAGAAATGAAACATAGACTTGTTTAAATACCTTTTGGGAATGAATCCAAATGTTATCCTTTGATAGTGGAAGGTGTGCTTCCTCTTGATTAGTTCCTTAATCAGAATAAGACTGATGAAAAATAAAATACTTAGGATTAGACTTCATCCAATGAAGTCTAATATAAAAATAATTGATTCAGAACTTAAGTAAGCTAAGCTAAGACTTGAGTAGGTAAGTAAATAAGTAAACATCACTGTTATGTATGTTGAATCTGTTATGTGAAACATAAATTAGAATGTTAATGGATTAAAAAAAAACTTATGAAATGGTTAGGAGGAAGATGTATCTACATACCAACTCCAATTGCAAATTTTTACTTGTAACCCTAATGGTTAATGAACCTAGTTGTTCAGTAGGGCTACTATATTAACCCTTAATAAGGAAAATTAATAAGTCATTAACTTCTTTCTAAGGTATGTTCATCCAGATGAGGAGAACTCAGTCAGATGTTGGCACATGCCAACTATAGTATAGTACCTTTGTGAAGACTTGGGTCTTCATGAGGATACTATGTTGCAGTTGACATGTTGCAACACCCTTAAGTTTAATCATCTAGATCTACATAAATTTTGACTTGATCATAGTTCTTCCCTAGGTAGAGTTAGGGGTATGATCTAGTGTCGGGTCAACTCACGATGACTTAGGATAACTAGACACACATAATTGACTTAGGTCGATTGAGTATGTCTATGTACCCTTAGTCACCACGAGCAAGTCCTCCACACTAGACTATGTTGCTAACCTTGGCTAGGGTTAAACCTTGAACAAGTGGACTGACAGAGTCAGTGAAGACCATTCTAGATAACAGATGAAGTGGGGTGAAGGATGTATTCTATTTGATGAGTATGCCATCTAGGAATATAAACATGAATAGTATGTTTAAAAATATTTGGCCAAAGTATCACAAGTTGTTGGTTGCATTGTCCTATGTCACCTAGTTTAAGAAGTGGGATTTTAGATGAATATTGGTAACAAATATTCAGATAGGCCTCTTAAACAAAACACTTAATACCCCAAAAAGGTAAAGGAACCAAGTATACTTAGTATACAAATCATTAAGTTAACATGAGAGATCGGTATGATACCGAGTCATGAAATGAGAGATCGATGTTCCACCAAGTCATTTACAAGCTTGCATATGGTTTTCTGTTATGAGATTGATTGGCTTTGGAATGTGTGTTCTAAATTATGATTATTTAGAATAGAGAACATTATTCAAAAAAAAAAAATTCCTTGTTTCTAAAGTCTTAAAATGGGAATGTTACATCTTGGTATCGAGCTTGAAGGTTACGCACTCTTGGACCTATTGTGTCCATAATATGATAAAACTTAAATTTCTTGTTAACAAAAAATGGTTAGAATGAGAGGAAATGTTGTAAACAACCCACCACCCGTGGAGAAGAAGTACTACCCAAAAACTCGATGAGATCCTTGTTTCCCTGTTGGACACAAGAGATCGTTTAGTTGTACTTGAACAACAAGTAATGGGTGATGAGGAGGAAGAAGATGTTGGTAATAACAATCAACCACCTCCTGTGGACAACACCAATATTGGGAATTTGGGTGTTGATAACAATAATGCAGCCAATGCTAATGCAAATGCACCTAATCATCCTAAGAATAAAAAGGCAAGATTGGCAGTTGAACTCACTAATGACATAAAAAGGATAAGTCCACCCAAGTTTGATGGCACTACACTAGGAGATGGAGCTAGAGAATGGCTCAACGAAATGGAGAAGTACTTTGCAATAAGGAACTTCTCTGAGGAAACAAAAGCAATATGGGGAGCTTATCAGCTTTCCCATGAGGCATCTTCTTGGTGGGACAACATAAGGCTGAGTTAAGCATTGATGAAACAAACATCACTTGGGATCAATTTAAAAATTATTTTAGGCAACGATGGCTACCACAACTTTACTATGATCAAAAAATGACTGAATTTTAGAACTTAGCTCAAGGAAAGTTAACATAACAGAGTACTAGGAGAGGTTTACTAAGCTCCTTAAGTATGTACCTCAATATCAAACTGATGAGAGAAGTTCAGATATGAAAATTCATTATGGGATTAAATCCCATTATAGGTGGTGAAGTGGATGTTCACAGCCCAACCACTATGGAAGGGGTTGTTGAAAAATCCATAAGGCAGAGTAGAAATTGAAAGTGATCTCTACCCATAAGGAAGAAATCAAAAAGAAAGTTCCAAATTCTTCTTCATCCCTTGCACCCAAAAAGGGACCATGGAAAAAGTTTGGTATGAAAAAAAATTTTTTGTTGATAATAACAAGAAAACTGCAGCAAATAAACTTGTTGCTAATGTATGAAACAACTTTTTCAAGAACAATAATAATGGAAAAAAAGTCCTATGGGGGTCAGAATGATAAATTTAAGGCTGGAAATAAATTTGAGCCTAAGAAAGGACCTATAGGAGGTTGTTACAATTGTGGCAAGGATCATTATGTAAATTAGTGTCCTTTGAGGAAGGATGACCATAATCAATAGCAACATAAGATACATGTTACGGTAGCTGACAAACAAGTTGAAAAAGTAAGTTACACCTATAGAAGTGCCAGTAAGTTATTTGGTATACCTATAACTATAATTTTTGATACTGGAGCTACTAAATGCTTTATTTCTACTAAATTAGCTTCAAAATTAAAAAGAAAAGCTGGAAAAATGGATAAATCATGGGTTGTACATTATGGAAATAATGTTGTCCACACATAGTTAGTATGTGTCTTTTTGGAGCAGTCCTTGACTTGCCTAGTTTTTCCACTAAAGTTGATCTTTATGTTTCTCCTTTGGGGTCTTATGATGTAATCATAGGTGTTAACTAGCTAGCTGAACATAAGGCAAAGGTTGATTGTTTTGAAAAACATATTAGTTGTCTAGATGACCTTACTGAAAAAAAATAGACATTCAAGGGATAAAATGTGAGATTTCAGTTAGGAAATTGTCATCTATGCAACTTAAAAGGCCAAAAACAAAGGTTGCACTTTGTATGCAGTAAAAATTTCTAAAACAACCGATGAAAGTAGTGACTTCTTGGAAAGATACCCATTCTATTACAAAATTTTAGTGATGTGTTTCCGGAAGAGTTACCCGGTCTTCCACCCAAACAGGAGTTTGATTTCATGATTGAGATCAAGTCAGAACCAACCTATTTCCAAGGCACATATCGAATGACTACCATTGAATTGGTAGAGCTTAAGGCATAGTTACAAGAACTATTTGTCTAAAGGTTTGATAAGACCAAGTGTCTCGCCTTGGGGAGCACCGGTAATTTTTTGTGAAAAAGAAGGATGGAACACTTAGATTGTGCATTGATTATAGGATGTTAAACAAAGAAAAATTAAAAATAGATATCCACTTCCTAGAATTGATGATTTGTTTGATTAGATGTGGTGCATCAATGTATTCTAAGATAGATCTTTGATCTAGATATCATCAGTTAAGAATCAAGGATGAAGATATTCATAAAACAACTTTTAGAACAAGGTACGAACATTATGAATTCACAGTTTTACCATTTGGTTTAACAAATGCACCTACAACTTTTATGAATTTAATGAATAATATTTTTCAAGAATACTTGGACAAATTTGTGCTTGTATTCTTGGATGATATTCTCATATATTCTAAAAGCATTGATGAGCATCATGAGCATTTGAAGATAGTTATGGAAATCTTAAGAAAGAGAAGGTTGTATGGTAAGTTGTCCAAATGTTCTTTCTACGAGACAAGTGCACTATTTGGGACATGTCATAAGAAAGGATGGAATAGTTGTAGATCCCTCAAAAATTGTTACAATAACTAAGTGGCCTACACCTAAGAATGTACATGAAGTTAGAAGCTTCATGGGTCTTGTTAGTTACTATAGGAAGTTTGTTAAAGACTTTTCTAAGGTCATTACACCAATAACTTTGTTGCAAAAGAAAGATAAGAAATTTGTGTGGAATGAAAAATGTGAATCTGCATTTAAGACTCTAAAGGATCAGTTAACATCTACACCTATTTTGGTTGTACCTGATCCTAATGGAGACTTTACTTGTAGTAACAGATGCTTCTGGAGGAAGGTCTTAGAGGTATTTTGTTGCAAAATGAGCATGTTATAGCTTATGAAAGTAGAAAACTCAAGTTACATGAACTAAACTATGCTCCCCATGACCTAGAGCTTGTTGTCATTGTTCATGCACTTCAAGTATGGAGGCATTATCTTCTTGGTAGACCTTTTGAACTAAAGACTGATCATCTTGGGTTGAAGTATATTTTCACTCAACCAAATCTAAATGCAAGACAATGAAGATGGTTAGAATTTCTATCTCAATATGATTTTGACATAAGTTATATTAAAGGAAGGAAAATAGAGTGGTAGATGCACTAAGTCATAGGAAACATATTTATTCTCTTATAACATTGAGAACTTAGTTTAAGGATGAAGTAAAAAGTGTTATGGAATCTGATTCTTATTTTTAGCAAGTAAAAACAACACTTACTGCAGATCCAAATGATGTGAGATATAAAGGTTTTCACTTTGATGACGAAGGAATCTTGAGGTTTGAAAATAGAGTATATATACCTTCATTAAATGAATTAAGAAAGAAATTGTTAACTGAATTTCATAATTCACCTTTTTTTGGACATCCCAACATTACAAAAATGCTTTTGACATAAAACAACAATATTTCTAAAAGGATGAAAAAGGACGTGATTGATTTTGTGACACACTACTTAGAATGTCAACATGTTAAAGCTGAACATATGCATCCAAATTGGTTTATTACCCTCACATACCACAATATAAATGGCAAGTAATTAGCATGGATTTTGTT
This sequence comes from Taxus wallichiana var. yunnanensis, assembly GCA_018340775.1. NCBI lineage: Eukaryota > Viridiplantae > Streptophyta > Pinopsida > Cupressales > Taxaceae > Taxus > Taxus wallichiana. The sequence goes on along the minus strand of CM031243.1, from coordinate 408,406,013 downwards.
CAAGGGTTTCCTATGTCAAGAAATAAACATGATGTTATTTTAGTTGTGGTGGATAAACTAACAAAAGTGGCACATTTTATTGTTGGTAATCTTAAGGATGATTCACTTTTTTAGTAAAAAATATTTGTGCATGAAATTTTCAGATTGCATGGAGTACCTGAATTGATCATATCGGATAGAGATCCAAGAATGACATCTAGATTTTGGAAAACACTCAATGTAGCCTTAGGGACTAAACTAAATTTTAGTTCCACATACCATCCAGAAATGGATGGGTAGACTGAAAGAGTTAACCAAGTTTTGGAAGATATGTTACAATGTATTGCATGGATCAACAGTACAAATGGGAAGAGTACCTCCCATTAGTTGAATTTTCTTATAACAACACGTATCACGCCTCTCTAAAAATGGCACCTTTCAAAGCATTATACGGAAGGAAATGTAGAACTCTAGTTAGTTAGGATAACATTGAGGACAGAGAGGTAATTGGACCTGAAATCCTTATGGAAATGGAACAACAAGTTAAAATGATTCGTGAACATTTGAAGGAAGCAACAAATAGGAAAAAGAGTTATGTAGACTTAAAAAGGGTTGACAAGAAATTTGAACTTGGTGAGAAGGTATTTTTGTGGGTTAAACCAAAAAGAGTTCTATAACTTTTGGCAAGGCTGCCAAGTTATCACCTCGTTATGTGGGACCCTTTGAAATTGTTGAAATAATCAACCATGTAGCTTATCATTTAGCTTTACCTCCTTGCTTTATCATGAATGCATGATGTTTTCCATATTTCTTTGCTTAAGAAATATGTTTCAGATTTATCACATGTGTTAAATTGGAATTCCTTGCAGGTCCAAGACCCGGAATAATCATGGTTAAACCCATCCGAGTGTTGAAACTCACCAGTTGCACTTAAGAAATCATGAAATAAGTCAATGTAAGGTCTAGTGGGACCAGTTTAATGAAGAAAGTGCAACCTAGGAAAACCTAGAAGATATGAAAGTTGCTTTTCCATATTTGTTTGAACAAAATTGATTCTTGATTGATAAAACTTTAAGATTTTATTCTTTGTATATCAATAAATCTTCAGTTTGGGCAGAAAACTAAATTCTTTAGTACTGAAACAACTATTTTAATGTTGAATAATTATGAAAATTTGAATTTCTCAAATCTGGTTCTTGTTATGAAATTATGAAGGAAAGAATTATATCTTGATTGAATTTATTTTTGACTAAGTTAATCATCGGGATGATGATGCTTTTTAGGAGGGAGGTATGTAATGCCTCCAAACATGACTAGTACCTATGATGATTTCTACTTTAAAAATATAACAAATGTTGATAGGTGATTTTGTCTTAAGATGGTGTACTCTTATGACTTTGGAAATCATGTTTGTAGTAGAAAATGATTCATCTATTGAAAAGTACATTCTATCATATTATTTCTTAATTAAAAATGAAGCAATTCATCTCTGTTATGTAGATAAAATTCACTACATGGGATTATGAATTTGAGTTTCATTTTTCATAATTTTAAGAGAATCAAACAACATTACCTTGGATCAATTCCATTGATCTAAGGTATGCTTCTAATTCGCATGTTTAGTTGACATGATGTCCAATTTGGAAAAATGGGTGAAGTTTTGATCTGAGAGTATGTGAGGGTTGTAAATGACCCTCTTCATAGGTCTCTACTTCATACTTAATAAATGACCAATAATGATTCTGGTTCCTCTTTTCTATTATTTTAAGGATGATATGTCATTGGAGGGATTTGGACCTAATTTAACTAAGTTTCAAAACTAATGACTCTATCCTAGGGGTTAAACCTAACCTAAGCTTTTATGACTTATGCTAAATGGGAAGGAAAAAGGATAAGGAGGGACCTAGACTTATACCATGGACCTATCTATGGACCTAAGTTGTTTTCCTAAACTAATGTAACCTAACTTAAGGTATGGCCAACCTAAAGGGGATGTGTGGAATGACATGGACAAAGGGTGGTCGGTGGCATCAATTTCAAAATATTAAATGGGATTTAATTCATTCTTATCTCTTACTTACCACCAACTTTGGCATGGGCATTTGGGAAAAGATAGGGGAGGTTGCACTGCATCTCCACCGAGTTTAGTTGCATGCAAAAATTTAAAAATAGACACTACTAAATGTGGAGATGGTGGTGGCATGGAAAATGGAGGGAACTGATAGTCCTTTGCATTTAATGTTTTTGAACTTGGAAAAATAACCTAGGAAAATGCATGAGGGGTTTTGCATGGTTGTTTTGTTCTTTGGTTCATTTTCGAGCTCGAGCTCTGCATGATGTTTTCTATTCATCGAATCTCCAGTTTGAATCTTGCTTGACTAGTTATTTTTGCATTACATGAGCTATTTTTGGACTCTATAAAAGCTATAAGAAGATGATAAAGTATTGGAAGTTGGTTGATGTTTCTTGGAGAAGAAGAGGTTGTTGAAGTGCTTCTTGGAAATCTTCTACAAATCAAGGTGAAGGAGAAGCTCTATCAGGCATGATAGGCTCTACCCATTAAGTTGTTTTTCTTTTACTTAATTGACTTCATTAAAAGAACTCTACTCTTGGAAACAATCTAGATTTTTTAGTTGATATGATCTCTCTGCTTGTGATTTTGTGATTTTTTTGTGTATGCTTATCAACCTATTGAAATAATGATCTAGGTTTCATTTTTCTTGATTTGGTCTACTTTGGATTATGCTTTAATCTTTCAGCATGAGCTTGAGATGAAGTCAAAATGTAATAGATCTTGTTTGAAATGTATGCAACCTTGTTTGGTCTGCTTGAGTTGAGTAGGAAGCTTGGGTTGCATTAAAACTATGGAACTTGCCTTAACATAACTTTGTTTTCTTGTATGTTAGAAAACTTTATGGGTAATAAACTATTTTATTATACCTTGGCTTTGATTGAACCTTTCTTGATTCTTCAGAGGAAGGATCTTTGAATAATTTTTTAAATCTAGGTATTATTGTGTTGTTTTAGTTTTGTAGTCCTCTACTTGGGGATTTAGGGGAATAATTGTTTGGAGTTTTCTTGGAAAATAGTTTATCACTCCATGGACTTGTTAAGTCATTTGGTTGTGTGTTTAAGCTTAAATGTATACTTCTTTTTCTTCATTGGAAATGTAAATCATTTTCAAGACCTAATTTCTTTTTGGAAGCCCGTAAGGAGTATGTATTACTTTTTTTTCTTCTATTTCCATGGGGTCTGGTATAACCTCTGAATGTAGGCATCTGATGCTAAGAATGGAAACCTCTCTGGGGTATTAATGATTTGTGTAATGAGTTGGTTGTCATCTTTAACTTCATGAAATCTCCTTGTCTTTAGGAGGTTATTTTATGTTAACCTACTTCTTAGTCTATGGACTATCAAACTTGGTTTCATTTGGTTTTAGACTAAGGCAAAGAGTAGCTCCATTGAAAATAAATGCCTGCTCTTGGCTTAGCAAGTATTTTTATTCATTCTTATCTTCTTTTGAGCATCTAAGTTTTTGGAAGTATGTTGTAGACTTATCCTCTTGTAATCTCCTTCTTTTCTTTCTGAACTAGGGAAAATGAATTACTTACTGGCTTCAATATTGAATCTACCAATACCATATCCTTTACTATTGTTGGGTAAAATATGAATTTTTCATCATTCTTACTTCTTTGGGACTATTTTCATTCAATTTGATCCCTATTTTTAATCCTCTGTTTGGGATTTTGGTTAAGGGCAGTAGAGATTGGACTTACTTTATTTTATGTTCTTGTTTATATCAGTGCTCTTTTTCTAATCATGCTTAGAACGTTGAGTATATAATCTCTCTCTCTCCTCCTTGATTTTCCTTTTGTTTCAATCTTGATGAGGGATTTGTCTATTTTGGTCTATTTTGTAGTACCTTCATTGGGACTTGCTTGAAGAATTAAGTCCAGTTGTGATAGGACAGTTTAGCTGAAGCAAAGGTTATTTAGAAGGATTGTTGTGTTTGGGTTGAAATATTTTGAGTAAGTCTTTTTGTTTGGTGAAAAATATTTGAATGGTTGAAGGAGCTGAAGTTGATTGTTAAACCCCTTCATTCTACTATCTTTGACTTAAACATTGGTATTGATGTATCTCTTTGGGGATTGTGTGCTTAGTACCAACTGCATGCCAATTTGATCTTACCCTTTGTTGAGATCTATTTAGTGTTGGACTTTAACTTAATTTGGATTCTAATTTTGAATTTGAGTTATAGGATTCTTAAATTAGAAACTCTTTCCTAATTATGTTGTTTGGTCCATCCTAAACTTATTCCTATGTTTTGATTTGATCTTGGCATCTCATATTCTAGGATGAATTAGGTGAAATAAATGTTGAGATGGAAGTACTATTGTTCTATCTAATGCTGATCTATTCCTAAGAAATAGTAGGGATAGTTATCTTCTCATGTTAGATAGGATTAATTGAGAAGTGAATCATGTAAAATAATATATGAAAGGAAAATTGTGATTTTGATGAAATAGTACTTATCTAGATTAATGTTTTAATTCTTTTTATGTAAAACAATAGTATGAAAGTTGAAGTTGTTTATATCATGATCTATTCTTAATTATGATATGGTTTATCACTTCTCTCTCTCTCTCTCTCTCTCTTTGTGATTAGTAATTCCTTTTGGTATGTCTTTTTGTATTTCTTAAAATTGTTTCATAACAAAAATTTCTCTTTATGAAATAGTTAGCTAAAAGCACATCATTTTAATGTTTAGTGCTTATCATGCTCAGTTCAATGAACTGACCCATGCTAGAAATTTTGTAGATGGACTTCGTAAGTGATGAAAGGAGAAAAGATCTTTAGGATGTTACTTTTGCTTATCAAAGAGATTGGATCTTTTATGATGAAATATGGATCATTATTGAAATGTATTTGTTGGAAAAGAAAGTTGTACTTGTAATTGATTTGTTGTTGTTGTTTGACATTAGAAATGTTTGAAGTGTTTGGTCTTATCATGTATGAATCCCCTTTGATGAATGAAAGATTTTTGGACTTGTTTGAACTTGATGTGTAATCTTTTTGGGTATTCTATGAATGGAAATGATAAGTATTTCTCTAATTTCTTTATCAATAATATACCCTCTTGGGTTGGATTAAATTGAATAGAGGTCAAGGGTACTAGATGTACTACCCTCTTTAATGAAATGCAACTTATAAAGTTGACATTCTGTGCATGGATATTCAACTAGATCACTATGGCTATATTAAAACAAATGTTTGTGGGTGAATAAAACTATGATGATAACTTGTAATATACTATGGGGTTATAAATGAACATTTACCCTTTATAAGAAAAAGGGAAGACAACTTCCAGGCAATGAAACATAGACTTGTTTAAAGACCTTTTGGGAATGAATCCAAATGTTATCTTTGATAGTGGAAGGTGTGCTTCCTCTTGATTAGTTCCTTAATCAAAATAAGACTGATGAAAAATAAAATAATAGGATTAGACTTCATCCCAATGAATTCTAATATAAAAAGAACTTATTTAGAACTTAAGTAAGCTAAGACTTGGATAAGTAAATTAAGTAAACATCATTGTTATGTATGTTGAATCTATTATGTGAAACATAAATTAGAATGTTAATGGATTAAAAACAAAAATTATGAAATGGTTAGGAGGAAGATGTATCTACATACCAACTCCAATTACAATTTTTACTTATAACCCTAATGGTTAATGAACCTAGTTGTTCAGTAGGGCTACTGTAATTAACCCTTAATAAGGAAAATTAATAAATCATTAACTTCTTTCTAAGGTATGTTCATCCAGATGAGGAGAACTCAGTCGATGTTGGCACATGCCAACTATAGTACAATACCTTCATGAAGACTTGGGTCTTCATGAGGATATTATGTTGCAGTTGACATGTTGTAACACCCTTCAGAGTTTAATCATCTAGATCTACATAAATTATGACTTGGTCATATTTTCCCTAGGTAGAGTTAGGGCATGATCTAGTGTTGGGGTCAACTCATGATGACTTAGGATAACTAGACACACACAATCAACTTAGGTCGATTGAGTATGTTTATGTACCCTTAGTCACCATGAGCAATCCTCCACACTAGACTATGTTGCTAACCTTGGCTAGGGTTAAACCTTGAACAAGTGGACTGACAGGAGTTAGTGAAGACCATTCTAGATAATAGATGAAGTGGGGTGAAGGACATATTTTTTTGATGAGTATGTCATCTAGGAATATAAACATGAATAGTATGTTTAAAATATTTGGCCAAAGTATCACAAGTTGTTGGTTGTGTTGTCCTATGTCACCTAGTTTAAGAAGTGGGATTTTAGATGGATATTGGTAACAGATATTTAGATAGGCCTCTTAAACATAACACTTAATACCTTGAAAATGTAAGGGAACCAAGTATACTTAGTATACAAATCATTAAGTTAACATGAGAGATCAATATGATATCGAGTCATGAAATGAGAGATCGGTGTTCCACCGAGTCATTTAAAGTGCATATGGTTTTCTGTTATGAGATTGATTGGCTTGGAATGTGTGTTTTAAATTATGATTATTTAAGAATACATTATTTCTACATATTCTTGCCTGGAGATTGTTGAGTTTAAGTTCTTTAGGGAGCCTAGATGATAATTTTGTTATGCTATTACACTGGATATCAAGATCTTAGTCATTAATTTGAGTTTGGAATCCTTTCCCATGGTTGGCTAAACTCCTGCTAGGCACGGGGGCATGGAAGATAGCGTGGTAGAAGGATGGTGGACCTTGTGGTAGAAATGGAGAGAGAGGAGAGGTGACTCAAGTATAATGAAGCTCGGGAGAGGGAGTTGACAAGACAATGTGAAGCTACATGAGTGATGGATTTATGGAGGTAGATGTTGTAGGAAGGATTTGAGGTTCACGCAAAGGACATGGAACCTAAGCAATATAAGCTACCCCATCTTGGAAAGTGTGGAAGAGAAACCCCCTCAACTTCTGGAGAGAGCTCATCATATGAAGAAAGGAGAAGAGTCATAGGCATGCATCTTAACCCACATTATGACCATACCCTTGTGCTTAGTTTTCTAGTTCCTTAGATAAGTTTTTATAATCTAATTGGTATCGGTATTCATAGTTGAGTGACACCTAAGAGATAATTTTTCATTTTTACATATACGGTTGCAAAAACATTTCATGTGTTTGGGTGTATTTTGTCTAGTACAACATTCGGGAAAGGTGTGGGATGACAAGGTTTGAATATCACATCTAGGAGTGGTGCAGGAAACACATCTAAAAGTGGTTTGGTATCACAAACTTTCAAAGTGTGCGATTTAGTGTGATGGTGGGTTTTCAAGGTGAAACTGTGTTAGGCCCCTTACCTATGACAGGAGGAGGATTTGGTGGATCTAGAGGAGTTGGCACTAGTGGATCTAGTGGGTCTAGTGGTGGAGGTAACATCAGAGGGAATCAAGGTCTTGGATCTATCGAACAAGGTCCAAAATAACATCAATAGTTGTTTTACAAGATGTCACTCCAATTACCTAATTACAAGGTCATTGAGGATTCTACGGAGCACATACACAAGTGTGAGCTACTATGGCACGTAAAGGGAATCACTACCCCAGAGTGGAAGGAAATTCATTTTGTAACCATGTTACAAGGACATGAGCATAACTGGTACAGAAGTATGACCCACACTAGATAGTGGTGGATTACATTGTGTTGTGTAATTCCATTTCGTTGGAATTCCACATACCTGAGTTTGAATAGAAAAGTATGTGTGCATTTAAAGAGATTAAACAAGGAATGGAAAAAAGTGTGAGGGATCATGATGCATGGTTCAAGACTATCATATGCAAGTTATCTTATAGCATTCACCCTTCACAAAATGCTCAGTTGTTCATCAGAGGACTGATCACACCATTCAAGAGGGTGCTTTCACATAATACTTTCACATATTCACACAAGGCCTTGAAGGCTACTTTATGTGTTGAGGTAGTAGGAAGCATTGATACAAGAGGTAGTCTGTTCCTAAAAGCCCAATTTGATGTAATGGGAAAATAACTGGAGAAATTATCTATAAACTTGGCTAATGAATCTCACTTTGTGGGTTATGGTGTATAGATTGTGAGGTAGAAGGGAATATGAAGGAAATTTTTCCTCAAATATTGGTACACGTGATGATGGTAAACTGTGAGATTTTCCATGGAGATCATGATGCAAGTAGGTGTCTACTATTGTAGTGCATGATCCATAAGAATATGTCTTACTATTGCAAAATTTTCACCTCTACTACTCATGACACTAATGATTATAGATTGATTGACCAAACACATGATGTCATTGATACTGGTGTGCACCAGACTAGTATTTTAGGTAACTCCAAAGATGAGGGTCGTCATTATGAGGGGCATACGGATGGAGGGAGTAGCAGAGAGGATTTCGCAAAGGATTTTAAAGTCATGGCAACCTACAGAGGTGGAAGAAGTGAGTTCCCACGTGGAACTTGTTACAATTATGGGTCCGGAATAGTATAAGTGTGAATGCCCTAATTTTTACAATGCTCTTGGTGTGGAAGAAACACAAGTATGAGGAGTGCCTAGAATTATTTGAACACATGAGCCAACAACAACAGAAGGACAAAGGCATTGGGATGGTAAGCATGAAGAAAGCTGACTCGTAGTGGATGCCAAGGGTGGTGCATGAGTCAGAGTTAGAACCTATACTAGTGAAAATGTGATTTGAGGCTATGTGCGCTAAGGAGATACCAAACCAAAATTGTTGCTTACTAGAGAAGAGGTGGTGCATGGGAAGTACCTAGAACCTTCTCATTAGAAATAATTCTATTAGGAAACCATGGATGTGATTTGAAGCTTACAAGGAGATATCCAATGCCTAAAGGAGAAATCACGAGTTAGAGAAAAAGAAAAGCATTGAGGCTCCGTAGAAGGATCTGGATGAAGTCATGGAGGTATGAAAAATGTTGAGGCAAGAGAATATCATCCCTTTTCTAGGAGAATGGCTATGGGATAAATTACCACGCATTGGAGGAGAGCATGAGTGACAGGTCTTGCACGCTAACCTTCCTCCTCACATCATTGACTATGATAAGGAGATTACCTTGAATGCATTCATTGATGGATGGATCCTGAGAAATACTATGATTGAAATGGGTGCAGAAGCTAATGTTCTCACTTTAGATGCATGGAATCAAATGGGAAGGCCCCCATTACATCCATCCTCAACTGATCTATATATGGCTAACAAGATAAAGGAAATGCCCATTGTTTTTTTAAAGGATGCTATTATCACTATCCAAGGGGCGAAATTCACTGGAGACTTAGAATTCTTAGTGCTTGCTAAGGAAAATAACTTTCCAGACTTGGGCACCCCTAGTGCTATAAGAAAAATGTTGACTTATGTTTCAGTAGGGGGTATATAATTTTTTAGAACAAGGATGAACATGTTATCATCCCTTTGATAAATGGAAATTTAACGCCCTATATTGAGCCCTTGGGAGAAGAAGACCGAGAAAGAATCTATGTGTGCATTATCAGGGACCCTAAGGTTATGCAACCAACAAAAGAAGGCGTTATTTAGTGGGAAGACACTCAATATATAAGTGATACAACTAGTGTGGCATGTGAAAATTGGGTGCACGAGACATATGAGTTAGTCGGAAGGCAGTTAAGAGGCTCTGTGATGAGAGTAAAAAAGGCACGCTTAGTCAAAGGCACTAGAAGGAAAGTAGTTTCCAAGTTACACTGGGGTCCAACCCTAATGATTTCCTACAAGAAATGGAGACTCGGTGGAGTTGTAATATTGAAAGGAGAAATATGCTTACCTACACGTTTCTCAGATCGCAAACACATTGGTGGGTGAACCATCACGATAACCTTCTAGAGTGGCGCGAGGTGAGAATCGTGTTCTCTGTTAGGTTTCTCTAAAGCAATGTACCTACTATTATACAAGACTATCATGGGAAGGAACCCACCTCATTTCACATCTAGGCATGTGAGAAGGCCTAGATGGAAGGCGTGGAAGCCTTTTGCCTTCTTTATGGGTACATAAGCTTTACTCCACCTTATAAGGTTGCGCACACGCATGGTACATTCATTTAGAACTACATCGTTAGACAAGAAACTAGCAGAGTTGGTGGCTGATCTCCTATAAGATTTTGAGTACCGGAGTACTAAACCATTAGTGAATGAGGCACTACAAGTTGTTAAATGCCTAACTATGGGAGATATTTTCATGGTAGAGGATAGAATACTATAATTTTTGGGAGAACATGGCTTGGAAGTGTGCTTCCATGAGGGAGATCCAAAGAAAATATAGCTTGAGCGTGCTTGCAAGGAAAAAGAGAAAGGTAAGTTGGTCTATGTGATTGATGGTGAAGAAGTGGAGAGCTTGGATGTTTACCGTACTATGGGTATCTCAGAGCTTATGGATAGTGCTAATGATCAAGCGTGCGCCTACCATGAACCCTTGAAAACCAAGAAGGTTAACATTGGTTCGGAGGTGAAACCTAAGGAGGCTACTAGTGGAGATTACTAGAATGAAAAGGAGGTTTCAAATATCATCAATATGTTACCTAAATTTAAGGATTTGTTTCATTTGGGTACCATGAGCTTAAGGGAGTTCACCACTCTTTAGGAGAGATTTAGATCAAATGAAGGAGGGCACACACCCACTTCAAAATAGACCATACTAAATGAATATGAATCTACGCGTTAGGTTCAAGGAGGAGATTAACAAGATGATTGCATCATCATCATTGAGACTATTGAAGAATAAGAATGGATAAGTCCAATGGTCATCAACATTAAGAAGGATGGGAGGATAAGGATTTGTGTTGATTACAGGGATTTGAATGTGGTATGTGTCATTGACCCTTTTCCAACCCCCTTCACCAAGGAGATCCTGGAAGGAGTAGCTAGGCATGAGATCCATTCTTTCACAGATGGATTCTCATGATACCATCAAGTTAGAATAGTGAAGGAGGAATAAGAAAAAACAAGTTTCACCACTAAATGGGGAATTTTTTCCTACACGGTCATGTTTTTTGGACTGAAGAACACACCTGATTTTATTTGTGCATTATCATTCGGGCATTTTAGGACTTCATCCATACGTTTCCTCAAGTCTACCTTGATGATTGGATGGTTTATGGACTAGTAAAAGACCATTGCGACAATATGCGGTTGATGTTTGAGAGATGCCGATAGTTGAGTATATCTCTCAACATTAAGAAATGTTTTTTTGCTACTCCTTTTGGAACCATGTTGGGACATATCATATGTAAGGAAGGCTTACTGGTGGATCCTACCAAACTTGTCATTATTATGGAATTGGGGGAACCTACCACCAGAGCACGGTGCATGGATTCCTTGGGCATACGAGGTACTACCAAAAATTTATTAAGGGATATTCAAGACAATATTTTCACATCATTAGAGGGATTATTAAAGCACAGAAGTACATTTCATTGGGAAGAAGCACACCATTTGGCATTTGATACATTAAAGAACAGGATTATCACTACACCCATATTACGCTTTCCTTCCTGGGATAATCCATTCCATGTACATGTTGATGCCTCAAGGATGGAAATTGGAGTAGTGTTGGCACAACCTGGTGAGGGGACTATTGATCACCCTCTTTGTTTTGCAAGTAGGAAGTTGACACCAGCAGAGCATAACTATACTACTACCGAGTGTGAGGCATTGTCGATTATCTACACACTGTACAAATTTAGGAATTATTTGTTGGCAACACCCTTTATATTCCATACGGACCACATGGCATTGAAGTACTAAGTAAATGAGATCATTTTACAAGGGCACATATGTAGGTGGGTCCTATTATTTCAAGAGTTTGAGTTTACGATTGTTGTAAAACTAGGTAAAAGTAACTCTGGGACCTAACCATTTATCAAGGATTAACTCAGGGGAGGATGCATAGAGCATTGAGGATACAATGCCAGATGCACAACTATTTAGATTGTGGTGCATGCCCTCGAATTAGAGGATATTATTGTGTTTCTCAAAACATGTATAGCACTAGAAGGAATGAAGACTTTAGAGAGAAAATAGTTAGCTATACACGTCATGCCCTACATGTTAATTGGTGGATACTTATACAAGTTAGGTTGTGATGAGATCTTTTGTCAAGATGTCTTAGAGCATGAGCACACTACAATCATGGAGGAAGCACATGGTGGAATTACAAGAGGACACTATGTTGGAAATGCCACCACACGGAAGATTTTACTAGTAGGTATCTAGTGGGAAAGAATTTACTAGGATTGTATCACATTTTGCAAGGCCCGTGATCATTTCCGCAAGATTACTTGGCAAGCCAAGAAGAAGAGATGAAATTTCCTTGAGGCCGATAGCTAGCACTGAACCATTTGAGAAGTGGGTGATTGATTTTTAGGACCTATTTCACCATGTGAAGCTAATGGTTAACATTATATCATTACTTATACTAAATACTTAACATGGTGGGTGGAGGAAGTGCCTATGAAGGATTACACAACAACCACAATGGCAAGATTCCTATGGGAAAATATAATCAGTAGGTATGGGTGTCCATTGAGCTTGACTAGTGATAGGGGTACACTTTTTTGAATGAGACAATCAATATTTTGTTGGCAGAGTTCATGGTGGCTCATCACAAGACTACCCCTTATCACCCTCAAGCTAATGGAACCGCTGAGGCATTTAACAAGATACTAAGTCACATGTTGACCAAGATTTGTGATGTTGGGAGACAAGATTGGGATGAAAAAGTCTCAACCATACTATGGGTGTATAAGACAACCTATAAGAGATTGAACAAGGCCACACCATTTCAATTAGTGCTTGAACTAAAGCTATTTTATCGAAGAGTTTATGTTTCCTTCTCTACATATTGCGCGTGCAGGAGGATTAGCTGATGAGCAAGCATTACAAGAGTTCATGGATAAATTAATGCAATTAGACGAAAGATGATCACTTCCTAGATGGATTCAGAAGAATAAGAAGGCAAGACAAAAATAATGGCATGAACATCACATTCAAAACAAACAATTTGAGGTTGGGCAGATGGTTTTACTTTATGGCTCTAAGTTTCTGCGCCATCCTGGGAAACTCAAATTTCATTGGTTAGGACCATATATTATATCTTACATCCTTGATTCTGCGCGTACCAATTGCAAGTGTTGGATGGGACAATGTTATCGTGGATATTACAATGAGAGTAGGTTGAAGCCCTATTATAAATAAGGCTTATATGTATCTATAAATAAGGCAATATTTATAATTAGATTGGGTTTCCTTTAATGTTTTTCCCTTTTGGTTATTTCCTTTGTCATAATTTTTTTGGGTTTTGTGTTACACGTTAATGTGCCGATAGTTAATTACATTGTAAGAGATTATATGTGCAGAGGACCATGCATACATTTTTGTGTGGAGTGAAGTAGCAGATATGTTGAATATGTTTGACAAATTATTTTGACAATGGACTGATGGGAACGATTAGTGAAAAGGTAGAAGAATGAGAAAAATGATGGTTAAGGTGTTTGAATTTGTGCGGTTATGAAGGTGTGTTGAGAAAGGTTTAAATACCACGAAGAAGGGAAATATCATGTAGTACAACATAAGGTAGGCAGCACCATGGGGAACTACTTAGTGGATAGCATAGAGGTTATGTACTTTGGCACTATGAAACATGCAAAGGAGGTATGTGGCAGTGAAGTAGTGTTGGAGTGCCAAAAGGTTACAACTGTGACACATGAGGGGAAGTCATGGAAGTTGATTTAAGTGAAATAAAGTGCTCTATTAAAAGTTACGTTAAGACACATTGTCGATGAACTCTTAAGACATTGAAAAATTATAAATATGAGGTAAGAGTAGTCATTTCGACTACTTTGCCTTAGAAAATTTATTTTTGCTCCCAAGCTCAAATTACGATGAGGTTTTTGTGAAGAGGAGCGAAGCAAGGTACTTGCCACAAACCAAAGGAATTATGCAAGATGTAGTGTAGTCTTGGGACATTGTAATGAGGAAGGAAGACTGTAGAGTAGTAGAGGGGTTGCATGAAAGAGAAGCGGAGAAGTCATTGAGTCCTTACAAGCAAAGGAGAGAGGCATGAAAAGAAATAAGAAAGAAGATGACACCCAAGAAATCTCGAACAAAGAGACCGGTGGTGGAGAAGGAGGACCCCGTGGAGATTTACTCAAAAATACAGTACCGCCCAATGGTTATCAAGGTAGAAAAGTGGAGTTTGAAGTTATACAAGTGCAAGATCAGCGAATACAACCACAAGACAAGTGACAATGAAAAGATGATGTGGGTGGACTTAGTTTCAAACACTCCAATGGTGGACAAGCTTGGAAACCCTAAGGTTGATGACTCAATGCAACAAGAACTAAAAAAGAATGGAGTTTTACAACTATGGGAGCTACCTTTCTTTGTGAAACCTACCTTGCTATTTAGATGGTTAATGTCGTAGGTGCATGAGGAATTATTCTACTTCATGGGAAGAAGGATGAGGATTACATGCCACTTTATTAGTACAGCTTATAGGTCTACTTTAACACCAAAGCGAGGACATGACACTTGATTTATGTGCCACTACAAAGATTGAGGAGCTAGCGAAGAGATTGAGCTATGAGAAGGGAGGAAGGGCATAGGTGATTCTGGATCTCCTAGACCTAGCATTAAGAGTCACCTCTCAGCTCAGTAGTTACAAACTGGGTGCATCAGAGAGGTGGACAGACATCAATAAGAGGTTCTTGTATGTGGCCTACAGAGTGTCAAAAGGGTACATTATAATTTTGTAGATTTTATCACAAATAACATTGTTGAAGAAGCACGAGTACGTAACAGGGAAGCGGAAGGTAAAAACAACATAGCACTCCATACTTCTATTGATCATATTTTAGGAGATTGGTGTCCTAGATGGGCCAGATGGGAACATATGGGTTCACCCACCGACACACTTGTCCTCTGCAGTGAAATTTGTAAAGTTCACTTGTGATGGGACCATCTCAAGCACCTACAAGGCTCGAGATGAACATGTGGTTTGAACAGTTGCG
Source organism: Taxus wallichiana var. yunnanensis (assembly GCA_018340775.1). Classification (NCBI taxonomy): domain Eukaryota; kingdom Viridiplantae; phylum Streptophyta; class Pinopsida; order Cupressales; family Taxaceae; genus Taxus; species Taxus wallichiana. Next base: position 408,390,941 of record CM031243.1, on the reverse strand, counting down.
CGAAGCATTTGAGAATGAGTGGTGCATCCCCCATGAATTTCCACAAGTTTTGGGGATTAGGTAAACTCACAGTTACTCAAAATTTTTTCCTAGAAAATTTTATGATGGCTAAGGGAGAGATGGGGCCATGGTGAAAGCTCCCCTTCATTTTTATTAAGTACATGAAGTGTGTCATCAACCAGATAAATGATGCATAGAAGTCGGTCTTTGATGTAAACGAATTGATGTTGATTTCCATACATTAAATGTGACATACAAGTATGGTACTCAACCTGCTTATGTTGAAGTTTTGGAGCCATACTTTCTAGACTTGCACCCTCAAGTCAACGATGACCATCAAAGGGTACATCCATTGGGTGTTCATGTAACTATGCCCCAAAACACAAGGGGGATTGAAGTGGAGGTTACATACTCCCCCTTTCCAAAGTGGCGGAGGTGCCAATCCCGCCCATGAAAGTGGTACAGGTCAAAGAAGAGGAAGAAGAACAGAGTGAAGGTAAGTTAGATACTTCCCATAATAGGAGGTACTACAGGCACAAAAATTTTAGCAATGGTGCAACCACTTCAATAAAAGGTGGTGCCAAGGCCTCATTATCGAGGCATGAGAAAGAGAAGGAAGAGGAGGAAGAGCCTGAAGAAAAGAATAAAAAGAAACACGATGCATCAAGCCCCGCAACAATTTTGGAGGAAGGTGAAGAAGAATACCCCACCAACTTCAAGGTAGAGTTAGAGTGGAAGAACATGAAGCTAAGGCTGAAACCATCGATGTGGGCATGGCACACAAGGAAGGAAATGAGAACTCTATAGACCCGAGAAGATCCTAGTGTGTGAGGCCTCCCGACACGTAATGCCAATCCAAGGGGGACTCCTTTACTATAAAGGAGGATAAATGATTCACCCTTAGATCAAAGAAGTAGAGGATGAAGTGAAAATATATGAGGAAGAAGTGGGCACCTATGTCCCCACACATGGATTTTGTGAACAACCCTATAAAGGTATTGCATGCAAGGTTCTAGGCCACCCTCCCATCGGAAAAGCTACATGGATGGGATTTGATGGATCAAGAAGGGGGTGTTCCTAGAACTAGGAAGATGCTTAGCTGGAACATGCATTGCCACACCAAAGATCTTGAGTTTGAGGTCAACGATCATGCAATCGAGACTCGGCCCCATCCAAGAAGAAGGGAGGATAAACATATAAGGTGGTGGATCCTAACCACCTAACAGATGAGCAAGCATGAAATGTGCTTCAACAACTGTCTTCGAGGTGCAACTTGGATGCAAGAGCCACCTGTCATACCCTAGTCATGAAAAAAATAAAAACAAGGAAAAGGAGATAGATAGACTATGCCAGGGATTAAGGGGAAAATATGCATGAGCTAAGCAAGCATACGACCGAGTTAAGCACCCTCATGAAGATAATTTTGGGATAATGTCTAACATTGGTGAGCTAGGCTAGGATAGACTATGGGGATGAAATGGAATATCTTGAAGACCTTGTGGGGATGTTGCTCACAAACATCAAGGATGGCACGAGGCCCACAACTACAGAGCTCGTAAAGGAGAAAGAGGAAAATAAGGTCAACAAGTGAATCCTTGATCATTGAGTTGGAGGACTTGCTCACCCAACTCAAGGAAGAAAATATACTTGCAAATAGGGGCTTCAATAACTACAGAGAAAATGTGAGCCCATCATTGACATGTGGGTGGTAGAAGAGGAGGCCACCCTCAAGGCTTTACATGATACCATCCCCACCAATAAGGCTGAATGCGCACAATTGGTTATTAACACCATAGCTCAAAAGGATAAAATCAAAACAAAGTGCGAGAAGTTGGACTTCAGGATTAGTGAACTTCGAGATTCCATCATTGAGTAGATGGAAGAGTTCAAAGGTGTCTGTGCAAAACTGGTGGTAGCTATAAATGCACTAAAGGGGAAGGTGGAGGAAATTACCCTAGACCAAGTGCCTAGTGCCATGGGAGAAATGTCAAGGAACGCCTTATGAGAATTTCAAGCCTGGGAGAAATTGAAGGATGAGATAGACGCAGAGTTCCTTGAACTCCTCAAATTGGTCACATAGCATATTCTTCCAATCTTCAATTCTTTATTTAGATTCTTTCAATTATGCTATTATTTATTCTTTAAAGGAACAACATTATTTCCTTAGCATATTTTGGTTGTCAAGAATTTTTCAGGAAGCACGAAGGATTATCGGGGCGACAATCAGATTAGTGTGGGGTGATGTTGGACCCCTAAATTAACTAAGTACCTAAGGCATGAAACTTGGTGGTGTGTGGAAGCAGGGTGCAAAGGCATGCACAGAAGTAGTTCTTGGAGATGTGCGAAGGCTCATGCCCAGGCATGATGGATTCAAGACTTAGTGAGTTTTGGATAGCAGGAAAGGACACATTTAGGGAACGAATGAAAAAGTGACCAGATATAGATATGGATAAGCTATGGAGACTTGTAGCTCAAGAAAAGGATATTCCAGGGCATCAATACGGTTATCATGAAAGGATAAGGAGACAAGTTTGTTATGGATTAGCTGGCACATACATGCTAAGGACACTCGATTAGGGGAAACACATGATGACATTTGGCATGTTCTTGGGTAGTGGTAGGAAATCATGAAAGATTCCTTCAAGATTTCTCATGTAATGATGAGTGGTTAAGAGGAGATTCCTAGAGATTTCCTCATAGGTATGGTTTTAGGAGAGAGGTGTATGCGAGTATGGAAGTAAGAGAGGAATATAGTTAGTAAATATATGTAATGTGTGATGGCAAGCTCTGTAATGTGTCGAAGCTCTGCTACTATAAATATATTCATACATGGAACTATTTTGATGTAATCTTGGCTACTGTACTTTGGCATATAAATATAATGAAGTGATTCTGAAGCACTTATGTGATGAATCTAGATCTATACATTTCCTTTTGATGTTCATGGGTGTATTATTGGTTTCCTTGATGATAATCATGATTTAGCTCTACTTCCATTGTAACATGATCATGTTATTCTATGTTCTGATGCATTAGATTGGGAGTTAGTGATTACATCCGGTTGTCAAGAATGGGTGTGTCATTATTTGTTTATACAACACCCCCTTATTAAGGAAGAAAATTCTCATGAAGCTCACATAAAGGAGGGGCTTTGTGCCTACACACACCTCGTGAGCTTCCGCACCATTTTGGATGATGTGCCGTGCACTTGGGGTTGATTTTCAAAACAAGAGGTAAATAGAGACTACAAATGCACCAAAGTGGTTTTCTCATGCATTGTTGTGCAGGATTTTTAGGACTTCATTCATAAATTTTACAGGTATATCTCGGATGACTGGATAGTTTATGGCTTGGTCAAGGATAATTGTGAGAGTTTGAGGCTTATTTTTTAGAGGTACAAGTAGTTAAGCATCTCTCTAAATATTAAGAAGTGCATTTTTGCAACACCTTTTGGCACTTTACTTGGGCATATTATTTGTAAAGATAGCTATAATCTTGGGATTAGAAGAACCTAATAATCAAGGTGAAGTGCGCAGATTTCTTCGACACACAAGATATTACATGAAATTTACTAAGGGCTATGCAAGGATTGTTGCACGTTTGGTGGAACTGTTGAAAGCTAAGGGAAAATTCTACCGAGGTGGCATGTAGTATTAAGCGCTCAAAACTTTCAAGGAGAATCTTACTACTACACCTATTTTGCACTTTCCTTCTTGGGATAAGTCATTTCATATTCATGTTGATGCTTCTAAATGTAAATTGGTGCACTATTGGTGCAACGAGGTGAAGGAATTTTAGACCACCCTATTTGTTTTGTAAATAAGAAGTTGACTTCGGTGGAACAAAATTATACAACTACTAAGCACAAGGCTTTGTCCATGATCTACGTGTTGCACAAATTTAGACAATACTTATTGGCAACACCATTTATCTTCTTTACATATCATATGAAACTTAAGTATTTGGTCAATAAGCCTATTTTACAAGGGCGCATTTGCAGGTGGATACTACTATTTTAGGATTTTGAGTTTACAGTTGTTGTCAAACCAGGAAAAGTAATTTAGGGCCTGACCATTTGTTAAGAATTAATTCTTGTGAGGATGCGCAAAGCATTGAAGACACCATGCTTGATGCACAATTGTTTATATTGAACCACACACCCATAGATTTAGAGGATATTGCAGTATTTTTGTGCACTTTGGATAGGTGCCTAAGGGGATAAAGACTTTGGAAAAGAAGAAACTTGAAAAATGAGTGGTGCCTTATCAGCTTAATAGGTGGATATTTGTATAAGCTAGATCATGATGAAGTTTTGCACCGGTGTGTTCTGGAACATGAGCATGAATCCATTATGAAAGAAGCTTGTCATGGAATTACAGGAGGTCACTATGCTCGAGATGCCACCGTGTGTAAGATTTTAATGGTTGGTCTTTAGTGGGAAACTTTGTATGAAGACAATACAGATATGTCGAGCATGTGACCAATGTCAATGCTTTGGGAATCCTAGAACTAGAGATGAGTTGCCTTTGAGGCCTATAACAAGTGTTGAACCTTTTGAGAAATGGGCTATTGACTTTGTAGGTCTTATTTCCCCATATGTAGGTAGGATTGACACATACTACATTATCACTTGTATAGATTATCTGACATGGTGGGTAGAAGTAGCACCTACGAAGGATTACATGGCAGCCACTCTTTGGAATATTATAAGCAAGTATGGTTTTCCATTGAGTCCAACCAGTGATAAAGGCAATCATTTCTTAAGTGAGACCATAAAAATTATTTTGGTTGAGTTTATGGTGGCCCAAAATAAGATAACACCCTATCACACACATGAAAATGGAACTGTTAAAGCTTTCAACAAGATTTTAGGACAAACATTGACAAAAATCTATGATGTTGGAAGGAAAGACTAGGATGATAAGGTATATGCTATACTTTGGGCATATATGACAACTTATACGAGGTTAAACAAAGCCACACCTTTTCAGTTAGTGTTTGGTGCAGAGGTTGTGTTTCTTATTGAATTTATGATGCCATCCATGCACATTGCATGTGCAGGAGGACTGGATGATGAGCAAGCTATGGAGGAGAGCATAGATAAACTAATGTAATTAGATGAGAGGTGTGTTATTGCCTAGTGGAGCTAGAAGACAAAAAAACCAAGACAAAAGGCCTAACATGATAGGCATATCAGGAACAAAAAGTTTGAGGTTGGAAAGATGGTTCTTCTGTATGATTCAAAGTTTTTGCACCACCTAAGGAAATTGAAAGCACATTGGTTATGACCCTTTTTTGTAACAAAGATACTTGATTCAGGTGTTTTTTAGTTACAAGTACTAGATGGCAATTTATTTCCCAATTACTTCAATGGGAGTAGGGTGAAGCCCTACTATAAGTATGTCTTCTTGGTGTTTGTAATAATGTAATATTGCCACGTGGATTAGATTACTTTAAATGCATTTTCCTTTATATGTGTTCCCTTTCATCGTTGCTATGCTTTTTCAATTTAGTTCAATGTTGTGTTTTAATAAGTGCGCTTGCAAACCAAGAGCTGATTACTATCTATGGGATTTATGCACAGAGGACCACACATACTTTTAGCATGGGGTGGATACAGTGTGAATGCACGTAAAGGATAAAAATTTATGGTTCCCAAAGCATATTGAAAGTACATATTAATATTGGTTGATGAAAAAGTAGTTACAAATGATGAGAAGGATGGTGATAATAAGAATTTGAAGAAAATTACTCATAATAGAAACCACACATAACAAAGTGGTTACACAATGTAATGCGAGGAAGCTAGCGGCATGGTAGACTACTTAACGAGTGGCATAGTGGGTTATGTAGTTCATCACATGGAGAATGCACAAGGAGGTTTGCGGCCACGGAAGTACTAAGTGCACTCAAGGCTATACCGGAGCACACAAGAGGAAACTCGCAAAAAGGTGGGAAAAAGCATAATAGGCATATTAAAGGAAGTTGTATGGTGGTATTTGATGAGAAATTAATGTGGTTAAATTTTGAACACCTATAAAAAGGTCATCATGGTAAATCTATTTTTACCTTACCTTGCATGAAATTTGTGCAAATTATGGAGAAATCGAGTGCAGAGTTGGAAAATCGATAACCAAGGTGTAAAGTAGATATGGCAAAGGAAAGGGTGAGTTTTGTTGGAAGAAATTTTGCACATTGGAATGGTGTGAAGAGTATTTAAATAGGTTTATGACTTTTTTGGTTAGGGTTTCGAAACTAGGGCAAGGAGTAAGAAAACTAGAGCATTGTAGTTATTGCGTGGAAGAATTTTGGTAAGAAGCTCTAGGAAAAAGGGCGGGGTAAGGCATAGATAAGAGATAAAATTTGAGTAAAGGAGATGGCACCAAAGAATTTATTAACCACATAACCAAAGAAGAGAGGAAGGGGAAAGGACCAGAGAAGACAACACCTATGGTGGTCATGTAAGAGGAATGGTACACTAATATGTAGTACCCCAACAATTAATGGGAAAGGAATGGGTATCTCATGTCAAGACCATGACAGCTTAGTGATTATAATAATCATACAAATGAAAACATGTGTGACATAGTGAGAGAGGTCATTCAAGACACAAGGGAGAGAACTATGGATGACAAGCCCGAGTATGATGACTAGGGAAGAAACTATTGCAGAAATTAGGATTGTTATAGCTATACGAGATCCCACTCTTTGGGAATCCCGAGAGAATGTATCATTGGATATTTTCATGCATCCATGAGGAATATTTCTATTTTATGGGAAGGAAATACACCTCACCGAACAATTTATTGAAAGGTACACCAATCTTATTGGTATAGGGATGACCTCATAAAGGACTTAAGCAAACAATGAGATGGTGAAGAAGTCCTCTATATAGTATGAATACAAAAGGGAGGGCGTGTAATGGATATCACAAAACTTGATGATCCTGTTATGAGGATGGCCACACATCTACTTACTAAGATGAATGGGCAAGAGATATGGACTCAAGTGAAAAGCGTTGGTTCCATGTTTGTAAAAAGATATCGGTGGGAAAAATATACAATATTTCCACATTCATTATAGAAGAGATCATTGATGCAGTGCATGAAAGGGAGAATATCATTTTTTGAAATATCCTACAGCTCATAGTTTTCTTATAAATTGGGGTTCATGATGGGTTGAATGAAAAAGTATGGGAATACCCTAAAGAAGACCACTCCTCTGTGAAGAGATTTACTAAGTATAATTGTGACTCGACTCACCCTCACATACAAAGCACGAGAGGAAAAATGGTATAAATCAATGCGCGAGAGGTTTGGGGTTGAGTGGCACATTCCTAGTGAGTTACCTACGTTGGTAGATGGATTTTCCAAGTTTTTAGTTTATCAACCATTTTGTATTAGGTGTTTCACTCCGCAACAATGGTCACAAGATCCCATGGTATAAACTATTATTTACATTCACATCAGTAGTACTTCCAAAGTGATGTAAACATATTCAAGGAGGCAATCCTAACATGAGTTCCTTACAAATGGAGGATCCTACCTCATCTACTACTTCACCCACAAAGGAGTTCCCTTCATCTCCTCCTTCATCCGTAGAGGAGTCCATAATTTCTACCAATCCCATTTCACCACTCACCTCTCAAACTAACAAACAATCAATAGTATTAACTCTCCTACCCACAGGAGATTCATGCTTACCTTCCTCTCCATTGCAAGGAGAGTCTACCTCATTTCACCCATCATATCCCCTACCCATAGAATATCCTTTAGAGGCACCACTACCTATAGGTGACCATTCTCCATCAGCCTTCCAAGATCATATTGATCTTCTCTCGGCTCTCTTACCTGCGAACTGCAAGCGAACCATTTCCCTGTCTCATATACACATTTTACAGGATTATTACTAAATCAACATCGGCCCCTCTTATAGCACTACCGCTTTTACGATCGGAAGACCACTTGGATTACGTTGATAATTCCATGCTTTGGGGACACCTTCAACTCCCTTTTTCAACTCAAATGCAGATGTCACTCATTGATACCTCCACAATCTATCCGAAGGTATTTCAAGTGACCAAATCAACCCTAACCATGCTAGTCAAAATAGCTTCTTCTTTGTCAACTTTACCTACATCCAAAACTTTACCCATGACTAGAACCATTCTTATGCTTAAGAACTCGCCCACACCTACATCTTCGTCCATATCTAGATCATCACTACCTTGAGTGTCATGTCAATTTCAAGCCTTACCTATTTACCTCACAAACTAGATTTAGCCACGTCTTTCCAAACCCGCACCAAAATTGTTCCTCTGTCTAAAAGGAAGACCCAACTTTATAGGCCACATACACCAAGATCACCTACCACATCTTTATCACATTTAACCCTTCCATCCATCCTAGGACCTCACCCATCAACATTTTCCAAACAACTCCCTACCCAAGGTAAAACAAAAGCTAAGAAACTTTCCTCTTCATCATGACTCTCCCTCACCCTCGCCCTCACCCATACATTTCTTACCACCTACTATACCTCCACCATTACTATAACTCCAACTTTTCCTATATGACTTCAAACCATACCTTCCACTTGGCCTCTACCAACCACTTCCACCACGAATCTATTGTCCCCATAGGTAACCCATCCTCTTCCACCGTCTTCTTTCCCTTATGCATCACGTACTCCCACCTCACCTTTACCCAAGAAGCTACAATCCAAAGACAAGAATCCACTACCCTCCAACAACGTAGTTAAACTAGCAAACACCTTCCATTGTTAGTTCTTCTACCACACATTTACCTAAGCAAATACTATCAAAACCTAAGACAAGATACCACCTACCAAACAAGTGGTCAAACCTATTCCCCCTCCTATAATGCCTCTTCCACAACAATCAGCGCCACCTTTACCCAAAACCACACTCACTTCCCATTGTGATCCTTTGGCAGGTCTTATGCCAACATTTTATCCAACCTCTTAGAGACCTCGGTCATCACATTACCGCCACTTAGTCCTTACGACCCCCTCAAACCCAAACCAAAAGGGTTCGATGAAACTAAAATTTTTGCCCACCATCATGTGTTATGCCATGAAGTAGAGGGTTGTAAGGCTCTCAAAACCATTCTCCTCTAATTATGTCCTCCTGAATCAAATTTCAATGATGAGGATCTTCTTGATGAGGATCCTATTCCAACTTCAACTATCACCATACACCCCCGCCCATTACCTATTCAGTGACCTGAATCACCACCCCCATAACCATTTTATCCACCTCCAAAATTCAAGATCAACATGGTTTGTATCAAAGAATTGGCCAAACCACCACCTAAATGCTTGTGTGCCCTACTCATTTCACAAGGTTCATATCCTCCCTTAGGTTTTTGTCCATCATTTTGTTATACTACTCATGACATACCTTCTCCATCTACCTCTTTCCCTCATATTAACATGATCCAAGTTGCCACTCGCACCCAAAAGGACAAAGGAAAAGAAAAAGAAACTAGCCCATCAACCAATCCTATGCCCAATATAACATCTGCACCCACACCCAAAATCACCATTCGAGGTCCCACATACCCTATTTCTAATGGGGTCACCCACCATATAATGATAAAACAATTGCACCAATCTCCTCTCAAAATGTCTTTGTATGACCTCATCCAAACCTCTAGAGTCACATCGACAAGCCCTCATGGAGGTCCTCTAATCCATTGAAGTTTTACCTAACGACCCTACACCTATGGCCTCCATTATTACCCCTCATCATGTGGCCTCCCTCACCAACTCACCCCCTTCCTCTACACCTCCACCTACTAACCAAGTAGTTTCTCTCAGATTTTTCGATGATGAGATTGTACCTCTCCAATCAGATGATCTTGATCCCACCCTTTTCATCTCCATCTATATCAATAATATATGCATACGACATGTTATAATTGATGGTGGCACCAAAGCATCAACATCATCTCCTCCCATGCGTACAACCAAATGTGCATACCGCCATTGCATGCATAATAACCCAATTATGTTGTGCTCATTCAATGACGCTATGAATTTTACCCTTGGCACCATTGTCCTCCACATTTGTGTGGGCCCTCGTACTATCTCGGAACTATTCTACATCCTGAGGGGAGTTCCAATACAACTTGTTGTTTGGCCGACCTTGGATTCGAGGCATGGGTTGTGTTCCTTTGACTTTACACCATTGTCTAAAATTTGAACATGAAGGAAATAACTACACCATCCCACTAACCCGTCACCATTCAAAACTTGTAACATGTTATACAGACCTAATGATGTGCTTCAGAAGCGCTTAACAAATCCACTTCCGCCGCCACTTCTCCCGTGCTTCTCCTTAACCCACAACTCCATCAACCAATTTTGTCATCACCTCTTCCACACCTAACTCTTCTATCCCCACTCGCTATCGAATCCTCCGTAGAATCGACCCATCTACTTCCCAATCAACCAATACCCCTTCTTCCCAATCACCTAGTAAAACATCTATTCCCACCACCCACATACAAACCACCGATACCTTAAAAGGGGTTTTTCAACGCCTTACTCTAGGGGAGTACCGCTTATACAACATCAACACATTTCTTACTCCACAAGAGTATGGTAAACTTCACCAACATCCTTGCTATGATCACCACGTAGGTGAGATATTCCCTTATGGTCCTCCCCACCTTCGTACCAACCTCATGTATGGGGGACTTGATACTTCCACCTATTCACCCAAACCACCATCTCAAACATGACCATTTTCATCCAACCTCCAATATCTCACCAACCACCACTTTTCCCACACTTTCCTACATCGTTGTGCATGGAAAGGCTTTGGCTTTGGTTTTTACAAACAAGGCCATCATACCATTTTCTCGTGTATCACCCATAAACACAAAGACCATAATGTTATCTTCTTTACCAAACTATCTTCCAAGAAAGCCCATGTTGAACTCATTGAGGATAACAAACCTTCTTCACCCCATTTACCAACTTCACCACCTTCACCCATGGATTCGATGGATCCATAATCCATTCCTCCTAAAAAAATTCATAAACATCATTTCCTTAGGACCTTTGACTTATCAACGTGATGGCAAGGCTCCCTCTTCTCTTCCCTTCCTATATCTTGACATGATCGATGATGATACACCTTCTATTAACGTCGTTTAATGTCAAGACAATGAGTCTATTCTCACCTACCTTGGTGCGAAGATTATTATATTCACTAGTCATTGCCTTCTGAGACACAAACCTTGTTGAATGAGTCAACTATCAAAATCAACATTCACACCCAAGATGACCCGTACGCCTTAAAGATATGCCAATCTTTAGATGTTGTTGAACAAGTAGCCATTACTTATTTCCTCAAAGATCATAAAGAACACTTTTTCTTGGTCCTACGCGGATATGCCCGATATTGACCCTATAATTTTGGTCCACATTATCGTAACCATTCCCGAATCCAAGCCCGTAAAATAGAAGCTGCGGAAAATGCACCCTCACATCACTCTTCTTGTTAAAGAAGAGCTCCAACACCTTCTCTCGGTTTCCTTCATCCTACTCATTGACTATCCCTAATGTATTTCCAACATCATTCCTATCACAAAAGTGATGGGGGACTTCACATTTACATGGATTTCTATGACCTCAACGTAGCTTTCCCCAAAGATGATTTTCCCTACCGTATTGACCAACTAGTTGATCTAACCACCGCCATGAGATGTTATCCTCATGGATGGTTTCTCAGTTATAACGAAATATTACTTGCTCCGGATGATCAACACAAAATTTCCTTCATCACTCCTTAGGGGACCTTCTACTATCGATTCATGCTTTTTGGCCTTAAAATGCTAGTGCTACATATCAGTGGGCTATGACTTATATCTTCCATGACATAATGCATCACATTTTTGAAGATTCTGTAGATGACCTTCTCGCCAAATCCAAATGTCGGGCCAAACATCCGACAGTCCTGAAGGTCATCTTTGGTCTGTCTCATCACGTATTATGTTTTCCTTCATCCCAAGAAGTGTGTCTTCATTGTTCTCTCAGGAAATCTCCTTGGTTTCATCATTTTTTTGCATGGCATAGAAGTTTATCCTACTAAAGTAAATGCTATTCTCGAAATGCCTCCGCCTACTAATCTTTGCCAACTTTGAATTTTATAAGGTAAGTTGCAATCTATTCACAATTTATTTCACAACTTTTCGACAACTACCAACCATTTCACCACCTCCTCAAAAATGATGTCTCCTTCAAATGGGATGATGAATGCCACAAAGCCTTTGATACCTTAAAACAATACCTTCTCCAACCACTAGTTCTCATTCCTCCTAAAGATGACCAATCCTTCTACCCGTACATTTCTCGCTACTAATCACTTCTTGGATGCCATGCTCACTCATCATGATGAGAAACATAGGGAGTAAGTGGTTTATTACATAATTCGCACTGCTGGATTATGAAACTAGGTACACCCATTCTGAAAATTTTTTCTTAGCCTTAGTTTTTGTCACCACTAAACTTCGTCATTACTTACTCAACCACAAAACCTTTTTCATCACTAAAACTGACCCCTTACATTACATGTATGCCAAACCCTACCAACATCAACGTGATGCACATTATCTCGTGCTTCTCATAGACCTTGATCTTGAATTCATCCATCAAAAATATATCAAGGGCCAAACCATTGCTGACCAACTTGTAAACACACCTTTCTCGAAATCAAACCTCTAACTTCGATTTTCCGTGATGAATCCATCATTACCCTCTCTTTGGATGATACCATTTACCAAATGACTTTATTCTTTGATTCAAAATGTTAGCATGGGGTGGTGCAGTGTGTTATCCTCATTCCTCTGGATGGTGAACTTATGCCTTTATCTTTCAAACTAGATTTTTATTACACTAACAACATCACCGAATATGCAACACTTGTATTAGGCCTTCAAACCGCCATCGCCCTAGATTTCAAATCAATTAATATCTTTGGTGACTCTCAACTAGTTGTAAATCAAGTCAATGGTATATACCAATGTTGTCGTAACGAAATACTTCAAAAGTATAAACACCATGTCGACATACTTTTGACTACCTTTGACCGTTACGAACTTCAAACCACCCCATATTCTACTAATAAATTTGTAGATACCATGGCCTACCTAGATTTTTAGATACTTGTTTCCCCCTCCGATTCCAAAATATTTGTCACCGTACAAAGGTTTCAATCACCTTCTTATTTATTTCACGACAACAAATTTTGGCACCGTTCAACCCGACCCATGTGACCTTTTTTTATAAGAATTTTGTTGACTACCTTTCCCTTTCCATTTGACCTCCTGACCTTACTCATAATGGACAATGCACCTTTCTCAAAATTGTCTCTTGATATGTCATCATGGGTGGTCTTCTTTATAAACGTGGCTTTAATGGTATCCTCTTATGATGCCTTACAAGTTTTGAAATTCCTTACACCATCAAGGAAGTTCATGACGGAATTTTTGGAGGTCACTTTAGTGGTCTCATTGTCGCTAAACGCATCCTTCACCTGGGCTATTATTGGCCAACCCTCAATCGTGATTGTTGTGACTATGTCAAACATTGTGTGAAATTCCAGTAGCATGTTAATCTTCATCACCCACCCAAGAATGCCTTACAAGTCCCACGAGACCTTTTTCCTTTCTCTCAATGGGGTTTGGATCTTTTTGGAGAGATAAATCCTCATTCTTCACAACACCATCAATGGATTATAACCGCTACTCAATACTACACTAAATGGGTAGAAGTCATCCCCTTCATCTCTACCAAAGCTAAGAAAATTTTTGTATTAATCAACTATCACATTATTTGTTGCTTTGGTGTTCCTCACCATCTCATCACTGATAACGGCAAGTAATTCAAAAAAAAATCCTACGGAAACTTTGTAATGCCTTCAAACATTCAACTTAGTTTTTCTTCACCTTACTACCCACAAATAAATGGCCAAGTTGAATCAACCAACAAAACCTTGAACAAAATTCTTATGAAGGTGGTTGACGATACGGGAAAGGATTGGCACATGCACATTCCTTTTGCTTTATGGGCTTACCATACTAGTATTCGTACCTCAACTACAGCCACACCTTTTTCTCTAGTCTATGGTACAGAGGTTGTCCTACCTCTCAAAGTCCAGATTTTGTCTCTTCATATCTCACTCAAAGAGATGTTTAATGATGATGACTTTCGATAAGACTGTTTGAACAACTTAATTTATTAGATGAACATCATCTCAATGCTCTTGATCATCTCCAAATATACCAAAAACGTATCAAACATGACTATGAAAAACATGTCCATGACCAAACCTTCCGTGTCGGTAACATCGTCCCGAAGGAAAATTAACATGTAACCAAAGAAGAGAAAAGTAAATAGGTAAAATTCACTCTTAATCGCTTTTAGACCTCGTGATCGTTACTCATATCTATGGATCGTGTGTTTATCCTTTGTCTTCACTCGAAGGTAAACCCAAACTTAAACCCCTCAATGCCTTGCATCTTTGACCATTATATTGTTGAATCAAATCCTATATCACCTTCTACCTATTTCAAGCTCGTCCCTTGAGTTCCCTTCACCTTTCATATTACCTATTCTTATGCAGTCAACGAGTAAACAAAAATCATGTGATTAACTCACCTTCGCAACCTTATCTTCAATATGAGTACCACGGCTCTACTCATGGCACAATTTTTCTTGGATATTTTTCATATTTTTCAAGATGGTATCCCATGGTCATTCATCATTTAAAACCATCTCTTTCATAGTTATCATTTGTGTGTCATGGTTTTTTGTCTTCTAAACAAGCGCCTAATCTTCCTCTATAGTCTTGTCCATGACTTAATCGTTTAAAAACAAAAATAATTTCAAAAGCAAAAGGGGATTCAACTCCTTGAGTCAAACTTCCGCAAAGAGATGACTCCCTAAAAGGGACATCTCTTCTCTATATCTTGCCACTATAAATAGACTACTACCTCAAATTATAGCTATACAAAGCTATCAAAAAATAAAATAAAAAAATTCGTAGCTTCCCGCATCGATCAGCCTTCTGAAAGACCTCAAGGATATAATATACTCATCCCACATAGACTTCCTACATCAATCACTCTATAAAACACAAAAGTAAAAAGAGAAAATGATAAAAAATTGTCATGGACTTTCCTATTTTGATCTTAGGTCTCTTTCCAAGTAGGCATGTTGTCTTACACCAAGTTCCATTAAAACCGACCATTTTCACCTCATTTCCTTTTCATCCTAATTTCCTATATTCTCAAGAGACTTGCCGCAAATACAACAATTTATGATCATGTGACTTTCTTCACCCTCAAAATAGTTAATTATGTATCTCCTTTAGGGTCTTACGTTCATAAGCCCATATTTGGTATGATTGATTCATTATTGGTATTGTCAATTAAATGGCTCTTTTTCATATCTTACCAATCACCTTCTTCATCACTTGTTGATCTTCCTCTACAAGACCGGACCATCGACATCTATATTTTCAAAATTCCTCTTTCACCTTGACTCAACCAATCCTAAATGACCTGGACTCAATCATACCTAAAACCTACCAAACCATCCCTCTACCTCATCCTATTCTTCCCTAGCTTATGGGATAACTACATTGGTCTAAGGCCCCTTTTCATTGGTGTTATGTAGGTAGCATTTTGAGGGCATGAGTCCTCAGAGGTTAGCTTGGCTACTCTTTTCCCTAATCCATTTTTCCCACATGTTTCTATTAACATTAAACTTTTGTTAGTTTTCATTTGTCATAACATTTGGAAATTTATCATTCATACATATCTACCATTTTTGTCACAACATCAAAACATCCAATCAATCATTTCATATTTCCATGACATCAAATATATGGAAATTTACACCATATACATCATCATTTATGCTCCATACTACCAAAATTGGAAATTAAATCAAACCCAAAGACATGACCTCGACTGCCTAACTCACCTAGACTCCACCATGCCTAACTCACCTAGACTCCACCATGCCTAACTCACCTAGACTCCACCATGCCTAACTCACCTTGACTCCACCATGCCTAGATGATTTAGACTCATCCATGCCTAACTGACCTAACCTATCCATACCTACACGACCTTGACTCCACCATGAAAAATTCACCTAGTTTCCATCCATACACAAATAAAAATGAAAATTACAACACAAGTACAACATTCATACCATCAATCTCATCATCTCGCATAACTAGAAAAGTTTGTGTATCAATACATATGTACACAGATATAAAATGAATACAAATATCCCTCATAAATAACCTAACATCTTCGGCACGTAGGCTAATATATAATCAAAATCACAGAAACTCTCATGTACATCCTCACTATCATCAGCATATAGGCCAATATATACCAAAACTGAAACACATGGCATATATGGTGACTAATCATCACCCCACCTGATATCCATCCCAGTCTCGTCTATCTCATCCTCTCTGCTTGTCTAGAACCCCGCTAGCATCTCTCCACCTTGCATGGGTCATGGTCCAGTCCCTTCTTGGCTTGCAGTTAGGTCTAGCCTCTCGTGAACTAGTAGCCTAACCTTGCACCTATCTTTGGGCTCACTAGCTCCCTATTCTCTCTTATCTATGAGTGTGAGAGCTCATTCTCTCACTCACCGCTTGTTGTAACATGTACTCCGTATAGGAGGGGACATTTATACATGTAGTTGTCAAGCTAATCCTGTAATACCTGACCTCATTCGTGGTGTCCCCTGAATCTCGCCATCAAAAATTTTGTGATGGTGTCATCGGCCATCACCACCTGTGATCGCTGCCCCTGTTATGGCTGATCTCGGACCTTATACCTGTGTACCCTACCCTCCTCTCTATACCATGGGACCCTGTCTCATTGTTACCTACACTATAGGGCCCTATCCCCGAGCCTCGTGGTGTTTCCCGTGTTGTAACTCCGTGCTCGTAAGATCACAATCTGAGCCTTTACTGACAACACCAACTAACCCCGCAAACTTGTTATATGTGCCTGTATGGTGGCTACCTGTCCCCCATCTCCATCACCTCCATGTGCAAAAACCTATCGCTATGTAACCTAAACCTGCAGTTCTACCACCTACACCTATAAAGTGGCAGCCTATGCCTCGATCTTGTAAGCTACCCCTATGTCACTTAATTTGTGCATGCAGGGTAGGTAGCCACCTAACCCCGCAAGGTATCTTGTTGTGCTACCATGGTGGCTAAGTTTGGCTACCTTGGCCTCGGTGGTGCCACCCATAGCATACCACACACCACTACCACTCCGTATCTATATATAACCCCGACATCATCAATTCTCCTATCCACCACCTACTCCTTCTACCCTGTCCGCACTATCATTCATAGTGGAGACAGAGGTCTCTCCATGTTATCTCTCCTGTACTATTGGAATGGTGGAGGTACGTCCTATGGCAGCCCAAATCATTGTCTAACTCACAATGGGTATCATCCCGTGCTCACCAAGACGACACCCTCTATCCACCGAGTAGTTATAGCTCCTCCAAATCCATTGCAATGTGTTGGTAGGAAGGAAAGTCCACATATGGCCTCCAAACAACATCACCCCAAATAATCCCTCCAACATTCACCTATAATATGCCACATCATGTGCAGCCCTTATTGCCCTGTTTTGTCCACCAACAGGTACCCAACATCTATACCCAACTTGAACCAAACCTGCCTCGAACCCATCAGGTTAGGGAAAACCAACTGGACATACACATACAATGTGCTTGTATTCCCAATAGTGTAGTAGGAAACTACATCAAAAACTGAACCTCCGCAACCTCTCATAGGCCCATAGCTCTCAATACAACATGCACCAAGAATTTCAAAGGTGCCTAGGAAAATGGGTCCACTCCCATCATGTCCTAGATCAATCTCATCATACCACCTCCATCAAGTAATACCACCAACCTCATCTCCCGAGGATGAGTCATATACATGTCTCCATAGCTCAAACTCGCACTATGGTACCTCAGCTTTGTCATCGCTTCTCAAAAAATATCCACTATCAACTCCTTTAATGCCTCTAACGTAATAGAATATACCTACGCCCCAACTATCGATAGTTGTAGGATCTTGTATACATCCTCTAAAGTGACAGTGATCTCACCCATCGGTAGGTGGAATGTGTTGGTCGCTGAGTCCCATATATTGATGAGTGTAACCATCAAACTCGGATCTCAAGCTACACACCTGTAGCATTAGATCCCTCTCAGGCCAACATCACTCACATGCCTCCACTCCTCCATAGTCACACTCGATCATATCACTAGCAATAGAGGTGGTACTCTATCCTACATCCGCAGCTAGTCCCTAGCCTACATCCAAAAAAACCACAACATTATTACAAACTTAACAATATTCACTTATCTATTAACCCCCAAACCATACCCAACCAGCCCAATCCTACTCACTTCATTTTACCTAATTCACCTACTAGCCTCCTACCCACATTGCAATCATGACTCACCATCCTAAAAACATCATTTCACCTACTTACCTATCCTTTACGCCAACTCCAACCTTCTACCCCTATCACTCTACATGTATCCTCCCTTCCCCCCTCTCACCTTTTTTTCTTGCCCACTTAACCTTTCTTACCCCTATTTCCCATCCACCCTTACTAGTGTCGATCACCTTGATCGTCACCGCTATCTTTAACCGACATTGGTTCACTTAAACTAATGTCAATCACCTAAGACCGCACCGACACCAGCAAATAAAGAAAACGGCATCATCCACCCTTAGATCGACATCACCTCCTCGTGGTGCCCAAATTGAACCCCCCATCTACCAAAAATGATTAAAAATGACCTACACACCTAACCTAACTTCATTGCACAACCCTATTTAAGCTACATTAGACCTTCCCCTTCCTCATTTACTTCATTCTACCCAAAAATTCAAAATAAAAATCCCACCAAAACCCTTTTAACCCAAACCGATTTCAACACATTATCTTCAACCCAAAGACAAAATTAGATTGAATCGCACCTCATCTCTATGCCATCTAGGTGGTGGTATGTCTAGCCTTTATGTTGGTGGCCCACACAAAACCTCTCTCGCCTTTTCCATTCCACAAACAAACTTCTCGCATCGCCACCAATCGGATAGCTCTAATAAATCTCATGGACCCGCCTACCGAATGCCAATATTGCACTAGTCACTCATCAACTCAACTCAAGGACCTCAGTACCATTGCTTTCCTTTCTTACTCTACCACTGTCATTTTCCCAAATGATAATACATTAAAATGAATCCATAAAATATGGATTTTTAATTTTATTAACCCTAACCCAACATGACCGACAATGGTCATGCCAAACCGATGTTAGTTACTTTATAACCGGCATCACCACCGCCATTACCATTTCCACCCCCAAATTTCCCATTTTTTACTTCAACTCATTATTTCCATATACCCTTTGACTTGTCCCACACTTATTACAACCTACTGACAAGCCCAAACTACCCCTACATTTCCTTAGTTGTGTCTAGGGATTTGTTATTTTACCTATACCTTGGCATTACCTGTGCCATGACCTATTTACCTGAACCTGACCTACTCGGTGTGACCATTGTCCTTGTGTACTCATTATACCTTGTGATTTCATTAACCATGTTGTTTGGCTTGACCTTACCTTGCCTATTATTGTTTCCTT
The DNA here is from genome assembly GCA_018340775.1 of Taxus wallichiana var. yunnanensis. NCBI lineage: Eukaryota > Viridiplantae > Streptophyta > Pinopsida > Cupressales > Taxaceae > Taxus > Taxus wallichiana. The sequence continues at coordinate 408,371,195 of CM031243.1, read as the reverse complement.
TATCCCGACTCCAACCTTTGGTGTACCGGAACATACCTAAACGCTTCGCACCCAACCTACGTTGTGTTTCCAGACCATATCCTATTCCTTGGATACCTGAATCACTTCAACCTTGTTAGGATAAACCTATCAACCTTAGATAGTGTAGATTTTGCAAGCTCCTCAACCTAGTACGTGTTACAATCTATACATGTGTGTTTTTTCAATTTCCATTACCTATTACCCAAGTTGATTACCCAAGTTGACCATTACCCTTTCCCAAAGCACCCATACTCTTCCCCACCTACCTTAACTCACACCAACTACACATTTATCAAACCACTCACTAATTCCATATAACACCTCATCGGGCCTAGCTTTAAGGGGATCACCTTCACCCACACTTGGGAAAACCCCACTCTCACCCACACTTGGGAAAACCCCACTCTCACCCACACATGGGGCAATCACGCCCTTTTTGTCAAGATCACTTACCAATAAAAGCTACGTGACAAAAAGGGGCAAAATATAGACACCAAAATTAGGTTGTACCACCCTTATAGCCCCGTTAATTAAATTAGCCATACCTTGCATATCAATATCCCATAGTGCACATGATTAATTTAATTAATTAAATAAATATCCTCACTTGACCACCTCACCTAGACACCTCATCATGGACCTATTCTTAGCATGTTTCTTTTAACTAAGACTTAATCTCTACTTACCATAACTAATTGAGACTTAGTCTAACCCTAACATTAGATGCCTATCCTTTCTCTAACAGCATGCCCACTTACTTAAGTGGAAAATACCATTTTAAACCATGACCAATGGGAAGAACTAGCCAAAAAGGTAGCCAAGCTATTTTATTTTAGCAAACCTAGGATTTCTCGGTGTAACCGACACCAGTTAACCCAAAATCGATGTCGGTTAACCTAAACCATCTTTGGTTACCATATATTCACTTTGGTAACCTTGTTCTAGAGGTTGGAAAATTATTCGAGTTTGAGAGAGAGAGATCTTCATGAAAGCACGAACCAGATCCCTCTCGCACATCCAAACACACCATAGCCAACACCAAGACTAATCTAAAGGTATTGACATTCACGGTAGCATTCCAAGAAGCACTTCCATGACACTAACCACCAATTTCACAAATTAACCATCACCCTCATCCAACCACCATGCATGCAAATAGAAGTAAGTTTGTTTTGATCTACATCATTCTATACTTAGATCATATTTTATTTTTCTTTCTTTGTTAGATCATATCATATTTTGCATCCGATCATCCTCGCCTTCTTGTCAAACCACCCATCTAACCACCCATAACCTTTTAGCTCCCCATATTCAACCCCCAGAAATCTCTGAGCATTCTCAACATCTTTTCTAGCCTAACCATCCTTCTTCCATTCTCTTTGCAATGACAAAGAACCTCCAAAACCAAGTTTTATTTAGTTTCTACCATTCTGCCTCTACCGACGCCGGTCACCTTGACCGTCGTCGGTTTCCCTCTAAACTATCATCGGTCTCTATAACTGGTAATCCTGCCTATAACAATGACCTAATAACCTTCACCCAAATAACCCAAAACTTGATCCTGACCTATTCTAATCACCTTAGCTACCTACCCAACCTAAAACATAACCCAACCTCAGTTAGATCTAATTTTGTATTACAATATTTGACTTAATCTAATATATTGTTAATAACTTGAGATACCAAAATCAACTTGTTAGCAATAGGACCTCTATTTCTTGCATTTTTGTTCATTTATTTGATAAACAATGGATTGACAACCATCTAGGAAGTATCACACTTCTTGGATCTAGCATACACTAGGCATTCCATTGACATATATTGTTTAATATTATTCTTTTGGTCTTGTTTTGCATTCATAGGTAGTTCCTCCTAGCAAAAAGGAAGTTCTCGCAATCAGCATTAGATCGAAATTCATAACGCATGCACAACCTTCAACCAACATCACAAGTATTCATCCTTGTCCTATCACCCTCTATTTGTTTCATTTATATCTAAAAGAATTCGGTGAAACATTTTAGCTCACCTAGTGGGACCCCCTCTTGGTTCTTTACATTTTCTTCATATAGGGAAATCTTGTGTGTTTCTTTCTCTTTTTGAAAAATACACATTTAATTTTCTCCCTTGGTAACATTCTTTTCTTCTAATTGTCTAAACGAAATTCTTGATTTGGTGTTTAAAACAAATCATTTCTTTCTTTTGGTATTTTCATAGTAGTGAAAGAGCACGTTCGACCTATTCATCATTTTCTATATTGAATATAATCACGATTTGGGTTATAAAATTTGTTGAATTTCATCCTAGTATGTTGCATTATTATCTCACATTTAAAACCGAGGGCAAACTATATGTCTTTGAAGTCATGCCCAACCGATGGTTGATGCAATTGAATCATACAAAGCACTTTCTCTTCTCTCTCTCTTTTCCAAACTGCACAAATACAAAATTTACACATCTTATTAAACAACGTCTTACCTGTAAGAGATCACAACAATCACATGATCGAGCATTAACATTGGCCACCCAACCGGTTTCTCTGTTCATTCATATCTCAAGAAAAGGATCGCCCTACCAAAACATAACCTAAAACCACCCTTTATAATTTACCTCTTCATAGGATGCCTTCCCAACCAAAAAAATTGTTCTGAATTCACAAGTCAGTCTTAAATAGCATAAGCTAAAACAACATAAAATTCACTTATAGGGTTGTGTGTTTTTCTTTGCTTTGTTCTTGAGGTTGTGTGTTTCATTTTCTTCTAGCTTTCACACTCCGCCATCATTGTTGGTGTATTATGACTATTTTCTAGTGTGTCAGGACCCATTTTTATCATACTCATATTTTTGGGTTGATGTTCCATCTAACTTAATTCACAAAAATCTATTTTTCTTCATTTCTTCTAATTTCACAGTAACCTTGGCTGTCCAAAGAACCCTCATCGGTTTATATCTTACCGTCATTGTTTTACCTAACCGATGTCGATTTCAACTCTTTTTGGTCATTTTACCCAAAGATAGCATTCATCAAATCTTTTGTTCTATTTGAAGTTCTCAAAACATCATCATATCCCCGAACTTTCATATCACAACCCAGTACAGTTTCCATTATTTTCATCATTTTTTTACCTCATTTGAAGAGTTGTTGATTCGCCATAAGAATCGGTATCGGTTATCATAACTATCATCGGTTCCCTTGTAAACCTTCATCCGGTCAATCGACCGTTGTCGGTTTCAGTGTTTGATTTTTAATTAAAACACCAATCATATTTACTACCCGAATTCATCCTTCTCCATTCTTGTTGTTTTCTGTGTCATCTACAGAGTATAGTTTTACCAGGTCAATGCTAATTCACATGGTGTTGACTCGTAGCCAAACCAACGCCCTTATATTTCACACTAGCATTATGCCACTCCCACCTAGCCCATCACCTCCTTCCATCATCTTGCCTATGGATCCAAATCAGCCCATCACCATTATTACTAGTGATGAGGACTTCACAAGACTCCTTGATCGTAATCCCATAGCCTTACAATAATATCTTTCCCACTCATTTACCCAAGACTCCTCAGATAGCTAGTATATGGAATGTCGTGATTTATCCCTCCTACCCTCACCCCCACTTCCGTGTCGGCCTACCACTAGCTCGATGCTACCCTCATCCATTTTACCACATGTGTCTCTCGCTTAGGCCCCACATCTACTATAGCTACTACACCAACGACATCTATCGCACCCGTAGTGTCGACCATTCCTTCACCAACTTCCTTAAGTATGGCCCCATCTATCCCCTTTTCCTCGTATATACCGGGCTTACATCATAACCACCCCCGCATCGGTAACCCACACCCCATTTCAAAACCTCGTCCTTTCCATCCCTCAAGATTCCGCCCAATTAACACAAGAATCGTTATAACTACCCCACCTATTTACATGCATCACTGTTTAGACTTTTCAATCTAAGTGTACTTTCATTTCTCTTGTTCAAACTTTTTAGTTTTGGTAGGAGTAATGAAAGTACACTCCAATTATAGAGCCCTACTCTTCGGTCTTGGAAAATCTCCTTAAAGCCATAGCCATTGCACTCCCCCATAAAACCTCATACTAGTTTTGATCATGCTCGCTTTATGCCCGCATGGTATAAGGAACATGACTATTGTAATTATCATCGCGTTAAAGACCATAGTGACGGTAATTGCATAAATTTGAAGAACTTTGTCCAGAAATGTTAGATAATGGAGATCTCATCCTAGATAACCCGAATGCACCGAAAACCAAAACTTACATATCTTTAAGAAATCATTCCCTAACCATACACCATTGTATAATCAAAGTGGTGAACCTTCAACCAACGACGGAAATGCCCACGAAGTCCTTGACATCTTTGATAACCTACCAGCCATTCCCTAATTTCCTTTTGTTCCTTCCATCGAGGAAATCCTAGCATGAGCTCCTTACCCATGGAGGAGCCTACCTCATCTACTACTTCACCCACGAGAGGATTCCCCTTCATATGTTCCTTCACCCGTAGAGGAGCCCATAATTTCTACTAATCCCATTTCACCACTCACCTCTCAAACTAATAAACAATCAATAGTATTAACTCTCCTACCCACGGGAGATTCATGCTCACCTTCCTCTCCATTGCAAGGAGATCCTACCTCATTTCACCCATCATCTCCCCTACCCATAGATGATCCTTTAGAGGCACCACTACCTGTAGGTGACCATTCTCCATCAGCCTTCCAAGATCCTATTGATCTGGTCTCGCACTCTTACCCAGAGTCCAAGCCAACCATTTCCCTATCTCACAAACATATTTTTTAGGGATTTCTACTAAATCAACATCGGCCCCTCTTACAACAGTACCATTTTTTTGTGACTCGGTCGATCGCTTGGTTTATGTTGATGATTCCATGCTTTGAGGACACCTTATACTCCCTTTTTCAACCTAAATGCGGATGTCACTCACCGATACCTCCACATCTATCTCAAGGTATTTCAAGTAACCAAATCAACCCTAACCATGTCACCAAAATGGCTTCTTCTTCGTCAACTTCACCTACATCTAACCTTTACCCGCAACTAGAACCATTCCTATACCTAAGAACCTTCCCACACCTATATCTTCATCCATATCTAGACCCATCACTACCTTGGGTGTCATTCTAATGTCAAGCCTTACCCATCCACCCATCAAACTAGATTTAGCCACGTCTTCCAAAATCCACACCAAAATTGTTCCATCGCCTAAAAGGAAGACCCAACCTTCTAGGCCACATACACCGCCCTCAACTATCACATATTTGTTACCTTCACCCCTTCTCGTCCATCTTAGGACCTCACCCATCAACCTTTGCCAAATATCCCCTACCCAAGGAAAATAAAAAGCTAAGAAACCTACCTTTTCATCACAATCCTCGCCCTCACCCTCACCCTCACCCATACATTTCTTACCACCTATACCTCCACCAACTACTATAACTCCAACATTGTGTATACTACTTTAAACCATACCTTCCACCCGGCCATACTAGTAGTGGGAATAGAGGAGTTAGGTATAGAAGAGGTAGTGACAACATTGGTGGACGGGGCTATGGGTGAAGGAGAGGTGGCAGCGGTGGTAGATTCCTTAACTGGTATAAGAACATCATTAGGTTGATACAACATATTATAGGTTTTGAATGGTGAAGGGTCAACTAGAATGGTATACTTATGTCCTTCATGTTCAAATTTTAAACAATGGTGTAAGGTTGAAGGAACACAACCCATGGCACGGATCTAAGGTCAGCCAAGCAAAGAGGTTGTACTAGAATTCCCCTTCTAAAACATAGAATAGTTCCATAATGGTACAGGGTCCCACATGAATGTGGAGAATGATGGTGCCAAGGGTGGAAGTTATGGCATCATTGAATGAATGCAACATAATTGGGTTATTATGCATACAATTGGTAGGGATGCACATTTAGTTGTATGCATGGGAGGAAATGATGTTGATGCTAGCACCACCATCGATCATAATGCATTGAACACGTATATTATCAATGTAGATGGAAATGAATAGGGCGGGATTAGGATCATCTGATTGAGAGGTATAATCTCGTTGTCAAAGAAACTGAGAGTAGATACTTGATGAGTGGTATCAGGTGCAGAGGAAGGGGATGAAGTGGTGAGAGAGGCCACATGGTGAGGAGTGATAATGGATGCCACAGGAGTAGGGTCATTAGGTAAAACCTTAATGGATTGTAAAACCTCCATGAGGGCCTGTCGATGAGACTTAGAGGTTTGGACAAGGTCATACAAAGACATTTTGAGAGGAGATTGGTGCAATTGTTTAATCATTGTATGATGGGTGACCCCATCAAAAATAGGGTATGTGGGTCCATGGATGGTGATTTTTGGTGTAGGTGCAGATGGGATATTGGGTACAAGAGTGGTGGATGGGCTGGTTATTTTCTCCTTTCCTTTGTCTTTCTGGGCACGAGTGGCAATGTTAACCATATTAATATGGGGTAAAGGAGCAAGTGAGTCATGATAGGTGTAGCGATAGGATGGAAAATAGTATGATGAGGGCATATACTGGTTTTGTGAAAAGAAGGCAAGTGCATTGACATTTTGGCAGAGGTTTGGCTAGCTCTCTTATGTGGACCATATTGATCTCAAATGTTGGAGGATAAAATGGTTGTGGAGGTGAAGATGAAGGTCACTTTGAATAGGTAAGGGGTGAGGATGTGTGTTGATAGGTGAAAGTGGAACATGGTCCTCATCTAAAAGATCGTCATCGTCAAAGTTTTCTTCAGGAGGACATAGTTAGAGGAGAATATTTTTAAGATCCTTACAGTTTTCCACATCATGCCCTAGCACATGATGGTAAGTGTAAATTTTTGTATCATCAAACCCTTCTGGTTTAGGTTTGAGTGGGTCATAAGGTCTAAGTTGTGGCAATGTGATGACAAAGGTCTCCAAAAGGTTAGCTAAGATGTTGGCGTAGACCTTGCCAATGGATCACAATGTGAAGTAAGTGTGGGTCTAGATGGAAGTGTGGGTGATTTTGGTGGGAGAGGTGCCAGGGAGGTGAAATAAGTGGTTGAGTTAGTTTGACCACCTTTTTGGTAGGTAGTATGGTTTTAGGTTTGGATTGTACCTTCTTGGGTAAAAATGTAGCAGATGAATTAGAGGTCAAGGTATTATAGGTTTAATTACTTCTTTTAAATGTAATGGGTTTTTGACTTTGGTTTCACCTTCCGGGTAAATGTGAAGGAGTATGTGATGTAGAAGGGAAGGCAAATGGCGAGAAGGGGACGGGTTACACAAGGTAATAATGGAAGTGTGGTGAAGGTTGTGGTAAGAGGCAAGTGGAAGGTATTGGTTGAAGAGAAGCGAATATCATAGGTAGTGATGAGGCTACTCTTTGGAAGTGGTGTGGGTATAGGTGGTAAAAAGATGTAGGTGACGGTGAAGGTGTATAGTGTGTAGGTAATTTGGGAGTTGTTATCCTAAATTTTCCCCCTCGGTAAATTTGGTCAAACATGATTTCGCATCAGAAAAGTAGAGGGGTCAGCTCTATCCCACGAGCTTATAATCGATCCCAAATCGAAGGGGTAGGCATGGCTCGGCTCAAGTAAAGAGAAGGGTTAAATATGAGGCCAAGCATTATCAAAATGAGTCTAGAGCACACTTGAAAAGAATCGAGAAAGAACTCAAAGTTTGGGGCTTAGCCACATACGAGTTAGCTCTGTAGTGAGTAAGTAGACTTGTGGAAGCTGTCACGCATCCTAACGGTGCAATTCCAAGAGATGCACCCAAAGTGGGTTTCCCAAATGAGTACCGGTCTTCCATGTAGCCAAGGGTCAAAGTCAAGGTCTCGCTGATAGTTGAAAAGTCCCAGTCGTGTGTGGAAGCCCCCACGTGTTTCATCGGTGCTCCTTTAAGGGTCAAATCAAAGGGTAGTCCCTAAATGAGAACGGAGCTTCCACATGTCCTAGGTCCAAAAAGGGATAGAGTCGACATTATCTTAAAAATTCAAAATAGGGCAGATCCAGTGGAAGGTGCCACATGTCGGCTCGGCGTAACTTCAAATACCAACTCTGAAGGTGGAACTCCAAACAAGCGCAGCTCGCCGTGTGTCCTAGGTCCGAAAAGGGAAGACAGAGCGAGCCCAAATGACTAAGTATAAAGAGCCAACGGATAACACCATGTGTCTCATGAGCATAAATTCAAAGGGTACAACCCAAGATAGAGACTTAGATGAGTGCGCAGGCCTTCGCATGTCCCAAGCCCAAAGGGGGCATCCTCAAATCGGCCAAGTATAAAAGACAAGCGAAGGAGCCACGTGCCTCATCGGCATAATTTCAAAGGCACGGCTCAAAGGGTAGTTTCTAAACGAGTGCCAACTCTGCCACATGGCTAGAGTCTCAAAAGGTAAGAATGGGCATTGAAAATTCCAAAGGCCCACGGAGGTCTCCATGTGTCGTATCCGTGTAACTCCAAAGGTAAAGTCTGGGGGTAGTTTCCAAACATGTGCAAAGCCTCCACATGTCTAGGGTCGACACGTGTGTCTCGCCATAGGAGGAACTGAGGACATAATACAAAGAACAAAGAAAAGCCTATGAAATCCACCACATGTTAGTCTAACATGATTTCAAGAGTGAAAGGAAGGAGTTGAATCTTTAAGATGTGCAAGGCTACCACATGGACCCAAAGATTTAACAAACTCTTTTAAATATTACACACCCAACTCGAGGATCTTTAGAGAGCCATATCTTTTGATTGGAAGCTCATATTTGGGTGAGAGAAGACTTTTTGGAAAGGTCTCGACCTCCTCTATGCCATGGAGGCATGAAACCCTAATTTTGAGAAGGTTAGGTTGGTAAAAAATAGAAAAATTCTTCATTCCATTAATGTATGATTTGATTGCCTCAACAACTAGATCAGATTTGATTTGATCCACCGTTCTTCCTTCTTCAACATGCTAAACAGACATGAAGTGGTGGACTTGACAGAGTAGGTGGATTTACAGGGGCATTAATGGTAGGTGGTTGGAGCAGAGTTCAAATTCTTCCCTCCTCTCTCTCTTATTCTTCCTATATATTGTAAAGGAGGCGCATTTTCTAAGGGTTGGTCATTGTTTCTCCTCTGCCCCCCTCTCTCTTTCTTCTTTAGAGTATAATGCGGAGTCTAAGCCTCCTCTCATGGCTCTATAATGGCATTTTCTTACCTCTTGCCCATTGATGATGTACCGTGTAACTTTTGGAGCAATAGAATCTATTTTTGATGTATATGTCCATCCTTGGCTCATTTTATTGTCTCTTCTTACCTCTCATCGTTGTAGGGTATATTGTGCATACTCGATGTTTGTTGCAGGTTCTAGGAGATGTGCTTAATGGGTCTTGAAGTGGTGTTCCATGTGACATTCATCTTTGGTTTGTGGTGCATCTTGTCCACCCTCTCCTCTTCTCACCTCTCTCCACTTCGTAGTTGGATTTGTGATCAGCCACTTCTTTTTCTAGTGTATCACCGCTTAGTGTAGGCTCTCTTTCTCTCTCTCTCTCCTGTCTCCTTGGAATGGTTAGATTAGGATAGATTAGGCTTTTCCTGCACTAGAGTAGCTTATAGCAGTAGTTTAGGAAGCAATAATTGGTTTTCTCCAGAGGTCCAACTCAATTTCACGAGTCCCACAACTTGATATTTGGTCCCATATTGTGAAATCACACTGAATGCCCCACTCACACAAGAGTCCATTAGGGGTGCTATGAATCTACACTAATAGGTGTGACAGAGGATCATGATGAGGATGTGGCTTGTTATGTTTTTGGTTTACCTTGGGTAGGAGGTTGCTTGGCCAAGGTTGATGGGTGGGGTCCTAGGATAGATGGAAGTGGTGAAGGTGAAAGAGGGGTAGTAGGTGAAACCGGTGTATGCGGCCTAAAAGGTTGGTTATTTCTCTTATGTGGGGAATGGTATTTGCATGGGTTTGTGAGGACATCGCTAAATCTAGTTTCACAGGGGGATGGATTAGTCTTGATTTGGCATGACTCCCAATGTGGCAATGGGTCTGGACGTGGAGGAAGGTATAGGTGCAAGTAAGGCTTTAGGCATAGGAAAAATTTTGGTTGTTGGTAAAGGTTTAGGTGCAGGTGAGGGTGATGAAGAAGAGGTCGCACAACTGGCATGGGCATGGTGGGTTTGGTTTTCTGAAACACCTTTGGATAGATCATAGAAGTATTAGCAGACAATATTTCTATCCGAGTTGAGAATGGTAGCCAAAGGCATCCTCAAAGCATGGAATTATCAACGTAATCCAAGCGATCACCCAAACATGAAAATGAAACCATTGTAGGAGGATATGATGTTTATTTGGTATTAATCCATGTAAATAATGTTTTTGAGACAAGGAAATTGTTGGCTTTAGAATCAGGGTAAAAGAGCTGAGAACAAATCAACAGGATCCTTGAAATCCAAGGAGAGTTTTCATCAATAGGAAGAGGTGCTTATAAAGGATCCCCTATGGGTAGGGGATATGATGAGTAGGATGAAGTAGGTTCCTCTTTTAGTGAAGAGGAAGGTAAGCATGACTCTCCCATGGGTAGGAGAGTTAATAAGGTGAAGGGGTTTTTAGGTTGAGAGGTACGTGGGAAATTATATCGGTATATATGGCAGACTCCTCTATAAGGTGAAGGGGGTGATAAAGAAAAATCCTCTCGTGGGTAAAGGAGAAGATGGAACAGTTCCTCCATGGATGAAGGATCACATTTAAGAATCTCCTCAATAGATGGAGCAGGAGGAAACTAAAGAAAGGTGAGTGTGATGTCAAAAATATTATGAACCTCACAAACATTACTTGTCATTAATCAAAGGATCGCCAATTTGGTTAGATGATGGGGTGTGATTTGGGAATGGATTCTTGAAGATATGAAGGTTATGATTATCTAGTGCATTAGGGTTATCCACGACGAGATATCCACTATCTAACATTTCTTGGACAATGTTTTTGAAATTTATACAATTACCATCGTTATGATCTTTAACGCGATGATAGTTGTGGTAATCATGTTCTTTGTACCATATGGGAATAGGATGATAGGGGTCAAAACCAGATGTGGTTTAATATATGGCGAGTGACTACTCGGCTTTTAGAATTTTTCTAAAAGGCGAAGAATAGGGTTCTCCTATTGGAGTGTATTTTCGTTTCTCCCACTTGAACCGAAAAATATTGAAAAAGAAAAAGGTTAGAAGAAGGCTTTGATTAATTGGATGGGTGAGATGGGCCAGCTTTCAAAACTACTACGTGGGAAAATCCTTTTGCTTTGGAATAATTGTTTTGGGGTTTGGAAGAAGAAGAGGTATCATTTGATTTAAATGCAACGTTCTTGTTACACAATTGTATATTCTTCTCTTCAATGGCATGAATTTCAAGTTTTGAGGCATGGTGAATGCCTCGTCAAACATGTAGAAGGTTTGAACTTGGAGATTTGGTGAGATGTGTCTAACACAAGCCCTAGTGAACAACTCTATTAACTCGGTTTGAGGTAGTTGGAACGTGAGCAGGTTTATTAGACTTTGCCAATGAGTGAAAAATTATGCAATAGATTCGTCTTTGTATTGTCGTGTTGAGTACAATTTAATCATGGTGACCTTCTTAACGATATTGATCAAAAAATGGTCTAGGAAAGCTTGAGCTACTTGGTTGAATGAGTAAATGGAGTGCCTAGGTAGACCACTATACCAATCCAACATAGGTCTTATCAAGGACATTGGGAATGTTCATAAGAGTAAAGCATCATCATGAGTGATTAAATAACACCCATGTTTAAAAGACCGCAAGTGTTGTTGCATGGATTTTCTTTGTTGTTGAACTCAAGTTGAATTTAGGAATTTCCCAATGCATAGGGTATGGACAAATGGGAATGGATGGGTGAATGGGCTCATTGCAAATTTTATCATATGTCAAAGAGTTATGTGAGCCGAAGACCAATGCTTCCAATGTTTGCATCTTGTCCATCATCATTTTGATAAGATCGTTAGTAGGTTGTGATGAATGGGAACCCCTACAGTATAAGGGGGTAGATGATGAAGGTATGATGAGGGTGGCATCCTAGTATATGGTGGTGTTGAGTACAAGAATTGTGAGGGGGAATATATGTAAGTGGCAAGTATCCCAAATAAGCAATAGACAAAACAGGGGGTTGTTGGTGATAAGTGTAGGTAGGTGGAGTGGATGTAGAGAGACTGCAGGATGGAGAGGATAATGTTTTGGAAGGGATTATGGGCTACTGACACCATGGGTGGCTGAGATGCAATAGGTATATGAGAGGTTGTGGGTGTAGGTATGCCTACACTCAAGGCGAATGATGAAGGAATCATTGACAACACAAGAGCAACCGATGTCAAAGGTACAAGATATTCCATAGATGCAACAAATAACAATGATGCAGGGTTAAGTTGGGACACCATAGGTGGTAAGGTGGAGGAGGGTAAGGTGAAGTTGGTAGTAGCCGATATATAAGTGGGTGTGAGGGTAGGAGGAATGGACACAAGCATTTCATATACCAGCTTCCCTGATGAATCCCGAGTGGATGAATGGGCTAAATAGTATTGTAAAGTAGTGGGGTTTTGGTCAAGGAGTCTTGCAAACTCCTCGTCACCGGTACTAATGATAATGGGTTGATTGGGATCCATAGGTGATAAGATGGAAGGTGGCGATGGGCTAGGTGAGAGTGGATGAAGGATAGTGTGGAATACGAGGGCGTTGGCTTGGCTATAAGTCAAAACCATGTGACTTAGCATAGACCTAGTAATCTAATCTCTGTAGATGACACAGAAGAACAAAAAGAATGGAGAAAAATAGTTTTGGAAGGTGAAATTAGTGTTGTTTTAATTGAAAAATTAAAACACAATAACCAACGATGGTTTGGTAACCGATGTCAGTGACTGAGGGTAATCGATGACGGTTAAGATGATGATACCAAGATTACTATATAAAATTTAAAAAATTGCAAATGTGTCAATAACTAACGAAAAATGAAGCAAATATGGATTTGACAAATTTCGAGTCCCAGAGGTATGGTGAAGTATCTGAGGAACCCTAGAAAGAACATAAATGTGATGAGTGCTACTTTGGTTAAAATGACCAAAACAATAGGAAACCAACAATGGTCAGGTAAACCGATGACGGTCAGATGAGTAAACTAATGATGGTCACTGGACCAATACTAGTCACTATGATGAAATTTGAAAAGATGGAAAAAAATTGAATTTAGTGACTTAGATCCAATAAAATACCAACCCAAAACCCGAGTATGGAAATGATGAACCCTAACACACTCAGAAAGAGTCGGAATACACCAACTATGATTATGGAGTGTGAAAGGAAGAAAGAATGGAGAATACGACCTCACACCTCAAAACACAAATCAAGTAAAAACTAGCAAACACAAAATCCTATGTGGTTGATTTTATGTTCCAGCTTATGCCATTTAGGACTGACTTGTGAATAGAAAAGATTTTTGGTTTGATAAAAGGTGCCCTATGAAAATCCAAGAACTAAGGATGGTTTCGTAAAGTTTGGCAAGGGGTCCTTTCTCTAAGATAACGACCGGATTGGATAGAAAACCATCTTAGTGCCCACTATCAATCCTCTAATCATGTGATCATTGATAGCTTCTTCCAAGTAGGATGTTGTTTAAGAAAATGTGTAAATTGTTTAAGTGGTCCGGTGTAGAGAATGTGCAAAGTGGACTACAATTGAATTAGTCAACCATCATCTCGGCATGACTTCCAAAGATATAGGTTTCCCTCAATTTAATTTGAGCTACAATGTGACATACCAAAATGAAATGAAAATGTTTTGTTATGTTTGTGGAGCCTATTTTCATGTTAGAGTGTGGTACACCTTCTATGTGTTACACTCGGGTATTTTTACGATGGTCCTACTCGCCGATGAGCAAAGTCGGGGGTTCGGGCGAAGCCCCCCAAGTAAATTTTCATGAGTGGTTTATTAACCCATGGGTAATGGGTAACCGTTGAGCTATTTTTGGGCCCATGGTTTTTCAAGACCCATTGTTTTGTAAAACCACCTCTTCGCTACCCATAGGTTTACGGGACGGTTTTGTTTTTTCCCATTGTTTGATACCAATGGTTTTGTAAAACTCTGCTTAGCAATTGTCTATTTTTATATGGTCTTATGCATATGATAGAAATACAAGCAAATGTATTGCAGATGTGTTTTGAATTCGGGTGTGAATTCTCAGAGAGTTTTTTTGAGCATAGCTCCATACGGATCTGGTATTGTATTGAGAGAGTGGAGGCTTATAATAAAATGAAGCAAGTGATTCTTAGTGGACGTAGCCCAAATTGGGTGAACCATGTTAAATCTTGTCTCTCTATGTTGTGTTATTTATTCTCGCACTTTTATTTGAGATTTGTAATATTTTCTACATATTAGTTTCTCTTATTGCGATTCTAAAGGGATTATTCCACATATTTTATCTCTTATTTCGTAAAAATTGGTATCAAAGCTTGGTTTGGTTTGCTGAAGTGTTGAATCGTAGGGAAAGTTTTATCTTGAGTGGGAGCTATGGTAGATGATGGAAGATCTAGGGTTGATAAATTCAACTGGTAGAATTTCAGTCTTTGGAAAATACAGATGGAAGATTACCTTTATCAGAAGGATCTTTATACTCCATTGTTTGAGAAGGTGAACAAACCCTCAAGTATGACAGATGTGGAATGGGATTTTTTGGATCGTAAGGCACTTGGAATGATCCGGCTGTGTCTTACATCTTCGGTATTATTTAATATTTCATAGGAAAAGACTACAAAATATCTAATGGATGCATTAGGGAAGTTGTATGAAAACCCTCTTGCCTTTAACAAGATATTTTTAATGAAAAAGTTGTTTAACATGAAGATGTCCGATAATAGTTCAGTAGAAGATCATTTAAATGATTTCAATACGGTTGTGAATATGCTAGCTTCATTCTATAATAGAATTTGATGAAGAAGTTAGGGCTTTATTAATTATGTGCTCTTTACCTGAAAGTTGGAATAGCCTGTAATGGCGGTAAGCAACTCGGTTCCAGCTAACTCGAAGTTGAAGTTTAAGGATGTTGTAGGGATGATTCTCGGCGAGGAAATGCGAAGAAAAGCTCTAGGAATCTTCTACTTCAGGAATGCTTTAACAGTGGAAACTAGAGGGAGACAGAAGAATAGAGGAAACCGTGGAAAATTGAAAGATCGGAAAGGTCAAAATCCAAGAGCAAGATTGTATGTTGGAACTATGGAAAGTCTGGGCATGCAAAGAAGGATTGTTGGGAGCTTCGGGACAAGAAGAAACAACAGGAAGAAAACAAGGAGGCAAATGTGGCATCGGGTAATGTATGTTAGGATGCTTTGATTCTTTCTTTGCATAATATTACTGAATCTTGGGTTATAGATTCAAGGGCTTCTTTTCATGCTACTCCACATAGTCATTATTTTGTTGATTATGTTCAAGGGGATTTTGGGCATGTTTTTCTTGGTAATGATGATCATTGCAGATAGTTGGAAAAGGTTCTGCCTCAGGTTAAGATGCAAAATGGGAATACATGGCTATTGAAGGATGTCGACATGTGCCTACATTAAGGAGAAATTTGATATCGGCGGTGATTTTGGGAAGTGATGGTTGACTCTTGTGATATTTACAACTAACTCTTGGAAGGTTACCAAGGGTGCTCTTGTGGTGGCAAGAGGTAAGAAGGTTGGAACCTTGTATTTAACCACTGATAGTACTAATGATTGTAATCTTGTGGATTTAGATGCAGATACAACATTATGGCACTATAGGCTCGGTCATATGAGTCATAAGGGCATGAACATCATAAAGAAGAATTTTCCTGGATATATAAAAACAAGTTTGGATTTCTGTGAGAACTACATATATGGGAAACAGAAGTGAGTAAGGTTTCTCAAGGTTGGACCTACAAAGAAAGAGAGTAAGTTAGAGTTGGTACATTCTAATGTGTGGGGGTCGGCTCAGGTATCATCTCTTGGGGTTCAAGTTATTATGTTACTTTTATTGATGATGCAACAAGGAAAGTTTGGGTTTATTGTATTAGAAACAAATTTGATGTATTTGACACTTTTGTTAAATGGAAAGCCTTAGTAGAGAATGAAACAGTCTTAAGCTAAAATGTCTCAGGTCAGATAATGGAGGGGAGTATTGCAGCAATGAATTTAATTATTATTGTTCTAAGAATGGAATCCACAGCAAAAGATGGTTCCAGGAACTCCACAGCAGAATGGGGTATCAAAAAGGATGAACTGAACAATAATGGAACGTGCTAGGAGCATGAGGTTACATGCGAACTCGCCTCTTTCTTTTTGGGCGAAAGCAGTGAGCACAATGCTATGTACTTGATAAACAGAGGACCCTCAAGTGCCTTGGATGGAAGCATACCCGAGGAGGCATGGTATGGTAAGAAAGTTGATTATTCATTTCTTAGAGTCTTTGGATGTGAGGTGCTTTTTCATATAGACAAGGATGATATGACCAAGCTAGAGGATAAATCAGAAAAATGTACTTTCATTAGTTATGGTGGTGATGACTTTGGGTTTAAATGTTGGAGTATTAAGGACAAGAAAATCATTCGGTCTAGGGATGTGGTCTTTAATGAGAAAGTCATGTATAAGCAACAGTTGCAGGAAAACAGGGAAGAATCCAAGAAAGAATATGCAGTGGTAGAGGATCTTCTGGATGGGAAAGTGACCCATGAATTAGTTCAGGAACCTACTCAACAGGAACCCCAAACTCCTACAGTGAGGAGGTCTTCTAGGGTAAGAAAAGAACCTGAACGTTTTTCTCCTTCTCTTTATTATTTATTACTCACTGATAGTGGCGAGACAAAGAGCTTTAATGAAGCAATGCAAGTAGATGCCAGTAAGAAGTGGGAGCAAGCCATGGATGAGGAGCATAAGTCTCTCATGGAGAACCAGACTTGGGATTTGGTGAAGCTACTGGAAGGTAAAAGAGCATTGTAAAACAAGTGGGTGTACAGAGTTAAAGACGAAGAAGGAGGAAAGAAAAGATATAAGGCCTAGTTGGTGGTCAAGGGGTTTGCACAAAAACAAGGTATAGATTTTGATGAGATATTTTCTCCTGTAGTAAAAATGACTTCTATTAGAATTGTTCTTGGAATAGTGGTAGCAGAAGACTTACACTTAGAACAGTTAGATGTAAAGACTGCATTTCTCCATGGTGATTTGGAGGAGGAACTATATATGCAGCAACCAGAGGGCTATGAGGTCAAAGGTAAAGAGGAGATGGTGTGTAAATTGAAGAAGAGCTTGTATGGCTTGAAACAAGCTCCACGTCAATGGTATAAGAAGTTTGATAGCTTCATGATGGAGCAAGGTTATATTAGATGTCATTCTGACCATTGCATGTATACAAAGAAATTTGAGAATGGAAGTTATATTATCATGTGTTTATATGTTGATGACATGTGGGTTGCAGGTAAAAACATGCAGGAAATAAAAGTACTCAAGAAACAACTAAGTGAATCCTTTGATATGAAGGATTTGGGGGTAGCCAGACAAATCCTTGGTATGAGGATAACTTGGGATAGGAAGGAATGGAATTTGACTTTATCTCAGGAAGAGTACATTAAGAAGGTATTGGACAGGTTTAACATGTAGGATGCTAAACCGGTTGGGACTCCTTTGGCAGGCCATTTTAAGTTATCAAAGGAGTAGTGTCCCAAGATAGAGTAGGAAAGAAACCAGATGTCCAAGGTACCTTACTCATCAGTAGTTGGCAGTTTGATGTATGCTATGGTGTGCACTAGGCTTGATATTGCCCATGCAATGGGAGATGTGAGTAGATTTATGAGTGATCCAAGTAAAGAGCATTGGCAAGTAGTAAAGTGGATCCTTCGATATTTGAGAGGAACCATGGGGACAGTTTTGTGCTATAGTGGATCAGACACCACTTTATGTGGTTATGTAGATTCAGACATGGCTGGAGATGTAGACAGTAGGAGGAGCATGATAGGTTATATTTATACTGTAGGTGGGACAACAGTGAGCTGGATTTCATGACTACAGAAGTTGGTGGCTTTGTCAACCATGGAGGCTAAGTATGTTGCTGCCACAGAGGCAAGCAAAGAGATGATTTGGTTACAACAATTGCTTGAGGAGTTGGGGCATAAGCAGGAGGAATGTAAGATGCATAGTGATAGTCAAAGTGCTATACACCTAGCTAAGAACTCGCTTTCCATTTCGTGGATGAAGCATATATAGTTGAGATAGCACTTCATCAGGACAACTTTGGAGGAAGATAAGTTGAAGTTGGAGAAGATTCATACCACCATAATCATGCGAGATATGATGACCAAGGTGGTCACAAGGGATAAACTAAAGCTATGTTTAGCTTTGGTTGGCCTTCGCGGATGACGACAAAGAAGGGTTGAAGCTTGCTCAATGGAAATCGATCTCCAAGTGGGAGATTGTTATGTTTGTGGAGACTTTTTCATGTTACAAAGTGTGGTACACCTTCTATGTGTTACACTCGAGATATTTTTACGGCAGTCCCGCTCTCCAGTGAGCGGGTTAGGGGGTTTAGGGTGAAGCCCCGAAGCAAATTTTCATGGGTGGTTTATTAACCCATGGGTGATGGGTAAACGTTATGAGCTATTTTTAGGCCCATGGTTTTTCAAGACCCATTATTTTGTAAAACCGCCTCTTCAGCTACCCATAGGTTTATGGGACGGTTTTTTTTTGCCCATTGTTTGATACCCATGGTTTTGTAAAACTACTTAAGTAGTTGTCTATTTATATGGTCTTATGCATATGATAGAAATATAAGCAAATGTATTGCAGATGTGTTTTGAATTTGGGTGTGAATTCTATAGAGTTTTTTGAGCATAGCTCCAAACGGATCTGGGTATTGTATTAAGAGATTGGAGGCTTGTAATAAAATTTGAGCAAGTGATTCTTGGTGGACATAGCCCAAATTGGGTGAACCACGTTAAATCTTGTCTCTCTGTGTTGTGTTATTTATTCTGCACTTTTATTTGAGATCTGTAATATTTTCTACATATTAATTTCTATTTTGCGATTCTATAAGGGATTATTCCACATATTTTATCTCTTATTTCCTAACATGTTTTAATCCCAAATCCACAATTAAGTTTAATGTAGCAAATAGAGAATAGGAAGAGGAATGCTCTTTCACTAAATGCAATACAGTAGAAAGGAAGACGTGTTCTTTTTAGAGCACCAAAAGCACAATTTCTTTAGACAATAGAAAGAAGGATAATATTCCAAAGAAGAAAATTTAATGTGAATTCTTTCAAAGGGAAATAGACACAATTTTTCTTACCTAGGAATGAACAATGCAAAAGAACCCCTGATGGGTCCCATCGGACGTGCCAAAATGTTTCACCGGATTTTTGTGCAATAAAATAGATAAGTTAAAAGGTCAAGGAGGAATACATGTTCTTATGTTGGTTGAAGGTTAAGAGCACGTGTTTTTCATTTCCGATCCAGCTTACCATGAAGAGCTTCTTTTTGGCTAAGAGGAACTACCCGTCTGCAAAGCAATACCACAAGATGCGCTTTATAGAAAAAGTTAGTGGACTTCCTAGCGTGAGCTAGATCCGAAGTGTGATACTTTCTTGATGGTTGTCAATCCACTGATATATAACTCAATATAAAATAACTAAACATGCAAACAAAATAATCTAATGTTAGTTTTCTAATTTAGGTGTCTCAGACTACTATCGAGTCAATCCAATTAAATGCTTGATAACTACACTAGTGAAGGTCCCGGGTTAGGTTGCAGGTTGGGTAGGTGGTTTGAGGGTCACAAATGGGGTCTGGGTAAGATTTGGTGAATTTTGGGTTAATTTTGGGTGATTAGGAAGCTTGTTGGTCTAAGGCAGTTTTACTAAGCATAGAGACCGACACCGGTCAGGGTGACTGATGTCGGTATAGGTATGACTAATGGTGGTTTAGGATGACCAATATTGGTTACTGTGGGAAATGGAAGAATGTCAAAAGTGGGTGTTCAGGATCTCTCTGTGTCTACACAAAGAGTTGGGAAGGTCTGTTGTGAGGTTGTAGGTGGGGTATCAGGTTTGGGTGAGGTTTTGTGAGGTTTTGGGAGGTTCGATGAGATATCAAGTAAGTTTGGTTAGATGAAGGGTTGACTGAGCCTAGGAAGCTTAACAAGCATTATGACTAATATTAACTAAGAGGGAGATCAACGATGGTTAAGATGACCGTATCGTAGGGGAAATTTGGTGGTAATTAAATAAAATTAGTTTTGGACTTCTTTGTGATTATACAGAGAATGGAGGGAGGATGGTTGGGTTTGTAATAATGCCAAAAGAATCGGGAATGTATAAAGGTCGGTACAAAGAGCCCGAAGGTCGTGGGTGGTTGGATGGGTAGATTGGTAAGAAGGTGGGGATGGAGGAATGTAGGAAAGAATAAGATGTAATAACAAGAGATAATGAACTTACACTTTAAGAAAGTATAGAATGATGAAAATCAAATACACTTACTTGCATTTACAGGTCTAGTAGGTGAAGGAAGGCAGAGGTTGATCCATGAAGAAATTTGTGGTTAGTTTCATGGAAATAATTCCTAGAGTTTTCCCGTGAATATTCGGATGTCTTGGGATAAGCATCGATGTTTTCTTGAGCCCGTGGTTGAGTATATTCATCTGCTGGATGCTAAGAATTCTCTCGGTTCGTTCTTGAATCCAATAAAACTCTCCAAACTCAAAATTACCACTGGTTAAAGAGTTGTAAAATGGTATATAAGGCAACCGATAATGGTTAAGGTGACCGGTGTCGCTTAAGGGATAACCGGCGCTTGATTAAGGTAGGAAATCCTAGGTTTACCAAAAATAGTAAAATATTTAATATTTTTGGCGAGATCTCGATTGATTCCTCTTATGGAAGTGGAGTTCACATGAGAGAAGGTAGGAAAGTCATAGAAGAAGTCTAATTAGGGTTTTGGAAGAATTCTCAATTAGGTTAAGTGGTGACTCAGCATTGGGAGTGATGACTCGGTGCTGAGAGTGATGACTTTGTCACTATGAGTTAAATGCCCTGGAATGAGTCCAGGTGAGGTGACTAAGTGATGTGTAAATTAACATAATTAAAGTAATTAAATTAATTAATGATGATGAATATTAATTCAATTGTAAGTAGTTAAATTAATATGAATGCGGGGTAAAGAGGTCATGGTTAGGTGAACATGTTACGTTAATTAATCGAAGGGGGAAAAGGGGAGTGTGACCCAAATTTGGTGTCTATAATTAAATTTGTTGAACTTTTTTTAAGTATTGGGGGTGATCAGTCCCCAATTGTGTAGAGGATAAACTAGAATGTTAGGTGGATGAAACCCAACATGGGATGTCAAAGAGAGAAGAACAAAAATGAAGTATTGAAACACCCCACTAAGGAAAAAGACTAGGTATCAATGTTATCCAAAAACTATGATATCTTCCCCTTAGATTGCAAGAGGAGAGGAAAGTATTCCTATGAAGAAATTAGCCGCTTTGATACCTTCCATAACCCCATGGAATACAATAGTATGCAGACGAATCTAAGACCACTTTTGAAAATTACAATGCATAGTAGAAAAGAGAATGGATGTCACCATGCTCTTTTCATGTGCCGCACAACTAAATAGAAATTGTAGTGTGCTCAAATGTTGATGGATAAAGGAGACTCATGTCCCCAATATGTTTGAAACTGTAGTAGAAACTAAATGCTTTGGGAAGAATGATTGAAGTATTTCATGCCCCATGTACTAGTCTAAATTAAGTCTTAAACGAAGTGCGAAGATTATAAAATTGAATTTGAAAATATAAAACCACCGAGAAAGTTGATGTTTCTTCCCACTACATAAAAAGTGTGGTAGGTTCAAGACCATACCATACATTCTTTACCAATCTTTATAGTTTTGAATGTTTGCATTTTTTCTAAATTTCTATGTTTTTTCTAGATTTTTAGTACCTATACCTTGTTTGTAGTTGTATCACAACCCGTAACTCGGCATGTGTTTGTTATAAGTGTAGAATATACCCAAATGAATTCCCCTCTTTTGAGGCATTTGTAAAAACCATGTTAAGAACTTGGCTCAAAATAGAATATGTGTGCCTATGTAATGGATATCTAATAAACTATAGGAGAGCTTTTTATGCCGAAGAGGTGGCCACCTTGAATAACTTGTACATGTAAAAGAAAGGTGTTTGCGCATGGTGGCAACAATGACACACAAGAAAATAAATGGTAGAAATATATAAATAACATATAATTTACAATAAAAATAGTGTAAATGCATGTAGGAGAAGACAAGTACAACAATAGTGAAATCAAATGTAACAAGTATGAAAACAAAGTCACATAAAAGGTGTAAATCTATAAATATGGGACACCCATACTATTGTAAGACAATCAAGGCTTGTTCTCCTACAAATAAGAGAAAAAAAAGAACACAAAAGAGTCATAATACCACAAACATGGGACGCCCGTGGTGTCATGAGACGATCAAACCACATAGGCCACAAGAAATGAAAAAATAAAATAGGTCAAAATATGCACACAAACATGTATGCATGAAGTAAGAGTGCCAAAACATGATAACATGATATGATAGCCAATATATGTGAAAAATGTGAAACAATATATGTCAACGATGCATAAGATACATATGTTAGTCATGTTATGTCAAAAGGTAACATGTACACAATATATGTAATCAAACGTAATGAGGAAGTGTAAAGGAACTATAATACAACATTAGCACCTAGATGTAACAAAAATAGATGCCCCGATGTAGAATAAGTTTGGTGAAGGGTATTTCCCACATCGTTTAATGCTTTATATATGGCCTATATCAATTTATCTATCAAACTAAAGTGATAAACAACATGTATAATGTAAAGTGCTAATAACTCAAGTGAAATGTACAAGTCTTGATTTTGTATTTTTGAAAATATGTGAATGTTTTTTTCTATTTTCAAAGTGGTTAGCTATGTACAAGAAATAATGGTAGCATTACACTCCGAATTTCATAAGGAGGATGTAATCTGGTCAACTTCATATGCCAAGGTTGTATTTTCATGTAGCAAAAAGAGTGTCGAGGGAAAAAACATGGAACCATGAAAAATTAGGTAACATGGGGGTAGAAAAAATGGTTGTGGTATGAGGTTCATTGAAAGGGTCATGAAATATGTAAAGGAGATTATCCAAAAGTAGTAATAGGGTTATGATTGGTGTGAAGGAATGTTTGAAAGGTATGATGTAACAATTGAGTATCATTGGTGGGTATAGAGGTTTGATAAAGGAAGTATATAAGGCCCAAAGTTTGAAAAGAATCGGAGTAATCTTGTTGTAATTAGAAGATATAGTCATGTAAAGATGTAATAAGGGTGTCATATGTGTGTATATTAGTTTACATGGAAGTACGCATAAGAATAGGGTCTAGGAATGAATAAAGTGTCACTAGATCTATAGTATGAGCCATAAAAAGATGTGCAGTTATAGGAGGAAGAAGAGGCATAGTGGGACATGGGGGTTAGGTATTAAGTGTGGTGGAAAAAGGCATAGGATCCTTGGATTTTTAGCAAAAATTATTCCAACTAACTAACTTGAAGGCCATATTCATTATGACTTTTTAAAGTAGGAGATGAGATGCCCCCAACATTAATGATACATTAGATGTAGTTATGGGCAATGGAGTATGAGGAACTACTAGAGAGGCTAAAAGAAGGAAATTATACAAATTAGTGGAAATAGTAGATGGCATAGTAGAGGTGGGGTGGGTATCCCACAAGGAAAATTTTAGTGGCTAATATTCATAATTTGGATATTTCTAGAGATTTTGGAAGTCCCATTTGGCTATTTGACAACATATGCACACCCAAGATTAACCAAAAATAAAATTTAAAAAGTGGTAATATTTCCCACTCGAATAGACAAATGAATTATAATATCAATATGTTATTTTTAATGTATTTTCTGTAAATTGATGAGCCATGATTTTAAAACATGTTTGGATTTCCATGAATTCTATGGGTTCCTAGATCACAATCACAAACAAAGATAGAGGGAAAATTTGAAATTTGATTCAATTCGCCACTTTTGTATGTGTGTGTTGATATGATTAAATATGTTAAAGGCACAAATTCAAGTAACCATATATTCAATTAAATTATTATCTTGTTTAACATTAGAATATGGATTCTATTCTATCTTGTATGTTTTAATTAAGGAATTCCCGGAACCATTTAAGCCATAAAATGTATTGTTTGTATCTTTGTATGAATCGGTTCAGCTAATAGTCATTTGGAGCCTTGACAATGAAGGCCTTTGTAATTTTTCCATTGGGAATTATCCCACATTTCCCAAGGAGTGAAAAATGTGTGTGTGTGTGTGTGTGTGTGTGTGTGTGTGTGTGTGTGTGTGTGTGTGTGTGTGTGTGTGTGTGTGTGTGTGTGTGTGTGTGTGTGTGTCTTAGTATATTGGAGGAAAGGCTTCACAGGACACCTTTTGGAAAAGTGTTGAAATTTTTCAAAGTAAAGAAAGACTATGGAAAGAGAATTTGAAGCCAAAATAGCATAGGATGTTGACACATTGCAAGAGATTGATAGATTTGATATAATATTGATAGGATTTGCGAGGAAGGCTTGAGATATCATGGGTTTTTTTGAAATTGTATGAAAGGATGACACATGGAAAATGGATCGCTGGTCAAGGTTTAATCTGGGGAGGATTGGGGAAAATGGATCCAAATTTCATAACTCAATAATTTTTGTGGTTAAGGAATGCATATAATGCACTTCATACCATCAATAGATTAGAAAAATGAAATCTAACCTAAAGAGGAAAATTGAAATTCGCCAAAATATTTTTTAAAATTAGAAAAAAATAAGATTTTCCTTTACATCTACAACCATTTTTAATTTTTTTCCATTTTCGCCATAGTCGCAATAGCCATTTTTGTAATATTTTCCATGCTAATGAATCTTGCTTCAACAATATTCACCACCCTTTCTACATGTTTTTACTTCAAGTGTTCCTTAAAAATTTCACCAAAGATCCCATTCAAAATTATTTTAATCTGCATAATCTTGGATAATTTAACGAATATTAAGACATTGATCTTTGAGGTGACTAATACATCGATGATATTCATAGTAACTATCGGCATCAAAATTATTTGTTTGAGTCTTGTTTTTATCAACCTCAAGGATTGGAGAGAGAGACACAATACTACACTCAAGTAATTATTTAAATATAATGTGTGGAGAATAAGGCAAGTGAGTAAAATACTATCTAGGTGAAGCGGTAGAGGCGCAGTGTGTAAAAATTTGTTTATGATCGAGGAACATAGAATTTTTAAGGGGGAGGTTCCATTTTAAAGGTAAGTGGAGCCACAATGAGGAAATGTAATACCATTTCATGCTATGATTATATTGGAAGCATGTAACTAAGAATGTTCAAGGTTAATATTATAGGTAGAATCATCAAGGGAAACATAAGAGACTATGTCAACTATTTTAGGACCCATACTGATTAGGATAATTATAGATTCAAAAGTTTTACAATGGAAATTTTCACGACTATAAATGTTGAAAGGAATAGGGTAAAGATATCAAATATTAAATCCTAGATCATAGATAAAATAGAGGCCACAAACATTGAGGTGCGAGGATGAATCGAGAAGCACAAAGCTTTGACAAAAGTGTCATGCACAAAAAATGAGAATATTTAAGAAAGATAGATGGTGGAGGAGGAGGAATATAATTAGCAATATTGGTGAAAGAAATGTCCTTTTAGAGAATATCTCAAACATGATCAAACGGGTCTATTAGGATAGATCTAGGTATTAGTAAAGACTTGAAGAAGCATCATCTTATAAAGTGGTTCTGTTTGATATATTCAAGGAATGATATGGTATGATCAATAGGGGAATCCATTATGGAAGTCGATACAAAATAATGGAGCCAAGAAGAAGATTCATAGAGTAGGATAGGATAAATAAACCCTAAGATTATTAGGGTAAAGGACTAGGATCAAATCATGTGTCGATTTAGCAAAACATTTACGCCTAATTAGATATAACATGAAACCTAATTGATTTTAATGAATCAAGATACTAAGAGGATGTAAGGTTTAGAAAAAGGTGATTATTATGATTAATTAACTTCCTACATTAATCATCACAATCGAATAACACTTTTATACTTGTAACTTGTATGCTAAATAAGATGTGAAATTTTAAACAAAAAGAATGAGTGAATTAGTTGAATACAAATGTTTCTAGAAATTTATGGGAAAATTGACTCTTGTAGCATGGAGATATAAACCTAATGATGATTCATTATATATATTGTGACTAGAAATCAATGTAGGGCAAGACCATTTAACTCTTCCATGGACATCTCTTCCGGTCTTGACCATTTTGCATATCTTAAACCTACTCAAATCTGACACTCGCAAATTATACACGCTTCGATTACTTGGAGCTATCTATAATTTTTAACCCCTATTTTGATATCATGTTATAAATCTCTCTCGAACACTCTGATCATGATCTCAAACCCTATTCATGGATGATAATTCTTGCAAAACAAACATTATTTGGGTCAGTATCACCCTCGTGCACTACCAACATTGGAACTATTAAAAGGAAACCTCACAATGCATGTCATTCTCCACCTAACATGTGATATCTGAATGAATGCAACTATATTTGACAACCATATTTGACCATGCTTGAATTGAGTTTTCTCTTGCTAAGATACTTGGGAAAGGGATCTTTGAGTGCTTGTAGATGAAAGAGATTTTTGTCTTAACCTGGTAAGAAGCTTTATATCTATAGATATTTATTCCCTCATGAATGTAGATGTACTATTTCAATATTTAGGAAGCCTTGGGTGCCTTTTTCAATTGTAGGAAGTGAGTGTATCAATGTAGTTCCATAGAATTTCATAGTTAGCAAGGGAGGTGGTGTTTACTTGCTTAAATAGGGATTCATAGATGATTATTTGAGGAAAGGATGACCCAAAAATATTAGAAGACCCAACAAAAGATATGAATTTGAAATAAAAGTTGGAGGAAATTTCATTCCACGACCATATAATTTAATCATAACCAAATATACTATCTTGACCAAAATGTACGGCCTTGACTAGGGAAGGAAAACATGCAATCTAAAGTTTGGATTTTTTTCCTAATGTTTATCTATGTATTTTATGTATTATATTCTCATAATTTTACTAAATTTTAGTGTGCAAGGAAAAAAATCTAAACAAAAGACCTTGAAATGTGCTATGTTGGAATGGGAATGTTGTACTTATCTTAGCAAGAGTACATTGTCAATATTAGCGAGTTAAAGAGTGAATTACCAAATTTGAGTTTCTACACTACGCTTTATCTATTGACTTTACTTCACCAAATATTTCCTTTTAGGATGGTATGAATGACCCACAACAATAAATTCATTCCATCATGTCCTCCTTGATGGATTATATGCATAATGACACCTTATTTACCAAATTATTTTATTCTAGCCTTAAGGAATATGTATTTGCTTTTTTATACTTCCCTATCAATTCCATTTGGAAATTTCAAGATCTAGGATTTTTTCCTTCAAATTTCTTAATCAATATTGCAAAATTATTATCCTTTGTAAAAATTACTCAATTTAATAAATAATCCCATGAGAGAGAAGTGGATTATGTATTGTGATATAAGAATTTAATTTCATGAGAAACCAAGCACATTGATGAAAATAAGTTGATCAAAGTATTCATTACTATTTTTATTCTAATGTTTCATAAAAATCTTTTTTAATTTTACATCCTTTCAAAACCTTTGTCAAATGGTAAAATTATATGAGAATAATCCCCTTGCATTCAAAATGTTGACTTATGAGACCATGAATTCATCTTGTTGTAAGAAATTTCAATAAAAATCCCCATAGAAGCATAAGCCAATTAATACTAAGAATGTTGAAATTATTAATATTACATAGCCTACTCTTACAATAAGTCTTATGATAACTTCTACACCGCAATACAACCATTTTCCAAAACCTTCTCACATTATCTTTTGACATATAATTGAGTGTGATTTAATCAAACTTCCATCACCTATTATCATCGATATGACAAAGAAACAAAGACCTAAGTGTGATGACATATTCTCTTTTGATTATCACCAATGCCATAAACAATATATGAATAGATCTTTTGACAATGCATTAGCTTCTTTATAAAAACAATGTTTCTATATAATACATTTAAACACCTACCAACATGATAGTTTCCTAACATATGCATAAATAGATTTATTCACTAATCTATTACCTAATCATGATGAAACAAATAAGGAAAATAAAGTTTACATGGATTATCACATAGTATTACCCTCTCCAACCTATATAGATTATTACCATTTGATTGATAGTATCATTGTTTATACACGCTACACCTATTCAATTATACCACCTATTACCTTCTCCAATCTAGTGATTCATCTAGATGAAGATGAATCATTTGTACTATATTCATTCATGTATATGTACATTTAAACTAATTTTAGAGTGTTATGGTATAAAATATCTCTATCCACAATCTTTGTACAATGTACTATGTGAGACCTCATATATATACCATAAAAACTATTTACGAATTTTATGGTAATCAATAAACCCACTTGGGAGCATAATTTTATAATACAAGTTGGACCTAAGAGGATAACCACACAATTCTTTAGATACCTTATTAAAAATGGTAAATATATTACTCAAATTCCATTGGATTGGTTATATGTAATCTATTCCATTAGCAACACATTGATTCTTTAAATTCATGTATAACATCATGGAGGTATGTATTCCTTTTATATGATATGAGTACCCTATTTTATATACCCGGATACTTACTTCAATACCTACTCCACACTCTATGCCTCGATTGAGACAATAGTTTTAACATACTACACTAAATATTGATTATCTCTACTAAAATATATCTAAACAGTCCATCATAAATTATTATCACCAACACACTATGAATCAAACTCCTCATTTTACATATTCTATGTTATCTAGTCATGTGGAACACATAGCGGTTCAATAGAAGGCATGTGAATTGAATATCATGATACCTCAATGTACTCTCATTCACATCAATATATTATGCTTACTATGACTTATAATGATTAGGGTATATAATCACATTACACTATTAAGGATGATAGTAGTGAGTATCATGTTATGTATCATTTGATCATAGATTTAAGCAATAATTATCCATCACCTAATGTAGCTTCTTCACACTTTCCATGAAATGGTATAGGATATCACATTGATATGATTATTCATTATCTTGTTTTGACAATTAAACCTTGCACATATGTGTCAACATTACTATTAATTGTTTGGCATTTGCTTTCCTATTTCTTAACTATGTTGTTATCCAATGACGTAACATATTGCATAGGTTTTATTTTACTTTTATGGAACAATACTTATCTAGGGTCTTGCATTTTATTTTTCACTACTTTTCCAATACCCTAGGGTTATTAATACCATATTTATATTTCATGTGTTCTATTTTTAAAAAACACAAAAATAATATAACACTACGAAAATACAAAATTGGTATATACATGTGGAATGTTTGGTCCTTTCCCATCTATGATCCTTATCATTATTTGAATTCAGCACTCTACACTACTTTACCACTCAAATTTTATAGCACAAATCAAGTAGTTATTGCCCATGAACATTATACACATTACAAACTTAAGGGCATATTCACACAAGGTGCATCTTACATACATAACTTACTTTGATCAAATTATTAGCACCTTATTACTTCTTAGTACCTTATATCAAGAGCGATTTCTACCACATGGGGGCATACCTAAACCAATGACATCTATATAACCCAAGTTTTTCATGATCACATCTCCCTATGCTAATCCATTAAATGCACTGTAGACACAAAATCACGCACTTGGGTACATTTCTAGGTCCTAAAAGAATACTAGAATTTACATGATTCCTAAGAAAGAAAACTAGTGGTTAATAACTATCTTTAACCTCTTTTCTTTGTCACTTGTTTTCTATTTGGTCTTCCACACCCTACAACCCAGTCGTAATTTAACTAATTTATCTTTTATGGCTTCAGACACAGCACCCACCAGACAAAGTAGCGCCTAGAGCTCTTGTCCCCTCTAGGCACCCTTGACCCTTTTCTACCTTACTCTCTCTTTTAGGTCTCTTTTATCTTTTGGGAATATTTTTCACTTATGGGTCGGCCTTCCAATTGTCAATTATGAAATTCAAACAAGGGAATCATATAAATACATAGTTATGTGTTCAAAATCAAGGACTAAGCACTAAGCATTATTATCATCACCTAATATTGCATTTCCAAAGGAATCCATCTAGCATCCATTCAAGGGACAAGGGTTACATCAATTTTACATACATTTCATAGGAAGGGGAAGTCTATTCTATTCCATTCACACATGTTATACATTTCTACATTCTAGGTACAGCCTTCTATCAACTGTAACTTACACAAGGGAATCATAGGGCATCATTATTACACACAACGCACATAATAACTACATGTAGTTTGAGATGGAGTGCAGGCTTAGTCATAAATTCATTCTCGGGGTGACCGTCGGTGGTTAGTCCAACTCCCCATTCTATATTTTCCATTTTATGTTTGATGTGGTTTGTGGGCTTGTGTAGGTGAACTCTTCTTTTGCAGGTTACAGGTATCATTAGTGATTATAGTACAAACATCAGTGATCAACAAAGAGAAACTATGAAACCCTAGTGACACAAGAGAAACCAGATCTTGAGAATCTGTACACTCACCAATACCCAGCTTCTAGTCTCCGACCTGCGGACACCCTTGTCCTGCTACGGGAGCCTATGTCTAGCTTTATTCCTATACTCCATATTTTTTAGTGACCAATGATGACCTTGTCTCAGTATTCTATTCATCAATCGCACCTTCCTAGATCACTTCCTTTCCATTCAAAAATTAGCTAAGTTATTTTATCTTTCCTCCTTGCTTAGGGTTACATACTCTACATACTATTTTGCTTGTGTCATATTGTATTTTAGCATTTGTACATCATTATTTACTCTGCAATATCTAGATTTAATTCAAATTTAATTAAATCATTTAGTGAACCCCACTCATGATCAAACACTTAGATCCTCATTTTTCTTATTCTACCCGATCTTCTTTCATGGCTCCTAAAAATCCTCTAATCTCCTTGCATGACTTACTTAAAATGCACCCACCTTGCAAAGATGTTCTCCAAAAATCCCTAGACACTATATATCTCCCTCACAATATGCCACCTACATAAGTGAGTGCCATTTTTGATCATTTATCTAATGACTCTATCGGTTCTAATCCTCCAACCAATCCAACTATCTTAGAGTCAATTCAAGATTTACACCATGATTTTCAAGACAAATTTCAAGTTATGGAAACCACAATTACATCTCTTAAAGATGAAATCCAACATCTCAAGGATGCTTCTAAGGCCCATGCTATTTTTTCTTATACATCTCTTATGTCTTCTAGATGTGCTCATGTCAGTGAACCCCAAGTTTCTACCGCTACCCACACCTCTCAATTTTGATCACAATTCTAAGCAACATGATATTCTCCTCAACTCCTCACTCACAAGTTGATAAACTTCTCAAATAATCATTCTACCCTCCTTATTGGATTTTCAAATACCAGGGTCTCTCATTTTATAATTATCATATAATTAATGTACATAATGAAAATGATTATTATGATGTAAAACAAATAATTAAGCGACTTGAGCATCAAGTTTTTATCCCATTTACTACACAACATTTTTCTTCATGCTCATCTTCAATTGCCAAATCCCAATGGGATCCTAAATCTGGTCCTTCCATGTCTCATGAGCATCAATTCCTAATCACTAATTTTCCTTCTCTGGTCATTCAAGAGTAGTCTATCCAACCTATTCAAACTAAGAAACCTCCTCTCAAGGTTTTTCCTTCATCTCCTCCTCCTATGAAGAAACCATCACTCAAAAATTTTCCTCCATCCTCTCCTTCTATCAAGTCCTCTCTCTCATTACTAATTCCAAAACAACAACCCCCCGACCAAGTAATACCAACAAACTCTATATGAATTATTTATAATTTTCTCCTTTCAACCCAAAATCCAACCTTGGTTCTACTCTTTCTCCTTCCTACCATTGTGATGATTCTCTCTATTCTCATGGCATAACTCACACTATCTCACGTTGGTTGGGTATCTCTTTTTATCACATATATCTCCATCATTGGAACACTTGGGGTGCATTGCACTTCTCTCCCTTCTGGAACTATAAATATTATCTAGCATCTACTACCACACTTTGCGCTTCGTGCTTCATAACTTATACACACTCTCATACCCTTTGATAAACGCATTGTATAGTCATTACCCTATGATGTACTCTAGTTCTATGGTTCATACTCAACTACTGAGGGTCTAATTCTGAAATGAACCTCACTTCCACTACACTTCACGCTTTGTGCTTTATGGTACATCTTTCTAACATCTACTCGCACAATGCACTCATTACCCAATGACACACTCGTGTTCTCTCGGTTCACTCTTTACTATTTAGGGTTCCTATAAATTAACCACATCTCATATATATCCGCTAGGGGCACATTGCTCCTATCATCATCACATTTTGCATACCACACCATCACACTCATATATTACATTTACATATCTTGGTTGCATCTATTCTTGCAAGCTTATTCTACTTACATGTTACACTTTGTTTTTCATGTTAGATGGATTCTTAGTATGTCATTATCTTTCTATATATACACATGCACATTCACTTGGTCTTTTGAGGTGAATGTGGATCTCTTACAAGTTCTTACATGCTACAATGATTTTTGGTGCTATACCTTTTACCAGTCCCACCGAGGCTCTTGGGGCATCTACTTTATCTACTATCACATACTACACATGTTCTATTGCTACATTTTTACTATATCTCATTACCGTTACTTTACCTTTTTTATTTATACACACCTTGATATACTATTTATCATTCTAACAAAATAGCGGGTGCTTCATGTGTAGCATTTTATTTGTAGGTATATTTCCTTCATGGTTATCCTAAAACATTTTTCTCGATATTGTTTGCCATTTAATGTTATTGTTTATAGGTTATGCCCTATGTCTTGTATGTTATGTATGACTCGGGAGAACATCATGTGCTATCCCAAATTATCACAAAACCCTCTCACACGAAAAGAGCTCGGCCACTCTTGGAAACATATCCACTAGCCATAGGGTCTAACATATATAACAAATCTCTACCGGTGCTTTGTCCATCTACCATAATATCTATACGACATCCATATAATAGCATTGGGCTCAATCCAATATAAGATCAATCTATAATTCATATTATTAAACCATTGAGTCCTCAAGCCAACCCACCTCACTGTAAATATCTTTATCTACGCCTAATCCACTAGCGGTCCACTAAGGGACCTCACCACAAAAATGTGCTCATATGCCCATATATGAAATATGTGATCGCACCAATACCACCTTCATGGTCCTCTTGTTTAAATCTATAAAGATCCTTGTATAGATGTGACAATAAACAATAACTCCATGCATATTGGGTCCCATGTTTCTCACTTCTTTTACATATCTCATGCATGTGATAGGATATGGATACGCCACCTCCATCCACAACCATAAAAGAAGATAGAACCATCGTAATGAATTTTTGCAAATGTGGAACCTCATATCTCACTATATCATCGAAATTCATTGATGACTTTGTATGGACACAAGACCCTTTAAATTACCTCCTAGCTTCTCTCATCCATCATCATGTATCCCTTGGAAGCATTACTTGGACTAACTCTCCTACTACTAGCAATCATAGGATGTGATACACATCTTCTAGGGTCACTTTCATACCTCTCATAGGGAGCCAAAATGTGCATGTGTCAAAGACACCATATCTCACAAATTTTCGTGTTCAAGTGCATATTATGGGGCACCTCGCCCAATCTAGTCACATGTCATAACCCGACCTGATATAGAAAACCCCACTCATCCTCTTCTAGAACCAATCCCAACAAATTCGGCAAATGGCTCCCTACACAAAACTCACAAGAATGAAAATCCTTTTACACAACACAAACCCACGCATTATCTTATCATAAAAAAATATTCATTGGAAGAAATATTAAACAAGTTTTCACATTCATGAAAAAAATTTCTATAGCCCATAAACGACCGCCCAATAATGGATAGTAACACCTAAAACCAAACGGTATCGTCCCAAGGAAAAATTTAGTTTTATCTCAATCAAAGACACCAATATTTTCAAATAAAAATATGAAATAACTAAAAATCCTATAATATGACCTATAATAACTTCATAAAGCACTATTTACTAGTTGATGTGTCATCTCGTGTCGATATAGCCTCCACAACCCTCTCGAATCTCATCAGGATAACCTCTCGTGCATGTGGCATTGTTCAACCCGGAGAACAAATCATTGTCACTCAATTTATAAATGAAAGTACTATTCACTTTTTCCTACTTACTATATATATATATATATATATATATATATATATATATTCCTAAGTTCATATAGTTCCTCCTATGATAACTAATATGCCGGCATCGTTCCATCCATATCTTGAGCCTCATTCATCCTTTCTCAAAGCACCATCGGTGTTGTTAGAATATTTTTTCCAAATCTACCGCATTGAGCATTCAATTGTACACATATCCATGCATTGTCACACATTTTCCCTTATGATTCTCTTCTAGCTCTCTATCCTACTATACGCATCTTTAGTTCATATTCGAGCAATATTTCTTTTTCTTTCAACTTATGGTTCAATGATTCTCTTTTCACCCTTTCACCGAAGGGGAAAACATTTTGGGTCATCCTATGACCCCCAATGCAAACCAAGCAAGTCTCCAAGAAAAAACAATTGTAATCATATTATACACCACTACTATATCTTCAATCAATCACGAAACAAAATTTAAATCCTACAAAGTTACCACTCAAAATTGTAAGTCTCGATCTATTTCAACCATGATATTATCTTTGATTCTCAATCATTAAAAAATCCACCCTCAAATGACCTAATATGGGGGTAATTAAATTTTCTAAAGCAAATTTGAATCAATCAAATATTATTGTATGTTGTTTCTAATTTTATTTCAACAATATCATCTTTTCTCCCAAATGACTGACTTGGGAGATAATCCATGCTACTTAATCTAACACTTTTCTATTTAGCCATTGTGTACCCTTACGATGTAAAATGGGGGTAATGAGACATCATTTCCTATTCCCATCCAATTTACTGAGGGGCTTCTATGACTAGTAGGCAAGGTAACAATTGATTCATTTCCATATGAAGTGGTAGAACTTCTTTTGGGGAAGTGTCATAGATGAAGAGAAAATTTGACCGCTCTCCCAACACTCTTCCTCTAGCATCAAAACACTCAATTCTTAATATTATTCACATCAATTCAATAATTGATCACTCTCAACCCCTCCTACCTTTTCCAAGGTTCAAAAATTTCTACATCCCCATGACATATTTCCATCTAGTTACACCTTTTGTGATGATAGATTTACTCCACATGGGTCAAAGAGATGACCCATGGTTCTCCATCCTATGACTCTTACTTCCAACACACCTTCACCTACAACTTCTTCACCATTTTATAGGTATTTCTTTCTTATATCCTTTATAATATTCAATTTCATACAAATATCATAAAGGAGGGGCAAAAATAGACACAAATTTATGTACTTACTACTATTACATTACACCTTTGGTATTTCATTAAATTCTTGGTGCCTAACTCGATAAAATTGGACACTAGTGACACCTCTCCTAGTCCTTCCATTGATTTTGATCGATTTGATTGTGAAATTGTCTTATATTTTCTAGGTTTATGATTTTTGGTCGTGTCTTAGGGATCCATGTCTCTGTCCATGATCTAGTTTATGTTTTTTTTGGGGATAGTAGCATCCAGGTGAGAACACTAGAACTTGGGCACTAATGTCCCTTCCTAGCTCTTTTGCCCAATATTGCTTATATTTCAAATTATCACTTGGCACCTGATTATGGGTCTTTTATAATTCTTATTTCATGTTTGGTATGTACTAGGGAAAAGGCACACTTAAGGACTACATTTAAGTTGAATTATTCACTATATAGGAGGGGTAAAATTCTAAATTCCATGAAACACTATATCTTGGCACGACAAAGTAGTGATAGCCTGCTATCCTTGTACAACTTACATCGGGCAAACCTAGTTTCAAGGGAAACAATTCTATCATGCATACACAAAAACTAAATTGAGTCAAAATTCAATGCAACACTCATTAACGATCACATTAGGGTGACTTTTGGGGTTATTCGACTCGATCAATCTGTACATCTTTTATTTCATCTAATGTGCACTTGAGTCTTGTGCAGGTAAATAGGGTTTGTTTTGTAGGTACAAGTGTGATAGAAGAACCCTAAATTGAACTAGATACAACACAAAGAAAAGAAAAGGTGAGATTATCATACACTAAAAGAACTAGATCTGCACTCTTCCCAAGGACACTAGTGCTTATATCGACACTCACACCTAAGCGATCTTGTCCATACCAAATCATTGATTTCCATCACATATGTAGATCACTATCTCTTAGATGAAGCATACACAATCCAAATTGAGCTTCTTTCACCATCATTCCATCCCATATTTAGAACAAATATCTAGATATCGCCAATTCAATCTCATCCTCTTATTACTTATACTTTATTTCCATTGCATATTTGTATGTTGTGTGTTTCGATACATCTAATTGATCACGGATCTTTGACTAAAATTTAGTTTTTGTTAAATCACAAGTCAAATGAACTCATTTACTCACATGATAATTTCAAGATCATTATAATTTAATATCATTAAAAATAGCTCGAAGCTCTCCTAAATTTCTTAAAGTGTCATCACACTCTAAGAGTATCCCCTACACAATTCGAAGCACACTCAACTAGGTTTTAGAGTCATGCTTCCAAACCTAGAGACCATCCATACCGAGTTAAACAAAGCACACTAAGCCATTTCCTACATTATCAAATGATCAAATCATCAAAGTTTGTTGCATCCATATAGATATCACATGTAAGGTGAATAACTACATGTGGTTTAAGGCCTCTTTACGATATTTCTAATGTGGTCAATGTATGGATTGCACTTTAACTAAACTAATAACCTTTTATATGGTATCCTTCCTTAGTTAGGGTATAAAGTTAGTTTAGGTCATGTTGGTACCCAAATTTAACCTCCTTCAAAGATCGAGTAGCATCATGGGTTTAACAGGACACTCAGAGGCAGATAGATAATCATGTATGTTGTTTTGTAGCTGGGAAGCAATCTATCTGACTTGTTAGCACTCAGGCTCTGAAGGGAGTGGGTAGCACATGCAAAAGGATGTGATCTAATCCTAACTATTTTAGGTTGTGCCTTTCAACCAAGGTAAGAGAACCTATTTTGTAACCTCTATTATTTGAAAGGAGATACAGTACCTTTCTTTTGCATAAGTTTTTGTAAAGGAGACCTTGGGGAAAATATGATCAACACACCAGATCTGACTCTCACGAGTTGTCACTTCCAGATCATGGAGATATCTTCACAACAAGGCAAAGGTTACTAAAGACATTTGAGACCCTGATTATTTTTGCATGTTTTGGTAATAGAGATTATGTATTTGTGTACACACATGAAAAATAGGGTAATATGGGTAGGATTAGTTGTTTTAAATAGATTTTTTGGTGGGAGGGGAGACATGATGAACTTGACTCACCAGATCCTTGAGAGCTTATGCAAAATGGAAAGATTCAATCAACAAAATGCCACAAAAAGTTAAATTATTTCCTCAACTAGAATATGTGCTTCAATGGAGGCCCAAATTAGCACTCTTTCACACAACCTGTGGGATTCTATCATGAAGGATCGAGTCAGAGGACCTAATAAAGAACCAAGATTTAAACCAAGTCAGGCTGAGGTACACCCAGAGGCTTACAGAGAATCTCTATCAACAAAATGAAAGAAAATTGATTTTAAACCATTTATCCCAGTCCCAGATGAAGGCTCTTCTGAGAGATGAAATTGTAGATGCCACTAAACTATCACAAGGATTGAGACCTATGTGATTGGAACCTATTTTGGTATAATATTGCAATAGAAATAAGAAAAACTACTCGTATGCATTCAGAGATGAAATAAATACACTTTACTTAAGATTAACACAAAATAACTCAAAGTTTGATCAAATTTATTAGCAAGGGAAAGTTTCCAGAAAAATCTCAAATATTTTCAATGGTTGTACACTTGCAACCACCTTGACATACTAAAATTTGACACAAAGAGAGATATACAGGCTTCTCTAGACGGCTTCTCAAAATGGATGGGCTCATTAAGTTTTTTCTACTGCTGGAGATAATTAGTCCTAATCTTTCCAAAACTCCCAACTTCCAACCTCCAAACCCATTTGCATGATGAATTAATACCATTTATAGTATTTCCAATAGAGCCCCCTCCTCTAAAAAAAGACAAACTTTAAACACACCAAAGTTGCTCGCCATGATTCTTTCGTGATTCACATAATCAGATCTGTAAAAGTCTCCAGGTGCTCGAGGGAAAATATCTTTGATTTCCTCCCACATTCAACTCCTTTCTTGGGAAAAACATGCCTCCATCCATTCGCCAACCACTTCGCCCCATATCAATCAAATCGACCCCTTTGTGTGCTCAGGAGAAGAAAAAGGAAAACCAGATCGGGCTCGAAAGTTAGACCGTTTTAATGGCGAAATACATCTCCATATCTCTCCCACCAAACTCTAAATATCAAAATTAACTCACCCCTCTATTTGGCATATAGAAAACAATAAGAAATCATGAAGATTCACACATCCAAGCATTTTATAGAGAAAATGGGGGGAAAATCAAATTTGGACACTTAGCAACCGTTGATCTTTTATTTAAATGTGGGTCGTCCACATGGAAGATGTAAAAATAGGTTCGGGGGCTTCCTTTGACCTTTTCTGACCCTTTTGAAAAAATGGAAAAATTTCCCATTTTGCTCCGCACTTTCGCCTTTGAAAATGGGCACGACACGTGTCCCGAGGTGGGCCCCAAAAGAAACTTGGAGAAATGCTTCCCCCATAGCTCCGCCTTTGCGAAATGCTTTTGGCATGTGTCCCAATGTGGGTCCCATCGAACAATGCTTCCCTTTTTACTTTTAACTCTTTTTCTCAAAAGAAAACTTTCCAATTTTCCTCCACGGGTCCGCACCTCCGTCATTGACCGGGAAAAACATTGACTATTTCCCATCGGCTTTACAGCCATTTTTGATATTTTAACCTTTATGAAGCAAAGAGGTGAAAAGTTTAAGTTACCTCTAATGGTCCGCTTCCCCACCCCTTATGACTTTTCAAATTACCACATGTCACCATGGTGCACCTTGAGGCGGTCCCAAAAATTTATATCTTTAATGAGCGTGGGCTTGCCACGTGTCCTACTTTAGCAAAATTTGTTTAAAGCCTTGAAGCCCAGTGAAAGGTGTCAAGTGTCAAGCTTCGAGGTAGTCTCCTTTTGGTTGTTGAAAAGTCTAAGTAAAATGCAAAGTGAGCGGAGTGCCCCATGTGTCCTCATGGTGCTTCTCTTAGATGGCGCCCAAGTTGAAGACCCTGAATGAGCGCGAGGCTCGCCACGTGTCCCTGTTCCACCAAACTATATCCATTTGCATAAAATTTGTCTAAGTCCTGCCAGCGGCGGAAGCCTCCACGTGTCTCTTTCCTACCAACCCTCCACGTGTCCCCCAGCTATTTCAAAGCCAAGCAAAAAAATTTATTCTCAAAGGAGCGTCGTTCCTACACATGGACACATTTTTTAAAATGAGGCTTTTCATGGAATTTCCAAAGTATTAAGTTGATCTACATCCAACCAAGAGGTGCCACATTTCCCTGTTGACTGAATGATGCAAATTTGACCGAGAGAAATGCCCGTCAAATCGTAAAACATAGAGAAACATCCATTCAAGCCAGAAAATGAGGTTTTCTTCAAGGACAGAGAATTTAGATTGTTGCAAGGCTCAAACATGATCCTTAGGGACACATCAACTCATTTCTCCTCAAGTACCTAGGAAAAAACGACAAGAACAATAAATTCTGACTATGGAGAAAATGAGAAAACGCAAGTTTTGAAGGGGCAGAGCATAGGAGACCCAAAATACAAAGCTTTTTCAGAGGAATAAAGGAACCATGAGACAAATACAAACCCACACATGATCCTCGACCCAGGAGTAGACTAAAAATGGTAATAAGACTGACCAAGCACCATACGGGAAGGAGAAAATGATAGAGGCTATGAATGAATAATATTTCAAAGGCACAAATGGGGCGAGACCATTTTGAGCACCAACAAGTCATACTAAGGGATTTTCAAATTTTTGAAACCTATGGTTTCACAAGAAAGCATATTTCAAAGTTTCACACAGATATATAAGGTTACAAATGCCAAAACTCATTACATGAAACAGTCAAATAGGTACAAAACACTAAACACTTCTATATGCATCTAATTATTTCATCCCTATTTAGTTTACACTCCCACATCTAGAGAGGAAGAACTTGATTATTAATTCCAGGACATTTCACTCTTATATGATCTTTGCCAAATTAGCTTCATGAGCATCTAATCAACTAAGTACACCTCCCTTATTGTGTCTTGTCTCATTTAGCACTTATTTCAATTTGATTACCTTACACGTTGATAAAATAATAAATTTACATCTATTGTTTTGTATATGACGAATTAAACCCATGACTGTTTATCTATTATCATTAGACATAAAGACCCTCGCTCAAACCGGCACACCATTGAATTGAGACTGATGAGTATGTAACTCGTGATAGTCCCTCCCGGTATCTGGCTGGATTGATTCCGGTTTGGCATTCCTCGGATCCGGTCGATGAGTCGGGAACGGATAATAAGATAAGATAGTTCAGGGAGGGGGACCGCGGAGGATCCTTCCGTCCCCCTATATCTATATCTGGCCCAGCCCAGCTATAGAGAGTAGAGTCCCTATATCTCTATATCATCAGTCATGCAACCGACCCCTATCTATGTAGGTATATTTTGATTTGAATATTGATATTAAAACAATTAATCTAAATATATATCCCATTATTAACCCTAATCTAAAAGTGAATTAAGTAAAACACTCTTGCATGTATACATATCTTATTCATTTTTAAGTTAATTGAAATCATTAATTAATATCAAATCCTTAAATGTAAGAAATATGTAACAAATCCAAGATAAGTACCTTAGGATTGATCCATCTTGATGATTTTTAGATAAAAATTTAAGATAAATGCACTATTTACATATATAAGCATAACTTGTAATGGCAATCGAAGATGGCGGTGGAATATAATAGTTTATGTAGGGAATCCTTCTATAAATAATTGTAATGTTTGGTTGTTGGAGGTCTTGGACTTCATTTTGGTCAATAATACATGTTTCCATGTCATTCTCCTTTGTTTTGGTCCTTTAAACCTTTCCAAATAGTTTTTTCTCACCAAAAATCCATATTTGAAAATTTGAATTTCCTTCTAGAAAATAGGTGTGTCCTTTTTCTTTCTCTTACATATTGGAGCATAAGAGACCTTGTAGCATATTAGAAATGTTTTACTCACCTTGTGATTTCAATCCACATGCCCGAATCAAGTAAAAAAATACCTTTTCCACCTCGGGTTAACAAAACCAAGAGTGGTTATGTTGCAATTGAATTTCTAAAAAAATGAGAGAAAATGAGATCACTAATTCAAAGGAGAGGCTTGGAAGAATGTAGCACATCTTGAAATGTAGAAAGGGCATGGTCAAAGGGAAGAATGTTTTCTTAATATTTGTATACACAATCTTGAGAGGACAATAAAAATAGAGTGTTGAGTTATTCATGTTTTGTAAAGCTCCTGATGAATGGAGTAAAGTTTATTAAAGGTTTATCAAAGGTGAAGACTAATTCTTGAACTAATAATTTGTTCTTGGTCCTATGTTGAATCGTGAAATATTGGAACCATGTGTTCTTTGTAGTCAAATATTATAGCATTTTTCCTCATGTTTTTTTATATTTATAGGTGTTTAAAGTTTTTGGGGTGTTCACAAATATTTAGAGGTTTGTGGGATCTAGTAGAGACCTTGTATTAATCTTATCTTAGATATTGATTATAAAATAAACTCACAATTCCTACCTTAGCACATACTACCTTAGTCTTAAGGACTATAATGTTCTTGTTATGTTTTCTTGTTGAGATACCCGATCACCATAGGAAGAGATAAGTTGTTGACACTGAAAGTGAAGTAAAAAGGGAATAAGGCTAACTCCATATCTTAAATACCTATTTTCATGCTCAAACTCATGTTTCCCCTACTCTATTATAGTGAGAAACTTTGAAATAAGGTTATAAACCATGTTCAACAACTTTCAAGTTGATTGCACCGACAAACCTCGGTATAGTAATTTTGATCTCAATTAAAACCTTTAGAAGGACATAACATAGGTCTTTGAGTGATTTAAGAGAGCTAAACACTTTAAATTACATATATTATACCCAAGACAAGATGTCAGTCGACTATAACCCTACCTTAAGCTCTATTTTCATTCGGTTCCCATGTTTTATCATTTTAAGGTTAACTTAGAGCATATCATCCTACATCAAGGTAGAAGGAAGTAATGTAGTAGAAGTATGTTAGAATGTTTTGAGAGATTAAATACATTAAAACCCAATACTTTTCCCTTAGACAAGATGTCGGTAAACTCCTAAAGCCCTATCATCAACTCATTTACATGTTTCAAGCCTATAATGTTGTTTATTAAACATCCTTTTCTCCATCAATAGTGTGAGATGTCAATAAAAATGACTATCTATAA
The DNA here is from genome assembly GCA_018340775.1 of Taxus wallichiana var. yunnanensis. Lineage (NCBI taxonomy): Eukaryota > Viridiplantae > Streptophyta > Pinopsida > Cupressales > Taxaceae > Taxus > Taxus wallichiana. The sequence goes on along the minus strand of CM031243.1, from coordinate 408,328,099 downwards.
ATTTGATGTTAATGTGACCATTATGTAATAGTTTTGATCCTAAACTAATTTTTTATTTGACCATCGATATCGATTTCAACATTTAACTTGACATTCATTTGGCTATCATATAATATTTCTCCTTAGTTGAAGAATGTGATCAAAAACTATGGTATCATAGGCATACAATGAATTTTTGAGCCCATATATTGTTTTGGAAAAAAAAATTAAGCCCCGACATATTAGAGTAGGTAGAATGAGGCCAGCTATCAAAAATAGCATAAATTTCATATAAAAAGTTAAAAAAATCAATAATTAATGTAATGTGTGTTGAATTTTTTGTATATGCCCAAGGATTATAGATCTTGTAGTATGGCTTACACCAAGATAAAAATTAATATGCAATGAGACAATAATATACTTGCCTTGAGATTGAATTACAAAAAGTAATATATAATGTACATATATGAGGGTTTAGATAGATATAACAAGAGTTATCTTCCTCTTTTCTTATTGATGTCACTAAAGATGGAACCTCCACTAAATATGGCACTAAAGGCGTTACTCTAATAAATATCATTAATTATATGTGCATATATTTATTTATTCTAATCCTAGACATAATGTAATATCTATAAAATATAACTAAGTTAACTTAACAATTAGGTGCATATAGTATGTTTCAACAACACCCTCCTTAAGTGTCGTACACACAAAATTACATACTTGGGTACATTTCTAGGCCCTAAAACATGTTAGCATTTACATAATTCGTAAGTAATAAAAAATTTAGTTGACAACTATCTTTGGCCTCTTTTCTTTATCTTTTTTTTTCTCTTTGTTCTTGCACACCCTATAACATAATCAAAACTTAACTCATTTATCTTTCATGGCTTCACACACCAATGCCTAGCCGGGACGCGCGGTGCCAGTCTATTGTCCCCTCTAGGTACCCCCCCGATCTTTTTCTACCTCACTCACTCTTTTTGTGTCTCTTTTATCTTTTGGACATCTTTTTCACTTATGGGTCGGCCTTCCAGTTGTCAATTATGAAATTCAAACAAGGGAATCATATAAATACATAGTTATGTATTCAAAATAAAGGACCAAGCACTAAGCATTACTATCATCACCTAAGCTTGTATTCCAAAGGCACTAAATAACTTCAAAGGCATCCATCTAACATTCATTCAAGGGACAAGGGTTGCATACTTTTACATACACTTTGCATAGGAAGGGGAATTCTATTATATTCCATTCACACATACTATTACATTGCTACATTCTAGCTACACCCACTAGTGTAACTTGCACAAGGGCATCCTAGGGCATCATTTCTACACACACACACACACACACACACACACAAGAACTACATGGATTCTGAGATGTAGTGTAGCACTTGGTTGTAAGTTCACTCTCGAGGTGAATGTTAGGGTCATACCGACTCCCCATTCTGCATTTTCCTTTTTGTGTTTGATGTGGTTTTGGGTATGTGTAGGTGAACTTATATTTTTAGGTTACATGTACCTTCAACAATCAAGGAGATAGTATCGGGTGATCAACAGGAACAACTGAAAAACCCTTATGACACTAAAAAAACCATATCCTAAGCATTTTCACATTCATTGGCACCCAAATCTAGTCGAAGCACCCAAGTGCCTGTCATGCTTCAGTGCCCCGTCCGACATTATTCTGAACTCTAAAATTTCTAGAGAGCATTTACGACACTCTTCCTAGTTTTTTCAGCACTTTACCATACCCACATCACTTCTATATTGCGTGGATATCAGCTAAGTCTCTTTATCTCCCTCTCCTACTTAGGGTTTCATACTTTACATGATAGTTTTCTTGTGTCAATACTATACTTTAGCATTTGTACATCATTTATTACAATAATTACTCTACAATAAGATTTAATAAATCTAAATTAAATTAAATCAAGTGTAACTTAGGGAGGTCTATATCAAAGAAACAAGAGGCTCAAAATCCTCATAAATGGGTCTCATTAACTAAGGCATGATCGAGTATCCATGTAAAATTTGAACAATGAAGGAAGTAAGGAATCAAGATGAATCCCCTCAAGGATAACTTCATTCACCCCGATGATTGATTATAACTATAGATAATGAGGTGATGTTAAAGGTTTAGTGAAGATGTTAGAAACCTAGTCCTTTAAAGCATAAACTCCAAGCTAAGGAAACCATCCTTAATGAGATTCTAAAGGAAGTGCATTTGGTATTAATTTGTTTGGCATGTTGATTATCCACCAGGTTACATGAAATCGGTATGACATTTTAATTGTCACACTAAAAGAGAAATGCTCGATTTTGTGTAAAACCAAACTCTATCAACAATTATCGACTCGTAAACCTCCTAGATAACTAGATTAACACCTTAATACTTGACCTCTATCAATGATATTGTAACAACATATTGCTTCTTGCAAGAGAAAGCAATAGGACCTAAACCAAGATGATAGACAAATATAGAAGTGGACTTTCAATCACTAATATCGACATCCCAATTTGAATAAGTGAAACCACAAGTTGTGAAGAAACCCCTTGTGTATTGAATATCAAAGTGTATAGATCCCTAAGTGTATCTCAAAATACATTTTTTTCCTACCAATGACTCTCATGTGGATCTTGTGTGAGAAATAGGAGATGATGCCAACTACAAAGGAAATATTAGGATGAGTATGTCTCAAATACAAAATACTACTAACCAACTTCCCTGTAAAATGTACGATCAACACCATGTGTAGTTCATGTGGTTGTCAATGTGACTCCTGACTGAAATGGTGTAGGGGTAGGCTTGCAATCAAGCATATCAAAGTGATGATGTAGGCCTCGAGCATACTCATCCTATAAAATGGAGATTGTGTCAAAAGACGAGTAATATGTAGTCTAAGAAACTACATGGAAGTCCAAAATTTTATATTTCAAACTACTCCATAAAGCTATATTGTACATCATAGACGTGTTATCCAAAATTACCCCAGGTTATTTTGGCCTTAACAAGCTTCAAAAATGGACTTAGCCATTTTTATAGGTCTATGATGGTTAAATGGCTATCAAATTGCACTTCCCAAAATCCCTAGTTGTTGGCATTTAAAAAATCCACGTGGTTTGGCTTCATTAGTGGGCTATATTAAGAAAATCCGACTGACGTTCAAATGCCCGTCAAACTCAATGACAATATCAATGGGGCTATGTGGCAAGAGCTTAGTGGTCTAGCTAAGACAAACAGGGTCGAAGACAGCTAGTGGTAATTCAAAAGAGCTTAGTCAAAGACTTAAGAGCTCATTCAAAAATGAAGGAGCTTGGTCGAAGACTTAGGTGGGTTTTTCTTAAACCCACGGGACATTGGAAAGTTGTGATGTAAAGGAAGTAAAAAGGGCTACGTGGCATCATTTCATTAGCTTTCCTTTTGCAAATCTGATAATTGTGAAGGATTATCCAATCAAATCCAAGCAAAAAGTAGAATACTTGACAAGACTAACAATGTCAAAGCATGGAGCTTTCCTATTAGCTCGCGCTTCGCATTTGTGAGAAGAGACTATTCAAAATCGACAATGCATTAAGGTGTGGAGCTTCCTCATTGGCTAATATTTCACAAATGTCAAAGGCTAGGAATCAAAGGGACTGACATGCAAAGTGCGTGGATCCTTCCCATTGGCTCACATTCCACACTTATCACCAAGGAACAAATTGCGAAGAAACGTGGCTATTTCTTATTGGCTCGCATGTCTAAGGGTCTGACAGGGTCTAAAATGTGAAGGAATGTGGAATATTTTCATTAGTCCATGTGTCCAAAGACTAACAAAGGTAAAGGATAGTCTAACACCCAAAGGAACGTGGTAGAGTTTTATTGGCCCATATTTTCATAAAGGCATCCCGGAAAAGGTAAAAAGAAAGGACATATGGTGAAAAGGGAAGTAAAGCCCGATATTGTGACCCAATGGGAGGTAGACACTTGGAAAAATGAAAAGCAAGTACATGTTGGTAGAGCTCAATCTCCAATCCAATCCAGAGCTGCCACATGTCAAATTCATGTGCCTCCCGCAGTAAATCTTCAAATGGCCATATCTTTTGACCCTATATCACTGGAAAGATCTAATTGAGCTATTCAATTTAACGTCATCAAAATATTATTTTGGTGGATTTTTTTGGTCAAAATGGAAAACACAGACTTTCAGGGGCAAGAGAAGACTGTTTTGCACGCAAACAGTCAAATCATACAACCCAACCACCAAACTTGATGAAGCATGGCTCTATTTGCTTCTATAGGATAGAATTGACATAATAATGGCTCTGTGAAGTGCTCGTGTGCTTTTCAGAGGTCTTTAAGATAGATTTTCGGTGGTTGAAGACTAAAAATTTGTCCCCTTTCTTCTCTCTCCTCTTCTTCTTCTTCCTTCTCTTTCATTCGAGCTATATATTGTAAAATATTTCATTTTGGAAGGGGACATTCAAAAATTGTAATGGAACTCTATAAAATTTGTTCCAAAGTAGTTGTGAGCTATCGAACCTCCATTTTGGGCTTGAAAATGTGTTCTTGTGCCTTCCTCTATAACTGTAATGGTCTGTGCATACTTTTATTGCAATAAAGCTTATTTTGTGACACATTTGTTTGTCCTTGCTTGTTTTAGCTATAACCTTTCCTTTCTTTTTCTTATTGCATTGTGTTGTGCATATATTTCTCCTTGCAAGTTCATTATGTTGTGTTTCATGTGAGAACATATGGTAAATGAAGCTTTAGTTTGTGTCACTTGTGTTTGGCCTTTCCCTTCTCCATTTCCTTCTCTTTCTCCCTCACTAGATTGTCTCTCACCCCTTTTCTGGTGTTATCACCACCTTTTAGCTTAGGATTTCCCTTCATGCATCTTTCTAACCCTCTCTCTCTCCCTCTGGTCCCTTGGCATGGTTAGTTTAGGATTAGTTAGTTGTATTTTCCTTTCTAGGAGTAGGAGTAGTTTAGCATTAGATTAGGAAGAGGAACCAACCTTCTCTGGAGGTCTATCTCAAGTAGCAAGTCCCACAACTTGGAGATAGTACCCATGTTGTCTCAGAATTCTTGGTCTTTCATGATCATATTCAGGGTGCAATTTTGAGCTACAACAAGATTATGGAAGAAGAACTTTGTATGATATTAAAATCATTTACATAGAGTAAAAGTTCCAAAATGTCATCTTTGTGTCCCTTGATGTATATTGTAGGGTCACAAAGAAAATAAGTGAAACTATAGGAAATAAATAAATTTCCCATTGTCTCATACCAAACTTAAGGGGCTTGTTTGAGACCATAAAGTTAATGAGGAATCCTACAAACAAGTGGAAAATCCTGTAAATAATGCCTATGGTTGCTCCACATAGATATCCTCATGAAGGTCACCATGAAGAAATTTTCTCTTCACATCCATTTGATGCATTGACCTTCTTTTGATGTAGTCATTTAAATCAATAGGTAGCCATAGTCCATCTTAGTGATATGGGTAAAGGTCTCATAATATTCAATTTTTAAACTTGTGAAAAACCATTTTCCAAAATACGGGTCTTATACTTTTCAATAAAACCGTCTACTACATATTTGGTCTTGTAGAACCACTTATAATATATCATTTTCCTTAGTCTTCCTTCCCTTAGGAAAAGAAAGAAAAATACCAAGTTTGATTCTTTATCAAAGAAAAATACTCCTCTATCATGGTTATGTCGCACTCTAGTGTACTTTTTGCATTTAAAAAATTATGTGATTCCTCTGAAACAACATGACCCAAAATTAAAAAAACCCCGGATGTATGTGAATATGTGTGAAAAGTTCCGAAGGGTCCCTTACCAAAGAATCGGTCATGTCAAGTACTATGTACCTACTTGGGAACAAACTATGTAACAAGATGTGGAGGTGGAGGAGGATGAACAACAACATCAACATCATCATCAATAAGAGTGGAATCATAAAAATGTGATGATGAGGGATTGATTGAGAAGAAGATATAGGTGAATACTTGATGGGGGTGAAATTATCATCAAACTAGACATTAAGTTGAAATAAAACATCATGAGTGATAGGGTCAAACAAGGGATAATCCTTCTCATCCTCACAATATCCATCAAAAGTGATAGGTTGACTCTTCTTCTTCGTGGCTTTATATTTTTCATTAGGATTAAACACCCAATCCTCACTACCAAAAACTTAGAATGTGTAAACTTCATGCTTGGTATGAAATCAAGCCTCCTTTAGTGTCATGTTTTACATCGCCTTGTGAGACATGTGATTATGAATGTAGTTGGCATAATTGATTTCTTCCACCCAAAATATAGGAGCCACGTTCTTGGAATGGATCATGTAACTATCCATCTCTCTCAAGGTCCTATTCTTCCTCTCATCTACACCATTTTATTGAGGAGTGTAGGGAAATGTGTACTGATTTTGAATACCATACTCTACACAAAATTCCTTAAACACATTACTAACATATTCCCCCATTATATGGGGGTATCTTCTTGATAGGTAGTGAAGATTACTTCTGAAAAAATCCTTAAAGTACTTGAAGTGGTCACACAACCTCTATAAACGCCATCAATACAAGACACCTTAGGTAGGCCAAATGCCAAGTTTTGTGAACTCATATGTTGTAAATATTTTTGTTCAAATTTCCAAAGCGTTCATGCCAAATTTTTCTCAATGAGTTAGCATGAGAAATGAGTGATGTCCCTAAAGAAGACTCAAATCCATCAAACACATATAAGTGTGAACTATGATCAACACCACCTGAAGCAATCACCACCTCTGGATTCTATAAATCTCTTATCAAAACATTATGAGGAGATAACTCCATGGTCTTCCCATCTCCAGAATGACAACTGTAATAGATGTAAAACATATTGTTGGAGATATTAGGAGCTAAAAATACATCATTGATGCACCCATCCTGCATCTCAATAGTGCCTAAAAGTGAAATATTGAGATGTGTAGATACCTCAATAGTAATATGTGAAGTGTTGTTAAGAGTCAATGAAGTGAGATTCTCACATGAGTGTGGCATGTGATAAGAAACACCTAAATCTGGGATCCAAATATTTGTAAATATAACCACTACATGGGCTTAAAGTTCCTTACCCTTATCCTTGGAAGAAGATGAAGAAGTGGAAACTGAAATGTGGTTTTTTTCAATGTTTCCTGTAATGCTTTCATCTTGTTCCAATACCATGTCTCTAAATGACCTAATTTTCCACAAAATGTACACTTGTCACTAGAATTTTTTTGGTCTTGGAGATGACTCTTTAGATTTAAATGGAGTTGGCTTTGTGGATTCTAAAACTCAAAATAAGGTTGATTGGAATCTTCTTGTTATTAGGTTTTGAATTTTTCTTTTGCTTACCTTTACTCTTAGTATTGTTAGCTATAAGTTCCTTTGAACTAGGGAGAACATCAAGTTGAGAAATTTTTATTGTTCCCTAGTGAGATGCTCACAAAATGTCTCAAAAGAGGGCATCTTAAAGGCATCACCTAAGGCATCCATGGTGGAATAGAAGGTAGAGGAAAATACTTGGTATGAACCCTTTAACTTAGAAAAATAAGAAAAACACACTCTTCATCCTTCTTAGCCTTACCACAAGTTGACTTAAACTTAAACTTGGTAAGAAGGTCTTCAATAGATGGCAAGTCAATAAGTGAAAGTGAGGATGATTTTTTATCCAACTATAAGGCTCTAAATTCATTTATCTTCCCAAACAATTAGTCAATTTTGTCCCAACCTTTTTTTAGATTCTTACAATGCATGATATGAAACAAAAAATACATCAAAAACATGCATACCAATGAGCCCCATGGCTTCATAATATTTTTTATCATACACGCATTTATCATATTCCTTTTGAAAATTTAAATGTGTATCTCACAATGTAGACCAAAAACCCTTAGATAGAAACAATTGTTTCATTTTCTTCTTCCATATGTGATAATTATGTGGAGTTAAGAGATCTATTGACTTAGAATCAACCATTGTGCAAGATAAAATGTAACACCCACAAGGAAATGAGAACACCCATAAGAAGAAGGAGAACATAAGAGACAATAGGCACCTAAATTGTGCTTTACAACCCATACACACACACACACACACACACACACTTAAAGAAATATATAATATAGTTTAGTGTGTGTGTGTGTGTGTGTGTGTGTGTGTATATATATATATATATATATATATATATATATATATATATATATATATATATATATATATATATATATATATATATATAAATAATATATTTTTAAGTGTGTGTGTGTGTGTGTGTATATATATAAATATATTACACTTAAAGAAATAATCCCCAACTAAAAATATGTGGCACTTTATAAATAGTGCAATCTGATTGATTTTACAATACAATTTTTGTGAAAACCTAGAAAAATATAGTTTAGTGACAAAAACTATAATTTTATATCCCATATTTTTAGATCATGAAAAAATACACAACTTCAAAAAAATGCGCTTGAATCCGATGTACGGATCAAAATTTATAGTCGTTTAAAGTTTTACTGATAATAAGTATTATGCTCTCAAACAAAAGAAAACAACATTTTATGGAAAATACGGTTACATATGAAGAAAATATGAATACACAATATGTATATCTCAGAAAAATATTGAATTGGAAAAAACAAATCACATCTTTAGTCTTTTCTGAAACAAAATTTATGTCCTTCACAAGATCATTGCTCAAATCAAGAACCTTGTTTGGTGATAGGTAGGCCCTTGAGGCTAGATCGCCTTAACTAGTGGTACTATGGGAATCCAAGAGTTATGAAATTTTTATAAAGTTTTAAAAAAACAATGAAAAATTATAAGGACAAGATTTGAACCCCAAATCTCCATGTCACCACAATCCTTGATATGCTTTAATAACGAGACACCTAAAATTGCAAGTTAATAAAGAAATAAACAATGCTTTATTTATTGAGCAAGAGTACTTCCAAAGATGCATGAAAAAACACTAGTGTAATATCTATCATCTAGTCATACTAGAGAATCTCTAATATGGCCAAGCATTGAGTGGTGGGGGTTAAGGAATAAAACCTTCCAAATAAGATATCCAAAAGAACACTGCGACTTCAAATCTCTACCACGGGCGACTCGTTGCTCCGATATGAGAAAACAAATAGGTGACATAAATCTCTTGATGTGGAAAATCTGATGATATATTATTGGATTGATTATTATATTAGAAAAATGATTTTTTTACTTTTTTACTCGTATCCACATATTTCGTGCAAATCTAGATCTTAAAAAAATCATAAAAATCACCACGAACTATAAAAATTCTTTCTTTATTTTTAAATAATATTTTTTTCAAGAAGTATTCAATAAAAATAGTTTTAGATCTTAAAAAAATAGAATTTATCAAAAAATGGAAAAATATACAAAAAAGCCTAAATAGTCATATTTAGCTCAAACAAAAAAACAAAAGGTTTTTTTGAAAACCCAATATTTGGGTTGGCTAAAAATCTATCTAAATGCTTGGGAAGTAGTTTGGGAGTTACAATTTAATTCAAAAATAAAAAAACTACAACTCACACCGCGAGTTTGAAGGCTTTGATACCATGAAATGTTGGTAGATGCCCATGATTATAGATATATATTATGGCTCACACCAAGATGAAACTTAATTTGCAAAGAGACAAAAATATATTGTCTTGAGAATGAATTGTAAAGTATTTGCAAAAAGTAATCTACAATGTACATATGTGAGGGTATATATAGCTACAACAAGAGCTATCTTCCTCTTTTCTTATTGGCCCCACTAAAGGTGGAACCTCTACTAAATGTGGCACATCCACGAGAGGGGATTAAGCCTTAGGCAAACTAGGTAGTTGCCTAGGGCGCCAGACGATCGGGGGCGCTGAATCTAAAAATTTCCTTTTTGTCAATTAATTTTAGAACTTAACTTTAAAATAATTTATGTGAAGATTTAATATTGATCAACCCATTCATAGATATTATTGTATAGTAACATAAATTTCACGCATACACATAAAAAAGTTTTGTAATATTTTTGCAAGTAAAAGAAAATATCACATATTTATAAGCACATATGATTTTGTTGGTATTGTTACCCATTCTCTGATGTAGCTCTAGATTATGTAGGTGTGTAGTTTGTTCTAGAAAAAGGTTAATGTATTTTTATAATGTCACTGGTGTATCTAGTAGAGGTGAGTATAATTGAAGGAAAAAAGTATTTTATTTTCTATTCTTAATTTTTTGGGGAAATTTTCTATTATTTTGTTATGGAGGAATTCGTAGGCCTGGTCCAAATACGACTCTTCACAAAACCATGGGAGCTACATAAGCATTTTTGTTTCTTTGCAAAGAAATGGTGCTTTATTTCAGGATAGAGTTCTTGTCACCTACTTGATATGGCTAAATCAGACTTGTAAGAAGCCTTGTATAAAATATTAAATTTTTGCATTATGAGCATCCGCTACGATTAATGTTTTCCATCCACAAAATATTTTTCATACTTATGTGATAATTTATTAATATATATTTATTATTATTTTATTATGACAATCATGTAGATTTAAAAATAAAAGAATATAGACATATTTTATTTATTTACTTTGTGGAAAAAATTTATTAACTAAATTTGTGAGGAGGCGTCCACTCAAACTCTTTGCTGGGCACTCCCGACCTTTAATTCGGCCCCGCACATCCACTAAAGGTAGTGCTCTAATAGTAGATATCATTAATTAAATACATATACATATTTATTCTAAGCTTAGACGTAATGTATTAGCTATAAAATTTAACTAAGCTAAGCTAACAATTAGGTGCATATAGTGTGATGTACTAACATGTGACAAATCCAAGATAGACACCTCAAAATTAGTCGCTCTCATAACTTTTTAAAGAAACATACTTTAAAGATATATGTACTTATTTATAGATGTACATATCCCCTAGAGAAAATTGCTATTTTGTTGAAATCCTCTTTTACAAGATGCATTGTAGGGGTCATCTCCTTTGCATACATAATTATAATCACACCCCTTAAAAGGTGGGTTAATTTGGCTAGATCACTTCTCCACAAAACTAGGTTTTTACATGTATAGTTAAAAATATTAATAACACACAATACCTATCATTGAAATATTTTTAAAAAAATAGTTGCATAATAACTAGTTCATGTTTATAAATTGCTTATGTATGTATATGTTGTTAGGGAGCTTTGACTTTGCATTGATATTGTAATTGTTAATTTATTCCAATTAATTAAAATAAAAAATAAATTGTCCCACGGCCTAAGAAAGTGATATATTTTTATATTTATTTTTATTACACATCAAAAATCACAATTTATATTCAATTTAGAGAATAGCACAATAAAAATATGCAAGCATAATTAAAATGTTTAAATCAAATTTTTCCCTTTTGAAAAACAATCAAAATTTCTTCTTTTTTTCCTTTCTTCTTTTGACTTCTTACCACCCTATTGAAGATGAATCCACAACAACGAACTATAAATCGAAAAACAAGATATCAAAATTCATAACAGAAGCATTCCTTGTATGAGTCGAAGTATACATTTCATGAATTCTCTTTTTCCCTTCAAGAGAAGCTTCGAAATAACTATCTCCCTCAAAGAGTAATTCTAAGAATCCATTTCATCAACATTGGTAGTTGATGGATTGGATTCACCAATCGATAATTCGATTTTTGTTCCTCCTTTGTGTAATGTCGGATTAAGCCTTAAGCAAACTAGGAAGTTTCCTAAAGTGCCAATAGCGAGGGGGAACTATATTTTCATCAAGTCGACCACTTATTATTAATGTTATTTCAAATATTAAAGTCAATAAATCGGTATTAATTTTTTTGATATGAAATACATTTCATAGTTCATTAAATGACATGATTTTCCTACCCTAACCATAAAAACTATATTATCACATAGCTACGGTGCTCATATTTAATCTTTCATGATTAAGAGCAAAAATAAGAGCAACATCATAAATTGAAGAGGAAACTACGGAAAATAATCAATCCAAAATTGGGTTTTCATGTACGTGAAAGATTGTTCTTTATAGATTCTTTTGAAATGTTTTCAATCTCATCTAGTTTGTTTGTCAATACGAGGATACTATAATTAAAACTAATTAGTTTTTATCTTAAAAAAAGCCCTAGGAAATAGGCATTTTATTTAGGTCTACCACTTATTATTAATGGTATTTCAAATATTAAAGTCGAGAAATTGGTATTAATGTTTTCGATATGAAATACATTTCATAGTTCATTTAATGACATGATTTTCCTACCCCACCATAAAAATTTAAATAATCGCATAGCTATAATGCTCATATTTCATCTTTCGTGATTAATACGAATATAAGAGAAACGTCATAAAAGCAAGAGGAAACTATGGCAAAGAATCAATCCAAAATTGCAGTGTGATCTAGGTGAAAGATTTTTCTTTATAGATTCCTTTGCAATGTTTTCAATCTCATTCGGTAGCTTTTCGATACGAGGATACTATGATTAAAACTAATTAGTTTTTATCTTCAAAAAAAGCCTACTACTCATATGGAAACAATGTTAATACCTAGTTGTAAATTTGTATATGAATTTCTATTGTTACACTTTTGGTGACTCTTGTTTAAGTTATTTGTTTTACATTTGCTTATGTTTATATAATTTATATGTTTCCAATTTGAAAATAATGATACTTAATTTATTAAAAAACAAGTTAATAAAAGGATATCTTTTTTTTAATAAAATAATTTAAAAATTATAATTCATACTCAGCAATTTGTAATTAAAAAAAAAGAGATATATCATTTAAAATACATAGAAAATTGATATTATTAATAGAAAGGACAATTTTTTTGTAGACACAAAATCACGCACTTACTATTATTTACTATATCGCTAAGTATGTTGTTTTATATATGGATCTTGCGTAAGAAAAGTATTCACTAATGGCACACTTCCTATTCCATCCACTTGTATTGTTTGTTTTTATTGCTTTTATCTTTCACACTTGTTACTTATACACCCAGTTATGGTCAAGTCACAGGGATCCCTATCTCTCAGTCTTCACACATTCGTCATCAGTTGTCTCTAGAAACTAGCGCCCATGGCTAGACACTAGTACCCAAGCACTCCTGTCCATCCTGGCGCCAATGTCCTCTTTATTTTTGATCTTATTTTTGACATTTGAGGTCGTTCTTTTCAATTTTTCCACTCATATCCCAAGGTAATAGTCGGAATGTCGGGTCATTGGTGTCAAAATTCAACCAAGAGATCCCTATATAAACACAACATACATACCATTATAATGGTGGACAATTTTTATCAAGGGCTATCTATCTACATATCACAAGGGACTGCATTTGGGTGCATTTTTCTACATACACACTGCATAGGAAGGGGAAGTTCATTTTTCCATCCCACACATTTGCATTCTATCTAGTTACCACCTGCTTATCTTGGCATCATCGGCACGAGGGAAACCTAGGAGCACTATTACACACATAATCACATAGAACTACATTGGGTCTAAGATGTAGTGTAGTGATCCATTGTGAATTTACTATTTTGACAACTGAGGACAGTTTGAACCCTCATTTTGCATCTTTCTTTTTTAGGATTTGATGTCTTTTTGAGGGTTTTGTAAGAGGTTTGTGTAATGTAGATTTACAGGTACTCCTACGATTAAAGTATGGCACACATGTGATCAAGGGAGAACAATTGTGAAACCCAATAACTGATGCTAAAACCACATTCGATCCTTTTTACAGACTACAATGCCCACCAAAGGTCTAGGGTACCCGTAGGTGTCCTTTCTCCTACCCAAGCGCCCATGCGTAGGCATTTCTAGCACCTCTGCATTTTTCAGAGCAGGATCACGACAATCTAAGTTTTTGTTTCATTGGTTTGTCTAGTCCAAACACACTTCAAGATAAGTAAAATCAAGGTAAGTTCCCTATCTCTCTCATTTGCTTTTATAATTAAATCAAATAAATTGCCTAGCATCTGTATTTCATTGTATATCATTGTAGTAATCGTTGCTTTCATATTTTAATAAAATATATCTAGATTTTATTGAATCATTTTGGTGAACCCATAGCTTATAACTCCTTTCCCTAGGATCCACTAAAACCATAATGGTTGTGAATAGATTTTCTCCTCCTAGGTAAGTTATGCCTCATGTGAGTGTTAACCCTATTTATGATGAAGTAACTATAGTTGAACTTAGCACTCTCTATCACAATATTACTCTTTTAGATGATACTCAAATACAGTTGTTGGCTCATGAATGCAATGTTCCTACTAGTTTGATTGTTCTACCATTAGCATTGTTTCTTATCTCAAAAAAATCTAGTTGTACTCCTTGTTATTCTATAAGCAATAGGCCTCCTCCACCTTCTTCTATTTACTGAAACTCTAGATGAAATTATTATCGATTATTTGTTTGGTTTTGATTGCGATAATACAGATAAAACACATGATGAAAATACAATTGTGCATGATATTTTTTCTAATACTAGTTAGGATGATTGTATAGTTGCATCTCATACTCCTTGCATTTCTGAAAATATTTCTAGTGATTCTATAGATACATCTCATACTAGTGTTTCTCCTACTTCATTGTATATTGATGATATGCTTGATGAAATCCTTGCATCCGAGTCTTTATCTGATATTGATGATACACATACTAGTAATGACTCTACTTCTTTGCATATTGTTGAATGTGAATTCTCTACTCCGCTTTCATCTTCTTATGAGATTGTGTCTAGTAACATGCATGTTGATTCATCTCCATCTATTACTTCATATCCAAATCACCCTTTTGATGTCATTCCTAATGTTTCTATTGATATTCCATGTTCTTCACCACAAGTTACTTCTTCAGCACCTACACCTATTGTGCCTATAGCATCAACATCCTCCACTTATTTTTAGACATCCCTATGATCACTCATAATGGCAAGCTTCAACCACTCAATACACCATTCACATCTTCTACCATTCCTTCACATGATATCTTATCACTCTTGAAAGTAAGGTTTATTGTGCTTCTATCGATAACAATTCCTTACATGGTAATCCTATTCCGAAAAATATTCAACATTCATTAAGGATTTCATTATGCCTACATTTTCATGCTTTGATGGTACTGGAAATCCATATTTGCATCTTAAGCATTATCGTCTAGCTATGGCTTCTTACTCTAATGATCGATTATTGCTTAAATCTTTTCATCATAGTCTTACTGATGATGCTCTCCAATGGTACACACATCTACCTTTTGGATCTATTAGTACCTATTGTGAGATGGAAGAGGCCTTCCTTCGCCACTTTATACTTAAAAATGGCCCTAGAGTCACATATGATCACTTACCTAGCTTACATCAAGGCAAGAAAAAACCTATTATTGATTACATTCTATGTTTCAATGCTTGCATGCATCAGTTAGTCTTTCATCCCATTGATCTAGAGAAG
This sequence comes from Taxus wallichiana var. yunnanensis, assembly GCA_018340775.1. Lineage (NCBI taxonomy): Eukaryota > Viridiplantae > Streptophyta > Pinopsida > Cupressales > Taxaceae > Taxus > Taxus wallichiana. Next base: position 408,312,610 of record CM031243.1, on the reverse strand, counting down.
CAATTCATTTTTTGTGGCTTGATTCCTTCTTTAAAGAAACACTTGCAATATGATACATGTGAATCATTCACACTATTATGCTATAAAGTCATTGATTTAGAACAAGATCTCATTGTTACACATGTCATAGATCCTCCTACTATTTTTGTTATTGTTGCATCATCTAGTTCTTCTCCTCTTCCATCTATTGAGCATCCTCCAAGGTCTCCATCTCCTCCACCCCACAAGCAAGTTTAGTCTTCTCCATCACATAAGCATCCTTTATCTACTCCACCACAAAGGTCTCTACCTCAAAATTTTGCATCTCCCCCAAGGGAGTCTTACCCTTTTCTCATAATGTTAGGCCTCATGATGTGTTGTGATATTTGCTTAACAAGCGCTTGATTCATTTACCTTCTAATTAACATCATCCACCTCATCACTTGTAATGCCAACGTGATCAACCTTATTGCAAATATCATTGCATCAATGGCCATCGCAAAAATGATTATTATGCCCTTCATGAAATATTACAATAATTAGAAGACCACGGCATCATTTCCTTTGGCTCCATTGCTCCTCGGCAAGCAAGTCTATGTCTACAATTCCACACAACTTGTTGTTTCTCTAGTGCACCTAGCTCCTACACCCATTCCTAAGGTCACTACTCATCCACCACTGTAGGTCATTATTCATGCACTCCTCCATCTCATTCATCCATCGATGCATCATCTCATTTACCGTGTAGTGCTCTAATACACAATTATTGCCTAAGTCGTCAACATTTGTGCTTCCCACTACTACATCTCCCATCATTGGCACCATTTCATCAGGCATTCATTTTGGTTCATACAATCATGTTGCTTCCATTCCACATGCTTCCACTACTCCACGCCCTTGGTCTTTGGTAGGTGATTTTCTCACCTTACCACCTAATGATGCACTCATGTTCTCATGGTTCTTACATGATTTTCAAGTGATCTCTTATAATAAAAACCTCGCTCCAATTTTACGTTACGCACTTCATCAATCTATCTTTGTAGCATACATTATCAAACCACTTCCCAATGATGCACTCTTGCTTTATGGTTCATTCTTGACTACTGAGGGGTCTTATATAAATGAACCTCATCATTCACACACTAGGGGCATTGTTATTCTCTCTCCTCTCTTCATCATACTAACACACACTCAAGTACACTTTTACGATCATCTCATTCACATACTCTCTTACATCATTCATTTTATACATACTTTACCATTCATCACATCTCTATTCATACATACAATATACTTTTGCATCATTTATCTATCACATGGAGCAATCACACTATATATATTTCATACACTATCTATTATCACATATATTATCTCATTACTTATCTATCTATGACCAAATTAAACATCATTATCCATTAGTCAACATTAACAACTACGCAATGAAAATCAAATCAACACATATGAACAATTCTCAACACATCACATATCAATATAACACAATGCAATGACGACAATCATCCATTTCTATATATCATAAAAATATCATGGCTAAGGAAAGCCTCTACATACATGCGCACCATATCTCATCATCACTATCACTATCTAAAACTATGGGAGCTCTAGAAATAGAGGCTTCACCACTCAATCTATGTCACCGATCGCGATCCCTATACCTCTCTACCTACTTGTGTAATAAATTCAACTCAATTAAGTGCTCCACAAAATGACCCTGTAGCTCCACAAACCTCGCAAATACATCATGTGTTAAGGACCCTCCACCTGCAGCCTCTCTAGCTCATTACGTCTCCTCTCGTGCCTCATCCCTCTTGCTCAATAACACAAAGTAAAAGTATTTTATGCTATTGCCACTGGTTCGAACAAATGGGCATGTTTGCCCGTAATTACATCTACTTGCTCTAGCATCCCACTTCCAATGAGCACGTCGGTGACCACATTCCTTTTCAAAGTGCGGATCAAAGTATTTGTTAGGAATTCATATTTAGTGCTCCATATTAGTATGTTTACGGTGGTAATTATTATAGTTTTTGTTTATATGTAAGTATGTGGCTAAAACGTATATATATTTTTATAATGATATATATTACGGGAATATAGTTTTTGGTTGGTTGAGATTGTTAACAACCAACACCTTATTTATAGGATGGATTATTTCCTATATATTTATAACTGTGATATTCAATATCAATGAAGCAATATTGAAGTAGAACTATTATTTTATTTTGCAAATTTAAACCAAAGTTTTCATGTGGCCTCGAGTGATGAAGATCTGTGAAATTTGGGTGAATGTGTGTAGGCTACGGGCATGCAGATCTGGCTCAGCTACACTTAGTTTTATTTCGATTGACACCGGTATTTGATCTAAGATTAGATGATGTAGGATCCATATATAAGGAAGTGTTGAGGAAAAAATTTCTATCCTAGTTGATATAAGTCTGCCCACTTAGCTGCAAAATAATCGATAACAATGATAAATTAGACTTGTGGAAAATTCTACAAAATTCAGCCCTTGAGAAGCCATGTTGTTATTCGAATGTAAAAAAACACACGGTAATGTTTCAAACTTTTGAAGATATATACCTCAGCTCTTTGGCATTTGGAGAATGAAATTTTTGATATGATATAATGCCACATTTTCACAACATTGTCTCCAAAAATCTGCATGTGAATCATTTCTCTTAGCCACGACTTCATGCATCACAAAGATCGATTTTTCACATTACAGTAGAGTCACTTATGGTGAGTTGTCAAATTATGTGCATTTCTCATCAGTAGTCTAGTAGTTAAATTCTTCTCCATTATCCTGTCATATGTTATAATTGTGTCATCAAAAGTATCATTACACTATTTTTTTACCTTTGTTTTTGTCTCCATCTCACAATGGAAGTCCCACTAGAAAAATTCAATGGGCTCAATTTTCACACTTGGAAAGTCAAGATCTAGATGCAATTGATAAACAAAAATCTTTGGAGGATAGTAGATGGAAAAAAATCAACACCTACAAATCCAACCAAATTGATAGAATGGGAAATGAGGGATGATAAAGCCAAAGCTGTTATTGGTATTTCTCTCTTAGATACTGAACTACATTATGTTGATCTGGAGAAATCATCTCATGAAATGTGGGAAAATCTGAACAAAACCTTTAGTGTTAAAGCAATGAATGCAAAATTTTCTCTCAAATTGTAGTTGTTCAAGTTAAAATGGGCAAAGGAGCTACAATGTTTAGTCATATTAATGATTTATGGTCTCTCCTCTGACAACTGGTAGAATTCAAAGCTCCAGTAGAAGATGAGGATGCAAAAGCTATTTTGTTGAATAGTTTTCCTCCCAAATATAGTAATGTTGTTTTCACACTTGGTCGATGCCTTCCAACTCATTGGAAGATATGATATCAGCTCTTCTAGCTGAAGAAAAGAGAACCAAAGAAGACACAGATGAAGAAAAATCTCTATACAGTAGAAATAAGCACAAAAACTTTTCCAAAAATGAAGGAGAAGTTGAATGTTACTACTACAAGAAGAAGGGGCATACTTCTTCATTCTACAAAGCTCGTGCTCGAGATGTGCTAAGTGGAAAAATTAGCAATGAAGCCAATATAGTAGTAGATGAAGAATCATCAGGAGAAGAAGAACCTAAACCAAAAGAATGTGGATATGCATTTGAAGAATTATTGTACTAAGAATTCATTCATTAGAGGATGGAGGAAAGCTAGCGTCCTCTCACCATTTGCCAACAACGAGACCACTTCTACTATGGTGACATGTGTGAGTGTGTGTTTATTTTAGTGTGGTGTTTTCATAATAAATGTGTTATGGAAACTTCACATTGTGAGGGGGAAATGACACAATGCTTCAGTTTGTATGTGTAGATTATTATGTTTGTACTGGGATGGATTCTGAAATGTTATTTCCGGAAGAACAACTATGATGAGGGTTGAAGAATGCACTGGCACATCACGATATTGTTGTAGGTAAACCATTTGAAAACCTTCACTCCTTTGTGGTTTATGGTCAACCACTACAAAACCACCTTACTCTCAGTTTTCTATTAACCGATGAAAAACCAACTTATGGTTTGTGATAATCCAAAGGAAAATCACATGATCGTGAAATCGGGTGCGAGTGTCATATGGAGGTTTTCCCCATGTTCACACTAAGTGGCGAGAATGTTAGGAATTCATATTTAGTGCTCCACATTAGTATGTTTACAGTGGTAATTATTATGGTTTTTGTTTATATGTAAGTATGTGGCTAAAACATATATATATATATATATATATATATATATATATATATATTACGGGAATATCTGGTTGATATTTTTAACAACCAAAACCTTTTTGTAGGATTGATTATTTCCTATATATTTATAACCCGTGATATTCGGTATTAACGAAGCAATATTAAATTAGGAATATTATTTTATTTTGCAAATATAAATCCATGTTTTTCGATATCTACAATTAGTGACCAATAAACATCCCCTATAACCATCCAAAGCATCACATTAGTTGACATGCAAGATATGACATGATAAAATAAACAAGTAACAATCCACAAGTATCAATATGCATATACTCACGCTATGTTCTCACCGTTGCCACATCATCACCACTAGGAGTAGGTATTTGTCCCCTATTCCTCCTACTAGCGGTGTTCCCGTCACATCGATTGGATATAATAGAACCCATCGGTGTGCACACCCCATGCACTATATGCCACTTTGTATACCCTACGTCATCAACATGTATTGGCCCTATGGCCACGTCAAACTCCTCTAGGCCAAGGGGTACTAAGCTGCGCCCTGTGGGCCACGATATTACTTCAACCCTCCTCGGTACTCTCATGGTTCTCACCCATATATATGGCTCTAGGGTGCGGCTTGAGCCATGTCAAAGTGTCGTGACACACGCTCTCCCCTGAAATAGACCCACCACCCCAGGAAATCTATCCTCCAACCACATAGTACATTGTATACATTATAACTCTACTAAATCCTTTGGCCATCCTCCATAGTCTCGATATGGCCTCTAGATAATGGCCCCTGGCCCCATATGATCCAACATCAATCTATATGTATCAATATCCATCCTCTATTCCGCACACCTACCCATCTCGCAGAAAATATATTTGGCCTTGTTCACTCTGCACGAGGCCCACCAAGTGGCCTCAATATCACAATATGCTCGTAAGCCCACACATGTAACAAAGTGGTGGCTCTAACTCACCCCCATGCTCCTCTTGTGTGAACTTGTATAGGTCCATGTATAAATGGGCTAATACACATCATGCCCAAGCATATCTCATCCCATCCTCCTCTATATGACAAAAATATCATGCATCTTATATAAGATGCCTACACCACTGCCCTCCACTACAACTAAAGAAGCGATCACAACAACAATGAGCTTCCGCAATCACGAAACCCCTGACCTTAGTATAACATCCAGACTGATATGGACCTCGGTATGAACTCGGGTCCATGTAAAGTACCACCTAGCGACCCTCATTTGTCTTTGTGCATCGTCTATAGCCATCACTTGAACCCTCTCACCAACAATAGGAAATCACAATATGTGATATACATCCTCCAAATTCATGGTCATCTCTCCGGTAGGAAACCAAAATGTGCAAGTATTTGCACACCATCTTTGCATAATGCGGTGATCATCGACATATTATGGGGCACATCCCCCATCCAAATTATGTGTCACATATCGTAATGGTATAGTACATACCACTCATCATCTGATAAACCCAATCCTAACAATGTGCTCAAATGATGACCACCATGAAACTCTCGTGAATGAATATCTCTCTACACAACAACAAAAATGTCATCAATACCTCATATACATGAAAAACACCTACCAACACCATCAATAATCATCAACTATTACATTCACAGCATTTTGGGCTAAAAATAGGCCTTTTAGGTCACTAACACCCATATATGGGCGTTGGCATCTCGAAATTTTGTCGGCGCCTTCACCGCTCTTACCCAGTCAAAAATGCCTAAGTAACTCAAAAACAAAATTTTGGTAAAAATTCATGAAAAACAACTAATTTCAACACAATTTTCAAAAAAATCACACTCACTGATCAATTGTCATATGTGATGCCACACCATCTCGAATCGACTCAATCGTGGTGCTCTCACTTGCAACATCTTCACACACTCAAATCTCAAAATCACACCGTGTAATATTCAAATGAAATACTTATTCAATTTTTTCTATTACTATTTATAGTAAATTTCAATGGCCTACCTCGCTATGGTCACTATCTACACTCATTCATACAATTAATACCTATTACACGATTCGCTCATATCTTGAGCTTCGTTACTCCAATTCTTATCTCGTTTGCATTTTTCTATTTAGAATTCCACTTACTACCATATTGTATACATTCCATACACACTATATTCCTACTCAGCACAACTCCAACTTAATATGCACACAATTTTACAACATATATTATATTGTGCTTTGATCACAATTATATCATCACGCATTTACTTTCGGTTTAGTATTCATTCTCATCATCACTCTCCCTTTCATCGAAAGGGGGGCATATAATTAGGGTCATCCTATAATTCCCCTCACACCATTATGCAATCATTCTACATTTCTAATTCGTCATTATCGAAAATTTTCTCATACATCATGCGACATTTCACACCACTTTCTACCAATTCCCCCTAATGACCTAATCTAGGGGCAACAAGCATAAAATCTCTCCATGAGTAATCAATCAAACACATTCAAATCTCAAACACAAATCTTCTACTATTCAAATCACATCAATCAATTGACACAAACATAACACACTTCTCCTAGATGACCTAACTTGGGAGTTACATCACCACTTTCCCAGATGACCTAACATGGGAAGTTATCTCTATATTTTCTACCGCTTCTAGATGACCTAACATGGAAGCCATCTCATGCATAATGTGGTACACTTGGAGTGGGGGCAGTGAGACATCATTTCCTTTCCTATACTATTTCGATATGTGTTATTCTCACTTGATCGAAATGAATCGAAAAAATATCGAAATGAACAAACTTTGGTCTTTTTCTGTCTGTAGTAGCTAGATCTTTTAGGAATGTAGTTAAAGTTGGAGGGTAAAACTAGACCTCTCTCTCTGCACTCTTCCTATGGCGGTAAGAAGCCCAAATCCTCATTTTTTCACACACACCAAATCAGGTTGGGAACCACCACTCCACCTTTAATAAATCTCCATCAACAACAATGTCAAAATCTCCAATCACTCAAAATCAAAATCATCAATCTCACTTAGTGTTCCTCATAACGGTTCTCTGTCTCTCTTTACACCACATGGATTAAAAATTCGGTCCATAGTTCACCACACTATATGTTCTTATTATGCACGTACTTCTACAACATCTACACATACTTGCACAATAGGGCTTCTCCAGACTCTTTTCGGTATGTTCCTTACTTCCTTTACACTACTTGAATTTCATTCAAATAGGAGAAAATGTAAACACAAAATCACACACTTACTACTATTTACTATACCACCAAGTATGTTGTTTTATATATGGATCTTACATAAGAAAAGTATTCACTAATGGCACACTTCCTAGTCCATCCACTTGTATTGTTGGTTTCTATTGCTTTTATCTTTCACACTTGTCACTCATACACCCAATTATGGTCAGTCACAAGGATCCCTATCTCTCATTCTTCGCACATTTGTTGTCAATTATCTCTGACACCGGTCATATGATGGACACTACCACCCAAGCACTCATGTCCATCTTGGGCACCCATGTTCTCTTTATTTTTATCTTATTTTTGACATTTAAGGTGGATCTTTTTGGTTTTCCACTCATATCCCGAGGTACTAGTTGGCATGTCGGTCATTAGTGTCGAAATTCAAGAAAGAGATCCCTATATAAACACAACATACATACCATTATAATGGCGGAAATTTTTATCAAGGGCTATCTATCTATATATCACAAGGGATTGCATTTGGGCACATTTTTCTTGTATACATACTACATAGGAAGGGGAAGTTCATTTTTCCATCCCATACGTTTGCATTCTATCTAGCTACCACTCGTTATCTTGGCATCATCGGCGCGAGGGTGACCTAAGAGCACTATTGCACACATAATCACATAGATCTATATTGTGTTTGAGATGTAGTACAACATTCAAATCGTAAGTTCACTAGTTTGATAGGTGAGGAAATTTTAACCCCTCATTTTGCATCTTTCTTTTTTAGGATTTGATGTCTTTTTTAGGGTTTTATAGGAGGTTTTGTATTGCATATTTGCAGTACTCCCATAGTCAAAGTGTGACACAAAGGTGATCAAGGGAAAATAAGTGTGAAACCCTAGAAATAGTGCCAAAACCATATTCCGACCCTTTTTATAGATGACAACGCCCACTGTGAGGTCTAAGGCACCCGCAGCGCCCCGCTCCTACCCAAGCACTGTGCCCGGGCATATCCACCACCTCTACATTTTTCCGAGCAAGATCGCGACAATCTAAGTTTTTATTTCATTGGTTCGCCCACCCAATTTAGAACTATAATATTAAGTGTATCATAATATTTAGTTTATATTTAAATAATATAGAATAAACTATATTCTTATTATTTAAATATAAACTTTATATTAGGTGGTTGGTTAATCTAATTAACTAACTAATTAAATCGGGGTGTGCCCCATCACTTAAGAAGGTCATAACCCTTCAGGTTATTTAAATATGACCATAGGTCATATTCAAGATAATTCAAATCAATCGATCATAGATAAATAATAATATTCCAATGGGAATATGAAGGTAAATCCTGGTAAATACATGGAATAGAAGTGAGGAGGGAGTTATTGGACTGGTGGATGTAAAAGTTTCTCACATAGTGGATTTATTCTTCATGGTTTTTACCCATTTAGGGGTTTTCCACGTTATATCCAGTGTTATGTGTTTTATGTGTTATTTACATTTATTTATTTATGGTGTGTTACATTTATTTATAATGTTTAACTTTATATTTAATTAAGTTGGTGAATATATTTTCCACCCTTGTCCTGACATGGTATCAAAGTAGGATTAATAAATTAAATTAATCCTAAATAACCTAAGGTTGTAATGGTTGGGAAGTTAGGTGGTTAAATTATTTGGAATGTTATTTAACCCTCCCCCTTCCCTCTCTGCATGGTTGGATTAATGTTGGTTACATAGGTGGAAAGTTATTTGGATTTTCACTTGCACATAAAAACTCATGTTCGGGAATTACCAGGCCCTGGAAACTAAGGTAAGGGTTATAAATTTTTTTAAATATTTTATATAGTGTGTAGGGAATTCAAGAAAACAAAAGGAAAAGTAAAAATTCAAAGTGAAAACTTGAGTTTACAGGGGAGACAAGATTCGACAAAATAGGTTTTTTTATTTTTTCATTGGTGGGGTAAAAATTCTTGTCCCATGGTAATACATAATTTTTACATTTTCACTATGAATTTTGAACCCCTATTCCATGTCCTAAATAGGGCCTCTGTGAATTTTTGCACCTATAAGTTTCATATAAACTATAATATTTGTATAGTTTATAAAATCTTCGTATTTTATAAAAAATATATACATTATATATATATATATATATATATATATATATATATATATATATATATATATATATATATATATATATTCTATTTATTATATATATAACTATATAAAATATATATATATATATTATGGTTTATATATCCTAATTCTTATAAACATAAATCTAAACCCTAGCCTAAACTATGCCATGAAAACTATGTCACACATATAACAAAAAAATCATATATTAAAAATATATATGCAATCATATTTAGGGGTGGCCCCCTCCAAACCACCCCCTCCTTGTTTCATGCCACTTGGCACAATCTTCTCACCCTGCAAGCCCTCACTCGCACTTTCCGCATGTCCACGGGACCCCTCTCACCTCGCATGTCATGGACCCCATCTCCTCTATGCTTTGGGATTAGTCCCACATTGGGGATGACGATGGTGTTTAAAGGATTTATAAGCCTTAGCAAGCATGTTCGATGGTGTGACTATGGTCACACCCCATTTTTTTCAAGCCCTTATGGACATAGCTCATTGTGTTTCTCGGTTTCCATGTGAGTGGCTCAGTCTCATATACATACATTGTTCCTCCGCTGTGCGGCTCGGTCGTTGTGATTAAGTGGCTCGGTTGGTTAATTCGGTTTGCAATAAAAATTGAAATATAGTATTGGCATGATAACTCGTTGAGTTGGTCAATAACTCACCGAGTTGATAGAAAATCCTACCTAATAAGGAGCAAGAGCTCCAAAAAAATTTTATATTAATCATTTTTTTCTTTCAAAAATGTATATATAAATTATTTGTTTATTTTTTCAAAAATATAAACAAATTATGAAAATTATTTTGTAAAAAATAGTAAAATAGTATCATTTTATTTAAAATGATATGATATGACGACAATTTTTTCATCGTCATTTTGTTACAAAACTAAAAAAATCACTTACATTTCAATTTAAGTTTTTGATATCATTCTAACATATTCATGTATAGATTATTCAATTAATAGACCTCCTTTTTTGGCATAAATTGATCGTGTTTGATTACAAGGATTAAAATACGACAGGGGGAATTTCTATAAAACTCTTATTTTAATCCTTGTTTATTAATTATTTTTATCTATATTTTACACAAAAATGGGGTCTAATCAATTTTCAATTGATAAATCTCATATGTTGAATGGAAACAACTACAACATTTGGAAGATTTGATTGAAGGAAAATTCATGGCTCACAAATTATGGGCAGTTGTGAATGGAACTGAGAGAGATCCTACCGAGAAGACACACAATTGTTGACAACATCATTGTGTATCAACAAAAAGTACAAGAAGTGATGTCTATTATTTTGTGAAGCATACAAGATGATTTTATGCTTCATATCGGAATCAAGAGAGTCTGAGTGAGGCTTGGGCTCAATTGGAATCAATGCACAAAGGTACGTGTTTGTCAAAAATTATTAAATTGATTTTAGAACTTATGACAACTCCCATGAAGGGAGATGAAAAAGTGATAAATTATTTAGCAAAAATAAAAATATTAAGTCACAGTTAGATGGATGTGGCAGTAATTTGATTTAAGTTTATTTTATTATTCAATTGAATATTCATGAGAAATTTAGAAATTTTATTTCAATTTTGAATTCTAAATATCAAACAGAACAAGACATTCCATATTTGCAAACCCTTAGTGCTCTTCTTATACAAGAAGAACAAGTAATGTCAAATTTTGATTCTAAGGAGAATGTCACACAGGCACTTCTCACTCAGAAATCAAAAGGTAAAACCTCTAGATTAAATAAAACCCAAAGCAAACTTTTAAACCTCCTAGCAAATATAAGAAACCTGGAAATCTAAGAGTTAGCTTTGATGGAAAATGTCATTATTGTGGTAAATTTGTACACAAGAAAGAGGATTGGAAATTTAAGAATAATAAAACAAATTTCAAAAGGGTAACAAATATGACTAAAACAAAATCAAAATCAAGAAAATAACCAAAAATCAAATATAATTGCTTTCATGCCACCTTTTCACTATAAAAGAAAATGAATGGATATTAGAAAGTGGTGCCTCTAGGAACATGACTTTTATATATGATATCCTATCTGAACTTAGTGAATGTAATGATTAGATCTATTTGGGAGATCATTTCATTCTTGATGTTCAGGGTCAGGGAAAAGCAAAAGTTGCAAATGGTTTTATTAACAATGTATTGTTAGTTCTTAAACTTAAAATGAATTTTCTTTCTTGTTCTCAGTTAACTCAAAATAACTATATTGTAACATTATTAAAGGATAAATGGTTTATTAAAAATGAATATAATGTTATTATAGTTGAAGGCATTTAAAGAGATGGTTTGTATGTGTTTTCTGGTTTTCCTTCTACTTATTGTTTGACAACTCAAATAAGTGACATGTAATTGTGGCATGAGAGGCAAGGTCATGTCAATTTCAAGAGCATGTATGACATGTCTCGACTAAACCTAGTAACTTGGTCTACCACCTATTTCCCAAAATCATGAAATGTGTGAAGGATGCTTACGTGGTAAGCAATCTGCTAATCCTTTTCATAGTCATCATGATGATAACTCTTTTGAACCTTTAGAACTTTTCCATAGTGATGTTAGAGGACCCCTAGAAGTTCCTTCTCTTAATGGTTCTCTATATGTTGTCACTTTCATTGATGATTTCACTTGTATGATTTGGTCGTATTTCATTAAAAAGAAATCAAATGTCTTGTCAAAATTTAAAGAATTTAAAGCTTTAGTTAAAAAATCTTCTAGGTATAAAATTAAGAGGCTTAGAACTAATAATGGGGAGAATATGTCAGTCAAGCATTTGACTCATTTTGTGTTGAATGTGGCATTCAAAGGGAACTGACTACTCCCTATTCCCCTCAGTAGAATGGGATTGTGGAAAGGAAAAATTGCACCATTATGGAAATGGCTAGGACCATGATGCATTATGCTCAAGTTCCTAAGTTCCTCTAGGTTGAAGCTATGAACATTGTTCATATCTTAAATAGAGTTCCCACTAAAGCCTTAGTAAATTCAACTCCTTTGGAAAAGTGGTCAAACCAAAAACCTAGTGTATCTCATTTGAGAATCTTTGGTATCCATGCTTCCCTCTTCATTCTAAAATCAAAACGGAAGAAGCTTGATCAAACCTATTTTCCTTGTATCTTTGTAGGATATAGTATAAAAACTAAAGGTCTTAGGATCTTTTATCCATCAAAAAGAGAAGTTAAAGAAAATAAGAATGTTAAAATCTTGGAAAACCCTTTTTATTCTTCTTCTTCTGCATCTTCTTTTATTTATGATTCAAATGAATTTGAAAATGAAAATTGTGAAAATGATGTAGATGATGAAGAAACTAGTGTTTAACCTATAGTTGAAAATGAGATTGTTCCTAGTTCCTCTATAACTAAAAGACCTATATGGGCTGATTCTATTATTCGAGACTCTAATCCTGAAACCCTTCAAAAAATGACTAGATTCATGCTTTGATGACTTTGTATGAACTTGAACCCCAATATTTCAAAGAAGCTTCTTCCGACAAAAAGATGGATAGATGATATGAAATCGACTATATTGCTTTAATTAAAAATCAAACTTAGGAATTAGTCCCTCCTCCTAAAAAAATGAAGTATAGTCAAATCTAGATGGCTATATAAGATTAAATATAAAGCAGATGGCAATGTAGATAAATTCAAAGCTAGATTAGTAGCTCAAGGGTTTACTCAAAAACCGGTATCAACTACGTGTAAACATTTGCACCATTTGTAAAAATGATCACAAGTAAGGATTTTGACTACCTTAGCTACTAAGTATGGTTGGGAAATCCATCGATGGATGTTAAAAATGCTTTTTTGAATGGTGATTTAAAATAAGAAATTTATATGACCCAACCTAAAGGATTTGAAGAACCAAGTAAAGAAATGTATGTTTGTAAATTGAAAAAATATTTACATGGTTTAAAACAAGCTCCTTGAGCTTGGTATTCTAAAATTAACAATTTTTTTAATGAAGTTGGTTTTTCTAAACTATTTATCTGACAATGATTTATTTGTTAAAATTGAAGAAAATGTTATTATTCTCATTGTATTGTATGTTGATGATTTACTTATTACTAGTAATTCTAATAGTTTAACTATGGAAATTAAAGCAAAGTTAATGCATATATTTTGAGATGACATAATTAGGATTATTGCATCATTTTGTGGGCATGGCTATATTTTAGGATATAAATTATATTGTAGTATCTCAATCACAATATGTAACTAATTTTCTTAAAATATTTAATATGCTTGATTGTAAACTAGTTGTTATTCCTATAGAAGTAGGATGTAAACTTGATCCTAAACTTGCATGTGAAAAATCTAATCCTACTTTGTACAAGAAACTTGTAGGTAGTTTGATTTATCTAACTATTACTAGACTTGACATTGCTTATGCAATAGGGATTGTTTCAAGGTTTATGCGAAGCCTTATCGGGATCATTTGGAAGTTACCAAAAAGAATTTTGCATCATTTAAAGGGCACAATTAATTTTGGTTTACATTAGATTTCATCTAACAATGCATATTTATATGGATATTGTGATTCTGACCATGTTGGTGATGTGATAGATCACAAGTCTACAATTGGATATGTATTCAAGTTTGGTGTAGGTGCCATTACTTAGAGTAATAAAAGCAGCTAACAATTTCCATTTCTTCTACTAAGGCAGAATATAGAAGTGTAATGGAAGTAGAAAAAGAATCCATGTGGCTAAAAAGGTTGTTGGAAGAGATACACATGGAAGCTAAAAGAAGTACTCCTCTTCTGTGTGATAGCCAGAGTTGCATTTCTCTCGCTAAGAATCCAGTTTAGCATTAAAGAACGAAGCATATCAAGATACATATGCACTTTATTCACAAGAATGTTCTATGTAGTGATATAGATCTCCAGTATTGCCTGACTGAAGATCAAGTTACAAACTTGTTTACGAAGCCATTGTGTGTTACGAAAGTTTTGCAAGTTTCGTGCAATGTTTGGCCTTTCAAAGTTTCCATTGAGGGGAGTGTGCATGGCAATGCCACCTCCTAACACCGTCATTGTTGACTCATTCTCCTCTATACTTCTATTTTGGTTTTAAAGCATTGTAAAAAGATCTTGTATGATCTAAGTAAACTGATAGAGTTTACAAGTAAAATGATAGAGTTTACTGAAAAATACAATCTAGTGTGCATCTATTTGTAAAGGAGGTCCTTGTGTTATAAAAGGATCCTAGAGATGCGGTATAAGAATATTTCCATGAGAAATAATGAGATTTAGTCTCACAAATACATGTGCTAGCCTAAACATTTAGGGTTTATGGATTTGTACATCTTGTTGTACAAACAAGTAATGTTGGTATATGGATCCCCACTTAATATTAAGTGGGGTGTTATAACTATAATATTAAGTGTATCATAATATTTAGTTTATATTTAAATAATATGGAATAACCTATATTTTATTATTTAAATATAAACTTTATATTATGTGGTTGCTTAATCAATCTAACTAACTAATTAAATCAGTGTGCCTTGTCACTTAAGAAGGTCATAACTCTTCGAGTTATTCAAATATGACCATAGGTCATATTCAAGATAATTCAAATCAATCGATCATAGATAAAATAATAATATTCCAATGGGAATATGAAAGTAAATACAAGGAATAAAAGTGAGGAGGGAGTTACTAGATTGGTGGATGTAAAAGTTTCTCACATAGTGGATTTATTCTCCATGGTTTTTACCCATTTAGGGTTTTCCACATTATATCTGGTGTTATGTGTTCTATGTGTTATTTACATTTATTTATGTTGTGTTACATTTATTTATAATGTTTAACTTTACATTTAATTAAGTTGGTGAATATATTTTCCACCCCTCGTCTGACACCAAACACACTTCAGGATAAGTGAAATTGAGGTAAGTGTCGTATCTCTCTTATTTGATTTTATAATTAAATCAAATAAATTTCATAGCATCTTTATTTCATTGTATATCATTGTAACAATCATTGCTTCCAAATTTTAATAAAATATATCTAGACTTTATTGAATCAATTTGCTATTAGAAAACTATATAAAAAACATTTAATGAGTTACGAGAAAAATGATTTTAGAGTTTTTAAATTAATTTAGATGTACTATAATACTTAATATATAATAAGTTAATAGAATGTTGTTATAAATTCCACTATTAAATATTTTCAAAAATTGAGAAGGGGTGTTGTTTTTAAGTGTTCTTTAAGGGCACACAAAGCTCTTAATTTGGCTCTGCATTGGTGTTATCGTTTTGATCATCATCACATCGAGGAAATTCTAACTCTTTGATTTTGATGCAATTCTTTTTTTGGGAGGATGTGCATGAGAATGGGGAAAAATAGCCTTAAGATGTCCAATGCATGACATATCCAATAACAAAAATGTTGTATTCTCATACTTTAATACCTAAATATGTTTAAAACTTTTCCATTTAAGAATCATTTTGTCTCGATACCTTTATTAAGATCTATCTCAACACAAATGCGAGCATATTTACATAATCCAATGATAATTTTTGTACATTTGATTTTATATAAGTTCCTATAACATTCCCAATTTCCACAAATGCTAGTATAACCTAAAAATGGAGGGGAAATTTCAGTTTAGACGAACCCAAGAAGACATTCTTCAAACTGATCCATAGGGATCCAAAATGACTCTACTTCATCAAAACAATCAGCATAAAGAAGGAAAAATAACACATGGAGGTTTTGTCTTTTTAGTAACATAACCGCCACTCTATGCTGAGCGGCCGTTATAGAACTCTACTTTGCCCAACTAGGGTGGCATTTTTGGCTCTTTCGAACAAAAAACAAAAATATGAAACAAACAACCCAGAATTTGGAAGGTTGTTCATGTCTCTTCTCCTCCATGACCTTTACCATTCTCTAGTGCACTGGGGACATGAGAATAACTATAAATACATGTGTGTAGAATAGAATAGGATCATCAAAGCATGAAAGTAAGTGAGCAAGAAGTTCTTAGTAATCTTGGAATTGTGTTTTGTAGAAGAAAGGAGTGTTGAGATAGAGCAAACAAGTAATTAGGAGGAAGTTTGAGATATTATCTACTTCTCTTTCATACTTATTGTAAATTATGTACTTGTTATTTTGAATTGGCCAATAAAAGTGGGAAGAAAGAGCAATTGCCCTTCCCGATTGGTTTTCCTCCTCTGGAGGTTTCCAGGATAAAACTTGTTGGTGTTTATGAGCTTAAATTCTTTCCTTTCTTGCAATTGTGGATTCTAAGCATAAACATAATTCATTCACTAGTTATCTCTGTCATTTTCTAATAGAAAGTAGAACAACAATGTTTAATTTGTGATTTTGTGGATTATTCCAAAGTTGAAGAGTTTACAGATCATTTTGGTATTAGAGCTAACAAGTATTCAAGACTATGGTATTCGTTCTTGGTTTGTATAATGATGATGAGATCTAAAGGCAAAGAGGTTTTACCTTGTGATCCAAAAATCTCTACAAAGAAGTGGAAACAAAGAATTCGGAGACAAATGGAGGAAGAGAACTTGGTCCATAGAATCGAGATGCTGGAGACCATGATGGATAGGATGTTTCGAAGGCAAGAAGAACTTGAAAATTTGCATAAGATAGCTTATGTCAAGCAAAACTCCATGGACTCGGTGGTTCGGGGCCTAGCTGAAAAGTTTGGCATAGGAAGGAGCCACCATGAGGAAAGTTATGGGGAAGAGCATGAAGAAGAGACTTCAAATGCAAGAGAAAAGGTAAAATCTGATCATACTCCTTTTAAAGTTGAGACGAAATTTGATATTAAAAGCTTTGAAGGACAAGTAGATGTAGAGTTGCTTGATAAATGGTTAAAACAGGTTAGAAGTCTACTTTAGCATCCATAATTTCACCGAGGCACTGAGAGGATCACCTTTGCACGTCTCACAATGGAGGGACACGCTCTGTCGGTGGGAAACTCATCTAAACACTTGTGAAAAGAAGAAGCATCCTATTGTGAAATCTTGGCAAGAATTCAAAGAATTAGTTAGAGCTAACTTCTATCCTATTGGCCACAAGACTGACCAAATGATTAAATGGCAACAATTTAGACAAGGCGGTGGTCAAAGTGTGCGAGGACTATACTATGGAATTTTAGAGGCGAGGCCATGTTGCTAAACATGGACTTGGAGGATGAGGATATTCTAACTAAGTACTTGGGAGGACTTCACACTCACCTTGAAAATTCATCTCCACAAAGCCCAAAGATCTCAATGAGGCATGCGTATAGGCATACTACATAGATGATGAAAAGAAGGAAGGAGAAGCATAGCCAAGGGCAAAGCAGTCGACAAATCAGCAGAAAAAAGAGTATGGGAAAACAAGTAACAAGGGTAAGTGGAAAGAGAAAAGTAAACAAGTTGCCACTACTTTGAGTACTTGTAAAGATCCCAAGAATTTTGCAAGATTTGTGATATCAATGGTCATCTTGATGCTACATGTTGGAAGTTTCATCCGGAGTTACATCGAAGAACCAACCAAGGACTCAAAGAAGTCCATGACAAGCTGTAAAAATAGAAGGGGAGGTGGAAATCGAAGATGAATCGATGTAGACGAAAGACTTGGATGTACGGGCACCAATATGGATAGCCAGGATGAGGAGATGAGTAGACTATTCCAGATCAAGAGAACTAAAGTAAATGCTTTGGTTGATATTGGTTCTTAGTCTAACTTGATTTCTGAAGTAGTCGTAAAGAAGCTTGGTCTTGAGACTTACGAGCATCCACACCCTTATCCTTTGGGTTGGGTGAAGAAGGGTGTTGAAATTCAGGTAATAAGAAGATGTAAGGTCAAGTTTGGGATAAATTCCCAGTATATTGATGTTTTGGAAGCAAACGTTATTCCACTTGATGATTTTGATGTGGGAGTCCTTACTTGTATATCAGGGATGTTATATTTATGAGAAGGGAAAACTAGTACGGATGGGTCAAGGATGGGATCGATTCTGGCGTCCGGCACACCAATGTAAGACACGAGCTACCATGGTGAGTGTTAACCAAGCAAAATGACTTATTCAAGCAAATCATAATCAGTTTTGTTTACTTTTGTTAAAGGATAAACAAGATGGGGTAGAAGTTTCAGAGATTTCTAACCAAGGAAAACATGATTTGGATAGTATTATTCAGTCCTTTTCAGAAGTATTTCAGGCTCCCAGTGGGTTACCACCAAAATGGGAAGTAGAACATGAGATTCAACTATTGCTAGAGTCCCCTCTACCGAACATCAGGTTGTATAGGCAATCCTTGCTTGAGTATTGAAGTAAAGAAACAACTTTAGGAACTACTAGACCAAGGGGTGATACGTTTGAGCACCTCACCATGTGGTTCGCCTATTGTGATGGTGCCAAAGAAGGATGGTTCTTAGAGAATGTGCATTAACTACCGTGCTTTGAACAAGATCACCATAAAAGAATAGATATCCACTTCCCGACATAGATGATCTCTTAGACCAGATTCAACATGCCAAATTCTTCATGAAGTTGGATCTCAAGTTTGGTTATCACCAAGTCAGAATGAAGGAGGATATATGGAAGACTACCTTCAAGACAAAACAGAGTTTGTATGAATGGTTAGTACTTCCTTTTGGCTTATGCTGAATACACCCGCTTACATTCATGATGATTGATGAATGATGTATTTGAAGATTTCATAGATTCATGTGTCATTGTATATCTAGATGATATCTTGATTTTTAGTGCCACATGGGAAGAACATCTAACTCATTTATAGCAAGTCTTGCGAAGTTCTCGGGAGAAACAGCTTACTTTGTAATATGAAGAAATGTGAATTTTCCAAACAGTCACTTGTCTATCTTGGACACGTGGTTGGAGGAGGAGAGCTACGAGTTAATCCAAAGAAGGTGGAGTCCATCACTAATTGGCCAACACCAATAGGAGCCACAGAGACTAGGGGTTTTGTGGGAGCGATAAAGTACATGCGGAAGTTCATTCGGAATTATCCATGATTGTAGTACCTCTACACACAAAGTGGCCACAAAGATTAAGGCTTTTGGTAGGGGTAAGGAACAAGACAAATCCTTTGAAAGCTATTGAAATACAAGATTATTCATGCTCCAATACTCACTCTTCCTAATTTACAACAACCTTTTGAAGTAGAAATGGATGCAGGTGATTACGCCATGGGCGCAGTGTTGCTTCAAGGAGGTATACCCATATGTTATCATTCTAAAACTTTCACTTAATTAGTTAAAGGATATTCAAGATATGATAAGGAAATGCATGCACTAGTTCAGGTAATTAAAAAATGGAAGCATTATTTGTTGGGTAAAGAAACTATTGTGCATGCGACCACAAACCTCTCAAAGTATTTGCAAGCACGATCTAAATTATAGCGGCGAGCACTACAAATGGATGGGGTTCCTTCAGCAATTTCATCTGGTGATCAAATACAACAAGGGTAGTACAAACTTGGTGGCGGACATGTTGTCTACACCACCCACACAGGAGAAGTTTTCATGTTTGGTCACTATCTCTCGAATCAAGCCCTTCATGAAGGAAGCTTAGGAGAGGCATATGCCTGAGGACAGACTTTGGGGTGACATTTCAGCATTGCAGTCCTAAGGGACCGAAAGGACCGGGATTAAAGATTGTTATCTCAAGGATAAGATGTTCCACCGACGGGGAAGCTTTGCGTGCCTAAAGAAGAAAGAATTTTATTGATGAGGGAAGCACATACCTCGAAAGTAGTAGGACATTTTGGTGTTGGTAAGACCACTGGCCCACTTACAAAGGTACGTGTATTGGCCGAATATGCAAGAAGAAGTATCAAAATTTATACGTAGATGTAAACTTTGTTGTACTAGCAAGCCTAAGACTAGGAAAAAGGGTTTATATATGCCTTTGCGAGTACTCTACTCATCCATGGGAAGACATTTCTATGGATTTTGTAGGAGTATTACCTATGTCTAAACACGGCCATGACTATCTCTATGTGGTTGTTGATAGATTCAAGAAGATGTGTATTCTTATGGCATGTAAAAAGATAGTAAAAGCACATGAGGCAGCAAATATTTTCTTTGTTAATGTATGGGTGCATTTTGGTTTGCTAAAGTCTATTGTTTCTGGCAGAGATTCCAAGTTCTTAGGGAAGTTTTGGACTACTTTGTGGGACAAGATGGACACCGGTTACTGAGAGGAGCACAACTTTCCATCCACGAGACGGATGGACGGAGACAGAGGTGGTGAATAGGACTTTGGTATAGTTGATCAGAGGGTATAACAACAAATACCCAAGGACTTGGGATGAGTCCTTATCCTACATTCAACATTCCTATAACTAGGTAGTACACACATCCACTATGAAGTCACCATTTGAAGCATGTTTGGGATATCTACCTATAAATCCATTGGACATAGCAGTTGGGCAGCAAGATGAGGAGGAGACATGTGACACAGAGGTGACTAGAGCAAACAAATTCATTGAGAGGATCGACAAATCCATCTCAAAGTCAAAGAACAACTAGAGAAATCTCAAGCCAAGTACAAAGCTAGGCATGATCAGCATAGGAGAGAACATAAGCTTCATATTAGAGATAGAGTTTAGCTTTACTTGAGCAAGGAGAGACTACAAGATCAAGCATGGAAGCTCAAGCCACTAAGATATGGGTCCTTTACCATATTGGAGCAGGTTGGAGAAAATGCTTTTCGACTTGACTTGTCACCATTTATGAGGAGGTACTCTGTAGTAAATCGTGAGAACTTGCACCTATACGAGCCATCCATTCTAGATAAAGATGAAGGACTATAGTTCTTTACCTTCCATTAAGGATTTTGTCTTGGACTCATGAGGCAAATGGAGGAGGATGTAGTCTTTAAAAGAAAAGGTCGAGAAACTAGGAGAGGTCTGCAGGGAGTCTTGAAAGATTGGATTGAAAGAAAAAACACCAAGGCAGCCCAGTAGTACTCGATGGAGCAAGTGAGGGAATTATTTCCTCATCTACTACCCCACTAAGCTTTTTGGGACCAAAATCCTCCTAAGTAAGGGAGGTGTGATCCATAGGGATCCAAAATGACTCTACTTCATCAAAACAATCAGCATAAAGAAGGAAAAATAACACACGGAGGTTCTGTCTTTTTAGTAACATGACCACTGCTCTATGCAGAGCGACGGTTACAGAACTACCACCCAACCAAGGTGGCGGTCCTGGGACCACCGGTCTGCATTGGGCAGCGTTCTGGCTCTTTCGGATAGAAAACAAAAATATGAAATGAACAACCCAAAATTTGGAAGGTTTTCTATGTCTCTTCTCCTCCATGACCTTTCCCATTCTCCAGTGCACGGGAGGACATGAGAAAGGCTATAAATACATGTTTGTAGAAGAGAATAGGATCATCAAAGCATGAAAGCAAGTGAGCAAGAAGTTCTTAGTGCTGGAATTGTGTTTTGTAGAAGAAAGGAGTGTTGAGACAAAGCAAACAAGTAATTGGGAGGAAGTGTGAGATATTATCTACTTCTCTTTCATACTTATTATAAATTCTGTACTTGTTATTTAGAATTGGCTAGTAAAAGTGGGAAGAAAGAGTAATTGCCCTTCCCAACTGGTTTTTCCTCCTCTGGAGGTTTCCAGGATAAAACTTGTTGATGTTAATGAGCTTACATTCTTTCCTTTCCTACAATCGTGGATTCTAAGCATAAGCATAATTCATTCACTAGCTATCTCTGTCATTTTCTAATAGAAAGTAGAACAACAATGTTTAATTTGTGATTCTATGGATTATTCCAAAGTTGAAGAGTTTACATATCAGAAACTAACACAATGTTGGGGTCAAAAGATGAGAACTACGAAGTTATAAAAAGTCTCGTAATATCCCAAAACCAAGGACCCTTTTCAAAAAAAAAAAATTGATAATCATCATGATAATAAAATTGAACAACGAAAACCCTTAGAAACAAAGAGAAATCTCATAATTCTTTGTCCAGTCGAAAGGGTTCACTTATATAATGTTGATGTAGAAGGCCATAACCCATTAAATTTGCAAATGACCACATCTTCTTCAAATATAAAATTAATATGTGTAACCTTGGTTGCTAATATTTTTTCCTTTGTACCTTTTCATCACGTTCATGTTGTCCAAAATAACCCCAGGTTATTTTGACAACTTACAAATCCATTTTTGGACTAAGGGTCTTATTATCATGGATTAGGAAATCTCGGTGTTTTTGGGAAAGCCTCACTATTTTGGGGCGAGTTTCGGTGTAATGGGAAAAACCTTCATCTTCTAGCACTTGTTTTTCCTCTTAGTAAACCTCACACCAAGGAGTTCCATATTTTGGCAAAATTGGGTCAAATAGGGAAAGAATTGACAAAAACGGTATGCAAAGGAACATGAGGAATTGTTACTGTTGTTCCTTTTGTTCCTTGCATCTCCGTTAGGTCTGCATTGCAAAGAAAATTGGGTAAGTCAATTTTCATTAGCACCAAGGGAAAATTTCTTATGTTCTAGGACTTCCCCGAAGCCCCGCAATTACCGACGAGGGTAAGAAAGGGCAAAACATCATGTAATCGAGATAAGTCGGGGGTTTACGGAACACTTTGAATGTTCCCGTGTTTTCAAGGTTTTTCAATGGGCCGAAACACCGACAAGAGAAGGGGGCGCAATATCAGTTACGTCAAGCTCTGCAAGCACAAATAGAACAGATTATTTGTTCCCATAATTCACCGATCAATCGCCATATCCGACAAGGAGGAAAAGGGTTTCATCGGACAAGTTTGGAATTTCTCACACACATGAAAACAATTATGTTGTTCTATTGTTTCCCCACATAACTAAAATTTCAATAGGAAATATACATGGTAATGCATCGTAAGTCAAACACATTGTTCCCATGTTCTATTAGTTCCCCAAATATCCACAACCCCACCCAACAGTTGAAATCAAACAAGTCGGCTCCGTCCAAAATAAGTGGAACAGTTCCACCATTCCTCCATTCCCCACCGTCTGATTCATTAATCCAAAGGTAAAAATTAAAGTGGCTTTTGAGAGCCCATGAGGAACGCTCCTTTGTTCCTCTGGTTCTCTGTAAATCCACATGGGCTAACTGGGATTTGGGTTTTGGCCATAACTTTTGACTTAGAGCTCTAAATTGCACAAAATTGGTGGCATTGGAACCATCTTGTTGATGGCTTCATTTTGGCATCAAGAAACATAGAAAAATATGGATTTTGGGGGTTAAAAGTGCAAACATATGTTTATAGGTGAAAAGGTGTAGTTTTATAATTCAACCACCCATATTTATTGCTTCATGACGCCCATGCTCATCTAAAGATCAAATGGCGTGGAGGAATGACTTTGTCATGTGCCCGCATGGTTTTGAAACATTTATGGCATTTTATTGGTGGTTGAGTTCAAAATGGTGTGACATCTCTCTTCCCGTCCTCTTTCTCTCCCCCTTTTGTTATATATTTGCAAAATCATTCATTTGTAAAGGGTTGAACCTTCTCAATTTGCGGGGCACCACGCCAAAATGTTGTTTCGAGGCATATATGGATTACAAACCTCCATTTTGGGCTTCTATAATGTGTTCTTGTGCCTTCTACTTCAATTGTAATGGTCTGTGCATACTCTTTTGGCAATAAAATCTTATTTTGTGGCTATTTCTCTGCCCTAGTTTGATGTTTGTTGCATTCTTTCCTCTCCATTATTATTGTGGTATGTTGTGCATGTATTTCTCCTTTGCAGGTTTCATTTGGAAGTGTTTGTGTGCAAAATGGAGGTTAAATGCAATTTTGGTCTCATGGCACATGTGTTTGCCCTCTCCTTCTCATTTTCCCTCGCGGAGAGTGTCAATCCCCTTTTCTTGGTGCTATCACCTCTTTCTCAGCTTAGGATTTTATTTCCATGCATCTCTCTAACTCTGGTCCCTGTGAATGAGTAGTTTAGGCTTATATAGTTGTGTTTTACAACTATAATAGTGTTAGCATTAGGTTTTAGGTAGAGGAACCAACCTTCTCTGGAGGTTTGTCTCAAGATGCAAGGTCCCACACTTGGAGACAATCCCATGTTAGCCAAAAGTATTGATCTTCCATGATCAAATCCTAGGGTGTTACTTTTGCACGATAAACAGTTCCACTATAGGCACTAGAAATATGAGAAGTCTTTAAATCATATGGTAAGTTAGAGTTATTTTTATAGCATCCTTAAAAGAAATAGGCTTTGAAGAAGAAGGTTGCCCATTACCAACTCGCTCCACCACGTAATCCTATAATCAAATGAATGGTGGAATCTTTGCAGATTCTATAGTCGAGGTTATGAAAATTGATCGTCCAATTATTTACCCTCATATATAAGACATTGTTGATCCATACCAAGTCCATGTAAAGACGCCAATTGTTATTTTAAATCCACCACAAAATCCCGTCAAGTCACCCATAAAAGAATAATGTTCCCAATGAGGGACTTTACCATTAATTGAAAAGCATCCTTTATAACAACATATTGATAGAGTCTTGTTGAACAAGCATCCCAACATACACATGGTGATCAATTAGTTTTTCAAACATTTTGCATAGGTTAATATAAGTTTCTAGAAATATAATTTTAAAATGTCATTACAAAATTTTATAGTTGCGGCGATTTGGACATAATCATGTGGGGTGAACTTAAAGTTGGGAAATCCACAACTAGTACACATGGTTTGATTCGTGAGTTGTGCATTCAAGATTTAGTTTTTGAGAAAATTCAAGAGGCGATGAACGTGTCTTTAGATTTGAGGGATGAGCTCGAGGATCGAGTCATTAAGGAAGATATTTTTTCAATTTAATCTAGAGTAGTATCGAGAAGGGCGACCTCGAAGAATGCTCAAGGCCAAACAATAAACATTCAACTGCGTAATAGCAAGTAAATCATCCAAATGAAGCTCTAAGACATACAAATAATGATCTATAGTTAGTAGAAAATTTGAGATTTTAATTAGATAATCAATCAAATAAATAAAATAATATTGGATATACCTATGTGTCTTAAATCATGTACTCAAGTGCCATCTCAAGATTTTTAAAAAAATGTCATTTTTCATATCATATGTAAAAAAATTTTTAAAAAATGTTTAATTAGAAAAAAATAACATCATCCTTGATGGTACAATAAGATCTCAAACTTTCCCACCAATCAAAACTTAGATAAATACACCTTAAACCATTTTTAGATAACAAATATACACATTGCAACTTTTAAACACAAGAAATTAACCGTACAAAATATTGGAGAATTGAATATTTAATCGATAGTTAGTTAATACTAAAATCAATAATTCATAGCATAGGCATGAACAATCAAAATCAAATTTAATCACATCATGCAAAGCCCATGGCATTGTAAATTAACTGGGGTTCGAAGAGTTGTATTACATGTCAAGAATCTGCATTATAGGGAGAGGACTTCAGAGGACAGCAACTGAAATGGTTTTTCACAGGCCTCTAATTGCCTCTATGTCCACCATTACAAGAATAAAGCAATTCAGCTTGCTTAATTTTTGTACCCACATTGACAAATGTGACCTTCGTTCATGGGTAGAACAGATTCAGAGTGGTAGTCAAAATCAGAGCAATGGAGACTTGTGGGTAAATCTCAGGAGGTTTCTGGATACTAAGACAAATCCAAGGAATATAAAAATTGAGACAGATGTGGATAAAACTAGCCAAGTTGTTGACACATATGTGGAGAAAACCAGCCAATTTGTTGACACAGATGTGGAAAAAATTATTCAAGTTCTTAAGGTTCAGCATAAGGACATTCAGAAAGCTCTTGATGACTGTGGTGTAAAGGTTTCAGAGGGGCTGATTGAACAAGTTTTCAAGAAATTCGGCACCGACTGGAGCTCTGCATTGGGTTTCTTTAAGTGGGCTGGATCACAGCCTGGTTACAGGTAACGTTTTTCTTGTTTTGATTTTATTTTTTCATATAAGTCAATGGGCTAATTTGCCACAAAATTATTAAATACTAGGTTTGGCCACTATTTCATAAAATTCTCAAAAAAATAGATTCAGCTAGTTTTTAGCAGAGTCTTTGACACTCCTTGGGCAAAACAGGTTCCTGTGTCTAATGAAAAATACGGGCAAGTCATAACAACTGCAGCCAATATAAACCTCATTGGACTGAACATGGGCTGAGAAGTCGCGACCTGATCGATTCCGTTTCCTGTTTTCAACTGATGATGGGTTTAGAAATCACAGACTCTTCGTAAACCCAAAGTGCTTGACACAATGCCTCAACAAATTGATGTCTTGTGAGCTGCAATCATTACCAGACATCTGCAAAACAGGCTTGTTGAAAAAGCGTCAGATTTTTGTAAACAAATACACTTGGCAAGTGTAAAGCCCAAGTCAAGAGCCTTTGCCAACAATCTCAAGGTATGGGTATTAGGAAATCTTAACATCGGATTGTTATCAGGAGTTGTAGTTGAGGTTGTCGTAATAGAGGTGCAAGCAATTAGTTGAAGCATATAGAATGCATTCGAATTGTATGACAAAATGCCTTGATGAATCAGACTTCATGGACTGCAGTCACCACTGGATATGCATTAAGGGATTTGTTGAAAAATACTTGATCATTTTTAAGCAAATGCAATTGGCACTGGTATAGTCTGACCTATCAATCTTTGTTATGGAAGAGGGTACAGACATGCATGGAAAAAGAATCGAAAGCAATTTTTGTCAGATCTTGGACTTGCAAAATCTCTGAGAGACATCTATGCAAAATGTGGAATCGTGTAGAAGCCGCGTGATTTTTTTGACAAAATGCTTCCATGCAGAAAGATTTTGAGCAGCTGTGATGGGTGTCCTTGGATTGCTGTTCTGTCCAAGGGTAAAACTTTTGTTGCACCCTCCTTTTTCAGACTCTTTCACTCGACCATTGCCAGCAAGTTCTCTTCCAGCACCAGAAGTTCGGGCCATTGTTGAGAGTGTAGAATCAGACTGAAGGACAAGATTTCACCTCCAACTTACTAAATCAAAGCTAGATACTTGACAAGCAATACAACCAAAAGCCCATTGACTCTGCTAATAAAAGTTCCAGAATGGGATTCACAAGGGGAGAAAAAGAGTCTTTCACTCCACCACTGCCAGTAAGCTCTTCCCCAGCTCTAGAAGTTCAGGCCATTGTGTAGATTGTAGAATTAGACAGAAAGATGAGGTTATCCAGCTTTCCACTAACTAAACCACATCTAGATATAGGACAAGTGGCATACCCAAACGCCTGATAACTCTGCTCAAACTAAGCCCGAACAGGATTTAAATGAGGAGAAAAAATAGTCCATGCAGTTTCTCTTTGCTTACAAGAGTAGCAGCACAAACGTCCCCAGCAGGTCAAGCTTTCAAATCTTTAAAAAAATTCATTGCAGTAATAGTACCACTCAAACCACCCTCAGTTCCTCAAGGCACCCCACCCAGGACAGAAGCTTAACTTGGACTTTGCCAAGGCCTTTATGCATACATTTATAGGATTGGAATCTGCTATCACTATCCCCAAGTCTCTATTTGAATGGGATACAGCACCCATTACAGTGCGCCGGGGAGGTACATTCATCACACCAATGAGCACATTATATCATTGCAGTGATGAGCTCATTATGCATTTCAGGAATGCTACTGGAGACCATGGAAATTACACCACAGCTACCACACTTCTTATTACCGATACTACTATTCCCAGCTACCTTTGCTATAAGAAGACTCAGATGAGAAGCTAGAACTTGCACATTCTTTTGTGATGCCTGAACATAATTCTAAATGACATTTCTCACAGCAGCCAGTCTGGATATAATGTCACCCAAGAGTTCACAGAAGTGCAGAGAAAAATCCCAGACTCGGCAGTCCCGCAACCTCAACTGTCAATTGCTGCACCCCACGATTGACAAACAGACTGATATTAAGAGAAGAAAATGGGTGTAATCCCACATCACACAAACTTTCCAACTGTGATCTTGTCATAATTGCCCCTAAACTTGTTGAAATGGCAGAAATTTGTGAGCTGCTTTGGGAGCAATCCCAGCCTGTTCGATTCATCACACACAAATAAAATATTACAAAGACTTAAGGTGGCGTGATTGATTCTCCCACCACTCCATATGATCCATCAAGACAAGATGTTGCAATTAAGACGTGTAGATGCATTTAATAGTTGGCCAGCTTTCACGGTGTAAAAGAGTATCCATAAAACTTTACCATGTACCATGCATGAAAGATTACTCACCCATCAACGCTCTTCCATCCCCCAATCCCCAAATCAGCACTCTTCCATCACTTCATGTTGATCACTCATCATCAAATTAACATCTATCTGATTGGTTTTAAAGCCTTCGCTCCCATGGAGGCCGTGGCCTCCTCCCTTGGATATCCTCCGAACAGCCTGTCGAGGAAAAAATTAACCTACCAGTTCATTTACCTCACCCTTCTTTTTCTTCAAAAGAAGTTCTCTGATGCCCTGGCTTATGTTCTCTCTTACTCATGGCCCCAATATTTACTCCATGCTTCTCAAGCTCCTAGCCACGTTGTTCTTTGTTCAAGGGTTCTCGAAGGTCACAAAGCTTCAATGACAGTCATAAACAGCCTTCACAGGCTTGTAAAAGCCAAAACAGTCATGTGCAGCCGCAATAATGTTCACAGATCCGTGGCCAAGCCTCCTAGCACTTCACATTGAAGGAAAAAGCTTCAAAAGCTTGGAAGAGATTGCACGCCTAAGAATCAACACATGATTCTAGACGCACTCTACCTCCCGAGGTCATGCTGGAACAGCCGGGAATGTGCAAGGTTGTGGGAAATGCTGAAAGGGAGCTATAGGAGAATCAGGGACTAAGAACGGGTAGTGTGAATTCCTATGAGCTGAGCTGACCAAGAGGGAATTAGAGGCTATGTATGGGTAGCGTAAGTTCCCTATGGTTAAATTATCTTGTTTAATTTGAAAGTTAAACTACGTTGAAAAGTTCGTTTTAACCAAATAAGAAAAGTAAAAGCTAACTTAGTTAAAAGACAAATGTGTTTTAATCTCTTAACTGGCTAGATTCATTCCTTGCTTGAATGGAAATCAATTAAAGAAATCTAAACAAATAAATCTAACATCTACCTAATCTATATTTTTGGGTTTTCTGGAATTAAGGAAAAGAAATCTACACGAGACATACAACTACTTCTAATTAAATGGAAATTACTTCTACTCTAATGCAAACTAAACTAAACAGTGAAATAGCTGGATGTGGCTATTTCCCTGTTACAGAGGATTTAATCTAATCTAATAAAAATAAAGGTTTTCCTAATTTATAGTTGTGGATATTGCTTCTTCGACTCTACCTCAGAATCACGGGAAGAATGAAAAGCTTCTTAGAAGCAATTCTTCCCTTGAAGCTTCCCCAGTAAAACAGAAGCTTTCTAATGAAGAAATATAAACACTAAACGCACGAATACGAAGCTTCTAAAACTAACTTCCCGTGCAAATCCACAGGGATAGGAAAGGAAGCAACTTTCAACAGAAGCTTTGCTCGTGTGCAAACTAAATTTGAATATTGAATGCAATGAACTTTCTAAACAATTTAACAATGAAGAAATGACAACACATTGTGGCAAGAACCTCCTCCGAATTCTTCCCAGGAAAATCCACAGGGATGAGCTGGGAGGAAATCCTCAACGAAAGCTTTGCAAATAAAATCTACTGTAACTACTACTATAATTGTACCTTTCTAAACAAATGTATTCTAACAGATTATAACTTTAAATCTATCTAAATAAATAAAAGAAACCTCTAGGAATTTAATGACACCCCCAACGAAATGTTGTACAAAGACAAATCCAATGCTGGACAATGCTTTTTGATATCCCCTCCTTCTTTTCCAATGAGTGTCCAAATGTGTCCAGGAGCGAAAGTGTTGGAAAGTGTGCAGAAAGAATGGGAGAGTGTTGGAGCTAGTTGGTTTGCAAGTAGTCTGGTAGCAATGCGAGCAAGAGAGCAACAAGGCAAATGAACTGGTTTGCTTGTGTACTTCTTGGTAGGATTCCGGCAACATAACGATGCAATTCCAAATCAAAAGACTCCAACCAATGCTTTGGGAAGAAGCTTGGTTTTTATAGAAAATTGGCAGGGAAGTGGTCTAGCCCACTTGGCAACCAAGAAGTGCCATATCACTAAAAGGGGGCAATTAACTTACTAATAATAGTAAGTAGGGAAGGAGAAGCTTATACACATCTAACAAGCTCAAGAACAACTTATTCAGTCAAGAAACATGTGTGAAAAGTGAGTTTGAAGAAGGTGACACGCATTCAAAACACACTGGAAAAGTCTCGGGTAGAAGCGCACGGAACCGTTGGTTTGTGCAAACTGCGCTTATGCAACCGCCGCTCAAGGTAGACCGACGGTTATGCAACCCCAAGGCGGTTGCATGACCTTCGGCACGGTTCCGTAACTTAAGGCAAACAAGCTAAAAAAGGTCCGCAAAACAACTAAGGAAAGCAGGAAAAGCTGGAAAATGAACAAGTAAGCTACAAGGACATGCTGCAAGCGAGAAATTGAACTTGGACATCATTGGAATTGATAGTTTTCATCATTGGCGATTTGAACTGTTCCGACAATGTTGCACGTGCAAAATCGGGTGCATACGAGAGATCTCAAATGGCTGCCTCACAACATTTTTTGGTCTCACAAATAAAAAAAGAGCTAAGTGTTGATTGCACAAGTAGAGATTTCGAGATTGTGCCACATGGTACAATCTGAGTCACAAGTCCACGAAGAAAATAGAGGTCAAAGCTCAAAAGGAAATCACTCCCTAGTCGGAGACTCTAAGATTGTGCCAAATGCCACAATCTCGAAGACTTAGTTCATGGAGAAAGCACAAAGTATGCATTTTACTAAGGAGAATCCCCAAGGTTGTGAGGCTCTAAGATTGTGTCACATGGCACAATCTCAAAACATAGTTCATGGAGCCCCTAAGTGGTCAAATAGAAGTCTCCCAGGACTTTGAGATGCTTGACACATGTCACCATCCTAGAAAGCCTCAAAGCCAATTCATAGGTCTAGGTGGGGCCACAATTCAAACAAATGAAGCTCCAAGATCGCACCACGTGGTGCAATCCCATAAAAGATGACCACAAAAACCCCAAAGAATTAAGAGAAGGCTAGGAGACCACTGAAGTTGCGAGATACATATGGATGCCATGTGACCACTATGAAAAGCTCCGAATGGATGCCACATGTCACTTTGGGACCCACTTGAATGAAGGCGGCCGGAGAAATTTCTCTTGGCCTTAAATTTCACGAAAAGCTCCACATAATGTGTTTTTGGTCTCATTGAAAGCTAAGCTTTCGATTGAAGCAATAATCCGTGTAATTGGATGCGAATATAGGCCATAACCCACATTTGAAGTATCTAAAGGTTGTTTTCCTCTGTAAAAGTATTTTATGTGATTTTTACCAACTTCAGTGGATCACATTTAATGAGTTGAGCATTCCAAGGTCTACGGTTCCTTTGAGTGCACAAACTAGATTTTGAGATCACAATGAGCGGAAAATTAAATTTTTTATCTGATTTCCTTTGACTCAAGCAATATTTTGAGCTTCTAAAAGTGATTGAAGATGCCTCTAAGATATTGGGATGTGCGGGATTAATGTGAAAAGATCTGGAAAATAAGTATGGGAAAGTAAAATATCATTTCAAGAGTGTAAAGTCTCTTCTAGGGCAGCGAATGGGGAGAAGGGTTTCTCCTCAAACCCTAATGGATCAGATCTGAAAATGCACCATCAACCAACAAGCATCAATCTGAAAATGACTGCAAATACTCTTCAACCCTATTCGAACAATCAGTAATCAGCCCTCTAGGGCAGTGAACTGTATAGGAACTTCACATCAACATACAACCATGCAATAAGAGCTGAAAATGCTTCCAAATAATTAATTCAACCACGGCAATATTTATCAATCCAAATTACATCAAAATAATAGAGAAAATAAGTGATCACACCCAGCTGTAATTATTTTTATGACAAACAATACAACCAAAACCAAGGGCTGGAAATAATAGATAATCCTCTCCAAAAATCACCAAAAGTGTAGTTTCAGCCTCATAAATTATGAGGATCAAGAATATCAACTCAAAAAGCCAAAATGTGCCCTAGAAAGCATTGAACTCAACCCCCAAGCAAGTCGCCTAGGGCTGGAAATGAAGAACAACAATATAAATTCACTTTGAAGCTCCAATGTGACCTCCGCGTGAGACCACCCTTGCACACAAGAGGGTTTTCGTCCCCTAGTGTGATCCTATTGAAGGGTTTCGTCCTCAATAGGTGGCCAAGGAAGGGTTTTCGTCCTTCAATGGCAAGAAGAGAAGCTACTTGCTCCACCTCCAAGGAAATCAATCTCCAAAATAACATAAACTTCCTTTGGCCACTCGATCCACCTTTATATCCTCCTTTTTGGCACCAAGGATGAATTAGAAGACTACTTCTCATGACCGACCTCTTTAATGAAGGAGTGTACTCTTTAATCTTCACTTAAGAAGACCGACCTCATGAAAAAGGAAAGAGTATTTCTTTATCTCCATCGTAGCTCTCAAGAAGACCAACCTTAATGAAGGAGAGATAATAGTTCCTCTTGCTTGTATGCCAAATCATCCATCACCTAGTCGAATCACTCCAAACCATGATTAGTAATAAAAATAAATGAATATGAAAATTCAAACACTTACAATTATGGCAATGTTCACCTCCCTTGCTACCCTTCCTTGAGGCCCACGGAAGGTGGAATGGGCCCAAGGCCTTCATAGTAACTAGCTTGGAAAAGGGGACATTACAAAGTGTAAACGAAACTCTTCATCACCAAGTTAAATCTTTCAAACTTCTATTTACCGCTTCTTAAGAATAGAGTAAGTGTTATGTACCTTAGGATATGATATTATAATGTAGATGGGTTGATGGAGATGCTGACATATGACACACATCCCCCTTAGTTATATGCTTATAATATATGGGGTCGTATAGCAATTAGTTAAATTGGGTAATGAGTCGGCCTACATTGAGATTAGGTGTTACCCATCCATTAAGAGTAATGTATGCCTATATAAAGGAGAGGAATGTCATTATGAGATATGTCATGTATGAGTTGAGTCTTCTACTTAGTAGAAGGATATTGCAAGTGTTCCACTCGAAGTGGAATTCCCATATTTGGAGTTTGTGGAGTTATTTCTTAAGGAGTATTGTATGATGTTGCCCTACCTTAAGGGTATTTCTCTATTATTCTAAAAATATTGAATATTAGCATTTTGGCACACAAATATATCTTGTGTTGTGTTGATTTTCGTTATATTCTACATATTATCTGAATTATTAATGTATTATAACTTATCCGTGAAGATCTTATCAAATGGTATCATGGTATTAGAGCATCGATTTGGGAAAAAATTGGGTTGAAACCCAAATTTTGAAGATTCGTCAATATCTAGAAACCGTCTGGGAATTTTTTCATAATGTCATGTACCTTGGGATATGATATTATAATGTATATGGGTTGATGGAGATGCCGACATGTGGCACACATCCCCCTTAGTTATATGTTTATAATATATGGGGTCACATAGGAATTAGTTATATTGAGTAATGAGTCGGCCTACATTGGGATTAGGTGTTACCCATCCATTAAGAGTAATGTATGCCTATATAAAGGAGAGGAATGTCATTATGAGATATGTCATGTATGAGTTGAGTCTTCTACTTGGTAGAAGGATATTGGAGGTGTCCCCCTCGAAGTGGAATTCCCATATTGGGAGATTGTGGAGTTATTCCTTACTTAAGGATTATTGTATGGTGTTGCCCTATCTTAAGGGTATTCTTCTATTATTTTGAATATATTGAATATTAGGGCATTTTGGCCCACAAATATCTCTTACATTGTGCTGATCTTCATTATATTCTGCATATTAGAAAGGTTAGTTTGAGTTCTTACAACTTTCACCAAGGAGAAGAAAAAGTAGGCCCATACAAAGACCCACCTCTCTCATTATCGAACTCAGTCCACTCCACCACCCGATAGACCTTTCACTGCCCCTTAGAGAAATATTCACCCCATAATTTTTATGGCTCTTCAAAGAAGATATCCCTTTTTCACTTTTAATGGAGGATCCCTATATCCCTAACTTTGTGGAATGATATCTCAATATTTGCCTAAAATATTTCCCCTACTTTATTGGTGAAAATTCTATCACTTCCATTGATCACATACAAGACATTGCCAACTTGTGTTTTGTTCATCATATCACTTAGAATCAATGCTTTGGCGTATCTAAACAACATTGATCTTGTGGGTTCATAAGCTTAATAGTATCGAGGAGTGTATTGGTTAAGTTGTTTTATTATATACAACATTCTACCTCATGATTACTAGGAATTTAGGGGTATCTAAGGAAGGGAAAGGAGATCTAGTCTTCTGCATTTGAGATAAAGTGTTAACTTGACTTAGTACCTCTCCACTATCATTAGCATATCGATCATCATTCACATAGTTATTGTCATAACTAGTTTCACTATCCTTAATATAGCTATTTGTACATGCATTGGTATATGTATATGGCATGGCATATATGGATAATAACAGATCTAAGGGGCCAGCCATTGTAGGTACCTTAGGGTTTGAAGGATGTATATTCATAGAAATGAAGTTAAACCCTTAATATATAAGGAATAAAATTATGAGATTAAACCCTAATATGAGGGCAAACATACAACCCTAAGAGATGAAACCTCAAAATTGAAGGATAGGTATTTGACAAAAGTACTGGTTCACAAGAATGTTTTGATTATTCTACACCTAGGAGATATAAATGTAACCAAAATTGAGATTAATTCAGTCTACAAAATAAAGCCATCAAACACAATAAGTTGAATTTGTCAAAGAAAGTAGATGTTGTGATTACTTGATCTAGAATTGAAAAAATAATAGAAAGATGAATCACTTAGCCAATTCTGGATGTTTCTCACTCACAAAAAAGTGTCTTAATGACTGGAAATGATTTGGGGCTCAGATTGAGAATAGGGGTTGATAAGCTGTCTAGACACTATCGACATACTCGGACCCCTGCGGCAGATCAACATTGCTAGAATTTATTGGTAGTGTTGTGAAGATGTTTGGGGTTTACAACTCCTGGGAGAGATTTGCCTCTAATTGTAACCTGTTTTTGGATATCTGCGAGTTCTTCAATTGTGTGCGATGGTACCTTTTTCTACTCTTTTCATCCAAACCGTAATTGTGCTTGCAAGACAAGGGACCCTTAAAAAAGGGTTAGTATTTCAAGATGGACAACAACATACATACCACTAATGATATGGTGAGCATTGCCTACATATCAATACTCCAAAGAGGATTAAGCCACATGTAGCTCTCCCTACTAGGTGAATTTGTAAAACTATGTGCTTAAACAATTGAACTTCATTCAAATTTTGACCTTTGGCATGGCACAACTTTAAACTATTTGAATTCAGATTTAACTCAATGGACTGCTCTAAGGCTGCTTCTCGAGAGATTTAAGATATGCTACAACTTTGATAATTATTCTCAATGCAATGAGAGTGCTCTATGAGAATATAAGGTGTTGGAGGTGAAGAAGGCATCTAATGACCTTGTGGATGTTTTGTATATATAGGCAACTCTTCATTAATTTCTTGCCATGGCTGACGCATGAAACATGTGTAGTCTGACCTAGTGGAGATTGCTTGATTTGAAAACTAGCCGTTGAAGACCACAGGACACCGTTGATAGAATGTGATCCTTGCATTGGAGCAAAACTGTCTAGCTTTACTAATGGTGTTTTGGGAGTGCAAAAAGTGGATATGAGGTATGGATAATGTCTGTCTATGATTCTAAGGTGTTACTGTAAAGACTAAGCCAATCTTAAATAGATATAACTGGTAGATAGAGTTGGCTAAGACAAGGGATGGGAAGACTGATGGAGGGAAAGTGTACTTAAGAGTCAAACATATGTGATGTGTCAAAGTGTGTCCAAGTATGCTGAAGTTGATGTTGGCAAAGTCCAAACACCAAATTTAGGTGTCTACACATGTAAAGTATTGAGGAAATTTGCATATGAGATTGAGTTGCCAAAAGGTATAGATATTTCAAACATTTTCAATGTGGCAGATTTGTATCCTTATTTTGAAGGACAGGACAAGAAGGAAAGCACAAATTTTAATTCAGCTGACTAGAAAATGCAAATGCTCGAGAAAGTGTCAGATGAAGTAGAATGAGTGATTGATACAAGATACGGGACAATGCGCAACAAAGACTATAAGGAATACTTTGTCAAGTGGAAAGGCAAAGATATTGAAGATGCAACATGGATCAGTGCAGCTGAAGCAACAAGATATGGAGTACCATTCACAGAGCACACATGAGCATGAGTTCATGGAACATTTTCTTATTCAAGGAGTATGATGTTGGAGCATCCTGTTTCACAAACAATCCTGCATCAATCAAAAACAATTAAGGGTGGTTTTGCATATTTTCATACTTGTTTTGTTTTTCGGCACTAGTAGAGAGTTTTAAAAGGTTCGGGATATCCCCTTGATAGTAGAAAAAGATATTAGAAGTCAACTCAAGCATTCATTCAATAACGCAACTCAGAAATTGAGTTCGAGCAGTTGAAAGGTTGTGCACAGAAAAAGAAGGGTCAAGGTGCATTGCAACATCTTTGAGCTATGCATACATCTTGAGAAGGATGGTGCAATGCCTTTGATGCTTTGGTGTAAGACTAGGAAACATCAGGCAATTAGCTAGTTGTTACCGCTCTCTTGTGTGTGTGGTATCACATACCTCACATCTCGAGGCTCATATTGCCACCAGGGGTTCATCTTGATGGTGCACATCTATCATAGAAACCACAAAGCCATTGACAAGGATTTACTTGGAAGACTTGTGCTCAATCTTTATGCATAGGAGTGCAGCATGTGTGCATGATTTTCAAGAGCACAAGAGTTCTAATTCAAATTGTTCGTTGGATGGAAGGAGGAGCCGATAAAGATTCACCTAACCAATAATTGTGTTTGTTGGCCTGACTCAAGTTTCTTTGAGTTGTGTTATGTTTGTGATGTATTAAGTAGCATTTGGGCCTTATCTTGCATAGTGGATTGTGACACATTTAATATTATAGGAGGCTTCAATAAATGTCATATGGGTAGGATGTAGCTGAGAGCTAATATTGTAAGTAGGTGGTGTTTGGTTCTATAAGAACTCACCCTTACACTTGAGTGAGGCAGCTAGTTCGGAGGTAGTTTACGAACAGTTTTCTGGGTCGTAGGATTGGTAGGCAGCTGGTAGTTGTTGTAGCATCGATCTATTCAGATCAATAGTGTCATTGTATCTTCTCAAAGATTGTGTAAAGACTATCATTTTGCGATTGGTCTTATGTTTATGTGAGTTGTACCCTCATTGGAATTAAATGAAGTGTTGTTTCATCTAATTGCTTCCATGCGTAAGGCTGCAAATCAGCCATAAGTTGTATTGTTTTGAAACATTGTTTATTCTAAGGCTGTCCTTAATTGGATTCCCTGTGGCAGCATCAAACAGCCTGTTGACTGCGAGAATATGTCCTTTAGATGCCGTATTTTCCATGAACACAAACATTTAACAATAGTCTATCCCTCTCAGGACACCACAGAGCAGTACTTTCCACATCAGACACATGGACAACCAGATCAGGTCAAACCTTTAGAAAATGCAGTAGCGACACCAACTTCAGCTGTAACATCTACCCAGAA
Source organism: Taxus wallichiana var. yunnanensis (assembly GCA_018340775.1). Taxonomy (NCBI): domain Eukaryota; kingdom Viridiplantae; phylum Streptophyta; class Pinopsida; order Cupressales; family Taxaceae; genus Taxus; species Taxus wallichiana. The sequence goes on along the minus strand of CM031243.1, from coordinate 408,274,188 downwards.
AATCCATGCTAATCAGGGAATGGAAAATAAATTTCAAAGAGCTTCTTCAAGGAAAAGGCGAAGAACAACAGAAAAATAATGATCCTATTTCTTGTAGTAACTCTTTTGCAACTGAAGCAGATCACCCAATAGAAGTTGTTTAAGCAATAACAGACACTGATAGGCGATAGCCCATTGGCAAGCACTCCATCGCACATGGCAACAATGGAACATCAAACAATGGGCAAGTCTGGTGCTCCTTTGAGTTTTACTGCCCAAGCTAATACCTCTTGGCATGCCATCAAGAATAGGCAGGTGATTTGAATTTCAAAATAAATTAAAAGAAAAATTCTCATCCCCACCAGTGTTCAGATCTGGGGGCCCAAACCCAACACAGCCAAAAAACGAAAGGAAATCATCCAATCAAGTATTGGACATGGGTGAGAAACTCAAAACAGATCGTACTATCACAAAAATAAGGCAGGCCTGGATGCCTAAGCTTGCCCCCTCAGAGCCAAATTCAGCATAAGGTTCATTGGCCTCCACATCCTCATTCTGATGTGGATAAAGTCATGCGATATATGTGGTATAAGCGTGCCTAATAAAAGCCACTTTCTCAAAGATAAAGTCCACTCCATAATAATTGATATGGTTCTTCAAGAGACAACAAGAGCTACTTCTTTGGCAAGTCTCAAGCATGGATTCATTTGTGGCAATCAATAAATTATCTATTGTTCAAACACAAGAACAATGATCCAATGGGATCTGTCCAAGGATGTTGTGCACTCTCATTCGTCTTCGTCTCTTGGGGCCTCCATATTCAAGTTTTCCCTGCAGGATTACAATATATGTGTTATATAGTCGATGTATACTTTCCTCCTTATAGTGGTCATCGAATCTGGTTTCTCAAAAGTCTCATTGGATGGATACAACAAAGCACACATTCCCAACTCATATGTAATATCCCTGAAAATATTTTAGATAAATTTGGATATTTCTGTCAAAACCCTAGGACATTAGTATAAAAAATTGTCTTTTATGACAGCAGCGACAATCTGATTTTTAAATAAAAAACAGTGAGCCTCAAGGTGCCAAAACAGACTTTTATTTATTGATTTCAATCAACTACAATAAAAGAAATACCAGAGTGTCTGAATACAATTATTTTCTCACAATCGATGGTCTAAATGGAAAGATAGATGGAAGAGAAGAGCATGCAAACTGATTTGACTGAAATCTGCCCCAGATATTGAAGCCCTAGCTGTACTTGTTGTTTTGGAAGTGCCTTAGCTGCACTAGATGAACACATGTACCTTAAATGACCACTTAACCCCTTGATGGAATTGCCAAGCTCAGATGTGAGGGATTCCGTCCTCAAACCTGTATGCAAATGAGAGATTTCGTCCTCTATTGCTGATGCAAAAGCAAAATATACTTGCAGACAAAGAAGTAGTTGATAAATTTCCAAGATGTATGAATAATAAACCCCAAATCTGCATTTATAACTTCTAAGGCCCTCTCCAAAGTTGGCACCCCCTCTTAAAAATAGGAATAACAATATAAAATTGTTTTATCCTCTCTCCATCGTAAAAATAGGTTCTTGATGCTCATGCAACCCATTCTATCTTTGGTGCCCCATAATAGAATGTTTTATTTAATTATTATTCTATCTTTGGCGCCCCAAAAATATTTCTTTATTTTATTATTATTTTATTCCACTTTTGCTTTTTGGATTAAAATATAATTCAAGTGTCCTTTTTCCAAATAAAATATAGAATACCGTTGGACCACTTAAATTAATTTATTTTCCTCTTTAATTCCCTTAGCATACGGAAAATAAAAAGACTAGGCTTCGGTATCCAGAATCAATTAATTTTGAAAAGGGGACATTACCATCCGCCCTTCCCAAAATTGCTTGCCCTCAAGCAATTGCAAGCCGGGATCCCAAATCCACCTTGGGAATTTGCAATTCCCAACCCTCAATGCTTCATGTGATGCCGACATAAATGATTGTGCAAACTGTCGTTGTCCAAACTGCTTGTCATTAATTGCCAATCTGAAAATTTCAGCAAGCTCAATGCCAACATTAGTATCTGTTGAGTCATTTTCCTCAGGTGCATGCTTTATGCTGCAAGTTGTATCCTTCACCCTATCTTGAAATGACATAATAGGGAGCAACAAATTTGAAATATTCTTATACCTTAGGCTGTAATCAAAGTGCTCACCTTCCTGTGTCGGAATAAGAATTGTTGAGATACCCTCAACACCTCCATCTTTGGGACTCAAGACTCCCGAATTAGTGTTAATCAAAATGTTCTCCTCCAATGCATATCCATCCATAATGCTACTCTAAAAATCAATCAATGGCTTACCCTTTGGAAGTTCGAAGGATCATTCATGATTTGGTGCATCTTCTTCCATCTTGAGCTCATTGCATCCAACAAGTGATGTCCTTTCCCCTTACTTCCTCACTTTTATTTTTATAGCTATTCTGCAAATCCCCTTCATATGGCACGAACACAATCTTTGGGAGATTGATGGGTGCTTCTTGAACAGGAACATTTTTTTCGACTTCCTCTTATATGGTGGATTCCTTCATGGGTTGCTTCCTCTCAATTTCTTGCAACACTAATTGTTCTTCTTTCTTCTTCAACCCTCTTATGTATTCACACAACCCTCTTTTATTTGGATTCCTCATTTTAAGTAACTCCAAGTAATCATCAAAGGAAACTTCAGATTTAAGATAATTAGGTATCCCTTGATACTAGTCAAGGATTATGGGGGCCTCAAGTTTGTACTTTTCTATTTTTACCAACACCTCTTTAAATGGAATTTATATTTTCTTCCTGTTGTAAGATCTTTGCTTGAATAAACATTGTCATTGATTCCTTCTCTATCTTATCCAAGCTGGTGAGAATATTGTCCGTCTTTTCCTCAAAAACAACCTTTGGATCTTGCTGCCTTAATCCTTCCTCTGGTTGTTTTAAAGCTTTCTTTTTCTTTGTTGGTACTTGACTTCTCTGTCACTACCCTGCATGAAGTTCAAAGCTGATTTTTTTATTTTCACTTCCATAGGTGGGGAGGAAATTTTCTCTGATACCACTATAATATCCCTGAAAATATTTTAGATAATTTTGGATATTTCTTTCAAAACCCTTGGACATTAGTATAAAAAATGCCTTTTATGACAACGACAATATGATATTTAAATTAAAAAACACTGAGCCTCAAGGTGCCAAAATAGACTTTTATTTATTGATTTCAATCAGCTATAATAAAAGAAATACGAGAGTGTCTAAATACAATTATTTTCTCACAATTGATGGTTCAAATGGAAAGATAGATGGAAGAGAAGAGCATGCAAACTAATCCGATTGAAATTTGCCTCAAATCTTTGAAGGCCTGGTTGTACTTGTTGTTTTGGATATAGAATTTCTTGATAATGAATACTTGAAAACAATATTTGACACAAAAGCTTTGCACAAAAACAAGACGATGCTTGTGTATTTTATTAATATCAAAATCAAGCATTATAAAACAAATGAGAGAGCTACAATATTTATAGATATTGGACAACTTCTATCTCATCCACAATATATGGAAACAAATCACCTAATCTGAGCAAATATGCAGAAATAGCATATTGCCCCTAACTGCCCCTATTGCCCCTCATGGAAATCATCCGGGAACAAAATATGCAAGATAGAACATGATCCCACAAACATAGGGATGAGAACACTATCACTTAGTTAACTAACAACTAAGGATAACTAATACCTATTGACATAAGTTTAAAGTATTTAAATTAAATACTTTAACTTATTACATTTATTCAAATATCAACTAATGATGAATTAAGCTAAGTTTTATTCCTAACATTCCCCCCTTAATTCAACATGGTCTCAAGTGAACAGGAGAGAAATTCTCTAAAACCCTCAAATTTACCTCGAGCAAGTGACTTTGTGTGAGAGACATCATGCACACGCTATATATCAGTTGGGCAATATTGGAGTTGGATGTTGGTGTTTTGAACATGTTCGCGAATGAAATGTACCTGCACCTCAATATGTTTGGTGCGCTCATGAAAAATTGGATTCCGAACAAGTTTTACTACTCCTTCGTTATCAACATGTAGGATAGTTGGATCTTTCTGTGGTATTCCCAATCCTTCAAGTATACATCGAGCCATATCGCTTCACAGACAGCTCCACCTATTGCACGATATTCTGATTCTGTGGAGGATCTTGAAACACAAGTCTGCTTCTTACTCCCCCATGATATCGGTCCAAATTCCAAAAAGAATACAAATATTGAAGTGGATTTCCTATCATCTATGTTTCTGCATGATCTGAATTTGAATATCCTATCAAGAAGAAGTTATTATTCTTCTTGTATTCTAGGCCATAGTCCATAGTTCCTTTGATGTACCTCGGTATCTGCTTTGCTGCTTTCCAGTGAGAAACCCTTGGTTCTTGCATGAACCGTGAAAGATAGCTGACTGCATAGCTGATCTCTGTCCTATTGTAAGTCAAGTAGATGAGACTCCCGATCAACTGCCGATAGAGAGTTGCATTTACTTGTGGTGATGGATCTATTCGAGACAGTTGAAGTCTTGTCTCCATATGTGTGGAAAATGGCTTACAATCCATCATATTGAATTTCTCGAGCGTTGTCTTGGCGTATTCAATTGTGACACAAAGATATGATTTTCTCTTTGCCAAACTTCAAGTCCAAGACAATAATGCAGAAGCCGAGATCGGTCATGTTGAATGATCATGTTAGATCTTTCTTTGTTGACTCAATCATCCTCATGATCCTCCAATGATGACCGGATCATCGACATATACTACAACGATCACTATCTCCCCCTTACTTTTTGAGATAGAGATTAGGTTCGTATGGACACTGTCGAATCAATGTTGAATGAGGTGCTCGTCGATTTTTATGTACCATGCCCAGGAGACTACTTTAGACCATATAGTGATTTTATGAGTTTACATACATTTTCCTCTTTACAGTATGAAAAAACCTTCTCGGTTGAGTCATGTAAACTTCTACTGTATATCACCATTAAAAAAGACACTTTTTACATCCATTCGATGTATTTTCCAACCAAATTGTGTAGTTAGAGCAAATATTAACCTGAAAGTTTTTATCTTAGCTGTGGGAGCAAAAGTCTCCTCATAATCAATGCCTTCTTTTTGAGCATATCCCTTAACAACTAGTCTAGCCTTATGTTTATCAATTTTGCCGTCTGCTTTGTACTTCATTTTGAAGATCCATCTGCATCCAATCGGCTTTTCCTTAGTGGAAGATCTGTAAGTTGCCATGTATTATTTTTCATAAGTGACTTATATTCTGCATCCATAACATCTTTCCAAGGTTTAAACTGTAGGGCTTCTGAAATTGTGGATGGCTCAGTAGTTTCAACAACTTTACCCATTAAGGCCAAATTGACCTCATTTTGAGCCATACTTTGCGAGTCCTCATTCCAATGGTAGATGTGTCGGGACACTATCCAATTTTGCATCTCTAATCATACTTGTATACCATTTAGGCATACTTTTTGTGGTTCCTGTGGGAGGTTGAATTTCATTATCTTCCCCATCATCACTGTCATCATCAAAGTGATTACCATCCTTTGTTTTCACTTTGTAGGGATGATTTTTTCATCATGTGAGTGTATGGAAGGAGCATCTGCTTCTTTCTTCTCAAAGAACTCAACATCTTGACTAGTGTATACCCTTCTTGTTCTTGGTATAGCCAAGTGCTTCATCACTATATCCCAAGAAGATAAGTTTTTCTGATTTCATATCAAACTTAGTTCTTTGTTTCTTAGGAATGTGCATACTTGCTTTACATCCAAAAACTCTAAGGTGTGAAATAGATGGCTTATTCCCTGACCATGCTTCTTGTGGTGTTACTCCATCAAGAGTTGCAATGGGAACTCTATTTAGTAAATAGACTGCCGTTTTAGTTGCTTCGACCCAAAATGTTTTTGATAAACTGCATCATCAATCATACATCGCACCATATCCATGATAGTACAATTTCACCTTTCAATAACACCATTTTGTTGCGGTGTGTGAGGAGGAGCCATTTGATGACGAATGCCATGTGTTTCCAAAAAATCGTTGAACTCATTGTTGGTGTATTCTCCCCCTCGATCTGAGCGGAGTGTTTTTATTTTCCTACCAGACTCTATTTCAACAAGGGCTTTGAACTTCTTGAAAGTTTCAAAAGCTTGGTCTTTTGTAGCAAGACAGTATATCCACATTTTTCTTGAAAAATCATCAACAAAGAGCATGAAATATTGAAACCCAGTGGTTAGGTCTCATTGGTCCGCACAGATCGGTATGCACCAAGTCAAGTTTTTCTTTAGCCTGAAATGTACTATGTTTGAATGGTGCTCTATGTTGTTTTCTTGCCAAACAATGTTGACATTTATATGTACCCTTTTTTATAAGTGGCAAACCCCTAACCATGTTGTATCGACGAAGTGTGTCAAGATAGCCAAAACTCACATGTCCAAGTCTTCGATGCCATAGTTGAGCCGATGATGTATCCTTGGCTACAAGCGCTTGATCATTTCGTTGAACAAAATCCAATGAAACATTCTTCCCACATTCAAAGCTTTTGCAACAATTTTCGAGCTTCGTGACTTATATCGAATTAGGCACATATTTTTACCGTCTTTACAATCAAAGTCAATTTTGAGATTGTGATGTAATAATTGACTAAAGGATAACATATTTTTTGTTAAACCAGAGACATAAAGAACATCGTAATTTTGCAATTATGTTGCCCAAGTGGTAGTGAAATGGAACCGATGCCTTGACACTATAAGATGTATCATCCCCGAAGAGACATAATTTTGGTGGGTGTTTTACTCATTGTGAAGAACCAATCTTTCTTTCTTGTCATGTGTCGAGTTGCACCCAAGTCGACATACCAAATTTGATTTGTAGAATTGGATACTTCATTTGACTGTGCAGAATATATAGAAGTCATCATCATCAAATTGATCTTCTTGTTCGGCTACATTTCCTTGTTGAGTTGGTTTCTTCTTCCACTTTTGATTATTTTGTCCTGTTTACTTTGTTGTTGGCCATATTTTGTTTGTTGGTAATTAATCTTTTTACCACTTGATGATCCTTGTTGGAATGTGTTGTACCAACAATTCTTTAACTCATGTCCTTTCGACCACAAATAAGACATTTTTGTTGGTCCTTTTGGCCTTGTTGAGTATTACCTTGCTTCTGAGGTTGTTTACTAGACTTAGCTGTTTTTTTTCCTTTTTGATTAGAAGCAAGTGCTTGCTCTTCAATTTTAGTAGTTGAGTGAATAGCTTCCTCTTGTTGTAGCATATTCACTAACTCTTCAAAAGTTGTTGTTTGACCAATTATGTTTAACGTGGTCACAAAAATCCTATAAGGAGGAAGAGCTCTCAATACTATAGGCACAAGTGATGTGTTAGTTACTTCTTCCAAAGCTTGAAGTGATGCACGCAAAGTTGCTACTCTTCTAAAAACATTTCAAATTTTTCAATTGGTTGCATTTTCAAGTTCAATAGTTGACTCTGGAGATGAAGTATTGTGTTCTTATTTTTGGATTCATATATTGTTTTCAACTTGTCCCAAGATTCTTTTGTTGTTGTGGCCTCACGAATATGAGGTTGTACCTCATTTAAAACACTAAACAAGATTATTAACTTTGCTTTTTGATTTGCACAATCAAATGTAGTTTGTTGTGTAACATCTGTTGCAGATCTTGTTAATGTACCAGAAACAACGGACCATAGATTTTCAAAATCAAGTTGTGCGCGAATTTTTGTTTTCCATGCTGGATAATTATCAGAACGCAAAAGTTGAGAATTTGGCAAAAAGAATTTTGGTGTCGTAATTGCGGCCATTGTGAAGTGATAAACAGTAGAAGAAAAAAATTGAACACTTTTCCCCCTTAAAGCATGCACACCCCCCAAAAAATATTATTTTATTTATTTTGGGCTCCTTTTTGGCCGTGTATAATGAATTTTTGGCACTATTGGCCTTGTATTACAAATTTGGCTTTGTGGCCGATTTGCAAAAATAAAATGGCTCTCTTGGCTGATTTGAAAAAAAAATGGGCTCTTTGGCCTCTTTTCAAATACAAAAAATCTAATTTTTGCAATTTTTACAAAATAAATCTTATTAAAAATTGGACCAAGACGTAGAGCTCACAAAAACACACACTTTAAAACAAAAAGGCACCTCAATCCGAGGTACCAGTTGAAAGTTACGACTTGTTTAAATTCTGATTTCAATATCTTTCTGGGCCCTTTTCTAAAAATGGAAAAAAAATCTATACTTTTTTCCGCAAGATCCAAAAATGGAAAGTTTTTATAAAGCGGATTTACTAACAAAAATGCGGTTTAAGGCTTATGTACATGCCTACAGCCTTGTTTCCTCCTTCGTCAGCCTTGTTTCCTCCGCCACCGCCTCAATTTATCAACTTTTATACATCTTTTCTTATACTTCACTTTTCACAGTCTTCGGTTTTCTCCAACAAAGTTTTTGTTTTCTTTTGTTGTCTTTGTGATTTGCGAGTGCAATGCGTGGGATGGGTGTGCAAATGGAGGTCGGTTTGCAAACAAGATCACTTGTTTTCTTCCTTTGGCCGTTGTTTCTATTGTTTTGGCCGTTTTCCTCTGCTCCCGTTCGTACAGGGTTAGACGCTTGGAGACATCAATTTGGAGATTGATCCAATGCCACAACTCACTGACAAGGTCTAAGAAAACACAGATTAATAGAGGATAATGGGGTTCTCTTATTTTAGAGACAAAAAACCCCAAAACAATTGCATATAAATTTTGCTTGAATGAAAAACAATATTTTTTTAATTCAAGAAGTGAGATTCAAACTATAAATTCAAAAATCACTTCTGTGCAATTTTCTGCAATACTTTTCTTTTATTCTTTGGTGTGTGGTGTGTGAAGAGGTTGGGGTCAACTTTGTATCCTCCTAACTCAAGCTTCTTATTCCTCCTTCAAACTTCCTACACTCCTTAGCACTCACAGGTTCAGGCTCTTCCAACTCTGATACCAAATCTTGACAATGAATACTTGAAAACAATATTTGACACAGAAGCTTTGCACGAAACAAGACGGTGTTTGTGTATTTTATTAATATCAAAATCAAGCATTATAAAACAAATGAGAGGGCTGCAATATTTATAGATATTGGACAACTTCTATCTCATCCACAATATATAGAAACAAATCACCTAATCTGAGCAAATATGCAGAAATAGCATATTGCCCTAACTGCCCCTATTGCCCCTCATGGAAATCATCCAGGAACAAAAATGCAAGATAGAACATGATCCCACAAACATAGGGATGAGAACACTATCACTTAGTTAACTAACAACTAAGGATAACTAATACCTATTGACATAAGTTTAAAGTATTTAAATTAAATATTTTAACTTATTACATTTATTCAAATATCAACTAATGATGAATTAAGCTAAGTTTTATTCCTAACGAATTTAGTCTGGAAAGTGTGCCCTAGCTACACTTTGGATGAAAACTCAGTACCTTGAATGACCACTACAAACCCTTTGATGGAATTGCCAAGCTCAGATGTGAGGGATTCCGTCCTCAAATCTGTATGCAAATGAGAGATTTCGTCCTCTATTGCTGATGCAGAAGCAGAAGCTACTTGCAAACAAAGAAGTAGTTGATAAATTTCCAAGATGTATGAATAATAAACCCCAAATCTGCATTTATAACTTCCAAGGCCCTCTCCAAAGTTGGCGCCCCCTCCTAAAAATAGGAATAACAATATAAAATTATTGTATCCTTTTTCCATCCTAAAAATATGATCTTAATGCTCATGAGGTCCATTCTATCTTTGGCGCCCCATAATTGAATGCTTTAGTTAATTATTATTCTATCTTTGCACCCCCAAAAATAGTTCTTTATTTATTATTATTTTGTTCCACTTTTGTTTGTCCCAAATAAAATATAAAAATACTCTTGGACCACTTAAGTTAATTTATTTTCCTCTTCAATTTCCCTTAGCCTATGGAAAATAAAAAGAATAGGCTTTAGGTATCCGTAACTGATTAATTCGAAAAGGGGATATTATTGCTTTATCCTCTCTCCCATGTTGGCACTCCATCCCAAAAATAGGAATAAACAATATAAAATTGCTTTATCCTCTCTCCATCCTAAAAATAGGATCTTGATGCTCATGCAACCCATTCTATCTTTGGTGCCCCATAATAGAATGCTTTATTTAATTATTATTCTATCTTTAGCGCCTCATAATAGAAGTTCATCATTCTATTATTATTTTATTCTATTTCTGCTTTTTTGGATTAATAATATAATTTAAGTGTCATTTTTCCAATTAAAATATAAAAGTACCCTTGGACCACTTAAATTAATTTATTTCCCTTTTTAATTTCCTCATAGTCCACAAAAAATAATAAGAATAGGCTTCGGGTATCCAGAATTAATTAATTTTGAAAAAGGGACATAACATCATCATTATGGATGACATCAACAGCATTAGATCCCCAATAGAGAAGAAAGGTGCAATTGGATTTAATCATAAGGCTCCCGATATTCTCTATGAGCTCGAAACAAATACTTGGTGCATCTGGAGTTTTTCTAGGGCCTCCATAACCAGAGATGCAAACAAAAAGGACTTTCCTATATTGCTGAAAATTTGTATAGGGTGTTGATTTCTAACGGTAGATTACTATGGAATCTGGATGAACAAATATCTATCCAGGTCAGTGACACCACTGGGTCCGATCATTGGCCTATATTTTTGCACACGGTTCCCCCAATTAATGGCACCCAAAAAAGCTCAAGGTCGTTGTGAACGAATGTGGCTCACATGCTAAATTCAGGAAAAATGTTGAACAATGGTGGTTGAATTTCCAAAATGCCAAGGGGATGAGATGAAGAAGTTCATGAAAACACCGAAATTTCTCAAACACAAGCTCCAATATTCAGGATATTGAAGCCTTCAATCTAGCCCTATCTATGAAATCAGGATGGAGAACTTAGTATAATGCAGAATGACAACTGTCTGTTGGAACACATTGTACCAGAAATGCAATGCACAAAGTTGCAGAATTCATCAATGGACAATGGTGCCTCCATGTTAAGGCAGGATTGGAAGCCCTCTAACAACATCACAGGTGGAAATTGGGCAATGGAAAGGAAGTAAGTTTTTAGGAACATAGTTGGCATGGCTTTCCTCCGATTACAAATCCATTGCTTGATGACCTTCAATATGAACTCCAACAAAAGGGACTCCTGCACTTTGTGGATTATATTCACAGTTTACCCAGTGAGGGCATTGCTTGGGATATCTCAAGAATTTGGGAGGCTTTACCCATATGAGATTCTCAGCTACTTCAACTTCTAGAAATTATATTACATAGATGGTCTCGTCTCTCCTCAAAGCAAGATAGTATGATATGGCCTTACACGCAAAATGGCGAATGCACTGTTGCCTCTGCTTACTAGGATATCCATCAATATGATATCCCTCAATGCTCCAAAAATAAGATCAAACAGTGGCGTCCATTCTTGTTTCTTCCTTGATGGCCAAGAATAAAGGGATTTATCCAAATTCTTCTGAAAGGTAAAATCTGGACTTAGGATAGTTGCAAGTTGCAGTGCAAAATATGAACAGATCCCAATATCTATGTCAATTGTCAAAAAAATGCTTAAAGCATTGATCAACCCCTCATCCACTGTCCATATGGAAAGATTATATGGCAGATGATGGCTTCTCTCTTTGCCCATAAATCTCCTAATTTTTGCCAATTTGTAGTAAACACATTACAGATGGGAAGGATTACTGTCAGAAATGGAGATCATTGGGTTCATGCATATGATTACACCCCATTTAATCATTTGGTTTATCTGGAAATACCATATTGCTTGCATCTTTGATAACATCGCGCAAGAGGCTTCTATTGCTGTCAAACACAGTTATATCCAGATCAAGGGTACCACTTTAGCTTGCAAACAACACAGTAAAGGGCTTTCAATTCCACCAACATGCTTGACTGCCAGGTAGCCAAAAATTCGATTATCCAATTTAGAACCCACTTCTTGTATTTTCAAGTACAGTCAGTGCATAGTTGGACCCCTCCACCATTGAGTATCCATCAATTGAACTTTGATGGGTCTTCCAAAAACAATCCTAGAAAGATATTGGTGGAATAATCAGATAGATGTTGGTGAACCTATCATCAATTTTGTTCCAAGTATCGGATTCCAGACCAATAAAAATTTGACAGTGCTTCCAAAAGCAATCCCGGAAGGCTAGTCATTGGTGGATTAATCAGAAATGATGTTGGTGAGCAGTTAACCTATTATCAATTTCACCCTATGTATCGGGTTCCAAACCAACAACTTTGTGTAACTTCTTGTGCTCTAGGTTAGAATCCATTTACCTATAAAATAGGGGTCACTCTTCCTTCTGTTGAAAGAGACTCCAAAGTCATTCCTCAGTGAGTCCACATAACACTTGCACATCACCCTACTCGACGCAAAACATCCTCCAACAGATTGGAAAGTTCCATTTCTAGCACCCAATTGGAGAATGGACACCGTGGTCTCACAAATTCTCGCAGATATTTTAGGATTACACGTTGTTCAATATTTCATCAAAACCGACGCAATACTGGAGTCACAAACAGTCTAGCCAACTATGGTACAGCTTAGGACTGGAACACAGAGTAACTTTAAGAAGAAAGACTGAGATTCCTCATCATATCCAGTGGAAGGTGGACTTAGAGATCATACCCCACCTTTGCTACTGACCATGATTAGGTAACAATACTGGTATAAGAGGAAATGGTCTCTTGCTTTCCAAGCCATTAAAGATGAGTATTGTATATTCAAACTGCAAATTTATCACTTTATTTTGCATGGTCCCCTTAGACCCACCTCTATACACCTTTTTCAACAACCAACATCTACCACCATGGTCTGCATCCCTAGCAACCACTTTCCCATTTATCTCATAAATAGCCATCCCTAGGCATCTTTAATATTAAAGGCTGCAGGCACAATTTCAGTTTCCAAATTGCACATATTCCTAGACAAAGAAATCAAGTGGCAGATGCATTGGCAAATTGGGCTCTGGATAATCATGACATCAGTTGCTATGGCGATCCTCCTCTTTGGTGGCCTCAATGAGATCAGGAAGCTATGCAGGCTATTTTAAAACTTGACTATCCTTAATGTTTTCTGATATGTTTATTTTCCTTTAGATTGGACAAATAGCTTTCAAGCTTGGCATAGATGTAATTGTTAAAATATTTCCCTTATGAAATAAAATATTGGTGTTTTAAAATATATATATATATATATATATATATCTTCTCCCAGTACACTTCCTATCACTCCCCATTTGTCATTTTACCAAAGCAACCATCCTACTCTTTCTTCCATTATGCCAATGGACCCTTTTTTAATTCCATTTGAGTTCATTCAAAAGCACTATATTTTTGGAATAATAAATATGTTGAATATCACAACTATACCCAACCTTTTCAAAAGAATAGTCATTGCCCAAGGTGAAACATTCAAGCGGACTAGTTAATTGATGATGAAACCTCTGTATTAAAAATCGTGATTAATCGCCCGATTATCACGATTAATCATTTAGGGCAGGCAGAAAGATTAATCTTTTCGAAAATCGCAATTAGTGAGGTGCTGATAAACTAGCAATTTCCGCGATAAAAACCCTGGAAAAATTGTGGGAAATCGCCTCTAAAATTGTGGAAAATCGCAAATAAAAACATGCTTAGGTTTAAATGCAAAAAAGACCAAATCGACTCGTATTTTCTCTTATTTTCTCCTGTGCGACTCGTTTTTGCTCCTGCGACTCGTATTTTCTCCATTCGTGGGCATTCATGTCTGGTTTTGGGAGCATTCGTATGCAGTTTTGTGGGCATTCTTGGCGGTTTCGTGGGTTCGTGGTGGTTTTCACTTTCCCAACCAGCTTGTGGCCAGTTCATGGCCCTAGCCCCAAGTAAACCGTAACATATACTACAGATTTATATATTAAAGTATTAGCAATATACATTAACAATATCGTTTTTTTTCCTTTCCTTTATATATTAACAATTTAATCGTATACATCAAACATTTACTGATTTACATGAATATATTACACAACTTTACATATTTATATATTATATTATTAATAGTAGATTTGTATAAGTTTATAACTATACACATATTTATAATTTTATTGATTAACATTTAATATATTACTTATTCATTTATATAAAATAACATATAATAATAAAATAAAATATAATATTTTGTTGGCTAAATTTTCTGCACGGTTGAAAACCTAGGTAGTCATGAGATAAATCTCATGTTGGAAGATGTATACAAGGAAGAAATAAAGAGAAGTCGGATTGCACACATTTGAGACGTGTCCGTCTATTTATTATAAAAGAAATAGTTACAAAACTTGAGTTGATGTAATTCTGACCGATTCTGACCAACTTGTAGTTAGGCACCTTATAAATAAGTCTTATATTCTCATACCCCCTCTTAAGACTTATTCTACATAAAGCAAAAACAAACAATCTAACAAAACAAAACTACGCTATCTTCAAACACTTTCACTTTGAAAGCAATGCTATGATAAGGTAGGGCTCCATCAAGCTGCTTCGTGACCTTCGTAAAGGTGTAGCTCCCGAGCTGAATTCCCGAGTTCCCAGATTCCACGTCCCCGAACTCCCGAATCACAGATCTCCCGAATTATTGGACAACCATCCATATTGAGCCATCCACAAGCTGCATCAAGTTGTCTCATGACCCTCGTGAGGGTATAATTCCCAAGATCCACAGTCTCCTGAACTATCTGAGCAACCATCCATACCGAGCTTCATCTACCCTGTATCCTTTCTTGCCTTAAAAGTTTAGAGCATCTTTATAGCGCGTATTTGTCACTTTGTCCTCACTACCTTACGCATCTGGTGGGTCTTGACCATGGCTATATTGGTTGTATTTGATATGACTTTATCCTTGAGCACATCATTGGCTCGAACACGACAATCCCATGTTGTGTGACCTCTTTTCTTACAATAATGACATTCAATCTCCGATTTATCTTTATCTGATCTTCTACATATTGTCTAGTTCTAGAATAGAATGCACTTTCTTGTTAGGAATGACCTTCTGCATCCTCTGTGGTTCATTTTTCCTTAGCTAGAAGAGCTTTTATCATATCATCCAGAGATTGAGATTGAATTTGACTGAGGGTAAAAACTACATTGTTATATTTTGAAGACAGACTATTTAATAGGATAGCTTTGGCATCCTCATCCTTAATTGCACTGTTTGTTGTTTTGATCGAGGACCTTAGATTATTGATGTGGCTTGACATAGAGACTCCTTCATCCATTTTGAACATATATAACTGAAGTTTTAGGAAAATTTGGCATTAACTGCTTTCGCTCCAAATAATTTATTTAGAGTATCCCAAATTTCCTTCGATGATTTGTTAGGTCTACATGATGAAGTTCAGAGTCAGAGAGAGCAAGGCCAATAATAGCTTTCGCTCTATCATCTCTGCTTTGCCATTCTAACAATTTTGATGCATCGGTAGGTCTTTGTCTCTTTCCGTTTACAATGCCTGCAAATTTTTATTCATAAGTTGTATTTGTATTTTCACTTTCCATGTATGAAAACTTAGACTAGAATATTTTTCTATGGGCATTTCCATTTTAATAAAATAGAATAAATACAACTGCGTATTTTGGAAATGAATAAATAAAATAAAATACCGGTTACCGAGATCCGTGCCCTAAGCGCGGTAGTAGTCTTTTTGCTTCGTGTCTTTCCTACCTTATGTACGTGGAAAACGTCATGCCCTTCCATTATTGATTGTTTTTGGCTCAAATCGACTGTAATGGCCTTCAAATGTTTGTGAATCACAACTCTATTCACGTCTTACTTTGTGCTCGAAAATACTATTATTTTCCTGAAAAACGTGCCATTCGCGACTGTATTTGCGTGACTTTTTTTTTTTTTTCAAAAAAAAACGTGAGTGTCTTCTTTTGATTCGCGATTACATTCTCTGCTTTCACGAAAATGAATTTGTCTTGTAAAAAAACGTGACTGTGTCTTCCACTTTGAAATGCCCTAGATCTCTATCGAAAATCATAAACGAAAATGTGTTCGTTTTTCTCCTTATGCTTCAAATTTCGTGCCCTAATGTGGCAGATTTTCTACCCTTCTCTCTTTCCTCGCTTGCCCTTGCTCTGATACCACTGTTAGAAGATGTATACAAGGAAGAAATAAAGAGAAGTCGGATTGCACACATTTGAGACTGTGTGTCCGTCTATTTATTATAAAAGAAATAGTTACAAAACGGTTGATGTAGTTACAACCAACTTGTAGTTAGGCACCTTATAAATAAGTCTTATATTCTCATATCTCCCTCATTTACCGGTGAGACTCCCGTGTAAGATTTTGTCAATTATATTTTCAAATATTTATGTGTTGGTTTTACTTTAACCACATAGCTCATGCACCATAGCTAGGTAGTTTTGCAGCATGTAAGCGGTTGTAAGAAATGAATATATGCAGAAGAGGGACATAATCGAATGCGAGCAGAAAAGAAAGATGTGCAACCTGACCAATAGTTAACAGAGTTGGTCACATGCACATAGACAAAACAAACAGATCTAGAAATGCAGAATTCAAAGCAAAGGAAAGTTTCAAATCTAGATCTAAGATAACACAAAGTTTATGCAAAGATCTAAAAAGAAATAAGAAACAAATGCACCGTTGACACAAAGTTCTCCGGAAATCTGCCTCCTCTCTATTCCTTAGCTTTCAAAAAGATATCAAGGGTTTCAGCTCAAAGTCTGGAACACAAGAATGCTGATTACAAATTCTCCTTCTTTAACCCATAGGTTTTTCCTTCATTTATAGTGTATGGAGGGGAAATTACAAATAGGAAACTATAACTGAACTGGCACATGTGGAAGTTGTAAAGGAAACAACTGGCAATCTCCCTCCAGAATTCCTCTTTGCATGACATGCATGATTTATAACTGAAAATAAAACTTTATATTTTGCATGTTTGCCACCCATAGTTCAAAAAATCGTTATCGTGCAATTAATCAAAGAAGCCAAATTTTGAATCGGAAATCGACAATTTATCGACAACTTTATCGCTACTTTTAAAAACATTTAAATTCATAAAACATACTTAAATTAAATGCAAAAACAATGTTAAATGATGCGAGAAGTGACTCTATAGAATGCCATAGGCCCATATGCATATTTTCGATTAAGTTTTGACCAAAACAAGTTAGTATATTACGAAAAACTATATTGAAGACGTTAGTATATTATGATAACTTCATAGATGATATTTTTATTATAATTGTATAGTGTATAGTGTATACCTAGATCGCACGGAAACGCCATATAGGTCCTCGTACCAGCCTAGAAACTTACCAAGTATTGAGTACGAGGATTGTGCACGCTATGGGTGCGTCATAAATGTACCCACCACGACACGAGTGCGTGCGGCAGTGCGGTTTTACTGTGCCACGTAGCATCTCTGTGTCTATGGGTACATTTCCGGACATACCCGTCCAAAAAAAACTTACCAAAGACAACATTTCTTTCCTTTTTTGGCAATTCATTCATTTTTTAGATTTTTGGTGAAGAAAAAAATTGCCATTTTTGGAAAGGATCCGGGAAGATGTAACAACAAAAACTTGCATGTGCCATAACTTTCATTTTGTGGCTCCATTTCAGGTGTCATTTTCTCTAAAAGTGTATATTTTCTCGAGTTCTACGCATTAATGGCAATATTTTTCTTATTTTCATAAAATCCATTTTTACACCTTTTTGGACCAAGCAACTTCTTACGATCTTCTAATAGAATCATGAGCTTTGATCGCTTTGTAGGCAGATTAGTAATTAAAAATCTTGGATAGCTTTCCAAAACTCGGCTAGTACTCGACAAGTATTCTCTCGTGCTCGGACTAATCGTCCCACCTGCCAGCTTGGATCCATATTTTTCCTGCTTAGTTATGATGTTTCGGGAAATATGCCAGACAATACTATCGTGCTGAGTGGATCAAGGAAGGTCACCATGAACAATCAAAACTCCTTGAATCTTATCACAGTCACTAAGATAAATAACTGTGATAGAGAAATATGAAGCAAATGGAGTTGCCATGTTCAACTCCTTCCTTTCAGATAATTTTTATTACCACACTTGTTTTCTTGATCATTTCCTTAGAATGTACAATCTAAATACTTATTTATTTTGAAAAGCAATGTATCAGTAATTTGATACTTTGTAAATTGATTTGTTATAGATGAGTGGTAAAAGACCTCTTCTGCTACTACATGATGTAATGTGAAAAGAAAGACTTCGCCAAATATAGGTGTAAATGCACCATGACTAAGTATTAAATTTCAATAAGTATGCAAATGCTTATTTAAATTTATAATTTATATACATATTTATATATTTATATACATATATATATAAATATATATATATATAACGTACTGCACTGCGATTTTTAAAAATTCGTCGTTTAAATAGTACCACCCGTACCCACATCCATACCCGTATCCGTGCGGTCTAGGTGTATACTTTATACGCTTATTAAGTGTTAACTATAAGTATAAATTTATAATAATGTACATTGTACGATTATACAATATATTATATAAGTTGTATAACAGTTAACTATTAACAAAGACTGTAATATATTAAATATATATAAAAGAATCAAAACAAATTAATATATTAAAATTTTAAATAAATACTATTAGTATTAAGTATTAATATTAATAAGTTACAAGTAAATAAGTATTTTCACTATTAAATATTTATTTGTAAAGTCGTGTATTCACTGTATTGTAAATTTGTAATATAAATTTTAGTATTTACACTTATAGTATTGAAAAATCACCGTATTCACTTGTATTGAAAAAAAAAAAAAAATACGAGTATTCTTTACTGCTAGGGCATGAAATGGCCATGAATCGAACTTGCGTGTCTTCCTACCCACGTCGAATGCCCACGAATGGAGTAAATGCAAGTCGCAGTAGCAAAAACGAGTCGGGCAAGAGAAAACAGGGAAAAAAAAATCGATTTGGTCTATTTTCGCATTTAACCCTAAGCCACGATTTTCGACGAGTTTAGCCACGATTTTGGAGGGTATTTTATCGCCAATAATCGTCGATTTATCGGCATAACAAAAATCGCGATTTTTCAAAAGATTAATCGATTTCATGCTTGTAAACGATTTATTGCCGATAAATCGTGATTTTTAAAACAGAGCTGCCACCTATTTCCAAGTAATTGACTTCTTCAAGTAACGGCTTTTAAACCAATCACTTAAGTTTTATAATTTAATTGATTGCTCAATTACTTTGTCGGAAAAAATAAGAGAAAGAAGAAGAAAGAGGAAAAGAAATTAGAAGAAAGTTGCAACACTTTCAGTCTTGTTTTTTTCCATATTTTGCATGCGTTTGACTCTTTTGCCTTTGATTGTCACCAAATTGGATCTGGAAGCAGTGGCTGTGATTTGCTTCTGGTACAAATTTGACCTGTATTCCCTCTTATTCTTGAAGCTTTTGCAATTCTTCTCCAGTATATGCACCAGTACAATGTTTGTCGTAAATAATTCAGACAAAACTCGTCATCTTTTTATTTTTAATTGCATATGAGCAATTTTAAATTCTGGAAAGCATTCCGGGCGAAGGAAAACACAAGTAAATTCAATGAAGGCTTCAATTGGAAGATTGGGAGCACATCCACAAGATCCTGGAAGGAATTTTCCATGCACTGATTTCCACACAGGCTGCATTAGAAACAAGAGGATGAATTTTTGTCGGAAGCCTTTGCAATTATGAGATCTGGATCTATCAATTAAATCGATGATAGGTTCAGGGCCTATGTCTGTATCATTGAATTCAACAAATCTAGAAGCTATGCATGATTCTATTGATCCTTCTCTTTCATCATGCTTCATTATGCCTAGAATAATCTTTATCTGAGCTCTTTTTCTTTTAATTCTGCCAAAATCCTTTGTAATCGGATCAATTTGTGCAGATCGACAATTTTTTTTGATTCGGAAGAGATATTCAATGTATCTAACATTGATTTGAATTTCCTTTCACTAATATGAGCACCTGTGATGAATACCTACAATTAATTCAGACAAAGATGGAGTCTAGGGCATGAATACTTGATTTTTATCACCAAAATCTGCATATAAAGTCTGCTGCCCTAAAATTTGAGGCTTTGCTTGCATGCAAAGCAAGCAAAAATATTATTTAATTCACCTAGGCACATATACCAACATGCAGATGCTCATAATGACAAAAATTAGGCTATTCTAACCCTAGGCGCCAAAACTGGAAGCTTCTGACAGGTGGAAAATATTTATTAATGCAACATCCTTCTTTTGGCGCCAAAACCTATCCGGGCTGCAATCTTCATCAAAAAGAAATAAGTGCTTCTCCTTTATGGCATCCCATGCTTATATAACCTCTAGCATGCTATTTTTAATAATTGCCTCTTCCTATTTTCAGCAATTTAATTAATTAATAGCCATGTCTATTCATCCAATTTGGGCGCCCAATTACGCATGTTGTTGGTTGTTTTTTAATATATATATATATATATTTTTAGCATGCATCCTTTAGTTTTCTTTGGCTTATCTTTTTGCATTGACTTTCCTTCCATACATGGCACCAAAATTGGGTGAAAAAGCCATAAATAAATAACATTAAATGCATTGTTTAATGCCAAGGTGGGTCGCACTTTTTGGCAAGGGTAGATGCTAAAAATAGGAAGTCAACTTGATGGGAATTTCTACCCTGCACTGCAGCTCCAAAAATTCCCTCTTCCACTTAAGTGATTTGACTTTTATCATGGAAATTTTTACCCTGCAGTAAGAAATTTCCGCTAGTGCTTTAAGTGATTTTTCTTTTATAATGGGAATTTTTACCTTGCAAGGCAGGTAAGAAATTTCCACCCTGCCACCTCTAATATTACCATTGCAGCTTGAGTGACTTTGACTTCATGGGAAAAAGTACCCTACAAGGCAGGTAAGAAATTCCCGCCTACCTGCCACTACCAAAATTCCCATTGCATATTAGATGCCTAGGAGAGGCTTTTACATTTGACATCATTTTTTTTGTCAGAAGTTTGCCTTCTGAGACTGATTCCTTCTGGTGTTGAGGCCATAAATGATCTTCAGATGTTCCAGGCAATTAAACAGACTATATAGAACAAAGAACGGATCCAGGGGAATTTAACAGAAAGACAATAGAGAAAACTGGAGAAAAAACACAAAATAAATAAATAAAAACAAAAAAACATTGCTAGAAGTTGCAGACAATGCTCTGAATTCATTCCTGGTGGAAACCCTATTGAGATGTGTGAATACTGGCATGCAAAACTTCAACAGGGTTCAACCGGAGCACAATTTACTTTAAACGAGGCTTTAATAATTAAATAAAATTTCCACGCAAACAAAACCTGACAGAGGGATAAAATGAGTTTGAGCATCTGGGTATTTGTCGAAATTGGCTCATATGATTCACTAGGAATATTTTAACGTAATAGAGATGACTTCTGGCAATAAAATCACAAAAAGACCCGTTATTTTAAAAAGAACGAATTTTTTTAAAATGGGTAGTCCCAAATTTCGGGTGAAATCGAGGACACCATAATTAATAGATAGTTATAACTTATACATTTATATAAAATAACATATAATAATAAAATAACAGATTATCTTGTATTTTATGTGTTATTAACTTATTTGTACAATCTATAACGTGCGCATAAAATAACATATAAATTTATACATTTAACAATATAAATTTATGCATATGGGCCTATGGTATAATGTATTCTATAGAGTCACTTCTCGCATCATTTACCAATGTTTTTACATTTAATTTAAGTTTATTTTATGAATTTAAATGTTTTTAAAAGTAGCAATAAAGTTGCCAATTAATGCCAATAAATTGCTGATTCCTGATTTCCAAGTCAAAATTTGGCTGCCGATAGCGTTTTTTGAACTATGGATGAAACATTGTCTTGAACACGTGGAATTATGCCAATATGTAGTGTTTGACCTTGATATAGTAGCGGTCTACCCACACCTGCTAATAATCTTCTCCACATTCATTGCAAGAGCGTGATCAGAAAACGAGCCATGAAATACAAGCAAGTAATGCCTGACATTGATACACAGTGGGAAGTGCTATTAAGCCAACCTAAGCCCATCAAGTATGACATATGCGAAGGCAATTTACATGTATCTTGGGTTTGTGATGCAGTGAGTATGAATTATATCCCAGTCATGTCTCCCCATTTATTAGGGTTGCATTGGATTTCCAACTTCAACCTCTTTAGAACAAAGCCTTGAATCCATGCCATCTTGTACACATTTTTTTAGTGTGTTGTCCCTAGTCACTTGTCCACTTACAATATAGCATTAAACGTCTCAAAATCACCGGCTTGATTTGCTTGATTTCACTCCACAAGCTGTCTTAAATATTTTTGATAAAATTCAGGTGCAGCGGGATGATTGAGGCTCACTTTGAATGGCTATAAAATGGTCCAACGGCTCAAAGCCACGACTTCGCAAGTATTGCAAAGAAGATTGGAAGCTTGATGAAAAAGTAGAGTTATTTAACAAAAAGAATGAATACTATGCACATCAATTCTCAAGTCTAGATAGCCTTATCCGTCCAACAATTGAGTAACAAAGACAAGCGAGGCCATGGTCATTGAAGATGAGGCAATAGAAGGTAATGTCGCGTGAAGTGCTCATAATGTAGTCAAGTAATTCTTCTTTCAAGTGCATATCAAGGATTTTCCTAGCTTGAATAGGATTAAGGGTCGAATGAGTTTGTTGTATATTCTATTGGATACCATGCACGGATCTTCCTCCTTATCCCAAACGAACTCTTCATGCCAAGACTTTTGAAGATGCCGAACCGCCAAATCCACTCCCTTATGCTCTTGTTGACACTCGACATAACCACCCACAAGCCCCCAACTCGCTTCTACCTCCATTCCTTTCCGTGGAAGCCATGACAATCACAATGTTCTTCTTTATATTCCCTCATTTGTTCAAAGCCTTGGCTTGGGAGAGAACCACCATAATCAGACCTTGAATGACAAAGCACATCAGGTGAACCCTACCTCTAATCCGGTGTTGAGCAATCTTGATAGAACTTTGAAAAATCTGAATAACGTGGGAGTTTATGGGATCCAGAATCCCCAAATGCATGCTACAATATCCATGTAATGTCCCCATTTTTGAGCAGGTGGCCTAGGAGGCCTTTCATCCTGTCTTAGCCTTGGTCATGCCCAAGGGGCTAGTGACGTTGATGGTTATTGGGTATGGTTTGCACCTTCATTTCACTTATAGGTTATGTTTCGACGTTGGACACGTACTTTGAGGTGACTTAAGTGAAATAAGGTTGTGAGATGCTCCCCTAAGGTACTTTATGTTATATTTAGTCGATGACTTAAGTAATGGGTGAATATATGGTACTTTATGTTCTAATTCTTCGTTGGGGTGACTTAAGTGCACTTTTTGGCATGTGGGGAATAAAGTGACTTAAGTTATTTTAATTAATTAAAGAAAAGACCCAAGGGGGTGATTAGGGTTCTTTTGGGCCTTTTGTTGCAATGAGAAGTTATAAAAGGAAGCGCTTGGGGGAGAATAGGCATTCATTCATACTCACCTATTTTGATATTGAAACAACTGTTGTTTGTGCTTTCCTTGCTTGTGGAGGTGAAATTCAGGAGCCTAGCTTCGGTAGTGAAAGATCTACCCCTAGCTAGTAGAGCACTCTTCGGTGGTGAAAGATCTAGCCCTAATTTGCTATTGTGGAGTCTATTCAGATCGGGTTATCGATTCGAGTTTCGAGGCGTGTTGATCCAAAGATCAACTCCGAAAGAGAAAACAACGATATTCAATAAGAGAGATCATCTATTTTATCAGTGGAAACTTCTTGTTATTGCATGTTGATGCATGTTACTTGCATGTCATTGCATGTCATAGTTACTTGAGACGAAGGGACGGCGGGATGAGGTTTCCGGGACGGCAAAAATTTCTAAATTTTGGGGACGGCGGGGGACTAGGCAGGGGGACGGCTAATTAAAAAATATATAAATATTTAAAATATAAAGATATAGTGACTAAATTATATAAATAAGCTGAAATAAAACTATTTGAGATTTAAATAAGGTGAAACTTGAACTCATAAACATCAAATACATTCCTTAATACTATAATATCAATATGTTAATGTCATAAATTGAAAATTCATAATACATATTTGAATTTTGAATTTGAGACAAGCTGAAATTTCAAATATATTATAAAATATAAAAGTAAAACCATTCTAAATTATGATTGATCAAGTGACAATAGTTGATATTCATATCATTAATCTCATAGCCAAATACACCAACAATTGTCTATTGCCAATATTACAAAAAAAGAGGACAACTACAAGTATCAGCCTAAAAATCAAAATCAACATCTGAAGCAATATCCATGAACTCCTCCTCGTTGGTACTAGCATCCTCATCCTCAAAGGTAAGCCCAATCAATCCCCACTGCACAGTATTGTCCTCTTCAACCTACCTTGGCTCCTCGGGATCTACATCCCACCGTAATGTTGGGGTTTGTTTGTACTCAGGTGTCTTGCGATCCATAAGACACAAAGCACTATGTACGCTCTGACAAGCTTCTCCACTCTCGCATGTAAGCATATTCCTCTTAACAAAGTGTACCCAACCATATGTAGACCGAGCTTACTCTCGGAGGCGGAGGAGCTAGAAACACGGGAAAGGACGCGAATGGCAAGTGGTCGCAGCAGTCCTGGAAGCCCATACAGTCGCCACCAACTCACTGGCTTCTCTTGTGCTATTGTTACCATGTTTGCCTTTGCCGATGTTTTGTACCCATCAAGTTCAGTGAAGTCAAGCCACTCCAATCTGATCTGTGAAGCCTCCTGTGGAGTACATTTTTTTAAAGGCCTTCATAAGGCCCTTCTTCATCTCATCATCCAATGGGATAACTCTACCTGGCCTCTCCACATACCATTTGGGATTCAGTGCATACGCGGCCATATGAAGAGGAGTGTTCAACTTCTCCCATCTTCCCGAATAATGGGTCGTATATGTTTATTATAGAACTCCAAAGTGGGCTCCCTCACCCGAATAGCTGCCTTCATTTGCCCAAGCATGTTGTCAATGCACTCATAGATCTCACCAAGATTGGGGCTGTTAGAATCCCCATATTTGATGACACTAAAATCGGAGCTATGATTGATATGATGTATTTCATATCAACCCAAAATGTTTCCCGCAACACCACTTCCTTCACTTTTTTCCCTTGATCTGTCTTGGACTCACACCACCTAGTCCAATCTTGTGTCATAATCATAATTTGCAGGGGCTCTGCAACTCAGACATCCTTTCCAACAAAATAAAATAGGATGCAAAGCGGGTGTCAACTGGTTTCAAAATTCCTTCTTCGAAAAATTTCAAAAAGTGCCAATGATGTGTGGTGATTACATATGAACTTCTGCACGTCCCTGGCCTCAGTCACTATCTGGTTGACCCACTGAATCTTCCCTATGTCTTTCAGTGCATTGTTCATGGCATGCACACAACATGGAGTCCAATAAATATGCCTATATTCCCGCTCCACTAGCTTGCCTGCTGCTCTGCACACATAAGTTGCATCTGTGACAACCTGTACAACGTTTGAAGGTCCAACCTCCTCAATGGCATTCTTCAAAATCTAATATTGGAACTCAGCATCTTTCTGCTTCCCAGAACAATCAATTGCTCTCAAGAAGTATGATCCATCTTTGCAAGAGACAATGATATTGATGAGAGGACGATGTCTAATATCCATCCACCCATCCATGATAATGCTACATCCATGTGACACCCATGTCACCTTCATCTCCTCCATCAATAGATTAACCTTGGAATAGTTTTTATCCAAGATTGTTGTCTTGAGTTTTGTGTCTCCAGGAGGCACATAACTTGTACCTGCTTTTGCAACCTTAGCCATAGCCTCCTTGTAATAAGGAGAGCGAGCGGCATTAAATGGAATCCCAGCAGCATAGAAAAATTTCCCAATAGCATCATTTGCCTCTTCCCTTACCTTTGAATCAAACATGTCAACAACTGAATTTGGGGCTGCCCCCATAGTCTTTCTCTTCCCTCTGCTTTCCACTTCTGACACTCCAAAACTAGAACCAGCCAGAGTATTACCATGTTTGCCAGTCCTATGAGCACTCAATGGAGTCATTGGAGTGTTAGCCATAGAACCACGAACTTTTGGCACATTGTCCGTGGTATTTCCATTGAAGATTCTCACCATCTCGGCTCTCTACTCTAGTGAAAGGCCCTTACAAGTGCCAACCCCCCTTCCTATAAGGTGCAACAAGTGTGCATTGGTCCTAGTGATACTGCCATGCCAAGTCAATGCACATATGTTGCACTTCCATACTTTGCTCCCCCCTCCAGACTTAGGGTTATCAATTATTTGGGCAAATTGTTGCAATGGCTTCTTCTTATCAAATGGTCCAATGGCAAATTTGGACAACATTTGAGAGGGGCAATTGGTAGCACTACCAACTGAACTACCAGTTGCCGCTGGCACTACATTTTGTGTCCCTTCTCCACTCTCCCCCATTGTGGCATCACCAACTCTTCCACGGCCTCCTATCTCAACTTCCGATTCAACCCTCTCCTGCTTTGATTCATACTCATACTCAGTTGAAGAACTCATGGTGATGATTGCTGCAATGAATTAAAAACAACCATAACTATATGATTGATTGATTATGTAATGAATTAATTTTTTTTAAAAACGTAGCCAATATGCATTTTGTAAATCGTACAAACTATATGCGTGATTATATTGTGAATGTAGATGCAAATGCTAAAAAACAATCCCTAAAAATGCAAATATAATATAAATTTTAAACAAGAAATAAAATGTAATTAAAAAAATGTAACCATTTAAATTTTAAATTTTACAACCAAACCCTATGCAAGATGCATTTTTAAAAATCCCACAAACTATATGCATGATTGCATTATGAATGTAGATGCAAATGCTAAAAAACAACCCCTAAAAAATGCAAATATAATATAAATTTTAAACTAGAAATAAAAATGTAATTAAAAAAAACGGTAACCATTTACAATTACATTGTACAACCAAACCCTATGCCATATGCATTTTTTTAAATCCTACAAACTATATGCATGATTACATTGTGAATGTAGATGCAAATGCTAAAAAACAACCCCTAACAAATGCAAATATAATCTAAATTTAAAAAAAAAAAACTTAACAAGTATTATAAGCAAATAAAATTATAAATACCTCTTGTTCCAACTTGCTCTTGCTCTTGCTCTTGCTCTTGCTTGGTGTGAATATGAAATGAGCCCATAATGTAAATTTATAACATAAAATAGCACTTTTAGGTTTAGGGTTAGGTTAGGAATGTTAATTTTATGTTGTAAGTGATTTACAATTTTAAAAATTAGTTTTGAGTCTTACAAGTGTGTTTTTTAATTTTAAAAAGCGGCAAAACACGTGAGAGACGTCCCCGGGAAGTTCCCGGGGACGTCAACGTCCCTGACATCCCCCCACATCCCCCACGTCCCTAGGTCATTTCCTCCCCTCTCCAGACGTCCCTAGGACGTTTCCCGCCAAGTGTGCCTTTGTAGGAAACGTGGGGGAAATGTTCCCCCCACGTCCCCAGGACGTCCGGGACGTCCCAAACGTGTTAAAAAAGGGGGGGACACGTCCCTGCGCAACTATGGTTTTTTAGCATCTTTTTAGCCTTTTGAAGGTTTTTTATTCGTTATTTTTAAAACCCTTTAAATCATATATGGCTATAGTTGCCCTACATACTGTATCTAGTTGTATTTGATTACGCCCAATTACAAGTTCGTATTTGGATATATGGCTAGGTACAATATCTGAACTGTATCCGAGGCGCTCTCATATCTGGCACACGGATATGCACACCCTAGTAGTAGGGGTGGCATAACTTGCAACCCTAATCCAATATGAATACATGCATTGTTACTTATCCAATGTCTTGAAAGTTTAAGCAACAACACACTAGAATTATAATTGAAAAGCTACTATCGAGTGAAGTCGCTAGGGAATGCTTGGAAGAGGAAAATCATCATAGTGTCTATTACCAAACCACACGTCCCCTATACCCCCGCACCATCAAAAAGGCTTCAACCCACTCCCTATCACCATCTTGGTGGGACTAAGGCCTACATCCGGAGATGATCAAGCTGGACCAAGTTACATTGAGGGAGCTCGGGAGCATACTTGATAAAAAGTCTCGGTACTCTTGGTGGTGATTTAACTCGAGATCGGATGACACTTATGCCTTCATCATTTACAAAGTCGTTTGGCTATCACTATCAAGATCATTTCGATGTTTCAGCATTAATTTCTTGCCTTCATGCTTATTTTGTATATAGTTGTTTTGGACAAGTTTCTTCTAATCATATTATAGGTTGTTTCTTTCTTTATATACTTCTTGGCTAGGTGTATACGTCCTGCTAATTCTATTCTTAATCTAGGTGTGTCTCTGGAGATATTTTGTGGGCCTTCTCTTTTGGATCAATTCAGTAACTTCTCCTCTTTTTCATGTTGATTTTGTTTATTAGAGGTGGACATATTTGTACACTTTCGAGCTTGGGTTGGCTATGATTCCACACTTTTCATCCGTTTCAGGACAGCTTTTGATAGGCTGCGAGCTCTCAAGGCTAAGAGGGTTTTGTTTTCATGCCCAGACAAGGTCTTCCTTGATGAAGATCTCACCAGGACACAAGTTGGGGAGCTCAAACGCTCTAGGGAGCAAGTTATGGCAGCGAGGAAAGCAGGTAAATGGGTTGTTATCAGGAATCTCTGGGTTGTTATTAGAGACTCTCCTCCTCCTGGTTGGGAGCCCCGCCAAGGGGCTCCCCAATGACGGGCCAAGTGGGAGAGGAGTCAGGCCAGAGGCTTATCTATCAGTTGTTGGAATGGGAATGGTTCCCTTTGGTCTTCCCCTGGCCTTATGTTAGATGCTCTCGGGTGCCCGACATTCTCTTCATCACAGAGACACACGAGAGCCCGGTTCATCCTCTCCCAGGTATTACTGGATTTCTTTGGTTATCAGCTTGCAGACAGGAGACTCGGGTTTCGGGTGGTGTTAGAGGCTCTGGTGGGGTTGCCTGTCTCTATAGAGACTCCCTCCAGAACAGGATCTCGATGGTCGGTTTTGATGAGTCTGCCAGGTACATGTGGATTCGTATTAGTGGGGCCGCTTGATTCTCTAGGGATTTCTATATAGCAGTTTGTTACTTTCCTCGGTTGCTTCCCCTTATGCCATCCACAATGGCCCAAATGGTGATCCTTTCTTTGACTTATACGACAATATTGGTCAATACTCTGTCGCAGGGGAGGTTATCATTTTAGGTGACTTTAATGCCCGTACCAGACACTTTCAGGTCCCCCTCCATGATAGATCAGAGGATATGCTCTGCACACAGAGGACAGACCCTGTGTCAGTTGGTCTGCATAGGATTTCTGAGGATACAGATGGCCCTTTCACAACTTATGGACGGTTCCTCCTCCAGCTCGGGAGTCACAGGCGTTGGTGATCTTTAACGGGATCGAGCGCTTCCCGGATTCACACTTCTTCACATGTCGTCCCCATGGCAGGGGCACTAGTGTGGTGGACTATGTCCTCGCCAGCCCAGATATCTCACCCCTCTTCTGCTCCTTTGTTTCCCCCATTCCCCTTGCGACCATGCAGTCCTATCTTTCTCTTTGGTTGCATCAGTCCTCCTACCACCACCACCCCTCCTCCCCCCCCCTACCCCCTCGCATCTCCTTTCAGTTTGATAAAGGGGACTACGGGTCTTACTCATCCCACATCCGCGACCTTCTCCCCTCTGAGCCCCACTTCTCTAACTTGCCTAGTGCGGAGGCCAAGTACACATGCCTTTCCTCTGCCATGTGGGAGGCTGCCCTGAGATCCTTTCCCAGCTCCACCACCCATCCCTCGGCCACTAGTATTACTAAATCTTGCCCCATGAACCAATGGTATGATGTAGAGTGCAAATCCCTTCACCGGCGCCTTCGCCAGAGCTTTTACCCATGCCCTCCCCTCCTTCCCCACTCTCAAGGTTGCCTACCGGTGCCTTCTCTCGTCGTAAGAAGCGATCCTTCATTTCCCACCGCAGATATATGCTTTCCACCTCCCTTAGGACTAACCCTCGGTCCTTCTGGCGTATTGTCTTCCCCGCCACTCCCCCTCCTCCACGGCGATCGATCCTATCTCCATTTTTTCCCACACCTCTACCCTTTACGATGTTCCGGGCAACAACTTACCCAAATTGGCATCCCGCCGCCTGGTAATCCCTTCACTCACCGCAATATCAAAGAGGCAATAAGGATTTTGAATTGTAGCAAGGCAGTGGATGTGGAAGGTTTCAGTTAGAGTTCTTCAAGCAGGGTTTTGAGGTCTTTGGTAAATATTTGACAGATCTTTTCAATCAGGTGGTTACCATGGGCTTCCCTCCTACTTGGTCTCATCATATCATTCACTCGATTCACAAAGTTGGGTCCATTTTTGATCCGAATAACTACAGGACTATCATGGTGGGCCATTCTTTCTCCAAACTCTATCTCTGATTCTCCACGAGTTGTTGTCCGAGATTTTGGAGCGAAAGCGACTTCGAGAGCCGAGAGTCGAGCTAGTTTTCGCCTGTTACCACACCATCGATCACATCTTCACCCTTCGAGCTATTATTGAGGAGGCCCGTCACCACTCTTCGAAAGTTTATTGTTGTTTTGTAGACTTTCGAAAAGCTTTTGACTCCGTACCTCGCATGGCCCTCTTCCAGCGGCTCCGAGACATTGGTATTTCTGAGATTCTTATTATCGCCATCATGCGCCTCTATGAGTCCATCCTTGGTCGTCTTCGTACTGCACACGGACTGTCTGATTTCATCAGGAGCACCATTGGGGTTAAACAGGGGTGCCCCTTGTCTCCTACCCTCTTTGGCATTTATATTGATGAGTGGAATCTTTTCTTTGGGATCACATTCAGGAAGGGGATGGTTGCCTTCTTCACCACGTCTTGATTTCTATTCTCCTATTTGCCGACGATATTGTTTTACTCGCCTCTTCTCCTGAGGGGCTTCAGAGACAACTTGATGCACTTGCTTTATTCTGTGATCTTTGGCATTTGACGGTCAATCTAGGTAAGACCAAGGTCATGGTCTTCAACGGGTTGAGGACATCACACCTCCATTTCTTCTTCAAGGGGCAGGAGGTTGAAATTACTAATACATACACCTACAGGAGTCCAGTTCTCAGGGCCTAGATTCAGTATGAGGCATGCTCTTCATCGAGGGTGAATAAAGGGTATGGGTCTCTTGCCATTCTCGAGAGACAGTGTTTTCGGCACCACTTCTAGGACATCTCCTCCAAGATGTTTCTTATGAACTCCCTCATCCGCCCCACTTGTTCTCTATGGGTCTATTGTCTGGGGGCCCTCCCTTTTGGACACAAATTGGGCTTCTGAGAGGATTCAGACTCTCCTCCTTTGCTTCATCAGATGCAAACAGACGGTCCCCCAACATATTATTTTGGCAGAGTTCGGAGCCCGACCTTTCCGTCTGGAGACTATATTTGACATATCAACCTTTCTTCACCATATCAGGAGGTTTGGTGATCTCTCCGATGAGCAGGACAAGTATCCGTATCTCGCTTATTGTTCCTCTGTGAGTATTGCCTAGGTTGTGGGGCCGTTGTTGGTTTTCCGAGACTTTTGCCTTGTTGGATTCAGTTGGTATCCAGATTGATCGTCTCCCCCCTTTCCAGTATTCCCTAAATGCTCCCAGTCATCTCTTGCCCACCAAGCAAGTGTTGAACAGGTCCATCAGGAGGATATCTACAGGAGCTTCATTCAGACTACTTGGGTGAACCCTCCTAGGGGTTTGCGCCCTAAGATGTCCTTTTATGCAGAGCACTTTCTTGAGATCAGAGATGGACTCATCATCCGCCCTCAATACACCTCTCGTCACTGGGTGCATGCCCTCCGTATACCTCTGGGTCAGTTTCGAGTCGGCTCCCACAGACTTCGATGCGAGACTGATCACCACATTGATCGAGAGGACAAACTTTGTAGGCTCTGTAGCCTTCAAGAGGTGGAGACCGAGACTCATTTCATCTTCCATTGCCCCATATACTATGAGATCAGAGGACGATTTCACTTGTCTCTTCAGAGGGATTCAGACTCTCCGGTCTTCTTCAGATATATTGACCAGCGGTGTCTTGCCCTCTACATCCGCGAGTCTTTGCTGTTCCGCGACCAGATTCTTCATCCCCCTCAGAGTC
This sequence comes from Taxus wallichiana var. yunnanensis, assembly GCA_018340775.1. Classification (NCBI taxonomy): domain Eukaryota; kingdom Viridiplantae; phylum Streptophyta; class Pinopsida; order Cupressales; family Taxaceae; genus Taxus; species Taxus wallichiana. Next base: position 408,241,701 of record CM031243.1, on the reverse strand, counting down.
ATCCCCACGAGACGAATTACAACCTTCTTTCGGTTCTACCCACAGGTGGAGGAACTAAACGATAGAGCCTTTCTAACTCAGATACAGTGCATAGATCAGTTCGTCCCCGGTTGGACCTTCACACTTCCCTCGATCACCGCCAGCAGAATCGGATGCACACACGTACCAGAGGGCAGCCTAGCTCCATTCGTCCCCTCCCCAGGCTGTCCGTCGATCTCGAATCTCAGCAGGGGAGGAGGTTTTGCCCCCTCTTTGGGTTGCCAGTCCATCAGGAGCTTCTTTTCATTGGCCTCTAATGTTAGGAGGGGTGTGGCTACCATTCCTGAGTAGACCATTGGTCCTCGTTTGCCCCCCCCCTCTTCATTCCCTTCTTTGCTTCTCTCATCTTTCTCCCCGCTTGCTTCTCCTTTCTGCTATGTCTTTTCTCATTTTTTCTGTTTTTTTCTCCCCTATTGTTTGCTGCCCCCACAGCAGTGGGGGTATTTGGCCCCTTTGCTATGTGGGGAACTATTTGGCTTGGGTTTCCTTTGACTACTTTGTGGTCATTTATTGGACATTAATATATTTATCTTTTCTCTTATTTTACATATAAATATATTATGGTCTTCTATTTTTTATTTTAAATCAAGAAAAAATGTTGCTGTTGCTAGGAAAGGGTGGACACTATTTTTTCAAGAGACTGCTCTTTCTGCCAAAGATCTATCTCAAGGTTGCCGGCTAAGCCTACAATCTTATTTGCTCCTCTTAAATGGTCAAAATTGTGAGACTTGAAGAAAGCCAAACGATTAATAATATCCTGAATTACAGCAGTAAGTATCCAAGTGTTACGTTTCCTTTACCATTACACCTTGAAACAAAATTAGATTCTTTGGATATTTACTTTTGAGGTTAAACTCCTAATATAAATCCATTTGGAGCTGTCAGCCCGCCATGGTTTGAACCTGGATCTTTTAGTTGGCGACGCTCTATCTAAATTCTCCCTATCAACTCAGTCAACAGACCAACTACTTTATAATAGTTAATTGGACAAAATTTAAAATATTAGTATGGGTAATGAGTTCTATCATCTATGTTCTTCCTGAAATATTATCCTGTAATACATAGATGTGAGATTTCTTATTTTTTGAAATGTAAATATTATTCAAGTATTCTGCACTTGTAACAAGATTTCCATCCCCTAATAAAATTTTCCTGGTTACAGGCACACCCAGGAAGCTTACAATACAATGGTAGATATTCTGGGAAAGATGAAGCAATTCCAAGAAATGTGGAAATTAGTTGAGGAAATGAAGCTTGTGGGTGGCCTGATTTCGCTAAGGACTTTCACCAAGGTAATAAGGAGGTACGGAGGTGCAGAAAAATGGGAAGAAGCAATCAGGGCATTCAATGAAATGGAAGAGTTTGGGATTGAAATGGACACTGCAGCCATGAATGTGCTCTTGGATGTGCTCTGCAAGGAAAAAAACGGCAGAACATGTGTGGGATGTGTTTGTGGATTTGAAGGACAAAATTCCTCCAGATGCTCACACTTTTAATGCTTTGATCCATGGATGGTGCAAGGCAAAGAAGTTTGAGGAGGCAGAATGGACCATGGAGGAAATGAGAAGGTGTGGATTCAGCCCATGTGTTGTCTCGTATACTAACTTTATTGAAGCATATTGCCGCGAGAGGGATTTTCAAAAGGTTGATGAGCTTCTAGATGAAATGCAAGAGAAAGGTTGTCCTCCAAATGTGGTAACATATACAATTGTGATGCGTGCTTTGGGCAAATCCAGGAAAATTGAAGAAGCTTTGAGAATGTATGATAGAATGAAAGCAAATGGGTGCATCCCTGATATTGCTTTTTACAATTCCTTGATTTTTGTTCTTGGTAGAGGAGGGAGATTGAGAAGTGCTTATGAAGTCCTTAGGGAAATGCCTGAGAAGGGGATTGCCCCTGATATGGTTACATACAATACCTTGCTTGCTGTAGTTTGTGAACGTTTAGAGGAGGAAAATGCCTTAAGACTCTTCCGGGAAATGGAAGAAAACAATTGTAAGCCTGATCTTCAAACTTACAATCCATTGCTTAAAATGTGCTGTAGGATGAAAAGAATGAAGATCCTTTCCTATCTGTTAGAAGATATGCGTAGTAAAGATTGCCTTCCTGATCTAGGAACCTATAGTTTAATAGTGTTTGAGCTTTCCAAAGTTGGCATGTTAGATCGAGCTTGCCAGTTCTTTGAGGAAATGGTAGACAAAAATATAGTCCCTAAATATATTACTTTCAGTTATCTTGTGGATGAACTTGAGAGAGTAGGCAAGAATGAGAAGAAGAGAAGAATCCAAGAGTTAATGATAAAAGCACAGCATTGTAAACCAAGGACAAAAATTGAGCATGCAGCATTGTAAACCAAGGACAAAAATTGGAACATGATGCTCAATATGGTAGCAGGTATTTTCTGCTTGACCTCTTCACTATTCCCAAAGTAACTATTTGTGAATGCCAACTTGCAACAAGTACACAATTCAATCAAAAGTTGAGGCATGGCATTTATTGATTTTGGGACCTTTGAAAAAATAGGTCTTATTTGAGTATTGCTCTCTCTCTCTCTCTCAACACTCATTTGTGAATTTTCAAATGCCTGTTTACATAATCGGTATAAGAGTGTCATATATTTGGTACTTATGTGTGCAGAGGAAGTGGTATTGAGTTTAGTAGCTAGCACTTTTGAACCTATCATCATGAGGCATATAGATTTTAATAGTTTCATTGCACAATTCACTTAGGTCTTAAAGCCATGCTTCAGAAATCTTATGATTGAGGAGATTGGCCTCTTAACTTTTTGTGAGAGGTTCATTGAAAAGAGGCTGCAAAATTATACCCAAGCCACTGGCTAGATAAGGCATTATTCTTGACAATTGAACCTCATCTATCCAAAATCTCTTTCCTGTAGTCACATGACTCAGACTTAAGAAGAATAACTTGTCAAGCTGAAGAACAAGAGTTCACTTGGAACATAGCAAAAAATCAGCAAAGATTTGATTACACACCACCTAACATGAACAAATATGAAATTTCATTGTTAATTTTGACATCTATTTGACAATTAGTCTGAAACTCGGCACTAATTTGGCAGAGTACTCCACCACTTGGGAAGATCATCGCAACTATGTTTAACCTCTCAAGAACCCAAAAATAATGACCATCTGGTTCTAATGTCTTGACCACAGATTAAAAAGTCAAAATTTTAAAACATATATAAACAACCAATTTCAAACTTTCTCTTTGCTTTCATAACATTAAAAAAGTAACTTAGAAACCAAGAGATCAAACTCATTGGATCTATTTCAGATGCGTCACCAAATTGCCAGTGCTTCATATTCCTTCTGGTGGCAGTTAAGACTTGATTCAATCCCTTTCTGATTCTAGTCAAATCCCTCGTAATCTTGGTGAGAATATTTGCATTTTCCTTAACAATAGCTGGAATCTTTCTGTTAGAGCTTCCATGTCTTGCTGAAGGTTAGCTAGCAGTGTTGGCTGCATCCATGAAAGTCTTGTATCAGTTCACAAGCTGGAAGTGTTGGCTGCATCTATTTGAAGTTTCCTGCTGAAGTTTGCCATCTGTTCATAAGTGGCCCGGTAGCATATCAAGAGTTTTTAATAGCTACCTAAGATTTCAACTTCTTGCATCTCCATTGCTAGAATGAAAGAATTTTCTTTGTTCTTGAAGCTGCTGTAACTTTTTCTAGTTGGTATGCTTCCTCTCCTCTCCCAGAAGGAGGATGTGGTTCAGGTTTATTTGTTACAGCTTCTCTTCTTCCTAATTATACTTCTGGATGATTTGCTTCTGCTTGATCTACTGCTTTGTAGGCCTTTGTTGATACACAACACAAGGCCCTCAATGGTTGCATGGAGGAAAACTCAGTAACCTAGCTGGTAAATTACTGATTTATAATGAACATGCAACAAAATATACAAATAAACTGAGTAGCCGATACTTTTGGATACAGGTACAGGTACAGAGTATCCGATATGCGGATACGGCAAAAGACCAATTGTCCCTGGATACGGCCATACAAAATATATAAAAATTAAAAAATATATAAATTCCAGCCTGCTAAATAGGAATTAACCACATATTATGCATATGAAAAACAAAAGAAGCTAAATAACCACAACAAACAACTCATAAATTCATTAATTCATTTGTCCCTACCATATCTAGTTGAGGTGTTTATTGCATTTATGATTTATCTCATACATGCTATTTTTATCCATATTTATGATGGCTTGTATTTGGTACCTTCTGTAGAATAATGGTGCTGTGAAAACTTTAATTTCTGCTGAAATGATATATTAAATTAAAATTAGAAAAAAATTATATAAAAAAACACAGTTTTGGGCCACGATATGGCCAGATATGCCCAGGATATGCCCTGGCAGGTCCGGTACGGCCGGGTAAATCTGCAGACATACCCGGACGTGCCTGGCTGTATCTCAACCGTTTCCAGGCACGTATCCGGGCCATACCTATACCGAGTACGCGTTTCGTACTGGTAACAGGTGCCCTGAAGGTGCCTATCGGCTACTTAGTAAATAAACTATCACATATTTATGTTGAAAGTTTTCCCCAATGAAATTTATATTGGAGTTCACATATAATAGTGACAATAAAACCAATATTATAAAGTGATTTTAGTCTATGGCAGCAGAAAAACACTCACTTATATCATTGCCCGTAGTTCTATTGTGTGACGCGAGTCAATAAAGTGAACTCCATATACTTCATGTTTGCAATTTTCTATGTTCCTTTTATAAAATTCACTAGCAAAATAATGTGGGGACCCTTAGATATTCTTTAGAAAAATCCTGTTACTAATATGGGCACTTTATAGATATGCCAGGGATAAAGCCTATTTACTATAACATAATTGTAATCACAACTATTGGGTGCACATGTAGTTAGTTGATCTTCGTAGAAAACTCGGTGAGAAGAAGTTTATAAATTCCACTTGCTTGTAGACACATAAAAATGACCCCTTGGCATTTACTTTGCATTATCTTATATGTTTTGTGCAACTTCTGAAGGCTTCTAAGTTCTAAACCTTCCTTTGCACATCCCTATGCAATTCCACCTATCTTTTGAGCTTATATGGTCATGTGATGGCCCTGGTCCATTTATTTAGGTCCCCGTTAAGATTGGGTGCACCCTCCAACCCTTCCACCTTTTCGTTCCTAACCATTGGAGGGCGGCGTGCCCAGTTTTGAAGCCATGTGTATTCACAACCAAGTTGTAATACTGATACTTCTCACCCAGAAATGTTGGAGGGAATAAATAAAATAATGATTAATAAAAATTGTTGTACATCAAAACCAAAGCATACCCATTACAACAAATCTCCGCTATACACAGCAGCAAGCAGAAAATACAAAAAAGTTCTAACACCAAAAGAAAATATCATATGAATCGCCATCACCTTGGACTCTAGGACCTTTATGAATGGGCTGAAAGTGTCACGAAGATTGCGGCTATCAGTGGCATAGGCAAGCCCATTGTACTAACACATTATATATCATCTATATAATCTGTATTTTCTTCATCTTTTTCCATTACTGCAATTACTGTCTTAGAGTGAGATGAACCTGAGTCGTGGTCATTAATTTACTTTTTCCCGTTCTTTTGATTGTGGAGTGTTGGTCTCCTTGTTTGTTCTCCTTAAAAACAAGTAAAATCATCATATGGGGGCACATGCATGCCCCAAGATCCACTGAAAAAAACACCAATGTTTTATAAAGTGATGTGAGAGAACAAAAAAGTGGTTATTGCTGTGAGAGTGTTTTCTTTAATAACAACATATATATATATATATATATATATAAAGTTGTTATTAAAGAAAACATTATATATAATATAGTTGTTTCATGAATGTTGCTTTAAATGTTAGACCATTTGGAGATTACAACATTGTTAGAACATTTAAAGCAACATTCATGAAACAACTATATTCGACTAATTCACTATTTACTACCTATAATCTCTATTTTCTTTGATGTTTGCTATTACAACAATTACCGTGTCTGAGAGTGTGAGGGCCTTATTACACGATCATCGATCTATTTTTTCCCATTTTTTAATACCTTTTGGCATTCTGTTGCACCTTAGATGGCTACTTACTAGTCACAAAAGCAATGAAATAGTAGAATAATGCTCTTTAATTTACTGTGAGTAGGGATTGTACATAAAAGTACAAAAGCTTAGAAGACTAAGAAAGAGAATTCTACAGACAAGGATTAATTTTTCTATTATTTCCCCCAAAAAAATTGTGACATGAAATCATTATAAAATGAAGATTCACCCCAATTTCTCTAAAAATATATTTTTCTTTCATAATTTGCTAACTTTGTAGATAAAATATATAGAATGTTAAGGAAATAGAAGAATATTTTTTAATTAATGCTGATTTAAGAGTTTAATATTGAGAAATATTCACCAAGATTTCTAAACTTCAAAATGCAAGCTTCTATACATCCCCAGAGAATTCCCTTGATTAGAATCTAGGGAATGCATCCTAGCTGATTTATCTAGCTGGAATGCATAAATACATCTCCTCGTCGACTTAGAGGCCAAGTACATGTACAATTACAAGAGATGTGGGTACAGAATGGTTCAGGTCCTGTAATGGGTGACGATTGGCCTTTGCTGATGTGTCAGTTAATTTTCTAGGAGTGTACTGTGCACTGGTGCAGTTGGTCTGCTGGCATGGCACCAACCATGGGTGCACCACTAGGTATGGCTTCATCTAGCACGAAGGTAAGGGAGAACCAATCAAGTAGAGCACCATCTAAGGTGATGACTAAAGGAATGTCAATTCCCTGAGTGTCAGTGCTGTGGTTTGGTGCTGGCCTACGTAGAACTGACTGCAGCACCAAGGTGAGAAGACGGACTGTTTAGGCTATGCTCAGATCATTCTCCGAGTAACTATTGTTTCTCTCAAGTTTAAGGCTGCTAGATCATAGGCTGATTCAACTTTGGTGTCTAGGCTTTTTCTCTTTCGCTCACACGCATTGTGTATCTTTTCCATTATTTTGCTGCTATTTTGAGATGTATTATTTCTACATCTCCTCTTGACAATGTGCAACTTGTCATGGTAATTTTACAAATATATCTAAAATCGGTTAAAACTTAAATTAACGGCCCATTACTCCCCCTTTATGTTTTTTGTCCTATTTTTGTTATCCTTTAAATTGGCCCTAAGACTGACCATCTTATTGGTGAGACTATATCCACTTCTTGTCATAGCAGCAGTAAGGAAGGCGAGAACAGAAAATCATGCTTCAAACATGTTTTTGACTCCCACTGTTTAAAACTGTTTGTGTTTAAAAGTTTTTGGAGATTGTGTTCGATCCAAAATGAATCAGATAGATTGAAGGATGTACATGAATCAGATAGATTGAAGGATGTACATGAATCAGACATCAGACCCCCTAAACCACTGAACATACGTCAAAGACACCAATGACACGTGGCGGCAGATGACATCCCGGATAAACATGCTCAATCCTCTGCCGGCACACCCGAAATCAAAACCAAGTACACCAGGGACATCAGCAGACCCCCAGAAAGGTGCTCCAAGCCATAGATGCTAGAAAAAACATCAGCAGAATGGATTTGCCTGCTGGTGTTTCCAGCATTGCAGTAATATGTGACATGGCAATGAGCTGGAAATTTTAGCATTGCGTCTGAGCATTAAACTTGGTCTTTGCAAAGAGAAAGGGTTACTTTTGGCAGTCTCAGGCAGAATTCAGCATGCTTGAGAAGTTGGGAAAGAGCTAGCGGCAGAGCAATGTGAGTTGCTGTAGGAGCTTCAATTTAGGGTGAAGCTATAGTGGTCCAATTGCTCCATTTGAGAGCCACATCTTTGCATTCAATAATTTGTATGATGTTCTGACAGAAACAACAAGGCACATCCTTTTTCTTGCAATGGAAGGTAAAATTCCTTGGCTTGCTTGTAAACGTGGTCAGTGCAACATTGGCATGTCTTGTTAATGTTCTATGGACAGTTAACACAATGAGATTTAGTGTAATGTAGTGCCAATAAGGGGAATTAACATCATGTGCACAGGCCATATGCCAATGGCTTGCATAATGATATGTTAAAGCAGATACCTGACACTTTGCAGTATGTGCAATATTAGTAAAAATCTTAATAGATAGCACAACAAAATTTAATCTTTGGTTGGTTGTGTTCAAGTCCACGAAAGATATTATCGACATTTGTTCTGGTTTTTTACAATGGGCATCGTGGTTACTTAAACAAGATGGTCGAGGATTCTTGTGGACTGATGAGATTTGCATCTAAATGGTCTTTCTGTGTCATTCCTAGCAATTCCAGATGTTTGTTTTATGACATGGTCTTTACTGCAAAATAGATCATAAATGCTATGCATGGAAAGGAACTAACGAAAGTATAATTATTTTTCCCAAGGCTTTTCAAGGATAAGCGTGACTGGAAGGCTTGATTGTAAGTATCTTCTTTTAGAGGTGTTCGACATATAAATGATTGAAAAAATAATGTATCACTCTCAATGTATTAGATCTTTTGGCTTGATTTTTGAGAAAAGATGTACAGTAGTTTAAAGAAAGGAAGTTTTGCTTAGTTGCAGAAGGCTATAAAATATGTCCTTCCTAATCTTGACATGATTACATGCCACGAGAATGTGTGGGACACAATTTCTTATATAACAAAAGAAAAAGATTCAAGCTTTATAATCTTTTGATTCATTCTCCTTCCATTTTTAATAAATTGAAGGATATGAAATATTGCTGCTAGTACAGATATCTTAAATACATCTATCTGAAATACACTGCAAGAGACCAATCTTGAGGTTTTGTTCTCATTTTTTCACATACCACATTGACTAATAACTCCACAAATTTCTCAATGATTGCCGAATGAAGACAAATGGCATCTATATAGCCACACCCTTGTGTTGGATCGGAAAAAAACTACTAGGGAAAAAGAAGGGCTCCAAACTCCACCGCATGGCCCAGATATTATGATTTTTAATTCACATCTCCTAGCAAAAAGAAAATCTTTTAAGTGATGGTCAAATGGACGTCAAATTTAAGCTTGAATTTTCCATGTGATGGTCAAATGGATGTCAAATTTAAAGTCAAACATAAAAGTGAACAACTCACTACATTACACTCCACCCCACTGCCATTGTAGAACACCTATTAGTGTAATGACAATCAAAGTCGTTTAAATTCAAGTCAACGGGTTTAATGCGAATAGCTTTTTGTCCGTAGTACCTAAAAAGCCTTATTGTGGTTTAGCCAAATATGAATTTGGTGACAACCATTGAAAATTTTAAATCTTTTCAATATTTTTGACTTATTTTAGGTTGTTTCTTAACTATGTTTTTGAAGGAATGTGTCTAATTGATATTTGAACCCAAGTGCAAGACACTTGAATGTCAAAATCTAACTAGTGTCTTTTAGTGAAATTATTGTATTGCTATGGAAAGATAGGAATAAGGCCATTTTTAAGGTTAAGAGTTGATATCTAAACAACAATAGACCCCCTATTGTTTTACTTGTTTACAACACAATCAATTAACTAATCATCTTTTGTGATTTATAATGAATCTAAAACTGATCAAAATCTGAATTCTAGATGTTTTAAAACTAATCTAGAACTAAATATATGATCAACAAAAGCAACTTTATTCATCCGTTAGATCAAACAATCCCGATTTTTGATAATGTCGTAAAAAGCCCGACTTTAAAGTGCATATCTAAATTAAATAATGCGGAAAATTTCTCAAAAATTAGAACGCAAAATCAGAAATAAGACGACACAAGAATTGTTTACGGAGTTCGGCAATTGCCTACGTCTCCGGGTTCATTCAAACTGATCTATTAAAAATGTCTCAACTATAAGTACAATCAAACTCACAATAAACATTAATAGATCCAAAACCTACAATTTCATGACTTTAGACCTTCCGAAGACTTTGGCAATGCTCAATGTTTGTCCTCCACCTTCCCGAAGCACTTGTAGAAGCTCTTCTCTTTGTTCTTTGTCAACAAGTAACTTTCACGCCTTAAGACGGCATCAAAAGAACTCCAATTTGGGAAAGTAATATATGCACAAGGAGCATCTTGGAATTCTAGACAACTTTCCAGTTTACACCAAGTGCTAAAAATGTTCCTAAGTTGCTCAAAAACTCATATTTGTAAAACTTCTTTGTAACACGGATTACACAATCATCTCTGTGACCTTGTACAAAATGCAATTGGCATATTTATAGATTTGTTTAAGTCGTGTGGTCTAACAACAAGCATTAATTTTGGTAAAGGGTGGGTTGGGGTTCGACTACCCCAACCACCCACCACTCATGTTTTTTCTTTGTTGGGATGAATGATCGCACATTGGTGGGATATGAGTTTAGTTCAGTGTTTATTAAGGCTCTTACCACACTACCTTCATGTGGCTATGGCCGGCATTACTCTTTTTCATGGTTTGGTTTGTCCCGGTGGGAAGTGGCAAGTATATGCGGCTCGGTTTGTTAGCAAGTCGGCAGACTATTGAACTCGGTCAAAATGTGGGCGGTCGAGTGGATAGGCGTTGTTGCGCAAATGTTAGACCGTGAGCTTGGTCGGTTGGGCGATCCGTTGAAGAGTTGACCCGATCGATAGGGCATGTGGTTGAGCCGGCTTGGTGAGGTGGCATCAAGTTGGTCCATGGTAAATGGTTTAAAATGTATGGTAATATAATTTACAAAATACATTGGGTATAATCCCATATGCACCATAGAACAACAATTTGTGGCACTTATATACAAAAATCTAACTATGGTAATATGAAGTCACGGAAGCAAAGGCACCCCTCCGCAAAAAGAGTGTCTCAACCCTAGATGAGAACCCTCAGCCAACAAATAGCGGGGCCCACGTGTCTAAACTAGAGTGTTAAAGACCAAAGGCGAAAAACTATAAAACACCCTTTTACCATTTTTATCATTTTTGCATTGTCATGTGGCGCAGCTTGATTGGTTTGCTGCCCCTATTTTTGCTCCTTCAATTGGGAACTTCATGGATGGTATCTTGCTCAAACTGAGTCCATTTGTCGCGTTCAAATAGGTGGCGAAAGATCTCGAGTCTTCTATCGTATTGTCATGATTTTGGGAGATTTAGGGAAATTATGTCCACTGAATTGTTCTCCGGATCAAGAGTAGTGAAATTTGTTGACTTTTCTCGGTATTCGATCATGATTTATCAAAAATTTCAGCTTCACACTCCACGTGATGCAAGAGCATTCGTGCTCACAAAGAATCTGCACCAACAAAAAAACTAGAGTTAGAAAATAAAGATTTTAGCAATGTCGTGCCACTCCTAAAAAAACACAAGATACCTTTTCCTTAGTCATTTGTTGAAGCCGCACATTCCTATGAATGTCACGGTAGCTTACCCAATCCGTACAAGAAAATAGATGCCACACATGCTTGTATGCGAAGTTGTGTAATACTATTGAAGCTACAAAAACCACACAACACTATAAATGTCTTGATACACTACAAAATCTGCCGAACACTAAGAACACCACGAAATACCACATTTATGCTAGACCACTCCCATTAGCTTCAATGATGAGACTTGTGTAAGATATAATCACCTATCAACATCAATGCAAATAGTAGATTGCACGTGTGGTCCCCGATTTGTCTATTTCGACCATGAACCAACAAAATGATTTGATTGAGCTCAATCCAATGGAGGGAAACTTCTAGAATAGATCAATGGCTTTGAGAGACAACTTTGGGAATATTTGCAAGGCAACCTTTTCTTGTGGAAGGCATCTTGTTCTCCCACCGAGCTCTATGAATTCTATAATTAGAAGGGAGCTGCAAACTTATAAGAGATCTTAGACATCTTAGATATGGAAAAAGAGATTGAATTCCAGTGTTAAGGAATCAACTAACTATCCTTGAGAGTGTGAACCGAGTCCAGGTATGTATAAGCTTCATAGAGTCTACAAGCTTAGGATAGGTTTAAGAGTAGAATTCTTAGAAGAAATTTTGCATACTTGTCATAAGACTATAATTGGAGTGTTGAGCTATTGTGCATAAGTCCGTAATAATGCCTTACATAAATAGAAAAACATTGTTGTTTTCGTGGTAATTGTTGTGAGAGAGAACTTGCTTTCATGAATTCTAAATTTGACTAGTGGGTAGATGGTCTAAGGCGTTCCTTCACTTGTGAACCTTGATTGTGACTGCATCATTCGAGTGTCAGAGCAAGAATTTTGAAGTCCTATTGTAAAGATTGCTATAAACATCAATTTGCGATGTGTGAGTGATCTTGAGGTTGTTGTAGACATCTCTAACATTTTTTTGTTGGGTAGAAGGTGTGAGGTCATACAATCTTGTTGAGTGAAAGATTGTAAGAAAAAGATGACACACAAAGGAAGTAGAGTGCCAAGACTTGTGGACTTGGTTGACGTGTTTTGAGGAATTCAAGCCCATATAGAGGTTATGGAAACTACACAACATAGATGAGTTATCATGGATGAAGATAAAAGTGAGGACGAACTTGAAGTAAGAGCACCAAAAATCAAGAAGTTGTAACAGAGCATGTGGATGACCAAGAGGACCAATTCATGTGAGTAATGACAAGGATTGGAAGTAAACCACAAATATAAGTTCCATGTTGTTCTTGGAATTTAGATCCGAAATTTTTATCGACTAGATCATGGAGATGGAGAAATACTTAAAGTATGAAGGTATGCCAAATAACAAGAAGGTGAGATTTGTGAGTACCAAGTTGAAAGGACATGCATGCTTGTGGTGGGATCATGTGCAAGCTGAGAGAGTTAAAAGAGGAAAGGATAAGCTTAAGAAGTTGGATCAAATGGTAGCAAAGTTGAAGGCTAAGTTTATGTATGTAGATTACCAGTCTTGTTTGTTCAAGTAGTTGCAGAATTTGCATTAGAAGGAACAGAGTGTGAAGAAATACACTTTGGGATTCTATCAACTCAACATCAAAGTTGGACATGTGGAGAATGACATAGAGCATATCTCAAGGTATGTTAATGGTCTATGCATTTCTATTCAAGATGAACTTAGTATGGCTAGGTTGAGATTTGTGGAGGAAGCCTATCAATTTGTGTTGAAGGTGGAGGAGAAGTTGTCCCAAAGACAACAAAGCAACCCGTGAGGACAAGGAAAATTCCTACACATAGGTGGAATGTCACATAGTGATATATAGAGTTGTGCATGAAGGAGAGATAAACACTCACATGAGTGGTCATGTGCAAAGAGGTGAACATAGATCTTCGTTCACATGAAGAGGACGTGGAAGAGAAGGAAGAGGATTTGGGGAAACTATTTTCCGTTGTGGAGAGAATGGACATCATCCATTCGAATGTCCACAAACCTCACAAAACAGTGGTAGGAGGAGGAATAATGCTAGTAATCATGTTGTTTAGCACGTGGATGCAAAGAGCCATGCATCGACGAGTAACGTAGAAGAACCAAAACATGGATAAGTGCTCATGATGAAGAGAGTGTTATTGAAGCCTACGAAGGAAGAGAACGTGCTCGCACAAAGAAATAATCTTTTCATAACCATTTACAAGTCTGGAAGTAAGTGTTGTAAGGTCATTGTTGATGGTGGTAGCACTAATAATTTTGTTTCGATGAGATGGATAAGAAACTTGGTCTAAAGAGAATTGTGCATCCAAACTTGGATATAGTATCATGGTTGTTGACAGGGCATCAATTGCTTGTAAATGAGCAATGCAAAGTGCATATCAATAATGACACATATGAAGTATTGTGCGATATAAATCCCATGGGTGTATGCCATGTATTGTTGGGGAGACCTTAGCAACATGACAAACACATAGTTCATAATGGTCACACAAATACCTACACATTGGTGAAAGACAAATGTAACTACATTCTGAAGCCCTTGAAGGACTCAAATGAAGAGGTTGAGAGGAGTCTACAAGAATTGTTGGTTTTGAGAAAATAATTCTTAAATATAGTGAAAGGGGACAATGGATATTTTGCATTCATTCTAAGGCTCATGCAAAAATAGGGGAAGGCAAAGTCGTGCAAACAAATGAGATCTAGAAAAAGGTGGAAGAGATGTTCGGTGAGTAGGGGAGAGGACCTAATAGTTGGGAACCCTAACTTGGTGCCAACGTGGAGCGTGAATTATGCCAAGTCATCGCAAAAAACATGCATATGACATGACGGTGCTTTAACTAGTCAAGTCTAGACTTTGAGAGTGTGACATGGTATAGAGCCAATTGGGATTACATTTGAATAAACAATGCCATGATAGATTCCAAATGTCAACTCTGCCCCTTTCATGTGAATTAAATGGCCAAATTGTGACAAATACCACATTAGTAAATGCCATTAAAACATTGTGTCGTGCAATAAAGGTAGATCCTCTCCCCAGATCGCACCTTATTGCCTCACCGAATCGCATTCAAGACTACCTCACGAACAATGCAAATGGCCATATTGTCATGTGCTTCCTTCGAAGTTGGCGCGATGCATGTTAACCCTTCAACTTTGTTCATGTCACTTTGTTTTCACACCAACAATGGTGTTCGACTTACCCACAAAATGACCTCGGGTTGTTTGGAGATTGTAGAGCTCGATTTTTTGGAGATTACATGTGAGGTTTTTAAAACCCCATTAAGGCTATGAGCCATACATAGTGATAATCATCTTTTGAGATATTAATAGAACAATTTTACTTCTTTACACTTTGGTTATTGTAGTCCACCACCATTGTATGTTATAACAATCCTTATACGATTTTTCTTACTCCTTGTCCACTGTCAGTGTATGTTTTGGTTTATTTAATACTCGTTTTTTCCAACATCAAAAATAGTGGATGCAACCAAGATGCACAAGAATATATTGCACCGATGGTGTCATCAAAGTTCATATTTTCCCTTAGTGTTTTTAAACACATCCTATGCTTGGGTTTTATTTATTAATCCTTCAATGTCAAGCCACCTTGCATGTGGATATTGCACTTAAAAGGATAGTTTTTCCTACCTCTCTAAGGTTGTGAACCAAGTTGGGTGACTTGTGTTGTTTATTGAATTTTTAACCAAGTTTTGAGATTGTGACTTGTGTTATTTAGTGTTATTAATGGATTACAAGCACGGTAACATAATAAATGTATTTGATTCAATATTATAGTATATATAGACAAAATGGGTTACGAAACAAAATAATAGACATGATTGGACAAACTAATTTGAAAAACAAGTTCAGTTTTCCTTGTGACAATAGCCTTTGTCCAATCATTATAAAATATACAAAAATTGGCATTCAAAATTTGTTTATACTTATATAATCTTCTAATTGAGAACCATTCAACACATCAAAGGGAAAATATTTTAGAGATATTGACTTGTGATCTTTGTTAAGCTTGCTCCATTGAAGGTCTTGTTGAGATGTTGCCCACTTGTCATTGATGTTGTTGGTGTGTTATCCATATCACTGTCATTGCTAGCATATTCATTATCCTTCCTTGTTGAGGAAAACATGCCCGTTGCATTTGATTAGGTGGACTTCGTAGTTGATAAATGCCTAAACTTGTAAATCACAGATCATAGATGTTTATCATTTCCATCATTGTTAGATGTTGATCGGAAAAGGATTTGTGACGTGGTTTAATCTTCTTTATCTCTCCATCTCCTTCATCATTTTTTCATACTCCCTCTTCTTTTTCTCCTACTCTTACTCCTCATGCTTTTACCTTTACCTTTTTCTTCATTTTCTTTCCATTTCAAATCGTTTTCAATTTTTATGCAACTTCAAATCCCTCTCAATGAGTCTTAATGCCTTCTTCTCTTGTAATTATTCCTTTTTCCTATCCCTAATTATCTCTAATGAGCATCGTTGATACTCGCACTTTAATCATTCAATAATTGTCAATACTAGGGCGGTGTCCAAGGCTATTTGCAACAAAGAATGGCTGAAATTGTATTGAGCATGCAACTAAATTAACTGAAGAATAAACAACTATTGTAATTAAGAATTTGTTCTATCTTATCAAAACTTGATGAGAGAAAAAAAAATCACAAAGACTCCTAACTCTGTAACTTTAAAGAACTAAAACATGCTGAAATAGAATAATTATTTAAATAATGTAAACATTGTAATGCTTGAAAATAATCAAACTATTGAATAATCAAGAAATAAACAAATAAACAACACTTCCCTTCACATTGGGGAGGAGTGGCCCTTGTTCCTTCCCTTTGATCCAGTACTGACATACTACTCACGGAAACACAACTGAATTTAGAATCATGCCCCTTTTTATTTATCAATAATGTTTCAATACATTTATTTCCTTTCCAAAATGTGAATCTCTCTAATAATCCTAATGTGTACACCTTATATACCAGGTGAAGTCAAGTTCTTCTTCAAGAGAAATTGTTATTCTAATATACATGCAAGAGTTACATGTAGTAGTTAAATGAACAAATATATATCAAAATGACAACATAACTGGTAATAATTAAGTCGAGGTGTCATCCTGCATGTGACTTGTTGATCACATTCATCTTTTGAATAAAATTGAAGTTCTTGTAAACAACACTCAACTAATGTTGAAGATCACCTGAGTCCGGACAACTCAATATTTTTCAGGACATTCATCTTTTCAAGACATTTTTCTCTTCCTTCAAGATTTTGTTTTCATCTTCTAATGTTCTTAACTCATAACAATGACTCATCCATTTTGCCATTCCTTTCAATACCACAATTTGGGAGAAAACAAAATTTGTCTGAGATATTTGCTTTGCGGTGCTTATGGTTTCTTCTTCCTTCTTCTTAGACCGTAGGGTTGAATGTTCTACAGTCAAATTGTTGTTAGTGTGTTGAATTTATCAAATGATCTGGTCTTTATCTTTCAAATCATGTCAGAGTTGTTAAATTTGCAAGTATTTTTCAGTCTTTAATTGAGAAATGTATTCATTTTTTCCTTGGAGGACAAGTTGCAAATTTTGTAGCATATCTTTTGTATGTTGCAGCTCAAATTCAATTTTGGAGAGGGACAACACTTGAGGGGTAAGGGATTCCTCATCATGAGGTGAGCTAGGCTCACCTTTAAACATAGGAATTTTCCCTCTATATGTCGTCTTTAGCAATGAGCATTGATTTAATAACATGTTCCTCCAAAACATGATTTGGAGGAGATGAAGATGCAAATGGGGAAGCCTAAGGTGTGGGTTTCATTTCCCTAATTGTGGTTTCTGTTTTGTTGTCATGCATTTTTGCAATGTCAAAATTGAAGGTGAAGGCATGACAACCGCATGTACCCCCTTTGTTGAAAAATTTGTCTGAAATCCATCTTGAGTCATCCTTCGGATCATCCTGCCTTCTGTGTCATGACCCCTCCATCCTTGAAAAGATTTATAATGTGATAAGAAAACCTTCCCAAGTGTTGGAAACACGGTCATAAGGTCACTTAGTCCTTTTCGTGCAATGTTGTCAAGATTAGAAATTTGTACTACCTTCCCATGACATGTTCCCCATTCCTCAAATCCCCAATGATGCCATTGATTATTTCCAAAGATTAGGTACATGCATGAAAAGGAAAGCAACACAAATGTGTGTGTGTAGCCTTCTCTCCCAAGTTAATAACCTATTGCGCCCTAAAGGATCTTCAGCTTTACTGCAAAGCCAACTATTGGGTTTGAAATATCAACTAGGTAGAGGGCACACCACTTATATAATCGCATTTTTTTATCATGTCAACTTTTGACAATTTTGACCACTTATATATAGAGGCTTTTGATTTTGTTTTTTGTTTATGTTCCTCCTCCATGCGGATTGTTCAAAATGTTGATCATAGATATGTAGGATGACTATCACTAAAGGGGTTACACTTTATTGTTGTAGAGAAGAACTTACAATCAAAACAATTAAATGTTCCTAAAGTTATCCTTAGAGAAGAGTATGATCTCATCTACAACTTGAATGGATCTCAATTGAGAGGGAGGGAAAAGGGTGAGACTTGTAAGGGAGATACTGATGGAATAATGAAGGATAAGCTAGTAATTGACCGCAAGATGAGAGATTTGCTTGATAAGAAATAAATGTCGAGATAGATAGAAATGAATCAAATAGTACAAGTATGAGATAGCTATGAGGCCATGAGATAAGAGTGTAAACCTAGAATATGTCTAACTCAAGCAAAGATAGTGGTAAAACCCTTAAGTGAGAGAGTATATAAGTGTGAAAAAATCTAAGAGATGAGCAGATTAGTGTGATAAAATCTAAGAGGAGGAAAAGGTCATAAAAAGTACTAATGGAATTGAAAAGAAGTAATGACCACATAATCCCTAGAGGGAACTATTTTAAAAATAAACTACCGAATGACCTCAAAAGGCGGGAGGGCCAAATAAACCCAAGAGGGAAATATTTTTAAAATAAACTACCAAAGGACCTCGAAAAGGCACAATGTCTAGATAATCTACAAAGGGAAACCTCTATAAAAAAAAATACCAAAGGACCCAAAAAGGAAAAATGTTGAGATAAACCCAAAATGTAAGGACAAACAAAGTAAAAACTATTGAAGGCCTTAAAAGGTACAATACTCTAATAAAGTGAAAAAAAAGAGTGAAAAAATAAAAACTACCAAAGGACCCAAAGGGCGAGACAATTTTTGATTAATCCCAAAGAGGGGGTGCTATAAATTAAAGTAAAATTGTTTGAAAATAATAGTGTGATAATGTGAAGTATATAAGATATGTATATACACAAGAAAATGAAGGGTTCATAGATGGCTTACAACAGTGTTAATATACAAGTAAATGACGAGCTCATAGATGGCTCACAACAATGTTACAAATATCCCCTATGACATCATAAATCCACCTCTATATCTTGTCTAAATCATGATGTACTCAACTTCTTCAAATATATTGGATATTTCTTACGTATCTCGAAACACACTCTTACTAGTCTCTTCAACCTTATCCAAAATCCTAATAAGAACCTCCAAACTAATGTCATCTATGGAAAAGATAGATGTGAGAGGTTATTCCTCCAACTGCATATGATGGAAATTAGGAGGATCCTCCTCTTGTCAAAAGTATGCATGGTGCACATTATACTTTTGAGTGGAGAGTGTGGGGGAAGAAATTGATTGGGTGAACTTTACCTTAGACTGGAAAAATGTGTGGTAATGTTATGGAAGATATAAAACTATTGTGGAGGAGAGGGAGGATGGAATAACCTTCTTTATTCTTCCTCATGAATGTGCTCTTGTGCTTATAATCACTCGACATATCTCTAGTAAGATCGAAAATGCTCTAGAAGATGACCTAAAGCATTTTTTCACATGCAAAATTAAATTGTGGTAACAAGAAGAGCTCCTTATTGAGGAGGATCTTGTCGATAGTGTTCATCAAGACATCATTAGAGTAATTTTGGGAGAAGAAAATTGACTCCATGTTTGAATAATTATAAAAAGGGGCCAAGGAGGTATTAGGTTTAGGTTAAGGATCACTTGGAGTGCTTAAGAATGGAAGGTAAATCATCCTATGTTAAACCGAAACAAGCCAAGTTTTCCAATTTAATGCTTGAGTTGAAGTTTGAAGACATTTTTGATATTGTAGGATCTACACATTCTTTACACGGCATATCCAAACAAGAAGGGGTTGTTTAACAAATAATCCACCATTATAGTTGAGAGTAGTAAGGTCAATAATGGATTTAATCATGTGATAATTGGAAGAATCCCACCGAACCTCCTCAAGCTTAATGAGATCATCCTACAAATCGATACATCTCATCTTTCATAATCCATCATCGTTAAAGAATCCCTTAACTTGCGAAGCATAGTTTGATGTGTCATTAACCTATAATATATATTGAGATAAGTATGGCTAAGTTGTGGCTCATAATGTCTTACCTTGTCATATCACATTTCTCTATGTTTGTCTATTGTTAGTAAGGTTGGCTTACGGAGTAACCATATTCTAAGTAAGGTCTAAATAGGAGGCAATAGTTAGTACTTGAAGATCATATTATGTAATCTATTCTTGTTGTAAGGTTGTATTAGTTGCCCTCTTAAAGTCACTCAATCATATATTTACAATGTTTTGGTCTATTCTCTATCATGTCATGTGGTTTTGTCATATTCTACACTTATAGATGCAAATTATTGTTATTGGTTTGTTTCTATATTCAATTACTCAATATGTTATTGAATCTATCATAGAAATCTCACTACAAATGGTATCAAAACTTTGATTTGAACAATGTTTTAAAGGTGCATACTTTTTTGGTGTAGTTTAGTGTTGTTCCAAGAATCATAAGTTTGAAGAAAAAATGTGATCCTTATGACAATTATTATTTTCCATCCATGCAATATTGTTTGACATTTTTCATTTTGGGAAATAAGTTTCTTGGAAATTGTTGACACCCTTGTGTAAAATAGCAATCATTGGATTTGTCTCAACAAGACTATCCCAATGGTATCAATCGTCGATAACCCTATTTTTCAAGATTTGTGTGCCCTTTTGTATTAGCAATCATTGGATTCATTATGGAGAAATGATAACAACAATATAAACCATTGATAACCCTATTTTTGAACCCTAAACACTAGAACTTGAACCCCAAATCTTAAATCATATACCCCGAACCATAATAGGACCACAAACTAGAGGTACCATCACCCCAAGAAAAAAATTCTCACAGAAGATATTGTCATCCATATTTTTCCCCCCGGAAAAATTGATCAGCCATGACCTCGCACAAGAAGAAGCCAAAGAATTCATGTTCAAATCCTACAATCAGGAAACAGAGGAACTCTACAATGGAGTGGTAAGGCATGTGAAAAATCAAATGACCCCGTGCAAGAAGAAATTCAAGAAACGACTCTATCGAGCGAACACGTGCTTCAAATCCAGCAAACAGATTACAAGCGGGCTTGGAAATGGAATAGCAGGGTCGGGGTAGGAGGCCGAGCAGTGTCAAAAGAACCAGAGGCTCAAAGGAAAAGAAATGGCAAAGATTCAAAGTCTTGAGCTTCACAAATGGTTCAGAACGGGCCCAAAAACGACTAAGTATGGAGGAGACAACGAGAGGGAGCCAAGTGTCCAAACGGTGCACCTCCAAAGATTAAATCCAAAGGGAAGACCCAAACAACACCAAGTTTCCACATGTCCAGAGCCTAAAAGGTTGCACCGATCTTGAAAAGTCTTTGACTTAGCAGAGGGTGCCAAGTGTCTTAACAGTGCACATTCAAAAGCGAGATCCAGGTCGGAGACTCAAACTTGTGCCATCCCTCCATGTAGAAAATGGTCAACAGAGGTCAAAAAGGAGAGCGGGCCCAAAATGACTAAGTATAGAGTGCAGGCGGAAGGCACCAAGTGTCAACACGACGCTCCTTCAAAGGTAAAATCTTGAGCGGGTTTTCAAATGAGCGCGGGCCTTCCACGTGTCTCAGAGTCCAAAAAGGGACAAAGTCGGGGTTGAATAGTCAAGGCAGAGGCAAGCCAGTGGAGGGAGCCAAGTGTCAATATGATGTTATTTCATAGGTAAAATTTGGGGCGGGTTTCCAAACAAGCGCCAGAGCCGCCACATGTCCAGGGTCAGACTTTTGGCCTGCCAAGCAAAGAGACTCAGGAAAATACAAAGAAGCCCAAGGAGCACGCGGAGGCCACCACGTGGACCCTGTATGGACAAACTCTTTAAAATATTGCGCGCCCGCGATCCAAATATTCAAATGGCCATATCTTTTGACTGGAGACTGATTTTGGCGGAGAAGACTTTTTGGAAACATATCGACACCCTCTACACCATGGAAACATAAAATATCATTCTTAACAGGCTTTGGTGGGTGAAAAATGGGAAAACATCTTCCAGGCCATTAATACAAAGCTTGATTTCTCTAACTACCAGATCTGATTCGATTTGATCTGTTGGGAACCAGACATGACAGATTTGGGGCGGATTTGAGAAAGGCATTGATTGATAGTGGTTGAGCTTTCAAAGCAGGATTCAATGCGTATCTCTAGGTGGTTGAAGCAGGATTCTAATTCTTCCCTCTTCTCTCTCTTATTCTTCCTATATATTGTAATGAAGGGCATATTCAAAGGGTTGGTCGTTGTTTCTCCTCTACCCCCTCTCTCTTTCTTCCTTAGGGTAGAACGCGGAGTCTAAGCCTCCTCTCATGGCTCTGTAATGGCATTTTCTTGCCTCTTGCCCACTGATGATGTATTGTGTAACATTTTGGAGCAATAAAATATGTTTCGTGATGCATCTGTCCATCCTTGGCTTATTTTGTTATCTCTTCTTACCTCTCATCGTTGCAGGGTATACTGTGCATATTTTGATGTTCGTTGCAGGTCCTGGGAGCTGTGTTTAATGGGTTTCGAAGTGGTGTTTGTGTGAAATCTATCTCTGGTCCGTGGTGCATTTTGTCCACCCTCTCCTCTACTCACCTCTCTCCACTTCAAGTGGTCGGATTTGTGATTCAACCACTTCCTTTTTTGGTGTATCACCGCTTAGTGTAGGCTCTTTCACCCTCTCTCTCTCTATCCCCTTGGAATGGTTAGATTAGGATAGAATAGGTTCTTCATGCCTTTGGAGTAGCTTGTGGCAGGTAGATTAGGAAGCAAGAACCGGCTTTCTCTAGAGGTCCATCTAAGGTTTTGCAAGTCCCATAGCTTGAGAGATGGTCCCATGTTTTGCAATCACACCAGAATGCCCCACTTCACACCCGGGCCATTCGGGGTGTTGTGATTCCGCACTAACAGTTTTAGCACACCCAGTGGGACAGGTCTAAAGCACCTTACCACTTCATTTAGTAGGTTGGTGTGTTCCTGTTAAATTTAGCCTTTTGAGGCACATGCAAGAACATCTGGTGACTCCATCTGGTCAATAACCCATCCTCTGAGTTGTAGACCTTTTCCATCCATTTCCACTCATTTTTATCAATTTTCTTCTTCCATCTCTTTCATTTTCTCCCATTCCATGAGGTTGTACAATCATGACTTCATTCCCTTCATGGAACTCACACTTACAGCAATGCAATCCACCTCCAATGCATTTCCAAACTCCTCCAAATCAGCATTATAATTAGATCTAGGACCATTATGCTTACCCATATGAGCAGGGTCAAAGTCAGTTTGGCCATGGAGCTTATCAAGAACAAGGGGACGCATACAATGGTGACAACTATGTGGAGAATGTTGGTTTATTGGAGAAAATTCAAAAAATGGAGGCTGGCATGGTTCAGTCAAGGGGCATAGCACAAATGAAGGCATTCAAGATTGGTTACAGGGCACCTTGTCCATGGGAAGGCCCTTTTCCAAGACATTACAGCCCTCAGGAGAAGCTTGGCTTCATGGTTGAAGTGCTTTGCCTCAACTTACATAGTGGATTGAGGACATTGAGGCTTATGAGCAAAGTGCGAGACAACCTTGTCAATGGGTAAGTCCACCACCTCTTAGCTCTTCATTTTCTCTTCCTCAGTCTTTATCATTTCAGCATGATCAAGAGTCAAGCCCCTCAGTTGCTGCCCCAAGTGTTAGTTTCTCTTCTCCATCCCTTGATCTTCCACCTCATCTCAATTCTTCTGCCCTTTTCCCTTCCAAACAGTCATCCCCTCCAAACAAACAAGAAGTTCCACCTCCCTCCCCACCACAAACAATTACAAAGCTGGTTGAACCCCAACCTGTCACTCCTCTTGCTTTCCCAAGTCCATGTTGGGAAGATACTCAAGAATCCAGTCAAGGACAGCAAGAAGAGGAGCCCAACAGAAAAGAAATAACAGACAATCTGATGAGTTGGGCTGCTAAATTTGGGTTTACAAAGATCCCCTTGATGGTCAAGCCAATAGAGGAGGTCAAGGTTGAAGAGCCAGTGGTGGCTAAGGTTGAATTTGCAGCAGAGGAGGAGGACCATACAGTTTCAGAGGCCCCAAGTGTGGAGTAGGCTACAGAAGAACCTTCAATTCTTCCTCCCACTTCATCCCCTTCGAGCTCTGATGTTGAAGAAGAGTTTGATCTTTCAAACTTCATGTTTGAGGAAGAGGGAAACCATGGTGAGCAAGTTTCAGATCAGGAGGACACCATGGAGGAGGTTGAGCACATGCAATAGGACAACAACGAGGCGATTATCTGTCTGACTTGGAGGATTGCTTTGATGGAGAAAAGCCCATGGAGATCACATCATTTTCTCTTCCATCATCCATCTTCCAAGCATATGAGCCTGCTGCCATGAAGGAGGGCATTCAAGAGCAACAACCTATGTCTCACAACGTATCTCTGGAACCAAGGTTGGAAGATATGAGTCTTCCATGTTCTTCACAAGAGAAGGAAGAAGAACAACCAGCTCCAAGCCCAGTTAAAAAGGAGCATATGGAGGTGACCAAGACAAATTCAGAGGCACTGAATCATGAGCCGGTTGCACAAGAAAATACAGCCCCCTCTCCCATTCAACCTCTCCAAAAGTATGATCTTTTGGAGGAGCCTTGAACTCATTAGCTTCATGTTTGAAGATGAAGCTTCATATGGTGAAGATAACGAAGATTTTAAGATCACCATGCAAAAGGGAGAGACCTTGTTACAGAACAGGACAATAAAGAGTTTGATTTCCTACCAGACTCAAAAGAATGTTTTGATAAGAGGGAGCCAGTTGAAATTGCAATCTTTTCTCCCCCATCATTCATTCTTCAATCACAAGAGCTTTGTTACCATGGAAGAGAGTGTGCAAGCACAACCTGCAGTTTGCAACATGCCTCCTAAATCAAAGTTGGAAGATTTTGATCTTCCAAAAGTCACACCTGCTGTAGAGGAAGAGAAAGAGTATGAGGCTATCATTCCTCCCACACCATCCATCCATGAGGGTCAGCAAGAAGGCTCCATTCTTGGAGTTAGAGTTCAGAACCATGGGCAGATTCAAAGGACCATACCTTGCCCAATCAGATATTTGGCTTCATTGGAGCCAAGGGAGAAGCCAAAACCAGTCATGCCTACTTCAGGGCATGAGGATGAGTATCAAAGCACCAAGGGTCACCATCAACACCTCTAGGAGTCCAATGCAAATCAGCTTGAGGAGGTATTTTCCATTAATGTTGATACCTTGCTGATATGGGTGGAGGATCGGCTTAAAGTCAATTTTTCACTCATACAGGCAGCCATATTTAGTGTCAAATCATTTGCATGGCTGCCTCTCTTGAGAAAGGGAAGCTACTTCTCCCTGCCTATAGCAAGCTTTGTTTAGCCCCTTTTCTCTCTGGTTAGTTTAGGAGTAGGAGTAGACTTTGTTTCTAGAAAAGAAGTGCTTGTGCACACTCTACATGTCTCATTTGAGGCATGTATGATTTTTCTTTATACATAAGTTTTGTTCATATTGCTCCAGAGCTAATGAGGCCAAGCCCTTCACTATTCATGGCAGAAGACTCATAGTTGCTCATGTATGATTCAGAGATTTAAAAATAAAACAAATGCAGAGCAACTAAAGTCGACTTTGAAACAGTCCATTCAAGGACAGATGAAATCCCAGGTCAAAACAATTTTCTACTCTCAGAAGCCTTGTTTCAAGATTTCTTATGAAAATTGAGATTGGGGACGCGCGCAAGTTTAGGGTCGCTAAGAACAAGCAGTCGGGCTCGCAGCAACTCGGGGATCAGATTTTCAAAGCAAAAGGATCAGTATCAGGCTATTATTCTTGACTCCATGCCCAATGGATGCTTTAAGGCTACTGGTCCCTTTATCTAGCAGGCAGATGCCCCTGCGAGTCGCCAAATTGTTATCCATATTTTACCCCGAGCAAAATTGATCAGCCATGACCCCGCACAAGAAGAAGCCAGAGAATTCACATTCAAATCCTATAATCAGCAACAAAGGAACTCTACAATGGAGTGGCAAGGCCTGCGAAAGATCAAATGACCCCGTGCAAGAAGAAATTCAAGAAACGGCTCTGTCGAGTGAACCCGTGCTTCAAATCCAAAACAGATTATAGGCGGACTTGGAAATGGAATAGCAGGGTCGGGGTAGGAGGCCGAGTAGTGTCAAAAGAACCAAAGGCTCAAAGGAAAATAAATGGTGAAGATTTGAAGTCTTCGAGCTTCGCAAATGGTTCAGAATGGGCCCAAAAATGACTAAGTATGGAGGAGATAGCAGAGGGAGCCAAGTGTCCAAACGACGCACCTCCAAAGATTAAATCCAAAGGGGTAGACCCAAACGAGCGCCAAGCTTCCACGCGTCCAGAGCCCCAAAAATTTGCACTGCCATTGAAAAGTCTTCGACTTAGCGGAGGGTGCCAAGTGTCTTAACGATGCACATTCAAAAGCAGGATCCAGGCCGGAGACTCAAACTTGCGCCAGACCCTCCACATAGCAAATGGTCAACAAAGGTCAAAAAGGAGAGTGGGCCCAAAACAACTAAGTATAGAGGTCAAAAGGAGAGAGGGCCCATTCTCTCTCTCTCTCTCTCTCTCTCTCTCTCTCTCTCTCTCTCTCTCTCTCTCTCTCTGGTAGGTAGATTAGGAAGCAAGAACCGGCTTTCTCCGGAGGTCCATCTCAAGTTTTGCAAGTCCCATAGCTTGAGAGATGGTCCCATGTTGTGCAATCACACCGAATGCCCCACTTCACACCCGGGCCATTCGGGGTGTTGTGATTCTGCACTAACAGATTCAAGTCGAAAACATGACACATTAGATCCGTGGTCCTAAGGTTTTCTTTGAAAAATCATATACTTAGTCAACTCGGGTATAATAAGCGTAACATACAATCTTGTAAAAAAATGGATGTAGTTAACAATAGATTGGACATCGTGAAAGGAGAAATCATGGCACATATATCAATGGCCTTAAGTAATCTGCAAAACACAACCATAGCCAAACAATTATATCGTCACATGATGTCTCCAAGTAACCCAAATTCAAATCCAACACAACCTTGACACGCACCTTGCTCGGTACAATCTCAAAACATGCTAGTAGAAGTGAGACATACACGTTTTATATGTAGGATCCAATCATATGGATCAATCAAATGGAGAAATGTTTCAATTTACACCAAAACCCTTTATGCACAAGGTAGTAATGGTGTCTTTGTATACGAAATATGGTTTGTTTGATATAGACATGCTTATAAACTCAAAAGAAGAGGGGCCTTGTAATCACTTGGGCGGTGTTTAATAAAGAACTACTACAAAAGTGTGACTAAAAATTACTTAAGCTAGCTTTAAAAAATTATAACAAATAAAGCCTATCAAATATTATATTCAATAATTCCATAACATGAACATATAGGTGGAGGACATCACAAAGGAAAATCTAAATACCTTATTTTTGGGTGGGCTCAAGGATTGCATCCAACTCAATGTACACGTGACTAATTTAAATTCTCTATCATGGTCCATTATCTTGATAAACATTTGCTATTTGACCTGGAGAATTATACTCCAACAAAATCATTCTCTATTGACTCAACAAATTGAAGAGAAAATGTCAAAAGGGTTGTGTTTCAACTATGACAATATATACAATAAAAATGAATGTGCGAAGAAATTTTCCTACATTGAAGGTGCCAATGAGGAAGAGGATGAGATAATATCAGGGAAGTTCAACGAAAAAACTAAGGAAGAATCATAAGACATGAATGTGCTAGGAAGAAATTGTTTTACATTCAATGAAGAAAAGGATGAAAAAGAAGCGAGGCAAGTTTGAGGAACAAACTAAGGAAGAATCAAAGGACTTCCTCCCAAACAACCATTTTATACCATACACTTTCAAGCATTAGCATCCCTCAAACCTAAAAGTGATGGGTTTCCTTAAGGAATAGAGAGTGGCGGTGTTAATTGACTTGGGGAGCATGCATAACTTCATCGACCATAAATTGATGGCCTACTTAAACTATTTTATTTATACATCTCCAAATTTGATGTTGGCACGAGTAAGTTGTTTAGGGAATGTCATAGTATTAGAATCTCCATGTGTGAATATAGGGTAGAATCTCTTATGTTGTTCCAATGGGAAGAACACACATCATTCTAGGATTCCAATGACTCATGACCTTAGAGCCTATCGAAATGAATTTTCAAATACTATTCATGTGCTTTCGTCCTAGCTAGTTCTCATTACATGCGAAGTTTCTCAAAGAAAGAGTAAATAAAATATTAATGACGAAGTTAAGAAACCGTAATTGCATAACAAATAACAAACCATATAAATAGAATGAAGTAGCTAAAGGTAAAACTACTTGACTAAGAATTCTAACAAATCACTAACAATATAACAATAAGTTATATTGTTTATTAGCTAATATTATTTGAATACCATCCCTTAATGACTAGACCGGAAACAACTCCAAGTTATCTCGTGTAAGACAAAGGTTTAGTCATTATATCGTGTGTTCTTGAAAGGTAAGACAATACCAAAGACATGTGTCTTCATTATTAACCAATTTTCGATGTAGTGGTGATGAACCTCAAAGTGTTTAGTCCTAGCATGGAAAATTGGATTCTTCACTAACTTCAATGCATCCGGTTGTTGCACAAAATAGATGTGGGGGCAAATGAATCAAGTTTAAGATCTGTAACACTAATTGAATCCACATCAACTCTCGACCTGCACTAACCACTGCTTTGTACTCAACCTTAGTAGAAGACAATGCAACTGTACTCTGAAGCTTACTCTGCCATGAAAATGCTCCTGAACCAAGAGTGAAAATGTAACTTGTAGATTTTATAGAATCAACTAATGTCGCTTAATCTAAATCAAGGTATACCCTATCAACTCAAAATAAAAAAATGTATTTATATAGAATGTCAATGTCAAGAGTTCCTTTGACATATCTAAGAACTCGTTTTTCATCATGCCAATGTTCTTCATGTGGTCCAGCCATGAAGTGAGAAAAATAAAGTAAGATAAATCAAACTACCTACTAATTGTCAATACACTATTTCATTGACTAGTGGTGAAATGATGCGGGAGCATAACTTGCAGAGACCATAACTTTTGATCCGACCGTTGGATCGTCTTGAAATTTTACAGGGTGGTAGATATACATTATTACTATGATTACATTATCTTTACTTGCAAATTTGTGCTCATATTGGCACGTTTTCAGGCTCGGATTCCTTCATCTAGTGGCCTAAAATTGGCTCTGAATGTTTTTTTTTGCTTTTGACTAGGTCTTAGAACTTTAATAACTTTTGTTGTGCTTGTCAGAATAAGTCCAAATTTTGCATGAGCCCTAATTTATGAATTCATATTTGGCACACAAATTTTGGGGTCAATCCGAGTTGTTTTGCATTTTAGGGTTTTTGGCATTTTAGGGTTTGTTGGCATTTTAGGGTTTTAGAGTAGTCTTGAAATAAAAGGAGGATTGTAATGATGTAATAGATCAATGTGAATTCCAGAATGAGAAGTAAGCTATTTTGAAACTCCTGGTTTTATTTGCAAAGCTATTTATGTGTGTTTTTGGAGGTATTTCAACCTCTTGCAGCTGGATTCACATCAATTGGTATCAGAGCAGGATTTTGATCTTGCGGAAATAGTTAAGGTAACATATTACATTTTTATGTGTAGTTTTTACCTCTATTTTATATAACCATGGCTAGATGCGGGAGGGAGGTTATGCCCAGATGAATAGGCATATACAGGAGCTACAGAGACAAGTTGCTGAGCTCACGGGAGAAGTTACCTGCCTTAGAAGGAGACATGCAAATGGGGATGCAAACCCAGATAGTGATATTGAAGAAGAGCCTCCATTAATGAATGAAGGAGGAGATGAAGAAGAAAATGAGAGAGACAAAGAAACCTTGAATGAGAGACCATTTGAGGAGAGATTGATCAAGGCTTTAGAGGGAAAGAATGATGGCATCAAGATTAATGTTCCTGATTATGGTGGAGGGTTACGACCAGAGGAGTTGATTGACTGGTTAAATCACATGGAAAAATTCTTTGAGTGGAAAACCCTTTTAGAGGAGAAGAAGGTTAAGTTTTCATGCACTAAGTTGGCCGGACATGCATTGATCTGGTGGGATCACCTACAAAATGAAAGACAAAGGAATGGGGAGGGCAAGATCCGAAACTGGAATAAAATGGTAAAGAAGTTGAAAGAAAAGTTTCTTCCTGTAGATTATTATGCTCGAAACTCTTTCAAAGGTTCCAAAACCTAAGGCGAAGGATCTCAGCATTGAGGAGTATACTAATGAATTTTACAAGTTATCAATCCGGGTGGAACAGTGAGAGTCTGAAGAACAAAAGGCTACACGGTACATAAATGGGTTGAGTTACACCACACAAGATGAGCTGAGTATGCTCCGAATCCATAGCCTAGATGAAGCTTATCAACTTGCATTAAAGGCAGAGGAAAAGAACAAGAGGAATAATTTTAGAAGAGGTGTGAAGAGAGGTCCATCATCATCTCCAATGAGGGTCGGGGTAGATTTGAATCTACAAAAGGTGAATCCTCTAATATAGAAGGGCGTGAAGATTCTAGTCAAAGCCATGGTAACTACCAAAGAGGTAGGGGGTTTCAAAGGGAAGAGGTTATAATGGAGGATGGGGCTGGAATAGCCCCCAAAGGCAATATACATGTTACAGATGTGGTGAAGAGGGGCATAGAGATTTTGAGTGTCCGCACTATCCTACACAAGATAGATGGCAAGGAGAAAAACCACAAGTAAATCTGGTTGAAGCTGAAGAGGAAGAAGAAATGGAGGTTGTTGTAGACTTGGGTGAAACCCTCATGATAAGGAGGATGATGATTGTCCCAAGGAAGGAGAAAGAACGTGATGTTGCTGGAGCTGATTCGTGGCTTCAAACAAATATATTTCAACAAGATGCACCTCTGGAGGAAAGGTATGTAAAATTATTATTAATGGTGGTAGTTGTGAAAATATGGTTTCAACTGTAATGGTTGATAAACCGAATCGAATGTGACAAGCACCCATATCCCTATCGTATATCATGGTTCAAGAAAGGAAATGAAGTAACCATAGATAAAAGATGCCTTATAAAGTTTTCAATTGGGAATACCTACAAGGATGAGGTGTGGTGTGATGTTATCCCAATGGATGCATGTCATATATTACTAGGTAGGCCTTGGCAATACGATAGAAAGGTTACACATGATGGAGGGAAAAATACATATACCTTTTGGAAGGATGGTGTAAAGGTGGTCTTGTTACCCTTTAAGGAAGAAGAGAAGAGTGAGGGCTTATTGGCTATAAAAGAGTTTGTTACGAAAATGGAAGAAGTTGGATGTTGTTATGCACTAATGTCAAAGAAGTTGAGAAAGAAGACTTTAATATACCTATTGCGGTAGAAAAGATACTAAAAGAATACAAAGATGTCATACCAGATGAGCTACCAGATGGGTTACCTCCAAAGCGAGATATTCAACACCATATTGATTTGATCCCAGGATCGGCCCTTCCAAACCAGGCAGCCTATCGGATGAGTTTGACATAGAGTGAAGAGTTGAACAGATAAGTGATAGATCTAATATAGAAAGGGTTAGTGAGAGAAAGCATGAGTCCATGTGCAACTCCAGCGTTATTGACTCCCAAAAAGATGGAGACTGGAGAATGTGTGTAGATAATAGAGCCATAAACAAGATCACAATTAAGTATCAGTTCCCAATTCCTGATTGGATGATATGATGGATGTGCTAGCGGGAGCCCGATATTTTAGCAAGATTGACCTACGGAGTGGTTACTACCAGATCCGAATCCGTGAAGGGGACGAATGGAAAATTGCTTTCAAAACAAAATATGGATTATACGAGTGGATGGTGATGCCATTTGGGCTATCTAATGCACCCAGTACATTCATGAGGTTGATGAACAAAGTACTCCGAGAATACAATGGTAAGTTTGTTGTTGTCTATTTTGATGATATTTTGATATTTAGTAAGACAGTGGAAGAACACTTATTACATCTGAAATTGGTGCTAGACTTATTACGTAAAGAGAGTCTATATGCAAACTTAAAGAAGTGTAGATTTCTTCAAAAGAGTCTTGTTTTTTTGGGATTTGTCATATCAGAGGATGGAGTGAGGATGGATGAGGAAAAAGTAAAGGCAATTTTGGAATGGCCTATTCCAAGGAATGTGACAGAGGTTCGTAGTTTTCATGGATTGGCAACTTTTTATAGGAAGTTCATCAGGAATTTCAATAGCATTGTTGCACCCATAACAGAGTGTACAAAAGGGAGGGAGTTTGTATGGACCAAGGCAGCAATAGATAGTTTTGAATTGTTGAAGAAGAAAGTGTCAGAAGCACTTTGTTTTGGTATTTCCATATTTTAGCAAGGTCTTCGAGGTTGACTATGATGCCTCACATGTTGGGATTGGAGCTATGTTGAGTCAAGAAGGACGACCAGTGGCATTCTTCAGTGAAAAGCTAAATGAAGTCAGGAGGAAATATTCTACTTATGATGTGGAATTTTATGCTATTGTTCAGGCATTAAGGAACTAGAGACATTACTTGGTAGCAAAGGAATTTGTACTCTTCATTGACCATGAAGCCTTGAGGTATGTAAACACATAGAAGAAACTAAATAGTAGGCATGCAAAATGGGTTTCATTTTTGCAAGAATATACTTTTGTTTTAAAGCATAAGTCTGGTAAGCAGAATCAAGTTGCTGATGCCTTGAGTAGGTGTGTAGCCCTTTTGACAACAATGGAAAATAAAGTACTAGGGTTTGAGGCAGTTAAGGAATTATATGAAGGTGATCTAGATTTTGGTGATGTTGTTAGAAAACTTAAGGAGCCTACAATGTAGGTAGTGATTCTTTTGATTATTTGATACAAGATGGTTATTTTTTTGAAGGGAAACAATTGTGCATCCCTGCTAGTTCAATGAGAGAAAATATTATAAGAGAATTGCATAGTGGGGGTTGGTTGGACACTTTGGTATAAGTAAGACAATTTCTCTTGTTGTAGAAAAGTATTATTGGCCAAAGGTAAAGAGGGACATAAGTAGGGTTGTAGCAAGATGTAGAGTGTGTCAAATGGCTAAGGGCCATGCACGGAATCTTTTGGGTTGTATATGCCATTGCCTATCCCTACAGGGCTATGGGTTGATCTGAGTATGGATTTTGTGTTAGGGCTTCCTAACACACTAAGGGAATGATTCTATCTTTGTTGTGGTTGATAGATTCTCTAAGATGGCACATTTGTATTGTTATGTTTGTGGAGCCTATTTTCATGTTAGAGTGTGGTTCACCTTATATGTGTTACACTTGGGTATTTTTACGGCGGTCTCGCTCGCAAGTGAGCGGGTGGACATAGGGTTTGGGCGAAGCCCATTAAATTTTCATGGGTGGTTTATTAACCCATGGGTAATGATTAACCGTTATGGGTTGTTTTTGGGCCCATGTTTTTTCTACCCATTGTTTTGTAAAACCGCCTCTTGATTTACCCATATTTATGGGACAGTTCTTTTTCCCATTGTTTTGATACACGGTTTTGTAAAACAATTGCATGCTCAGCGATTGTCTATTTATAGGTCTTATGCATATGATAGATGTATAAGTAAATGTATTGCAGATGTGTTTAAGTGAATTTATGAATTGTAGAGTTTGTTGAGCATAGCTCCAAAGGATCAGGTACATTGAAGAGCGATGGCTTGTAATAAAATGTAGCAAGTGATTCTTGGTGGGCGTAGCCCAAATTGGGTGAACCACGTTAAATCTCTCTCTTTGTGTTGTGTTATTTTATTACGCAATTTTATTTGAGATTCCTAGAATAATTTCGCATATTAGTTTTCTCTTGTTGTGATTCTGATGAAGGATTATTCCGCATATTTTATCTCTTATTTCCTAAAATTTATTTCTCGTAAAAAAACTAATGATGCTTCCGAAATGTGATTTTTTTTTTTCGAAAGTGGTTAGATTGCACGGAATTCCAAAAATGATCACTTCAAATCGGGACACGAAGTTTTTTAGTCACTTTTGGAGGACTCTGTGGAAGAAATTGGGGACACAACTACAGTTCAGTAGTGCATATCACCCCGAGACTAATGGGCAGACAGAAGTAGTGAACAGAAGCTTGGGTAATCTCCTACGTTGTATAGTTGGAGAAAAGCCAAAACAATGGGACTTAGCTTTACCTCAAGCTGAGTTTGCATATAATAGCTTGGTAAATAGGTCAATAGGGAGGTCTCCTTTCCAGATTGTATATGGTAGGAATCCCAAGGGGTCCTAGATCTAATTGTTCTACCAGTGAAGATGAAACTAGTGATGATGCAAAAGCATTTGCAGAACACATTCTACAGTTGCAAGATGAAGTGAGGAAAAAGCTGAGAGTGAGTAATACACAAATATAAAATAGCTTGCGGATGCCGGTAGGAGAGTAAGTGTATTTGAAGAAGGAGATATGGTGATGGTTCATCTTAGAAAGGAGAGGTTTCCAAAGGGACATATAATAAACTCAAGTATAAGAAGATTGGGCCATGTAGGATTATGAAGAAAATGAGTGATAATGCCTACAAGGTGGAGCTACTGAAAACTTTGCTATCTCACCAATTTTAATGTTTCTGACTTATATAAGTTTCCAGTCATGATGAAAATGTTGCAGAGGAGGAAGAAATAAACTGGAAGCAACAGATGTCGAAGAAGAAAAAGGAGAGGGTAATGCGTGTCTTGGACCAAAAGACAATCACTACTAGACATGGGAGCTACAATAGATATTTGGTATAGTGGGAAGGTTTGCAGCAAGAAGAAAATACTTGGATTCTTGAGTGGGAGTTGAGAAAAATTGACAATGCAAAATTAGATGAGTTCCGTCAACAGAATTTGCAGGAGCTGAATTCTTTTCAACTAGGGGAGAATGATGTGGGAGCATAACTTGCAGAGACCATAACTTTTGATCCGACCGTTGGATCGTCCTGAAATTTTATAGGGTGGTAGATAAGCATTAGTACTATGATGGGATCAATCTTGCTTGCAAGATTGTGCTAGTTTTTGGAACGTTTTCGGGCTCGGATTCCTTCATCTAGTGGCCTAAAATTGGCTCAAATATTTTTTCCGCTTTTGACTAGGTCTTAGAACTTTAATAACTTTTGTTGTGCTTGTCAGAATAAGTCCAAATTTCGTGAGCCCTAATTTATGAATGTATATTTGGCACGCAAAATTTGGGGTCAATTCGAGTTGTTTTGCATTTTAGGGTTTTTTGGCATTTTAGGGTTTGTTGGCATTTTAAGGTTTTAGAGTAGTCTTGAAATAAAAGGAGGATTGTAATGATGTAATAGATTAGTGTGAATTCCAAAATGAGAAGTAAGCTATTTTGAAACTCCTCGTTTTATTTGCAAAGCTGTTTATGTGTGTTTTTGGAGGTATTTCAACCTCTTACAATTTGGATTCACATCGAAATAGTGTTAGTTGAAAGTTTTGTCCCAATTTCTATAGGTGTAGCTATTTGATTACAATCATACATTCTGAATTTTTTGAACAAAGATTTGGCATATTTTGTTTGGGATATAAAAATTGTACAACCAAAATTGTAGCACTACCAAAAGCTGCGTAAACCTACACAAGATTGAAGGAGTTCTATATCATTCATTTCAAACACAAAACAAATGTCGGCTTTCACTTGTTTAACCAAGTCATTATTGCTTCCATTAATGGCAAGTTCAACATAAACAACTAGAACCACTACGTCATCACCAACCAATTTAACATAGAGAGTAGATTCTGCATCACATCTTTTAAAACCAAACTCTAAGAAATTTATCAATTTTGAAATACCAGGCTCGAGGAGCTGTTTAATTCCATACGAGTGCTTCGCTAACCTACAAACCAGATGCTCTTTTCCAAGACTCTGAATTCCCCATGGTTCCACCATGTACACCTCTTCCTCTAAGTCTTCATTCCGGAAAGCACTCTTGACATCCATCTGATATACCTGCCAACAAATTGAGCAACAATAGCAATAGTCAATCTAAATGATACCATTTTTGTTATAGGAGAAAATGCTTCCTCATAATCTACTCCTTTCTATGCATATCCTTTAGCAACAAGATAAGTTTTATACTTATCTAAAGAACCATCTGACTTACATTTTACTTTGTAAATCCATTTACAACCAATGGCTTTCTTACTTAGGGGTAAATCTAACAAGACCCAAGTTTCACTTTTTATTAGATCATAATAATCCACCTTCATAGCAAATTCCCATTCTAGTTTTCCTTTAGCATTTGCATAAGTATTGGGCTCAAATATTTGTGACACAACTGAATTGAGAGCAAAGTTTACCTACTCAAGATTTTGCACCGCTTGTTTCCCAAATCTAGTGGATCTACCTTCCAATGATTTTGGAAGCTCATCTTGTTGAACATTCTGCAGTGTGCTATAATACCACTTTGGCCTTTTATGTTGAGTAGTTGAATCAATTTGTTTCACTAAGTCCTTCTATGGAGCTAGACTTTTCTAGTGTTTGTTGTTTAAGACTTGTTCCACTTTAGGACTAGCACTTCATTCATAATCATCGATGGATCCAAATATTACTAATATCATTAGGTGTATCATATTTTGAGAAATAACAACATAGTTATTTTCACATATCTACTTATAACAACATTATTTGTAGACATTTCTAGTATAAGTTTTGGGTACTCACTATATCCCATAAACATATACTTTTTGCTTTTGGCTTCTAAACCACTCCTTTTTTTCGTAAGAATTAATGTTAAAGCAATACAACTGAAAATACAGAATTCACTTACATTAGGCTTTCTACCTGACCATGTTTCTTTAGGAGTGATGTCTTGCACAACTTTACATGGACTTCTATTCAAGATGTACACTGCAGTATTTATAGCTTCTGCCCAATACCGAAAAGGTACATTTCTACTTTGCACCATACAACATGCCATCTCCATAACAGTCCTATTTCTCCTTTCCACTACTCCATTTTGTTGTAGAGTGTAAGGAGTGGTATATTGCATATGTATACCTTCTTGTGTACAGTAATCATTGAATTGTTTGGAAACAAATTCCCCTCCATTATCTATCCAGAGCACTATGACTCTTTAACCTATTTTATTCTAATCTAGTGCTTTCCATGCATCAAAGTTAGAAAAATAGTCGATTTTTTTCAAAAATACCACATTTTTAGAATAATCATCTACGATTAAAAAGAAATATAGTGTTGCCTCGGATATTGTACTAATTTTCATGGGACCATGAAGATTTGCATGTGTATCAATTCTAATATATTTTTTTCTCTCCATGCTTTAGCAATAGGAAAGGATTGCCTAACCACTTACCCTACGGGCATCCTACACATACAACTTGATTTTCTTGAATATGAAGTCCATTCACCATTAAATTTTTGCTTAAAACATTCAAATATTGATGATTAAGATGACCATATCTTTCATGGCATAGAGTACTAGTTTGCTCAATTGTTGCTAAAACATATTGTTCTACTAATTGTGGATCTACAAGTTTGTGTAGACCTTTTCCCTTATATCAATAGCAATTGTATCATCTTCAAGTGTAGTTCTCTTACATTTGTTTCCTTCAAACTCAACTACCAATTTGTTTTTAGTGATTTCTCTAATAGACAAGAGATTGTTATTCATATCAAGTACATATCTAACATTACCGAATGGATCGTCAAATTGGTTGTTCAATGTAAGTTGCACATCCCAATATCCTTAATATCACGTGTCCATCCATCACCCAAGGAAACAATTTCATGACTACTATCATTTTTAAAGAAATCTACATATCAATTTTTATGATGAGTATATTGCCCAAATGGTCCTAAGTCAAAATACCATGTGCATGAGTCACTAAATTGGTCATGTGATGTTGTATATGCAAGATCGGTGGATGTCTCTCCTCCTTTCGCAACATTAGCATGTCTAGACTTCTTGTTCACATTAACCATATCTTCTTGTCTCTTTCTACAATCCTTAAAATGTCTTGGTTGCTTGCAATAAAAACATTTCCATTTGGCTTTCTTAAAATCACTTACAATACTTTTGGAGGTTACTTTTGTGGAATTAGTTGTATTCCTTTGATCATGCCATGAATGCACTTTCTATAGCCATTGATGACAAGAAAGCTACTTGAGTTTGTCTTCTCTCCTTCTACAGGAGAAGTGTAGATAACTTCTCAAAATAAATCTCGTGTCTCCACAATTATATGCAATGACTCGACAAATGAGTCCAATGATGTTGGTGCGTTTTGTATAATCAAAGCAATCAAGTCTTGCTCGTGTACAAGGTTTTTCACCGCTTTTAATTAATCACTAATGCCCTTCAACTACAACAAGAATTCAAAGATTGAACCGCCCTCCTATGTATGTTTTTACAACATTGTTTTTTTCTTGATGACAACTCCACACTCCTTTCTCGAGACACCAAAATCATGCAACTCCAGAGAATAGGCAAGAAATATTCAACCAAAATTAGAACAATGACATTAATTTGTCGCTCAAAATGGCACTCTCATACTACAACATCCTCCATGTTCTTTAAGGAGCCTAACTTAAATCCAAACAAATTATGCTCCAACAAATAGCAAATACACTTCCTCGAGAAAATGCAACAAGTGAAGAAAATACTCTTCCATTTTCCATTGAAACTTCCTTTCTTCTCACCATAATATTTAATTCAACAAAGAATTTATTAAAATAACTTGGAATGTCACACTTCTCTTTGTGACACCACACTAGAAACAACTAAATACCTCAAATTGTTCTTGCTTTTACCACGCCTCCTTTCTTGTCTCGACTTTTCTTGGATGGTCTTCCCATAAGATACATGTCCTCCATGTTGCTTCCCTGGTTCGGCCTCCACCCTCATAAGGTTTTCTCCACACCCATTGAACATATGCTCTAACATCGTAACAGATTAATGAAGAAGCTACAAGCCATAAACACATTACAAATAGCATGCCATATAAATCGCTTCTAAAAATGTTACAAACAAAGAGAACCTTAACACAATTTGATAGTTAAATGATAAAACTGAGTGATTAACAATTTTAACAATAAGTTAACAATAAACCAACTAAATATGGTATATTGTTTATTGGCTAATATTTATTCTAATAATAAATGAGTTAGCATCGCAACTATCTTCCTTAAGAGGCACTTTTGGCAAAAATATCAAATGCCACCCGGAGTTATAGCGGGTTATTGAACACCACTATGTCATTATTGAAGCAATAAAAATCTATAACTACGCCTGGCTTAAATTATGCCAATTTAATTTTTTTCTTTTGTTCATAGCAACATAGAACCTAAGGTGTCCCTTGTTTTGATTAAAATAACAACAATTTACTTTCAATTTTTAGCACTCCTACCGATATAGGCCGTGAACCCCTTGTTTTGATGTAAATGATAAACAGTTCACATTTATTTTTGCAATTCTAAGCTATCGAATTAGAAATTTAGAACCCAACACTATTTTGGGCCCTTACATTTGTTATGCCAAGAGACATTTTATTTAAACCGATATTATTTTATATGTACACTTTAGTTTGTAAAAATTATATATTTGTATTATCCCACTCAATTTTTGAAAATCCAAATAAGTAAAGATGTATTTTTAAATAATAACGTATGATTTGTTGTTTTAATATTTATATAAATAATTACTTTAACTTAACCATGGCATTTATAAATAGGGGTCTTCTTTCTTGCTTGCTACATTTTTAATGAATATATAAAATTTGTTATTTTAGGTTTTCAAATAAAATACACAACCGTTTATAAAATCTCCATATTGCAGTTTCTGTCAGATCAAATATAATCTGTCAGTCCAGTTTCTTTAATAACACAGACAGATTTAAGACAAGTCCCAAATAAACACCCACTGAAATAACGTTCATGAATTGTACAGATACAATGCTCAACTCAAGAAAATCTTGTCCATAATACAATCACTAGCTCTACCTGTTCTGCAAACTACTCAATATTAATAAACAAACACCTCAAATTTGTCCTCGTAGAAGAGTT
Organism: Taxus wallichiana var. yunnanensis; assembly: GCA_018340775.1. Classification (NCBI taxonomy): domain Eukaryota; kingdom Viridiplantae; phylum Streptophyta; class Pinopsida; order Cupressales; family Taxaceae; genus Taxus; species Taxus wallichiana. The sequence continues at coordinate 408,201,730 of CM031243.1, read as the reverse complement.
GGCAGTGCACACAAAAGAATTAATGGGAGACTGATGTAGACAAACATATCGCAGTTATACCAGGGTATTCACAAAAGCCCAACTAAGGAGAGCTACATTTGCTATTTGCTTGACCTGGGCGAGAAGTACCTGCAAGGTGATCATGATCAGGAGAACCAATTGACATAGAATACTTTAAAAAATACAGTATTCTAACCAACCAAGAAGTGATGAATGTTGTTAGCATAACAGATTTAATCATACCTAGAATGTTCCTGATGCTTCGCTTCCAAATAGCCACCCCTATCTGATGACTGAGAATAAGACCTAGACCTGCTAAATGATATGGAGCTTTCTTTCTGCATACTGGGTGTACATTTTTAGGTATAGGAGACCTGCTCCTTGAGAAAGAAACACTTCGACTCAAGGACCTAGAACACGATGAGTAAGAATAGGAGCCATCTCGATGCCTCCTATCATATGGAGAAACTGACCTGCACAACAATTAGAACAAGAAAAGGCATCCATATTTAAGCTAATTCATTAAAACGAGAAAAATCAAGCACAAAAATAGAAGTACAGAGAGAGGGCGGATTCTTAACCAGATGCAAAACAGAAGAAAATAGTAAGCACAATTACATTTTACCTTGAATAATGCCGCCTCCTTGGAGAAATTGAGCGTGAACGTGACAAGGTGTGGGAGGATGAAACAGATCTTTCTGCAAGAACAGTACTATTAACCAAAAATCTTGAAAGCATAAAGGTACTAGCAACCAAAAATCTAGAAAGCATGGGACTTCTTGATCATTTACATTTTTATAAGATATCATAATTATTACTGAAGTAAAATTCTGGTCCTTACCATAAGATCGTGAGAAATAGCTATCATATCCACTTCTGCATCTGCAAAATCAAAAGAATGACAGCTCCATCAGACCAAAAAAATGTAGCCCACCGTGCCATAACACCACATAGAATAATACTCTAGCATTGAAGTTTGTAACTTGAAGGTAAACCCTATAAATGGTGCAACTAGTTTTCTCTTACCTCTGCTTGCTTCGCATTTCATATGGAGTCTTCCTACTCTCTTCTGCAAAGACAACAGCTATTTCCCGACCGTGAAGAATCTGTTTATCCATGAAGTATTTTGCATCTGCTGCATGATCGGGATCAGAGTACTGTACGAAACCAAATCCACGCAGCTCTCTATAAGCAGAAAACAACCAAAAAAATCAGAAACATTAAACTAAAAAAACAAATCACATGTCATATAAGGCATTCTTGTCATTAAATGATGCAATGCCTAGAGTCATCATTGAACACCATATCACCAGATCAGCTACACGATTCAGACTTCAACTTTGCTTCAACTTCTCTTCCACAAGTGTAATCTTCATTCATCAGTCTTCTCTTGAATGAAACTATGAGAGAAGCCTTCGCTACAGACTTGAAGAAGTCAAATTGTTAGACAGCCACAGATATTTGTTTATGAGGCTTTTTCCTCACCCAACAAAAAGGTAAGATAAAATTCAAATCGGAAACCAGCACATTGCTAATTGGACACGAACCATGAAACAAGCAATGTTGCATTCATAAATACATTGTGCAAGGACACATGCTTCTACTTACAGTTATGAATGACAAATAAATTCTAAGTGCATGATTTACAAAAAAGTGTGTTTCTCATACCATGTTCAATTCGGTACAATGAGTAAGTCTAAAATGTTAAAAGAGGTTCAACTTTCTTAGAATAGTTTCATTTAGTTTAGAAATATAAAACTATTTTAAAATCACGAAATGTTTAACTAAATTAAACATTGTTGTCATAAAGATATATAGCATTTTATATATTAATAAACATGATAGTGTAACATTTCATATATTAATAAACATAATCATCAATATAGTTTACTGTTCACGATTAGCATTATGAAATATATACAATTGTATGCTTTATAATTATGGTACGCATGTTTCTATAAACATATTTGATTTAAATAAGCGTATTAGATAATGTTAGTTAAAAATTATGTTACAACCAAAAAATAATAATTAGTATATATAGTAACAATAGCAAATTGATATTGATATAGCTTTATATTACTTGGGTTGCCGTTGAAAAATTTTAATATCTGAATAGAAAGTATGCTCCACAAAGGAGGTACAGGTTCCTTAATATGTTCCTTAATATCTGGATATATAGCATACTCCATAAAGTAAGCACACGTTCATATTGGGCAGAGGGTCCGGTCTTCACGCCTAGCATTAATAATATATAATGTAAATAAATGAAAACAATGTCTTTGTGACCTTCCAAAATAGGAAACCTAAAAGGTACCTTCCATCTTTGACCTTTTTCTAAATTAGAAACTTCATGTTTTTATTTTGATATACCTATTCAGAAAACAATGGTGAATTATAATGGGTGCCTTAAGAATAATTCTATCCACAAAAACCATGCACACTAGGATTATTTTAATGCAGCTGCAAGTTATCACACCTGCACCCACAGAGATATTTAGAAGGTTTTGGTCTCAAACCACCGTTAGTCAAGGAAGAAGTGTCACATGTGACAGCGAGAATAGAATTAGTGTGCTTTCTGTTTCTGTTTTCAGTAAATTAGAACTAGAATTTATACATTTTAGAAAAGAAGAGGTCCTTGTCGAACCAATCCTATTCAAACAGACAGAAGAGTTTGGTCCAACTCAGCCCAATACAGGTCCTGGTTCAGCCAGACCTATTAACTATGCCGTACAGCACTGACTTATAATTCTAGCATATTGCCAACTGAGATCAAACTTCAATCTTCACTCAACTAGAAATATACTTTCACTTACTTTATTCTGGTTCTACAGGATAGCTGTAACAGTGGAAACGCGTGGAGATGAACTTACCCCGTATAGTAGTCTCTTGGTAGATATATGTCCTTGATAGGCCCAAACTCTCTAAATGGTCTGCGAAGATCATCCTGCCTGTGTGGGATGCAAACATGTTAAAAAATAGATTCCAAATGCCATATATACACAACACTTCAATTTCAGAGATTTTTTTACATCAAAAAAACCAAATTAGGTGTTCTGAATGACACATAAATAATATATCTGATTGAATACAAGTACTTCAAGATGAATTGATCCTGCCTTAAAAAAGCTAGGGCAGCAACAAAATGATATATTGCTAAGCACGCATAAATATTATATTGCTATTCAAATAAATTTACTAACCATTCCATTTCTGACATATTCATCCCTTATAATGACATCATTAAAAAACAGCACTCAGAAGAACCAAATCAAAAGATTAAACTTTGTTTAAAAGACATTTTTACCAAAACTCAGAACTACATTGTGCACTTGCCCTTATATTTTATCACAAAATTTATCTTCATATTTTATCACAAATATGCTCCCAAATGGGATATCAAATTTAGTAGACTTGAAGCTAATTCTCTTTGAGGAACTAACCAACAGAGCTCATTGCAATGACAATTGCCACTAAGTGCCTCTTTCTTACAATTAGTTTAGGAATATAAATATAATTAGTTGACAAAGGCCCATAATAATATGTTTGTGTGTAATTTATACAATTAATGGTGTAGGTCATCACATTAACTGACAACCACTAAATGCCCAACCATTTACAATCCCTATCTTCTCAGCTACATGATAAAGATACAACCTGACATGTATCAATGCGCACAAGTGAAACAATCAACATAAATAAACAAATTAGTATCTATTAAAATTGCTGAATTTGTTTTATATATTCTGTTAGTAAATGTCAACAGTGCTAACTAACTCCCTAGATATGAATTTGATTTCCACTAGGTACACAAAACATGAAACTAATGGGTCTGCACAAAACAAATAAGCCTCTGAAAGCACCATAGTATTACAAGCCTTTTTAGAAGTAATATTCAAAAGGAATATACCTTAAATCTGGATGAAGATTGCGAACCAATAGGCTTGTAGTAGACACCCTTGACCTTTCACCATAGCGGCCTCGAAGACTCGCACTAGATCTTGAGCTTGGTCCCTTTCTTAAGTAATGTCTGCTCCTTGGTGAAGGGCTATAACTTGGGCTTCTATAATGCCCCCTCCTTGGTGAAGGGCTGTAACTCAGGCTTCTATACCGCCCCCTCCGTGGTGATGGGCTGTAACTCAGGCTTCTATCACGTGCCCTCCTGGGTGAAGGGTTGTAACTTTGGCTTCTATAATACCCCTACAGGGTGAAGGGCTGTAACTTCGACTTTTATAGCGCTGCATCCTTGGTGAAGGGCTGTAACTTGGGCCTCTAGAATCCTCCTTTCTGTATAGAGGGCTGTAACTTGGCATTCTGCGCCTCATTATTACACTGCAAAAACCATTGCACTAAATCAAACACTAGATGGGGCATAAATCAGTCAAAGAATAACAATTCAAAGAGTATAAATACAAATCTAAAAGCACTTTAGAAGATATTCATTAAACACTTGCAGACAAAGGTGCTCTGAACAGAAATTAACTAGCAAATATTCACTCCAAATGCAAAAATAAAAGGAAAAATTCTAAATAGGTGGGAGGTGGGCGAACCCCCTATAGATATAGAGGCCTGCCCCCTCCATAAAATAGAGGCGAGCCGGCCCCCTATTTACCTTCTCTATGGGGGCCCCGATGGCAGCTCTATTATTAACTTTTGAGTATATACTTAAGCATTATCAAATGGAAACCTCAAGTTCTTTACTGCAATATAAAATATCACAGACACCAAGACATTGCACATCAGTCTAAAAATGTCAATGTTGAAAAAATAAGCAGCTTCTAGATCCAAAAATTCTTCCTTACAGCACAGTAATTATGTGTGTGTGTGTGTATTTTAGAATTTCTAGCCAAACATCAAATCACAAACACGGGAAAAGGGCAAACAACAGAAGGATATTGTAGGTAAAGGAAAAAACAAAGGAATATATTGTCAAGAAGGAAAAAACACAAAGGGATATATTGCCAGAAATGAAAAAAAATCGAAGGAGATTTAGCATCAGGGAATGGACAAAATCAAGCTTAGCAAAAAACCTGCAAACATTCAATTAATAAATGCCCTTTATAAGTTTTGAAAGCAAGGGAAGAAAAATACAACGTAACTTGAAAGCTGAAAACATTTGATTAAAAACTACACTCATAAAAAAAGGGGAACAAACTACACAGCAGACTAAACATATTCCTTTATAAAATGCATTTAAAAAGAAAGTATGCAAGGGGATACAAAAATCATAACATATGATGATAAATACGATTAAAAACAAAGGCTAGGGCTTATACACTGCAGCCTGAAATTTCTCAGACAAAGCCTGCCCCAGTAAGGTAAAGTTGAAGTACAGAGTAGAAAAAATAGCATGCTTGGAGCATATATACAGCCACTTGAAAATATTCCCTTGAAGAATGCACTAATTAAATAACAAAATATTGAAAAACATCTTCTATTAATCATAGAATATAGTACATATCATTAATCATACAAAAAAGTGGGTAGAATGGAATCACATCCCAAAAGAAGACAACACAACAACCCAACATATCAAGAAAAATGATCACAAAATGACCTTATGACACACATTCAAAATCAAAACAATTAAACATAGATAATAGGGGTCACTTAAAATCATCATTCAAAATAAATTTTAAACAAAAAAACTAAAAAAGCCCCTGCAGCAAAATCAAAACAAGGCACAATGCAGAAAGCAATTTATGCGACAGGAGCAATCAAAGAAACTTGAGGCAGGAAAGGATCATATGGCTTCACCCAAACTGCCACCACCACGGGGTACATCGTATCAGGTACCAATTGCCCATCATTGTCATTTTCTATGGATTCGTATTTTTTGTGTCTGACTAGTGAGGAAAGTAGCTAGAGATCACTGAGGGAACTTGTCTAGGGTTCTGAACCACATGGCCAAAACCAAAACCAATACCACAACCACTGTTGTTTCGGTTGGCAAAAGGCCTTCAAGAACAAGGTGAGTAGCTTTGAAGACTGAGAGAACAATACGACCCAAAAACTAGAGAAGACAACCGGCAGGAAGTGGAGTCGAGTGGCACTCGACCCACTGCACGTGAAGCATTTCCCCAATGATCCAAAAAGAGGCTAGAGATGTTCCACTTCCACTCTAGCATTCTTTGCTTGGTCTTGATCTAAATCATGACACTAGAACTTAGGTGGCAACTAAAAAACCCTTTCAAGAGTTATATGATGACACATAATACTATTTCTTTCTTTCCATATTGAAATAAAATCTCTGCACAAAAAATATGCTAGATCTAATTGCATTTTACAAGTAACATGACCAAATCACCTAAAAACACTATTTTCCACATGAAAAACCACAGAAGGAATGGTTGTAAGAGGGTGTGTATCGTCCTCCAAGCGAAGAGTATGGGTACAACAAAAGGAGATGCTTGAAAGTCTCAGGCTGCTGGCAGGCAGGATAAGTTGGGTGAGACACCCCATATAAACAAATCAGTCAACTACAAACATTGGTAAAGAATGCCCCAAAGGAAATTATATCTTTAGTCTCGATAATGGTAGAGATTGCAGAAACACATAATCCAAGTAGCTTCAATCAAATGCAGCTTCCGACGAGAAGGGTTTCAACCGAGATGTGTTGCAGGGAAAGAAGTTGATAAACAAGTCAGATTGAATACCAACATAAGGGAGTTTCTGCCAACCACTTCCAATCCCTTCCACCAAGTAGGAGAAGAACGCACACATATTGTGCAAAGGCATTCCTCGAGGATGGCTTTTTGAATTTTATTTAGAATCACTATTCCCATACCCAAAGTGAAATTCTACTTTGAGAGAAGGTCAAGGAAGGCAATGACAAGTAGCTTTGCAAAAAAGATCAGAAATACACTCAACCCCTTTCCTGTAACTTTCCTCGAGTACAGGGGACCACCAAAAAGATTGAGTGATAAGAGATAGGCCAGACCTAAACACATCCCCAGTCCAGACGAGATTAGTCTTCAACAACACCCAAGCTTTCCACATACTCCTAGCAACAAAAGGTGCCAAGAATTTTAGCCCGTATAGAAGTAATGTGAATGGAATGACATCCAATCCCCTGCCAAGCTTTACTTTTGTTGTGAGTGCTGTAAGAGATGCAATGCCTTAGAAGACCTCTCCAAGCCTAATCTCCTTTAAAACCCTGAAGATCTATTTGATGCACAAAGCTGATTCTTTGAGTTTGCAGCACAACACTAAAACAAGTGTTGGCTAAATTGATGTGAAAGTACATGCTGAGAAACATATTTCTCTCCCATTTGAATATCAATGGTCTCTTTAAGATCTTTCAAGAGATCAACCTCAACACAAATACACTTTTTGGCCAAGTAACATAGAACTTTCAACTTACTCTGTTCGTGGCAGATAAAACAACCTAACAGCTTGATAAGCATAGTTACCGAGTCCAGGCTCCAGGTCAGCCCTATATTATGAATTAAAAAAAAATTACAACACAAAGGCACCCTTATACATATTTAATGTTAAATGTATTACATTATTAATGTTTTTTTGTTATATTTGTCAATTTTTCATATGTATAAGTAATGCTCATATATAATATGTATATATTCCAGACTTTCAAATTTCTTTGCCCTCCCAAACAGATCCCAAGTTGTGGACTTAATAACCATGTTGGTAAGTCAATAAATAAAACCCCAGATGGAGAGGGAGACCAAGAAACTCTTATCCAGATTGGTAGCTAGAGTCTGGCTTGGTATGACACAACTGGACAGTGATTGACTCTGAAGTGCTCAACACTAGAAAACTTACAACAAGAAACCCTTGGGTAGGTTTTGCACACCCTCCAGCTTAATGCTGTCAGGATGCTGTTGGTTGTGATCCTAATTCTAAAGCATGCTTTCTAAGGTAGTGATCCCATGGAGGGCAAACCACAAATTTAGGTGCAGGTAGTGTGATGAAATTTTATGAGGATTTTTGCAGGAAACCTGGGGCAGAAATGGGTAAGGTACATCCCGGAGCAGGTACGGGGGATATGGCAGTGCGAGTGGGCAGGGTACAGCCAGTACGACTGCAGCCGTACCTGGCCCGCTCCCACTGCCGTACCCCCAAAAAATGCATGTGTTTAGTTTTTTTTTACATGTTTTTAAAGTTATATAAATAGCTTAATATTATATAATATTTTATACTTTATATAATAGCTTAATATTTTTTACTATATATAATAATTTGTACTATATATAATATAAAAGTATTATATTGTTATGAATAATTAATATCCTTATGATGTCATTTTAATATTTATCATGCACTATATGCAAAATCGGATATTATTAATAATGTTAGTGAGGCAATATATCTATAGGGATATAATGATATAACGTTATTTATAACGTATAATGTAATAGTAATATAAAAGGTATAATGATTATAAAGTTCACTATTATATCATTTGTAATACTTATAATACTACTATTATCTTATATATTTTAATTACAACGTTTGACGTTAATATATTTATAACATTCACTTATTTAGCTTATAACTTAGAAGTTATTTACTTATCTGGTCTTTCATATGCATAATATGTGGTTAATAACTCAATTCCTATTTAAAAGGCTGAAATTTATATATTTTTTAATTATTATATTTTTTTGCACTGCCGTATCCAACGCCATATCCGGAACCAAAAAATAATGCCGTATCCGTGTATCGGATACTCCATCCCCGCACCCGTATCCAAAATGTATTGGCTACTTAGCAGGAAAGTGGTCCCATGATTTGTAAAAAATTCTGTATCGCTTCTACATTTTACAGATTGTGTCAAAGTAGTTAGTGGATTTTTTAAAAATAGAATTAAAAATATTACATGAACTAATGTGCAGCTAATACTTGGCAAAAAGATGCGAACTCTCCCCAATTGTTGCAAATTCTCAACCCCTTGAAGCTGGCTGAACTAGTAGGGGCTCATATTACCCTTCGTAAGCAGCCACTGTTCCACAAATTTAGGAGAAGATTCTACCATTTGCAGTTGTGTGATAAAAAAGTTGTGCGGGACAACCTAAAACATAAAAATAGGAGCAACACCCCCTCCATATGGTGGCTTTGCCTAAAATATACTACTTGAGTATAGTTTTTCAAACCAAACACATGATGCATTCTCGAATTCTGGAGAGTCATCTTAGGAAATTGATGATTACTTTTGATACACTCTCGGAACAAACTTCCTTGGACATTATCATGCCAAGGCTATACTTCCTTGGACATTATCGTGCCAAGGCTGCCAGGAGCTCACCAGTATTGCCAACAACAAATGATACTAGAACACACGTATCCACGTGCTGGATATGACTACAGATACGGTATGGCTCAAATACAACTCTAATACCATACCCAGTTGCATCTAGATGCGAAGCCATAATTGAGCCATATCAAACATACCTTGAATACAGTATGCATGGAACAATAGCCATATTTGGTCTAAAAGTTCCAAAACTATCAAAACAACACTTCAAAAGGCTAAAAAATGATTTAAAACTACAAATGATCTTTTATAATACATTTTAGCAGTAACAATTGAGGACATGGAGGTAAAAGTGTTGATTAGCTCTTTTACTTCAACTTCATGTTGACTTTGATAAACCTTGAATTCTTTTGATCTGTTTCTTTTGGCCTATTCTTCTTTTCTTTCATTTTGTCTATTTTCCGTAGGCCTGCACAGCCTCCACAAATGATCTTCTATAATACATTTTAGCAGCAACAATTGAGGACATGGAGGTGAGACTGTTGATTCTTTTTTTACGTCAACCTTGCACATTGACTTTGATCAGCCTGTAATTCTGTTGATCTGTTTCTTTTTGCCTACTCTTCTTTTCTTTCATTTCGTCTATTTTCCGTAGACCTACACAACCTTCATATGCTGCCAGTGTAATTTGCATGTAATTTTAATTTAGTGTAAAATTTATATATAATTTATAAATAATAGTAATTATTAATATATAATTTCAATTTATAATCTAAATTATTATAATAATTTAAACATATATATGCAGTATCCATATCTAGGGAGGCTTTAAAAACTATCTGTACCTGATACCATATCCGTGTCCATGCAACTCTGGCCACAGGAGACGTAGAGTTCACCTTTGAAAAATTCAAAAGCTTAGGCTCACGCCCAGTGGCTGGATCAGAGCAACAAGTGCGCATGAGAACAATAAAATCCTTCCTAGGTCTTTGAGGAACGGTAGTGTGACAAGCAGCAGAAAAAAATCTGAAGGAAAACCTAACACCCTAACAGAGCCTAAAGCTTTATCCCAAAGCAAAAACGCGAAAAAATGAAAAAGATCAACGTTTAAGCATATATATACTTGTGAACATATATAATATAATAATACACACGTTTATATCTATATACCCGATATTTTTCGTGAAGCGAAAACAGTAATAAAAAATAGGGTAGAAAAAATGGAACAGAATTAAAAGTAAGTGTACGACAATCTAAAATTAAACAATTAGAGAATAAAGTTATGAAAAAATAAAGATAGAAAGAGCAATGCAATCCAGCTAGGGTATACATACACAGCGACCTAGGAATATTTGTTTACAGTGAAATAATAACGGCATACCCTTCGATATGAACAATTCCAGAAAACAAGGTGAGTGCTAAGAAAAGTATGTCTTTTAAACATTCGTGCAATAACAAATAGCATAAAAATTACACTAAAAAAATTAACACTACCATCTCATGTGGGGAATATATACACACAAAACTGCCAGATCTATTGCAATTTAAACAAACAGATTATAGATAAATTTCACACAAATCATTTTCGAGAAAAACTCTATTAATAAAACGTATGAAGCGAACCTGAAAATAATGCCTCACAAGCACAAACACAGAAGCCCATTGTACACAAAGGATGGATATGGACAAAATAATTGCCGACGCAACAAAATAAAAATGTTCACGATTTAGCCGCTGGTACAGACAGGATGCAGACACAGAAACAATTGCTGGTGTCGCAAATTTACAAAAAAGCGAGGGTTTGGAGATTTAAAGACAGCTTGAAATCCTTTGAGGGATTCAAGAAACTTCCGACGCGTTTCGCTTTATTGACCTACGTGAGAATATTCATTAAATTGAAATATGTAAATATACTTGGGAATGTGTATTACACGTGTCCGTGTTTGTAGTGATACGCGTGGTTGAAGACATTTCCAAATTTCATTACGCCGAAGGCGTTCCCCCTATGGTAAAGGACCTCCGGACGTTTCTGCAACTGTCTTAAAGTTGACGGTTTGACGGCCGTCTGGACGTTTTTGCATTTTTAACAGTTTTTTTACCTGCGTTTGGAAGGTACTGTTTCATCGCCAAGAGCTTGTAACCAACCTCGCAATCAGCGGATATCATTATCATGCAACATGGAGACATGTGAGAAGCTGGAGTGTCTGGAGTTGGATGATTGTGAAAATTTGAAAGTAGTATATGTGTCTGACCTTCCAAAACTTACAAATTTGAGCATTCGTAACTGTCCCAAGGTCGAGAAATTGTCCGATCTTTGTCGTCTAAGTTCTCTCGAGCAGATTACAATTGATGGATGTGGGAAGGTCAAATTATTTGCCTTGAGGTATTGTGAAAAATTGAAAAGCCTGTCACATATGAAAATTGAAATGGTTAGAATAATTGGATGTCCAAAAGTTGAATCGCACCAATCAATATCAGGCGATAACTTCCTCTCCTTACAGAGCTTAAATCATTGGTTATTACAGAATGTGAGGAGTTGCAGGAGTTAAGTGTTGCTGAACTGAGATTGCTGGAGACTATTACAATTGTGAGATGTGAGAAGCTGCAGAATATAGCAGGTATTGAAGAGTTATTTTCATTGAAAGCTATGGAAATTTCACTGTGCAGCAATGGAGCGATACGGAGTTCCATTGACAAGTTGCAGGTATTGAATAGTCCCAGTATGTACTTTATTTTATTGAATACCAATTAATAGCTTGGGAGAACGCATCGTCCGTCATAGAAAATTCTTTCATTTCTTTGCGCTCTCTATTTTTTTATAGTATTATAATCCGCGACTTTATTTTGTGTTTCGTTGTATGAAGAGATTGCCTTCAGAGCAAATGATTGCGATTGGGAGCGCGGCGGAGGGAGCGGAGTTAAAGTTAGGACCACATCTCTTTTCCCGAAGATAATTAATTAGAAGACAACACCAGTCCCTCAGAGCTGCAACGCAGAAAGGAGGGATCATTGCTATGCCGTTACAATAACACCGACATCAATAATTTTGTTACTATATTTGCAGAGGTGGGTATGATTTAAGAACATAGATTTTTAAGGTCAAATGGGCTAAATTCTGATAATGGGCTAATTTCATATTTGACCCTCTTTTGCGATGTTCGCCCTCTTCAGAAAGTGTGGCCGATTTTGTTTGGAATTAAGGCTAGCACAGTGTAGTAACGCAAATTATTTGTGGGCTGAGACCCGAAGGCATGACACCCTTGCAAGACCATCTTGGCGCTTTGCCAGACCCTATCTTGTGTTTAATCATTTCTCTCATGGAACTCAAATTTGCTGTCAGGTGTTCTGTCCTCAGCAAGAGATGGAAATATCTTTACACCTATCTCCCTCGACTGAAATTTGTTACATCTAAACTGTTGCCTTCTACTCACAATGAGCTAGATAGAAACCGTATAATTGAAGACATCATTTCTAATGTGTTGCTCAGCCATAGTGGTGATTTAAAGGGTTTCAGCTTGGATGAAAATTTCCACGAATGGAATGTGCGCCCCATTAAACTATGCAAATGGGTGCGGTACGCTACATTGCACAATGTACAACACCTTTCTCTGGCCCAGTTGGCCCAAGATAATCCTATATTACCTTTGGAAACATTCAATTGCGAGGTTCTCAAATCACTTTCTGTGGCAGACTACAACATTTATACTCCCCCAGATTTCTCAAGTTTCAGATACCTCACTCACTGTTACTTCTTCTCTGTAAATGTTGAAAACCCGGCCTCGTTAGTGTACTTCATATCAAAGTGCCCTGTTTTACATCATCTTTACTTAGAGGATTGTGTCCTACACAGAGACCTCGGCGAACTTACCATCTCTGCTCCAAATCTTCAGACTTTCAGATTACTTGATCATGGCGATTGGGACAGAGAAGATGTAGTAGTTGGAACTTTAACACTCAGTTGCCCTAATCTGTTGTATTTCACTTTAAATTTGTCTTTCCCAAACATGTGTCAAATGTAATATAATCTTGTTAGATGAATTTTCAAATAGACTTGTAAGTGCTGACCTGACAAGCAATGGAGATTTGATAGAATTAGAGATCTTTATGTGGGAAGAAGAGAGTGAAGATTTTGCAACTAGATTTGTTGATATAGTTGAGGGTTTCCAAACATTGAAACAACTCAAGCTCTTCAGCTGGACATGTATTCAAAGCAATAAGTTTCCTCTTATTACCAGACTTCTACAGCGGCTTCCAGGTCTTGAAATTTTGTCTTTCACTAGGCGTCTAGGCCTTGAAGCTCTGTCTTTCACTAAACATTTTCTAAAGGTAATAAGTCCTGCCATGAATATGTTTTCACTATTAGTATTATGTATAAAATAAAATATCTCTTATGGTAAATGTTTTGCCTCAGTTTTTATTTACTGGTTTTAAATTTCGTCAATCATATTACAATTTTGACCATATAGTGATATGCAGAGAGATCAAAGACCAAAGTCGAGCCTTGACCATATAGGGTATATTGCGCCAGAGTATGCAACTCAAGGTCAATTGACAGATAAGGCGGATGTGTACAACTATGGTATGCTGGTTCTGGAGATTGTGAGTGGCAGAAAGGTCAGGGATCCTAAACTTCCACCCGAGATGGAGCTCCTTCTACAATGGGTAAGACTCGAAACTTCATTTAAGATCTTTCCTGGATTACTTGTTCTGAGGGGCATCTTGAAGAATCCTCTGTGTTTATGTACAGGCGTGGAGTTTACACGAGAAAAATGAGGCATTTGAGCTGGTAGACAGAAGAATTGCAAAAGGAGAATCTGAAATCGATAAGGAAGAGATAGTAAGGGTAATCCACATTGCTCATCTTTGCACGTAAAACGCTTCAGAGACGAGACCATCAAGCAATCGCATGTGTATAATGCAATGTGAACACCGAATGGTATATGTTATTTGATTTAGAGGGATAGTTATTATTTTTGTAGTTGTTGTTGATAAGGGGCGTGATTGACAATTTTGATTTTCTATTAAAGCCAAAACAAATGTTGCAAAGTACATCAGAAGGGATTTTAAATAATATTTAATTGTGTAATAATTGAATACAAATGCAAGTAAGAGATGTAAGTTTGCTATCACTCACTCTCGAGAATGTAGTGAATGTGAAGTGTTGATGTCAAAGTAGATTGAAAAATGACTAAGTGCTTTAACATATTAGCTCTCCAAGAAACATAAATGTGACTAAATATGCAAGCATATATAAACAAAGCTTAAATGGTTAGGGTACAATCTAGAGTGCTTTATTACCTCAAAGAGTTTGAGAGCATCATTGTCAGAGCTATTTTGTGCATATCCTACAATTATGACATTCCATGAGACCGCATTTCTTTGAGGCATTTTGCAAACAAAAAATGGTATATGTTATTTGTGTTATAGGGATAGTTTTTACTTTTGTAGTTGTGTTTGTTTAAACTATGGGTGATTGATTTTGTATGTGTAGAAATATAGATGGACCACTTCATTTAAAAGCACAAACATGATGCCTTTTATTAATGTCAGCTCCAATTTGGACTCCAATAATATTAGGTGGATGGATTCTTCGATGGTTGCATCAATGGAACCCCCCCTTTCCGTTTCTCTTCAGGCGCATTAGGGGAAAAGTGGTTTTACATATTATTCTCACGGGACATTTATCGCATGGTTTTAGTAATTTTATGGAGGCATCACTTTATGCATGCGTTATTAAGTAGACGTAACTTTTTACGCGGAAGGCATTCCTCCTACGGGAAAGCCCTTTCCGGTCCTTTCACCCAATATGTTAAATTTGATGGTCGTTTGAACGTTTTTAAACACAATTAAATTTCTTCTTGGTAAACCTTTTTTCCTAATCTACTTAATAAGTTTAATGTCATTTATGGTATTCGTCGGTGGTCTCATGATAGTTGGTTGCATAGGGCACTATGGAATTTGAGAGTCGTTATAAGCCCGAAAAGAGGCGGACCTCCGTGAGCCTTTTGACACGGAAACGACTCTGAGATAAAATTCAAACATTTCGCACAAATTTTCAATCAAAGCCACATAAAATTCAAACATTTCGACGTATTTTCAATCAAAGCCATGGTAGTGGATCATTGGCGATTATTCGTCGAAGGTTTCCATTGTCTACCGAGTTCTCATGTCCTCCATCACACAAAGTGGTGCCATGCGAATTGTTTGACTAAATGCCTAAACAAATGTGACCTCATGAAATTCATTTCTCACATGGGATGAAAAAAATGGTTGTGTTTGAAAGGCCTTCACATCTTTCTGAAAAATGCAATTGGAAAGGGTACATGCGGACTCCACAATCTTTTCCAGCATCCTCCCAACTTCTGCTAGAATGGGAGATTTAGAACAGGGCACCCGACGTGTTTGATGAAATGCCTCCTTTTCACTAACCATATTCAGTAGTTTTAAAATACAATCATAAAACAATTAAGAACTTTTGTTTCCCAACCTAATGGTAAAAGAAAGCTTGTGTGAAACCTATACCAGTGATAATAGCACCAGTTACTTATCAATATTTTGATGGGCAACATTTGTCTATACAATAAATGGAGCATAAGTCACCTTCTTTTATAGTTCTATGTAATTGTCTGAGTTTCTCTTTTTATTTCATATGTAGTAACCAACTTATTGGTCTTGGTGTTTGAATAATCCTTTTGTTTCCTAATACTTCATTAGCAAATATGAAGAATTGTTCTTAGCAAGTGTCATGATCTTTTTCAATGTTTTCTTCAAAATCAAGGCTTATCTTTCAAAAACAACTAGATACAATTATGATGGTAGTGTGCTGATTTGTAAGGGCGGGTTTCATAAGCACCCAAGGCCTAATTTGTTCTCTATTGCATCTAAGAGGATTCCTTCATTTTCCATATTCTTAGAAAATATCTAACAACTTGTTAACAACAAGCTCACCTTCACTTCCCATTACCTACCAGTACCCCTTGTAGAAATATTTTTTTACCGTCTCTTTCAAGCTTTATTTGGGTACTAACCTTGTTGATGATCATATACCCTTCCTTACGAGACATTTCCCTCATTATATATTGAGCTTCATGGATTGTAGATACACTGGCTCAATGTATCGCATATAACATCAAACTGTGCACAGGATAACCTCTTCTTTGGTACTTGAGTTCTAGATCTCTAGACTACCATTTGTCTAAACTATTGTTTCTAACATGGCATTGTTGTATTAGTAAGTCTTAAAGATGTTTACATAACTTTCCGCTTGTGAGTAATTGATCTCAAGTAACAAAATCTCCTTATAGCTATGTATATGCAAAGCATTTATTCCTTGTAAAAGATTGGGTGTTGAATTATCCTGCAAATGCATTGTCTTGATTAGTCATTTCTTGCCGACAAAAATCATTGTTATGAGAACCTTCTACATAGTGACACCTAATGAATTTTATGTTAAAACTCAAGTTCACTCTTTGGCTCATCTACTTATTTACAATAATCTGGGGAAAGAATAGTGCCATATTTTCCGTCCACTTGCCCTTTCCTTGTGTTTAGGCCATGTTTCCCTGTCGTTAGATGTACAAAATGTTATCTAAAACTTCAGAGTTCACTGTGTTCCCAAGGATGAAGAACTTGGAATAGTATTCTATTGAGTGTGAATGATATTCTGGATCACAATTGAGACTGGGCCCTCCAAAGGAATTCATCACTCTAGTTGAGCTTGGATTGTTTTGTCATAATTGAAGTAGTAAGCCCTATTTAGGTTAAACCATCATCATGTTAACTCGTAAAATACAATACTCATTTATATTCATTTCTATCCACCCCTCAGTACTTTTCTATATTTTTTTGTAATTGTAAATATTCAAGGTTTGAACACGTTCACTCAATTGTATCTAGAGAAAAATCATACAAGCCAAACTATTTCTTATAATTTTGTCTATTCTTCATTATTTCTTTTGTTTCTTTGAATTTTTAGGCTTTAAATTCCATCTAAATAGGCATTCCTACCAATGTTGGTTGTCTAGTATATGTTGAGTTGAAGATGTAGTGGGCAGAAGGACTTCTTTATGTCACACAATTTATTTACTATACTTTATATATTTGAGATTATATTTACATCAAATTCAAGGATAAGAACTAGGTTGAGTTGAGCTAACACATATCTTACATATATAAAATTTTGAATGGTAAGATTGGGAGGATTGCTGGTCAAAAGCTATGTTACAACCATTTGAACAATACTTTGGAGATTTTCCTGTAACTTTTCTCAACCATAACTTCTCTCATAGCAAATGAGGATACACTTTGCCTTCTCATCACTTTCTCTTCACCAAAATCAATGACATACCTACAAACAACGTCGGTTATTCTATTGATTTGATTGGGATTCTTTTTGTGATGTCATCATTCTCAACTATTCATAAACATGACCATCAAAACAAAAGAAGAACTCTACAATTAAAGGACATGTCAGGATTAAGTTTCATTGTCACTTTGTGGGGACAACACTTAGATGAGATAAGCAAAGAACTTGAAGACATTATTTATATACAACATCTTCGGTCCTTGCCTTGAAAGTTGTTCGCGTTTCCAGTTTCGATGGGACCTTAGTTGACACCGTTTCAAGTACCAAATGTTACGTCAACCCCCCAATTTCAGAAACTACTACACTTCATGGTTGGGTTGATACTGATGACTACTCCCATCCGATGCCCTCTATCACAAGAAAATTTTTGGGCCCTCTAAAATGCTTGACCTCTGTAACAACGATTTCATAGGTCGTACAAATGGGGAATACTGAGGGAAACGAATGGGTCATGGTTACTGAAGAAATCACAAATATCAACATGTACAGATTGTTCTACACGACATGTCCTCTTCAAAAAGGTGACAAAAATGCAAGAAAAAGTACGAGAGCATGGAAATGGTTCATGGTTTTGTTCGAGTTACGCAACGTCAAGTTTAGACCTATGAGTATAGATATACATTCATGATCGATCTAAAGGACCCAATAAGAGAACTTCAATTAGTTACTACTTTTGATGAGACATTTGAGTCAATCATGGGTGTTGCAGCTAGTGACCTCCACCTATTGTCTATAGATGAAGATGTGAATAGTGCAATTACAAGCAATGTCATCGGCAATGAATATTGCTTCACACTTTCCCTGAAAAAAGAGACATACCACAAAATCAACAAATTGAAATATGTCATCCTTAGTTCAAAGAAATCACAACTATTAGTATGGAAAATCTTTTTAACACAACATGTCCTCTTCAAAAAGGTGACAAACAATGCAGGAAAAAAGTGCGAGAGCATGGAAATGGTTCGTGGTTTTGTTTGAGTTGCAACATACAAGTTCATAACTATGAGTATAGATATGCACTTAGGATCGATCTAAAGGACCCAACAGGGGAACTTCAATCAGTTACTACTTTTGATAAGATAACTAAGTCAATCATGGGTGTTGCATCTAACAACCTCCACCTATTGTCTATAGAAAATATGTGAATAGTGAGATAACAAGAAATGTCATCGGCAACAAATACTACTTCACACTTTCCCTAAAAAAGAGACATACTGCAGAATCAACAGATTGAAATGTGTCATCCTCGGTTCAAAGAAAGCAGATGGCAGTGCATCTCCTCCATAACCTTCTTTACGTAAATATTTCTACCGCATCTGTCCCTTCAAACTTTACACCCTCATCCATTCCTTTCTATACTTGAACTATCAACACTATGTTAGTTATTCCATATCTATGTTTCCCTCTTTTTCCCGCTTTAAAAGAAAAGCATTGTATTTCCTTTGACATTAACATACCATTGTCTCCTACTACTATGTGGATTGAAATTACTATTAAGAAAATAAATGAATATTACTTGCACTTTTGTTATGATATAAGATTTGCAAAAAAATTCCCATAAACTGCTACCACTCATGATATAAGATTTAGAAATGTATATATACGAATTTGTAACAAGTTTTAAATGTATATATAACTTTTAAATGAAGTGCTTCATCTATATTTCTACACTCAAAATCAATCACACCCCTTATCAACATCAACTACAAAAGTAATAACAATACCTCTAAATCAAATAACATATATCATTCGCGTTAACATTGCATTGTACACATGCGATTGCTAAGTTGTACTAGCAACGATCGCAAAGTAATGTGAACGTCAAACGGTATATGTTATTTGATTTAGAATCATAGTTATTACTTTGAACATGTTGATCGAGTGTGATTGATTTTATGTGTAGGAATATAGACTAGTGGGTGTTCGGTTGGCGGAGTATATGGTGAAGTTGCTCTTATATGTTGATGACCTTACCTTAATATCAACAACGGCTCAAGGTTTGAGAGAGCATTTAAAAGCCCTATAACTCTTTTGCTTGGGACGTCGGGATGCAAGTGAACATCGACAAAACAAAAGTCATGATTTTTTCTCTAAAAAGGAAAGGGACGCACACTAACTTTCTTTTTGAAGGGAGGCCATTGGAAATTGTTACAGAATATAAATATCTGGGGATTGATTTTCACCACAAAATGAGTTGGGAAACATGCAGAGCAAAAAGAATACAAGGAGGTTGGAAAGCATCATTCTGCTCCCAAAATAGATGTAGGAAAGAGCATCATTCTGCTCCAAAATAGATGTAGGAAAGGCTGAGCTTTCGATTTGGAATACTAAGAAAACCCTCTTTGGTTTGTTGGTCATCCCGATGGCCCTTTATGGGTGTGAAGTCTAGGGAAGTAATATGTCAAAGCATGGATGGAGACAATTAGAAAGAATCCAGAAACATTTAATCACAAGCACTCTCAAAGTTAAATCAACGGTCCCTTATGAGATTTTACTGGCTGAAGCGGGTATCTTACCAATGGAAGCTTCGGCAATCACTCGGCTAATAAGCTATTTGAAAAAAGTAGAAAGCATGGACAATCATCGTTGGCCCAAAATGGTTATAAAGGATAATCTAGAGCGCAAAAAGAAAACTTGGATGAAGCAGAACACCAAATGGATGGAGAAGTGGGGCATCCACTTCCAGGAGTGTCCTAACAGCAATAGGGAAATAAAAAATTATGTGACGGAGAAGTTTAGGAACACCATGTGGACAGAGAATATTGGTCGTAAGAAAACACACTATATCAAATATTTTAACCCCACTTGGGATCACGATGTGGACTTCGTGAATTTTAAAATTTGTTATTATGTGTAAACATTTAACTCCAAGGCTTTTGGTGTTTTGTTTCTCAAAATAAAAACAAGGAAGCATTCCCCTTCTAAGCGAAAGAGCTTGCACTCTTATCATTCATGAATGATTGTACATATTTATATCATCCCTAGTATTCCATTGAAAAGAAATTGTAATCCTACATATAAGTCTTTTTCCTTCAAATGTGTTGATATATTTAATTTAAAGTACAATAAAATCAAGGTTTATCAACATTTGAAGTGTTCATCTGCTTCATGTTCAGGTTTTGGAACTTCTTACTATGGATTTCCTATAGTTGGTGTTTTTTAAGAACATGGGTTCTTTCCCAATACTTGTGTTGATGCAAGCATAAGAGGTCATTTCTAACTCTGAAATCAAGAGTTATGGGAAGAAATGTATAAAAATACAAATATTATATTATCATCTCATAGAATACATTGTGAATGCCAGAATTGGGAGGGCATGACATTGAATCAAAATTCTTTCCATCAACAATTTGCAGGAGAGAATGCAATGCAACGTTGGCATATGGGCAGCTGGAACTTCACATTCATTTGAAAGGGCAGCAAGGAGGGATATTCCGATAGATATTTGTAAAAGCATTTGAATGGCTTCAATTTGCAAGGTTATCCTTTATGGTCGCATCTTCTTGGAGAGTTCGGAGGGCCAAGTGATTAGTGGAAAGAGTTTGAAGAGGATTTATATAGATGGTGAGGATATCACGTTTAATGTCATAAACAAATGCCATTAAAAATAATCTCCAAGTTCTAATTCACTATAACAGTGTTTAATAATTATTTTAATATAAACAAAGTAATTCAAGCATATACACATGCCATCATTATTTAGCACTATGAAAATAGATCAGTACGATCTAAGTTTATGGTACATAATTAACCAATTAAATCATAGATGTTATTCACAATATATTCAAGTGGTTACATTAATGCTCCTCAATAACCCAAGTTTTTTTATTCTTGACCAATAAAAAAATGATTCCATTTGATGTTAAACCATATGAGTCAAACAATTTTAATTTAATGTTCATTAAACAAGTCAGAATTCAATCAAAAATTATGTAAATTTACTTGGTGTTAGATTATATGAATGCATAAGTTCTATTTGATATTCAAAAAGTATGTTAGTCCAACAAATCATAGGAGTCAATATACACAAGTTCATTATATTCATAGTTAAATAAATGAATAAAGACATGTTCATTAGAAAATCATAAATTATTGAATAACTTGTAATGAGGATAAGCTCAACGTGATATACGAAGTCTACTGCATTGTGCATAATCATGCTAAGTTCAACACTTCCCAAGTACTGGAGTCTGCAGGGAAACAAAACAACTTATTTAGGCAGATCAAGTGCCATGTAAATTGATTTCAATTTGGATATTAATCTGGTGAGTCATAGGACTGAAAATAGTCACATATGGTGCCTCCACGGGTTCACATCTGATCCGACCTGACATGACTTCATTTTAGGGAGGGAAAATATAACACATCTGGACAGGACATGGAAACTAAGTATTTTAAACTCATATATGTACCAAAGGTCATCATGGGAACACATTAGAGCATGTTCATCATGAAAATATTGATAAGCCCCTTCCAAATCACTCTTAGAAGTATGCAAAGCATTTATCAAAATCATGACACACCTACGCTCTATAAACATGTCGTGTTAAAAATTCATACACTTCTAATTTCTTTGTGTTGAAATAGTTAGTCCACAGATGCAAAGTTGTCTATAGGGCCCATTTTGAATTACTATAATAGAATCCCTTGTAAAGAATTTGAAATGTAATACAACCACCATCGAGATTTACCACCATATCTTTATACCTGAATGTGTTCCTTTAAAAGATGCCTCAAGTGAGTCTCTTAAGTTGAATGTCTTATTCAAACACATTCAAGTAGAGAGTATAAGAAATTCATGTAATTCATGTTGGGAAATAACAGTTCACAATGAAATTCAATAGAACATGAGGTGGAAGGAATGTTATTGAGGGAGATCGTTTGATGTGATTTTTCTATTATTTCAGTTGGCTACATGTAGGAAATCATTATGAGAAGAAGGGCATGCTTGGTAGCACAAGGTGGGAACTGGTGCATTTGAAAAAATCTAAAAGAAGAATATTGAGAGTCATTGATGACAAGGAAAATCATAACTCGAGTTAAGTGGATGAGGTTATTAGGAGAGAAAATCCTAGGTTTGAGGATTAACTCATACATTTCATGAAACACATTGCACTCAATTCCTACTATGGTGTAAAACATTAATGGAGGTGGAAAAAAGTTTTGAAACTATGGCATGCTCTTTTTGTAACATATCACTGCTATACATGTGGTGCATGAAAACAAGAACCTAGTATAATGGGATCGATATACGGGTTGTTATGTGTTGTAGATTGCTTGAAATGGTAGATTCTAGGTTGGAAAATAACTATAACTTTGAGGAGCTTTAGAGTCTTGTCAAAAATTAATAACTGGAGCTTAATGGCTTTGAGGGTAGGTACGAAAAAAATTACTCATATTAACTGTCCCATAAATCAAACTTCACTTAGGCATTTTATCAAACACTTGGCATGCATCCTGCATGTTGAATTTCATTCTGGAAATTTTCCAAACAATTCACGTGCCTTCTATGGAGAAGGCATAGAATTCAATTAAACAAGTCTTGTCAACATTGTATAACTTTGGAGCTTATTGGCTTTGAGGGTAGGTATGAAGAAAGCACTCATATTAACTGTCCCAGAAATTAAACATCACTTAGGAATTTTGTCAAGCACTTGGCGTGCATAGTGCGTGTTGGATTTCATTATGGATTTTTTTCAAATAGTTCACATGAATTTTGTGGAGAAGGAATAGAATTCAGTTAAACAATTCACACGCCTCCAACAAACTCGCATAGATGGTTACTAGATTCAGATGTAAGGATTCAAGATGGTTATGGTAGATTATGATGAGACATTTTATCAAACAGTTGGAGTTCCTTCTTGTACGTAAAGAGACATCACAATAGGGTGGAGAGTATATATAACTACAACTGCATTTTGACCAGCAAAATTGTGGTCAAATTTTAGTAAAGCCAAATAAAACATGGAAGCTTGACATGCATTAATACATTAACAATTTTTGTAGTCCTGACATCGCTCTTTTTCCTTTTGTGGAAGCTTGACATTTCATGTGGATTTTGTGGAAAAGGCATAGAATGCAAGTAAAAAATTCACATGCTTCCATCAAACTTGTGTAATTGGCACATAGACTCAAATACAAGAAACCATGCCAGTTAGTGTAGATTTTGATAGGACATTTTATCAAATAGTCGGAGTTCCTTCTTTGAGCTAAAGAGACATCTGAACATGGTTAAGATGATCTATGACTACAAGTGATTTTCGAATAGCAAATTAATGACATTTTTAGTCATGATATCACTCATAAATGACATGTTTATGATATCTACACGGTGTATGGAAATTGTCCTAAGGTTGAATCCATGTTTAGGTGCATCTGGGAAGGAATTTCCCTACTGTAGAATAAATTTAGTCACCTTGGATGATATGGTTTGAGATAAAGGTGACTTGAGTCTACCTCTTGACCCCAATTAAGTATCTTCAAATGTAAAAATATGCCAATTTGAAGAAGACAAGCACAAGGAAATTACTCAGGAAATGATTTTCTTAAACCATGAAAATGGGAAACTTAATGAAAGAGAAATGATTTCCTCAATGAAAGAGGTGGCCACCCATATCAAACAAGCCAATTCACACAATAATAATGTAGAAGAAGAAATGAAAAATAATCTTCTACAACACCATGCCTTAGTCACTTGCTGAACATATGCACGGTCATAATTGTTATTAAAAGATGAAGATGAAAGTCGGTCTGGAACACAAAAACATAGGCACACCACATGGGAATAGAGGTGGGAAGACCATAGAAAATAAGGTGTTTGTCGAATATTCATAAATGGAATCAACACTTATTTGGGACCATTCAACCAAGGTCGGGGTGGGGTGAGGTTTGTTTTGCAAGTATCTCTTAACCTCTTAAACCTTTGTGTGGGTGGATGGAATGGATGTAATAAATGAAGATGAGGTGAATCTGGGGGTGGCTAATTATGTTGGTTGAGTTGCATCATTGGTATAAGAAGGTTGGAGCAAGACAAGGGCTACTCAAACATGACATGTAATGTAGCGGAGATATCTGCAAAAATTGTGGGTAAGTTTATAACCATGGGTTCATCTGTAATGGCATCATTTTAGTATGGGTCATGACATATTTTTACCTAAGTGCATCACTGACATGCAGTATACTTACAAACCATTCATACGGTTTTCCTTCTACTCCTAGTCTCTGCAATATTGGGATATCTAGGTCCCGCACCTCCAAGACAATTAGCGTACTATGGATGAAATTTCCATGGGGAAGCTTATAATATGTTCACTATACATGTATTGGCCCCCATGAGTATGGGTGACCAATAAAAGTGGCGTAAATCTCGCAATAAGCACTTCCTCACACTATGTAATAATGGTTAGTTCTGTAGGCTTGGGACCATGATCAAATAACAACTTGTTAAGTTTAAGGGTGTTGCATTCCCACTCATCAACAACATATGTAGGTAGGGTTCAAGTAGGGAGAAGGATAAAATATACATCGGTGAGTACCTTCGGGTAAATATGGTGGCGGTGGCACCAATGGTGGGCAAGTGGGGCGAGTGGGGTAAAGTTGGGCATCTAAGGAATTTGAAGCAAGAGCATGGAATTTACACTTGTCTAAACTCCATGCAAAATGCACCTAAAGATGGGTGTGTGACCCATCAAAAGACACCATACCATGCATGCACATGCCTTGGTGGGTCCCACGTGTCAATGGTCACATCATTGGTATGTTGTGTTTTTCAACAAAACCAAATCAAATAAGGTTGAAGCATGCAGTAGGCGGTAGCTAGAATGGTGGGGATTGTACACTTGGGAACAAGTAGGTTACGAGTTTGATTCCAGCTACACCTCCCTACGCATGGGTGAAAAACACAGTGTGTTTTTCAACCATCAAAAATCACAAAGAAAAATGAAGTATGAAATTGGTCGACACGTGGCGCAACATGACATCATGGGTGTAGCATGGGTCTCATGGTTCGCATGGGGTGTTTCACATATCTATAGGTGCATTTTGTGTGGAGGGTAGCTCTCGCCAAACTTTACGTGGGGGAAATTTCCCGTGGAAACATGGTCATAAATAATTTCTGATTATGTTGACGGTTTTT
The DNA here is from genome assembly GCA_018340775.1 of Taxus wallichiana var. yunnanensis. Classification (NCBI taxonomy): domain Eukaryota; kingdom Viridiplantae; phylum Streptophyta; class Pinopsida; order Cupressales; family Taxaceae; genus Taxus; species Taxus wallichiana. The sequence continues at coordinate 408,176,017 of CM031243.1, read as the reverse complement.
CCCTTGTTCAAATGCCTTCTAAATCCCTCCCAATCCCACCTTCTCTACACACACGCCCACATTTGCATCTCATCCAAAACACCCACCATGACATCTCTGAGCATTTCTCCATTGTCTATTGTTGCCACAAATAATGAGGTGCAAAATTGTGCATCTACCCAAAAAACTGTCATTTATCAATACCAATGGAGTCAGTCAGAATAGGATTTCTAAAGAATAGGCAAATTGCTCATATTGTGTTACGTTTACCTGTGTTTTTAGATCAATGAATCTTTTGGGTTATAATTTAAAATTATTTTTTGGTTGCATTTTTTACCCTTGGTATTGTTTTTTAGGCGTGGATTTGTTTGCGAATGTAGTAAAGTTGTAGATGTATATATTTTTTCGAGAGGCAATGATCCAAAGAAGCTGATCGTTATCACTCTCTATACCGTAATTGGTATTTGAGGAGTGGTTGTGCATTGTTTGTATGGCCAAGCAATATATTACTGCAGGTGGGCTCATTATTTGGGCTTTCCTAGAAGAAAAATTCACAAACAAACCAAAAAAATACATTTCTCGGTCCTAACAATGCGAAAATTAAACCATGAAAGAAGTTTCAGACTGTTGTCAAGTGAATATATTTCTTCAAGATGGAAGGTCGATGGTCTCAAATCCATGTGGAAACTTCTTCTTGGCCTCCTCATCTGATACAGATGGTGGTATTATCACACGCTCCCCTGCTTTCCAGTTAGCAGGTGTACAAACCCCATGATTTGTAGCCAGCTGAAGAGCATCCACCACCCTCAACACTTCATCAAAGTTCCTCCCAACTTTGCTGGGGTATAAAAAGCTCAACTTCAACTGAAAACAAGACAAATGTAGTTTGATACAAGTCTAAGATGCTCGGTTACGTTCAATTGATATTGGCATTTTGGAGGGTTTACAGGAAAAGTAGTTGTACTTGCAGTTAAATTTTGCTAAAAACATCTCGTCATCCACATGAGTAGCGTACTTCATCATTAATCAGACAAACATGCAGGGAAAAAGAAATACCAGTCGAACTGGGAAAAGGAAACAAAAGCAGTAAAGCCATCATGAGAAAGATGCAAGCATGTTCATAATCTACAGTAACATAATTTAATTTCGGCACAGTGTGATGGAAAACAGAACGAGCAAACACCACAGACTTGCACTGTAGGGATGTATCCTTCCATTACATAAAAGGAAACAAGTCGACTGTAAAATACCTGTACCTATACTATTTCCGTCTATGTACCAAGCAATCCTCAACACGTGGCAGGGTGATAGAGTACCACGCAGACAAAAGAAAAAACAGTTGAAACAAGTGAAGCAAGAGACCGTAGTCATTGTAGATCTAGTGCAGGGAAGCCATGCCTCCGGCGTAATAAAACATTGCATTAAAAGGATCTATGTGTACTTTCAAATTTGTTACAAATCTATAGATATACATTTGCAAATCTTATATCATGAGATCTGAAGTAAACAAGAATACATGAAGAGCTCCGTACATTTGCAGATTTTATACAAGCATATAGTTCAAGTAGATATATGTCATTCTGCAATTGATACTAGGCATGAACTTTATCTTGACTCACATGCTCTCATCAACCCCTACTCTAAGAGCACATGCGAGGAATGAAAGGAAGAAATCAATGAGATCAAAGACACATTCAACACACATCTTCTACAGAAAAATCAGAAGACATTAACCAGCAGTCAAAGCAATCACTTCTCGTACATAAAAATAGAAGAGTCATGTTGCATACCTACTATAAAATATAATAACAATTATAATAGAAGCCATTTTGATATGTAAGCATAAAATCTTACATGAGTCCTGGTCTAACCCACCCTAAGTTGTTGGTTGCCTAGGAAGATGGGTAATCTTATGGTAATACTAATAAAATTCCATGGATTAGTTGTATCTTGCAATCACATGTGCACAATGCAATGTGAACGTCAAACGGTATATGTTATTTGATTTAGAGGGATAGTTATTACTTTTGTAGTTGATGTTGATCAGGGGTGTGATTGATTTTGTATGTGTAGGAATATAGATAAAACATTGCATTAAAAGGATCTATGTGTACATTTCAAATTTGTTACAAATCTATACATATACATTTGCAAATCTTATATCATGAGATCTGAAGTAAACAAGACTACATGAAGATCTCCATACATTTGTAGATTTTATACAAGCATATAGTTCAAGTAGATATATGTCATTCTCAGAATTGATACTAGGCACAAACTTTATCTTGACTCACATGCTCTCATCAACCCATACTCTAAGAGCACATGTGAGGAATGAAAGGAAGAAATCAATGAGATCAAAGACACATTCAACACACATCTTCTATAGAAAAATCAGAAGACATTAACCGACAGTCAAAGCAATCACTTAACCAACAATCAAAGCAATCACTTCTCGTACATAAAAATAGAAGAGTCATGTTGCATACTCAGTTATAAAATATAATAACAATTATAATAGAAGCCATTTTGATATGTAAGCATAAAATCCTACATGAGTCCAGTCTAACCCACCCTAAGTTGTTGGTTACAGGGAAGATGGGTAATCTTATGGTAATACTAATAAAATTCCATTGATTAGTCGTATGCTCGTAAAATGATCAAATCAGAACAAAGCTTTTAACTGTCTGAGACTGAATGATCAAATTCCTTCAGACTTGTATTATCATTCTAGAGTAGGTTTGAGATGCCCAGGATTAGACCTTGGGGACTAAGTTCTGCTTTATTACAGTACGATGGAGGCATGAATATAAATGGACCTTCTTTAATAATTTGTGCTTGTTTAGGAAACCATTGTAGTTTCCCTGTTTCATGTGACATGGCTCTTAGTACTTTTGTATTCCTTGTCTTGAAGCCCCCATTTCCTGTTAATTTTGTTACAGATTGAGAAACTCTACACTATTTCATAAAGATTACTTGTCTTTTAACACATAAAAGAGGATTATCATGGCTTCAAATCCAGTCCTCTCAGATAGCCCTTTTGAATAATGCACATTTTGAACTAATTGGTGTCAAGCTTGATCAAGTAATGAATATCTTTCTCAGCTCTTTGTATACCAACTCGCAATCTCAAGTTGTTTGTTGACTGGCTAAATTGATACAATTTTCTTAACTTAAAGAGATGACTGCAATGGATGCTAAAGCTCCTAGATCTTTGCTTTCCATATTAGTTTACTAGTGAGATTAAAATATTTGCTTAGGTTCTCAAATTAGTTCAGTAAGAGGCAAAAATTCGATTAATTCTCACTTCCCAAAATTCCAGAAATAGTTATACATAAAATCAATTGACCATTGCTTTCTACTTAGTTTCAACCTCTTTCTTCCTCGCGTGTACATGAATCAAATTTTCCCGAGCACATGACTCAAACTTCTCGTGAAAGCAACACATTGAAGAATCTTTTTGCATTTCAAACACATTCCAGAGATGAAATAGAAGTTGGAATCAAAGTAAATATGTGGTGAATCACCAAATTGGGGAGATTTGGCATCAAACGCCTGGTCAAAGGATCTTTTTTCATGCAAGGAGGAACAAAATTAGTTTTTTTAAACACTGATGTTGTTGCTTAAATGAATTAAAATATTTATAAAACCTACATGCTCAACAGGTCTATGCATTGGAGAAAGGGCAAATAATTAATCTGCATTCTTGATAAAAGAGCTCACATGAAGACTGCATACTTGGCGCCTAAAGAGAGAAAGCATTATTGAAGACCCCACGTTGAAAATGGAAGAGAGAAGCAGGCCAAATCATTGGCATATGGTCACCTAGAAAACAGACAGGTTGGCTTATAAAACAAAGTTTACCTTTTTATTTTATTGTTTTTAACCATGTCTGCAAATATGTCATATTTGGTGCCTGAAGCAAGGACAACAATTTAGAGCCCACGTTGAAATTAGAAGAGGAAAAATAGGCACCCAACTAGTAAGGAGAGAGGAAATGCAGTGTGCAAGCAAATTTTACATATTCCCAAGTAGAATACTCAGTCCAAACAGGCGCCCAACTGGTTAAATTCAAGATTAAAATAAAATACGGCCTGCATTTAGATAAAATAAATCATGTGTTTTATGTGCAAGAGCTTGTGGAAAAAAATTTGCAACGTCTGATAGAAGAAATTATGTTGTCACGCAAGGAAGACATCCTAACTCGAAGCGAGATTGTTTTTAAAAAATAATAAAACTGGTAAAGTTTTATTTTAATCAAAAGAAGATCTTTCTTTTGCATGCTGGAAAGAATCGGTCCTTGTTGGCGTGAAAACAAAAAGCTTCTTATTTGCACTCAAACACTAACCAGTACACGTGGAAAACAATTTGTGAATGCAAGGAGAGTTTGAGCACATCACCAGAATTTATTTGCAAACAGGAAATAAATGGTGGAAGAATTCATTAATAAATTTTATGCTCCCATGCAAACTCAGGATGCGAGAATGATTCAATGGGTTGTAACTCAAGCTCTCCAAGAGAAAGTAATTAAACAAATTGCCCACAACATGTAAAATCGGAAAAGTAAAATTGTTAAAAATAACAAATCTGTAAAAAAAAAAAATTGTTAAAAATAGCAAATCTGCAAAAAAAAGATCAACGTAAAAAATCAAAACCGTCATTTAGGTTGTCAAATTTGACATAGTCTCGTGAATATCCGCAAAGTCCTTTCCCATAGGGAGAACGCCTTCGGCGTAATTAAATTTATTATTAGTTCCTACCAAAGGCATTATACCTTTTAGGTCATCCAATTAATCCAATTAATCATGTTACTATGAGCCAATAATATGTAAGAATTTTTCTACCAATATAAAAATTTCTAATGTATAAATTGTGAATTGACATAATTACATTAATATATTTTTCCATAAATTATTTTTTTGTTATTTTGATTGGTAAGAAAGGGTGATTTGACTAATTTTTCCCTTATTAGGTACAACTATACATGGTTATCTGTTTTTTTAAACCGAAAAATAAGAAATGGCCAAGTGGCCTAACATTTATTAATGCTTGTCAATTTGTCAATTCATGAGGACTCCAGCAATTTCCTGAACAGTTTCTAAGCATATAAGTATGACATGACAACATTTAATTTAGATATTGGCTTCTAACTCCGGAGGCAAAAAACGATGATAGGTATGTGAGGCATGTCGTTGGTTGAATTGAAGAACAAGTCCGCATCCAAGGCCATGCTTCTGAGAAGCCAAACAGAAGAATTTGATCACAACCAATGGCTTTTCAAGAGGAACGGGACATACGGCTATGGCAATACCTTCTAGCCGCAGGAGGACCCATTCTCCTCTGGGAACAGAATGTCTGGCCCTCCTCCCGATCTCACTGAAAAGTCGTGGAAGTCGCTTACTCACAAAACTAGAATTCTTGTTGCCATTCCCAGTCCTTACAGGTATAGGTATAGGTATAGCTTTAGCTAAAAACTTGTTCGTTTTTGGAGGTACTTATCATATTAATGTTATTGAATGGTTTCTGTGGAAAAGTAGATTGGCACAGCGGAGGATGAGCAGCTTATGCAGCAATGTCAAACAAAACAGATTTCACGTCACCACCAGAAAGAGCGCCGATCCAGGCCAACCCAGCGATGTGGTTCTCTGTGTTGCCACTTCGCTCTGGGTTCCCGTTCCTCCTCACCGTGTCTTCGATTTCTTCAGAGATGAACAAATGAGGGCCGAGGTAATTTATGCCCAACTATTTTAACACGAATAATATCTTTTCTTTCTCAGTTGGATTGTTGGCACATGCATTGGCAATGGATGCAATGGGATGTGCTCTCTTGCGAGAACACAGTGTAAGAGGTTGCCCACATTACCTTCATTCCGCAATGAAAATCTCAATGCCTCCATTACGGGTATCTGTAGGAGCAAAATCCAAATATAAACATAATGCCTAAAACCTGAGAGTTATAAGCATGGAGCCCTCAAAATGCAGCAGAGGGCATGACTTCAATAGTGTGGTTGTTAGATCCCCATTGTTCAACTTCTAGCTGATGGGCACTTGCCTTCTGTAACAGCTGGACTTGGGTTATAAATTCACTCGTATCTAAAATCAGGCTTTGAGCTCTAGATCTATAGGTTTATAATGATTCAGTTATTATTAACGGTGGTAATTGTAGAGGGAGCAGTCGCGTTGTTTCTGATGGTAAATGTTCCTCCCGTGAGAAAATTGACAATCAAGAGTTTGGATGGGGTAAAAATGGGGAAGGGTCCCGCCATGGTGAAGACACTTGTAGACACTCTATGTATGATCATGGAATTCAGCATTGCAAGTATTCTCAAGATTCAAAACAGAGCTATTAAGATGGCTACCATTACCCCCACGGATCAGATCCTCATGTGAACCCATTTACTTGAGGCTTCATTGATGGGTAATTTCTCTAATTCTCCTTTTTTGATTTTGCACATTCACTCAAATTCATTCCATTACATCTTTACACAATGGCCATTTGCTCAAATTCATTATTTAGACATCCTTAGACACCGCCCATTTGCTCACACTCGTTGTATATTCTTTGATTATACGCTTGGACAAAGATGGCTCGCTGATTTGCATTGCAGTTGATTTACTACCCTGTTTGGGCATTGCATGTATTGTTGAAATTCATTCCACTTCCCACGAACATGTTCATGCACTGTTAATGTGCTAAATATATAAATTTGTGCATTTGAAAACATTGGGATTGATGCCTATGGCCAATGTCATGCCTGGATTTATATGGGTTTGAGCTAGCGTGTGCCTGTCTGGTAGGTGTTAGTGAGTTTATAGATGAAAGGTTTTTGTATGAATTCTTTTGTTTAGGAGACCCTTAAATATTTCCATCTTTTGTTTGATTGCTAATCCGACCCTATGAGATTGGATCTTCAGAAATCGCAATTCTATTATTGTATCTATTGTCTCTATTTTATTGCGACACTGTTTTAAACTATTCTGCACTTGATTCAGTTTATTGTTGTATGATAGCCATCTTTCATCTGTCTTTTGATTAATCTTTGTAAAAAAACATTAGAGACATTGCACTCTGTGTATCTGAAGTTGAAAGGATTTCCTCGTTCTTTGTACATTGAAAACTGAACCTGAAGGCATAGGGACTAAGGGATGCATACTCAATTTACAAGGGTAGAGTAGATATTTATCATTTAGTGTTTTAGAGGAGACAAAAATGTGATCCTCAAAACTTTATTATGAAGATTTTGACATGGATTCTTTTGGTCAATATCTTTTAAAGCTTGGACTTTCGCACTGTATTAAAATATTGTTGTAGATGTTTTCTCTCTAGGCATTTACTGATAAGAAAAGGATTAAAAAAATATTTTGTATACATTAAAAAAAAATATTTTGTATACATTAACATATATGCATTGATGTTTAAGAGCAGTAGCATATGAATGCAAAGAAAAGAATGCAAAATTTTGATGATATGTTAGTAAATAACTTTGACTTCTAGGCTCGGCCTAGCTTGTTCGTGGTTTTGGGGCGTGCTCTCATACCGTCCATTTTTTTTGTTGAAATTTATCTTATATCTTATTGCATTAATATAATATAAGATCCATTTTCATCAAAAAAATTAACTTTGACAAGCTATACCCACATAACTATGGTAATTGATAGTGGGGAAGTTAAAAAAAAATTACTTGAATAAATGGTCTAGGTCCAATATCATCCACAATTTCATGCTCTCAAAAAACCAAAAGTTTTAGAATTTTTGAGACATAACCCCGCTTGTCTTATTATTCTTTGTTATGTGAATTTGACAACACTTTTCACTTGACTGATTTTAGCTTGTATCAGACATTTGATGATTATTATTTGCTATGTACAATAAAGCTTTTATGTTGCAATTTCTCATATATGTTTCAAGTCAAACAATATGTTAAGATTTTTTTGTCTTCGATTGAACTTGTTTCTTTAGAGAGATGATTGTGAATGTATATCACACATTTCCTGCATTTTTAGGTATTATGTTTCTGTTTTTGTATTGCTATTGCATACCTATTGCAAGTTGACACTCGTGCCATATAATCATGGACACATACTACAAAGAAAAATAAGTCAATCGAGATGATGATTTTTTTTTAGTTTCGTCTCACCAAAACTACTTATCAACGGGGTTGGTTGTAGACAATTCCTTCTACACAAATTATACTCAATATCCTTTCCACTAACATTATTTTCTCGATACCCTATTCAGTGTTATTTGTAATAACATCTTCAACTTTTGCCAAACGAATTCTCAAAATTTACTACATATCTACACAAACACACTTCTTTTACATCAATCAACAACTATCAACTTCTATTAATCCAACAAACACCTTGCAACTTGTAGGCAAGAACTGGCCGCTTTGTGGCTCTTGTTATTAGTACTAGGAATTGCATGAATGAGTGCAATGGTGATGATGCAAGAAATATTTATTCATTCCTTTCTAAACTTCCCTTTTCAAATGACTAGTGCAAGTTTTGATGAAGAAGAGTAGAGTTGTGAGAAGTGTTTTGTAAATGGAAGTGTGTTGTTAATATCGGCACATAAAAAATATTGCAAAGTGTACGTTATTTAATGATTAAAAGTAGAGTTGTGAGACATATTTTCTAAATGGAATTTTATGTGTTATTAATATCAACAAAAGTATGAACATTTTCAATTATCTCAACTAATAAATCTTTAACATTTTACCAATTTTCTCTTGAATATAATATCTTCGTTCAACCTAACTTAGAATATAATACATTCACTCCACTCAAATTAGAAAAAATGTGTAATGTTTCTTTATATATTGTATAATATTATTCATGTGCAACGGTTTCTCCAACATGTACTCAATCACGAAATGATTATCATATTAGAGAAACCAATTTCTTATTATATATAATAATAAAATGTATTTAAGTATTTTTAATGAAAATAAATTATACTTACCAAATAATTATGATCTTTTAAATATCGTCTCAAATCTTTTCTTGCATTGAGAAATTAAGTCATACATGGGTTTATTAGGTGCATATACTTCTTGTATTGAGGAATTTTGTCATATGTGGGTTCATTAAACGCATATGCTTCTCACATTTGGGGTGCGAAAATTATTAATGATGAAGGGGGTTTTGATCAATAAAATGTCACTTTGCCTTTCAATTTTGAGTATATTAGGAACTACATTGCCTACCCATATGACCCTACTAATCTAAGACGTCTTCAAGTATTTTAATAGTTGGGTGTCATTTGCATTTCCCGGGGAGATATGGGTGATAATTCATCTATCTATAAGAATGTTTAAACCTCAATGAGGATAATTTTGGGAGCTACGACTTAAACTAATGTAAACTTTGAGAAAAGACGAGTTTGAATCTCCATTAACCCTATTAATTTTAGCTTATTATCTATAAGGCAACCCACCCATTTTAGAGCTTAGTTTCCCTTAAAGGCTCCAACAAAATTTTGAGGCCAAGGGGTAGGTCTTTCAGATTTGGAAAAAGGTTATCTTTGCCCCTAATTGATGCCCCTTTCACTCATATGTCGACCACTACCATCAAATAGTATATACTAGTGTATCGCAAAAAAAAAATAGCATTGTAAATATTTAATAGTTAATCAACACGCGTAAAAAATTATTTATAAATAAGACACGATAAGGAAAATTCATTATGCGTCGATTGCTGATTTTTTTCTAATACATTTTTGAAAAAGGTAAGACATTTCTCGTCCCGCATGCATAAGTACACAAGCAATGGAAGAAGAGGAGCTCAAGAAAGATCCATCCATCTTTAATTCAAAACCTTATAGTTAAGTATTTCCTCAAGCCTTCCAATGCATTCAACATGTGGGTTAGAATATTCTCTACCATTGAACAATGCAATGGAAAATACAAGTTAGTAAAATCCAAACATGATGTGAAACCTATAAAGAAAAATAAATAAAATATTTTGTGACCTTGTTTTACTTGTTGGTGCTCTGTTTTCCACATAATGAGGGAAATAATAGAATTGAGTGTATTAAGTAATTGGTCGCATAACATAAAGGGCAATTTGAGGACCCATGATCTATCTTGAAGTTGGTTGTATAAACGTCGAGTTGATGGCATGAGGAAATTGTGGCTTCTCAAACCCATCGAGGAAACGAACAACCACACTTGTGACCCACACAATGTTGTATGCGAGGACTAATTTCTCCATCTTCGAGCACCTTAAACATACTTTTAATTTTTAAAACTAGCTCATCTACCCATTCTTAGTAAGAAGATATTTGCAATTCACATATAACAAAAAATATCAAGACAAAAAAATGAATGACTACATCTTCCCTTTCCCTTTTGTGTTTCTACTTTTGCTTACCTAGTGAAATGATGTCTGTAGAGCCACTAATTGTCATTGACCATCAACATTAGCACTGAAATTCTCCAAAGCAAGCTCGGTTATCCCGGATGATTTAACAAATATGGAATTTGTAAAACCCTAGATGTTATTTCGAGTCACATGTAATAGATAAAATAGTAAAGCACATATATGATGTAAGCAATAAGAAAATGATGAATTGAAGCCCTAAGTTCCGAGGAGGAAAGAATACTTAGCTTATTCGCAATAAATCTTGAAGTGTACGAAGCTGGAAAACTAATGAAATGAGAGTATAGATTGTCATCATTGTGCTCGAAAAATTATGCAATTGTCGGAATAGGGTTTGGACCGGGCGCACAGGCACCTGTGATTGCTTAAAATCTTTGAAACTAGTTTTCGCCGTGTCATAAGATGGTTACTAACCCTCATTATTGATTACATGTGTGTCGCACTATATTTGCAGATGTCACATGTAACTTTGTAAAGAGAAAGGTATCTGTAAAACCCTAAAACACATCAAATCCTAAAAAGAAAAAGATGTAAATGGGGAGTCAAACTAACCCCGATGGTCACCCAACTGAGTGAACTTACGATATGGGCACTGCACTACATTTTTAGACTCTGTGTAGTTCTCATGTTTGTGTGCAAGGATCATGTCCTTAGAGGATCTTGTATAAGATGCACTTGATAGTGAGCAATAGCTAGATGTAGCAATGTAAGTAGATGTGTGTATGGAAAAATGAACTTCCCCTCCTATGAAGTGTATGTAAAAATGCAGTCCCTTGTCCCTTAAATGATAGCTAGATGGATGCTTTGATGCTCTTAGAATGCCTTTGGATGCAACCTTAGGTGATGATAGTAGATGCTTAGAGCTTGGTCCTTTAATTTGATCACATAACATTGTATTTATATGATTCCCTTGTTTGAATTTTGTAATTAACCACTAAAAGGCCGACCCATAAGAAATCAAGATGCCCAAAAGGGGCTAGTAAGATACAAAGGGGTCGGGGTTCCCGGGGGTATGAGGGCACACAGGCATTAACGTCCCAGGTGGGTGTTGGTGTCTAGAGCCAAGAAATATAAAGTAGTGAAGGTCAGACTGGGCAGTAGGGTGTAGAAGACTAGAAAGAAGACAAGAAGCAAAGCAAAAAGGCCAAAGAAAGTGGTTAATTACTATTTTTCTCGCTTAGGAATCATATGAATAGTAGTATGTGATTAGGACCTAGAAATGTACCCAAGTGCATGATTTAGTGTCTACACCAAAGTGTTATTGCTCATCATTGGGACCGGATTGCGACCAAAACCACCACCTCTACTCAAAATTTACACTCCTTGAATTTCTTTAGAGCAAAACCACATAATTTTACCCTCTATTTTTACTTTATAGTTTATCTTGCTTTCCTTGACCAACACACAAAACATTGCATGCCCCGGAAGAAAACTTCATCAAGAATGGAGTCCATGTCGGATATCCTTGCTGACCTGCAACAATGGCACTCCAAGCAACTAAAAGATAAAAATGAATCATCACACATTTACGAAACATGACTGTATTTACGAAGTACTTTGTTGATTGATTGCATTTAATACAAGCTAGGGTAGAGGGACTTTGTGCATTGGATTTTGACAGAATAACATAGATTGAAGTAATGATCATCCCATGTACAAATAGGAATGCGAGACCATAGATTTGAAATGCCAAATGAGTGTCGATCGCAGATAGCGCCTATCATCATAAAAATAACTAGCAATTACACAAATCTACAATGGTCATGCTTGATAAGGGAAATCCAATGAGATTTCAGATGGAGCGATGGATGCCTTTTGATCCTTTGACCTACAATATTTTTTATTTTCTCCATGAAATATATTTATGTTGAAGGTGTGTCTACATTGGGGGATCCTTGACAACTACATATACCTACTTAAGGTGCTTAGCATATCTGATGCATGTCCCTTCTCACATTGCCAACATGCAGTTTGATCACCCCTGCATTTGTTATCACATGTGCTTTATCATCCTTGAACCCCTATTTTCCATTGTCGATTTCATGGTTTATTTGTTTTATTGTTTGGTTTCCAAAATTCTATTCTCACCCAACATGGATCATTCCCACCCAATAACACCGCCATTGTAGCATAGGTTTGCCTTAATTCATTGCTTCCTTTTTAGGCTTGCTTTATTTTATTTTATTGTACATTTGGTATGCATAGCGTAGACATAGGAGAGAGAAAGAGTAGACTATACACCTATAGTTGGTTCCTGCTACACTGTACAACTCTAGAATGGAGACTACACATCACTATCTTTTAGAAGGAGACATGCAAAACAAACAAACAAAAAAAAAATTTAATTACATTCACGAGACTAAGCAATCTAAGGGGTCAAGAGTCACAACATAAAAACTTTTAGATTTCTTACGATGTCGAATCTTCTACTATGAATCTTGACAAAAATTCATTAAGAACCACAAAAGAAGAGAGGTTATGGTTGTGGCTTGTGAAAATAAATTTGCGTAGGAAAGAGAACAAGGGTGCCACGTGGGTAAAAATTATCATGTAATTCACATGAGTGAAAATTCAATTCTTATTTTAAATTATGAAGATGCCTCCTATATAATATCCCTCACAATTGTAATTTTCAATTTTAGGTAGGTTTTTATTTCTTTCAGACTAAGTCGGTTAGTACTTTTCCTTATCATAGTTATTTCCCAAAGTGTGGTGTTGCAATGTTCTATTTTTCTGCAATGTTATATGTTTATGGAGCATAAATTTGATCTCCTTATGAATAAAAGCTTTAGTTTTCCATTAGGAGTAGAGTTTAAGAATTGTACATGATGACACCCTAAACTTTACAAAGCAAATTGCATGACTAAACAAGGAAAGCTAACACCATTGCCATCCATCTAGCCAAGGTTCTAAGTCTAGGAATGTAACATTAAGATAGAAGCTTAAAAGAATGCTTAACTAGTATGAAAACAATACAAAATCTAACTAAACATGCCTACTAATATGCTTGAATTACCTAACATGGGCCTAAATAGACCTAAGAGGGCAATCAAATGGTTATGGTTGCTACTCCAAACAAGGTGAAATGGCCTCTCCCAATGACTACTTGGTCATTTTAGATATCCATCTACTAACCTCATTGAAGGCTTTAAGCAAGGATTGAACTTGGTTATATATCATATTTATTATATGAGATGCAAATCAAAGCATGGTGTAAAATATAAAGGAATGAGGTGCACCCTTTTTATAGTTTTCCTTTTGGGAGAAACTTGTATTTTGGTGCATGTGGGACTAAAAGCCCCAAATTAGATTAGAATTTCTAATCATTATTAGGCCTTGTTAATCACAATTAGTGAATTACCAAGTGATTAAGAGGTGTGAAGCCTTAATCAACTGCTTAGGGTCAACTAGGAGGCTAGGATAATATTTTGAAGCTTCTTTGAGATGTTGTGGAGGTGAATGGGGTGATTTTGAGTGGTTGGAAGAGGGGTTTGAGTCAATATTAGGGTATATTGACCAAAATAAGGGAAAATAGGCTTAATTAGCTAATAAACGTTAATTATCTGTTTTGAAGAGGATTTTGACTTACGATTCACCGTAAAGTGGCATCCTGAATGCGAAAGGGTTACACAATCAAAAAAGCATTGTTAATTGGCTAAAGTGGTAAGAAACATTAGTTAATTAGCAAAGAGCACTAATTATAACGGAATTGGGAAGAATAAGAGTGATTTGTGTGCATTTTGGCAATAAGATTGTAAAAGCGGAATTTAGGTGTCTCTGATACATTACTTTATAATATGCAAAATATAGTGTTGTAATTGAGTGTGTCGTTGTATTAAATATGAAAAATTATATAATTTGAACATGTTTATGGATGTGTACATGTTTAGTTTTTTTAACTCTATATTCTTAGACCATAATGATGCTTACATCCTAATGAGACTTGTCCTTCCTCCCATTTTTCAGTTTGTAATTGCAAAAAAACTTCTTTTTTAATTATTTAATTGCTTGCATTAAATGGTACATACATGGAAAATACCAAATTATACATTTAATCTCCTAAATGTTTCATGACCCTCAAACTAACCACAACTATCATTTGTAGTTACTTTAGGAAGTACAATAGTTTTGGCTAGTAATAACAATATGTCGGTGATGGATGACACAACCATGATTAACAAATTACATCCTTATCAATCTAATTGGGTGATCAAAGTAAGGTTCATTAGAAAAGGAAATATACATGCATATATAAATGATAAAGGTGAAGGAAAGGTTCTAAATTTCAATGTCACGGATGCTTTAGGTGATGACATAAATATCACTTGTTTTGGGAGTGCAACTTCTTATTACAATGAAAAGGTTGAACTTGGTCAGGTTTATGTTGTTTCTAGAGGCACCTTGAAATATCTCAAGAAACAATACAATGAATTCACAACCCCTTAGGAAGTGATTCTTAATATGGGCTCTACTCCTAACTTGTGTATAAAGCTGACAACTAAAATCCATAACTACCATTTCCATTTCACAAATATCTCAATAGTTCAAAATATAGTTGTAAGAACTATATTATATGTGACTAACGTGGCCACCTTTATATTTTTTGCTTCTACAATTACTTGTACACTGCGGGTGGTACTTTTGGTAAACGATGCATGGTTTCTATTAGAGATCAAATAGGTTATACCATAGATGTCACTCTATGAGGCACCTTATGTGATGAAGGGCAAAGAATGTTACAATCTCAAAATGATTCAACAAGAATACATATGTTGATATTGGCTATAAATAAATGCAAAGTGACCGCATTTAAGAAGAAAATCCCAACTACTGGTGTGAATGCATAGATCTTTATTACTCTCATAATTCCACAACAAAAATCCCTTCGCATGTGGATAGTTGCATAAGGAACAAAGGATGTCTCCCTTAAATTAAGTGAGCATACCACTTTGAAAAGAACAATTGCTAACATTTTTACCTCCAACTTACAAAAGCCACTCCAACCTATTGAATTTTCCACAAAAATTATACATATCAACATGGCCAATTTCAACTACCTAGCTTGTTCTCAATTGATTGGTGGTAAACAATTCCATTAAAATTTGACTATAACTACATATGGAAATTTCCACTTTGTTTAAAATGCAATGTGGATTCTACATGTTGTGAATATAAATATGCATTACACATGATGTTAGAAGATGTTATAGGAACTATATGGGTAATTGCCTTCAATGATGTAACACTACCATTGTTAGATATTGATGACACCCTAAACACTACAAATCCAATTGCATGAATAATTAAGGAAGGCTAACACCATTGCCATCTCTATTCAAGGCTCTAAGTCTAGGAATGTAACATTAAGATAGAAGCTTAAATGAATGCTTAACTAACATGAATATAATTCAAAATCTAACTAAACATGCCTACTACTATGTTCAATTACCTAACATGGGCCTAAATAGACCTAGAGGGCAATCAAATGGTTATGGTTGCTACTCCAATCAAGGTGAAATGGCCTCTCCAAATGAATTGTCAAGTCACTTTAGATATCCATCTACTAACCCCATTGAAGGCTTTAGGCAAGGTTTGAGCTTGGCTATAAATCATATTTCTTATATGAGATGCAAATCAAAGCATGGTGTAAAGTATAAGTGTGAATACTTAGTTTATTTTATAGTTTTCACTTTGAGGAAAACTTGTATTTTGGTGCATGTGGGACTAAAATCCCCAAATTAGATTAGAATTGTTAATCATGATTAAGCTTTGCTAATCATAATTAGTGAATTAACAAGTGATTAAGATGTGTGATCCTTAATCAATCGCTTAGGGTCAACTAAGAGGCTAGGATAAGCTTTTGAAGCTTGTTGAGACGTTGTGGAGGTGAATGGGGTGATTTTGAGTGGTCATAAGAGGGGTTTGAGCCAATATTAGGGCATATTGACCAAATCAAGGGCAAAATAGGCTTAATTAGCTTATAATCACTAATTACTTGTTTTGAAGAGGATTTTGACTTACGATTCGCCGTAAAGTGGCATCCTGAATGCGAAAGGGGTTACACAATCAACAAAGCGTTGTTAATTGGCTAAAGTGGTAAGAAACGAACTAGTTAATTAGTAAAAACCACTAATTATAACAAATTGACAAAAATGGGATTGATTTGTGTGTGTTTAGCAATAAGATTGTAAAAGCAGGATATAAGTGTCTATAGATATAACTACAGATGCCCTTAAATCCTTACATTCCGTTATGAATGATGTGTGGACAATTATCGAAAAATCCTCTTCCACAGTTTAAGTTCACCCTTTTTGTTAGTACAAGAACCCATAATCAAAAAGAACAATTACCATGTACTATTTATAGTATAAAGGAAACTAAACAAGAAGGAAACCATGCATATCTATTATCAGCTTTTCTTGAATCTATTGAGTGATCCAACACAATTTCAACGTAACATTTGTAGAAAAGATAAAAACCCCACCGTGTAACATGATATATATAGTTACAATCTTGTATGTATTCTATATGAATTAAGTTAAAAATAAAGAGATATCTATTGTTTATTGTCAACAACCTTATTGTATGGCATTTTCCATACAATAAAGGAGCATACAACACAGACCATTACACATCGGGGTTAGCCTTTACATTTACTTTATTGAATATAATTGCTAATATATACAAAAGACATTTTTTTATGTTTTTACTTTTGATGTTCCTCATAGCTCATGTGTCATACCCATTGCCATAATGAATGCACAACAACAATTAGCTTACAAAGAACAACAAATATGAGCTCAATGAAAAATACGACATAAATACCAACAACATAAATATACTCTTAATGAGGCACGTAAAAATAAATGGCACAAACTCATTGATCCTCTAACCAGATTCAAACCAACCATTAAGTAAGTCTTAGTATAACCGATTCAAATAAGATCTAATAAATATTTTGGGCTAGACTTGATTCCCTCTCATGCAAACATAACTATTTAGCATGCAAGGAATCATACTTAGGAATGCAAACAATACATAATGGAGTTGGCCATCTATGTTATAGATGTTTTGCATAGAAATAACAACATCATTTATCTTATTGGAATAATATGAACCCATTGCCCTAACCTAGAGAGCTAGCTCTTTTAACATAGGTGGAGGAATTTCTTATTGCAAAATTCACACCAATTTGAGATCACTCATGCTCATGGAAGACAATATCAATACAATGGACTTACTATTATTTTCCATCAATATGTTTCATCCATTATTTCCTATTTACCTCGTTGTCCATATGGTTTAGATATACTCATATCAAAAAGGCTAGGAGCTAAAGGGAAGCCATATGAATGCTCTATAAGTAGGGCACATGTTGATAAGGAACTAACATATAAAATGATTTGTGACCCCTACTACAACGATGTCATCATTTATCAATATGCTCTCAATTGTTTACCCACTACCCATGCGGATATCTCTCGACACTCTATCCTCTATATCGAGGCCTTTACCATATTTGATGCAAACTTATTTGGTACTGGATGAAGATGAAGCGCCAGGATGTAGCATCTCATCATTGTTTTCAT
Source organism: Taxus wallichiana var. yunnanensis (assembly GCA_018340775.1). Classification (NCBI taxonomy): domain Eukaryota; kingdom Viridiplantae; phylum Streptophyta; class Pinopsida; order Cupressales; family Taxaceae; genus Taxus; species Taxus wallichiana. The sequence goes on along the minus strand of CM031243.1, from coordinate 408,158,066 downwards.
CATCATTTGTTAATTATCTTCATAACACCCACATAACAAACAAAATCTATAAACACGTCATTTGTAGTTGATTGGCCACAAATAAGTTACAACCTTATAAATGAATACACAACGAGAGGGTTGATTTTCTATATCCTTTCCAACCTTATTCCCATATAGTATAGTTATGTTCGAAACCATGTAGCAAAGAAGTTCAAATGCATGAATATGCCCTCCACCTAATGTGGTGTCATGACAATAAATTTGGGAGCCATCCACACTTTTTCTACTTTCTACTCAACCTCATGATGCGTCATAGAAACCAAGCCACAACATATGTATTTGTGAAACATAATATTGAAGATGTGTTACCTACAACAATTTTGGAACTACGCATTTTTTTGCAAAACTTACCAAATGAACAAATAACAACTCAACTAATGTGTTTTAGCTCCAACCTCGAGATATAATAGACATATTTCTCACAAGGCAAAAATGAACTATCAGATATGATTGTTTAATTAGGTTGCCCAACATTGTTCTTCACTTTAAGTGTAATAAACACTAAATGGATCGATCTACATAGAGTGGTGCAAGTCACCTACCATTTAACTGCTATTACAACCCACATATGGAGAATACATAACATAATTGGTTACCTACACCTTGTTGTCATGTATATAGCCACCAAACTCACAATTTTCTCGAGAAGAAATCTATGAAAAATGCCTACATAGTAAAGACTAATGGTACATGTATTTTTATATACCTTATGACTTTCTTTAATCATTATAGACACTTTGGGTTTCATCACCCGACTACTCCCACACATACACACATGAATTTATCAAATCCTATCACTTTAAACATTATCTAAATCATCCTACTTATCCCGTAAAATCATTTTTGTCACCCCGTGAACCGTATTTACATATCCAAACCTCCTAACCATCTCTAACCTATCCTAACCCTTTTCATCCTAACCTTCTAACCTCCCAACCTCACCTAACCTCTTCCCTAACCATTTTCCTCATCCCCATACCCGAAAATCTAGTTTTGTAAGTGGATGAAACCAATTCCAAACACCTTCTTTGAATTCACCAGATCACCAACGATTCCAACAAATCACCTACGATTATAAATAGGATCCCAAACTCCTATTTCAAGGACCTTTGACGATTTTTCATCTTGACTCTTGAGCTTTCTTTAACTAGCAATGAAGCTCTGTCATTCCAAACTATCATCAAGACCTAGCGATAAAAGTTTACTACTCTAAGGAGTTCTAACACATCAGTTTGTGCACATAAGCCTTCATCAACTTCGTCAGATGATCAACAAATCAATATCACCAATTCAACCAACCTTTGTGGACATTCTTCTAGCCATATTCACATTATAAGGTCATATCCTCTGTCATTATTATCATTTATAGTCTAGTTATACATCAAAACAAACATAACATGGTCATTTTAATCTTTGCTTTCAATCAATTTCTCGAGTAAATATTTTTATAGGAATCACCCATGATTCTCCTAATTCACCAAAGATTCTGTCAAATTAGCTTCATTTACCAAATCATTGCATTTTATCAGTTATTATCTATATCTCTAGACTTAATTTGTCCTGCATTGCAAGCATGTCTCTATTGTAGATGATTGTTCTAGGTCAGTCTCACTTGATCACGAGCATCTATGACCTCTCGATCATCCAACAACCCTTTGTGTGGGAGTAATTCAATATCCTCCACAAGCTCACTCTGTGTGATATCTGATTCACATCTGACATCAAGGACATTGAGGAACAACTTGAATTCTTCCATGAAATCCAACAAATAACCATAGACTACTGGTACAATTACTTTGAATCCATCTAGATTATCGCTTTACTCTGGTTGGGGTCACCCTACGAAGCGAACATGATCTTCCTTTTCATCTTGAAGTCTAGCTTCCTCATAATTGTCATTATTTATCTTATCATATTTATCAACCCACTTAAATTTATCTAAACAAGCTGACATCCTTTAAGGAAGTCCCTTTGGATTCCTGGGATCGGCCTTTGTCGAGAAACTCATAATCTAATTTATCTAATATCTTTTGTTTAGTTGTATTTTCTTCTAGGTCTCTTCACTCGATGAAAGGAGGGTTGCTCATTCATTTTCAATATCCCATCACCCCGACATTGCAATTTTCGGTGTAGGTATCGCTAAATCTTGCTATCTTTTGAGTTTTAGGTAATGTCTCGCATCTAATAACACTAATATGAAAACTAACTAATACATTATTGACATGCCCGATGGACATTATTCCCTTTATTTTTTCGGTTAAAACTAACTTGTAATCATTCTTAGGTTCTCTCGATCTATAATCATTAAAAAAATTGGTAAATCTCCAATGATTTTGGTGAATTTCCCATGATTCCTTCAAATCGATGACAATATCTCGAGGATTGTTCCTAATTACTAATTCGGTTTACCTTTGAATCTACTTTTCTTTTCTACTTTTTGTATTTACCTAACCACTGCAGTTTCCTTCTTTGGAGTGCTTATTCCCGAATCTCGACTAAGCTAAAAATCAAAAAATTAAAAAATCAAAATCAAAAGCCAATCACAGTACGTTTTCTTCATTATTTTCCCTTTTAAGCATCACATTTGTTTGATGTCTTCATTAAATCAACATTTCTTTTTGGGATTTAAAATGAACCCTTCATATCTGCTTGATCATATAGTTTAATTAATGGATTGCATTCACTTAATTCCCATCACACACAACCAAATCACATTAAACACAATTTGCATCAAAACACTCCTACCTAGGTGGACCTACTTGGATTTCATCAGCAAGAGGATAAGCCAACTCGGTGTTCTGGCCAAGTATAAATTATTTGGTGGGTGGTATATCAGCTAAGCACCCGACACCCTTATCACTGTGGGATCGTGAAGTGAGGGGGTGGGCCCCAATACGATGCCTTATATTGACACCAACACAGATTCGGTCCTCACATACCCTCAACTATATTGATGACTATGGCCTTTAACATCACCTAAAACTAGCTATAGATTGCCATTTCTTAAGACCTTATAAACCATTTTTCACATTTCACCTTTTCTAACTTAATCAAGATAACAAAATTCTCTTATGTGACTTGCTTGTTTGATTGTAATCAACTCTCTAGATTCTTTTTCTCTCTCTTTTAGTGATTATTTTTTTCATGGTCTTAACTCGACAAAAATAACGTCAACAAAACTCTCTGAAAACATGGTCTAATGCTTTCAACAATCCTTAGAAAATATCCAAGCCCACATTGATGACACCACACGTCAAATCAACCAACATTGAGCATCTTTATCACCACCAACACATGATCAAGAACCCCATATTCCCCTAGTAGTCAATCTGCCACATCAAAATTCCCGATCCGTCTAGTCCTTTTTCTTCAACGGTGGGGATTCAATCGTTATTGAAATATTGGATTGGACCCGTTTCCCTCAACCCTTACCTAGTTTCCCGGGGTTTCCTTCTTGAACAATCCACACCTAAACAACAACCCCCCGTCACTAATGCTAAGTATGAATTTTCTATACTTGTTGATCCTAACCATAAGTCGGTCATCCAACAACTTCATCCCTATCCTTCTACCAGTAAATCAGAAACATTAGCGTCTACATCATTAGTATCCATTATCGGTTTGACCTCAACATCCTTTCTTCACAAGACACGACAATCAACAATCATCGTCCTCACCATATCCCTCATTTGGATCTTCCTCATACCAAAACAACACCAACACATCCTCATCTACGTCAAGTACTTTAGTCTCCTCCACTATCCAAAAACCTCCTGTAAGTTCGGTGAGCTATCCTACTTAGTATGTCCCAACCTATCCCATCATAACAACCCACATCATATATTCAAAACATGTTCATGTCTATCCCAACATCGACACCACTCATTAATATGAGTTCCATATCTAGTGTCCACCCCTCTTCATAGCAGACATCAACGCCATTGTTTCACAAATATTCTCTCAAAGATACTCCTCAACAATCTCAACATCTTATCCACATTTTTAATCCCTTCCATCACATACCTCAATAATCCCAACCATTTATCTCATCTCAATACTCACCTCAACTATCTCAACCCCTTATCCATACATCCATCCCTTTTCAACAAATAAATCAACCATCCTAACCCCTTTTAAACACATCCATTTCTATCTAATATCAATACATCCAATCCTCCTAACCGTTAGTGTTATAACCACCATACAAATTTCCTATGAACACCTCTCTCCAACATAATATCCATTTGCTATACAATTCATACCAATAATCAATCCACTCACATACAATCGGTCGGGCCCTTCATCATCCAATGCTCAACAACAACCATCACAAAATAATCCCTTGTAGGCATTGATAAATAGATTCTCTAGCCTTGAGGCTGTTTTCATGGTGTATGTAATGGAAAGTTGCAAAAGCTATGGAATGAGGATAAAGAACCTCAAAGCTTTGCTAACTCATCCATGCATCATGAGATGAGTGCTAAACAAGATAACTTCTACAATAATGAATTAAACTAAAACACTATCATTTTATCTCTAACTACTCTATGATTACTTAAAACATAAATTGAACCTAGTTAAACCTATGAGCAATCAAATTAGATTTGTTGTTTCTTGATGGAGGTAAGAGGTCTCTCTAAAATGGCTACAAGACCAAGTTAGATACCCTCCTACTAACCTAATATGAAGTTATGGATGCAAGATGGAGGAGTTTCAACAATGGAGAATGGCCAAGATCAAATGCTTATTAGCTTAGCTAATGCAAATGAGGTCTAATGCCAATATCTCCAAATGTGAGAGATTTGTTATGAAAACAAGGTGTAAGGTTGAGAAGGAGGGGTGACCCTTCTATTTATAGTTTTCCAAATGGAAGAGTTTGAACTTTGGGTGCATGTGGGACTAAAGTCTAAAAATCACTTTAGGATTAGATTAGGATAAACATGCTTTAGGCTTAGTTAAGCTTGGTTTAGGCTAGTTAACTAGGGTTTAGGCTAGTTAAAATTTGATTAGCAAGTGATTAGAGACTCATTGAGAGTTGGGAGGGGTCTGGATAACCAATTGTGACAAATAGATAGCCGAGGAAGCCAATAGAAGTGGTTCAGAGAGAACTAGGGAGGTTGTGAATGGTCGAAAGGAGGAATGTTTAGCTAATAAGAGATATATGAGCCAAATAAGTTGATTATAGGAGGAATACGACTGAAAGAGGTGTCATAAATGGGCATCCGAGAGTGGAGCGAAGAAGGGTTAATTAACGAAATGTCATCAATTAGTTGAATTGGATGAAATGCTAAGTGTAAGCATATATTAGGTGTCTACATTTTCCCTTCTTTGAGGTGGCGTAAGCAACGCCACTTCAAAGAAAGTAGACAAGCATAAACAAGTAGAAAAAATTGAAGGGATAGAAGAAAAATGAGTAGAATGGAGGATGCCCCCTCGATTGTCGATGGGGTGATAGAAGAACTCAATCGACGATCGAAAAGATGAAGGAAATAGATAGAAGACAAAGGGAAGAAAGGGAATATAGAAGAAAAGGATTATGAGGAAGAGGGAATGATCTAACATCCATCTAGTGCCTTTTAAACAACTTTATTTTTCATCATATTACTAGAGATCTTCATCATCGGTCCTTATTAAAAAGAATGAACAAAAGTGTAGAATGACATTGAAAGCCATATACGAACAAATTTCCATTGCCAAAAACACAAAATCCATGCAACATACAAAATGTAATGTAGTACGAGAAAGTAAAAGATGCCTAACTCCATGCAACATACATAATGCAATGCAATACAAGAAAGTAAACAAGCTAAACTAATAGAGAAACAAGATGCAATGTTTTTGTTATCAAGATTTAGTTCCGACCTATGTGAGTTAATGACAAGGGTTAACGATGGTGCCCCAAGCAAGGATACATGCAAGGGGAATAATGGAGGACACTTCGGTCTGATGAAAAATTAATGTGCACTACGAAACAGTACCAAGAAACTCTGTGTGCCCTAGAGTATAGACAAAGTAAGAAACTTAGCTTTTGTTGATAGAAGTAGATCAAGATGATCCACGAGTCGTGCACATGAAAAAGTGTGAAATATAGAGCAACGTTTTGTAGGATGATTTATTTTTTTTAGAAGTTTTCTGAAACATATTTGAATGTTTTTTATTTTTCTAACATATTTGAAGGTTTTTTATTGATTTTTAAAGTTTTTTGAAACTATGTACAGGAAGACGAGGAAGCATGGATTCCCCTAGCGGTAGATGGGATGTACAAGGGCATAAGGCCATGTGTGTACGAGAAAGGTGAAGATGCAAAAATGCCCCAGTGATTAGGTGGGAGTATTCAAAGGAAAACTCTTCACAGGTAGAAGTGGGATCCAAGGCCACTATGGATAGGTTTAACACGATGATGAACCTAAACCAATGAAGTGTTGAGAAGAAGCAAGGATGCCCTAGCGTAAGTTGGCCTAAACGCACATGATAGAAAGGAAGGAGAAGATTGTTTTTTTTGTGAAAGGGGACAAAGGTGTCCGAAAACATGGCAAAAAGTAATCTTATACACATGGATGTTCTAAATGAAGTAGAAAAACAATGTGAATGATATGAATGTAGCTTAGAAGCCTTGCAATGAAGAAGTGTTTAGCCAAAGGCACAAATTGGTGAGACGAGATATGGACTAAAGCAAGAATCGAACAAGGTCTAAAAAGACACTTGATAACATACTAATCCTATTTACTCATAGAGATCCAGTGTGTGCACGTGGAATTTATTACCTATTGAAGGGAAGATTTAATAGACAACAAGTGAAGACACCCTAGCCAATGTGTAGGAATGATTTATTTTGATAGGTGATAGGTTATTTATGAATGAAAGGTGGAAGGATAGCCATACATTGCTCACGCTGCCCAAAGGTCCCATAGCCCCGATGGAGATGTATTTGATTCTAATCGCAACATTGCTCTCTCACAGTCAAAGGCCCATAGCCCCATAGAGATTATTGGAAATACCCCAAGAGAGAGTTATTTATCAATTTTCTTTTGCTTTTATCTTTTAGCTTTTGATTGATTGATCTTGTTTCTTTTTGCTTTCTGAAAACTTATTTCAGCTCTCTTGTTTGATAAGGGGTTAAGAACCACATATGGCTTGATGGAAGGAGGTGGAAATGATTGTGATGACGACATTGGCTAGTGTCAACAAATATGTCTAAAAGTTCTTCACAAAATTTTTATTAGATGTTGATTGTGATAGGATCTCTAAGAGGTCAGTCGTTCTTTAATTTACCAAGGTGATAAAAGACCAGGGTCAAACAGATACCATAGAGATAAATGTCACAAAATGCGTGTGAAAAAGCTAACCAAAATATCACCGAAGGGATGAAAATGGTAGGAAGACTTGTAGAGGAATAACAAGGAAGGGAAGAAAGAAACATCCATGTGTACGCAATACCTTATTGCAATGTTTGATCTTTGTACCTTTGATTTTTCTTGTGTTTTCTCTTTTTTTTTTGTATTTTTGAATTGTTTTTATTTTTAGCTTTTTGATAGTTTTAAGAGGTTAGGACCAAAAACGTCACTCCATGTGGTAAGATCCAACAATGATGTCTGCGACTTCTATGATAAGGGAGACTAAGTGTGTTTTTTTATTAAGAGTCATGTTATCCCCAATATCGATGATTGTGGTGAGCTCATACTCAACAAATGACTGCGATTTATCTTTAAACAAGGATTGTTCATGCGGGAGCTTGAGTTCCCTATCCATAGGTTTCTACACTTTACGCCATACTTGATGGTTACGTTGATGTGTGTTCTTGAATCAAACTTTATTTTGAACCCTAAAACTGTTGGAGTTGTTAGGAGCTTTGGAGCTCTTTGCAGTTCTGATATGAGCTTGATTAAGAAACTGTTTGGGTTTCTTATAAACTAACGTGTGACTTGTCTGATCCCAAGAAGGAGAAGAAAGTGAATGTTTATGATTAATGATAGGAATGATAGAAATGATGGTGGGCTTGCCCTTCATTGGTAGAAGGATTATGTGATGGATGAATAGGATAAGGTCCAAGAATTGAAGAGGATGGGCTATGAGGAGGTGAGCCACTGATAGAAGATGACGAAGGGCTACTAGAATATGGCCCTAATATGGAAGAAGTTGGACTATGAGGACATGGCCCAAGAATAGAAGAAGATGATGAAGGGCTACTAGGGTGTGGCCCAAGTATAGATGAGGAGGGACTACTCAGAGGTGTCCCATAGATAGAAGATGATGAAGGGCTACTAGGATGTGGCCCAAGAATAGAAGGTAATAGGCTACCAAGAGGTGACCCACAAGTAGAGAATGGAGGACTACCCGGGGGTGGCTCTGAATAGAAGAAGACAATGGGCTACTCAACGGTGACCCAAGGAGATATTTTGATTGAGGAATGGTAATAGATAATGAATGATTTGGTAACAAGAAGATAGGCCATGGATCAATGCTAGACCCCGACATCTCATCATGCTCAAAAGAAGGTGAAGATGAAATAGAAGAAGAATCAAGTTCCATGACCTTAGGATCTTCCTTTACGTTCTATCAAAAAGGATCAAATTCCTCCTCCCAATACGCGAGCATATCAAGTTCTAGAAAGAATCCTTGTTTGCAATCCTTTAGAGGGATATCATCGTGTAGTCTGATTATTCCTTCATCCTGAGATAAATTGATTAGTAGAGGTTATTTTTCTTTGGCCATAGAAGGTTGAATAGAAGAAATAGGTCTGATAAGGGGGAAGATTGATTGACAGAAGAAGATGACTCAAGAGAAGAAGTAGGATTGGTGGTAGGCGCCTCATGAATGGACAATTTAGATTTGGACTTAGATTGTTTTTCTAGAAGATGCCGTAATGTAAAGTTGAAATTAGGATCGCATAGCCATTCGTTAAGTTGTGATGTAGGAGTCAAATTAGATGATTGACTAGAGGTAACCCAAGTCATGGAACTCTTTGACAGAGGAAGAGGTCGTTGAGATGACTGATGAAGGAGGTCCTGCGAAGAAAGGGAGGACCGTGACTCAAGACCCGAATTAGATGTTCGATTAATGGAACTTGGAGTCACATGAGTCTTCAAAGGAGGAAGACATTGTTGAGGTGATTTGGAATAAAGGTCCTATAAAGGAAGGGAGGACTATGATTCAAGATTTGATCTAGGGGTATTTGAACAATAGTTGGGATCTAAGTCTTCAGAAGAAGAGTGGGAGTCCGAATGGTAGTTTGGATCTGAATCAGAAGAAGAAGAGTGGGGGGAACCTGAATAATAATTTGGATCAGAAGCATCCAAACCATACCACCAACTATGAGCTAAAGGTGGGGAACAAGGTACCCAATTGGGCTCTCTAGCACAAAGAACCAAATGAGGTTTAGTTATAATGGGAATATTTTGATTTGAATTGCTAAACCTAGGTTCCATATTGTTGTAAATGTGAGAAACCATGTGATAGTCAGTCATTGTTGGTGTCGTTTAAACACAAATGTCTAGATCTAGATAGTGTGATGGAACTCCTTCAAAGGGAAGGAAGTGACATGTTGATTCGAGTAGCATAATGACATCCAACTAGACATTGCGTAAGTATGGAGATGTGTGCATGATTTTTTGAAGAAGGTCTAAGGAAAATAGACATTGTGATGACGTAATCTCGATGAGATTGAAAATGATTGTCCTAGAAAACAATTTTTCCAGATGAATAATCACAAGGAACAATCATGCAAGTTTGAAACACAAAGCCAATCAACAAGGAAATACACCATATGAAAATGTGTGTGCAAAGTGAGTTCGATGCAAAGATGATCAACACAATGTCAATATTTATGTCAAGCTCGAAATGAACAAGGCGTAAATATTAACAAAGGGTAGATGTGAATCCCAATCAAAGGATACAACGACATGTTCAACAACCAACAAGGCCAAAATGTTAAAGGGCGAGGATTACAAATGTAAGCCACGTAACCACACCAATTGGACACATCTATCAAGCTTCACAGAGAAGCGAGATATTAGTGCCAAAGTGGTATTGAAATGATGCAAACACAGTAAGTGACACCTTTCAAGATTTGGGACAATGTTTGAAATCAAACCAAGTCAAGGTATATTGAGGATGTGTTAAAATGTGCGCAGCGTAACACCAAAATGTGGATACTTAGATCACATTTACAAAAACACGACATAAGTATCTTAATTGTGTCGAGACAATGCAAACAAGGTAACATGTCAAAGGGAGATCAAATGATGACTCAATCTGAACTATGATGATGATCTTGAAATCAAGATCAAGTGGCCATCAAAGATATGAGGATGCATCCATGCACTTTAGACGTTTAACAACTCAGCCGCAAACATGGATGAGCATAAACGGACAAAAAAGTGGTGAACACTATCTATGACAACACTCCTGAAAGATGCCTTCTGTTGTCCCAAATGGGAAACAAGAACGCAAAGGTATAGATAAAAAAAAAACTAAGAGCCATTTAGCCAGAGCTTTGCCTCATCCGAAGGTGAGAAAGAAGCTAAGCTAAGTGAAACATCGTCTAATTTCCATGATGAAAGGTACTAAGATCCAACTTAAGTGGATTTTTTGCCTTGTTAAAAAAACAAGGCTCTGAATTCAAACAAGTTATCACTTTGTGATGGCCAAGACGCAACAAAGGACTAGTAAAGTGGGCTCTAAGAAAAAATGGCTTTTCCTAATAAGATCTCTCAACTAGGTGTTACAAAGCCATCTAAGAGCGGGCACAATTTACCCAAAAAGTCACACTGACTAATTTGGGAGTATCTCAGCTTTTCCCCCTTCAAGTATAGTGGGAACTAAATGCATCCATCGTGTACTCTTGCTAGGGTCATGATATGGACAAATTTGTAACGCTAACTCACAAGGAAAACTAGTCAAGTGGGTAAGCGAGGTGCTTCCTGTTTCATCCACGAGGTTACACAGCGGTGGACTACTTTAGGGTTCCTGGTACCACCCCATTGTTATAGCTTAAGGCGTTATGCCAAAGGGGTTATGTTCCAGTTGAGTAGATAGGGACGTACCCTTTACAAACTTGTAATACAATGTTTTGAATATGGTGTGTTTTTTATCTTGCTTAACTTAATATGGTTTTAAGTAGCACACCATTTGGCAACCTGCAAGAACACGTGTATTAGCAGTTTTGTGTTTTTTTTACGCCTTTCTTTGACAAGCAATAGGTCCTTTCCAACACAATGAAAATGGAGTTGCTTTGAGCTTAGGAGCAAAAGTTATGGCTCCGCAAGATTGGTGGTGAATGCAGTTTGATGCATACGTGCCCCTTTACTTGGCTGTGTATGTGCCTCGGTTTAACAGTACATGCCCGATGATGGATAAGTGCCTAGTGTAAAAAAACAACACGACCAGTCAGCGATTCTGGATACGTACCTAGAATGATGGATACATGCTTGTTTCAACGGATACACGGCCAAGTACAAAGAAACATAATGCGATGTGAGATACACCTGAATCATGGATACGTGCCTAGAATGACGCATACGTGCCCCTTTCAACGGATACGCACCTATGTAAAAAAACACAATAACCGTGACATATACATGCCCGAATGACGCATACACGTCCCTTTCAATGAATACGCACCCCTTTGTTAACACGTACATGCACCTTGTGAAAAACCTACAAAACTCACAGATTTTCAAATTTTCAAAAGAAAACAAGTTAGTTGTTAGTCAAAGCAACCTATTTCTATATAAAACCCACAAAATGTATGTAAATGAAGGTCATTTATCTAGGGTTAGAAACAAAAATGATGAAATAACAAGTGATTTGACCCAAAAACTTGAAAATGAACTTTGAAAAACCTAAAAGACCTCCATTAATGGAGGATGGACATAAGTGTCCCACCTGTGTGCCAAATGTATGCAATGGAAAGTTACAAAAGCTATGGAATGAGGATAAAGAACCTCAAAGCTTTGCTAACTCATATATGCATCACGAGATGAGTGCCAAACAAGATAACTTCTACAATAATGAATTAAACTAAAACACTATCATTTTATCTCTAACTACTCTATGATTACTTAAAACATAAATTGAACCTAGTTAAACCTATGAGCAATCAAATTAGATTTGTTGTTTCTTCAATGGAGGTGAAGAGGTCTCTCTAAAATGGCTACAAGACCAAGTTGGACACCCTCCTACTAACCTAATACGAAGTTATGGACGCAAGATGGAGGAGCTTCAACAATGGAGGATAACCAAGATCAAATGCTTATTAGCTTAGCTAATGCAAATGAGGTCTAATGCCAATATCTCCAAATGTGAGAGAGATTTGTTATGAAAACAAGGTGTAAGGTTGAGAGGGAGGGGTGACCCTTCTATTTATAGTTTTCCAAATGGAAGAGTTTGAACTTTGGGTGCATGTGGGACTAAAGCCTAAAAAGCACTTTAGGATTAGATTAGGATAAACATGCTTTAGGCATAGTTAAGCTTGGTTTAGGCTAGTTAACTAGGGTTTAAGCTAGTTAAAATTAGATTAGAAAGTGATTAGAGACTCATTGAGAGTTGGGAGGGTCTGGATAACCAATTGTGGTGATAGCTATGCCAGGAAGCCAATAGAAGTGGTTTAGAGAGAACTAGGGAGGTTGTGAATGGTCGAAAGGAGGAATGTTTAGCTAATAAGAGATATATGAGCCAAATAAGTTGATTATAGGAGGAATACAACCGAAAGATGTGTCGTAAATGGGCATCCGAGAGTGGAGCGAAGAAGGGTTAATTAATGAAATGTCATCAATTAGTTGAATTGGATGAAATGTTAAGTGCAAGCATATATTAGGTGTCTACACATGGGACCCAAGAATACTCTATTTTATGAACAGTTTGTAATGGACCCATCTATCCATTTGTACCATATAAAGCATATCCTCCACATTGGGAACTCCCTAAATTCCTCAAATTCTACAATAAAGAATACCCTCAACAACACATTCAGGGCCTTCCTAAGCACACAACCGAGATCTTATGCTGAGAACATTCTTCATGTCCTTAGCTTGCCCGACACTAGAATGGTACAACAATATTCCCTAGTATTCACTCTTCCCATTCGCTCAAATTGCGCAACTCTTCTTGGAACACTTCTCGATTAATATCACCTGTAAATTCACTATCACTGACCTATACACCATTAAGCAATTCAAAGATGAAATGGTCGTATTATTTTGTCATATGTTAGAGGGGCATTATTAATCAATTATCCTTCTCCCTCCCATAGACCGATTATTTTCCCGCTTACTCATGTGCCAAACATATATCATCTATGTTACAAATCCAGTCCTTTCAAACATTTGACGAAGCCTTCACTATGGCTCGCAAACTTGAACTTTTCACTCTCGAAGATTGTAGGGTTAAAATTAGATCAAAAAATCATAATCCTGAGTCTTCATTCAAACCATCCTCTAGTCATGATAAATCTAAGACATCAACAAATACATTCGTTGTGAAAACTACTTCTAAATAATGTTCAACCTTTGAACACACCCATCCTCAACACAATTATACACCTATCGGTGAATCTTATAGTGTGGTTTTGATAAACTCTAGATGCCTCTATTATCACCCTTCCTCCTATCCATTCAATCAACACATCTATTTCAAAACCCTATTGTTATCAAGATAATGATTACAGTAAATACTATAGGTTAAAAGGCCATAACATCGAAAATTGTCATTCATTCAAAAATATCCTTCAAGACCTTATTGACAAAGGTGAGTTACAACTGGATAACCCAAATACAATTTTGAATCATAATATGGAAGTTTTTGAATAGCCCTTCCCAAACCATGCCCATATCCACCAGCTTAACCGGAATCTAATTTCATCCACTCTCATCACACCATCAACACAATCAAATATCAGTCATCTACACCCTCAGTGTCTAGTGCTCCCATTACAAAAGCACCATCAGAATCATCCACAAATGATTATATCACAAAAACATTGAAATAATCATCCACCACACCATGTGTTTCCACACCAGAAGCACCTATCGAATCATCTATGTCTACTTGTCCAAGCTATCGAAAATTCACAAATCCATCCACATCTATCTCATCCTCTTTAAACCCATCTATAAGCTCTTCACAAGTTTTAGAAAAGAAACCTATCTTACAATATATGAAAAGCTCTTATGATGACCATGTCACTCAACATTATGTGTGTAATCTTAAAAAAATTGTTACACGACCACACATCCCTCCATCTAAAAAAGTAACAATCATATCACATGATCATCTCGACCTCCTTAATACAAACCCAAAAATCTGTGTCTTTTATGTTAGGGGTGCACCCTCATCGAAATTACCATTTGTTATTATAGAATCAAAAATCATTCCCAACAAACACATAAAGGTATCACATAAAAATGGTTCCTTCAATGCCCTTCATGTCAAAAGAATCATCACTTCCCTTGACCACTACCTCGAAAGAACATTACACAAGAATCTGAAAAGGATCATCCAACAGTTTATCATAACCTTATGTCCTCTTAAGTTTCCTGCTCTTTAGGGTGAAAATCCTCATGGTATAATTTTAAAGAATTTTGTGATTATCATCGTATGCCAAAACATTTTGACGAGGGTTGTAAATCCCTTCACGATCCTATCGAATCCTTGTAAACAAAGGCCTTATCCCTACAAATACAAAACCATCAAAAACAACCCATTAAACATCTAAGACCACTACTTATAAATCGAAGCCCACATCAACCAAAAGTGGGGACTCTTCCAAGAAATCCCCTCTTCATCAAATTGACGTAGTACATATCACCACTAGAGAAAGTACCCATGACCTTAAGACTTCATATTAAATCAAGTCCCAAATCTCCATCCCACTCACTCCCGAGTCATCCAATCCAACAACCCCTACTAGGGATAAGGTACCCATCCTTGCCGCTCCACATACACAATCCACCACTTTCGTACAAAATACCATTATCAAAAAACTTCATCAAGCTCCAATAAAAATGTTCCTTTATGAGCTCGTTCAAACTTCACCTCAACATTGACAAGTTATGTTCAAAGCACTCCAATCTATATTAGTACCCTCAGATGATCCACAACCATTTGCAAACCGAGTTGATACCCTCAAAATGTGTATTGTTATCCCGTTTGATAACTCTGAAATCTCATCATTACAACCAGAGGGCTACGACCTCCCCCTTTTCATCACTGCCCAAATCGATGATACTATCGTTAAGAGGGTCATGATCAATAATGACGTCGACATTAACATCATATCATCACACATCTTTGATAAAATTCAACTTCCCAACACCATTTTCATCTTGTCACTCACAGTATTGCAAGATTTCAATGACACTATCGCTCCCACATTAGGCATGATCATCTTACCAATCAAATTTGGCACTAAATCCCTCCACAAAATCTTCTATCTGGTGGAAGGAGAGTTTAAATATAACATGCTATTAGGCTGACCCTAGATACATGCTATGCAGTGTATCCCATCTACTCTCCATCGTTGTCTCAAATATGAACATGAGGGTAAAACTTTCACAGATCCTCACGGATCCAAACCCTTTTAAATCATGTCACATGACATATCGACCAAACAAATTACTTGTTCCCAAAACAAACTTGGGATCCTGTAATGAATCCTAAACTAGTTCATCCATCTCCTCATCCAAGTTTCCAGGTGACACTTCTTTCAACGATGTTATGGAAAGCCTTTCACTAGGGAGTATCATCTCTCTCACACTCAATTATCTTCCTACACCGAAGACATACAAAAGACCTGATAAACAACCTATGTATCAAACTAATGTCGAGACATTATCTCCTTAGGTCCACCATATTTCAAAACCAACCTCATCTATGGAGGGATTAATCACCCTTCTCCATGTCCTACCAATCAACGCCATGACAAACCATTCATATCAGACTTTACATTCCTATATAACCAAGTATTCACACAAATGTACCTCCATCGTTGTGCTTGGAAAGGATTTGGACTCAGATGTTATGAATAAGGCATCCATGACTTAATCCTTGATCATTATCATAAACCTCATGAAAAATATGGGTTAGGTTTCAAAAATCTAGCCTCTAAACCCTCCACAAACATCATATATGGATCCATAATAGAACCAAAACCATCTTCCCCATCTACACATGAAAACCCCATGGACACAGATGACATTGTTTCAATCCCATCTAACTTTTTTAAGTCAACACTATCACTTTAAGACCATTGACTTATCAAACTAACCATGGTACTGAGACCCTTCCTCTCATTTTACCTGAAATAATAGAAGAGGATTCACCTACCATTGACATTCTTCAATGCCACAATGACCAATCCATCCTCTCTTATATGGGGGCAGAGGACCATTACCTTTAAAAAAACTCTGCCACCTAACACATTGACACTTCTTAATGAATCCACTATCGATGTTAACATAGGAACACCACAAGATCCTCACATAGTCAAATTCGGTCAATCTTTAGATTCACAAGAATTAAAGGACTTCACCACCTTTCTCTCTAAACATATTCAAGCCTTCGCATGGTCGTATAGTGATATGTCGGGTATTGACCTAACATCGTTGTTCACAATATTGTCACTTATCCTAATACTAAGCCTATCGACAAAAGCTACATAGGATGCACCCTCACATAGCTCTTCTCATCAAAGAAGAGTTATAACATATGCTCTCTACTAATTTCATCATACCCATTGACTATCCACAATGGGTCTCTAATATTGTGCCCATGACCAAAGCCTTAGGAAATTTATGCATTTGTACTAATTTCCAAGACCTCAACCTCATTTGTCCCAAAGATAAATTTCATCTTCTAAACATTGATTAGGTATTCGATCTAACCTTCAATCATGAAATGCTATCCCTTATGGATGGATTCTCTGACTACAATCAAATTCTCATCGCCACGGATGATCAACACAAAACATCCTTTATCACTCCTTGGGGGACTTTCTATTATCGAGTGATGCCCTTTGGACTTAAAAACGACGAGGCCACTTACTAACGCCAGCAATGACATACATTTCTCATTATCTTATCCATAAAACTATAGAAGACTACATCAATGATATTTTAGGTAAATCAAAACAATGTATGGATCATCTTGCAGTCCTAGACACAATCTTTTCTCATACTATCCAATACTTTATTCTCCTTAACTCCGCTAAGTGTGTATTTGGTGTTCTCACTGGAAAACTCTTAGGGTTCATCATTTCTATTTGGGGCATCGAAGTAGACCCTACCAAGATCAAATCCATCATTGAAATGTCTCCCCCTATAAACCTAAAATAATTTCACAACCTTCAAGGTAGACTTAAATTGATCTGTCATTTCATCTCATAGCTTTCAAATTATTGTCATCCTTTCCATCATCTCCTCCAAAAGGACGTACATTTTAAATGGGATCACTATTATAAAAATGCCTTTGATGACCTCTAACAATACCTCCTCCTATCACCACATGTGCTTACACATCCATGTGAGGGAGAGCCATTCTACCTCTACATATTCGTTACTAATCATGCCTTGGGTGCCATGCTTGCTTATCTAGATGAGCAAGGTCGTGAACAAGTCATTTATTATATAATCTGCACTCTTCATGACTATGAGACTCGTTATACTGAAGCCAAAAATTTATATTGTGCCTTGTACTTCACAACATTCAAAATCCATCATTACTTACTTAATCACAAGAATCTTGTCATTACCAACTTCAATCCTCTCAAAACCATGCACTCCAAGCCATATCATAGTGACCGCATCACTTGGTGGCTCATGCTCATGACCAAGTTTGACCTTGAATTCATTTTGCAAAAATCCATTAAGGGACATATCATCACCGATCAACTCATTGAAGCCCCCTTCCGGATAATCAAAAACCTCATGAATAATTTCTTGATGAATCTATCAACATTATTGATCATGAATACACTCCCGTAAAAATGACATTGTTCTTCGATGGATCTAAGTGTCGGCAAGGGGGAGGTGACGATATCATTATCATACCACCCTGGGATACCCCTATCTCTCTATCCTTCAAACTTAATTTTGAATGTACTAACAACATGGCAGAATACGAAAGCTTTAATCATGGGTCTCCAAACTTCCATCATGCTCAATGTTCAAATCTTGGACATCTACGAGATTCACATCTTGTCATCAATCAAATCAAAGGAATTTATCAATGTAAAAATGAGATTATACAAAAATATAAAACCATTGTTGAATTCCTCTTAGAAGCCTTTGATCATTATATCTTCCAAATAGTCCCATGATCTTCTAACAAGTTTGCAAACACCATGGCTTCTCTTGCATCCCTCATCCCTCTATCAACCGATGATTCTAAATTATTCGTTGTTGTGCACAAACTTGATCAACCATCCCATAATAATGAACTCCCTTCTATCAATCTCATCAAAAACAATCCAACAGATCTTTGGTACACTCAAACATTTGACTATCTCTCGGAATCAAAAATTCCCCCCACCTTTCTAAAAACACCAAGTGATCTTTCCTTCAATGCGCTACTCGATATGTCATTGTAGGTGGTGTTCTATACAAGCAAAAAATTTATGGACTCTTGTTGCGATGTCTCAAATCTCATGAATCTATTAAAGCCATCCAATAAGTCCACAACGACATATTCAACATATACTTTAATGGCATGGTTGTCACCAAACACATCCTACGAATGGGCTATTATTGGCCTAATCTCAATCAATATTTTTCGCATGTCAAAAATGTGTAAAATGCCAACAACATTCTAATCTCACTCACATTCCTAGTTAGTCTTTACAACCCTCGCAAGATCTATGGCCCTTCTCATAATGGGAGTTAGAACTCATTGGCTTCATCAACCCTCATTCATCACAATAACAATTGAACACTTCATTACATGGGTAGAGGTTATACCATTCATCTCTACTAAAGCAAACAAAATCATTGATTTCATATACCAACATATCATATGTCACTTCGGCATCCCTCGCAAGTCAATCACTCCTAACGGAAAATCCTTAAATAATAAGGAAGTTAAGAAATTATGGGATACATTCAACATTAAACTAAGCTTTTCATCACCTTATTATCCATAATCAAATGGACTAGTCAAGGCTTCTAACAAAACACTTCACAAAATTCTTATGAAAATCATCGATCAAGTAAACAAGAATTGGCATCTCTAGATCCCATTTTCTCTTTGGGCTTATCGTACTAGCATCCATACTCCTACAGTGCTACACCCTTTTCTTTAGTTTATGGCTCTAAGGAAGTTTTACCCCTTGAATTTAAAATCCCATCACTCTGCGTATCCCTAAGAGATTTTATCCTTGATGAGGATTATCATCAAGAACATTTAGCACAATTTGAGTTGTTAGATGAACGACACCTAATAGCTCTCGAACATCATCATGTCTATCAAGAGCGCATCAAATGCATGTATAACAAACATGTCAAGGAACATGACTTTAATATATGTAATATCATTCTCAAGGAAAATTAAAATGTCACTACTCTAAAAGGAGTAAACAAGGAAAGTTTTCCCTTGATTGGATCACCCATATGTCATCACTTATAAATATGGGTCGAGATCTTACCATCTAGCTTCCCTTGATGGTACACCTGAAAAGGAACCTTTGAATGCCTTACACATGCATACTTTCTATTACTAATGTGGACAATGTCATGAAAATAGTCACATCAAGGTATTTTTTCACCACCAACCCATCATATCATCATTGTAATGATTTGAAAGCATGTGGTTTATCGTCACTCTTTTTAGAACCTTAAAGACAAGCACCATGGCTTTTCTCATTGCATATTTCCCATAGACAAGTTCCCCCTCGGTAGGAACCCCACAATAATTACATCCATTCACCTTGTTTATTAACTAAAACATGTTACAGGGACACACATGTGTAGTCTATGCACACATCTTTTCCCCTCCTAGAAATGGTCTACGAGACTTGCCTCAACATAAAATAAAGTCAAAAATATCTATTAATGCATCTTATAAAAAAATATTGATCCTTGAAGGACAAATATCAAGTATCAAAATTATATTTACAAAATAGGTGATCCCCGAAGGACAAATACGTATTAAAAATATAGACCCAATCTCCGTTGCAGTTTGTGAATTCTACTTGAGATTATCTCTCAAGTAGCATTCATTATCCGATAGCTTCTCATCCCCCACCATGACCAATGTTATCTTTCTCCATCCATCCTCTCACATCATCCTTCTCTTCTCTCCAATCATCCACCCATTATCCTTCTCATCGCTCTTATTTTTGTTTATCATCTAGTGCAGACATCATCTTCTTCATCATCACAGGCCTTTCATCCCTAGCTTGGCACATCTGCGTAACTCCCCACGCAACATGGAAATCCTACTCGAAGTAGACCTATCATTCTGGACAAGGTCTCATTCGTAATCACATCTGTTGACCATTCCTTCCTCCTAGTCTCCTTTGTCAACCCAATTTTCTCCTAAAATTCACCCCATCTCATTCTCCACTGCTCTTCTCACCCACTTCGTCCTTCTCTATTGTTTCTTTGATACTTCACATGTCCTCCACCCGGCAATTATTTTTGTGTTTTTCTCTTAATATCCTTTTACTGGCATCTATTTTATCATTCCATTTCCCTTTCATTCTTCTTTCAGCTTGACAATCTTACTTAACCACCCATTTTGCGCAGGCTTCTTAATCACAATGCATCTCTTTCTTAAGATCCTGCCGCTGTAGAAACTCCTCCACCATTTTCTATTCCATTCAACACTAGAAACATCTTCCTACTCCATAACTTCTACTTAACGCTCTGCATCATCACTCACACAACATAGGCATCCTAATTAAGAATTCCCCTTACACTCTCCATCCTACACTCGCATACATTCCTCCATCCACTCATGTCACACTCCTTTGTTTCCTTGTTATCACCTCCTTTCATCTCTTGTTCCATTTTGGTATACACCGCTTAATCTTTTCATCATTCTTCTTCTTCTTGACTTGGCGATCCTACTTAACCATTCCTACGGCATGGCGATCTTACTTAAGAGTCTCTCTTAAGAATGATTTGTCTTCTTGCCTTTCCCCTTTACTCCACATTCCCATCATCCGTATTTTCTCTTCATTCCCCATAAACACATCCTCTTCCCTCCTCTTTTTTTCCTCGTACAAAATATCTCAAACTTCCTCAAATATCATCTCCATCATCCCTCATTCGAAATCTAACTTAACCACTTCATACCATTTCTTACTATGTCTCGTTCCTTCATCTTCATCCACATCCTCATCCATTACATCCTCTCCTCATCATCCTCTCCACACCAATCATTATCCCTCCTTTCTTTACTCTTTCCACTCCATTTTCTAGAGTACTCCCACATATCTACCACCATACTTACTCGTCATTATCATTGTTCATCTCTTAACATTATGTCATCGTCATCTTCCATTTTCACGCTAAGAATTATCTGATGGACTTCTCCTAAAATTCATTTATCCCCATTCTACACGTATCGGTTCACTCCTTTTTACCTCCTCCATTTTCTCTTCCTTCCTTTTTTCTTTTATGCCCTCTGATCATTATCGGAGGATTTCTCCTAACATCCCTCCGCTGGTATTGCCTTTCCATCTTCCCTTCACCTTCTTCAATATCTCTCTGTCTTCATCATACACTTGCCTTTGCATCATTTTCTCTGTTGTCCTCTCCTCCTTTCTACCCCTAGTTTTCTTTCATTTCCTTTGTATCATCTTCATCCCCTCTTCTCCTTACACTTTCGTCCTACTTCTCCATTGATAACCTGGCTCACCAATGTTGTCCCATCTTTTTAATCATCCCACCATCCACATGCATTTCCATGCGTTTTTTTTCATATTCTTTACTGGGTCTTACCCCTAACACTTTGGGATTCAATTCCCTTCCTATTTTTGGCTCTATCATCTCTTCTTTCCCTCTTATTTCCATTTCCCCATTACTGAACTTATTTCTCTACCACCCCTATCTTATTCCATCTCTATACATCAGTTTCTTTTCCATTCTTTCATCTCCTCTGCAGTCTCCTAGCTCCTCATTGTTCCTTTCTTTCTCTTTTCTATTCTACTTCCTCTCCCATCTTCTTTAACTTCTTCATCTCCTTCATCTTTCCATCCTGCTATTCCTATTCATCTCTCCTATCATCCTTCTCTAATATTCTTCACCTCTTCTCCTTCTCATCTCTGTCATCTCTTTCGTGATCCTTTCTCTCTCCCTTTATTTTTGATCTCCATCTCCCTTTCACCCTCTCTTCTGTCATTTTCTTGTCTTCTTCTTCTTTGTCCTTCATCATTTATTTCTTCCACCATCTCTCCTCTTTATTATATTTGTTGCTTCTTTACTATGGTACATCTTTGTACATTCACCATCTCCTCTAATCTCCTTTCCCTTCTCATCTCGTCTTCTTCTTGTTTAATCTTCCTCCTTCCCTTCTTCTCTTGCTCTCTTTCTCTATTTTATTTTTCTCCAGGTCCATCACACCTTCCCTATTTATTTCCCCCTTATCTTTTCCCACTACCTTCTTATTAACTATCATTCTCTCTTTTGTGCTTTCATCTATCTTCTCACCTCTCTTATCATCCTTCTCTACTATTTGCTTCCTCTCCTCCACCACGTCCACTCTACTCCAACCATGTCCGCTTTCTCTTATCTCTATCATCTATCATCTATCATCTACATCCTTCATCCCATCTTCCTGGGACATTTTTGTCTTGGAGGATACCATAATGGCCATCACCTATCTGATCTTGTTCTCTTCCATGAATGTTTGTTCCACTTTTTCACAAAAGTAGCTTGACTCCTTTTCCTACTTGTCAAAAAAGCGGGACTGCTTTCCTTCCCTCTTCACCACATTGTTCATCTGCCTTCAACCAAAAACCTATCTTAAGAAACATGTTTTTAACGTCCTATTTAACACCATCTTGGGAATTTTATCTAATTTGTTCTTCATATCCACATTTGTGGCCATACTTGTTCCCCCTGGGATATTTAATTTCAACATCCATTTCCCATTATGTCATCTTTGTGCCCTATCATGGGGCACCTTTTTATCCTTATACTTGTTAGTGCATATAACTCAAATTTTGTCCTTCTTTTGCTCTATGTTGGGGCATCATTATTTTCATTCTCGTCCCTTTTGTGAATGCATGATTTTTTTCTCGATTCCTCGCAGACGGGATTTCGTATACCTTTCACATTCGATTGCACATATTTTGATGTTTTCCAATGACTCGTTGGTCATTGTGGTTTACATCTATACTGCAGAAGTCTTCACCCATTCACCTGTACGTAGAACGTTATCGTCTGTCTCCATTGAGATTGCAATGGTCCTCTATCGATGTGATATTGGAGTCACCGCTATAGTTTTTATTTTTATTGCGATCCTTTTTTGCCTGGGCATCTTGCGTTTAATCATGTCTTCACCCATCCTCAGACACATATTTCATCTAACCCTTTTTGTTTTTGTCTTATGGCTTGCTATCACAAACCACTCAACAAAAAGGGGCAAAAGTAGACACCAATTTTTGGTATAGCACCCCTTTGCCATCTCACATTCATTCAATTCTCACTCTCACTTTTATTTTTCTTAAATTTAAATAAATCTCATCCTTTTATTCACCCAAATTTAATTAATTATTAAATGGGCTCCATATAAACCCATTTAATAATTGAATTTTGGCATCTCTCACAAATTATTCAATTCATGGGCAATAATACACCCATCCAACACTCCACTCTTAATTTCAAGAATGGAATATATTATTTCACCTAACCATGTCATTCATCTTTCCCACTCCATATCACATCCTTATCTTTTTACCATAAGTCAAATTGTGAGCCCATTGAATCACATCACCTCTTTTAATCAGGGTTACTTTACTCAACCCTGAGTATCTTTTAACTTGTAGTCTAACCTCACCATTAGGCTATAAATATGGGCTTTCCCCCTTGAAAAAGTTAAGTTAGAAAATTTGGGAAAATGTTGTTTTGAATTCTAAGCTTCTTGTTTATCATTTATATCCTCATGATGTCCTTGTAACGACACTTTGTAATCCCCACGATACTCTGCTCATGATTCATTAGTTCACGTAGCATGGTTCTTGTTACATGTTGTGTTCGGATCAGATCAATAACACCATCTACATACCCACAATGTCAGGTTCCTTTGTTTATCACTTGCATGTTATTTGTTTATCTTGTATTTTATCATTATTCTTTATCACACAGGGGTTGACATCCATCGAGGGAGTTAACGCTTCCTCGGATCTACTTTGTTAGGTAGCCCCCACATAAAATCTTTAACCAATCTTTCTCTAGTGTTTATGAGCTGTAGGTTTGCTGGGATCACAACGAGGAGTTCAACATCGACAACTTTGCGCCCGTATCATCCATCACCATCTCCAAGGTACTAAGCCCTTGCATACTCGATGTTGTTTTGTGTTTGTTGATTTCTCGTACACTAATATGGACAGGAAGCAAGAAACTCCGATAAAAAAGTGTAAAATACCTCACTATACATTTTACCATCACATATGTATCAAATCCAATCCAAAGGTAACCAAATCACATTTCATTCTTATTCATGATTAGGACACATTTTGATATACATAAAATTCATGTCACAATCAAATATATATCTCAAAGAAGTCATATCAAAATCAATTACATCCAGTATATCTCAACATCACATCAAATATAATCAAAACATCTATCAACATCTATACATCTAAACATCATGATCATATCTAAATTCTACATCATCACGCCCAAACATCACACTAAAATAAATCAACATATGGACCAAAATCATAATCATATACATATCATATCAATAAGTCACTGTACATCATGAGGAGTCTCAAATATTTATATATTAAAAAAATATACATCGAATATAGGCTTCACAAAGAGCCCTATACATCAAAGATATCACACCTATTGGGTAAACCATACATTCGTCAACCAGATGCCTCCTTGGGTGCTGCTCCCTTGATTACCACCCTTGCATTCATTTAGTCCTCAACTAGGACCACATATATTTGGACCTCATGGTGGCTAACCTACACTCACTGTACTACCAATAGGTCTCGCCCATCTCTGCACCTGATACACTGTAAAACGAGGCTCATCAAGTAACCTCCGTCAGACTATCTCCTCATAATATCCCAACTCCTCATATAGCGGATGGTAATTAGCCAAGATAACACCACCAGATGGTTCCATCTGATCAATAGCTTGGGCCCTCACTTCCTCTAGCTTGGTCCCTAACACTAAAGTACTTGTGATACCGATGGCCTTTCTCAAGAATTTTCACTCGCTACAGTACTGTCGTGGTCAAGTGGGGCCCGTGCCAACTCCGCATATATAACCGTCAATCGTTGACCCAATCCATCTCACTCACCCACCAAACCATCTTTCTCCGCATCGGTGTAGCTCGCTCGACCAATAGCACACCTTCTCGGTCTCTAATCGAGTAATAGTATCCTCTAATGCGACCTTTCATCACCACCACCAACATCTTTATCCCCACCTCCCTCATCCTCACCAACAACTCCTTGAGGATCCACCTCTACAGAGCTCGTACCTATTTATCAACTCGCAGGTGAGCCTACCACCATGCATCATACGCCATTGTTACCCCAATGTGATCCACCACCGGAGGTTCCCCTGGTCATCCACCTCCATTTCCCCCTCCTCATCGGTGATGGTGAAAATCGTTGAAATCTGTTAGTAACAACGTGTCCACATTTACATCATCATGCATATAAGTCGTAGCCACTTATGAAATATCCTAAACCAAATCAATTGTTGTCGACATGACTAAATTTGATCAACTCGACTCTCTTTGTTGTCCCCTATACCCACATGTCCTATTGGGTGGCCGTAAACTCACCCTCCTCCCCCATCATCATCTGAAACCCAATAAACGATCTCCATCTCACATCGTCAACCTATAATCCAACAAGGACATACCGATAATGCTCTTCACCACACAATAGTCCATCCTCTCCTCTATCCAACCACCATCGGATGAACCCAATCGTCTCATCCAAAATTGCTAGCCATCCCTATAAGAAACCCCTAGGCCGAGCCACTACTGATGTGTTCGTATGCCCAATATTTAATAAGAAGCGAACGTCAATCCTAAACCTCTTCCCTATCCTCCATGCCCATAACTCCCTATAAGTCTCGAGCAAGTAAAGCGGGGCCCCATGTGAAAACGACCCTTTGCTCCGTCATATCACCTAAAATTACCATAATCATCCGTGGAAATTGACCCCCAATGGAGTCGAGAAAAGTGTAACAATTGATCCCAATAATCATCAAGGTCATCGAGCACGACCCTTTGTCTCGAACTATACAAAGCCCCTGTATGAAAATCCCTGCAAAAAAATTACACCCCATCTACATCAGCACCATATAATCTCCTCATCACTCCCAGTTTATCTGTCTCATTAAGCAAATAAATCCCCTCTGCATGATGTGTGATCTCAAAATCATGTGTATGTCCTCTACGGTGATGGTCATCTCACCGTTGGTAACCAAAATGTGCAAGTAACAAGGTCCCATCTCTCCAATAATGCGAGTAATAGCCCCGCTACCTATGGATCCACCTGTAATGGCGCATCACACCCAAACCAACATCTTCTAAATGAGCCCAGTCATCATCTGATAAAGAGGCTCACACATCCTCCAAATTTAGAGGAATCATGTCTCGGATAGTCAATTTATCTCTTGCCTTCATCCACAACACACAAAACAACCATTAGAACATTGTTAAGTAAAAAGTGAAGCAAAATTACACAATCAAAACCAAATAACAATAGAGTCTACGATGATTCTCCATTATCATTGGCATTTCACCCAAATCATTAGTGATTTGCCAAAATCATTGATGATTTCAAAATTCAACAAATGTGCCTCAACGCGGGCCTAAAATCCTAAAAAATTAAAAACAAACAAAAAACACCCAAAAACAACAAAAATGGTACTACCTCTCTTAAGGCCTCCATTGCCTCTTCGATCCTCTGACGACCTCCATTTTTCACTTTTCACTCAAAAATCACAAAGCCAAAGCTCTAAATCTCTCAAAGCGCATGGTAAAAATGAATTTTACTTGTGGTAAAATTTTCCATTTATAGGGCTCGAATTTTCCCACCACTGGAATCACCAACGATTCCTTCAATCGCCGATGATTTTCTTCCATCACCGGTGATTCCCTTAAATCACCCACAATTCCCTTGAAATTATCAAAACACACTTTTAAAAACCTGCAAGTCATTTGAAAAAGCTGTCATGTGCCTCCTTTTGAGGGCCCCAAACCCTTTGCAACATCAATAAACCAATCAATCAAATCAAAGCCTACCTTAATTACACAACATGATCGATTAAAACCTCGCCCCAATGAAAATCCATCTCAGTCTATTTTACAAACTTAGCTCCAGCAAGTCATGTCTATAGGACGTGAACCCATTGGTCCTCTTATCACTTGGATTCCCGGTCTCGACACCCACCTTTGCGCCCACATTTTCTTCCCGTGAATCATACATCTATATGACACGAACCCCTTAGTTCCCCTATTATTTGATTCCATGGTAGCACATTTTTTTTTTATATACCTCATCTTGGGACAACTCAAAATGAAAATGCACGTCAACCCATCCAATCAACTCAAACAAACTAGTGATTATTTACACTATGTTTCAATCACCCCTAGTTTGAGGGGGGATCACCCATCCAAGCACAAGTCAAACCTCATAAATCATTTTTGTCTAGCGGTTCATCCATCTCAAACCACTTGACAAAAAGGGGAAAAATGTAGACACCGAGTTTTTATCACCCACCTACTCCCACACATACACATTAACTTATCAAAACCTATCACTTTAAACATTATCTAAACCATCCTACTCATCCCGTTAAATCATTTTTATTGCCCCGTAAATCGTATTTACTCATTAAAACCCTCTAACCATCTCTAACCTATCCTAACCCTTTCCATCCTAACATCATAACATCCCAACCTTGCATAACCTCTTCCCAAACCATTTTCCTCATCCCCATACCTGAAAATCCCATTTTGGATATGGTTAAAACTACTTGTAAACACCTTCTCTGAATTCCCTCGATTGCCGACAATTCCAACAAATCACATGTGATTATAAATAGGATCCCAAACTCTCACTTCAAGGACCTTTGGATGATTGTACATCTCAACTCTCGAGATTTCTTGAACTAGAAAGGAATCTCTATCATTCCAAATATCATCAAGACCCAACGACAAGATTGTACTACTCTAAGGAGCTGCAACACACCAGTTTGTGCACATAAGCCTTTATCAAATTCGTCAGACGATCAAAAAATCAATATCACCAATTCAACCAGCCTTTGTGGACATTCTTGCAGCCATCTCCACATTACAAGGTCATCTCCTCTGTTTATTATCATTTATAGTCTATTTATACATAAAAAAACATAACATAGTCATTTTAATATTTGATTTCAATCAATTTCTCAAATCAATATTTTTACAGAATCACCCACGATTCCCTAAATCTTCAAAGTGATTCCTTTGAATCACCTACGATTCTGTCAAATTAGATTCCTTTATCAAATCATTACATTTTATCAGTTATTATCTATATCTCTAGACTTAATCTATCTATTGCAAGCATGTCTCTACTATAGATGATTATTCCAAAACAGTCTCATCAAATCGCAAGAATCTATAACCTCCGATCATCCAACAACCCTTTATGTGGGAACAATTTGATATCCTCCACAAGCTCACTCTATGCACTATCCGTTTCACACTTGACATCAAGGACATTAAGGAAGAACTTGAATTCCTCCATGAAATCCAACAAACAACCATGGACTACCGGTATGATTACTTTGAAGCCATCCAAATTATCACCACTGCGCCTAGGCCACCTACAAAGTAGAACATGATCTTCCCTTTCATCTTGAATTCTATCTTCCTTATCATTATCATTATTTATCAACCCACTTAATTGTATCTAAACGAGCTTACATCCTTCAAAAGAAGTCCCTTTGGATTCTTGAGATCGACCTTTGTCGAATAACTCGTCATCCAATTTATCTAATATCTTTTGTTTAGTTATCTTTTCTTGTATGTCTCTTCACTCAGAGAAAGGAGGAACACTCATTCATTGTCAATATCCCATCATCCCGACATTACGATTGTCAATGTAGGTATCGCTAAGTCCTGGAATATTTTGATTTTTAGGAACTTTATGCATCTAATAATACTAATCCAAAACTACCTAATATAATCATATTAAACTCTCCTCCTCACTTCCACTATCGATTATTTACATATTTCCCTTGCATAGGTTCGAATGGAAAACCAAAGGCTCAACACATATTCATGGTTTCTTGTGGCTAGAATCCAGGTCTAGACATGGATACTTTGAATTGGAACAATACTTATGATGTACAAGTTACTAAATTTTTTTGACCTCCAAGTCATTTCATGGAACCCCAAGGATAATTTTGCAAATGATTCTCACGTGCCTTGATCAAGCACAATTAACCCTTGCATACTTAGTACCTTAATATACTTATTGTCGATAGTAGAACAAATTATGTAGAATTGGTTAACATGGTACAATGTCATATTAAATGCACAACAAACATATGTCTACATAATAGAAAGGTTCAACCTTACAAGTATAGCTACAAATCACGATGGCCCATTCATGATACCTCCACATAGTGCTTGAATAATCATGTGCGAACTAGTATACACACCAACTCGAAACGATGATAGACTCGATATACATGACTCAAATATGCTAAAACCATGACGAGAAAATATAGATTGCTAGCCTATAGTATATTGCCATAATATTTTAAAATACATTACAAAATACGCCTCAAAATTAGAGAAAAATTTAGAAAAATACCAACACATGTTGGTAAGGGTATCCAAAAGCACAACATCAAAACTACCGTAGGTGTTGGATACATAAAAATTCTTTCAAGAAATGATAGTTGATCATGACATATGCATATAGGGAACATGCCATATGCTACTTAAATTACCCTTATCCGTATGTAGTCACCCTTTTATTATGCTATCAATTGGGGGAAAATCCATAAGCATATATTACAAAAAAGAAGCTATACCAAATATAATACCATCATTTACTGATGCATACATGAAGAGGCCTACCTATTTATTTTTCATCTCTTTTATACAAGCAACAAGCTCTTGGTATTATGACAAGTGTTGAAAGCTAGATCAATGGAAACAAGGATAGAAGAAAGTTATTATTAGAGTATTTTCATGCCTTACCACCATCCATAGTATTGAGTCACCATCGTATATAGATTTCTGCTTTAGTGAGCTCTTATTGTACAAGCAATTCCATAATATTACAACTAAAATTGGTACATGCCTAGAAGTTCTAACTTCTAACTAGAAATCACTATTAATCACATATCAACCTCGACATGTAGAGCAATTATCTCCTGATTGTACATACAAATCTGATATAGAAATCTTTAGAGATGATATTCCCAGAGAAAAATTGTTAGAAATGGAGGAATGGGAACTGTTCTCATTGTTACATCCAACATCCATCCTTCAACTAAGTGATTTATATATGCTTGGATGATGGGATATTGATTACAAACATACTTGGGCCCACCGAGATTGGAAAAAATTGCAAGATATGGTGCCAATTTTCATGACTCAACCCATGTTAGTAATGTAACAATAGAAAATGGAAATACAAGTCCAAGAATCATGTACAACCTATCAATCGAGTAAAATGTTGCATTCCAATTCATTACATTACATGCATCAAAGCAACAACAATTTACCTCCACTACAAATGATAATCCAAGGAACACTAGGAATATGGAAGTCATATTTAATACATAGGATGAAAGATGCGGCATATATTCTCAAATCCATAAGTTTCTCGTTTGCTCCTTCTTGCTCCTATAGGCATAACATTATTTAACATCAATGCCACCATTATTCACTCAACTCTTCGAATTCCTATAACAAAAGTAACTCCTTTAAAGGATAAAAACTTTCCACTTTCCAAGAGTAAATACAACACATCAAATGCATTTTAATTGATGAAATGATTTTTTTGGCTAAAGTTGTTAACACATATAAATAGTCACTCTGACAAGAAGCATTCCTTACTTATAAAGGAAAACCATTTAGCGGGTGGTTGATCATACTTGTCGGTGATCTTGCATAATTTCCCCAAAATAAAGATATACCCCTATATGTCGTGACATTTTCGCCACATGTTATATCTGCATTCAGAACAATTATAAATTTAAATAAAAACTTTCGACAATGAAGGTAATGAAAACACACAAATCATTTTCGAAACCTCGCTATAGAATGTCGAAATATAGTGGCCACGAAAGAAGATTGGAACCTCCTTATGTCCATAAGACCTACATAAATCTCTCTTGTAGATCCAATACCTTTTACGAATGTTACACATTTGTATGTTATTAATGCTTTAACAACCCTTCATAACAAGCCCAAAATGAGAGCATTGAACCTACCAATTGCATTGAGAAAAGTAGAATAGAAGAAAGCTGAACATATCAAATAGAACAACTACTACAAAACTTGAAAGCACACTACTTATTTTTGAAGGTGAACAAGCCATGTTAATTGTTAATTTATGGATTTAGGTCAACGTAGTTAATGGTGCGTATGGCCAAGTTATTTTTATAGTGTACACTTTCGGTTGTAAGAGACTAACACTTGATAAATCAACAATCGACATTGGACACATAGAATGTCGAGACTTAACTTTCACTACCTTATCCGGAGTCCACTCACTTCAAGATCTTTGTATCTGCCTAACTTTTTCTTTTAAGGTATACATGTCTACAAGAAGATACTCATGCACAACATTGGAAACAAGTAGAAGCACTTCTCTAGTTACAGATCCTGCCCATATTATATCAAGTAACTTTATTTGCTTCAATTTTGTTATTGCATACATCATACATTCATTTTGTACATAAAAAAACATAGATGTATTCTTGTTGTACATTTCTATTGAACCTGTTAATCTATTGTGTTTACCATCCTACAACAAAATATCACTTAACACATTTGAACTTGTTTATGACTTTACTTATACACTAAATATGACACCAAATCCTATATCCCAAAGATGAAGCAACAAATTTTATGCAATACCAACTTGGATAAAAATTGATACAAGCTACCTACATCTCCTAATATTTGATTTCATCAATGCCTCACTACGAAAGTTGGGATAAAGTTGATGAAGATGATATTTTCACACTACAACTAGCCCAAGTAAAAATGGAAGAAGATAGACATATGTTAGAGCAAGGAATTACTGCACTCAAAGATACACAAAAGGTCCTCAAAGAAAAATTATATGAACAATACAATGTATGGGGTCCAAAAAGTAACAACTAACCTTCAATAATTATAAACACTCTTTTATCGGATGTGTATATTAAAAATTTATCATATACATACCCCGCACTATGAAAAAGTACTTGCATACATTATCTAGTGTAAATTTTTAATATGCCATACTTGATGGTTCAACATTGTACTTCTTATTCTTCTTTTACTTTCAACAAATCTAATAATACTTCCATCTATACATTTTACATTCACAATTCATTCA
Source organism: Taxus wallichiana var. yunnanensis (assembly GCA_018340775.1). Classification (NCBI taxonomy): domain Eukaryota; kingdom Viridiplantae; phylum Streptophyta; class Pinopsida; order Cupressales; family Taxaceae; genus Taxus; species Taxus wallichiana. Next base: position 408,125,275 of record CM031243.1, on the reverse strand, counting down.
TTATACAAATGTATCTTATTTGCTTACGAAATGCTTATATCAAAAGCGATATTGTTCACCCTCATTTATAGTAGTATCGTTTACATGTAAAGTAGCCTTGTTTGCGCCATTAGCTGGCCAAACTCATCTTGTGAAAGAGTAAATCAAATATTTTCATAGTTAGGGCAATTGATTTTTGCTACAAAAATGTCATTTATTCTAACCGACAAGTTTAAATCTCTACATAGAAGCCCAAATGTCACAAAATGGTGAAAGAGTGGCATGGAAATTGTTATTGGTGTTTGAGTCGGTTCTATTTGTTTCAATTCCATCATTATATAAGCGGAAACATTCATTAATTTGTTATGTGAGTAATTCATGTAACCATATGGTATAAAATGTGTTATTTCTCACACCTTACTTAAGAAAGGGTCTTTACATATCTATCATTTCCATGGAAGGGTTTGATCCAATTGAAGCTTCTTGTGATGGGGATACACACAAATGATTTTTTTGATACTATGTCATTGTTGTCACATGTTATGGTATGATATCCATTTAGTACTTTTTATCGTGATTTTAATTTGGCTTGGTGAACATAAAAACTATTAAAAGATCTTGAATCTCTAATTGGGTAGTATCCTTGATACTTCCTAGGTGGGTGCCAAAGCAAAGTAAGATAAATCAGATGTACCTCTAAATGAATATTTTGGGAAGTGTAAAGAGAGGAGGAAGTGCATGGTTTAGTCTAACAACCATCTTTAATGTTTTCTTTAAAGAATATTTTGTGGATGTAGTAGCATATATCGCTAGGCCCTAACGAATGTAAACACTTTTTTAGATCCTGCAAGCTCCCAAAAGCGTCACTAAGATTTGGCCATCCTTTGCTTCTCACAAGTTTCTCTTACTAGAGCATACCCTTTCCTAGAAATGGAGGCCATATATAATGTTGGATATTTTATAGGCATCATCTCCTTCGCATATTTTGTGAACACGACACAACCTTAAAGAAATGGAAGTTGAAGCTTCTAGAGGCGATGAAATGATTATAAGATAATAACAATGGCAACATATATAGATGCAAAATTGACAACAATTACACTAGAGGGTTGTAATGTGTACGCCATAAGTAGTGAATATTGATGTATTTAGTTGGAAATGACAGGAGCCGAGGAGGTTAAGAAAGCAATGCAAGCAATAATGATTTTCCTAAGAAAGTGAATATATTTTATGAAAACAAAAATATCGGACAACAAAAGAAATGTGGTTGATTTTTGCTTTTCTCCCTATTACACTTTAGTGGATCAATAAGTTAATGATAAATAGAATATACATGAAATAAAATTCGAGAGTTTGTAAAAAGATATGGTGCATTCCATTCAAATATTGCTCACAAATTTTAAGCAACACGAGCATTACAAGACAAAATAAAATAATTAGAGAAGCCAAGTAATGGCCCTATTCTCAAAAAAATGTACTATAAATCCATGACATTGTGTGGCTATGAACTTGAAACTATGTTATAAATGGAGCAACAAATGTTGCACATAACCAGAGGACTATACATTATTAAATTTGCAATCATTGAAGTAACACCATTTTTTTATTAATAATTATTCAAATAGTATTTAACGATTTATGCAACAATTTTTTTTTAACCAATTAAAAAATTCAAGCATTGAGATGGAAAGAATGAAACATTAGCAAGTGTAAATCTATCATGCGCAAAACATTTTCTTACAACAATTATACATCTATTTGTAATAACTTTTAAATTATAAATCATGAAATGTACATTAAATCCATATTAATAGACAAATAAGAAATATATTATGGAGAAGGAACTTTTGGAAGATATTTTAGTTTCATTTGTCATGGTAGGTATGTATGTAAGATGCAGAAGCATTTGAACCTTTAAAAAAAAATTGATGAGAGACATGATATTTTTTATGTGTTAAACACAAGAGAGGATCACATGATAAACATCCTACATAACATGTTTTGTTGAGTTACATACTGAAAGCACCCTAAACTTTACAAAGCAAATTGCATGACTAAACAAGGAAGGCTAACACCATTTTCATCCATCTAGCCAAGGTTCTAAGTCTAGGAATTTAACATTAAGATAGAAGCTTAAAAGAATGCTTAACTAGTATGAAAAAAATACAAAATCTAACTAAACATGCCTACTAATATTCTTGAATTACCTAACATGGGCCTAAATAGACCTAAGAGGGAAATCAAATGGTTATGGTTACTACTCTAAACAAGGTGAAATGGCCTCTCCAAATGACTACTTGATGATAATTTTTTTGAGGTGAATAGTTTTGATGAGAATTTTCGAAGATCAAGGTGAATCAAGAATCAAAATAATACTTTGGATCGAGTCGGGAAGAGTAGGAGGAACCTGAATAATAATTTGGATCATAAGTGTCAAAACCATACCACCGAATATGAGATGAAGGTGGGGAACATGGTACTCGAATGGGCTCTCTAGTGCGAAGAACCAAACAAGGTCTAGTTGTGATAGGCATCCTTTGATGGGAATGTTGAAACCTAGGTTCCTTACTTGTCATAAGTATGTGGAACTACATGATAATCAGTCTTTGTCAACACATTCCTAGACATAGATAGTCCAGGGATATCACATGGGTTATTGTGTTGACATGTTCAACAGTGTATCTACACAACCAATGAGAGCATCAAAATGATTCTCCTCATTAGACACATAATTAACATTCTTGTCTTGATTATGTTTAGGAAAAGTATTTGTATTGGGGGATTTGTTAGGAGTGGATGAATCCATCTCCACATCACCACTTTCGATTAAGTTCGGATGTAGTGCTGCAACTTCAAACACTTATTTGTTTTGTGACCTTTAACGCGGTGGAATTGGCAATATTCATTATCTCTAAACCATGATGGTTTAGGCATGTTATCCTCATAAGGCATAGTTTCAGGATATCTAACCATATTAACCACCTCTAGTTGTTTTAGTATTGATGACATTGAGTTAGATAGAGGAGTGAAAGTATGATGCTTATACTCCATAGGTGGAGCTCCCTTTACAAGCTTCAAAGGAGTGTTGTTTTGAACGGCTTGTACTCACTTGGAGTCTACTATCCCATCACCAATGACATTTTGTTCTTATTATGAACAAAATTTGGTTTTTCGTTAGATTTGGAATCATTTTGATCGCGGGAGAAAGGTTTTAGAGTCCCCCGACTAACACCGCCTTTAAATTTGACTCCCTTTTTCAATGAACTCTTCAAATGTGTTTCCAAAATCCATTTGCAAGTGGAACGTAATGTCTGGATGGAGGTTGGGAAAAAATATATTGATTAACTACTTTTCAAGTAGCAAGCAATGGAAGTGACTAGCTAACCCTCTCCATCTTTGTAAAAATGCAGCGAAGTTTTCATTGTTTTGTTGTTTGACATTGTAGAGATCTAACATGATAACGTCATTTTCTATATTGAAAGAGAACTCGACGCACAAATCTCTCTGCTAGTTCTGGCCATGTTGATATGGATCCCTTAGGGATACACACAAACCATTCTAGCGTATTGGTCCTAAACTTTGTGGAAACAAATGCATAAGATAATTGTCATTGAATGCCACCTCTTGACATGTCATATAAAAATATTTAATATGGTCACGAGGATCACCTTTTCCCTTATATTTGTCAAACTTTGGAAAATCAAAGTGTCTTGGGAAAGGTACCTGTAGCATGGCTTTGTCGAATGGGTAGGGACATAGCTCATCGAACCGATACTTCTTGTTATTGTTACGGTTTGGCCCTCTTGTAACACTTGAAGGGCATTCTTCATAGTAGACCATTCTTGGTGGAAGAGTTGGTCTTGCGTGGGTGGCGGCGTGGGTCTATACAAAGGGTTAAGCCTAGGTGTATGCCCACCCCGATTTTCAGTAAAAAATTCCTCATAAGGATCCTTTCATGTCTCCCATCGAGGAGTGTTTATTGGGAACTTATGAAACGAAGCTTTAGGTTTTGCCTTTGGTATAGTTTGTTTCACAACTTTTGGTTGTTCCTTTTGTATATGCAAAGCCAAAATTTCCAATTGATGAGTGAGGGCTTGGACCTGTTGTTCTAACGTAACCTCTTGAATGGGTATTTTGTTATGATCTTCATTAGGGGAGGTTGTGCATGATGAACATGTTCTTCATGGTCTTCGCAATGAATTTTAATAGGAGGAAAACGATAGTCTCCATCATTTTCGAAAGGTACTTCCTCATTATTTTTCGTGCAGAAGTAGAGGTGTGACCTGGGTTTAATATGTCATCTATATGGCGATGAGGATGTTCCACTTCCTCTTCCCCTCGAACCATTACGGAAATGAGAGAAGGGTCCACCGTGGGAGGTAACCTAGCTCCTAGTTCCATAACACGCATAAGAACCTCATGTTTGTTTTGAAAAATGTAATCATCAAAATTGGGGGAGGATGCTCTATATTCATACGAGGAGACTCTTCCTCTCCACCACTATGGTCAACCATGATATTATCCTCTAAAAGAGAGTTTTCACCTCCAAATATATCGGTTCCTAATCTTTGGGATCCCATCCTTGTAGTAGGCATACTCAAGATAGGAAATATGATGCAAATAATTTCCACTTAGGTTTACTAAAAAGGGACCTTAGTCAAATTTGTGCAGCGTAATGACCCTAAGTTGTTAAAACAAGGTGACTATAGAATAGCCACAAAATTGATAGGTCAAAACAAACGTATGAATTAAAGAATAATGAACAAGCTACCCTAGCAGGTAATATATGATATGAGTTTTCCTTAGAATAATAAAATAACGTACACCACTCAAAATTTAGTTACACCAAATAGTTTATTCTCTAATATTTTATTTAGATAGGTTTGTAACCAAATAGTGACAACACAATATCACCAGTTAGGTCAAGTTTGAAACAAACAAGGCTTAAATGATAAGAGAATGTTGACGCGAACTTCTAACAAGATATACTAAAAACAAGTTTCTAAACACTAGCAAAGTCTAAGTCTTGTAAAATGGACAACAACAATGTGAGAAACGTAAGACACTATTTGGACACGTGAACCAAGTTTTCTGAAAATCAAGATTTTTAGTGTTAAAATGATGTTATCGCAATGCTAACAATGTATCCTCAACATTCACAAAACTCAAGAAAAAGTTAGGATGTAAAAACTACTTCTAAGTATAACAAGAAATTACTATGCGTGTGAACAACGTAACTCTATAGTATAGAGATTTAGGCCTTATTTCACAATGAAAACAAGACGTAAATATCTCAATTGTATGGCTACAAAGTGTGAGCAATGTAACAACTCAAAAGAAGACAAAGATGAAATCACATAACTACGATGATAATAAGTCTTAAATATGGGTTTTTGAGACAAGGGGGGCATACTAGATCGTGAGTATGTACCATGCACACTTTTAACACTTCGCTTTCGACATTGTAACCTAGTTGTGCAAGTAGAATGCAAAAGTAGTGGACATGCGATATCTAGTAGTATCCGTATATGTTATTTTCTTTTGTCCAAAAATGGGCAACAAGAAAACAAGGGTGTAGACCAAGTGGTGTTTGAAATAAACTTGGTGTTATTTTGGCAGAGTTTCACCTTGTCTTAGGACAAGTGAAAACTAGGACAAAATGACACTAAGTAGATTTCGTGATGAAAATCACACAATTTCAAATTTAAGATATTTTTTCCTTGTTCAAAAATAAGAGTTTGAATCTAACAAAGTTGTCACTTTGTGAGAGCTCTCAAGTATAACAACTAAGACAAAAACAATGGCTCCAAGCTGACAGCAAGCTTCCTAGGTGGTTCTCTCTCTAGGTGTCACAAGATATCTAGAGCAAGCTCAATTTACCAAGGTTTCCCAAGGAGTATCTCAGATTTACTTTACCCCCTTTAGTATAATGAGCACTAAAGTGCATTCAGTTATACTTTCACTAGGGTCACGATACGGATATCTTTGACTCTAATCTCACCAAGGTATATTAGTCAAGTCGGTAGTGTGGAGCACTTTCCTATTTCGTTCACAAGGTTCCCTCTTGTTTTAACTACTTTAGGTTCCTATGACCACCCCCATTGTTGTAGCTTAAGGATTATGCCAAAGGGGTTATGTCCTAGTTGAGCGGACAAGTCGTAGCTCTTAACCGAAACCTGTAAATACAATGTGATGATTGTGGTGTGTTTTTTATCTTGTATATTTAATGTGGTTTTTGTCGCACTCCTTTTGGCAACCTACAATCACACGTGTAGTTAGAAAAATTGTTTAAGTCCTCCTTTCTTTGACTAGTGTTAGGTCCTTCACAAAATGGTTAGTAGTTTCAAAATAGATTCACAATATCATAAGAAAATAGCAATGAAAAATGCTTGTAAATCAACTAACTACCATCAAACTTTGCAAAAACAAGGTTTATTCCCAATTCATCCAAGTGATTTTTAATGAAAAGACTAAAATTTCTTTTGATTCCCAAGATCACACTAGGTGCAAGGGAAGAGCATACACAAATTTTAGCCTTGATTTCTTTATTAGTGAAAAAGCTCTTAAACTAAAAGATCAAGCACATGCAAAAAAATGAAGGTTTATTCTCTTAAGCACAAAATGAATGATAATTGTTCCTACTTACTCCCAAGAAGCAAAAAAATGGTTTAGAGGTGCTTTTGGTTCTCAAGATCACACTAGGTGCAAGAGAAGAGCATACACAACTCTATTCCAAACTCAATCAAAGTATGAAAACACAATCACTCCTCAAACCCTAACCCAATTTACTCAAAAATCCTTTATCAAACCCTAGGACAATTTTGTTAGGAATATTGCTCTAAAATCAATAATTTGACAAAAACAACATCTAAAAACCCTTAAAACTGATAGGAATCATAAAATTGAAGTTTTGGAATTTTGAGAAAATTTTACCTTGATGCACAAGTGCCCCTACTAGTGCATAGGTGCTCACAATCATGCACAGCGCCCTCTATCATCTTTCACATAGTCAATGATGCATAGGCACTTCCAGTGAGGCACATGTGCTCACAGTCATGCACATGCACCTTTTCCCGTAGATGGTCAAAAATCCAAGTTTTGAAGCAATTTTTTTGAAGAAAAGGTCCAATCTTTGGGATTTCTTGGCAATTTTGACAGGGCTTCACCTCCTTATATCTTGCAAAAAGCAAGAAAACACAACTTCTACCACTAATCTAGTTGAAACAACTTTTAAAAATGGAAATTGATCTAAAACTTTGAAAATTACTCTAAAACTTTGAAATTAATCTAAAAAGCTTGAGAAACTAATCTAAAAAGCTTAAAAGTACACTAGAAAGCTTGAAAGTAAACTAGAAAACTTTGAAATTAATCTAGGAAACTTGAAACTAATCTAAAAATTTGAAATGAAAAACTTTGAAACTAAGTTAAAAAGCTTAAAAATGGAATGCAATGGGGTATTTTCCCACAAGGCGTTCCAAAATAAAAGCACCCTAAACTTTACAAAGTAAGTTGCATTACTAAACAAGGAAGACTAACACCATTTCCATCCATCTAGTCAAGGTTCTAAGTCTAGGAATGTAACATTAAGATAGAAGCTTAAAAGAATGCTTAACTAGTATGAAAACAATACAAAATCTAACTAAACATGCATACTAATATGCTTGAATTACCTAACATGGGCCTAAATAGACCTAAGAGGGCAATCAAATGGTTATGGTTGTTACTCCAAACAAGGTGAAATGGCCTCTCCAAATGACTACTTGGTCATTTTGGATATCCATCTACTAACCCCATTGAAGGCTTTAAGCAAGGATTGAACTTGGCTATAAATCATATTTATTATATGAGATGCAAATCAAAGCATGGTGTAAAGTATAAAGGAATGCGGTGCACCCTATTTATAGTTTTCCTTTTGGGAGAAACTCATATTTTGGTCCGTGTGGGACTAAAAGACCCAAAGTAGATTAGAATTGCTAATCATGATTAGGCCTTGCTGATCACATTTAGTGAATTACCAAGTGATTAAGAGGTGTAGAGCCTTAATCGACCGCTTAGGGTCAACTAAGAGGCTAGGATAAGCTTTTGAAGCTTACCGAGACATTGTGGAGGTGAATGGGGTGATTTTGAGTGGTTGGAAGAGGGGTTTAAGCCAATACTAGGGTATATTGACCAAAACAAGGGCAAAATAGGCTTAATTAGCTTATAAACGCTAATTGTCTGTTTTGAAGAGGATTTTGACTTACGATTCATCGTAAAGTGGCATCCTGAATGCAAAATAGGTTTGGTGATCAACGAAGTGCTTGTTAACTAACCAAAGTGGCAAGAAACATTAGTTAATTAGTAAAGAGCACTAATTATAATGGAATTGGGAAGAATAAGAGTGATTTACGTGCGTTTTGGCAATAAGATTGCAAAAGCGGAATTTAGGTGTCTACATATACAATATTCCTTGTAGAACAAAGATTGATGCAAAATTAGAATTGGATTTGATATCAAATGTTGTTGCATATGTTTGTATGAGGTTAAAAATTTATAGTTCACATATGTCAAACTATGTCCATAAACAAAAGACTAAAACTTCGGATAACATGAAAAAAGAAGTTCAATTAAAGGAATCGAAGCTATATAGAAAACCTTAATTTTTAGCTTCTCTTTTTACACACCATCCATCCACGCAACTCAATGAAATTATATAAGTAGATTAAAAATTATATATAAAAGCAAATGCCTCTCCCCAAAGAATAAATGAGCTCATTTGGACATATAAAAATAATTATCACTATCTTCATGTTTGAGTTGTAGGTTATTGCAAGATTTTCCTCGAGATATTGTTTCAAGGGTATGTCCAAGTCTTTTGCTGAATTGCTACATCCCGATGGGAAATCTCAAGTTACTGAGACGGATGTTTTTTTATGCATGCCTTGTTTGATTTGTTCAATGGTTATCTTAAAGATGAATGGTATTACAAGGTCAACATTTTTGTAATGGGTAGTTGATTAAAATAAAATGGAATATAGTAGTCTAATATAAATGTTATAGGAGCAATAAATAGTTGAATAAATGAAACAATAAAATATTGAAATATAACCCAAGCAATCTAAGCAATAAAATGTGAAACCCTAATGTGTAAAGAGGGTTAAAAAGGCCTTAGCTGATTTGAGGATGCCTCGGGACTATTTTGCAGTGGAAACCTAATGAGCAAGATGAGAAAAAATTCACACAGGAGCCCGAGAAAGTGCAAATCCTACCTATTTGTTTGGGTGAGGTGCCTAGAGAGGGATAGGGGTGCCTCTGGGTGCCTTGGTCTAAATTATGGGCACCTTGGTCTATGTAAATGCTCTAGAAAAGAAAGATGCATATGAAGAAGGGGTCGACTATCCTCAATCACAAATGGATGGACTTATCACTGAATGTTGCACTACATCTCATACCCAATGTAGTTATAGGTGTGTGTGTGCACGCAGAGTTGTGCCCTAGGTGCTCTTGTGTGTGTCACACTTTGTGAGTAACAAGAAATAACTAGATGTAGAATGTAGATAAATGGTGTATGGAATATAATAGACTCCCTTCCTATGAAGTGTGATGTAGATAAACCAGTGTTTGTCCCTTGTGATGGAGCTAGATGGATGTAAATGGAGTTATAGATGCCTTGGATGGATGCAACCTTATATATGGAGATAGTAATGCTTAGTGCTTGGTCCCTCATTATGGTCACATAACTTTATATTTATATGGTTCTCTTGCTTTAATTTCATAATTAACCCCGAAAAGCCAACCACTAAAAATAAAAGAAGCTCAAACAACTAGAAAGTGCCAAAAAGTGAGAGGAAAGTGCAAAGAGGATCAAGGTGCCCAGACGCCCCCAATCAAAAATAAGGAAAACACAAGTATGAAAGTACACACTTAAGTACAAGTGCAAGATTGAAAATAACAACAAAAAGCAATGAAAGATGGCCAAAGACATGGGTTAATTAGTAATCTTTTCAATCAAGAACCATATGAATAGTAGTATGAAACTGGGACTAAATAATTACCCAAAGTGCGTGATTTTGTGTCTACATTTGCCCCCACTTTATGTTGGTGAGAAGAATGCTCGGTAACATAAAGTAGATAGATATGTGTACCTGATATCCATGTAGAGCGACGAAGAATGCGTGTCGAAGGACTAAACAAAGTGTGGAGTGATAAAAGCATAGAGCGTTGAGACTAAAGATGCAAAAGTGTAAAAAGTGATGAGAGTGAACCTAGGGCTATAAATGTGTGTGTAGATGCCAATGCATGTGATGTACCCGTATTTCATGATATAGTATCATGTGTGTGATGTACTTGCTATGTGTGTGTGATATCGACTACTTGTTTCCCATAAAGACGGACCTACAAAAGAGAAGACGATCAAGTAGTCAAATACGTATGTATATGTGTAATGTATAAAAATGCATGTATATATGTAAAAGCATGTAAAGAAAGTACAAAAATGAAAAAGGAATATGTGCACCTAATACGTGATGAGAAAAAGGGTGTAGAAAGGATCCTTTCGATGTCGTGCGAGTTTTTTGGGTGATCTCATGCCATTGGCCAAAGAAGTGTAGGGAGGAAAGTCTGATTTATCCTCCAACCTATAACTTCTTCCCAAAATTGAAGAGATATTTATACTTTATGGTTTTTTTGGGCGATCCGATGCCACTGGCCAAAGTAGTGTAGAGAGGAAGGTCTGGTTTATCCTCTAACTTGTAACTGCTCCCTAGAATGCTAAGGACATTTTGCCTGTAAAATTTGTTGTGTATGGAGTTCTATAGACTAGTCTAAACCCACTCGTTGTGTAACCCATTGTGTCATGGAAAAAAACTTATCTATATATCGGTTATGTGTAAACCCAAATGATGCCCCCTCTTTGGGGGCACATGCAACATCACAGATAGGAGAATGCAACCCAAAAGAGGACCGACCGCAGATACTAAAATTGTGCCCCATGCAGGGGAGGGGATGTGCTTGGTAGAAACCAAGGCACAAACAAACAAGGTAGCTAGAAAACAAGTGTTAGTATGAACATGCATGTAGAAAAAAGTGTAATCCAAACAAATAATGTGTAAGCTAGAACATAAGCAAATAATGTAAACACCCAAGAAGACAATGTAGGCCGCACAAAGTAGGTTGCAAACATGGGACACCACTCACGGTGTCGTAAGACACTCAAGGTCGTAGTGGCCACAAACAAACAAGTGTGCACACAAGACAAAGGAAAATCATGAAAACAAGAGCAAACAATAGTAGACAATGTAACAAACAAGTATAGAAATAAATATCCTACATAACAAATCATGTACATAAAGCACTCATTAGCATGTTAGAAAGATAAAGTGTATGTCAAAGCGTGTATAATCAGTAATGTAAAGTGATAAGTACAAAATAAAACAATAACACCTATAATGGAAAAAATTGGATGCCTCCTGAGTCACTGTGGGACCGGTATTAGGCACAAACATCCATGACGTGTCTAATAGATCTATAGAGTTTATAAACACAACTAGAAAGCAAATGAACGTGCATGTGTGTATGATAATGATAATGATAATGACACACAAGATATCTGATTAAACTAAAATGGGATATAATGGTATAATCTAAGTGTTATAGAGCAATAAAAATCGAATAAATGAAAAAATAAAATACTGATATACAACCAAACAATCTAAGCAATGAAATGTGAACCCCTAATATGCAAAGAGGGTTAAGAAGGCCTTACTGATTTCATGATGCCTCGGGACTATGTTGTAGTGAAGACTAGATGAACAAGAAGAGGAAACCTTCACACAAGAGCTTGAGAAATTATAGATATGAGCTATCTAACTAGACTGGGGCACCTAGAGAGGGATAAGGGCCCCGTGTGGGCGCCCTAGTTTGGATTATGGGTGCCTTGGTCCGTGTAAATGCTCCAGAAACCTCCTTTGAGGTGTCACAAGATGTTTTCCCGTGTTCACTTCCTATCAAGTGAATGTCACATGCACCGCACTGAGATGTCGTCAAACCTGTAATGAAGAATCACCTGCAAAACCCTAGCTAAAGTATCAAAACCCTAAAAACAAAGATGCATATGAAGGGGTCAGATTGTCCTCAGTTGCCAAATTGATGGACTTATCACTAAGAGCTGCACTACATCTCAGACCCAATGTAGTTCTAGGTGTGTGTGTGCGGAATGTGCCCTAGGTGCTCTTGTGTAAGTCACACTTTGTGAGTAGCGAGTAATAACTAAATGTAGAATGTAGTAAATGTGTGCATGAAAACAATAAACTCCTCCTATGACTCCCCTCCTATGAAGTGTGATGTAGATGAACCAAACTTTGTCCCTTGTGATGGAGCTAGATGGATGTAAATGGAGCTATAGATGCCTTTGATGGATGCAACCTTAGGTGGAGATAATAGATGTTTAGTGCTTAGTCCCTTATTATGATCACATAACTTTATATTTATATGATTCCTTCACTTGAATTTTGTAATTAACCCCGAAAAGGATGACTACTAAAAATATAAGATGCTCAAATGACTAGAAAGGACCCAAAAAGTGAGAGTAAAGTGTAAAGAGGACATGAGCACCCGGGAGGATTAGGGCACTTGGGGCACCCAGGGCCTGGCTAAGTGTCCCGATCGTAAATAAGGAAAATGCATCATAACCAAAATAGACTAGGCAAGTATGGATGTAAGATCGAAAGTAGCAATAGAAAGCAATGCAAGATGGCCAAATACATGGGTTAATTAGTACTCTTTTCACTCAAGAACCATATGAATAGTAGTATGAGACTGGGACTAAATAATTACCCAAAGTGTGTGATTTTGTGTCTACAATATCTATCTAGCATGTGTAATAAAGTGTACATGTAAAAGCAAGTGCAAGCAAGAGTAAATGCAACCATAAAATGCAATATGTTGTGGATGGATGGAATGGAATGCAAAGTGAGTGATAGGAGTCGCGTTCCCCCAAGTGAATGGAATTATATGCAATGAGGTTCATTTAGTATGCCCCCTCAGCAATCAAGAATGAACCATAAATGAGAGTGCGTCATCGGGAAATGGTCAAACTATGTGTTGTGTGTAGCGCGTTGTGGTCAATGTGTAGTGAAGATATGCGAAAGAAAGATGAGTTGTGCATGATGATGTAGCCTAAGCGTATATCACTACGAGATGAATAGAAAAAGTGGTTATTTAACCTATAGCATATACCACTAAATGATGCTAGCAAAAGTGATGATGTAGCCTATCACGAGATGATGCTAGAAGAAGTGACCTTATATCTTAAAGTGTATATCACTTAATCTAGGAATGTCGCATGAGAAAATATTGAATGGTTGAAGAGGTGGGCATGATGTGATCTATTTGTAATGTATACCCTCAATGTCCCAATATGGACCATGAGACTAGAGTGTGTCATAGTGTAGTGGGTGTAGTGTGCATGAGTAGATGTGTAGGATGTGTAATACACATTGTGTAGTGTGTAGTGTCTACTATGCAAAGGTGTGTGAGGTTCATGTGTATATGATGCCCTCAACAAATGTGTGTGAACCGAAGCACAAGATTGTGTCATCGGGTAATGTCGATGTTAGTGTATGTCAAAGTATGAGTGGAATGAGTGGATGTTGGATTGTTATGTGATGAAGATTTAATACACATGTTTTTGTTTTAGAAGAGGGAGGGGGATGATAAGCGCCATGCCCCCAAGTATGTAAGTGATGGAGATTTAGTCAAAAGGCCTAAGTGGATCAATGTAAGGAGTAGTTTCTTTAACAAAAGTGATTGGACATTGAGGCGAGGACTGGATAGGGTCCTTAAATTGTGAGAGTCGAAAAATGTCAGCTAGAGTGTGCTTGCCTTGTGTAACAAGTGGTTGTTTGTTGACCGCAGATGACTTGAGTGGAGGCCAAGTTGAACTGATATTTAGAGGAGGTTGCTTAGATTGACTTGGTAATGTCACAGATAACTTGAGTGGAGGAGTAGGACTATCCGTAAGAGGAGGTGGAGTGGACTAAATAGGTGGCACTTGAGTGGCCAAAGAAGGCACCGTAGAAGTGATAGCATGATGCTCATTAGATATAGACAAATCAGATTTAGGAACCCATTGAGATGTAGCATTTGTAGATGGGCATGTAACAGAATGTTGTGTAGTGAATGAGATAAAGCCTTGATGCTCAAGATGTTTAATTATTCATTGTAAAGCGTAGAAATTGTTATCATTATGTCCATTGATTCGATGGTAATTACAATATGGACGACCTTGATATTTTGTTAGCCGATAAGGAGGATAGTAATGAGTAGGTGGTAAAGTGATCAATTAACAACCTAGGAGCTCAATAAGAATGTCATGTTGCTTAGTATTGCAATCAAAGGTGAGAGGCACTTTGGTAATGGTATGACTTGAGGCTCACTGATATGAGTACATGTAGTAGACATAGATCAAGATAAGATGCAGGAGAACAAATAGGAATCGAGAACCATTCTTAAGATATTGGATTTCAGATTTGAGAGATGTCATCATGGATTTCATAGCCTAAAATTTGTTTTGAAACAAAGAATGTAAAGCTTGAATTGAGTCTAACATAGATTGATGAGATGGAGGATCACGAGGACTAGGGTCATCAAATAAATGATCAAAAATAGGGCTTATTTTGTGTGGTGGGGTATCTTTAGGAAGATACATGGTGTCTAGGGCTTTTTGAAGAACAACTTGGCAATTAGGATGCATCTTAAGCATCGACAAAGAAATTTGAGGAATTTTGGGAGCCATGATAGAGGAAAAATGAGGATCCTAAGCATGAAGATCGATTTTGGGTTCACCAAAATGATTAAACTAAAATGGAATATATTAGTCTAATCTAAATGCTATAGGAGCAGTAAATAGCTGAATAAATGAAACAATAAAATACTAGAAATACAACCCAAACAATCTAAGCAATAAAATGTGAAACCCTAATGTGTAAAGAGGGTTAAGAAGGCCTTAGCTTATTCGAAGATGCCTCAAGACTATGTCGCAGTGGAAACCGGATGAGCAAGAGGAGAAAACCTTCACACAAGAGCTTGAGAAAGTGTAGATCTAAGCTATTTGATTGGATTGGGGCACTTGGAGAGGGATAGGGCGCGTGGGTGCCTTGGTTTGAATTTTGGATGCTCTGGTTTGTGTAAATGCTCTACAAACCTCCTCTAAGGTGTCACGAGATGCTTACTCGTGCTCGATTATTGTCATGTGAATTCCATCGTACTTCGCCAAATGTCGCCGTAAACCTACAATGAAGAATCACTTACAAAACCCTAGATAAAGCATTAAAACCCTAAAAAAAAGATCCACATGAAGGGGTCAAATTGTCCTCAGCTACCAAATGGATGGAATTATCACTGAGCGTTGCACTACATCTCATACCCAATTTAGTTCTAGGTGTGTGTGTGTGTGTGTGTGTGTGTGTGGAGTCATTCCCTAGGTGCTCTTGTGTGTGTCACACTTTATGAGTAGTGAGCAATAACTAGATGTAGAATGTAGACAAATGGTGCATGGAATAGAATAGACTCTGCTCCTATGAAGTGTGATGCGATGAACTAGCCTTTGTCCCTTGTGTTGGAGCTAGATGGATGAAAATGGAGCTATAAACACCTTGGATGAATGTAACCTTATGTGGAGATAGTAATGCTTAGTGCTTGTTCCCTCATTATGGTCACAAAACTTTATATTTATATGGTTCTCTTGCTTTAATTTCATAATTAACCCCAAAAAGGCCGACCACCAAAAATATAAGAAGCTCAAACAAATAGAAAGTGCCCAAAAAGTGAGAAGAAAGTGCAAAGAGGACCGGAGCGCACTGGGCACCCTAGTCCTGGCTGGGCACCCTAGTTAGAAATAGGGAAAATGTAGTATGAAAGTACAAATTGGGAAGTTATGGGTGTAAGATTGAAAGTAGCAACAAAAAGCAATGCAAGATGACCAAAGACATGGGATGATTAGTACTCTTTTCACTCAAGAACCATATGAATAATAGTATGAGACCAAGACTAAATAATTACCCAAAGTGTGTGATTTTATGTCTACAGGTAGTAGTCGTTGAATTGTCGGCTTTGAATGTGCCTTTAAGGGGGTAGTAACCAACGGTATATTATCTTGATCAATTAGTTTCCAAGGAAAATTGCAACAATACTGGAATAATCATTTAAACAAGGCTAAATAATGATGAAAAATGTAACCAAGTACTAACAATGAGGGAGGGAAGAAGAATTAGATGATATTCTCACTCAAATTGGCCGATATGGGTGACCTGATGATTGGAAAAGGTTGTAAATGATCTGATAGAGCTTTAATATTAAAACTACGTCCTGAAGCAGTTACCTAGCCTAAAGAATATGATATGACCCAAAGCATACCTCCAATCATCCCTTTTTGTACGCTTTTATTCCTCTACACTTTTATATTTTGTAACTTCCAGGCCTATATATTGTTTCATGATATGCTTTTGTCTACAATTTGGATATTTGACATTGTGCGATGCTTGTTAAGCAACTTATTAAATCTTCGTAACCCTAGATGGTGAAAGAGTCCTGCAAAACAAACATTAGGTGGGTTATGGGAACCCATGTACATTGGTGGTGTTGTCACTACTCTGAAGAGGGCTCAAACCACATGCCGTTCTTGTCTAACATGTGATATCTAGAATATATACAACCATATTGATAATTATGGCTTTGCAACAATGTGGTTGTACTTGAACCTTTTCCCTAGCTTGACTTGACTTTGGTATTGCACATTTTGTACTTCCATATCTAAGAATATGAATGCCCTAGGATGAGTATGTAGAGTATGGGAGTATTGGAGTATTTTCTTTCTAGATTGTTCTTATTATTCTATCATTGTAATGATATGAGTTAAGTAAGTGGGATGAATTTTTAATGAGAGGTGAATAACTTGCTTATACATGTGTTTTAGATTTACAAAACTCGATTAAGGATGACTAAAAGTGTAATAAAAGGAATTCAAATTGAGAAAATTATTATTAGAGGAAGAGGGACCAAAACATCCATGTTAACCCATAACATATGGGCATTATGGCCCTTCTTGTCCACTATGGTCCCAGATGCATGTGCGGGTGATCTAAAAGTTAGAATTGTGATATGCAAAGGTATATCCTAATTTGTTGGATTAATACCACTGTTATGTAGAAAATTAGGTTGTACGTGCAAACAAGAATGAGTGAGATGTAGCTAGGGATATCGTAGTTAGTTAGATTGAACAAGTGTGGGCTAGTGTAAGAGTGTTGTACAATTTGTGTTGTTGTAAGACATGAATTACTAAAATGAGTGTCTATAGGTTCTCTATAGTAGGACATTCCTCCATCACTTGTTGTTTCATCGAGTTCAATTTGCTTCCTTAAGGGCTTCTAGTGATTCTCTATAGTAGGATTCTCCATGTCTACATGATCCACTTCATTGAGAGGTCTACTTACTAAACATTTCATATATATTTGTGGACTCTCACCTTTCAGATCTTGATGACACTATTGAGGATATTTTTCCTCTCTTTGATAAAAACTTGATAGATTTCCTTCTTCTACTTTGGATGTATTTTCTCCGGCACTACATGCTTACATAGTGACACCACCCACACTTCATGAATCCTATGATTCACCTCTATCATCATTCATGTTGACATCTTATGTAGGAGTACTTGGTTCTTGGTTTAATTTTCATATCCATGTTGGGAACCCTGTTGAGTCCTATTTGGTACCTGATTTGATTCGTTAACACTTATCACTATTAAGCATTGGCTTTATTGAGAAGCATCTGGAAATATTCTTCCTTGCCTCTACCTTTGATCCACAATATTTCAATATAGACTCGGACATTCCTTATTAGGATGCATTCTTCACCGGTTTCTTTACCGACAACAAACTTCTTCATCTCTCGAGATCTATTGGGAGTTCATGAGGCTTCATCTTCATGGGGTCAAGCTAGTCCTCTCTTACTTTTCTCTCTTTGGGAGGAGTTTTAACAAGAAGTTTTCTTTTTTCTTCACTTTATGATGGATATTCCATGTTCTTGGGTACCTCTTCGGCCTTGTTTATGGGACCTAATTATTTTACCCACTTAAGCTATGCTTAAGGGGGTTTTCAATGTAGGTTTTTATTCCATTGCATGGTTTTTCCTACACATGTATTTATATTTCTTATGTATCGACAAGATAAATGGGAGTTACACTTCTCCACCTTTTTAGGTGGCGGTTACACTACCCCATTTACTATATATACATATCTTATAAAATTATTTTCTTATGAATTCAATATATAAGCTATATTTTGGTCGTGTTTGGTTCCCCTCTTTTCGCAACATTACCCTCTTTGCGATTTCATATTTTATCGTTGCTCGATCTTGATCCACAATATTAAACTTAATATAATGCACATGAGACACATAAAATATAATAAATAATAAATTGAAATAAAATTCAAATAATATATTTACATTAAAATCAAAACATTATTTTTTGATTTAGGTTACCTAGGAAAGGGCCTCAGCCCATTGTGGCATCACCACCCACACCGTCTGTGGGAACCATCTAAAGATGGAAGTTTTAATCTCTCGGCTAGCCCATGGATTAAACCACATTATCGTGGTACCCTATCACTAGGGTATCCAAACCATTGGTAGTAGGTTGCCTTAACACGAAGCCAAGATTTGAACCTTGGACCTCCTAATTACTAGGAGACCTAAGAGTCGTTACACCGTGCACACATGTTAGATTAAAACCATAAAAATATAATGTAATATTATTATTGGTAAATTATTTATATTTTACGATTAATTATATTATTTAACAAAATTATGGAACGATTTTTGCGTCACATTTGTGCCACATGTTGGTGGCACAAATGAAACACAAATTTGGCCTTAAAGTGGTACAAAGTTGGTGCAACAAAAATTTCTAGTCATGTCACATTTGCACCACCTTTCCTAACACAAATTCTTCACGAAACATGTCTAAAAACTTTAAAGGGTCAATTTCTGATGTGAAATTAACTAAAAAATGACACTATTTGCATTTTATGTATAATAGATATAAGAAGAATGAACAATTCTTCTCTATATGATACACAAACTCATATCGTGCAAGTTCTATTAATAATAAAAAATCTACATTTGGATTTGTTTTCTTTACATGATCTAGTCATATCCAAAGGAGGGAGCAAGAAGTAAAATTTTGTTTCTCAATATTCCACTTTGAGGTAGAATATTGTGAAACAATGTGTTTTCTGTGAAGTGATATGGATACAACACATACTTTCCAAAATGGGAGTACTATAGAAACAACTAATGATTTTGTATTATGAAAATTGGGATGTTCTACATCTTGTTTGCAATCTAGAATTTCACAAGATCACAAAGCATATTAAGGTTCAAATTCATTTTCATATGTGAACATGCTCAAGAAAACACCATCCAATTCTAATTTTTCCCAACTAAAGATAAATGTGCGATGTATTTGTTAATTCATTTACATGCTATAATTTGAGGTGTTTTGAGATTCTCTTTCCTATACTCTTAATATTGTGATGAATTAAGGGGGATGTTAGAATGTATGTAATAATATAAGTGGTGTTGTTTTTAACCACACATGTAGAAATTGTTAATGATATTACAATCTTAAGGATAATTTTCATATACTATATTATATGGGCTAATGGTATATATTGTAGTTGTATAAATAAACATCGAATCTAATACAATATTCAAACAAACAATTTTAATATTGCTCAAATAGTATGATAAGTATACATTTAACATGCTTATGCATATACATACATACATATATGTACATATATTGTGTGTGTGCATGCACATTTATTTACGTGCGTGGGTGTGTGCGTACATGAGTGTGAGTGTGTGCGCGCTTGCACACATGTGTGTGAGCACGCGCACGTATGTTTAACCATTTCTTATTATCGTATCAAAAGAAGTGGATACCAACAATGCTATAGATTATCAAGTGTATGCACTGAACAAAAGATTGTAATCCTTCATAGAATTTAGAATGTGAGTGGTCAATCTAAACATATATTATTGAATGATGAGAAATGCTTTTTGGACCCTTAAGTAGTCCAACCATTAAAAACCTAAAATAAATTGGAAATTGTTGATCCATTCTCGACACCTAACAATTATTTTCTCTAAAACTCTACCTAGTAACATGCATATAAAGTGCCTTGAATTATATGACCACCGATAATAATACCATAGAACTAACTTCTAATGCACAAATTGTTATTAAGATAAACACTACTCAAATATTAAGAAATATGAAATGAAATGATTTTAATTACTCCATGAGACAAAAGGTGTATGGGACCACTAAAAACTACAATTGGTTACAAATTTGTAGGCTTAGTGGTATCTTTTAGAAGGTTGTTCCTCCTCTTTCTTGATTTGAGTTAGCATCTCCCCAAACCTTTTATTTTTCTTTCCTTGAATAGCTCTATCATGGAATCAACTCTTAAAATTTCCTCATACTTGGATCTAATGTTTGTGTACCTTAGACATTCAAGGATGAAATGCTCCTCCATTTCGACTGCCCCTATATTGCATAAAACACAAGTCCTCTCTTCCTATGGTTCCTTAGGCATTGTCCATCTTCTTGTCTCACATTTAAGCCTGTGGGAGCTAGTCCTTAGCTGAGAAATGATAATCTTTTCCCTCCATTTAATTTCAGCCCCTATATATGTTTTTTCACAATGTTCATATGTTGGGTTGAACTCTATAATATAGTGTTGATACTTCCTACTTGTTTTCTTCCTCCACATCACCGTTCTAAACTTTTCATTCACATAGTTTTTTATGTCTTTGTTAATATTTGGGCATTCATCTAGGTGATATCCCATTTGTTCATCCATTTGTGGTTTTGCTTCATCCACATGTTCTTTCATCTATACAAAACTTTGCCTCTTGTAGCCCTGGGCCACATGTCGGTCTTCATGTTTTTTGGTTTTTTATAACTAATATATAAGCCTAGTCATAACAATTGCCTCTAAAGGGAAGGTACATTTTTGGGTAGGATGATTTCATAGGGAACTGTAATCTTGATTATGAAATTGTTTGTTATTAGTTGCTTCTAGATCCTTTCTATTTGTCTCCATTTCAAACTTCTCCCATACCTCATGAATCGCACAACACCACTATCATGATGAGTAACCCAAATACGACCTTACGGAATTTAAAGCCCATGGCTTAGCATTCCCTCGCTTAGTTTGGATTGCATAAAGAGCTCTCTATCCTCTTTGTATTATCTTCATCCTACAAGTATCCCAGTTGAGCTTGCTATGAAAATCGAGGCCAAGATATTTGTATTCTAACACCACTTCAAGAGACTCTCCTACAAACTGAAAGTTGAGATGTTGCTTCTTCCTTTTCATTAAGAAAATCATAATTTTGGTTTTGCTAATGTTTACCTCCATCCCCACTTTTATATAGAAGATCTCTAAAGAACGAAGGTGATCTCTTAAATCTTGGATTGTCTATGCCATTAGAACTAAGTCATTTACATATAGTAGGAGTTTCACCACATATTTGGCCAAGTGGACCCCTTTCCCTCCAAATTTTTTTATCCACTCCTCTAACTTGTCAATGTATAGCCCAAACAAAGTCGAGGAAAGCATTCTTGTTTGACACCTATATCACCCGTGAAACACTCGAATATCCTTCTTGCATTTTGATTTTAGCCTTGACTTGCTCATATAATTTATGAACTACTGGCCTATATTGAGCTATAACCCCTAATTTTTCCATTATGTTTCATAATTTGCTCCTTGGCAATGTGTCAAATGCCTTTTAAATTTTACAAAGCAACAATATGCATCCACTTTTTTATCCTAAACATTTTCAATTAGGTGTCTAAGCATGACATAGTGATCGATGGTTGAGTGTTTGGGTCTAAAACCTACTTGCCCATTTTCTCTCTTTCCTCTTTCCTCCACCATACTAGTAATCTTCCACTCTATCATATTGCTAATTAACCTTAAAAATAAGAGGATCGACTATGATAGTTCGGTAATTGAAGGGATTATTTACATGTCCACTTTACATGAAGGTATGGTTAAGCTAGTTGTCCATTCTATCAAGAAGCCATTTTGGATGACCTCATTGAAAATTGCTTTGATTTGAGGTGTAAGGATATCTACTCCCCATTTTAGATGCTCCACTTGAAGGTTGTTTATGTCACGGGATTTATATGTTGCTAGCTTTTTAATCCCTTGTATGATGTCCTTAGTTGTGAAAAGTTCTTCATTAATAAAGATAGTGGGAGGAGTATCTTGTTCATTTTTACGCTCATATAATTGCTTTGAATATTCCATCCATTGGCTTGTTGTTATGTTGTTCTCTGTTTGCTTCTTCTCCCTTCAAAGCTCCCTCCAAAACCTCTTTGGTTCATGCTTCCCTAAATAAATCAACTCCCTCATTCTAGTTCTAGTATACTCTTCTTCTTTTTCTTCACCAATTGCTCATACATTTTTCTATTTGCCTTTGTTCTATTGACAAGCTCCTTTAGTGGCCTTCACGTTGCCTTGCACTCTTCATTGTACCACAAGGTTTGTTGGGAAGTTGGTTCTTTCCTTCTTTTTGGGTTTAGCTCTCTTGCATGTGTTTAGGGCTTCTTGAATGGTGTGCATTAGCCTCTTGCTCTTAGTGTAATCTAAACCCGTTATAGTACTCCTTCACTTTCCTTTTCTTGAAGTTCTCTATAGTGTTGCTCGAAAGCTTGTTGATTTTCCTCTATCAAGAGGATGTTTCCTTTGAAAGGAGGCTTACTTTGGTTGACCCCAGTGTGATCATCATGCTATTTTTCTTCTTGACATTGGAGTTTCATAAATGTCCGATTTGAGTTCCATCTAAGAATCTTCTACTTCTAGTTCTTTTATCCTAGCCACACAATTTTGAGGGTAGATTTACACTCTGCCCATTGTGAGTCTTGCACATAGTCTTCCCTAATTTTTTCCATTTGTTCATACCATTACATATAATCAAGTTGCGAATGTTGCACAAGCCTAACAATTCTCCAAAGTTTGTGATACCACCATGTTCATTGTTTGAAACCCCGACCATTGTCAATTTTCATGCTTTGTCATCCATCGCAAATTTATATCTAGATCCTCATTATTTCCTAGAATATTAGTTGTCATTGCATTAAAGTCTCATATTAACAAAATCTCCCGTTCTTCTTTGTAATGAAATATCTTTCTTTAGAATGGAATTCAAGTCTTCATAATCTAGATCTCGCTTCGTATAAAATTTAGAGTTATTGGGTGCAAAATGTCATGCATCTATGCCATAAATAATGTAATTTTCTATTATTCTTATTGGGATGTACTCTTCTTTTATTTTAACTTGTTTTTCTAATATTTCTACCCCAAGCTTCCTTCATTAACACAATTACACCCCTTGTCCCTTGCAACTTAAAACAGAAAAGAAAGGTGTTAAAAAGTGAAACTCAGAACTCAATTGGCAGTTCAAATATGCAGAGACAATGCAAACGTTTTGTAACCATTGTTCATAGAAACGTTCTAGAGTATGGAATTGATAATCTTGACAGAGTTCACAACTTACGCTCAGTTTAACATTTTGAGTGAATTGGACGGAGGATCATCTACTAACAATTTATTCAACTTGCAGCATGCATTTATTCAAACTGGATGGGCAATAAGCTTCTGCAATGGCAATCAGGAGGTCTGTATTAAAGATGGCCCTGCAAAAATTCAGAGAACAACCCATCTTCATCAGTTTTCAGCTAAGTATTTTTCTGCTAAAACATTTAATGCTAAATCCTCTGCAATGCTCAATCCAATAATAATTGTCAACCCTTACCCAATGTGTATGCAATGCCGTTTTTTGTCTTACAACATCTCGCCAGATAAAATTCCTGAAACCCTTGACAAAACCCTAAAACCCTAGACATTAAAGCCCTCAAAACCTCGGAGGAAGGAAAACCCTCCATCTCGGGTATTGAGGATTCAAAAGACGCGGAGATGATATGCAGGATTTTGATGGACCAGCACAATCCCTTCCATGTCACGGAAGGGGCTTTACAATTAAATGGCATCAGGGTAACCGCAGATTTAGTTTACCAGGTTCTTTTAAGGTTAAGGTTAAGAAATGCATCCAAAGTTGCATTAGGGTTTTTGTGTGGGCTAAAGAACAGGTAGGTTACCAGCATAGTATTAATGCATATAATGCCATGCTTGATATACTGGGGAAGGTCAGACAGTTCGATGTTTCATGGCAGCTTATTATTGAAATGGGTCAGATTTTTCCCCAGGTGGGCGTTAAGTCATTTGCAATTTTGATCAGGAGGTATGTTGCTGCTGGAATGGTCAGGCAGGCAATCAGGGCCTTTGATGACATGGAGAGTTTTTGGAGAGAGAACCTAATGGTGAGGATTTCAAGATGCTGCTTGACACACTCTGTAAGTATGGGTTTTCTAGAGTTGCTACTGAATTGTTCAATAAAAGGAAGACTAAATTTATGCCAGATACGAAAACCTATAACATTCTTATCTATGGGTGGTGTAAGCGTAACAAGACCGCTGTTGCTAGGAATCTTTTGAATGCGATGATTGAGCAGGGGTGTGAACCCAGTGTGGTCACTTACAATGTGATTCTTGAAGACATCTGTGGCAAGAATAAGTTATTGGAGTCAAGATTCTTTCGTTTAAGAAAGCAGCAGAAAATCTCTTAGTTGAGATGAAGAGCAGAGGATGTATTCCCAATGTTATGACTTATTCTATCCTAATGCATGCATTTGGTAGAGCACTTAAGGCTGATGAATGTTTTAGATTGTTGAATGAAATGAAAGAAAACTGTTGCAGTCCGAATGTTGTAACATATACTTGCGTTATCAAGTGTCTTTGCATTCTTGGCAGATTGAATGAGGCTCATATATTGCTTGATGAGATGGCACAGAATGGAGTTTACCCGTCTGCTGTTACTTACAACTGTTTTCTCAAGGTGCTTGGAGGTCGTAACAATGGTGATGAGGCCCTAAGTTTGTACAAGAAAATGCAGGAAGCACCCTTGTCATGCAAGCCCACAAATCAAACATATCACATCTTGCTCCGTATGTTTTGTAGATTGGATCGCATGGATGTTGTCTTAGATATATGGAATGACATGCATCAGAAGGGGAATGGCCCTGATCTCGATTCTTACACACTATTAATACATAGTTTGATTGAAAAGGCTAAATGGAGAGAAGCCTGTTTGTATTTTGTTCAGATGATTGAGAAGGGACTTCTGCCCCAGACTATCACTTTTGAAACACTCTATAAGGGATTAATACAATCAGATCAACTACGTTCATGGAGAAGGCTAAAGACCAAACTTGCAGAAGAATCCAAAAAATTTAAAGAAGAATTTGAAGGCTACCACTTGAAGCCTTACCAAAGATAAATAAGGATGCCATTAAGGAAATCAATCTATTTTTTAATGGGAAGACATTCATCCTTGTCTGGCTAGAGCCTATGTATCATGCCCTCTGATATGTACTATTTTTTCGAAATTTATCCTGGCCTAATCTCTAAATCGCTGGGCGAATTCTCTAGCGTAAACATAGAAAATGGACTCATAATTTATCCAGTGAGAACATTTTTGATCCTGTATTCTGCGCTTTTCTCCTCTGGGATTGCAAATTAGTCTTGATATCTAGGTTTTGCATCACTGCGTGTCGAGTTCTGCCTCTGTCAGTTCAACATCTTCTTTGAATGGAAACAGACGCTGATGGGAGTAAAAGGAGCATTGGTATATCAAAGCTGTACATCACAATATACAATTACTTGTGAAAAAGAGTATTCCTCAATTGCTCGGCATTGCAGGTATTATTCTTTTTAATCCATGTGCATCACATTGATCACAATATATAGTTACTTGTGAAAAGGAGTATTTCCTCGATTACTTCGCATTGCTGGTATTATTCTTATTAATCCATCGTTTAGCATCTTTGCTTTTTTCTGGCACTAAAGAATAAGCTTTGTGAAGGTAATGCAAAAGCCGTATTGATTTCTTTTGAAAATTGGGCGCCTTGATCACTAGTCTTATGGGAATTAATGGAAGCCCATAATATCATTAGTTGCTCGGAAAAAAGTGTATTTCTGCAAGCTGCCTCATTCTGTGCCGTAGGCAGAATTTTCATAAGCATCTTGATTATTATTTTGTTACCATCTTGCATGGTTGTTTCAAATGTGAAAACATAAATATCATGACAGCCTTTTAAGGTCCGCAACACTCAACTTTCCAGTCAGAGTACCCCATCGAAGCATATGGCATTAGTAATGCCAATGGCTGAAATAGGTCCCTATATTATGAGTGAATTTTTATGCATTCAGATATCAACTCAGATATAGCAAAAGAAAATCTAATTGAAATCTTCCAGACAGCCAAAAACTCCAATCACTGGCTGAAATGTGTAGCCTAGCACGGGAAATGAACATTTTGATTCCTGCTCTCCTTAAATGAAAACCGTATTAGAAATAGAATTAGTACCATAGGTCCTTAAGTACGAATATCAAATGTGATTGCAGTCATTGTAATCAACCATAACTATTACTTTATACAGTTTAGAGTTTTAACATACAAGGCAATTTTACTTGCTTATTGAAAGGCAGAATCTACTTGCTATGGCAGCCTTCTTAGCTTAATCACTCCCAATGTTGATGCTAAAATGATAGAAAATTTGGATTCTGAGCCCTTTGCTTAATAAACCTCATGCTTTGTCATAGATCATACAAGTTGCATTTTTCAAAAGAAAACTACCATTTGATAAAAATGCTTTTGCAAACCATTCTTGCATTCCTGTGGTATGTTACATTTTTGCATTTGTTAAGTAAGATTTATTGATCAGAACCCAAGCAGTTGCACGGTTTAGCATTTTAGCATAGATCCATTGTAAGGGTGCGTTCATTCTTATAATTACACTAAGCCTCTGTGTGTATTTGTCATCACGCTGTGCCCTTCTGAAAGAAAAAATGATTGAATTTTCCAAACTAACTGATCCATCATATGTGCAATAAATAAACATAGTAAATCAACCATCAATAGATACACAAAATAATTTGTCTTTCTTTTTTTGTAACTGACAACATTAAAAATGCAGGTTTCAATCAAGATGAAGAGGGGTTAGTAGCAATGTTTGGGCAAGCTGGTATTGTTTCCAATAGCTAATGGTAATATGTGTTGTACAATGAGAATTCATGTTGGGAAACATCAATGTTGAGCTCCTTGTGGATTGACACCTACTCGATACTATCATACAATAACAAAATACAAAGATACGACAAGGATGATTGAATTTTGTGATATGGTAAAGAAAATGGACATTTATTATGGTGGATGACCACAAACAAATCTATCTATAGATGAGCGCTTCTTGACATTTGTTGCCTTCCCTGTTGGGCTACTATGGCTCACTAATTTGGGGCTTCAAGCAACTTGTCATCCACATCTATCCTCAAATAAGTAATGAATGGCATGTCGGCTATGGTTTTGGCTTGGTGGTTATATACATTTGGGACGCAGGATTTACCTTTTATGGTAACAGATACTTCTACCTGTATGATTTTTATTTGAAAAATGAGTCCCTAAGCTGGCTTGTGAGCTTAGTATTTCATTAAATTGGCATTTATATTAGCCCACAGGTCTAAAACTCTGTAAATTTTCCTGTAGGTTGTACTTATCAACTTAGCATTTATACTAGCCCACAGGTCTAAAACTCTTTAAATTTTCCAA
The DNA here is from genome assembly GCA_018340775.1 of Taxus wallichiana var. yunnanensis. Lineage (NCBI taxonomy): Eukaryota > Viridiplantae > Streptophyta > Pinopsida > Cupressales > Taxaceae > Taxus > Taxus wallichiana. Next base: position 408,097,514 of record CM031243.1, on the reverse strand, counting down.
TAGGATGTACATATCAATTTAGGGTGTAGATTATATGCTTGATCCATAGGTTTCCATGCCTGGCACATAGGCTATCTGAGGTATATGATGGGCCATAAGAAAAACTGGCCTGAAGATGGGAATGTAAACCAATTAAGATTTTCTTACAGCAATAAGGATGTCAGCAACTAATGATAAAAGAAATATACGAGGATTTCTACATTAAATACCGGCACTTCAATTGTTCAGGACATTATTATTTATTTATGTGTGTGTGTGAGAGAGAGAGAGAGAGAGCAATAAAATCTACTATGTCGATTTTCTGATGCCATTTATCTGTATGCTGATGTCAGCTAGCCATACAGTGCAGCTGCATCCTCATCCACTCTCTGTAGTAGGACATTTGCAGTTCTTGGCACACCTCCCAAGCTGCTAAAAGATGATATAAATGTCAGCCAGTCACGTAGATTTATAATTAGAGTTAATTGCTTGTTTTGTAGGTCAGCATGGCGCTTTTCCCATCAGCCAAAGTGGGGAGAAAATATGAAAATATTAAATTTCCTAATAATAATGGGGATTTGTGCCATAGTGGGTGTGTAGGGTTGTATACACTCCAAGCTGCCATCTTTTACTAATATATTGGGGGAATCTAGTGTCAAGCTTAGAGTATCAATCAGTTTAGAGTTGCTAAGTTGCCGATACATTTTGTGTACGGGTATGGATACAAGGAATCGGATTAACTAGTACAACAATTTTTCTTGGCCCTGAATAGGCTTGGAGATGGCAATACGAAAAATATAAATTCTAACCTAATGAATGGGAGTTAATCACATGGTATGCATGTAAAAAACAATATAACCACAAAATATTATTGTTAATTTATATAATGCGAAGTGAATGCCAAATGCCATAATAAATATTAGTTATTGCATCAAAATTAGTATTCATCATACCTTTGCTCTTCATCGAGGCGGAGAATCAACATCGGATGCAATTCATTAGAACCACTTGGAGTAGCACTACCACTTCCACTAGCCCTCACATAAGGGTCCAAAGAAGTCTTCATGTCAAGTAGTGATAAGTGGGAAATGGAAGCATCCAAGTCAAAATTATTTGGGTTTACATCCAAATGCTTTATAGCCCATTCTTTGTACTCTAATTGCTTGTGGAATAGAAGGTACAAGTCGGAATGCATATACACCAACTCCTCGTTGTTTTTTTGTCCCAGCTTGTTGTGTTTCTTTGAGTGGATGAAGCTATATGTACTCTAGTTGTGCTCAAAGGAAGATGAACTCGTGGATCATGGAGGAGCCTAGAGAATGGCAACCAATACCTTTATTGACTTTAACATCTCTATATGGTGGCACCCTCGAAAAGAAAGGATTTTTGTGTTGTAGAATTTAGGACCCAAAGGTCTGAGACGAGGAGATACAATGGGGTGGTCATTTTGTTCTATCGATCAATGTTGATTGATTGTACTTGCTTGAAAAACATTTTGTTGGAATCTTGCTCTTTTCCATATATAATGGCCTTTATCCTCTCAATAATTGAGTCAATGCCATCATAAATCTCTCCCTAACATGGTTGATTCATATGAGTAAAGTAGATCATACTCATAAAGGGCTTGATGAAACTAAACAAATAATTACACGAGCTTGTTGGTCATCATCTAAGATCAACGTTTTTAGTTTTTGGGCCTGTTTAATGTTTGAATGCCTTTATGTAGTCCAAAGGTTGTTGATGAACATGTTGTTAAGCGCCTCTCGCACCTTCACAAGTAGTATCAAGGCGATTGTGTCTCGAGATGAACCAAGTCTCAACAAGCTAGTAGGAAATTAAAATAAAATAAAAAATAAAAAATGTTTAAAAACTTCAAAAGCTATAAGTAATGGATTAAAAAACTTACAAGGTCATAAATAAAAGAAAGATTGTTTATGTCACATGCAACAACTCCAAATGTGAGAATGATATGAAGATGGAATGTGACAAATGATGGCTCATCACAAACATTTGGATCTCTTTGGCTTGGGTATACACACTTAATTCACTCAATTTTGCTACCTAACTTTTGTAACATTAAATTGAGTGAATGGACAACACTGTGTAAAAAATGCATCCATATTGGCTTCCACAAACATTCCTATAACTTTGTATTTTTTTAGCGTTGTCTGTTATGACTTGGATAACATTTTGAGGCCTCACCATCTCAATGGCTTTGAAGAGGATGGCAGTGATGAATTGAGCATTTGTTGCATGCTCCTCGCAATCAACTCTTTTAAAAACATTGCTCCTTGAGGGCATACCACAACCACATTGATTAAAGGTTGATATCTTGCATGTTTCCATCCATAAAAACAATGACCACCCTTGTATTAGCCCACAAATCCCTAATTAGATGCAATGAATCCTCTACATATTTCTTTTCCTTCACCAACATGGTGGTATAAAGCTTCTCATAACTTGGCCCTTTGTACTCTTTTGAGGTCTTGTGGATCGTTTTGACCATATCATGCCAACTTCGTGACCTAACAACATTGTAGGATGAAGCATTTACATACACATCGCACGAATGTTCATCCGTGATATCCCTTCCCTCGTCTCAAGATGACCTTTCCAATGGTCCTTTTGTCCTCTAGTGTTAAAGAGGAGAATCCATGTCTTAAGTGGAGTTGTCACACCACAAGGAGAAATAGATATGTTGCAGCCACAATGAAGGGAATCATTACAAGATGAGGCAATTGGGGGCTTCTTTGATCGAGATCCTTTTTTGCCAAAGGATGCCTTGATTTCAAGGCACACATTAGACTGCTTCTACATGTTCCTTAATGTACTTAAGAATTTTTGATATTGGCATTGGCGCATCCTTCTTCCCCAAACAAGTTTTGATGCCTTAATTAGCTACTTGCACACAAATGGGCTTTCACTCATCGTATGAGCTTTGTATCTAACGTTGCACTATGTTATTGCCAAATAAGGCATCCACAACTTCAAAGTTGCTTTAGCATTGTGACATGCTTCGTAAGCGGTGAATGTAGAACAATTTTGAAACAAGTTGGTCCGTAGAGGTATGTTGCCATTGTAGTCCCTTTAGTTGCGCCTATAAGTTAAAAACCCACACCTTATGAGAATTAGAAAAACCCTAGGGCAACAACCTACATGTAGTTGACAACTTGTGAAATAAATAACAATTTTTTTAAAAAAAAAAATGAAAACACGAATCCAAGAATCATCCCCTTTCAAGCTTTTCAATCACCTTGGCAATGATTGGGCACTTGTACTAGTGTAGGAAGATGAAATTAATGTTGCTCAATGAAGTATTAACTCTAGATGAGTAAAGAGAGGTAAGAGTGCAATGAGAGAAATGCAAGTCAAGTGTTTTGCTTTTGACTTTTTAGTGTTTATGTTGTGTTTTTTTGTAGTTCTATTTTTTTTTGTCTATTTCATGTTTTATTGTTGAAAAAGAATAGTTAAACCACCAATTTGTACTTGGATACCCCTTCCCCGATACATTATGGGCCAGTCTGAATGTGCTTGGATTCGTCCACATACGAATCTAAACGTAATCACAATTTCCAAGTGGTATCCTGGATATATCTGCAAAATAATTGTATGTCTACTCATATCGGGGACAAATCAAATTTGTATTAGGGCATGCAGGGTGATTGGTATCCTAGGCCGTGAGCTATGTTTGAGAAATACGTTTTGCATCAAAATTCACTTAGGACTTGCACCCAACCTTTTCTAGGAAGACTAGGATGATCATGACCACATCAACATAGGAGTGTGCCCAACGGGACTAGAACTTGTGTCATCACTACGACAAACATTTAGTTTCTCACTAGACCATGGCCTCGCTTTAGACACATGTTTTTTGTTGTCTTGTCATGATACACTATCTTGTATTGGCACGTAAACTTTCTTACTATTTGTTTTTTTGAATTTCTTCAAACCTATTCTAGCAAAGCAAATTTCATTTTTTTACCTTCAAGACAAAACTTGCAAATATTTCTAGTTCGACACATGATTAAAAACATCAATTATGCAAATAGTTTCCTAAGATTTTCAAAATTTAGTTTGGTCATTACAACTTATAGATAATTCTTTTAATATAATTTACAATTTGGTTGTTACAAATATTTATTCACATATAATTATATAAAATACTTTTCGTGCAATGAAATTCATGGGATATTATAGATATCTATTGACATATAATTATATGAAATACTTTTTAGGCAAAAAAATCATTAATGTCTTTGGATTTGAATGAGAGTTAAGATAGTTGACTCCTTGAATTATGAAGACAAGGTATATCTAGTTTGGATTGGTACTTTGATACCTAGTACTAGTTTGAATGTAGCCACCAATAACAAATTTTTATAAGATCAAAACATCAAAACATAGGTACAACTTCAATTCAAAAAAAGAATAGAGATGCCAAGATTGTTGCTATAAATTAAAAAAGAGAGTTATAACACTACAATTGAGATATTGGTAGGCATTCAAGGTAACAAATAACGAAAAGGAAAAACTTCACAAGATATGTTTTTTTAATTTTTCTCAAGATTGATGGAGCTTCAATATTAATTTATGGAGACGATTCGTGGGAGGGACCATTCTCTACTTAGAAATATCAAAATCCTTTTCTCATAAAGAGTTGCTTCTAATGGCGATAATAATTATGGCCCTAAATCAAGAAATAAAGATATTTGTAGAAGAAGAAATTGGGGTTTGTCAAGATTAGGGAATTCAACAACAAAAGTAACATGATCGGGGATGGAGGGAGTGATAAATATCCGTTGTTCGGGTATTTGGTATGAGTTTCCAAGGCTTTCCAAGAAATTTTGTTGAACACTCGAGCAATTTTTATTATTGTTTAAGCCATATATGGAGAAAAGGAAAACAATGGAGTCAAAGAAAGGGTAAAACATGTTTCCTTGGAAAGAGATACAAATTTGTAGAGAAGGTTTTCCAAATCCTTACTATGAATACAATTGCCTAATTTCAATTTGGCATAATTTGTATATTAATAATTGGAATGATGTTGGTTATCTTTTCAATTATGTTTTAAGTGAGTTAATTCTGACCTCGCAAGATGATGTTGATATTCAAGGGTTTGATGTGTTCTAAATTTAAAATGCTATTTGAACAGTTCAAATGATACCAAGAAACTTTGAAGCTCCAAACCGCCTAAACAAGGATATAGTCAAATTATTGATCAAGTCATTGTTGTATCAAATGTCGCTGATGCATTAAAACCTCCAAGACACTCAAAATGCTAAATTATGAAAAGATGTTAATGCCCAAGAGTGTTTTTTGTCATTGATCAAGTTGATGAATATCAATGGAAATATTAGTGTAGACACTCAAAATCTGTCACTCCCGAATCATCTCTAAATCAAACAAATCTTATTAACACCACTTTATTAATTAATTAAATCTCCTTTTTTCACATCATACATCTCTCAACACCCCATGATCAATTAATCACTATTAATTACCCCCAATCACCCTTAAACCAACCCCTAATCTTACAATTCCATTACCCCACATCTACCAAAATCAATTAGCCTCCCCCAACTCAAACCTATGCAATGGACATTCCAAAGGCACAATTAAGACACCTTCTCTCATGCAAGCTTTTTATTTTTAGGAACCTTATTAAATTGAGAAACCCTCTTGATGTAAGAGGTCACCAAAGTTGAGTATCCTTCCAATTTGAGAAAACTACTTAGATCATCCTCTTCCTTACAAGCACACTACCCAATCTTGTACAAATAGACTTGTATCGTCCACATACATTTGAAGCAAGTCCATATAACAAGGGAGGTTTGCATTTACTTACATTTATGCATAATGGTTCTCTTTTTATGATTTATCTTGATGTTACTTGGTAAGTTGTAGACTAGTTTTTACTTGGTGTTAATTCATATTTCAAGTCTATGATTTATGCAAGCATACAATTAAAATTCTAATGAGGCCTCTTCTTGAATTTGTTGAAAGTGTTGCGTGCTCAACACAAAAGTAGATGACAATCTATTGGATCTTGACCTAAAAGCCAACATATTGGTTTAATTGAAATGAGCATTTTAAAAGGGTACTTAAACTATTTTTATAAGACCAAAGATGATGAATAACAAAATAATTAAGTGTATAAACACTTCATTGTAAAGCTTGAGCTCTAAAGATGATGAGTACCACAACAATAAAGAGAAGCGTAGTATATAAAATGCTTCATTGTGAAGCTTGAGCTTTAATAATGTTTAATTTTTGTATAAATCATGCCTTTAAAAGCATTATGTATCAAGGGACCCCATTCCATTTGGTTGGTGATTGTAAGTTTACAAGAGAAATGAAGTTTGACACCTCCCAAATGTCCCATGCATCGTTGATTCGCCCGATTAATAATGCGAATATATAAAGGCAAATATATTTTGTTAAATAAGGCTACGACCTTAATGAAGTAAATTGATGTGTTGAGCCCCTTATAACATTTGAAGGAACATAAAACATGAATTATGATCATCCACATGGTAGATGATCGTGGTTTCAAGAAAACAAACTTGTTAGTCTCAAGGATTTCCTCTCTCATTGATCTATCACAAGGTTTAATCTAACATATAAAGGCCACATGTTAAGCAAAACAAGATCAATAAATGCAATTGGATGGTGGAAACACGTGGTGCTCGATCGTTAGGTTGCATGGAAATAAAGGTAAGTCTTCCTCCATGAGTTGATAACGTTATCTATTTGCTTTAAGTTGCTAATAACTATCCAATTTTCATTAAGGTATTTGCCTAAATGGATAAGGATATGAGTGCTAGGGCAAGAACAAATATGCAAGGCAAATTATCGAGTGTTGATCAAGAGATATGAAAATGATCTTGCATGCATTGACATGGATTACTTGACTTGTGTCATTTGTTTTTTTAACGATTGCAAAGATTGTGTGGTTTGAATTCGTGCATGTGTTGTTGACATGAATCAAATATATAATCTGTGTTCAACATTTGAAAATGATTACAAGAGGTTTATTTGACCATAAGCAATGCACGTAATAGTACCTGAAAATAGGGAGTGCAATCACTCATAGGAGTTACATACTAAACTAAGACAAGCCCTAAATAACAAGTAAAGTTGATAAAGTTGACAACACATCTTTACGTTCTGAATAAGAAATGACGAACTATTTATTGATAACATTCCCTTCCCCCGCCCTCACCCTCCGCTCCCCTTAATTCATCATGGTCTCAAGAGAACAAGAGAAATATTCTCAATGCCCCTTCCAGGGACATCGAAAAACACATCAATAATGACTAGAAATTTTAGGGTAAATTTTTTTTTGAAGTGTTTGGTTAAATACTAATACATCTTGTGCAACTTTTTCCCAGAACTACGCTTTTCATACCATTAATTTTTTTAAAATCTAAGATGTTTACTAACCCTAACTCGAATTTAATTGTTTAATTATGTTTTAATTACACTAGTGTCCCAACTGTCTCCTTGTTGTTCCTTTCTTTCTCTATTTCTCTTCTCGATGGATTGTCTGTTCTTCGTAAAGGAAGGGAGCTTTTGGGTTTCATTTGATTTTGCATTGAATATATGGTAAATTTTAAACAATAAGGGAAACAAACATTACTATACCTTTTGCTTTGTTTTCTTACACATATCTTCATGTCTATGCATTTGTTTATTGATTATTTATTATTATCGTTATATATATTTATTTATTTATCTTATTTCTTTTTATATTTGAAAACCCTCACTACTTATTCTTTATCTTTATATATATATATATATATATATATATATATATATATATATATATATATATATATATATATATATATATATATATATATATTAGTTTTAAGATTGTAAAATATATATATATATATATATGTGAAATCAAAAACAATGAAATCATATATATAGATATATATATATATCTATATATATATCTTTGCTTATTTATTTATTTATTTTTGTTTTAACACTATCATCACAAAGCATATATACATGTTTTTAACTATATGATGACAAACAAAATGGTATGCTTAGGGTTTTTTGTGGAGGCGGAGGAAAACGCGGCGGGTTTGAAGGAACAGGGCGCGTGAAGGGGAAAAAAGGCGGAGCGAGGCGGGGGCGGGGGGGTGGTCGGTGGCGCCGAGTGGGATTGCACGGGGCGGGGCGAGTCTGCGAAGTGGGCGGCGGGGCAGGGCAGCAGCTGGGGAGGGGTGGCCGCGCCGCTTGGAGGCGGCGAGAGAGGGGGACGGTGGGCGCCCCACCTCCATTGCTTTGTTGCAGCAGTCTGCGCGGGGAAGGCAGATTTTTGGAGGGGGGGGCGGGCCCGCGGCGGCGGGTCTGCCGCACAAAGAGTGCGACGGTGGGGGGGCCGAACTCCCCACCATATTAGGTTTTTTTTTTTTTTTTTATATAATAAGCTTATACATCTTATTTATACAAATAAATATATATATATGTATTTTTCCATAAAACAACTGTCTCCTTAAATATATATATATATATATACATTGCATATATTATATATATATATATATATATAAGTACAAACATGGATATAATATTTTTAAAATACATACATACATATATTTCCAAAAGGATTTCTTTGGCAACTATCAATGTCATTGTTCTCAGCATGTCCACTTTCCTTTGGGCAACAAGTAAAACAGTTTTGTTTTTACAACACTTAGAAATAAAAATATATATTTTTCCATATAATAACATGAGATCTTATTCCACCTAAAAGCATGCACAAGTAAATGTACAGTTTAAAATATAAAAACCAGCCATATGCATTTACCCCTATAACATGTATTGGAAGGAAACAAACCATTTTTCAATATAATGGAAGACTACTTTTAAAGGAAAAAAATTTAGCATTAAAACTTCTCTAATGTTATGATTTCCAAGAAGCTATGGTAAGGGAAACTAAAGGTAAAAATTCTTCCAAATAAAGCCCATCAACTAACAACTCTTTCATTTCAAAAGAAGTTACCTACATGTTTCATGCTCAAGAAATCAACCATTACAATACTTTTTATCCCTGCTCAAATTCACATAAGTCACAATACATATCCACCCAAAAAGGGGTCTAATACACTATCTTTTCAAGACAAAAGAAGCTCTCACAAGTCATTCTTATCAAGATACAAGGAGCAAAAGAAGAAGTCCAAGAAATGGTGAAGGAGACAAGGAGAAATTCCAATTTGACAAGTGTCTTCATGAGTCTTCCAATGGCTTTCCAACTCCAAAATCTTTCAAGGCCAACACAATGAGAAAGGGCTTGTTTAACCACCCAACCTTTAGGCATCATCACATGCCTATCCCAAGGTTGGGATGCATGCTAGCCTCCCCCAAGCCCAAGGGAAAGAGGATAGCTAACCAACACTTGCACAAGGTAAAGGGGTAGACAAGAATGAAACAAACACACAAACTTAAGACTCACAAACAACACAAGATTCCAACAAACAAGGAGGAGAACCCATGTTCATCCTCCAAAAATGGGGAAGAGAGGAGAAAGTTCTCCTAAAATGGAACATCAATATTACTTGCACATTGAACACAACTTCTTAACCTCCTTATTGCTCCTTAATCACAACAAGACCCTCCTTATTCCTCCCCCTTTGTCCAAGTCCTCCTTGGAAGGATTTTCAAACCCCAAAAGGGTTTCCTTACCAAGGATGGGGAAGGAGATTCAAGCCAAATGAATCCACTTCCCCACCTCAACCATTGAGGAAAAATAATAGACCCTACTGAGGCTTGGCCATCAAGCCTTGAGGGTTGAGAGGAAAATTCCCTCTCTTCCCCCACACTCCAAACTCCCTCATGCCATATGATGGAGGGAGTAAGAAAAAAAAACACACACAAACAACACTAAACTTCAAAAATAAACAGATTTCAACAAACAATTTAACAACTAAAATAAAGCAACACATCTACAAGATCTAAGAGCCTACCTCAAGGAAAGCTCTCCAAAAAGCTTCCTAACTTCAAGACTTCCACCCTTAGCTCCAAGCAAATCCCAAGCTCCAAATCACCCAAGCATCCAAGCAAAAAAATCCAAGCAAAAAGTCCATTTTTTTCTCCATGAATGAGAATATGAAGAGGAGGAACCAAGCATCCTCACAAATGAGGGGGTGACATGTGTCACCCCTCTCCCTCCTCATGGTCAAAGATGCTAAGACAAAAGAGAGAAAGGGTAAAATTATCTTTTTACCCTCTTCTCCCAAATTTCCTCAAATGTTAGCAAGACAAAACTAGTTGCATTTTTGAAAAACACACAAATCCACATCCCTTACATGGATGTGACAAAACAAGGGTAGAAAGGGAGGGAAAACTCCCTCTAGCCTTGAAAACAAGCCCCCCTACCCATTAGGTAGGGTCCAAGGGCTTATTTTTGTGATAGGGGGACTCCCAAGCTACAAAGGGGTCCCCAAAAATACCCAAAATACCCTAATTTCGGGTTTTGCATTTTGGCACAAGGGTAGAGGGTGTGGGGACCACCCAAGGGTCTCACATGTGACCCTTAACCCTTGTGATTAAGAGACTAATTAACAAAAACAACAATTTAAAAGAAAGTGGGATTATTAACTCCCAAAGCAAGTTTACCACTTTACTAACAACCTAAACATAATTAATAAATTAAAGCAAAATACTTTACATACATTGGGCTCACTCAAAGTGCCCAAAATTAACAATCATATATCCTAGGGCTTCACACAGTGAACATGGCTAGGACTCACCATGGGAACAACTGTGCAATTTTTGAGTAAGCGGCACGAATCCCACGTTCTCCTGTAACTTTGTCACTGCACACTCATTGCACACATTAACTTTGCACTTGTCAATACAATATGATTAAATGACATAGTAAGATATCAATGCATGCTAAACTAACCTAACATCCTACCTGAAATCCGAAAATAACAACGTGCACAATTATATTCCATTTTTCAAAAGTTAGACAAGATGATAAAACGACATATAATCCCATCATGCAACAACTATCCATCAATGTAATTAGGTTCCAAGCACATCATATTCATTAGTTACCATGTCATAACAAGAAAATGCGACAATAAGAAATTATGCTAAATTGGCGCTATACGCCTGAATGTCACACATGTCTAATATAATCAAACGTCTAAAGTAATGTCCCAGATATCACCAATCACTGTCAAAATATGTCTATGAGCAAATAAACAACAAGCTACTGAGCTGAAGAAAGTGTGGGCACTACATCCCCTCTACTAAAATTAGACTTCCTCCCTGGAAGTCACTTTGAAAGAGGTAGGGATATCTAGCCCTCAAAGGTATCGCATCCTCCCAGTAGGCTGCTTTGTCTCGTCGTACCAGTCCCACTTTGTTCTAACTCGGTCCAGTCTCGACCCCGAAGGGCCAACCTCCGGTGCTCCGGTATGCGTACGGGCTCCATCTCCACTGTCCTCCGTCCTCGACCTGTAATGCCGACCAATCCAAGACATGAGAAGCATCGGTACATATCTACGTAGTACGAAACATGAAACACATCGTGGGCCCGTGCGAGCGTGGTGCAAAGCTAGGCGATAGGCAGCAACCGGACCGATGACCTCCAAAATATCAAAAGGCCCCACAAAACGAGGCGATAGCTTAGAACCCTTTCCATAACGGATAGGACTCTTATGCGGACGAACCCTCAAGAAGACCTTGTCACCCACTGAGAAGTGACGATCAGTCCTCTTGGTGTCTGCATACGCCTTTTGGCGTGCTCTGGCCTGCTCAAGACGCTGTCTAATCAACACAACCTGCTGCTCTAAATCCTGAAGGTAGGCTGGTCCCAGAATGATCCTGTCATCTAGTCTATCCCAACTCAAAGGTGTCCTGCAGGTCGTCCATACAAAGCACAGTAAGGAGCCATACCAATGGAACTATGATAAGCTGTTGTTGTAGGCAAACTCAACTAGATGCAAATAATCCTCCCATTTCCTCTCTTGATCCATGACATACATTCTCAACATGTCCTCTAACACTGATTAACCCTCTCTGTCGCCCATCTGTCTCTGGATGATAAGCTGAATCCGAAATTGATCTCGAGTTCCCAAAGCGGCTGAAAGGAAGTCCAGAAATGTAAGTGTAGATAGAATCCACATCATTAATGATGGTCTTGGAATCCCATGCAACCTAACAATGTCCTCCATAAACACTTTGCAATGGCACGAGCATTATAGGTGACCTTGGTTGGCGAAAAGTGCGCAACCTTAGTCAATTTATCCACGGTGACCATAATGGCGTCATGACGATACGATGACAAAGGAAGTCCGACTATGAAGTCCATGGAGATCACATCCCATTTCCACTCGGGAATATCATGAGGCTGCAAAAGTCCTGCGGGATGAGAATGCTCTGCCTTGACTCTCTGACACTCAAGGCAACGTGCTACAAAATCTGCTATGTCCCGTCGAAGACCTGGCCAATAATATAACTCCCTCAGATCGGCATGCATTTTCTTTACTCCTGGATGTGCCGCATAAGGGGCTCGATGAGCCTCTGAGAGGATGAAGCTACGCAGATCACCTGACTTAGGCACGTAGATGCGCCTGTGGAAACGAAGCAAACCATCATCTCTAAAACACACCCAGAATATCTGCCCTCTAAAGAACCCTGAGACTCTAACATCTGTTTAGCTCCCTCATAAAATCTGTCCTCTGGAAGGTGCTCGAGAATCCTGCCTCTCAAATCTGACTGAAGTGTCAAAGAAGCAAGCACATGTCGTCGTCTACTAAGAGCATCTGCAACAACATTTTCCTTCCCTTTGATGTACTGAACCTCCATGTCATACTCACATAGGAACTCCATCCAGCCCGTTGTGAGCGTTGAGGTTCGGCTGTGAGAAGATATGCTGCAAACTCCGGTGGTCTGTCCTCAAAATGAAAGGCCTACCCAAAAGGAAATGTCGCCAACGCACTAGAGCATGTACAACTGCTGCAAGCTCCAAATCATGAGTAGGATAATTAAGCTCATAGTCTTTGAGTTTACGAGACTCAAAAGCAATAACCCGACGCTCTGCATAGAAGCGCTCCCAAACCCTCTAGAGATGCATCTGTACAAACCACAAAATCCTCTGTCAGTGCAGGCTGCTAAGATGGGCGCCGTGGTTAACCGCTCCTTAAGCAATCGAAAGGCTTGCTCACATTTTTCTCACGACCAATCGAACTTCTTCCCTTTCCTCTGAAGAGAAGTGATAGGGTGAGCAATCCTAGAAAAGTCTGTCAAACTGCGGTAATACCCGCCAAACCCATGAAACTCCTCACCTCGATGGCGATGTGGGTGCGGGCCGATCCAAGATAGCTTTATCTTAGAGGGATCTACTGAGAGATACCCTCGCTTTGAAATGATATGACCAGTCTTCAATCTCTGTCGAAAGAAGCTGCACTTTTCCAAGTTCCCATCTGACTTCTGCTCTCTCAAAACACAAGTACACCTCAAATGCTCCTCGTGTTCCTCCTCGGAGCGAGAATAAATCAATATGTCATCAAGGAACACTAAGACAAAGCGATCCGAAATGTCTGAACACTCCATTCATGAGGCTCATGAAGGCAGTGGGCATTGGTCAAGCCAAATGGAACCACTGTGAACTCATAATGCCCATATCGTGTGCGAATCTTTGTCTTATGGATGTCTGCATCTGAAATGCATGGCCCATGATACCCGACTTGAGATCGATTTTGGAGAACACTCTCGCTCCCGCATCCGATCAAACAAGTCATCAATCCTAGGAGCGGATAGCGGTTCTTTATTGTGACTTTGTTGAGCTGCCTGAAGTCAACACAAAGCCTGAGAGAACCGTCCTTCTTCTTTACAAATATGACTGGCGCTCCCCAAGGAGATACACTAGGGCGAATGAGACCCTTATCCAACAACTCCTCTAATGAATCTTGAGCTCATGAAGCTCACGGTGTCGTCATCCGATAAGGTGCCCTAGAAGCTGGGTGCTGATCCGTACTAAATCAATGGTGAAATCCACCTCTCTGCGGGGTGGTAACCCTGGAAGCTCTCCTGGAAAAACATCTGCATACTCCCTCAAAACTGCATGATCATCTAAAGGTGAATGCTCTGGAATGCTCTCTGATCGATCACTGATAGTGATGGCAAACAAGCCGACAACCCTTACGCATGCTCCGCTTGAGTTGCTTAGCTGAAATCATGCGCAAGGAGATAGGTCTCTGCATCCCTGATATAACAACTACACTCCCAAGATCATCCTGACACTCAATGACCTTATTCCTGCAATCCACCTTAGCTCGATGAGACTCGAGCCAATCCATACCCAAAACTACATTAGGAACCTAAAGGAATAACTCGAAGGTCAAGCGTAGTGGAGAAGACTCCCAAATCAAGTATGCAACTCTCCACATACGAGTCCACGGCGAGTTTGGCTCCGAGAGGCCAACTCAACTCGCTTTATCTGGTTGCCTAGCCACCACTAGCCCACACCGGTCCACTATAGAAGGAGATATAAAAGAATCAAGCACTGAATCAAAAGTACAGCAGAAATACCCACGATAGTACTGTCGTCTCTCAATGACCGTGGCTTTGATGCTCGGCTTTGCGGTTGTCAACAATGCTGCATAAACACGATGGGCGCGTCCTACGTCACCCACCGTCTGCTCGGATCTAGCAGCTCTTTGAGCATCCATGGTATTGGGTTTGTGCGGGCACATGCGCACATAGTGATATGGAGATCCACAAATAAAACAACCTCCTGCACCCCTCTGAGATGGGGTCCCTCCTGTACTCAGGTGTACTGATCCTGCTGGTCCAACCCTAGCAGACTGCTGAGTGCGAGCTGGCTGTGTCTGCTGAGTGCCCTGCCTCCTATCTCTGGCTCCACTAAAACCACCTCTAGAAACACCTCTCTGAAATCCACAGTATGCTGCTAGCCCCTGCTGCGGGTGGCTCTGCTGCTGTGTCTGTCACTGAGGGTGCGGTGGAGCCTTCGTGGCTGCTGGCGGAGGCCAAAATCCTCCTCTAGGGGGTGGTGCAGAACCTCGTGACCTCTGACTCTGAAATGCCTGTATCCTTTCCTGAAACTTGCTCTTGTTCCTATCACGATGCTCCTGTGCTTTGGTCCTGTTCTCCTCAGCTAAGTAGGCCTTCTCAACGGCCTTCTCAAGAGTGGGAGGAGATAGCATCCTAACTGCTCCTGCTATGTCTGCATTGAGCCCTCGAATGAACCTGTTAACCTGCAATTTCTCATCTTGCAGGTAATCCACGTACTGAAGAAGATCCAGGAACCTGCTCTCATCTTTGCGCTCTGATGCTGGATCCTGTCATGAAGTCGTGAAACTCGTCGATCCTCTTCTGAACAAAATGCTCTGACATATATCGCGCCCTGAAACGCTCCTCGAACAACTCCCAAGTCACTGTCTCTCGGGTCAGATGGAGCTTCCGCTCCTCATTCCTCCACCAAACGCCTGCTGCGTCTCGGAGGAGGTGTATGGCGAACCTCGCCTTGACGTTGCTCTCGTAAGAGTGCAAGCCAAAGCAACTATCCAGGCTAAGGAGCCATGACTCAGCCCCAAAGCCATCTGTGGAGCCGGTGTAAGTGGGCGGCTGCAAACGAAGAAGATCCCGGATCACACTGCCTGTATCTCGATCCTGGCGATGTAGTCCAACAGGCGAAGGGAGTCGCCTATCCTCGAAAGGTCCCTCGAGACTGTGAGATCGGCTGCGACGGAATGAGGCTGCCCTCTCGTGATGAACGGAAGGGCTGCGTGACCTCTCCCGCCTCGGTGTGTCGTGCTCTGGCGGCTCCGAGTGCGCGTCCACGCCTATCGGCTCCTCGTCTCCCAAAGATGCCTCCACTCTCGTCTCCTGTGGCTGTGGTAGGCGCTGCTCCACAACGCCTATCAGCTGGCGTAAGGCCTCTAATATTCGAGGCCCAAAATCGGGCGTCATTGGCTCCTGCGTAGATGCGCTACGCCCCATACCTCTGGCTGATCGTCCTCGCTTAGGCGCCATCCTGCGCACGAGGTGAGCGAGCAGTTTATTAATTTAAAAAATTAATGGAAGTGGGTGGTTTATTTTGTCTGTTTAGTTTTATTTATTTAGTTAATTTTGTTGTGTTAAAATTGACATTAACTATTAATTACCCAGTGGTCCGCGAGTGCGAACCCCAAGCTCTGATACCAACTGTAATGCCCCTTCCAGGGACATCGAAAAACACATCAATAATGACTAGAAATTTTAGGGTAAATTTTTTTTTGAAGTGTTTGGTTAAATACTAATACATCTTGTGCAACTTTTTCCCGTAACTACAGGTTTTTCATACCATTAATTTTTTTAAAATCTAAGATGTTTACTAACCCTAACTCGAATTTAATTGTTTAATTATGTTTTAATTACACTAGTGTCCCAATTTGTCTCCTTGTTGTTCCTTTCTTTCTCTATTTCTCTTCTCGATGGATTATCTGTTTCTTCGTAAAGGAAGGGAGCTTTTGGGTTTCATTTGATTTTGCATTGAATATATGGTAAATTTTAAAAAATAAGGAAACAAACATTACTATACCTTTTGCTTTGTTTTCTTACACATATCTTCATGTCTATGCATTTGTTTATTGATTATTTATTATTATCGTTATATATATTTATTTATTTATCTTATTTCTTTTTATATTTGAAAACCCTCACTACTTATTCTTTATCTTTATATATATATATATATATATATATATATATATATATATATATATATATATATATATGGTTAGTTTTAAGATTGTAAAATATATATATATATATATGTGAAATCAAAAACAATGAAATCATATATATAGATATATATATATATCTATATATATATCTTTGCTTATTTATTTATTTATTTTTGTTTTAACACTATCATCACAAAGCATATATACATGTTTTTAACTATATGATGACAAACAAAATGGTATGCTTAGGGTTTTTTGTGGAGGGCGGAGGAAAGCGGCGGGTTTGAAGGAACAGGCGTGAAGGGGAAAAAGGGCGGAGCGAAGGCGGGGCGGGGGTCGGTGGCGCCAGTGGGATTGCACGGGCGGGGGGCGAGTCTGCAAGTGGGCGCGGGCCGAAACTTGAGTTGGGAGGGGGGCCGGGCGGCGCCGCTGGGAGGCGAGAGAGAGGGGGATCGGTGGGGGCGCGCCCCACCTCCATTGCTGTTGCAGGCTGCCCGCGCTGAGGGGGGAACAGGATTTTTGGAGGGGGATCGGGCCAGCGGCGCATGCGGTCTGCGCACGCATGCGCACAGTGGGGGGCGAACTCCCCCACCATATTAGGTTTTTTTTTTTTTTTTTATATAATAAGCTTATACATCTTATTTATACAAATAAATATATATATATGTATTTTCCATAAAACAACTATCTATTTTTAAACACAAAGCATGGATATAATATTTTTAAAATACATACATACATATATTTCCAAAAGGATTTCTTTGGCAACTATCAATGTCATTGTTCTCGATGTCCACTTTCCTTTGGGCAACAAGTAAAACAGTTTGTTTTTACAACACTAGAAATAAAAATATATATTTTTCCATATAATAACATGAGATCTTATTCCACCTAAAAAAGCATGCACAAGTAAATGTACTCTTTTAAAATATAAAAACCAGCCATATGCATTTACCCCTATAACATGTATTGAAGGAAACAAACCATTTTTCAATATAATGGAAGACTACTTTTAAAGGAAAAAAATTTAGCATTAAAACTTCTCTTCAATGTTATGATTTCCAAGAAGCTATGGTAAGGGAAACTAAAGGTAAAAATTCTTCCAAATAAAGCCCATCAACTAACAATTCTTTCATTTCAAAAAGAAGTTACCTACATGTTTCATGCTCAAGAAATCAACCATTACAATACTTTATCCTGCTCAAATTCACATAAGTCACAATACATATCCACCCAAAAAGGGGTCTAATACACTATCTTTTCAAGACAAAAGAAGCTCTCACAAGTCATTCTTATCAAGATACAAGGAGCAAAAGAAGAAGTCAAGAAATGGTGAAGGAGACAAGGAGAAATTCCAATTTGACAAGTGTCTTCATGAGTCTTCCAATGGCTTTCCAACTCCAAAATCTTTCAAGGCCAACACAATGAGAAAGGGCTTGTTTAACCACCCAACCTTTAGGCATCATCACATGCCTATCCCAAGGTTAGGGATGCATGCTAGCCTCCCCCAAGCCCAAGGGAAAGAGGATAGCTAACCAACACTTGCACAAGGTAAAGGGGTAGACAAGAATGAAACAAACACACAAACTTAAGACTCACAAACAACACAAGATTCCAACAAACAAGGAGGAGAACCCATGTTCATCCTCCAAAAATGGGGAAGAGAGGAGAAAGTTCTCCTAAAATTGAACATCAATATTACTTGCACATTGAACACAACTTCTTAACCTCCTTATTGCTCCTTAATCACAACAAGACCCTCCTTATTCCTCCCCCTTTCTCCAAGTCCTCCTTGGAAGGATTTTCAAACCCCAAAAGGGTTTCCTTACCAAGGATGGGGAAGGAGATTCAAGCCAAATGAATCCACTTCCCCACCTCAACCATTGAGGGGAAAAATAATAGGACCCTACAAGGCTTGGCCATCAAGCCTTGAGGGTTGAGAGGGAAAATTCCCTCTCTTCCCCCACACTCCAAACTCCCTCATGCCATATGATGGAGGGAGTAAGAAAAAAACACACACAACAACACTAAACTTCAAAATAAACAGATTTCAACAAACAATTTAACAACTAAATAAAGCAACACATCTACAAGATCTAAGAGCCTACCTCAAGGAAAGCTCTCCAAAAAGCTTCCTAACTTTCAAGACTTCCACCCTTAGCTCCAAGCAAATCCCAAGCTCCAAATCACCCAAACATCCAAGCAAAAAAATCCAAGCAAAAAGTCCATTTTTTTCTCCATGAATGAGAATATGAAGAGGAGGAACCAAGCATCCTCACAAATGAGGGGGTGACATGTGTCACCCCTCTCCCTCCTCATGGTCAAAGATGCTTTAAGACAAAAGAGAGAAAGGGTAAAATTCTCTTTTACCCTCTTCTCCCAAATTTCCTCAAATGTTAGCAAGACAAAACTAGTTGCATTTTTGAAAAACACACAAATCCACATCCCTTACATGGATGTGACAAAACAAGGGTAGAAAGGGAGGGAAAACTCCCTCTAGCCTTGAAAACAAGCCCCCTACCCATTAGGTAGGGTCCAGGGCTTATTTTTGTGATAGGGGGACTCCCAAGCTACAAAGGGGTCCCCAAAATACCCAAAATACCCTAATTTCGGGTTTTGCATTTTGGCACAAGGGTAGAGGGTGTGGGGACCACCCAGGGTCTCACATGTGACCCTTAACCCTTGTGATTAAGAGACTAATTAACAAAAACAACAATTTAAAAGAAAGTGGGATTATTAACTCCCAAAGCAAGTTTACCACTTTACTAACAACCCTAAACATAATTAATAAATTAAAGCAAAATACTTTACATACATTGGGCTCACTCAAAGTGCCCAAAATTAACAATCATCTATCCTAGGGCTTCTCACACACGGTGAACATGGCTAGGACTCACCCATGGGCTGCTTGTGCAATTTTTGAGTAATGCGGCCCGAATCCCACGTTCTCCTGTAACCTGTCACTGCACACTCATTGCACACATTAACCGCACTGTCCAATCTGATATGATTAAATGACATAGTAAGATATCAATGCATGCTAAACTAACCTAACATCCTACCGAAATCCATAAATAACAACGTGCACAATTATATTCCATTTTTCAAAAGTTAGACAAGATGATAAAACGACATATAATCCCATCATGCAACAACTATCCATCAATGTAATTAGGTTCCAAGCACATCATATTCATTAGTTACCATGTCATAACAAGAAAATGCGACAATAAGAAATTATGCTAAATTGGCGCTATACGCCTGAATGTCACACATGTCTAATATAATCAAACGTCTAAAGTAATGTCCCAGATATCACCAATCACTCACAAAATATGTCTATGAGCAAATAAACAACAAGCTTCTCGAAATAAGAAAGTGTGGGCACTACATATTCTCAAAAATGCCTCAAATTTATCCCGTGCAAGTGACTTTGTGAGGACATCTACATGTTTTTGTAGGACAATAACAAAGCTAGATGTTGTGTTGTAGAACATGCTCCCATATGAAATGAATCTATACCTCAAGCAGTGTGCTTCGTTTGTTCACGAAACACTAGGTTGCGAAAAACTCGATAACACCTTCATTGTCAACCTACAAGATGGTTGGTTGCTTATGTGGTACTCCTAGTCCTTCAAGTATTTGACATAATCTGTTGATGTAGAATCACAACACCCCCAAATGAGTCGATTTATGGATTGGGGCATTCAACGTGATTGCATAACATTGAACTATCTTGAGTGTGGGACATTGCGAAACAAGATAGCTCTGGAGAAGGCGGTTCCTGCTCCTAACCTACCTGCCATTAGCTACTCCAAATGCAAGCTAACTACTACTACTAACCCTCAACTACAACTTCCAAGGGGACATGGCTATAAGAATGCATAGAAAGAAAACCCTACACTAAAGCGGTGATACACCAAGAAAGGAGTGTTGATCACTCTTCCCACCTTGCAAAATGGAGAAAGGGTGAATCTTGGGAGGTTGGACAAATGCAACACAAACCCAAGTTCCACCAATGTATTAAGGGAAGGTTGGACAACTGCAACACAAACCCGAAATGCAAACAATCTTCATTCCTGATAAACACAAAACACCCATATCCTATAATAACTATGAAATATGCACAGAACACCCTGTTGCAATGAGAGGTAAGAGAGACACAAAAATCATGCAAAGGTTAAAACAACTAACACAAAACATAATTTTTATTGCTCATGAAGTATACACAATACATTGCATGTGGGAGAAAGGCATGAAGCCATTACAATGTTTGGAGGAAGGCTTAGAGCCCCAAGAAGAAATGGGGTGCATGGGAGAAGAAAGATGATCAACAACCTGCACATATGCAAACCCCTTACAATTTATAGAGGAAGAAAATGAGGAGAGAGAGAGAAAGAAATTCGAAAATGCACTCCAATCTCCTGCAAAATCCATCATTGTCCTTGTGGGAGTGATGGGCAAGTCTGTAAAGCCCATACTCCATTGTACCTTTCTTATTGGGGAAGAAAAGAAGCCCATACCTCATCATTCTGTAGGTGAGAAATTTGAAACCACTCCTCTAAAATGGTGGACTATACTTCCACATTTTGGAATACTTAATTTTATTAAAATTAAGAAATCCAATCGTAGTTGTGTAGAGGACACTGAGAGCTTTCCAAAAATTTGATTTTATGCAAATCCGAGCTCCCAGTCAAAAGTTATGGCCATCTAAAGATGAGGGTGCCATACTTGTAATAAATGCGAGTGGTTGGCTCTATTTTTGGGACTCCAACAATGCATCGCACCCTCCGAAATCTAAAATTTCGACTTTCGGGATGATTCAAACTTTGGGCATTTTGATTTCGGAGTTTGGGTTATTGTTCATCCCTCAAGTTAGCTCTAGAGTCCCGAAATACGAACCTCCGAAGTTCGAAATTTGAACTTCGGGTTTCAGACCTTTGTCTTTTCGGGGGTTCGGGACTTTGGGTTTCAGGATTTCGGGTTTCAGGGTTTTGGCTCATTTTTTGCGTTTTGTGCGCTGAGAACTCTGAATTGCTCAATCTCCGAAGTCCGAAAATTTTGGACTTCAAACCTTTCTACTTTGCAAATTTCTCAGCCATTTCTACACTGCCAAATCTTCATGCCTTTGGCTCAATGAGTCATTATCGATTCGAGCCCGACCCCTGTGTTCATTTCATTCCATTCTCCCGCTGATCCAAGTCTTGACTTGCCAATGCGAGCTCCCATGGCCAAATTTATCCTTCCGTTTTCTATGTGCGAAGTCATGTTTGTCCAATTTCCCTTGAGGGGCAAAATTGGATAACGGATGTCTTACACTTCGACAATCATTGACACTTGTCTTCCACATGCATGATGATCAGCTAGCATTTGGATGTACGGTCACAATACCTTGACACTGAATGATGATCTGAGCTAATCTCTTGCGAGCTCTTCTTGTTGACAAAAAATATTAGGTACAATTATGTTGTATGGCCATGATGGTCTCTTCACAGAATGAAGATCCGACCCGATGTTAGATGCCAATGGTGATCAACTACCATCCTATGCATGGTCACAATGCCGCTACATAGAATGAAGATCCGAATTGACACCTGCGAGCTCAATTGTATGTACAATGGTGACAAATCTCCAAGCTTATAAATATGAGTTAAATCTGTTGCAAGCTATAACATGTACTAAAAAGCTAATTAAGAGATATATAATGGAGTATTAATCAAATTTCCAAGTAAAAATATACTGAGTATGGTAAACTTGTCCCCCAGCTATTCTCACTAAATCTGAACTCCAAAAAGTGTTTGTCTCCTCCCACTGGACAAATAACTCAATAAGGACAAAATATACTGCATCTCTGGCGTTAGAAAAATCACCAAATAATAATAGCCCTTTGGGGGTTCATAATGCAAGTATAAATGAGTACAAACATTTCCCAAAATTTGGGTCTTTTACTAATGTGCCCTGATTGGTTAGATGTATACAAACATTTCCCACAAGGGGTATTATTAATACATTCTACCTAACACAATAGTTTGTTGGTTTTATTATAATAAGAGCAATAAATAATGCTCAAAAGCCCTATACAATAGCTAAACAAAATGTCAACTTTTATTACACCTTAGATTTCTTACCAGTTGTAGAATCCTCGGTGTCAGCCTAGGCTACCTCAATAGGTGCCCTATGGATCGTCGATCGATCTCTCATCTGTATATGGATCTGGATGATCCGCTAGAATATAGCGATATCTCGTGTCGGCCTGATGATCTGTGGCATATATGAGTTTAAATCTGCATTAGGATCTGGAGTATTTCCCTAGTACATATGAGCTTGAAGTCTCACTATTGTCGCCATGTACAAGATGAATAACACGTCCCGACTCAAACTCCACAATCCAGCTATGGTTAATGCAAAGCTCCACTCCGCTCCTGTCATCCGTCACATAGCCTTGCCAAGATGTAAGGTAGAAATTTCCCAATGCCACTTCGTCCATCTCTAAAGGGATGATGTCAAGTGTGACAATGTCGAAAAATTGTCTCCCAACTATAAAGCTCAATGTGCAAAAGCTAGTAGCCAACCCATGCAGTGTACCATCCTCTGTACCAACTGTCTTGGTATGAGGAAGTGGTGTAGTAGGTAGTCCCAATCTGCGCACCACATCGGTAGTCACGTATCCTACTCCGATAGTCCAATCAAAGATAAGTGTGATTGGTTGTCCTTGAGAAACCACCGGAATCCACTGTCTCGAGGCACTCATGTGTTGCAATACGATGTTTGGGCATTCCACTGGTGCTCTTTTCCCAATGATGCAAATGGTTGACTAGAACTGGGTCCTGTAATAGCCTTGCCCTTCTTTTACATCCACTTAGGCCTCATCTCTAGGTATAAGTCCCAACAACGCTCCGTATCATGCCCTCTCGCCACAATTACCGTACACGATTGGGATTTGGTGAAGGTAGCCTTTTTATGTGGCACTTACGAAGTTGACTTGCTTTCAGCCTACCTTCCCGTGTGGAGCATCTATGCTCTTTACAAATCCACGAGAAGCTATTGTTGTTGCACCGCCGCTTGTCGAACATTAGCCAGGTGGGTTTGCAATTCCGTGATTTGGAATCATGTTCCGAATGCCGAATGATCATAACTCGAACCATCGTGTTAAATAAGGCAAACATCATCGGCAACTGGAAGAACAGGTATAGATCCATCTTTGTAACCAAATCCTGCGAAACCAACTATGATACCAAAATGATCCAAAAATTGACAGAAAATTTTACCTCGATCACGACCCCTATAGGCCTTAAATAATTGCCGATAAAATTACTCCAAATTAACTCAAAATAATGCAAAATTAAAACATGTTGCACACAGGTTGATTACGGAGTTCGGCAATAGCCTACGTCTCCGGGTTCTTTTAGAACTGTTCCACTAGTCAAAACTTGTAAGTACAATATAGTTTCTTACAATAAAACCTAATGGAACTCTAAAATTGCATAAATAGTACTCCAGACCTTCGAAGGAACACCGATGGTATTTCGGGACCATCCCCACCTTCTTGGTGCACAAGAATCCTACGAAACTCGATCAGCCTTCCAGACACTATTAAGACACCCTATGGCACTTCGGTCGACACTCCAAGCTTCACAAGTAGATAGTGTGGCGCTATGGGCCAATTGGGTAGTTTTGCAATAACTCCCAATTACAATATCACCTATTAAAATATGCCCATCCTCAATTATCGCCTAATAAATAATAGGCCAATAAATAAAATATTACCTTAAAATAATTAAGGACTTTAATATAGCTCAAAAGCTATAACACCTCAAATGCCTATATAAAGATTAATAAGCTTAAGGCTCATGTGTTTTAAAATGAGGGGTCTGGTCCCTTCTATAATAGTAAAGAGCCCAAAAATCATGTTTAAACCTCTTATCACTCTGTGTTCCCACACCAACTCAACCGACAAAGTTAGATAAGGCGTGGGCTTTGTGGGGATAGGGTGGGTGGTTCGAATCCACCCCCTGTCGTCTTTCTTTTCACCTCGACGTTACGGATCCATTTCGAGCCCTTGGTTGTGCCCCGACCCGTCCCCAACCTCGACACATTGTGCCCCTTTTGCATTCTTTTTCCACGTGCCACGAGCTCGCCATCCTTGCCATCGTTTTTGCCATTGTCGAGCTCGATGTGAGTTGTGAACCCTCCACACTGCTCCAAGTCATTGGCCGAGCCCTATGCCACTCATTGCGCCATCCATCCACGTTTGCTAATGTCGAGTTCTCCCTTTTGCTTTGTGGGTCATGTTGTGGGTATAATCCCACATGCGGTGGAAGTGGGGATAAGATAAGCCTTGATAAGGCTTATCCCCAACCACTTATCTCATGGCTTCGGGCCACATCCTCAAGCTTTTTTCGATGGTATAGTTGGAACAACTCGCCACATAGCTCATTGAGCTACTTGGTCAATGCACTTGCTATAACTCTCTCTTAGCTCTGTCCTTGGCTCGATCTAGCTATGTATAACTTGCCTATGAACTCAATGTTCAACTCGATACATGGCTCACTACATAACTCGCATATAGCCCACCGAGTTGACTTGATCGCAAAGTGGATTAAGTGATGGTAGGCCACATGGTGGCTCGAGGACACTAATTAAGTAAAAATAGGGTTTTAGGTTTTTAGCTATTTTATAAGTTAATCTAAATAGAAACTAAGTGTTATATTGAAGTGCTAGATTTAATATAATTTTTGCTTTTATATTTGAATGGATTGAAATAATGGAAATAAGAGGGATATGTTACTAACTTGTAAATAACTTACCTCACTTTGTGTCTTTGGACTAGTAGTAGGCCGGTGTGTGGATTGGGCATGATATGACCGAATGACTTTAGGAAGGGAAGAAGTTGATTGTTTTTCTATTATTGAGGCGCTTGAGAGTGTACTTAGGGCACCCAGGTGCCCCGGTTTGTGTTTTGGGCGCTGCAGACTGTGGAAATGCTCGAAACCAAACTAGTAGTGTCATAGTATCTCTGTGTTATTTTTGCTTCTATCACATGAGTTTCATAATAATTTCGCCTATGTCATTCAAAGTAACCGTTGTATAAACATTTACTGCGCAAAACCTTATCCAAAGCATTAATCAATAAAAAATAAAAATACATACGAATAGGTCAAACTGACCTCAACTGCCAAACTAGTGGTCTTATGACTGAGCATTGCACTACATTTCGGACCCAATGTAGTTCTATGTGTGTGCAAGTTTGCGCTAGGATGCCCTAGCACCAATGACGTGGTAGTAGGGGCAATAACTAGATGTAAAATGCAAAATGTTGGATGGAATGGAAATAATACAACCCTTTCCCCTATGCTTGTGTGATGCAAATGTAGAAGAATCCCAAATGCAGTCCCTTGCCTTAGTAGATAGTTGCCCTTAATGTGTGAGATGTCCGCCCATAATGTAGTGAGTATGCTTTGTTTATATAGGGATCTCTTGCTCAAATTTTGACACTAGTGACCCGAAACTGCCAACTATGACCTAGGGGAATACACGGGTAGCCATTAGGACTGACCTCGAACAAATAAATTAATACCACAAATTACGATGACATGGAATCACGGATCGGGCGCCCCATGCAACCCTAGGTGCCCCAATGTAGACCTAAAGACGACAACTGAACAAATCGCGACATCTGAGATACCCTGAAAGATGGCCAAAACTGCAGAGACAACTGACGACCGAACTAGACAAACACAATGAGACCTGACTAACTGACCACAAGACCTAGAAATGGGTCACTAGTGAATACTTTTATCATGCAAGATCCATATATAAACTAACATGCCCGATGGTATAAATGTAATAGTAAGTGTGTGATTTTGTGACAACAGACCCACCACGTGGCAAATTTTGTTTTGTCAATCATATACGAAGATGAAGACGACGTCCAAATGACAAAGGCTAGAGGTATAAACCCGAAGGCATCACCTTTGCACGATCATATTTGCCACTACTTCGTGACTTGCCAATTGACCTGGTCCCATCTAGGGTTGACTATAACTTTGACTAGCCACCAGATGTGCGTCTGAAACTCCATTTACAAATTGAAATAGTCGCGGAAAGCTCTCGAGTGATCTTTTGTACTCTAGCGATCCCGGGAGATTTAGGGAGCATTGCATCCTCCGTATTATCCTCTGGATCAATGGCACTAGTAAAGCCTTCAACAAAATATTGAACCATACTTTGACAAAGATTTGTGATGTTGGAAGAACGGACTGAGATGATAAAGTCTCTACTATACTTTGAGCATACAAGAAAACTAATAAAATATTGAACAAGGCCACACCTTTTCAATTGGTGTTTGGTACAGAGGTTGTTTTACTTGTAGAATTCATGCTACCCTCCTGCGTATTGTGTGCGTAGGAGGATTGCGATGAACAAGCCCTTTAAGAGCATATAGACAAACTAATGCAACTGGATGAAAGGTGCGATGTAGCTCATTGGAGCTAGAAGACAGAAAATGCCGTGCAAAAGGCATGGCATGATAGATATATTAAGAACACGAAGATTGAGGTTGGGTAGATGGTTCTTCTATATGATTCTAAATTTCTGTGTCATCCTGGAAAGTTCCAAGTGCATTGTTTGGGACCATATGTTGTGACTTATATACTTGATTCAGGTGCTTGCCGATTATAGGTGCTAGATGAAACAAAGTTGCTCGGTCACTTCAACGGGAGTAGGTTGAAGCTCTACTATAAATAAGTCTTCTTGGTGTTTGTAATAAGGTAGTATTTCCAGTTAGAATAGGTTTCTTTAACACATTTCCTTTATATGTGTTTCCTTTCAATGTTGTTATGCTTTGTCAATTTAGTTTAGTGTTTTGTGTAATAAGCATGCTTGCGCGCCAGAAGCTGATTACTCTCTTTTTGAGTTCATGCGCAGAGGACCACACATACATTTAGTGTGGGGTAGAGTACAAACAGAGGCATGCGTATAAGGGTTGATGTTGATAATGGCCCAGGAAAAACAAAACCATGCAATGTAAGTCCTAAGTATCGAGGGTGCGTGTAAATGGTGGTGATAATGGTTCTTTGGAAGATGGTAAGGTATCAAGGAAGATGGTGATAATAAGGATGATGCCAAGGAAAATCCACGTACAAGAATAAACGCGCATGGTAACACGAGGTAGGCTACAACAAGAAAAACTACTTAGAAACAGACGCAGTGTTTGATGCTCTTCGGCGCCGTCGAGCACGCGTAAGGAGGTCTATGGACCGTGTAGTTTTGCGCGCGAAAGGTTACATAGGTTACGAGCATTGGACGCCTTACGAAGGAAACACGCTCGGGAAGGAGGAAGGGTCGATGATTATGCGCGATGATGGTAAATGGCAAGGTAATTAATGCGGTAAAAAGTGAAAAATTATAAATAGGGGTCGGGGTAAGTTATTTTTACCTTGTGATAACTTGTGGAAGAGATTTTGCAAACTAGGGCATCCTTGTGAATTTTTGTAAACGATCGATTGCAAAGGCATAAATTTTTGAACCAGATTGTGAAGACGGACACGACCGTGCGCAGAGCAAGTTTGTGAAAGAAGTCTGTGGGTTTGGATAGTGTGGCATGAAAAGAAACAAGTTCTCTGGTTAGGGTTTGAAGAACTAGGGCATGAATTGCAGGATTTTGCGAAGGAGTAAGGTTCTAAGTTTGAGGCATCAAGTAACAGAGCACAAGGTAGAAATTATCAAGTACTCAACCAAGGAGAATGACACCAAGGAGAGGAACAATTGTTTCACCCAAGAAGAAGGGCAAGGGAAAACCAGTTACGGCGGCGAGTTTCAATGAGGAATGGTATTTAGAGATGCAATACCCAGATGGGGTATTGATGGGAATGGAGTGGGTGTCCCATGTGCACAAAATGGTTATAAGTGATTATAACCATCGAATTGATACGACTGAGAAGGAAATGACATTGGAGTTGGTTCACCCCATAGGTGAAAGGACAAAAGATGACAAGTCGGTGTATGATGACTCAGTGCAGAAGACATTGAAGAAGGCTGGACTTTTGCAACTTTATGAACTACCATTTTTTGGCAAGCCTGAGAGATTGTACCAGTGGCTTATGTCGTGATACACGAAGAATATTTTTACTTCATTGGAAGGAGGATGTGCATAACTCCACAGTTAATCTTCAAGTTCACTAGACACATTTGCACTGGAGAGTCAATTGATGATGACTTGGGCGACAATGAGGCTATCAAAGAAACAACTAAAGAGTATAAGTACAAGAAAAGTGGGCGCGCCTTTGATATTAAAAAGATCAATGACCCAGTCATGAAGATGGCTGCGTGCCTGTTTATAAAATTGAACTGACAAGAACGATGGACCCGAGTTAACAAAAGTTGGTTGAATGTATGCAAGAAAATTGCAGAAGGGACCATCTACAACATCTCAACCTTCATTGTAGAATATATCATTGATGCCGCGCAAGATGGAGACAAGATAATGTATGGTAATATTTTATTTACCATTTTTTTCTCTAAGATTGGAGTGCCCAATGGGATGAACAGTAACATATGGGAGTACCTTAATGAGAACCCCTCCCCAACTAAGAGGTTTGAAACATATACTTGTGATACAATGACACCAACGTACAAGGCACGCTTGGATAAGTGGTACAAAAGGATGTGTGATGCCTTTGGCGCCGAGTAGAGGATCCCAAAGAAATTACCAGGCCTTGGTGGGGATGAGGTGAGTTTGTAGTTTACCAACAGCTTCTATATTGGCGGTTTACATTGACTGATGACACCAAGAGCCCGTGGTGCAAATTCCCTTTTGCCTTCATAGCGGAATATTTTCGAGCGCAATTAAGGAGGCCAAGAAATTAAGATTTGATCTAATTGAAGTGGACTAGGAGCATCGTGTGTTGTGCCAAATACTTGTCTATCTGAAGAAGTGTGCATACGTGGAACAATATGTCTCTCATGACATACATTTGCTCAAACCCATTACAATACCAGGTTGTAGGAAATCGACAAGGGTGTATATTCATTTACAACTAAAATTTGAGAAGGGTGCGTATGTAGAAGATGATTTTTCTATCCCTGAGGACCCTGTAGGAAGAAAGAAGGTGGAGGTAAAGAAGAGAGATAGAGAAGAAACTTCTACAACAAGTAGGGCACCAAGCGCGCATGTGGGCCAGACCACAGGGATATAAGAGACAGGTGTAGGTATGAGTAATTATACTCGTAGGAAGAAGTCCCCTGGTCAAGGATAAGTCTCTCGGTAAGGAAGAAGCAAAGGGTGATGCGAGTTCCAATTCTAAGAAGAGCTTGCGTAACGAGGAAACAGAGGGGGAGGAAGAGGAACAAGATCCTAAAAAGAACCCTCCCATTTACAATGTGCATGAATTTGATGAGGAGTGGAGTGCGTATTTGGAGGATGCTTGAGAGGGAGAAGGAGATGAAGAAGAAGTGGGAACGAATGTACATGATACTACACACATTCCCGGACCAGAAGTAGAGACCTTGGCAGAATGTGAAGTCACGGATATTATCCAGAACTTGGTCGAAAAGGAGGTAGAGCGCAACATAGAGCAACTAGAAGACGAAGGAGAGGAAAAAGGTAGAAGTGTAGGAGCTGAGAAAATTTTGGCGGTAGGATTCCCCAAGGGTACGCGCACGCGCGTAGGCACACGTCTACACAACAGAGCCCTACAATGTCATATGATGCAAATCCTAACAAGGTATTGCACACTTGCTACCAGTAGTACATTGCCCATGGACCAACTCTTATGTTGGTTGTTTTTGATAGGAAAGTGTGTACCGCACACAAGGAAAATGATGTCTTGGACATTTGAGTCCCATGCTGATGAGCTTGAATTTGAAGTCAATGTAGGAGCATTGCTAGATACGCTGTTTCACCGAGCTCCAAGGAGGTAAATCCAATTGTGGATTCACAACAGTTGACCGATGAACAAGCGTGTAATGCACTAAATAAGATCTCGGTGGAAGTAGAGGCCAAGATTTTTGGGTGAAATAATAGGATCAAAGCGTTGGAAAAGGAGCTGGAAGAAAAGAATAAAGAAATTATTGTGAGAGATAAGGAAATAAAGGGGAAGGAACAGATAATTGTGCAATTGAAAGTTGAGTTAAGGGAGGAAAAAGGGAGATTACGTGAAGTTTACAAAAAGGCATAAACGATATCAAACTCAATTATAATAGCGACACCCGAACTAACCCCCTACTTAGAAGTATGAATCAACTTTCCATTGTTTAGAAGATTTAACGCACATAATCACGATGTAGAAGAAACCCCTAGCACTAGATTCGGTGGAAGAAGTTATGGCGCGAAAAAAGAGCAGGAAAAGGCACAACTCGAGGTGACCATAACTCAGTACACTGAGCTTCTTACATCAGTGAAAACCGTGGCTCACATGGCTGAAGTTGTCTATGACAACTGTGAAGATAGGGATCGGGTGGCAATTGTGCTTTGGTTACCACTCATGAGGTAGATTTAAAAGAGTTCCAAACCAAAAACAAAGGAAATCAGGTGGAACATGACAAAATCTTGGCAGAGGTAGAGAAGAAGACTGAGGAAATTGAAGTTTTGCGGGCCTCTATAAAGAATAAGATAAAGGAATTATATCACCAAGTAACGTGCATAATGGACACTTTGACATACCTTAGCAAACAATTGGAGAATCTGGTGGACACATTTAAGGCCAAGGGTGAAGAGCTTACATTTGAGGAAGTTAATGCAATGATAGGGGATTTGTTCAAGCAAGCACAGAGTGAGGTAGAAGCATGGAATGAAATTGAGGCCTCATTAAATAAGGATTTCCCAATCCTTGCTCAACAAAGAGTGATGAGCCCCATTTTTGTCTAGTCAAACCTTATGCAATGATGTTTAAGCCATGATAGAACTCGTATTATTTTCAATATTATTATGCATGATTGACAAAATTCAATATTATTATGCATGATGGACAAAATACATACTTTATATTTACTACTTTGAAATGTTTATGGGGAATTATTGTGTGTATTTTTGATGTTTCATCTTGTTAATTCTTGTGCGTGAATGACTTGAATATGATGGAAATAAATGCTAATCCTTGTGAAAAAGGCATGTTTTGGGAAGTTATAATGAGCGCATGACTCTGGATATATGGTGGCGCGGGACTTTATTCTGTGATATGGCACACGACTCTCTTCCTTGTCAATAAAAGTCGGATAGTGTCTTCGAAATGCCATCTCATCAAACCTCTCAAACCACAAGTGGCATTTGCATGCATATGAGCAAGGAAATCCTGGAAGTCCAGTTGTCATCCGCAACCGGAACATCTATCAATCAACATAAAGTTCAGTAGCAATAATTGAACTTCCATCACCACTTTAGCTTCATCAATCAACTAGGAATTTGGGAATCTTCCGGAGTGATTGAATCATTCTATGAGTCAATCACAGACCTCTTCTTCCGTGATTCAAAAGGGCACGACCAATCACCCATGAGTTATTCTCACCGTAAAATATTTCCAAGGATCAAGGAAATTATGGAGTTAAAACAACTAGTTAGATTTAGAATTGGTTTGTTTTTAATAATTAGATCTCCATAGGAGACTAATATAAAAAGAGGAATAATGTAATCAGAAAAAGTTAGTTTTTTTGTACGTAGCAGCATTTTGGGAATTGAATAACAATCAAATTCAGGAGAAGTTATCTTGCTAAGGGTCTCAGTATAATCCTAATCGAAGGGAAGGAGCAAGGGCCACTCCTACCCAATGAAAGGGAGATTCATTTTCTTTGCATTACTTTGTTCTTTAAAGTATTGTTATCAAATTACTGTCTCTTTCACAATTTAATCCCGTCTTGCATATTAAAGTTAAATCTTTGTTTTTTTTTTTGAATTTAGTATAGTAACTTTATGCATGTTATTTTATATCAGTTAAAAGAATTTAGTTTAGGATAGAAATCTATACTGATTTTGTGTTCCTACTTGTTTCCTTTGTTTCGAATAGGCATTAGATGTCGCCTCGATTGACATATTAAAATTGGTTAAAGTACATGCAGAATGACACTCGTCGTAGTAGGATTCTTCCATTCTTTGGTGCAAGCTAGGTTCAGATTAATTATTCTTTTATTCTTTATTCTTACTTGGAGGAGTAGACTGCTTCCGAAGACAGACAACACCTTTAGTGCGGAGTAATGTTGAGATGAGAAAATGACTAAGTACTGAGGAGAAGGTAGCGCGCAGGAGCAAGGCGCATGAGGAAGCGCGCAAGAGAGAACATGGTTTGCGAGTTGGAGTCAAACATGAAAGGATTGCGCGCAGATGAGTCAACACTTAGCCAGTTTTGGATGTGGATCTAAATATACTTGGAGTTTCGCCAAGCAAGGTTTTAAAGATAAGGTTGGAACATGAAGGCTTGTGGTTCAAGAAAGGTTTATTTTGGTATATAGGAAAGACCAAACGACGTGCATAGCCCAAAGCTAATAATAGGATTTGAACTAAGAGTTAATTGTAGTAGATCTATTGTTAGAGAGCTTGCATACTTTTTGTACTTAGCTTGTAGCATTGCATGACCATTCTTAGCATGTAGCCTATTTTAGAGATGCATAGGCGGTGAAGGGCAGGTCCCCACCCTATATATATGTATGATCTACATAGGTTAGGAGGACCACTTTTGTAATAGAGCTATGTTGTTGAATGATGTGCGCGCATGACTCATGGTGACACTCTCATGTATGTAACAACTTTTGTATTTAACAATATTAAATATGATGGATCTTTGTGGCTTGATATTGGTGATTGGTATAATTGAGCATGGATTTTATATGGTAAATTTGATTATGGTTCTTATTTGATTATTCATGCCTAATAGTTACAGATCTAGATCTAGCTATATTCTACAATATACTTAAGTGCTTGTTATAAATATGGAGTATATGAATGTTCATCATGCTAACTCCTTGGTAGAGCTCACATAAAAGAGGGACCTAGTACCCTTGTGCGCTTTGGGGATTGCTCGTGTTTTCCCCGGGTGATGTGTCAGCGCGCCTTGGGCTATTGGTGATAAAAATAAGACTACAATTTGTTTCCCAGGTTTGAGCTCTACCATGAGTTAGGGTTTGAATTTATTTTAATTTTCTTCATTACATTTACTCGAATACTTTTGACCTTAATGGGTTTATTTTGGCCCCAATTGGGTAAGGGTTTGAATTATATATATATATATATATATATATATATGAGACAACATTTTTAATTTTAAAGTTTTAAAAAAATTAGCCACCGTAATTTATTTGGTTCATCTAGCATTTGTATTGTAAGCTTAACATCATCTAGGTTTTTTTGTTTTTTAACTATTTAATCGACATTATTAGCTAGCTCTAATGTAATTTATGTTTATGAAATTTATTTGGTTTAGTCAAACATTGCATAATCCAACTCCAACACACTTACGATTTAAGGTTATTTTTGGGTTTAGTAGGTATTATTGTCTTCGCCTCAACTGTTAAATTTTTTTCTAGACATAGCATGAGTTTTGGTTGAAACCACTCCTTAGAAATTATTTTATTAAATTGGTTTTCATAGCCCTGTCCGACTAAAATGTGGTATAGGTTTATATATTCTTTCCTTGTTGTAGTCAACATTATTAAGTGTCGGCTTCCATAAATAATTATTAATAGTAACTCAACCGACAAGTGATACGATTAATCAAAGTGCATTTTCTACACCCTATTATCTTAGGAAATGTTGATAAAGAAATATGTAATGATTTTGTGTGGTCCAAACATGTTGAGTAGGGTAGGGTTCATTTTCCATCAAGAGTGAAAATTTTGGTGTAATGGAAGGGCCTCGAGTGATAGATAAAGGAATGATGGAAAATATGTGTTCTTATACATAAGCCAACGAGAGACGAAAGTGAAAACAAGTATATCGTGTACTAAAGGGTTTATGAGTATATCATGACAAGTGAACCTATTATTTGACTTGTGAGATCTTTGAGAAATAATTTGAAGTTACCTTTGTAAATTAGACAATTTAGATTATTACATGGGTATAGAAGAAGTATAAATAAGGTGAGGTCTTTGTATAGTCTACGATTTTGGGTGGCTTGGTTTTAGTCCACATGTAGCTTTTAACATATAAGAATAGCTCCATATATGAGACCTATATATCCTATCTCGATGCAGGATCATCTTTCTTTCCAACAGTAAGATCACAATTTTGGTTTGAGTTATCAAATTTTGCCTTGTTTTTGTATATAGGGTGCACAAGAGTCCTAGGGGAGTCTTAATGCACCTTTGGAAGCTTTGAAAGTATTCCAAATTCTTTCAAAATTCAAATTCTTGATTTTCCCCTCCAAAATCAAAATTTGAATTTTTGAGAGCAATTTGGTGTCAAATCCAGTGTAAATGTGTTTTCGAAGTTGTAAATTTTGTTCTCAAGTTGATACTAGGTCATACCATGCTTAAGGAGGTTCTAAGTGGATAAATAGTACAAAACTCTTATATTCACATGATATATGCTGAAGAAACACACTAATTCTTGATTAGTAGGCTTAAACTGTGATTAAGACTCATTTGTGGGGTGACTAGTTCGATGAGAACTATCATAGAAAGGTATAAAAGACTCAAATGAAACTACTTTCATTATTATGATCGAGTGCAAGAGTAAAACAAGGGTCTCCAAGAATTGTGTATTTGTTTTTGCACTTGTGACTAGTTTTTGGTGAAGAAAAATGTGCAAAAACATTTTATATTGTTAATTGGGGAATAATACATAGTATATTGCCTTTTTATCTATGATTTCTAAAGTGATAGAGTATTGGTCATTTTGAAGAGACAAAGTTACATATTGATTCCTTTTTGTATTAGATCAGGGTCTCAAATACCCTTGTTTCTAGACTAAATTTTGAGTTGTCTCTCTGGATCGGGACTTTAGAAGCTGTAGCTTTGAAAAGGGATTATTTTTAGTGATTCCATTCCCATTAGAAGGTGGATAAATGTTTCAAGAAGCCCCAACAATTTGAAATTGAGCCCAAGTAATGAGTTAGAGTTTAGTTTTCATCTACAATTCCTTGATGGCGGAGGAGACCATGTTTCTTGCCATAACAATTAAAGGAACTTTTGCCATCGAGTTTAAGCATTTGAAAAATGTTGAGGTACCCCATACATAACTTTTGTGCCAAACAAGAGGTCTTAGAATGTTCTAGAACTCAAGAAAAATCCATTTGTGTCTTCTCTGAAAGATTGAGACAAAAACCCTAAACTAGGGCATTGAGGAGGAAAAATTGCCATAGAAACTTTTGTGACCAGTCAAAAATTATGAAAGTTGGTGGAAATAGAGTTTGAAGTGTTATCTTCTTGATTTTTGAGTTTTTGGACCTATCACATACCGTATAGTACAAATTTGTAGGTACAGAAATTACCGGGTCTTGCTCGTTTTAATCACAAAGGAATGAGACTAAATTCAGGGGTTAGATAGAGGAGTTAGAGGCTCAAATTTTCAATGAAGTTTGAATTCCTTAATGGGTGCTTGAATCACCCTTTCTGTTCCCACAATTCATTCAATAACCAAGTTTGTTTAGTGCAGAGTATCCTCTAAGGGCTACAAGCCTAATGTGCATGTGTAATACAAGCAAATAAGAAAAGAATTGACTCGAGAAGACTAGGTGCCCATAGGCTCTACACCACTACCCCATATAGAATTCAAACTTATCACTTCTCTTTCAATAAAGCAAGGGTTCTTCACCATCAAGACAAATATGGTGTATAGAAATTGGATTATAAGATGTTACGAGAAGGATGTTAAAAGACATTATAGGAATCCAAAATGGTTGTGTTTGAATAATTTGCTAACCTTTATTAGTAGGGTAAAACTTAAAAAAAGACACTTATTTTTTAACTAGATTGAGTAGGGAGTCCTTGAAAGGAACCTCTTTTACAACATTCATAATTTTAGATATACCAAGATAATTCTAAATGACACATTTCTTAATATATCAATGGAATCATTTATGTTATTCTAATTCAACGTCATAATTATAATAACAATCATAATCATAAACATTTTCATTTACAGTCCAATAATCATTTAGAGAGGTTATATCATTCAAAAAATAAGCATGACAACAAACATCTAATTCTATGGTATCCTTTTGTGATGAGGGACATTATCATGTTCTACCAAGGAAGCAATAAATTGTTTTGTACATGTAGACCAAATCCATATCATTTTAGTGTACTTTATTAGATACCTAACACCTTTTCACTTATTAATTCCTCGTATGTTGTTGTTCAAACAATAACCTTTATCATTTGCATTTCGCTAATCAATATCGAGGCTATGCCATTCATATAATAAACATGGCAACAAACAAATAACTCCATATTATCCTTTTGTGGTAGGGTACTCTTGTGTGTCACCCAATAAACTTTTTGAGACTTAACACCCTTCCTTTTAATCAATCCATTCTTGTATCAAAGTTTGACATTTCATAATAATGAGGGCTTGTAAAAATAAAATTATAATATTGAAAAATCATATTAAATGAGTGAGCCATTATAAGCAAACTAGTGTTTGGAATGTAACATATAAGAGTTAGGGCTTAAGAGATTATAACAAATGAATTATATATGCATTAGATGATGAAATTTATTATGAACTACAAAATATTTAAATCTCTATGTATAAAAATGGATTTACATCAACAAAACATAATGACTAACATATATGTCCCACCCGTAAAGTGATAAGTTATTTTGCACATGTAATAAAATCCATAAGCACACTAGGGTTTTCATTGTAACATACAGAAATTGAGATTAAGAAATTAAAACAAATGAATAATGCATGTTTTTATAGATTTTGGTAGAGATTTACACAAAATAAACTTAATAAATTTAATCAAAACACTCTAGGATAAATTCAAAGGTACAAAGTTACATAAATAGTTTGATAATCTCCTAAATATTAGGCGTCCCTCTTTATCACCAATCCCTCAAGTCGCTCATCTAATCTCATGGTTCGCCCACATACAAGTATCTATATGAGTTTTATTAACAACTCGTTTTCATACTCTCACATTATATATTATAATTTTCACACACAAATATAATGTGAGCACTAACATTTGATTTTCTTAACATTCCCCCTTAGTGTGACCATTGTAGAAAATATTACATTGGTACTTGTAGTGTGTTACCTTTGCCTGCTCATGATTAGTTCCAAGTGTGCTATCACAAAATTCTCTAAAGTTGTATCTTCACATGTGGATTTCATGGATGGATACAACCGCCACCTACATATGAACATGGACCCACACGTTCACTCATCCTTCACAATTGTACAATGATGGTTTTACATAGGTTTGACCAACAACCTCCACATATAGTTTTACACATGATTGCCCAACAACCTTTACGTAAGGTTTTACAAAACAACCAACAACTTTACATATGGTTTTACACGACAAATAACAACTTAAAAAAATTATAGGACAACCAACAACCTCGACAAATATCATGATGTTTCAAAGAAACTTATCTATTCTCCACT
This sequence comes from Taxus wallichiana var. yunnanensis, assembly GCA_018340775.1. Lineage (NCBI taxonomy): Eukaryota > Viridiplantae > Streptophyta > Pinopsida > Cupressales > Taxaceae > Taxus > Taxus wallichiana. The sequence goes on along the minus strand of CM031243.1, from coordinate 408,059,276 downwards.
ACATTTTTACATTAGAATTTTACATAGAAATTGCTCACACATTAAAATTGAACATGCATACACCTTTGTTCTTATTTTCTCTACAACAAGAAACTAAAAACACAAAAAAAAAAATGCCACAACATCACTTTGTTGAATGGAGCACTCTTAAATATCAATGAGATTGTTGTCATGCCAAGAAAAACACATGCCTATGTAGTTGATTATCAAGGATTTGCAGGTCTTCAAATGTCTCGCATTTATACTAAAATGTCTCTTTCCAAGTGTTTCGTAGTGAATAGGAAGAACCAATTGATACAATCGTTTCATACATTGATCAAATTGCCGATCACTTACTTGTCATGGAATTTGACTCAAAGATGAGTATGATACATCTAGATAAATGACCTTATCTAGCACTCACAAATTTGGTGGGGTCCACACTCTCCTCCAATAAAAATCAATACCAAAAGTGCTAAACATTATTAATTTTTTTATTGGTGGAGAGACACGGCCCTAGCACTTGTGCGTGCTAGATAAGGATTTCCCATTCGACACCCATGAATTAGATACTCACTATTAGATAAGGAAGAATACACAATCAAGTAGTTTCAATATGCAAATTACATGATCCAGTGTTGAGATTTACTTTTACTATCTCAAAATGATATTGCATGCACATATAACAAATGTCAAAGCTTACATGAATGGTATATATGGTGCGCAAGTGATAGAAAATCTTGCGCAGATTTGAGTCTATACTCAAAGGTCGATGTGGATGAGCATTCTGCCATTTTTTCATGTTGGCTACACATCTACAACATGCGTCATCACCCCTATCATGCAATAGGAACTCAACTTGTTTATCTCACGATTTAGTCACAAATCCTATGTCCTCAACAAAATGTATTTTACACCATGGATCTTCAATACTATTGGACGTGATATGACATATTAGGGTTGATGCATGTAGGATGGCATGAGAAAATACATTGTTGTTACGTATCAAGAGTTCATGGCCTTATATCACGAATAATAATGCACAACTCTAGAAAAATTGTCTCCCATAGATTTCAAACAACAATACAACACCTTTAATATATAAAAATTCTACATTAAAAACATAGGCTATTTAAATAAAATATAGATACCTAATGTATATTTTGGTAGAGCTTTACACAAAATACACTTAATAAGTTTAACTCTAGGAAAAATTCATAGGTAGAGAGTTACATATATATTTTAATAATCTCCTAAATACTAAGAGTCAAACCTTATCACCAATACCTCAAATAACTCATCTAATCTCATTGTTCTCTCATGCACACCTATTTATATGAGTCATATTAACAACTCGTTCTCATACTCTCACATTATATAACATAATTCTCTCACTCACAAATATAATGTGAGCACTAACATTGAATTTTCCTAATAGCCTTAGACAATCAATTTTATCATCAAAGAAGGGATATATAAACCTTTGTGTACAAAAATGGTTTTACATCATTAATACATCGTAACTAACATGCATTGTAATTTACGACTAACATTTTGTGAGACTTGATACCTTTTTTATTAATTCGTCATCGTCAAGGTTTGACATTTCATAATAATTAGGGCTTGTACGAATAAAATTCTAATCTTGAAAAATCGTATAAAAGGGACGAGCCATTATAAACAAAATAGGGTTTGGAATGTAATATGCAAGATTTGGGGCTTAAGAGATTGGAATAAATGAATTATGCATGCCTTAGGCGATCAAATCTATCATCAAAGAAGCAAGATCTAATCCTTTGTGTATATAATGGTTTTACATTGAAATAATATATTATGACTAACATACATGCTCAACATAGGAAGAAATTATAACATATGGGAGCTTGAGCTTATGAGACTAAAACAAATGAATAATACATGCCTTAGAAAATCAATTATATCATCAAAGAAGCAAAATCTAATACTCTTTGTATAAAAAATGGTTTTATATAATAATTCATTATAACTAAAATGCATTGTAATTTACAACTAAAATACATGGGAATTAAACCTAAATAGATATAAATTAGTAAAAGGGAATGAATTACAATAATTGAATTGTTTAGTACATGGACAATTTAAAAAATTTGACAAGGATAGAGATAATTAGGGTTAGGAGGTTAATATTATTTTTTTGTAAATCTTGAGACAATTTTCAATAACCATAAATGTTATTTTCAATAACAAATAATGTCAAAAAGATATACAAGACAAGACAAACAAAACCAAAGAAAAATTGAATTCAAACAGAGAACGTGTCTCAAATGATGAGATGCATAAAAAGTGCATGAATGTCGATTATGCAAATGACACGAAAACTTGTACGAGTGTGGAAATGATCACTTTTTTGTAAATATATTGGGCTATGTAAGCCCAACTAGCTTTTGTAGAAATTTAATGCTCGTTGCTTGGAAAGTTTTTGCCTTGCTCCAAGGTGATATGACATCAACACCTTTTAAAGTGGTAAATAAGGTATGGATTTGGGGCCTTCTCTCAATCAAATCTCCTTTAGGAATTTAAGTCTTGAAGTCATCAATTCAATTAACAAACTTCTGGTTGGATATTTTGTCAAAGAAAAATATGGTGTTCAACCACAACATGTGGGACAAAGTACCTCCTTGAATAAGGGGAGGCACCTTGTTTATTGTTAATCTAATAACAATGAAGGAATATTTACAATATATTCACTAATTTAATCATGGGGGTGGGATCTCTTCTGATAGATTTCATTTTGGGAAGAAAGGAATTAGAAAATAGAGGAATGTAGATTGAGAATATTAGAATCAAAATAACAGAGAGGGGGGAGAAGGACTTGTGCTTTTAAACAACAAACACAAATCCTAATCTCCACACACAAATAAGGAGAATAACAATAAACTAAACTAATACTTAGTAACAAAATTATGGAATTACAAGGAAGCACAATGCATTGAACATAAGAAAAATAACATAATATCAATATTAACCTCAACACAAAGTTTGAAAGTTCATATCTCTTTATTCCTTTATTGTCAGAAAAACAAAATACAAAGCTTCTTTTCTTCTCACAAAATTCCAAAAAAATAATTTTACTCCAAATGTAGAAAGTCCCTATTACCTTCATCAAAAGTCCTTGAATGCTTTGAGCATTCTTACATTTATAGATAAGAGAGAAAGAGATAAAATAGGGACAACTACACCCTTTGACTAATTCCCAATGCTAAAAATAGAAAGTAATAAATTAACTTGATTTATACTTCTAGACTTATTCCACCTTGAAAATTTGACCATACTTAAAAACATATTGATTAGTTCTTGTGCAAAATGACCAAGTCAATTTACATGTTGTTTCGACAGATGCAAAAACATCTTATAAATTTACATGTTTGAGAAAGATAAGAAAATACACAAAAAGCTTCAACTTGCTTCCTCATCGGTTTTCCTTCTACGCATATTGGTTGGTTGAAATTTTGGTGACCTCTTCGATTCTGTGGCACTTTGCCTCTGTTAATATTCATGATATCTTTGTATCATTTCTTGAATATATTTTTTATCTGGTCTGCACGAAGATCGATTGAGGACTTCACATGTATCGACGCACACGATCAATTTCCCTAGAACCTTTTGAACCTTTTTAATAATCTTCCTCAAACTATCCAAAACATTTTGATATAGGACCAACTTGTCAATTGATTGAAAATCAAGTATTTAATCAAACCTTGAATCCCCTTCAACCATGCTTTTAAAATCATAAAAAAATGGTGCTAGTTGGTAGTGTGTTCAAATCTTCATTGGGAAATTGACAAGGTAGTTTATTAATTTCATCTCCGATGTGTCAAAGGTGGCATCTATCCTCATCTCTTACAACTTCTTTATTACTTCATTCAAAATTTTGATACAAAACTTAATGGCCATAATATTCATATTTCCTACCCCTTTCTTCAATTACTTTATCCTTAATGAGAGTATTAACATCTACCTTCTTCAATTCACTTAATGCCTCCAGAGTGAGTTCCCAGTTGTTACATTCCTCCATTACTCATCCTTATCCTTAATAAATTATCAGTTGTTGTCATGGAATTTGATGAATTCTTTGATCAATTCTTGTCCATCCCTAAGAATTATTTTAATCCAAGCATTAACAACCCTTCCTTGTTGTCCTATCTTCTCGCCTACTATGATGGATGATGCATCTAAACTCATTTTCACAAGAGCGGTAGTTTGAGTAGGATGAGTTATTTTATACAAAAGGATTGTTAATTGATATACTTTCTCCCTTAGTTCATTTTTTTTTCCTTGGTCTTGTTAATCTTACCAAATAGATTGCCAAGGAAACTTGCATATCTTTTGACGCCTTCGTGGTGGCATTTCCCGAGTAATCTTAGATATTTGATATTCTATAGTAGTTATATCCTCCTTTTCTTTTATCTGCAGCTGACATAATGATTTCAAAAATATCTCCCCAGTTTATCAATAGTGATATGGGCAAGTTCCTTTGGATTCTTCGTTGTTTATGCAGGAAGGATTCAAATCTAATGTGTTGAAATCAAATGCTTCTTGGAGAGACCACCTTCTTTATTTTCTTAGGGGTTTTGCTTGTTAACTAAAATGTTATAGAAGAAGCGACTAAACTATTGTTGTGAAGAAGATGTGTATGTATCCATAATATTTAGTACAGGATAGATGATGAAGATACCAAAACCAAATGATGGTACGAGTTAAAAAAATAACCATGGGAGAGGTGGAAGAGAATAAGGGGTCTTTGGAGGAGAACCCATGAAAATATTAATCCCCGGCGAAAGAGGTGGAAGAAGGAGGAAACTTGAGCCATAAGAGGAACATTTGTAGAAGAAATGGGAGCAATGGACGTGGGAATAATAGTTATGAGGAGTGGGGATGAAGGCGATACTAGTAGTGTGGGTGAAAAAGAAACATGAGGAGGAGAAGGTGAGGAGAGCTCTGAGCAAAGAGAGGGACAAGAGGAATGAACATAAGTGAAGAGGTGGAAGGCAGCTACATGATAGATGTGTTTTTTGGCATCTCTTGACTCCCCTAATGTGGAGGAGAATCCAAGTTCACCGCCATTGTTGAATAGAAGAAGCATAATACCTTTCACCTTTGCTAAAAAATTTGAATTTTATGGGCTTAATGGGAGCCTTTCCTTTATCCTGGGGATCATGAAAAGGGCCCATTTTTTATGAAGTCACCATACTTGTTTGAATTAAATGAAGAATTTCCACATGCTTAAGTTGATTCCCAAATAAATGAGCGAATGAATGATACAATTAAGAATGCTAGTGACAAGTTCTTTGATGGAGTTGTATTCTTTTATCGACCAATTGATTTGGGGAAAACCTGGGTTTGAACCTTCATCTATACATATATATATATATATATATATATATATATATATATATATATCAAAATATCTCCCCATCATCACATGTACCCTCGTACATCAACAATTTCATACTTCTTAACCTCCTCAAGCATCAACCTGTTGTAATCCTTATTTCGAGAGAAAATTCATCTCTACAATGATCCATATATCTTCTAGTTTAGGCACATGTATATGTAAGGATCCAATACTTTTCATCACCCCCTATAATCAAAACTAAGCCTTGGGTGAAAATATTTCAATGTTACCCTTGCATCTCATCCACAACATTATTGGTTTTAACGGCATATGAGCATGTGTAGTGACCAATAGAAATGGGAAAGTGAATTGTCACCTTGTGTTTCCCTTGTTGAAACTTGTGTATATCCAATAACTATCTCACCAATTCCATGATAATCCATTTATCACTTGGGTACCTAGGAGAATATGTGGAGATCCCTAGAACCCTCCCACTTGGATGTAAGTGAAGGTAAGGAACTAAAAGAAGATGCACCCTGTTGTGAAAACAAGATTCTCAAACCATATCTCAGAAATCTACATTTGACGATTTATTTATCAAACTTGTATATGATGCTGTAGAAAAAGGCATCATTCACCCTCTATAAGTGTTTAAGACTTTCTTCTAAGGTTAATTGAGGGTAGAAATCATATATCCTGGTTTGATTTCTTGACCCAAAAATTGTCAACCTGAGATATACTTTCATCCTGATCGCAACATAGACAAGATATAAGATCATATAAAACTTTCCTTTTGTGTGCACCTCTCAAAGCTACTTATATAGGAATCATTTATTTTCCATTCCCGCTTGATGAATTGTTGATTTTTACTTATAATATATATGTATTGATACATTCATTCTTGGAAGTCCTTAGCAATAAGAAGACCTACAACTCTACTAAACAATGTGATACTATCATTTACCTTTGGTATGAAATCACTTCGAGGCAATGTCCTTGGGAAATGACCAATTAAATGCTTTGGCTTCTTTAGATACGTGTTATTGAGATGCTTGGTACAAGCCATCAAATTTTTGTTCCAAGATTATTAAGCTTGTTCTTGATTGGTATCAACATATTCGTTGAGATTGGGGAGATTGAATAACTCATCAAAATACTCACCATCTAATATGATTACGACCTCTCCATCTTGATTCTTTACGGTCCTAATATCAATATCGCATAGGATTAAATTTACAAGAATGAATGCATGACATTAAGTTGATGATGGGAAATCTGCATGTTAAGTGCTAAAATACTGTCACAAATAGCTTGAATCCAATTTGACTTAGATGCACTATTTACCGTATTCTAGAAATTAGAAAGATCAATGTTCCCAATTCGGTGTCTTTTATTTGATCTACATTAGAATCAATGTTTAAAAGGGGAATCACCCATTGATAACTATATTTCATTACTTTCTATTTACCTTTGGATGATTATGTCATTTGTATCAAGAAATAACACCAATTTTTTTTTACCAAGAACCTCTCCTTAGAGCCTCAAAACCAAGTCGAATTATTTACTGTTTTTGTAACCCTAAAAGCCCAAAAAGCACTCGGGTGGGGTTTTAATCTTATTTAACACTTTAAAAATTCCGACATACACTTATTCAAGGATTTTTACTTGTTCAAAACCCCAAGAATCCTAAGTACATTGATAAGGGATTCACACTTAAATTTTACCTTCGAAAACCTCGATATAGACCTTTTTGTGGTTTCCTCCTTGTTGATCAATTTGCAAAGCCCAAAAAATTGGACTTAGATTTATTTTAACTCCATTATTTTCCCATGAAAAAGAATCATCAAAATAGGGAAATACACCAAGTAACCCCTAAGCAATAAGAGAAAAACTTGGAAGGAGAGAAAACCGGGGTTATGAAAACCAAAGAACACTAGACTAAAATTAATCATAAATGAGATAAAATATCACTAAAAATCAAGGAGGATGAGGAACTCGCCAATTAGAGTAATCTTGGGTCGAAAGGATTTTTGAAAAGGTACTGAAGTGAATAAAATACTCAAGCGCGGTTTTGGGTCTTGCTGTGCAAGTCAAAGTAAAAATACAAACTAACACAAGGCAAAAATGACGTGGAAAACCCCAAATTTATATTAAAAATTACATTAATTACACAATGGTAACATGTGTGTAGGTTAAGTCCATTTATAATTTAATATGTTGACCCATGGATTGGGGTTTTAAACACATTTGACATGTCTTGATTTTGTGCATGCAAACCTTAACAACCCAAAAAAAGGTGCTTTGTATTTTAGGGTAAGTGGATTGGATAACATTTGACATGCTTTGATATAAGGATGTTTCAATGCTCAACCCTCGATATCCTAGAATACACTATCGGTGTATTGCATGTTTCAGGTTCAATAAACAAGTTACATCGAACATGTTTTCATGTAGGAATGCCTCAATGTCTGAACCCCCAAAACCTTGAAATTCACTATCAAGTGTATTTCAGGGTTCAAGGTTTAGGAAACAAGTTTCATATAACATGTCAAGTGTTGGCAAAGACCTAAAACCCAAAAAAAAGGGTGCTTTGTATTTCAATCAAATTTCTTGATTTTTCTGGAAAAATGACTAACTCCAAACTTCCCAAAGACAAAAATTGGTAGGTTGTCCCAAAATTATCATGAAACTCAATTTTGGGATAACACAAACAATCTAATCTATGTAAGTATCCCGACCCTTATCTTTTTAATCGTTGCAAAATAAGTAATATTTGTAATATGCTTTTCTAAATGTTTGGACATTTATTTTGGCTTGAGGATGATTTAGAAACATATATTCTTTTACAAGTTCAATATTATTCACTTACGATCATTCTTTATTACCATGAATATATAATGAATTTATATAATTATAGACTTCTTGAGATGATGAGACGTGGATGGGTTAGTTAAGCGGTTTGGTTTTACATTATGCCGCCTCTTAGGTTTAAATCTAACTTGAGATGTTTGAGGTCGAGTTAGTGGTCATTTGTGTTTGAACCCATTTGATCTATTTGGAATTGGGCCTTAGATTATGTCCATATTAGAATTGTGTCTTTGATTTGATTCATAGCCATGGATAAAAGTATTTACCAAATTAAAAAATGAATTTTGGATTTGTGGTCAAACTTTAATCAAATTCCCTTTGACGAAGATGTCTTGAAATCAACACTCAATGTAAGCTAGTAGATAATCCAATGTATACAAGAGTAATCACCCTTATCTTTTAAATGGATGCAAAACAAGTATTTAATGTCATATGCTTCTCTAAAAATTTAAACTCTTATTTTGACACTAACATGCTTCAAAAATAGAGTAGGTTCTCTACATCAAAAGCTTCAATACACCTCACTTGTAATCATTTCTTCATTCCTTAAATGTATGTTTATAGTTATGTGATAATAGAATTCTAGAGTGGATGAGATGTATATGGGTTTGTTTCAAGTAGGTATATGTTTCCCACCTCACCCGGGTTTAAATTATGTTTGAGGCCATTGTTATCCAAATAACTCTCCTAGTTATTTGGACAACTTACATACATATTTTGGCTCAGAGATCTTCATTGTAGTGGCGCGCACCTCAGTTGTCTCCTTGGCACATTCACTTGGTCACCATTTCCTCGTGCACCCTGTGCGCGTCCCCTTCTTCTTCCTTTCCGTTTTCCTTTTCCTCTTTGTTCCACTCTTACCTTGCGCACATCTTCTGTGCATTCACCTTCTTCCTAAAGATATTCATCCTGCAATCACACCTTGCACTTGCTTGAATCAGCTAAGTCCTTGGCCCTTTTCACACACCCCACACATCACCTTGTAATAGTTTTGCCTTGACCATACGATTCTCCGCTCATCAGTTTTCCCCATTTCCTCCATGAGCATTCAAATTGCACATGTCTTCCTTCTTCCTTCATCTCATGCCTCATTCTTCTGACACGCTTGAGTGTGCCACAAGAAATTTATCAAAGCATGCCAATAGGGAACCAAATCCTTACAAAAAATCAATGAGTGACATGTGGCAAAAATGACAAACAACATTTGCACGATTGATCATCATTTCAGCTAATCCACGCATGCCACATGTCTTGCATGTGCAGATGACTCTGAAAAACTTTTTTTGACAGCCATATCTTTTACTATAGAGATCCGATTGGCGTATGTCTACTCTCAATTGATAAGCTGCGACATAGACTACAATGCTAGACATTCAAATTCAAATTCTTGGTGGATCTAGTAGGTGAGAAATGGGAAAACATCTTTCTGGGCATTAATGAGTAGATTTGATTGCTCCAACCACCCTATTTGATCTGATCTGCCCTCTTTCCTTCTCTAACACGCCAAATAGACTTGGGGAAGCGCATTTGACATATTTTCAGGCAGGATTTGTAGGCATTGAATGCTTCTTGTTGGTGGTTGCATTTCAAATTCAGTTTTCCCTCCTTCTCTTCTTGGATTCATCTATAAATGTAAGAGTTGGGCTCATTTGTTATGTTGGACATTTTGGATCCTTATGCACTTTTGCTAAGGAATTCATATTTTTGTATTTTGAGTCACAGACCTCTAGATCTGGCTCGTGCATGTGGATATCGGCCTCTTTCACCATTGTAATAGTTTTGTGCATTTTGGAAGTAATGGAAGCATCATTTTGTGACTATTCTCTTTCCTAACATGTTTGCATTCCTTCTTTTTTCCTTTTCTTTTACATTGTGTGTTTGTTGTGTCATTTTACGTCCCTTGCAGTTCCCTTTCTAGTTGTGTTCCATGAAACTAATCTGGTAAATACATTTTAGTTGTGCTACATGTGCCTAGCCTTCTTTCACACATTTCCCTTCATTTTTCTCATAATAGATAGTGTTCATCCCTCTTTTTCTGGTGTTATCACCTTTTAGTGTAGTTTCCTTTCATGTTATCCTTCTATCCTTGGTCCCTTGGCATTGTTAGCTTAGCTTTCCCTTTCAGCACTAGGAGTAGCAGTAGCAGTAGAAATAGATAGAGGAACTAACCTTCTCTGAAGATCCGTCTCAAGTGCGCAAGGTCCCACAACTTGGAGATGATTCCATTGTTGTCTCAAATGACTCGATCCTTCCAGATCTCGAGACACGAGTGTAAGTTTGATGACCAATAGTTTACAAAGGCACACCAGTGGGACAAGAAAGCGAAAAAGCTTAAATTTCATATTGTTGAGTTCTAGTGTGTGAAATTATTATTTCCATCCTTTAGAGGCTTATTTCACATCATTTACTCCCAACATTTCCAGAACTCCTGTTTTGCAGTCTGAGCACCTTTTATGAGAAGAGTGCATACCAGATAGAGTGTTGCAGTTGAAGGATCCTTTGAATACCTCCAAATTTCACCAAGAAACACACGCATAGATCTCACGCACATGCATCCCCATCCCAGTGCACCATGTGCACTCTAACTCCTCCTCAAAATAGAAAAGCATGCCCTGTCATGGCGCTTCAACCTCCTCATCCTCCAAGGAACTTCACCAACTTCACTTGGTGGAAGCCCGCTCAATCTCAATGCTCAGCATGATATGCCAACGCAGCCACACTCAAAAGTATTCCATACTTCATGGGAGAAAATCAAGTCACCCCTGTTGAACACATTCAAGATGTGGCCAATGTATGCTTTGTCTATTTGATTGAACATGATGATGTTGTTTCATCAGGTTTTGCAACCTCTTTCAAGGGTAAAGCACTCCAATGGTACCGTGGCCTAAGACCTGCATCTATTGCTACCTAGGATGAGCTTGGAACAACTCTTTGCAATTACTTTGAAGATAAATCAGATCATTTATCACTGGTGGAACAACTGACTACAAAAAGTGCGCGCCCAACAAGAAGATGATTGATTTCAATCATTCCAGAAGACTTGGGATAGAATTCCTCAAGTGGTAAGGCCTACAACCAACATGCTTTCTTGTACTATCTAAGGGCTTTGAATAGTGACATTTCAGTCATGATTCAATCTATGGGAGGTAGAACCTTACCTTGCATACAACATTGCAATAAGGGTATAAAATAGTCTCATTCAGGCTGGTAAGTTGGCACCTAGGCCTCCTGCGCCTTGTTCCCAAATGTCTTTAGCACCCTAGCCTTTTATTGCTCTAATTCTAGTGCAAAGCACACAACCAGTTATTCTACATCCTACTCTCCTACACAACAAAAAGAAGATGATGAATTGAAGGCCTACGATTAGAAACTTGTCCAACAAGGTCATATCATTAGAGAAATAGTAGGTGCAATCCTATAGAGGTAGTTCCAATCAGGCGCAAATCCAGAGCAATCAACCTTGGCGGAATTAGTATGGGAATTAAAGATATGGAAAAAACCAATAGAATGATAGATGGCATGCTAATGCGCACTTGCCTTTGCAAGTTATTCCTCTACATAACCACTTCCAGTGCCTAACACAAGTCAAGCACTTGTCCCAATCCAAAACAACATGGCACAGAGTCTGAATGGTGCTTTCCTTACAATATGCCTCATATCTAGTATCATTGTGCTAATGATGTGCGTGTGTAAGCCTACATGATTCAAAACACTTCTAGTTGTGAACCTTCAACGAGTGCACTAGAGGCAAATAATCAAGAAAAGCCGAAGCCTCCTAGAGGTAAATTTGATGTTCTTTAGCGTTGAGGACTTTTGTGTAATAAACCAAGATGCAGAGATCTACAGAAGACCACGCACCCAAGTTGCGACAACACAAGATACAAGAAGAGAATGCTCGAGTCTAGCACATATGTCACAATCCCAAACACAAGCAAACCCTCAAAAGCAAAAGGAAGTAGCTAATACATCTAGTAGTAAAAGTGCTCAAGTTCCCAACACCCGAGGCTCTACGTAAAGCTCCTCCAAAGTGGCATACACCCCTCCTTTGGTAGGTCAAGCCTTTGCACTAGCCTAAGGTTCATGTCTCTGTACTTGAGAAACCAAGCAAGGATGTTGTTGTTCCTCAAATGCGCAAGTCAATGGGTTTTCCATTCAACATTGTGGACCAGATGAAAAGACAAACATAAATGTTACAATGTGGGATGCCCTGACCATTCCATCTCAGCACGACTTATTACATGAAGCTCTAGAAAAACTTCAGTGCACTTATCGAGCTATGCAAAGTTGTGCGCTTTCTATCAACATCTTCCAAGAAGAGGAGAAGCAAGTAAGTAAAGTTGTTAAAACCCCACCCTTCTATATGTCTTTGATCATAGGAAAACATCTTGTCCATAATTGTATGATTGACTTAGGTGCTAGTACTTCTATCATGCCTAAGAAGATTGTTGATGTCTTAGGTCTTAAGTATAGCCCCCTAAAAAAGGAGTCCTGTAACTCGATGGTTCAACTATCACTACCCTAGGAATCATCAAGGATCTTGAGTTAACTCTCCATGCATGTCCAAGTCTTACCATAACTCAAGATGTGTCAATCATTGATCTACCCCCTCTGTTTGCCTTATGTCTATCAAGAGATTTTATTGCTAAAGTGGGTGGTTACTTGTCTTTTGATTGGTCTCATATGTTACTCAAGACAAGGTATGGTACCCGGTTTACCATACAAGTTGAGCCAATATTTTCCTATCATGTAGAGTCATATGTCCCATCCTCTCTCCAAGCCAACTATTTAATCCAAAAAGAACAAGATGCATTTTCTGAAAAGAAACCTCTTCCACCTTTTATTCTGATCTAGTACTTGATGAGTGGGAAGAAAGGCACCATAAATTTGACCCATATGCTAAAGAACTGAAAGCTTATGAAATTGGGCTTGGTACTTATTGCATTCTTGAAGAAAAAGCTATGTTGTCGCTCCTGCTCAAGCAAAGGGAAGAGAACCCTAGTCTATGGAAGTTATACTTTGATGGATCTAGAAGCAGAAACGCGGGGGAGGAGTCATTCTCATTTCTCCTAAGGATGAGAAATTCTTCTTCGCTCACAGGTTGTATTTGCATGTATCCTAACAATGTATGGTAGAGTATGAGGTGTTGGTGCATGGTCTACTTATTGTTGAAAAAGAAGATTAAGGCATTGTAGATCTTTGGAGATATTGAATTGGTTATCCACCAAGTCACCAACAAGTGCCAAGAAAAGAATAATCTTCTCAAAGCTTATAAACACGAGTTTGGGACCTCCTTGATAGATTTGATGCTCTAAATATGCAGTTGGTGCTGCACAAAATGAATAGGGAAGCTGATCAAATGGTCACACTTGGTTCACAATTCTCTCTTGTTGAGGAATTTGTCAAAGGAAACAATCAACACATTAAGATGGTGATCAGACCATCCATTCTAGATAACAACACTAGATGGAAAGTGTTTGATAATGATGATGCGCAGATCGTCCATTCATTCAAAATGAATTTGAGTTCTCATCAAGCATGCAAGCTGACTTGCATGACAACTATGGTGACCAAGTGATTCAACTAAAGTCAAATAAGTTGCCTAAAGGGTTGGTCACCTTAGAGAAAATGTTTATCCCTGATGATGAGTTCAAAGGTGAATAAAATTATATGTGTGCCATGCAAGAAGACTACTCTCCCAGTCACTATTACGTGCGGAAAAGAGTTGTTGCTCAGTAAAGCTTATGCGCATGATGAAAATCAGGCCTTCATCTCTCTCTTTCAAAAAAATAGAATGATATCTTCTCATGGGAGTATGAAGACCTCAAATATTTTGATCCAAGTACTACTCAACATTCCATTGACCTTGATCTTGGTATTAAGCCCGTCAGACAAAAGTAGTGACCAGTCAATCCAAAGATAAAGCCCCTCATGAGAAAGGAACTATCCAAACTCATTGAGGTGAAGATTATTTTCCCATCAAATATTCTACCTGGGTCACGAATCTAGTTTCGGTGCATAAGAAGAATGGTGAAATTAGACTCTGTGTTGATTTCAAAGATTTGAACAAGGCATCTCTAAAGGATCATTATCCTTTGCCTTCAATGGAGCAGATTTTGTAGATTATGGCGGCACACAAAGATTCTTGATGTTGGATGGGTACTCAAGGTTTCAATCAGATCCTAGTTAAGGAAGAGGATCAATTCAAAACGACATTTACAACCAAGTGGGAACATATGCATATCGAAGATGCCCTTGGTCTGATCAAAATACAGGCGTAACGTTTCAACGTGCCATGGACATTGCCTTCAAAGGTTACATCAATGAGTTCATCTTGGTTTACCTTGATGACATTATAGTCTTCTCAAAGCGAGCACAGATCATATGGCACACTAGAAAAATTCTTTGAGAGATGCAGAAAATTTGGGGTATCCCTTAACCCCAAGAAGTGTAATTTTGTTGTGGCACAAGGAAAGCTTTTGGGCCATGTGGTTTCCAAGGATGGCATCATAATTGATCTTGAGCGCATTTCAACCATCCTAGCTCTTTCCTTACCAACGCACAAAAAGGCCTTGCAGTCCTTCCTCGGTAAGATTAATTTTTTTAGGCATTTTATTCCTAACTTTGCAGGATTGGTAAGGCAATCACCCTAATGCTCAAGAAGGACATAAATTTTAGATGGACAACAAAAGGAAAGGAAAGATTCAAAAAATCAAGCAAGAGATTTCTTGCACACCAACACTCATCAACCCGAATTACTCAAAGGATTTTATCCTTTATGCTTATGGTGTTGATGCGAGTGTTGTTGTTGTCCTAACACAAGAAAATGAACAAGGGATAGAACAACCAATGGCTTTCTTCACCAAACACTAAAGGATTATGAATTAAAATACAGTCACATAGAGAAAGCAGGTCTTCACCATCATGCGCATGCTCAAGAAATTAAAGAGTATGCTCGCCAAAATCATATCAAGGTGTTAGTCTCCCACTCTTATGTCAGAGAATTCATCATGGGAACATAAATCGGTGAAAAGGGCATGATGGGTGACCAAAATCATGGAATATGATGTGACTATCAAAGCCACAAAGTTGGTAATAGGTAGCGCTCTGTAAGCAACTTGTTGAGGACACACAATGAATATGAGACTTCATTATTTCTTGATGAAGCTCTCTCACGCATAGAACTTGAACAAAATATAGATCTTGGCATGCATGACTGGATGAAGGACATGATCACATTCCTTTCCGAGGGTGCATACCCTCTTGGCTTAAACAAGGAAAAGAGAAGACATATGAGGTTACAATCTATCCCTTATGTTTTGATTGATGGAATTCTCTTCAAGAAGAATCTTGATGGCGTGTTGTTAAGGTGTATCAATGACGTGTAGACTAAAAAAGTGTTAGCAGAATTTCACGATGGATTCTCTAGTGGACACTTCTCTTGCCAAAACTACAACAATGAAGATCATAATGGCAGGTATCTTTTGGCCTAATCTGTTTGTAGATGCACACAAGTGGGTCACAAAATGCAAGGAATGCACTTTCTTTGTAGGAAAGAAGATATTGACAACGCTTCCCCTCCGACCAATCCAAACAGATCAGCCTTTTGCGCAATGGGGTCTCGACTTCATAGGCATGATCAATCCACCTTCAAGCGCTAGAAACAAATGGGTGTTGATAGCTACGGATTACTTCACCAGATGGACAGAAGCTATCACGCTCAAGGAATCAACCGAGTTAGTCATCCTTGACTTTCTCGAAGGTATAGTCATAAGGTTTGGCATTCCTCAAACCATTATCTCTGATAATGTAAAAGCCTTCCTTGGCAATTAAATCACCGATTGAGCTCTAAATGCAGGGTATATATTTGAAGACTTCTTCCAACTATTACCCTCAAGGCAATGGTCTGGTAGAGTCAACAAACAAGAACTTGACCAGGATCATGAAGCGCACAATGAACATCAGCCAAAGACAGTGACATACAAAGGTCTCGCGTGCACTCGAGAGTAGATAGAATCATAATTAAAAATGTAATAGGAACTTCACCTTACAAACTTTTCTATGGTAAAGAGGTTATTGTATGATGAAAAAGTGACATGTGAGTGTGGGAAATCTACAAGTAACTCTTCCTCGTACCCGACCTCCCGAGGTCATGCTGGGACGTCCAGTGAATGTGGAATATATATGGATACAAACAAACTAATTGGGTAATCTTATATCCTTAATACGTAATAATGGAATCTGTGAATCTAAGGCGAAGAAGGCCCTCCTAACCTGAATTGGTGTAATGGATCGTTCGGATATAATAGCAGTTTGGAGGCTCTAATCAATGTTGAGCTCTGCTGAGATCCTTTTATTGGTTGTTGGATACGTGGGAAGTGACCTGTAGGTGCTTCATGTATATTTCTAGACAAGGTCATGAAAATGGTGATGGGAGGTGTAGTGGGTTCTTCGGGGTTTTATGGACGATTCTCTAGTCTAGTCCAGAAATCTTTAGCTTGATTAGATGCTACGTTTAATAGGGAGAATTGTGTAATGATGTCTAGTGGGAGTGGTGAGGACCTAAATACTAGTGTTGGTAAACTAGCTTTAATGTCTGATTGATCAATAGGCCCATTGGGTTGTGGGACCTGTGGATCACAACCGTAAGTTCATGGTTGTGGCAGACCTCCTATGGTCATATGAAGAGTTAATCTCTCCTTCCGACTATCCAATAATCATACGCCTTTTCGGCCTCTATGTTTAGAACTAGGAGTTGTGTAACTTTCTCAAAATACCTTATAGGTGTTATGGCAACTTGAATGCGTAAGCTAGTGTCTATGTTGATGAGGAGGTCCCTGCAAGGGGTTTCTGGAACTAGAGCAACCGAATATTTTTTCTCTTTCGAGTCCTTGTACAGTCATATAGATACCCTATCAAGGCAATCTATAGTTAGGATGATTTGACCAAAATGTGTATGCCTTGTTGTCTTCAATATTTAACTCTCTCAGTTGTTCACTAATTGCTCGTAGGTTTACTATTGCTCGAAAGACCTGGATCCTAAGGTCTTGATCTATATCAGCTAGTGTTGTGGGTAGATTTGGTTGAGGCACTATTGGTTCAAATATGTATTCTCTGGGCTCTCTAGGTCCGTGATTGTCATGCAAAAACGATTCAACTTTAACTAAAAATAATAAACTAATTATGAAAGATGTATCTATACTATGCATGTATTCTTTTTTTTTGTATTTTCAATGAAGTATTTTAACGAAATTAAGAGATCAGCTATTCTAATATTTTTAGAAAATAGACAATTAATTTAGTAACAAAATTAAAACAAACAAAGTAGCCTGATGTAGCTATTTTCCTGTGCAGGTGTGAATTTATCCTAAATATCTAAATAACCAACTAGTTTAATTGAAAAACTCTCAATCCTACCTCAGAAGTGAGAAATGAATCATAGCTTCTCAGAAACTATCATTCCCCACAGCTTCCTTGGCAATATTGAAAGTGAACTTTAACCAAAATGAAATAATTTACTACTCTATTTGATACGTTGTAACTAGAACTTTGATAGGTCAAACCTGGAGTTTACAGAACAATGGTAAATCCAGTTGTGCGTGACTTTGTCCCCTCAGTGTGATCTCCTCGTTCCTTCATGTTCTCGTGAATCTAGAAAAGCATGTATATGATAGTATCAGTAGAAGAAGGTACTCGAACAATGGTAGCTTTCGATATAACCTCCCTAATAAAATGCGAGTAAGAGAGGGATAATGCAAGTGAACAGAGCTTGACTATGCAATTCCTAGTGGGATTTATTGCGGGAATACAACACAAATACGTAGAGTTCTAGAAACTATCTTTTGTGGTCAGAAAAAACCTACAACTCTAAATGGATTCCAATCTAAGAATGAAACTACCTTATTCTAAACGGGTTTGCATGGAACAGTAGTGAAGCAAGATTGAAACAAGAAGATCAAATGACCTCTAAACAACGCAAAGGAAGACTAACAATGGATGCAAAACATGAAACTATTGGAATTCTAAGCAAGAAACTCAAAAGATTGAATGATTTAAACAGAGAAGGAGAGGGGCCTCTTGTTTGAAAACAAGCTAGCTATTTATAGCAAATGAATTCACTAGAAGGTAACTTGGAATGGAACTCTTTTACCATTAAATAAAGAGAAAACACTATTCACAGGCGGCCAAAACATAAATGCAAATCAAAGTAGCTGAAAAATGCGGATAGAAACTTGAATTTTACATTTGACGAGATCGTTGGAACATTCGCGTCATAGGACCACCGCCGAGTCATCCTTGACTTTGCGAGCGATTAAAGGACCACCGCCTGTCCTCGGCGGTCATGGATCTGCGATAATGCAAAAGCATGGTCTCGTCACTTAAGACCAAAACGCAAGGAAAAAGAGTGGCAGAGGGTAGAACAAAGCATGCGAAGGCCAGATGAGGCATACGGGATACAAACATATACTTGGTGAGCTTTTTTGGATCCCAAACACCTTGCGAGAGACTGTATCATCATATGGGTATGTGTAACCTCTTTTCGGTGGTGCTTCACCCCACAATTTTGGGTATGTTACCCTTCCTTTGATGGTAGAATTGAAATCATTGGCGTTTGCCCAATAGTTGGAACTTGAAGGCGCATTAAAGAGATGTCGAATGGCGAGCTGGTTAATATTGAAGAATTAGGGAACTCCACCATGATCAAGCTAGAACAACATCAATAAAAATAAAGAAATGGTTTGAAAAAAGGCTAGGCCTCAAGATTTCAAAGTTGGGGACTTATTCTTGAGATGGGATGCTTGTGAGCTAAACAAGGGCGTCATTCAAATTTTGATGCACTTTGTAGTGGCCCATACATCATTAGTTCATGCAAGGAGGCTAACTCTTTTGAGTTAACTCATCTAGAAGAGGCGTCTTTGCGAATCCCGAGTAAATGGGATCTCTCTCAAACCTTTCCATTTAGTTTGTCTCAACTTCTTGTACATATTAGAATAGTTTTAGTTCCTCCAATTACATTTGCGTGCATATTTTTTTATTTGTACATAGTTCTTTCTCCTCATGTGCATCTTGTGTGTGTTCTTCTATTCTTCCAGGGTGTTGATCTTCTTTCAACAGTTTGCAGGATCCGAAGTAGAGTCAATAAATGATCCTTCAAGTGACTTCAGGGGTAGTCCTTCAAAGATGCAAATCAGAATTTCATGATTACATTACAGACTCCATGCCCAATGGACGCTCTAGGTTAATGCTCTCCTTCATCTAGTAGGCATATGGCTCAAAAGTTGCCAAAACTATTATCCAAATAACTCTCCTAGTTATTTGGACAACTTACACACATATTCTAACTCAGAGATCTTCATTGCAGTGGTGTGTAGCTCATTTGTATCCTTGGCACATTCACTTGGTCACCATTTCCCTGGCACGCTCTTGTGCGTGTCCCCTTCTTTTCCTTTCCATTTTCCTTTTCCTCTTTGTTCCACTCTTACCTTATGCACATCTTCTGCGCATTCACCTTCTTCCTAGCAGCTTATTCATCCTACATGCGTGCCTTGCACTTACTTCAATCAACTAAGTCCCTGGCCCTCTCACCCACCCCACACATCACCTTGTAATACATGCGCCTTGACCATATGTTCTCCTCTCATCAGTTTACCCCATTTCCTCTGCGCGCGTTGAGATTGCACGTGCATTCCTTACCCTTCGTCATGCACCTCATTCTTCCACGTGCATATCTTTGCACCCTCCTCTATGCCTTTCTTGTGCCATATATTTCTCGACATGCTTGAGTGTGTGCTACAAGTAACTTATCAAAGCACGCCATAGGGCACTAAATCCTTGCAACAAATCAATGATTGACACGTGGCAAAAATGACAAAGAACATTTATGCAGGTTGGTCATCCTTTCAGCAATCTACACACACCACATGTCTTGCATGTGCAGATGACTCTAAAAAACTTTTGACAACTATATCTTTTACTACAGAGCTCTAATCGGCACATGTCTAGTCTCAATTGATAGCTGTTGACATAGGCTATAATGTTAGACATTCAAATTCAAATTCTTGGCGGATCTGGTAGGTGAGGAATGGAAAAATGTCTTTCTGGGCATTAATGAGCATATCTGATTTCTCCAACCACCTTATTTGATCTAATCTTCCCTCTTTCCTTCTCCAACATGCCAAACAGACTTGGGAAACATTTTACAAATTTTTAGGTGGATTTGTAGGCATTGAATGCTTCTTGTTGGTGGTTGCATT
Organism: Taxus wallichiana var. yunnanensis; assembly: GCA_018340775.1. NCBI lineage: Eukaryota > Viridiplantae > Streptophyta > Pinopsida > Cupressales > Taxaceae > Taxus > Taxus wallichiana. The sequence goes on along the minus strand of CM031243.1, from coordinate 408,038,804 downwards.
TCAAATTCGGTTTTCCCTCCTTCTTCCATGGATTCATCTATAAATGTAAGAGTTGCACTCATTTGTTATGTTAGACATTCTAAATCCTTATGCACTTTGCTAAGGACTTCATATTTTTCTGTATTTTGAGTCACATACCTCTAGATCTGGCTCGTGCATGTGGATATCGGCCTCTTTCACCATTGTAACAGCTTTGTGTATTTTTGGAAGTAATGGAAGCATCGTTTTGTGACTATTCTCTATCCTAACGTGTTTGTATTCCTTCTTTTTGCCTTTTCTTTTGCATTGTGTGCTTTTGTGTGTCATTTTACATCCCTTGCAATTCCCTTTCTAGTTGTGTTCCATGAAACTGATCTGGTAAATACGTTTTAGTTGTGTTACATGTGCCTAGCCTTCTTTCATGCATTTCCCTTCATTTTCACTTAGAACAAATAGTGTTCATCCCTCTTTTTCTAGTGCTATCACCTTTTAGTGTAGTTTCCTTTCATGTTATCCTTCTATCCTTGGTCCCTTGACATTGTTAGCTTAGCTTTACCTTTCAGTAGTAAGAGTAGTAGTAGAAATAGATAGAGGAACCGGCCTTCTCCGGAGATCCGTCTCAAGCGTGCAAGGTCCCACAACTTGGAGATGGTTCCATTGTTGTCTCAAACAACTCAATCCTTCCAGATCTCGAGACACGGTGCAAGTTTGATGACCAACAACCATTTAATACTATTTTATGTTTGGGGTGGTTTTGATGTTGGATCTACAATTTTGTTCCCCAAGAAGAATTGAATCCTCGAATGTGTCCTAGATTTATTTCATAACTTCATTGAAAAATGTTTCTAAAGTTTAGAAAAAGCCTTTTGTAATTCAAATTAAGGTCACACAAGAGATGAAAACGTTGATAAATAAGAGCTCAAACCTCAAGGCGCCATAGTCTCGGGTAGGTAAAAAGGGTTCACAAAATAAAGAGTGAGAATTATACAAGTACAAATCTAATAGACTTGAGTCATATAAGTATGAATCTAAAAATGTCTATAAAACAAGGAAACAATGCTTTTAACATTTGAGGAGAATCAAGAGTCATGCACGGAATACAATTAATCATTTTATATTTTATTTTGGGTGTTTTGAGTTGATTGTCGATCTTCTCAAAAGTTCAAGATAAGTGGTAAGTGATGTAGAGAAGGGATGAAACATGTTGGATAAACAAGAATGAGAGTTGACAAGCTGATGATTGTGTCACCAAAAGAAAATTGAAAGTGTCAAAAGTTACATAGTATAAAGAAAACATGCCAAAAGTTGAACAACACAAAGAACATGTACCAATATAAGCCTAATTTGGATGAATGATCAATAAATGCACATGAACACCTTAACAATTAACTAGCTTTGTACCAAAATTAAGCTTGCACACATGTGGATGCTATATAAACTTAAATTCGGTGATATAAACTTTGGAGACTCTTGATTTGACTATGCACTCTTGCTATGATAAATACAAATCCATTCTTTCTTAGCACTTTCTAGTCCATTGGTTAGCTTGTTTATCCTTGCACATTGACACGTCAACACATTCTGAGAACACAATGCACAAAATCAATAGAAATGTGTTAGGTTACCTATTCCAAATTTTATTTGGCATATTTCATGTTCCCAATCAAGACAATATAGTTTGGTCATAAAGTTATATCTGATCGTGACCCATTTGTGCGATTGGTGGCATGTCCTACAACTCGCTTTTAAATTGATATATATTTTTGGGTCTTATAATTCATCTGGGTTGAAATTTCTTAGATAACTCATCTATGCAACCTTGTATAAGCAAGTAAACACTACCTCATTTGCTAACTTGGAACTCCTAAGGCCATGCACTACAAAAATCACTTTACACACTTGCAAAAGGAATCCAAAGCTCCCTAAATCTCACAATAACACATTTGAAATCATTAGGAAACACCCACATTAGGTATGAAGATAAAAATAGGTCAAGAAAACCATATCTCTCATCTATAAACACTTAAATATCCTCTCTCCAAGTATTTTAGTAAAATCAATTTAAAGAAAACATATTTGAAGAAAATGCCAAATTTGATTGATCTATCTAGATATCACATGTTAGGTGGAGAACAACATGTAGTTTGAGGCCTCTTTGGAGTAGTGCTAACGTTAGTGGTGCACCGAGGTTATCACAACCATTTTAATGTTTGTTTTACAAGACTCTTCATCCATGGCTACGAGTTTGAGATGATGATTAGTCCATTCAAAGATCCTTGTTGCATGTGTGAAAACTAGGGTTTGATAATGACAGACAAATGCAAGAAGGTGAGCATCACAGAAAGTTACATAATAAAGTTAAGAGCAGGTCCAAGACCATACAATAAGGTCAATATTGTAATGTACGGTCCTCATAGTTTGGTACAATTCTGCCTTATGTGCATTCATAGTCATAATTCTAGTTCTGAAGGTTAGTCAAGTTTAGATCACCCGGTTTCACTATTGTACAATCCCAGATCTCTCTATAAGTCATATGTAATTAGCTAGGTGCCTCTATACTTTCATTTTTTTCTTTCAATTACATGTTAGGTTGATTGATGTATGTTATATTCTTTTTATCTAATTAGAGTTTTAAATTTGAGTTAGTATATCAATTGTAACATATTTGTAAGATCTACAATCAACCCTAATTTGGTATAAACTTAATTAGATTGACCTAAAATTTAATCAAGGGTTAAATATTTTGGTGAACCCACTTTTGATTGAACCCTTCACCTAATATATGATTTATTTTATTCCTTAAGTATTAGGATTGTTGATCTATAAACCCTAGTTGTCATAAGGTTCCACATTTGCATTGTATATTTATATCGATACCTAATTTCTATCTATTATCTATCCTAAACCTGATTTGCACAAATTTTCCTAGGGTTTCATGGTTGGTTCTACCCTTTGGGTCACTTTCTAGGGCTCTTAATTGCCAAATCACCTTTTGTTTCATATATCAAGCATAACGAATCTATTTTCAAATTCCTTTAAGGTTATTTTTAATTTTTACATATTTAACGAAAACCTCTTTTTGTTTGCCCTATTTTTTACATAATTTTCAGAAATTCAAAATTACTATTTTTTAGTACTAAGGCATAATAAAAAAATTAGCAATTTTGGAAAAATCCCTTGGAGGTTTTTATTTCACATAATCGATTCAAAATACCTCTTTTTTTTTTTTAAAATTCAAATTCTATTTCGAGATATGGTCATTTTATTCATTTGATGATGATCACTTTTTGCTCAACATCACTTTTTAGGTCTTATCCCCATGGTCTCTTAATTGTCATCCCTCCATATGTTGATCCTTATCCTTTTATATTTAGTTGGATTTATCTCTCTCATTTTTTCTACCATCATGGATCATGCTACAAATTCTCAAGTATCCTTGTATGATTTGCTTCAACATCATCACACATGTAGAACTACTCTCATGAAAATAACACAAGAAGTAATGCTCCTTAATACGAAAACACTATCCCATGTGGATTTAATTTTTGTGATGTATTTCAAATCCTTAATTAGTAATGATGATACCTTTCATAAGGCTATCTTAGAGTCTATTCAAGCTTTACACCATGATTTTCAAGTTCAAATCCAAGTTTATGAATACTACAATTACATCTCTTAAGGATGAGATACAACATCTCAAGGATGAGATACAACATTTCAAGGATGAGATAAAACATCTCAAGGATACTTCCAATGCACATATTAGTTCTCTTTCTACAATATTGATACTTCTAAGGCCAATTATAAGCAATGTGATACAAGCTTTATGTCTAATACATGTGTTCATACAAGTGAGGCAAAATCCTACATAGAGGCAACAATATGTATGTTCCACAAGATCAACCTCTTTGGTTTGAAAAAATGCTACACAACACGATATCCTATCTACGTTACTCAATAAGTGTTTAACCACTTTGGTACCACTCATTACTACCCATACTATCAACTCACAAGAATCAATGGTCAACCATTTTTTAATTATCATAAAATTTACGAACATCACAATAATGATTGTTATGCTTTATAACAAAAAACTCTAAAAGCTGAGCACAAGGATTTATTTCATTTTTGCACAACATTCTACTATACATTCATCTCAGGTTTGCAAATCTAAATGGGTTCTTAAAGATGATCCATCTATGCATGATGGACATAATGCAATATCAAATGATACAACTTTTACAATAATATAAGAGTCACCTATTCAACAAAAGGATAAGAATGACATATCTCCTTTGGAAGTACCAATCTCAACAAAATAATTATATCCTATTATTGTGTAACACGTGCTCAAACTATCACCAATAAAAATGCACAATTGCACATCATATTAGAACAACCAAAGAATACACAATCCCAATATGTGGCAACACAACATTGGATTCTACTGAGATAAATCTAATATTTTGTAACACACTCGACACAAATTTTGATTCGGATGATGATATCCCTCAATCATTTGTTATGTCAGATGAAGCTTTGTGCATGTTGGATTTCAATACCATTGAGGGATTTGAATCTAATTTTGATGCCATTAGTGATGAACAACTTGATACCCCAAGTAAGCCTTGTTTGAATGTCTCTATTTCTCCACACCCTACATAAAGAAAATTTACACAAATCTTTAATGATCCACACATTGTGTTTCCCTAATTACTTGGTAAAATTATTGTGTCTCTCCCTCCACCTCTTGGGGTATATTTCAGCAAGTCTCATAGTGAGATATTTGATTCCATTGCTTATTATGACTATCATTGGTGCATTGGTCACTTCACCGATAAATGTATCCAACTTCGTCACATCATCCAAGATCTCATCGAATTCAATGCAATTGAATGAGATGATCCAATTGAATATTTATCTTGTTCCACTCCCTAATCTTAACAATGAAAGGTGTACTTTCAAAGTGCACCATGCTCATCATATGATACCAACTATGCCATATTACAATCACCCATACTAACAATAATCTATGCACTTTCAAGCTACTTCACACACTACCCATGCTTCTACCTAGCAACTTCATCTTATACACATCATTGTATGCTATCTTCTCCAATACTTGGGGATATATTTGGATCTCCCTTCCTTCTTTTCCAAGAATAGGTTTCTTACATGCCCCTGTGTACTTTGGTAAGGGTCACATTTCCCACATATTTACTAATGTTGTTAATACTATCCCTAGTCATCACAAGCTATCTCTTCAATCACAATGTATTTTGTACACCACTCAAAATAAATATCAATCCATCTGTCTCTTCTAGTATCATATTATAATCACAACTATCAAATCAAATCCTTCCACTCATACTATCTCCAATGGCTCTTAGGTATTCTATTGTGCACACTCACAGATTCACCAATACTTCTCTCATGCCTTCTTTGGCACATTTGGGAAGCCTTCATCTAACTCCTGCACTAGTTTTCCACCTCTTCAAGAGGTTCTCATTCGATAAATTTATCGCTACCCACCACTTTTGTACATAGTTATGCATTGAGGTAAGACAAAAACATTCAAATATTGGAATAAATATAAAATCATGACATGTGCATTTTACTTAAATTATTATCATTTTACATTACATATGTTGCTTATTTATGTGGTTTGATCGACATCTTGTTTTATTTCTGTACACACATGCGTTCACTAGGTATATTGAGCTAGATCCAAGATACATAGATTGATACACACTTATGGGAGCACTCTTGCTTCCTTACATTCTCATCATTGGGGAAATTACCCACATTCTATAGGTGATGTTGTTCTATTACAGTTCCTTCACTCTTCCTCATTTACACTAAATTATATACATTGTGCACTTGCTTCTTTTTAGACTAACATGACCAACACATGTGTCTTGTGTAGTGTTGACATATCTTGTTTGTTATTGCTATTCTTGTTTATCACATTTTGACACTCACGATTGTTATACATGTTTGATAGTTGTGTGTTATTGGTTGTTTGCTTCATTGATTGTGGCCTAAGTGCCTTGATTGTCTTGTGACACTGTGGGTGTCCCATGTTTGTGGCTCTATGCCTCTTTTATATGCCCTTAATTTATCTTGTTTAAAGACCTAATGTCCTTGATTGTATCATGACACTGTGGGTGTCCCATGTTTGTAGGTTCCAATCCTTTTGTATATAATTATTTACAATTAGGTGCATTGATGTTGTTATTGTTTACTCCTACATGTGTTGTTCCTACTATTTACTCTAATTTCTACTATTGGTTTTTATTACTATTATTATTTATTTGTGCTCCATGGTTACCACCATGCACAAAACACCTTTCCTTGTGCGGTATAGGTTCTCTAATGTGGTCACCTCTTCAACACTACACAATTTCTCATGCATCTTCTTCAGTAGTACATGCCTATTTATTTTGAGCCATATGCTCAACATGGTTTTTACTCATGCCTAAAAAGAGGGGGAATCTATCTGGGTTTATTCTATATTTTTATCAGATAAAGATAGAATTATGGGGAAAGACACAGGTACAGACAAGGTATTAGCGCAAAAAAATGTAGGCATACACAAAATTTTGGCAAAATCAACACAAGGTCAAAATTGTACATGACATGTGCATGAAGATGGGGGACAAAAAAGTGGCCAAAATCCACCTTTTGGCCATTTTTCCATAACGCACTTACGTTATGGCTCGGTTGCATTATAACGCGACATGGAAAAATTAAGCTTGTGTTTTAACGTGAACGTGTTATGGCAAACATATTTTTCATTTATTAATGTTTATACTTTATTATTTCTTATACTTTAAATTTATTTAAGTAAATATAAGAAATTAGGGTCACTCTGCACCTTGTGGAACTACTCTCATAGCTCTATAAGTCACGGTTTAGAAGATAGTTTTTCGTATTCTAATCAAGTCCGATACATAGGTATTTTTAGGATTACAACATTCAACCTAAATATTTTTGGGTTTAAATTATATAATCAATATTTTTTGGGAAAGAATATAGTCATTGTTTAGCTTTTGGGGTCTTCTTGATTGGCTATTGACATTTGTAGGAGTTTTAGATGTATTAAAACTATATTTTATAAACCTCACAACTCTAAGGTAACAACATTTGCTCAAATACATGGCTCGTGCAATTCCTTATAACACATAACAAATAAAAACACATGTATAAGTTTTTATCAATTCACATCATCACGAGAATGACCATCATGAGGTTTGTGAAGGATCTTAAACATCATGAGGAAAATGGGTGGAATCGGGAAAATTGTGAGGTATGTGAAGAATCAAACATCAAGAGCTTTGTTAAGATTCAAATCATCAAGGGAATGATCATCAAGAGCATGATAAGATAATCTCACCATGAGTGATTGTGGAAATAATCTAGGGTTCACAAATAATGCATATTTCATGAGAGTGTTTCTAAACAATTAATCAATGTTTAGTAATGAACTCACATCTTGCAAGTCAGGGAGGTGGAATTTGCAGTGTTTCAGTGCAACATGGAGGTCAAGAACATGGAATTAATTCTTAGACTTTCCTCTAAGTTTCATTTAAGGATCAATCCTTATATCAGAAGGAGAAAACCTATCTCCATTAGGAGTAATTGAGAAAAAGGGTGACCAGACATCATAAACATGTTTCCACTCATGTGAGATCTTGGTCATGGAGGTGAATTGTGAGATTAAGAAGATATCATCACGTTTAAAGGTGAAATGTGAGGCTCAAAGAGTGAGTTGATGATCATCATATCCTAACGCTTCCATTGTGTCCAAATCTCTTTGAGAAACAAATCAAAATGAGCTAGTCAGTGCTACCAAGGCATCCAAGACCATCATGTGTGAAGGATCAAGAAGTTGCATATTCTCATGAGAGGGATATGAGAAAAAAGTGTACATGAGCATTCCAAATATGATTTAATTCAAGGAGGATTTTGAAACCACAAAGGGTAAGATGATGATCTTTATATGGATATTTTGTCATGTGAATTGAATAACCCAAAAATGCAAAACTTAAACCATGACAACCAAGCCACAATGTGAAATCTTACTCCCAAATCTTCCTGAATCCCTTTCGGGCCAACCTTCCTCCTATGTCATGATCACCTTGTCCTTGAAGGTAGTCCTAATGCATTCGTTTAATATTCATAAGTTTGTAAAAGGTGTAACAAGGTCCATTATTCCATTCAAAGTGCAATAAAGACTAATCTCCAACAAGCCTAGAAAGGACAATTTTGGCCATTTCGAGCATGTGTGCATCGTGCGGGAGGGTTATGAAAAGGTATTAAGTATCCAGAGGTGGTATTGGAGATCATTGAAGGTGTTGGAAGTAGTTTAGGAATATTTAGGAAGGGTTTGATCATTCGGGGATAATATGTTCGAAGTGTATTTTTAGGTGCAAGGAATGAGCAAAATTGTGAACCTTGGCTTTTTCATCTGATTTCGAGAGCTCTATAAGGATTTAGGAGGAAAACAAGAAAGCCCCATAAATCTTGAAGAATCCTCTATACTATGGGAGCTTCCATTTTGATCCAAGGCCACCGAAGGTGATGCTTGCAATCATCTCATACTCTCAAGCAATGCATATCTCCTGAGAGTGTTTCTATACATGTAGTGCCATCAAATTTTTTTCCATTTTTAAAGCAAACACACTAAATTTTCAGATTTAATATGTAATGCACAACTATATTTTGCATATTTCTAAACAAAAATTCTTCCAAATGAAGACATTGAAATAAAAAGTTCATGGTTTCATTATGATCTCAAATGACAATCTTACAAGATTCTAGCAACAATAAAATAAAAACTTTCTTAGTAATGACTAATGTTTTTCAAGAAACAATAAGTACAAAAATGGGTATTTACAAGAGTGTGACACTTTACAAAGCCACATTTATTTACAAAGTGAAGGCAATGTCCTCCAAAGATGAGGAAGACCAAGATGGCAAGAGGCTCCACTATCTCCAACTTGAGTGTTCTTCCAAAAATGCTGAAATAAGAGGCAAGGCTTGTTTACCACCCAACCAATAGGCATCATCACATGCCTTTCCATGGTTGGAAGCCATGCTAGCCTCCCCCAAGCCCATGGGAGAGAGGAACAAACTTCCACAATGTGCACAAGAATAATGGGGATAAAACACAACAAGAAAAAACATAAGACCATTTAACCACCTACTACACATGAAAACAACAACATGAGGATAACAAGGTCAACCTCACAAGGGGGAAGAGAAGGAGTAGGATGCCCAAATCAAAGGTGTCCAACCATAGGAGCACCAACAAAACATGTTAACAAAACTCCTTATACCTCCTAATCAATCATCCTCCTTATTCCTCCTTTATGTTAAAGAAATCCTTCTTGGGAGGATTTTCAAACCCAAAAGGGTTTCCTCACCAAGAATGGGGAAAGGTTCAAGCCATATGAACCTTTCTCCCACCTCAAACCATATGAGGGGATGAGAAGGGACCTTCATGGCTTGACCAACAACCATGAGGTTTGAGAGGGAAATCCCTCTCTTCCCTACATTCTCCAAAAACCATCAATCCAAATGATGGTGGAGAGAAAACAAAGAAAACAACAAGAACAAGCAAACAACTACATTCACCATACAACTTCACAACACATCATTTCACACACACCATTCCATTGATCAAGCATAGTTAACAAGATAAGCACAACTAAGAAGAAAAAGGTTAAGTATCCTACCTCTATAATGCTTTCCAAGACTCTAAGCTTTTCCCTTTGTCCAAGCTCACCTCCAAGCTCCCAAAATTCTCCAAGTGCTCCAAAAAAATGAACCAAGAAGACCCATTCCTTCCACATGAGGAAGAATAAGAAGAGGAACCCAAAAGTTTCCTCACCAATGGGAAAGTGACAAGTGTCACCCCCTCTCCTCTCAAGAGTCAAAGATTCCAAAAACCAAATAAGTAAGAGTAAACTCACCTTTTATCCCTTATCACCCAAAATACTAAAAACTAAAATAAAACAAAGTGGAGCAACTTTTAACAAAAACACACAAACCAACCATCTTACATGGATGGTGACTAAGGAGGGCAAAATGGGAGGGAAACTCCCTCCAAACCTTGGAAATAAGCCCCCTACCTATTAGGTAGGGTCCAAGGGCCCATTTTCATGCTAAGGGAACTCCCAAACTCAAAAGGGGTCCCTAAAAATGCCCAAAATAACCCAATTTCGGGTTTGGCATGCTTGGGCACAAGGGTAGAGGGTGTGGGGTCCACCCAAGGTTCACATGTGGTCCCCAATCCCTTCTACCAACACACACACACACTCCCAAAACCAACACTTAATTTAAGAAGAGATCATTAAACCCCTAAGCTAGTTTACTTAATAAAACACACCCTAAACATGATTAATTTTACAAGACATAATTACATTACAATTGAGGGTTCACCCATGGTGCCCAAATAAATACACCTATTCTAAGGCCTCAAACATTTAGCATGGTTAGGACTCAGCCCGTGGGCCGCTTGTGCACAATTGCGTAGCTTCCTTGAAACCCATGCTCTCCTATACCTGTCACCTGCACACTCATTGCACACATTAACCGCATCTGTCCAATATAATAATATCATCTACGCATCACAATTTCAATCAAACTTATAATGCCCTAACATTATTAAACAATTGATAGTGCAACGCATACAATTATTCACATAGTTTGCCACGAATCATCCACAGATAAAATTACAACAACATATACTTAGGCTAGCATGAAAATTACCATTATTAAATCCAGAAAACTATATCATTAATCAAATCAACCACAAGAAACTAACATCTAACCAATAAATCTATCATATAACCCTGTTAGTGTCATCAACATCATAAGAAATATATCAATATACGAATCTAGTCAAATTGGCACTACGCGCCCAAAATACCATAATGTCCATGAGGATAAAATATCATAGTAAAATGTCCCAAAATCTATCAGAGTCTCAATCAAAACATGTCTATGCATAAAGGAATCAACAGATAACTGGAGCTATAAAAACGTGGGCACTCTGATACACTTAATCGTGCTTGGTAATGAGCTCGGTACATTGTGGAGGTCGAACATGTGATTCACCTTCAATTTATAATTCCACATAAATCAAATTGATAAAACAAGTGTTCGGATGTTGTATGCATGGTTCCACTTTAGTAGTATCTCGAATGAGGAGGTGATACACGAAGTGAAAAAAGGTTTCATCATGTTTAAGAGTGAAATGAAAATCTCGTGCAATAAGGAAACGATCATTATGTCTTAAATATATCATCATATATATGAGAAGAAAGTGAAGTGAGTTAATCAATCTATCTAGGCACTCAAAATCATCATGTGCGAAGAATCAAGGAATCATCTCTTCCCATCGGAAACATCTAAGCACAAAGGTATGTAAACATCCCAAGTCTGATTTCATTCAAGTACTCTAGAGTCGGAAGGGTAAATAGGTGATATTCATGTGTGGCACCATGAATTCAAGAATGATAAATCATCCCAATTTCATTTGATGTCATTCACAATAGTGTTCTTAAACACTCAGTCAAACACTTGGTAATGTGGTCACTCCTCAAATGAAGAAACATTGCAACCAAATCTCACTTCAGTGCCACCAAGGGCCATTGAACATGAACCTTCAAAAAGAAAGATAATGAAAAGAGGGTGCACATACGTTCCTCTATTCCGTAAAAAAAAAAAATGTCGAAATCATCGAAGAGCCTTGTGAGTCATATGAGATTGATCCATCACACCCCTTCATCCTTCATTAGAATTAAAATATGTCTTCCTCAATGGTGGAACTTTTGCATAATGAGAAAATTGTTATCCCTCACCAACCTCTTGAAATTGTTCACGTGACTAGCAACATTTCTACTCTGGAAGAGCCATTTCCATGGATTCAAGAGTTACTCATGAGTGAACCAAAAACAACACAACAAGTTGGAATTCCTAACCTAGGGCCATCAAAAAAATGTTGAGATCCAAGCAGAGCAAGAAGGCACGTGTAACTTCTCTTCTCTTCAATAGAATTTTTGGTGACCAATATGTAGAGGTTACCTGGCCTAAAGTTGTGAAACCCATGGAGGAGATGACTCATGTAGATTGCAAGTTGACTTGCATCTCTTTAGGTCAAGATGCACATGAAGGTGATGCTCATCTATTCAAATAATCTGTTTCCTGCACACTTGCTCAGAACCAAGAGTACAAATGAATAATTGAGAAATTAAAGGAGCATGTGAGAGCTCTCGCCTACATTCAACCTTTCTTGGAGCCCGATTTAGTTCGGAATCTTCTTGTGGAAGAAATTTCTCCGATCAATAGTTTTGACCCCAAGATGATCAAGAAGGTGTAAGGGCATATGATGTAAGGGAAGGCTAATGAAAAATGTATTGAGAAGATCCTTGAAAAAGGAAATGCATTGCTCTCAAAGGTTCTCTCTCTATTTAGGTATGTTCTTGCCACTATTTTGGAAGTGAAGAAAATAAGGGAGGATATTGAAAAAGAGAAGATCCATTGGGATGAGGTGTTCCCACTTGTGTCCGAATGGATAGTTCGCCATCAACAATGTCTTCATCCTCATCAAATCACTCAACCCTTCTCTCTCTCTCTCTCTTCTCTCTACATATTCTAATTTTCCATTAAGAATGTACTTTTTGCTATTTTTCCCTATTTACTTAAGTGACCCTCAATATTTACATTGTAAGAGTCATTTTTCACTAATAAGAAAAAGACTCACATAATTTCAGTTCAACGAGTGGTCATATAACAAGAACTTCATTCAGGGAAACCTATTTCAAAAGTGAGTACCTATTTCAATAAGTGAAAGACAAGCATAAAAAGGTTTGAGCATCATAGAATTTAATCTTGGTCACGTAATTGAATTATGAATGCCTAAAGAAGTAAGAAAGTGGTCATCATTTCCTAACTCATGCCTTGTGATAAGAAGATATCATCATGTTCTCATTACAATTTAGATTTCATAATAGTGTTTCTGAAAACTTATTCGATGCTCTAGAATACTTCATATCTCATGGAAGAAGGAGATTGTTATCATCATCATACTCTCAACATACATATATACTCCTATCAATTTTACCCACCTATCTCAATGCACAAGAATTATTTGTGATCCCCTCAGATCCTCTACTCTTTTCTTGGGTTGCTACATCACATAATTCATACTCTATGCATCTAGGATGAAATATATGATCATCCAGGTCTGTACAACTACTTCTCATGGTGTCATCCCCTACTTCTCTCTACTCTCTCCTCCTCAAAAACTTGTCTCTCATGTTTTTCCCCAACCTCTATAACCTATAGTCCCTCTACTCCTCTTGTTCCCTATAGAACTACTACCTAGCACCCAACTATGGGGCATGCCTCACTTGACATGGCCTTAATGGTGGAATAGATACTACCATTCCTGTTATCTCACCTCTTTTTCTAGCATGTCATTGACGATATTCTAGGAGGGGTTATGGCACTACATAAGTTAGGATACACCTAATTTTTTATTTTGATGTTATTTTGGGTTTAATTTTATCCCATCCTTTATGAGGCTTCTCCACATACCTTCAACCTATATTTAGATGAGGAAACCTCTAATTCATCTTCCTCTCATCAAACAATGGATTGGATTCAAGTAGGGGTTATGAGAAAATTGTAATCAAATTATGAAAATCTTAGTAAAAATTATGAGTTTCTTCCTATTTGAATTTATCCTCTAGGGAACAAGGTTATATTGATCTCATTCCACACTTTACACTAATCTAGTGACTTTTATGATGGTATACTTGTATACTCCCAATTAATAGTGATTTCACTCAATTCAACCTAAACATGGTCTTGCACAAGACTATACATGATGATAGAGATATAATGTAAGGAGAATTTTACACACATATTATAACCTTAGTTTCTTTGTTCCTATTTGTGAAATAATTTGTCACAAGGACAAATTAATGAGTTTTCATCAACGCTTGGGACTAAGTCCCTCCTCTTGGTAATGGGGAGGCTCCCATTTATTGAATGCATAAAAAAAAATCAAGTGGGTGGCCATGAAGCTAAGCATCACACATGAATACTCCAATATACCTTGGGGGATAGATGGGACACATGAGTGTCAAAAGTGTGACTTTACCACTTCTAGAAAGTTGGGTTTGCCCACTGTGTCCAAATCGGGACACTAGAAATGATATTTTCACCTAAGAGCATAGAAAAGTGTTTTGGGGTCAAATATTATATGATTTTGACTCCAAAACACTTGATGAGATAATTTAAATCATTTTAGAGATCCAAATTTCAAATTTTGGGCATATTTCATCTTGAACCGAGAGGAGCAACTATTGTGTTCTGAATTGCCTCAGGAAATATTTGAGCCTTGGAACAAAGTTAATGTTTCTATATTATAGAGGATTTTAATACCTTTCCTATTATTATTATTATTTTCTCCTAAATCCTTCCATAACTCCCAAAATATTCCAGAGAAATCAACTTTCACCGTGGGAGCTTTCATTCCTTGCACCCAAATGACCCGGTTTTGTTCAAATTATTCATGAATCAAAATTTCTTTACAAAATTTTCCTAAACCACCTCGAAATAATCAATTCTCTCTGAAACCACCCCTAGATGATTTAATTTTTCCTTGAAGGTTTCCAGAGGGTGTTTACCAGTTACAAAATTACAAAAATAACCTTTTCAAGCCTCCAAAGGAAGTTATCTTTCATCGAATCTCAATGAGTTCATCAATCACATTAGGCACTCTTCCCTACACACAGAAAAACACATTTAAAAACATTGTTATCACTTTCCTCTAAGATAGGGTGAGGGTGTAACTAAGGGCAAGTTGGATAGAGGAAGGATGCATAGTGACTAGGAAACAAAATTTTCAATTATGGGCTTAGTTGTCATGATCAAAAGTTTCAATTTTTCATGCTAGACATTTTGCATGACAATAGTTCCTCTCTACTAAAGGTTCAATAAGAGAAGAAATATTGATTAAATTGATCCATGTGAAACTAATTGAAATCATCAAACCCAACAAAACTTAGTTTTGATTTCAAAATGATAGGTTTGATGATTTCAAGATTTGTCGTATGGTCATAGTATTATTTCAATTGCATTTGAAATATACATATATATAAACAAACTTATACCGCATTATGAATGACTATTTAGGGGTCTTACCGAACATATGTTCTATTTCTAAGGTATAGTATAAGGATCTCAGTATTATCATAAATTTTTATGGTTTAAATATATACCATCCCTTTTGTACAAGAAACTATATAAGGAAAAACTAATATTCGAGGCTACATAAGTTGTGCTCCATTAATCTAAACCTTATTAACTAGGGGACCTACCCTAATGTAAAGCTAAGTCTAAGGGGGACATTACTTCATTTGTGTTGTGATATGTAATGGATTTCTGGGCATAAATTGAATGCTTTGAAAATGGTTAGTATTGTCTTTGATCATCTCTATTATATTGTTATATACCATAACTTTTGACCTTATGTTATATTAAGGCTTTGATATTTTTGATAGGTAGTTTATTGACCAAAGCTTGGAAGATGAATAAGGATTCATTGTGACTTTAATTATTGGTCTTTGACCGACCACATAATCATTTACTTAACCTAATACTATGATGGTTAGATTTGTATGATTGATGGACTAAGGTGAAATAGGCAAGGGCTTAATTGATTATTTTCTTGGAGATTCCTCAAACTTCAACTAAGTTTTGATGACAATGGATGCAAGCCTAATTATAGCATCATGTTCAAACCCAATTTGGGACTACTACTAAATGAAAATGCGGTGGTGAACCTTTCAAAAATTGTTGACGTGTCACTACATAAAATAATGCATTTAATGCGCTTAGGTGGCTCGAAAATAGTGAAGCTCCTCGAACATACAAACTTAGGTTTCATTTTTATTTCAACTCAAGCTCTGCATCGTGGTTTCTAACTCTAGTTCTTTGAGAAATAATCGGTTGGGGTTTCTTGGTCATTGTTCTATGGTAGTTTTGTGAGCTCTACATGCGGTTTAAATTTTTGTGGAGTTTCATTAAAACTAGAAGTTCGCCTTTGTAAAGCTCTACATGTGAAATATTCTCGGAAAGTATGATAAAAAATTTGTCTATAAAAGTAAACGGAGATAGCTTTTGAATGAGAGCTTTGATCTGTTCGATCTGCTTTCAACTTTAGTAATATTTGGGGGCTTCAATCTTGTAACTTGTTGTTTCACTTTGGCTCTTGGGAGGAAGTGAAAGATTTCTCGAAAGGGTTTCACAAAAACTAAGGTAAGAATCGTTCTCCCTCTCTCTTAGCCATTTACCTCATTTAATATTTGCATGGATGAACTTTTCTTGGTTTTCTTGCTTGATTTGGTTGTTAGTATTGTAATGCTACCGAGATTGTGGTTTTATTTCAAAAATAAACTCGAACCTAGAAATGGTTTTGTGTGGTTTGACAATGAATGTTAAAGTTGTGTTAGTTATTATGATTTTGATTTTGTGGAATCTCCTCTCCTGGGGTTTTATTATTTCCATTATTTTGTATCGTGATAAAAGTTGAGTCATACCTAGATGCTTGTAATAGCATGAAACTACTACATTTTGTAATAGGTAGGTGATGTAATCGATAGGGATAATGGATTCCACTCGTGGTTTTGTTTTTCTCTGCTACTAATGAAGGAATACAAATATACCTTCTTGTGAGTAGGGTTATAACTATGAATTTATTGTTGTACGGGTATATGAATTTAAAAAGGGCTTACTAAGTTGTCTCGAATCGATTTCTCTGTTATTGTTTGAATGATTAAGTAAAACCCTTATCTAGGATCATGTACATTGTGGCTAGATGGTCATGTGTGAGTATATATGATCTAAAAATGGGCTTTTAGTCTGTTTGGCTTCTTGGGTAAATGCATACCTCGGCTAAAAACCTTGTTTTTCAAAACCATAAAGGCGTAGTGTTTTATGGATATGATTTCAAGATTTTAATTATATGTTGCTTTCTTACTAAGGAAGGCTTTTCCTAGTTGGGCATGAGTATTAGTATAAGGAGCATTTGAGCATTTAACATGAATGAGACACACCTTAAAGTTGTTGAGTTATCCCTATTACTTTATTCTTGTGTGATGTTTGATGGGGTCAACTCGTTTTTAGCGGAATGTGTTGTTAAGTTAATGTATGCTCGATTTAATGTTATCTCGATTGAAAAGGCATAAATTACCTATTCGATTGTATCAGTTTTGATAAGTAAATGATAAAGTTGGATTCTTAAATTTAATGGATTATTGATTTACTTCACAAAAGTGAAGACAGTCTCTTTATTTTGATTGATTACGTTATTGTAAACTTAAGTGGAAATAATATGTAATATTGAATGAATAGGTATGATTTACTTAGGGAAAGAGACATGCATACCACTAGTCCTAATGGATCATGAATGTACTATTATGATGGTAATTGAATACGAAGATATATAATAAATAAAATATGTGTATCCAAATTCATTTATGACTGAATTATATGTAAAATGGATTGTTGTTATTCATTGGATACTTCATTCTTCTATTCTTGACTAAGTGACTGGCACAAAAGTTGTAATTACAAAAGGATCTATAGAAGGAATTATAGAATACTAAGGCATGTTGAAATATTGAGTTGTACTCACTATTCAGTTGTGGCTTGAACTTAGAACGTAGGTTTGTTATAAGGAGTTCATAGTTTGTTATCTTATATAATAAGCTCATTGATACAACTACTTAAGTAGTGCAACATTTACATAGAGAACTAACAAAAAGGAAAAACTTCATTATACTAGTATGCCTTATATGTTATTATGAACAAAATAGGTGGACATATGGTAATACATTAAATGGTGTACATTATCGATCAATGATTAAAAGATGATATGGCCTATATAAATATATATGTGATTGTGTGCAACTTGACTCGCTATATAATCTATTGATATTGGATCCAATAAAGGATAATATTGGTATGAAACTTAATAAGGTAAATAATCAAATTTGGGAAATGAAATATCCTTGGGTTTAGTGCCTTAAGGAATATAGTACTCATTTGGGTGTTAGAATTATTGAGTGAGATACTTGGTATAATACTTACTTATAAACTATAATGGGAACTGGGATTTATCATAGTAAAGTAAAGGGATCTAATCAGAACTTGGGAAATAAAAGGTTTATGTTTTAAATCTAAACATGTAATTACTATTCTTGAGTACCTTTTTAGATCCTAGGTGCGAAAGTTACCAAGTTGAGAGTAACGTTGTATCTAGGGTTAGTTTATCGTAACCTAAATAAGTAATCACAATATATGACAACCCATTTAGTGGAACTCAGTGGGCCTACTCGATATGGTCGTTGCCACGATATAACCACTTAATGACTAAGGTCATTATTTGGTTACAACGGGCAGCTACTATGTTGAGTTATCTCATCAAGATCCCCTAAATGAGAAGTTCATAATGCACTAAGATGCAAGTATGGTTTAATGTACAAATGCAGTAGTGCCAAATGGTGAGGTACCCAATATCATCTTAAGATGACTATGGGAAAGAGAGTGACCTGGAATGATGCAAATCATTACGGAGACCACTACTCTTCCTTAGTCATTCGAAGTCGACATCAGGGACTTACCCATGCAGTTGATCCGGATTGGTGCCTCATACACAACTTGTAAATGATTGAATCTTCACGATCTATTCCTAATCTAGATAACAATTTCAGGTGTTAGGGTGAAAGAAAATTTCAAATCATGATTTTGTCATCATGAAAATTAAGCATGGCAAACATGACTTAAAACCTTGGCCAAGGTAACGCAAGTTGTTGATTGCACTGTCAGGATTTCACCTAGTCATAAAGTTGTAGGATTTTGGATGGGTATTCCGTAACAAATGCCCAGATTAGGAAATTTAAATTTTAACGCTTGTATGTCCTCAAGGACGATAGAAACCATGGTATACTTAGTATATTTATTTAATTAAATTAATATGAGAGGATCAGTTTTAATCCAACTCATACATCGACATTAGGTTTACTCAAGTATATGATGGATTGACTATGATGATGTTAGTTTTGAATTGAGTTAATTTAGAACAATGAAACATGGTGAAGTGAATTAAGATTTTAAAAAAATCCCCTCAGTATTAAAGTCTAAACCGAGGTTGTTACTGTAAAATTTATTCAATGTGATTTTTCACTTCATCTAGGGATAATTACAACCACCGAGAGGGGGTGAATCATTGTCTAAACACTTTTACTTCAATTTCCTTTACTTGTATTAACCATCAAAGCATTATCTACTTTGTATGAGAAATGTCAATTAACGTATCAAACCATCAAACAACATAACATCTCGTCCCACATGAGAAAGAGATAAGAGAGAACAAATGAACACCAAATTTATGTGGGAAACCCTCAAGGGGAATAAAATCCATTGATCATCAATCAATAGACATCAATAAATATTTAGTGAAGCACCAACTCCACAAGGAGCAAAACCCCATAATTTATTTAGCACCAACTATACTTTAGCAAACACCAAATTGTAAGGAGGCACCAACCCCTAGTGTTTTAGTGAAGCACCAACTCCACAAGGAAGACCAAACACCAACTCACCCACCTAAGAAAATTTTCCACCTTCTTGTTGCTCACTCAAAAAATGATGAACTTCTTTGCACTTCTCTTGATGTGGGAACACCATCTCCATCTTGTAAATATGTATTTTTGTCATCAATTTTTGTTTGCAAGTGTGGTTATAGATCCTAGAGGTCATTAGGGATCTATCTTTGGTGTTAGTTGTGCTTTAGACCTTCACAAATTTAAATGGACTGCTTTCCCTCCAAAACACCAAATTTGAATTGTGGAGCCATTTTTGGCTTGGTATTTGTGTTTCATGTATTCTTGGAGCTTGTAAACTTTGTAAAAATATGAAAACAGGTATAATTGTGTGTCTTAGGTCCTCTTTAGGGTCTAGAAATCATAATATGAGTTTAGAAATTAAGGACTTGGGTCTCTAGCTAAGAAACTTAGTGTTAAGTCTAAAATCACTCATGTGACCAAGAGGTCTAGGTGCTTATTTGGTTATAATTTGATGGGATGACTATAAAATGCAAGATGTAATCGAATTTCCTCATTCCCATTAAAATGAGAATCAAGACGAAGCTTCAAGGAGTTTTGGGTAAAGTGCTTGTTTACAAACAAGTGGATGATAAGCTTTCAAAATTGTGTATTATACTTGTGAATTATCAATTTAACTTGTGCATGCTATGGAAATGTATATAATAAGCTCACATTACGTGTTTACACAAATTTTAAAGATATTTCATTGATTTTATGTGTGTGATTAGAAGTTCTCTAGATTGTTCAAGCTTGTGACAGCTTAGGTTGAGAGACCACTCAAGGTCAAGTTTGTAAGATTTGGTGAAGGAGTCCATCTAGTAAGTTTGAGTGTATATATGATCTAAAAATGGGCTTTATCCATTTGGCTTACTCGATATGTGCATACCCCAGTATAAAGCTTGTTTTTTAAAACCATAAAGGTATAGTGTTTTAGGGATATGATTTCGTGGTTTTAATTATATGTTCCTTACTTACTAAGGAAGGTTTTTCCTAGTTGGGCATGAGTATTAGTATAAGGAGCATTTGAGCGGTTAACATGAATGAGACACACCTCAAAGTTTTGAGCTATCCCTATTACTTTGTTCTTGTGTGATGTTTGATGGGGTCAACTCATTTTCAATGGAATGTGTTGTTAAGTTAATGTATGCTTGATTTAATGTTATCCGATTAAAAGGCAAAATTTACCTATTCGATTGTATCGGTTTGATAAGTAAATGATAAAGTTGGATTCTTAAATTTAATGGATTATTGATTTACTTCAAAAAAGGGAAGAAATAATATGTACTATTGAATGAATATGTATGATGTACTTAGGGAAAGAGACATGCATACCACTAGTCCTAATGGATCATGAATGTACTATTATGATGGTAATTGAATACGTAAGATATATAATAAATAAAATATGTGTATCCAAATTCATTTATGACTCGAATTATATGTAAAATGGATCATGTTGTTATTCATTGATACTTCCTTCTTCTATTCTTGACTAAGTTACTTGGTAGAGAAGTTGTAATTACGGATGATTTATACAAGGAATTATAGAATACTAAGGCATGTTGAAATATTGAGTGTACTCACTATTCAATTGTGGCTTGAACTTAGAACGTAGGTTTGTTATAAGGAGTTCATAGTTTGTTATCTTATATAATAAGCTTGTTGATACAACTATTAAGTAGTGCAACATTTACATAGAGAATAACAAAAAGGAAAAACTTCATTATACTAGTATGCCTTATATTTTATTATGCACAAAATAGGTGGAAATATGGTAATACATTAAATGGTGTACATTATCGGATCATTGATTAAAAGATGATATGGCCTATATACATATATATGTGATTGTGTGCAACCTTGGACTCGCTATATAATCTATTGATATTAGATCCAATAAAGGATAATATTGGTATGAAACTTACTAAGGTAAATAATCAAATTTGGGAAATGAAATATCCTTGGGTTTAATGCCTTAAGGACTATAGTACTCATTTGGGTGTTATAATTATTGAGTGAGATACTTGGTATAATACTTACTTATAAATTGTAATGGGAACTATGGATTTATTACAAGAAAGTAAAGGGGATCTAATGTATAACTTGGGAAATAAAAGGTTTATGTTTTAACTCTAAACATGTAATTACTATTCTTGAGTACCTCGTTAGGTCCTAGGTGCGTAAAAGTTACCAAGTTGAGAGTAACGTTGTATCTAGGGTTGGCTTATCTTAACTTAAATAAGTAATCACAAGATATGACATCCCATTTAGTGGAACTCAGATGGACCTACTCGATATGATTGTTGCCACGATATAACCACTTAATGACTAAGGTCATTATTTGGTTACAAAGCAGGCAAATGTTATGTTGAGTTATCTCGTCAAGCTCCCCTAAATGAGAAGGTCATAATGCACTAAGATGCAAGTATGGTTCAAAGTACGAATATGGGTTGTGTCGCATGGTGAAGTGCCCAATATCATATTAAGATGACTACGGAAAGAGAGTGACCTGGAATGATGCAAATCATTATGGAGACACTCACTCTTCCTTAGTCATCCTAAGCTGAAATTACAGGACTTACCCATGCAGGTTGATCCAGATTGGTGCCTCGTACATAACTTGTAAATGTTTGACTCTTCACGATCTAGTCCTAATCTAGATAACAATTTTAGGTGTTAGGGTGAAAGAAAATTTCAAATCACGATTATGTCGTCATGGAAATTAAGCATGACAAACATGACTTAAAACCTTGACCAAGGTAACACAAGTTGTTGATTACGCTGTCATAATTTCACCTAGTCATAAAGTTTTAGGATTTAGGATGGGAATTTTGTAACAGATGCCTAGCTAGGCACTTTATACCGTAACAATTGAATGTCCATGAAGGATGATAGAAACCATGGTATACTTATTATATGTATTTAATTAAATTAATATGAGAGGATCGGTTTTAGTCTGACTCATACAACCGCATAAGGTTTACTGTTATAGGATGGATTGACTATGATGATGTTAGTTCTAAATTGAGTTAATTTAGAACAATGAAACATGGTGAAGTGAATTGAGATTTTAAAAAAATCCCCTCAGTATTGAAGTCTAACTAAGGTTGTTACAAAAGATTTATTCAATGTGATTTTTCACTTCATCTAGGGATAATTACAACCACCGAGAGGGGGTGAATCATTGTCTAAACACTTTTACTTTGATTTCCTTTACTTGTGATAACCATCAAAGAATTAACCATTATATGAGAAATGTCAATTTACTTATCAATCCATCAAACAACATAACATCCATCCATATGAGCAAGAAACAAGAGAGAACTCATGAACACCAAATTTATGTGGAAATCCTCAAGTAAAATAAAATCCATTGATCATTGAATCAATAGACATCAATAAAGATTTAATGAAGCACCAACTCCACAAGGAAGACCAAACACCAACTCACCCACCTAAAAAAAAATTCCACCTTCTTTTTGTTGCTCACTCAAAAAATGATGAACTTATTTACACTTCTCTTGATGTAGGAACACCATCTCCATCTTTTAAATATGTATTGTTGTCATTAATTTTGGTTTGAAAGTGTGGTTATAGGTCCTAGAGGTCATTAGGGGTCTATCTTTGGTGTTAGTTGTGCTTTGGACCTTCACAAATTTAAATGGAGCATTTTCCCTCCAAAATGCCAAATTTGAATTGTGGAGCCATTTTTGGCTTGGTATTTGTGTTTGATGTATTCTTGGAGATTGTAAACTTTGTAAAAAGATGAAAAGAGGTATAATTGTGTATCTTAGGTCTTCTTTGGGGTATAGAAATCATAATATGAGTTTAGACATTAAGGATTTGGGTCTCTAGCTAAGAAACTTATTGTTAAGTCTAAAACTCACTCACGTGAACAAGAGGTCTAGGTGCTTATCTGGTTATAATTTGATGGGATGAATATAAATTGCAAGATGTAACTGAATTTCCTCATTCCCATTCGAATGAGAATCAAGAAGAAGCTTTAAGGAGTTTTGGGTAAAGTGCTTGTTTGCAAATAGTGGATGATAAGCTTTAAAAATTGTGTATTATGCTTGTGAAATATCAATTTAACTTGTGCATGCTATGGAAATGAATATAATAAGCTCGGTAATATGTGTTTACACAATTTTTAAAGATATTTCATTGATTGTATATGTGTGATTAGAAGTTATCTAGACTGCTTCAAGCTTGTGACATTTAGGTTGAGAGACCACTCAAGGTCAAATTTGTAAAATTTGGTGAAGGAGCCCATCTAGTAAGTTTGAGTGTATAACAAGAAGGGGATATTGAGAATTTACATGTCTCACATCCCAATAAGTGATCTTATAACAAGGTAAATCAATATTTTCTTGAGTTAATTATGGTAAGACCGAAATACCCCATTCGAGACGAGTTAAGAGCTCTAGACATATTTTTGAAGTTTAAGCATTTTTCATGCCTCTCTCGAAATGATATTTACAAATAAGATGGCTATTCAAACCTCGAGGTGAGTTTCAGACCCTGAATGAGTATTTTGTGCATTTTAATGTAAAAGAAGGCTTCTTGGGATTAGGACAAACCCTTTATAGGGTTTGTGATGTTAACAATGGATTGATGGTCTTGCATGTAATGATAAAGAGTAAGATTGGTTGGTGATACTTTTTATATCCTATAGAAATAATTTTCAAAATATTAGAGCCTGAGGATATTAGAATTCTTTCCTTTGCATGACAGAAGAGGGTGACAAGTCTCAGTAGAAGACAACTTTAAACCATGTTTGCTTTGATCAAGTAAGAATTTGTGAAAGGTGGATATTAAGTTTAGAGGTTGAACGTGGCGACTCTTATCATGAAAAGAAAGAAACCATAAGTCCCTTTTGTGAGGTTGAAATTTCTTTGGTGGTTCCTCTTTTGCCTTAACAGAGCATCTATTGGTCTGTAGAGAGAAATTTGAGACCTAGTTACAAGAAGAAATTGAGATACAAGCTTGATCCTTTGAATTGAGGCTTGGGACTTCATACACAAAACCTAATTACAGAGGAGAAAGAGGTTCAAGAGGTGTGAAAGGTCAAGGTTCACCAATTTCCTAAAAATTGTGACAATCCTCTCTTTTACCTAGAAATACGGACATTTGACCTAATTGGTAACTTGAAGTGTGGAAATGGAAGAAATTTTGCAAAGAAAGCCTACGTGAAACTTTCCTCAAACTCAAAACCCAACCGGGTACTAGAAAAAATCTTTAGTTGGCTGAATGAGGGAGTGAAACAAAATTTATAAGGGAAAAAGCACCCGATAAGGCTAGTAAGGAGCTAAACCAATCAAGAAATGGAGATAGTGGAAAAGGCATTTAGGGAAGTAGTGAGAAACTCAAATTTCACATGCACCATCTAGTTGCAAAAGGGTACCGAGAGGTGGTATAAATTTTCTTGGAAGACTCATGAAGGCCCCAACTATGAAATGACCAAGGTTCATTATTCTTGTGCATTAGAAAAGGGCAGTTTAGTGAAGGAAAGGTGAGATTAAGCCATTGAGTGTTTTTGAGAAATTTGAGGGATGAGTGGACATAGTTAGGGAACCAAGGACATGTGGGACTGATTGGATGAGTATAGTAAGGATAAAATCTCAAAGTTGGACTTGATTTGGAGAACCACATCTTGAGTGTAAGAAGCCATGAAGCCCTTTAGAGCAAGTTTTGAAGCATAACAGAGTTAATGGGATTATTAACATGTAAAGGAGCATAGGGTAGAGATAAAAAGGAATAGAGGAATAGTATAATGCAAATTATGTGGAAAGGGTTGAAAGGTTATGCACGAGCAAAGACTCAAATCTTATTTCGCAAGAGTGATTAAGGGCAATTTTGGAAAATTGGAGGTAACTTGAGAATCTTTTTACATTGTTTCAATTTAATAGATGAAATATTCATGGATGAGGTGTACTAACAAGGATTTTTATAAATGCAAGATTAATTTGGGGTTTTAGGATATGATGAGGATAGGAATGGAGTGAATAAAGTTTAAGACAATGAGTATTTAGCTTGTAAAGGATTTGTATTTAGAGGTCGAGTGCAAATTGACATTGTGAATTGATTGAAAGAAATTGGTGCTCTCCATCATCTCCCTTTTTCTATATTCTTCTTGGTATGGTCTTTATTTCTGATATATCAACATCACACGCATCTTAAAGATCCTTTGATCCTCAACCATTAGCAAATCTTCATGCACAATCTCATATGCCCTTGAAAACACTAAAAAAATCCTCCTTTGCTAACTCGCTCTTCTTCTTCTTCACTAGGTTATGTATGAAATGATATTTACAAGCATACACCCTTCGATATTCAAGTTTTATACATTCTTCATGGTCTTTAGGATCTCATACATCTTATTCAAGCCCTCGTAGGTCATAGTTTTCCTCCTTAAGACACCAAGACTAAAATTGTCCTTTACATGCTTAATTAACTAAAATATGGTATTTTATGAGCTAACTAAATAGAAACAGTAATGAAATACAAAAATGTTGAATTTAAATATTTTATTTTGTTGTTCAATGTATTGGAATAATGAAAATAAAAGGGTTGTTGTACTAACTTGAAATTGACTTACCTTGATGTGTGCTGGACTGAAACAGGCTGATGTGTAGACTAGGTAGGATGTGATTGGATGGCTTCGGGAACGATAGGAGTTGAAAATATGACTAGACTGGGGCACCTGGAAGGGTACTGGGGTGCTTTGGTCTGTGATCTGGGCATTGTAGTTTGTAGAGAAGTTCAAGATCTAAATTTAGTAGTGTCGTAAGGTCTTCGCAATATCTTCGTCTTTGTTGCACAATTATCGCAATACCTTCACTTATGTCATTGTAAATGTGATGTGAAGATCCACTTGCAAAACCCTATTCAAAGCATCAAATTCTAAAAATAAAAATGCATATGAATAGGTCGACTGACCTTAGATGCCACAATGGTGGACTTACAACTAAGTGTTGCACTACATTCCATAACCGATGTAGTTCTATGTGTCTCGTGTGTAATTTTATGCCTAGGGTGCCCTAGCGCCAATGACGCAGAAGTAGGGGGCAATAACTAGATGTAAAAATGCAAATGGTGGATGGAATGGAAAGAATACAACCCTTTCCCCCTATGCTTGTGTGATGCAGATGTAGAAGATTCCCAAATGCAATCCCTTGCCTTAGTAGATAACTTGCCCTTGATAGTAAGATGTACGCCCATAATGTAGTGAGTATGTTATGTTTATATAGGGATCTCTTGTTCAAATTTTGACACTAGTGACCCGAAACGCCAACTACCATCTAAGGGAATGAACAAGGTAATGACAAATACCGACCTTGAAGAAATAAATTAGGACCAAGAGTTACAAAACCAGGGCACCTAAAATCATAGATTGGGGCACCCTAGGGTGCCCCAGTGCTACCCTAGGCGCCCCAGTGTAGGATTGAAGACAAAATCAAACAAATTACGACACCTAAGACTCCTTAAAATATGCCCAAAACTGTATAGACAACTAACGATTGTACCAAACACATAACAATGATGACCGACTAATTAATGACATGACTAGGGGATAGGTCACTAGTGAATACTTTTATTACACAAGATCCATATATAAAATAACATACCCAACGGTATAAATGTAATAATAAGTGCGTGATTTTGTGACTACATTTTCCCCACTTTATGTTGGTGAGCGAAAAGCTCAGTAACATAAAGTAGATAGAGATGTATACTTGAGAAAAAGTTAGAGAATCCCATGTTGTAGAAGAACGTGCAGATGTGTAGTAGAAGCGTGCCGATAGAACTATAAAAGCATGCCGAACCATGGATTAATGGGTTGATCCATGTAACGTAGTGCAAAAGTGTACATGTTGTGATGAAGTGTGCTAAATGCAAGTGATTACTAGGATGTATGATGATGTCGAATGTGGTTTAATGATGAATAAGTGGGTAGGGAGTGATCAGTTCCCAACCCGAACGCTCGTGTACAAATGAATAATCAGAGGATTTGGGCGTCCTACCGCCAAAGGAAGAGTGTAGGGAGAAAAGTGTGTTATTCTCCAATCTTTAACTACATCCTTAAGATCTAGCCACTGCAGACAAAGTCATATCAAAATTTTGAGATTTTGGA
Organism: Taxus wallichiana var. yunnanensis; assembly: GCA_018340775.1. Lineage (NCBI taxonomy): Eukaryota > Viridiplantae > Streptophyta > Pinopsida > Cupressales > Taxaceae > Taxus > Taxus wallichiana. Next base: position 408,011,003 of record CM031243.1, on the reverse strand, counting down.
TCCAAATGATTTCGATTAAATAGTTGACCCATATAGGAGTGATAGAGGAAAGGAACTCTTTCCCCCACTCCATGGGTGTCGCCGCAATGTGAAAGATTCCAAGTTGGGTCATCTGGAAGCAAATGTGATATGAAAAGGTAACTTCCAAGTTAGGTCATTTGGAACCAAACGCGAGATGAAAGAGGCAACTTCATCTAAGTTAGGTCATTCTGGAAGCGAGCGCAAAAATGTATGATGGCTTCCAAGTTAGGTCATTTAGAAGAAAGTGCAGAATATAGAATAACTTTCCAAGTTATATCATCTGGGAAAGAGTGGTGAATGTAACTCCCAAGTTAGGTCATCTGGGAGACCGCTTGTAGATTTGAATGATATGATTTTCAATTTGAACGCATTGATTTTGATTGGTTGATTAATTGTTTTGATTGGTTACTCGTGGAGAGATTTTACGCTATTTTCCCCCATGTTAGGTCATTAGGGGGATTCGATAGAGAATGATGAATGATTGTATTATAAAGGATTTTTAATCGCTTTGTTGCCCCCAAGTTAGGTCATTAGGGGAATCGATAGAAAATGATGAATGACTCGTATTATAGAGGATTTTTAATCACTTGTTGCCCCCAAGTTAGGTCATTAGGGGAATTGATGTTGAAATATCACACGATATATTGGTAAGTGTTGAATTCATAATGTTTTAACGCATGGTGAGGTGAGGGGGATTATAGGGGACCCCAATAATATGCCCCCCCTTTTGGTGAAAGGGGGAGTGAAGAAAAAGAACAAATGTTAAGCCAAAAGTAATGACAAGAGGTGAAAACATGTATGTATTGAATGGGATACAACATCAAGGGATATAATGCACACAAAATGCATATAATATGGTGGTAGTCGAATTCTAAAAAGAATGTCGCAAACAAGGTGTAAATTAGAGTAAAAACACTCAAGATATGAGCAAAACGGTGTAGCGTGTATTAGTTATGGAAATAAGCGTGAAATAAGGACCATAGTAAAGGTAATGATGAAAAGTAACTATAAATAGCAAAGTGAAAAAGTATTTAGTTACCTCATTTGTTTTTTTGCGAGTGTGAGAGTGTGCATGGAGTGAGTGAAGATGCCTCAAGCGAGAGCATTGCGTCCTAGTCGGTTTGAGAGAGTGGCGATTGTCATAGCGTCGCGTATGACCACAGAGTTGGTAAGTGCATTAATTTTCACAAAATGTATGGTATAGTAGTCATTTTAGTTGAATTTTTGAAAATTTGAGATTTTTTATTTTCTCAGTGTTTTTGACCTAGACAAGAGTAGTAAGGGTGCTAGTGACCTCCTGTACCGAGCGCCTATAACTCTCCGGGCGCCCTGGCCCCGCATCTAGGCACCCTAGTCCAAAATGTGTGCATTTAGTGGATAATGGTGAAAAAATTGTTTCTAATATGTTGAATAAGTGTGTTTAGTTGTGTAATGTGTTCTAACATTGTGTTTGTTGTTGTTTTGTGGTGTGCAGAGGGATATCCACTCGAGGGAGTTTTGTGGTGGCCATCATATGAGCACATTTCTTGGATTGGGCTTGTCTGATGATGAGTGGGATGTGATGGACCATGTCACCATGGCATATAGCACGGATGGGGATGTGCCCCATAATATGTCCATCTTGACTGCATTGTGCTAGAGATGGTGTGCAGACACATGCACATGTTGGTTGCCTACAGGGGAGATGACTGTGATGTTGGAGGATGTATATCACATATTGTGATTTTCGGTTGTTGGGGAGAGGGTACGAGTGATGGTAGTGGAGGATATGGAGCGATAGATGCGCTTGACAAGGCAATATTTTATGGGGACTCAAGTACCTACCGAGGCCCATATCAGTTTGGATGCTATATTGTAGTCTAGGGTTCTCGCACTTGTGGAAATTTATTGCAATGGTGATTGCTTCATGTATAGTCATGGAGGGAGGAGGTGTCAACATCTTGTATAAGATGCATGACATATGTCACGGATAGAGGAGGAGGGTATGAGATACATGTGGGCACGGTGTGTGTTGGCCCATATGTATAGAGACTTGTATCGCTTTGCAGATGACCACAAGTGGGTATAAGAGCCACCACACTGATGCATGTGTGGGAATATGAGCATATAGTTGTATTGAGACCGGTTACAGGGCCACGAGGAGAGTGGGCTTGGCCTGAGATATATGCTCGACGTTGGGTGGACATTCATAGTAGGAAGATGGATACATATACCTTCAAGGCACTTATAGATAGGATGGGGCCCGAGGTGGTTATATGGAGGTCATACCATGACTATGGGGATGGCCCGAGGATGCTACAAAGTTGCAATGTATTCGGAGGACTATGTGGCTAGAGGACCGCTTTCCAGGTGTGGTGGAGCTTTTTCAAGTTGAGAGGGTGTCACGGTAGTTTGGTATGGCTCAGATGTGCCCCAGAGCCATATATATGGTTGAGAGCTATCAGAGCACCTAGGAGGGCCACTTCTAGGATAGGTCCCACAACATAGCAGTTAATACCACCAGGCTGGCATGAGGCAGATCCAACGATAGCAGTTGTGGATGGAGATGACGCTGGGTGTACCAAGGAGTATCGGGCGTGGTGGGAAGCTCATCAATGGGTATTATTATACCCATTATTCATAGGAACTATGGAGCTACCGCATGGAGGAGGGGAGGGAGGCGTCCCTAATCCTATAAAGAACAATTGTGGTAGAGCGTAAGTATGTGTGTATGCCTATTTGTGTTTAATGGATTGTTTATGTTGTTTTATATGTGGATAGTTAATGCATTGTGTTATGTTATGTTTGTAGAGGGATGTGTATTGGTCGTTAATTGAGACAAATCAGTTCATACTTTGAAGCATAATGTGTTGAATGTCATGATAGGTGGAGGGATGCTAGAGCTTGTTGATGACATTACAACTAAGCATGCCCATATCTTTGAGCCAATGGCCATAGTAGCGGTGACATGTATGGTGCTGTTAGGTGAGAGGATGAGGCATGCAAGGAGACTCAATGTGCTCGAGAGGCGGTAGGTGGTGGTCCCTTGGCCCATGACGTGTTCGCGTGGTATGTGGACTTGCAACGTCATTTTTCAGAGTAGGCTACAAAGATTACTATGCTACGGAGGCAGGTGGAGAAGTTTCGAGGCCACAAACCGTGACATCACATTATTGGTGAGGCATCTAGTTCTAGGGCACTTAGCAGACCTAAGAATGATAAAGCAATGATGAGGTATGATATGGCCTATTGTAGATGATGTGGGGCCTTGCCCCTAGTTGTGAGAAATGTTTTTGATGATGATTGTACTAGTGGTATATGTATGGACACGTATTTTTGATATATGATAAATCTATGTTGGAATGTTGTTGTATAATTCTGTGGTTATTGTCCTAGTATGTGTATTATTTGTGTTGGATGGATATAAATTCGCATATTAATGTTAGTAATGGTAAATAACATGTGTATGGTAAATGAGGATAAATAGAAAAATGTAATGTGAGTGATAAAATGTTTATTGAATGTAATGTGTAGCACGTAGTTAATATAATAATGATAATAGAATAGGTAAAGATGATGAAATGAAGATATCGTAATATGTTAAAATGATGAAAAGAGGGGGATTGATGATGCCCCAGATGTGAGTGAAGAGGCTCATATAATTAAGACCCCTCAATAGTCAACAATCATGTAAGAACCGTAAGGACAGAGCGCATGATGAAAGGTTCTTAGAACAAAACCCTCAACAATCATGTAAGAACCGTAAGGACACAAGTGCGTCATCGGGGGTAATGGTGATAATAATCACCTATCAAAGATGAAGACGACGTATTGCGGTGGAAGCGTGTGGAATGGACGCAACGTGAGTGTCTACTAAATGGAATGTCATGTGGAGTAAACATGGGATATGTAGAGGTTGGCGGAAACCATGGGACACAACAACATGAAATGGTGGATAACGTGGATGTGGCAGATGCAATGAATGTCATGGTGGAAAGGATTGGATATGCTAGATGAGACGACAGAGCGCATGATGAAAGGTTCTTAGAACAAAACCCTCAACACCATGTAAGAACCGTAAGGACACAAGTGTGTCATCGGGGTAATGGTGATAATAATCACCTATCAAAGATGAAGATGACGTATTGCGTGGAAGCATGTGGAATGGATGCAACATGAGTGTCTCTGTACTCAAATGGAATGTCATGTGGAGTAAACATGGGATATGTAGAGGTTGGCAAGTAAACCATGGGACACAACAACATGAAATGGTGGATAACGTGGATGTGACAGATGAAATGAATGTGAGGGTGGAAAGGATTGATGTGCTAGATGAGACGAAAGAGCGCATGATGAAAGGTTCTTAGAACAAAACCCTCAACAGTCATGTAAGAACCGTAAGGACACAAGTACGTCATCGGGGGTAATGGTGATAATAATCACCTATCAAAGATGAAGACGACGTATTGCAGTGGAAGTGTGTGGAATGGACGCAACGTGAGTTTCGTACCAAATGGAATTTCATGTGGAGTAAACATGGGATATGTAGAGGTTGGCGGAAACCATGGGACACAACAACATGAAGTGGTGGATAATGTGGATGTGGCAGATGCAATGAATGTGATGGTGGAAAGGATGGATGAGGTGGAGAACATGCATTTGATGGTGGTGAGTGACCAATGAACTGAGTACTTGGTAGAGAAGACTCAAGTGGGGTATGCCTATGCTGACGGGGTAAGGGAGACAATGACCGCTCGCGAGAGGTAAAGGAGATGATATTAGTATCCACTAGTTGTTGTATCCTCTCACGTAGGGCGAGACAATCATTGTCCCGATGGCCATTGATGTGATGATAATTACAATAATGTTGGTCACGTTGATGTTGTAATCGGTGTGGGGAGGATGTTGGTTGAGGGTAGCCAAATTAATCACTCATTAAGTAATATACACAACACATCATGTGGTCGAGCGTGAGGAGAGAAATATAAAGGCTCTTGTGACGTAGGTGGAGTGGTGGAAGTAGTAGCTTGCTGCGGAGTTAGAGAAGTATGGGCTAGTGGTGGAGGAGTGGGTTGAGCTTGTTTGGAATGTACTTTAGGAAAATGTGGAGATTGTTTTGGATGCTCAACTAGAGGTGTGAGTGAAAGACTAGAGGATGGAATGATCGGAGAAACATGTGTAGGATTGATGATACATGAGGAGAGAAGATATTTCTCTAAGTCAAAAACTTTATAACATAAGAGGATGAATGACTCACAAGTATCATATTATAACCATTGTTTAAGTGGAGAAATGAGGCCACAACAAAAATGAATTGCTTCTCTAAGTCACTAGGTTGAAATATGAGCTGGTGTATACAAGCATTAAACCATAAGATATAATCCTGGATAGGTTTAGAGGAGCCTTGATGTAAAGTAGGTATGTGGTCATAAGTGACTCTAGGGCCATTATTGATAATGAAACGATGGAGGAAAGTGTCCTCCATGTCATAAAAAGTGCTAATGGACCCAAAGGGTAAATGGGTGTACCATTGTAGTGCCTCGTCAACAAGACTATAGCGAAAGGCCTTAAGTAACAATCGATCATTAGAATGAGAGGCCATAAGCATACAATAGTGTAGGATATGAGCATGAGGGTCACCAGTACCATCAAAACATGTGAAAGTGGGCATGGTAAAGTATTTAGGGAAGGCGGAATTATGAATATTTTTAGGAATGAGATTACCATGCAAAGAATTGTTGTCGATAGAGGCATAATAGGCCTTACTTTCTAAAGTGAGAGTATGAACTTGAGATTGAAGCTGACCTACAACATGCATTAGAGAGAGAATGTCCTGTGAGGGGATGGTAGAAGATGGAAACAATGTATTAAGTGGTTGAAGTTTTCCATTATGAGTGATCATGGGGATGTCAAAAGGTGATACAAGGAGTCTCGATGCTAAAGGAACATTAGTAGTATGTGTCGAAGGAGCTATAATAGATAATGGTGGATGAATATCGATAAATAGAATAGTATGACTGTCATTGACAACATCCCTTATAGGTGAGGTGACTGAGGATGAAATCTCTACAAGCGAAGATGAAGTGGGAACTATAGATGATGTCGAATAGAAGGAGAAGAAGTGATAGATGGTGGTGACTCATGCACAATAGTATATGCAACATCAGGAGAAGACAACAATGGAGTAGGAGAGTCACACTCAAAGAAGAGAGACAGAAGGAGACTCTTGGTAATCATTAGTAGTAGATGTATTTGCAGGAAAAATGCTATCACGGACAAGACTATCGCCAGAGTCATTAATGTAATATGAAGGATATTGCAAGCTAGAATGAGATGCGGGAGGAGTACTATCAAAAGCGATAGAGGATACATGAGTAACTATAGTAGTAGGTGGAATATAAGAAGAGTCATGATGTATACTTGATTGAGTATCAATGCCTAATAAGTAATCAATGATAAAGTCATCTAAAACATCGGGTGGCATATCAAAATAAGGACCGCAAGCGGACGGGATGGCATGGTGTGCAACGAGGCGGATGCATATAGAAGAATCTGCAAGACTAGTTGGCACATGTTGTTGGCCCATCAAAAGTACTTGTTGATTATGACGGGTGCAATGCGATTGGGGTACTATATAAAGCTTTGAGTTCAGCTATGGTGGCCTCATCATAAATAGGATTGACACTAAAATGAGACATGATGGGTGAAGAAGAGGAACTATGCTTAACCACTAAGGTATTGAAAAGGATCCAAAGGCAAAGTATTCTAAAAGTAGGGTTCACCAAAATGATTAACTAAAATATGGTATTTTATGAGTTAATCTAAATAGAAACAAAATGAAATACTAAAATGTTGAATCTAAATATTTTATTTTATTGTTTGAATGTATTGGAATAATGAAAATAAAAGGGGTATTGTACTAACCTGAAATTGACTTACCTCGTTATGTGCTTTGGACTCAAACAGGGATGATGTGCGAATGGGTAGGATGTGACTTGACGGCTTCAGGAATGGTAAGAGTTGAAAATTTGATCAATTGGGCGCCCTGGAAGGGTACCAGGGTGCCCTAGTCTATGATTTGGGTGTTGTAGTCTATAGAGAAGTTCAAGATCTGAATCTAGTAGTGTTGCAAGGTCTTCACCATATATTTTTCTTTGTCGCACAACTATCGTAATACCTTTGCTTATGTCCTCAGTAAATGTGATGTGAAGATCCACCTGCAAAACCCTATTCAAAAGATCAATTTAAAAAAATAAAAATGTAGATGAATAGGTCGGATTGACCTTAGCCGCCATAATGGTGGATGTACAACTAAGCGTTGCAATACATTCCAGGACCCCATGTATTTTTATGTGTGTGTGTGTGTATAATTTTGTGCTTAGGTGCCCTAAATACTAATGACACCGAAGTAGGGGCAATAAATAGATATAAAAATGCAAATGGTGGATGAAATGGAAAGAATACAACCCTTTCCCCTTATGCTTGTGTGATGCAGATGTAGAAAATTCCCAAATGCAGTCCCTTGCCTTAGTAGATAATTTCCCTTGATAGTAAGATGTTCGCCCATAATGTAGTGAGTATGCTATGTTTATATAGGGATCTCTTGTTCAAATTTCGACACTAGTGACCCGAAACGCCAACTACCACCTAGGGGAATGAACAGGGTAATGAAAATACCGACCTCGAAGAAATAAATTAGGACCAAGAGTTACGGAAACCAGACACTGAAATCACAAATCTGGGCACCCAGGGTGCCCTGAAAGGCTACCCTAGGCACCCCAAAGTGTAGGATTGAAGATGAAAATCAAGCAAATTACGACACCTAAGACTCCTTAAAATATGCCCAAAATTGTATAGACAATCGATTTATCAGACGTACACATAACAATGACAACCGATCTACTTGTCGACATGACTAGAGGATAGGTCACTAGTGAATACTTTTATTACGCAAGATCCATATATAAAATAACATATCCTAGTATAAAATGTAATAGTAAGTTTGTGATTTTGTGACTACAATGCTTATATATGTGTCTCAAGACACAAACCAACATAGTTCAGCTTTTACATGAAATGGGTTGGCCATGCCAAGACCCAAGAACATTAGGAAATCATATAATAACATCATGACAACTTTCTTTAGGACTTACATGACTCAAATCAGATTTTAACATCATGTTTGGACTTGAGAACCTTACACAAACTAGGTCTTCAAGTATGACTTTACAACTTGACTTCTTTTGACCAACTAAGGACTTCATCAAAGATTTAAAATATTTAATAATAATTTCCATGACATCCTCATACTCTCTCCATGCTTAGAAATCTCTACAACATCCATTCATACCTTGAAGCCATATCACAACCATGACTATACCCCGGAAAAATGTCTTGAAAGATGAAGCATACGACCTTCAAACACTTAACCATGTAACATAAAACACATGTAAATGTACTATATGATCTCAAAACATCACCACATGCATTATACTTATCAAATCAAAGCACAAGTGCCCAAGAACATATCTTTTCCAAGATCGCTCAAAATTGTCTCCGAACGCCCAAAACCAATCATGCGAAATTGGATTTTTAGGCCACCTAATGATCGAAAAATTGTCTATAAACAATTATAGACATCAATTACATGTCCATGAAATAATGAAACATCCATTTAGTTACTTTGACATTTGTAAAACTTGAGAGATACAACAAGTTCTTCATAAAACAATTTTTTTCAAAGTGGGGACCACTAACTCATCCGAACACACAATGGAGAGATTAGGAGAGTCCTCTATATGATATAATCATAAAAAGGGAAAAAAAAACAATTTTGAGCCTTTTCTAATAATATTTTTCATATCGTCTCCTTATGAGGGTTTTAGGAGGGTTTTGGTGTTAATGATTGTTCATAAAGATATGGACCTTAAACCCTGAAATAATGCCGCAAAATATTAGCCAGACACGCATAAACATGTCATGAAGATTTTAGGTTCCCATGCATAATATTAACATACAAACGATCATCTCAAAGATGACTTACAATTGGGAAACACCATTTACAAACACTTGGTTTTACCAAAAATGCCATCTTTTGAAAAATACTCCAAACTAAGACCTAAAAATTTGTCCACATAACTATATAAACCTGCCAAACAACTTCCCATACTCAAATTTTCATAATGGCATCGCAAAATGATCAAGCTACCTCATTAAGATAGGTAATTCTTAAAAACTCCTTTAGGTTCACCAAAAAATCAATTTTCTTGATTTCTCCTCCAAGCCCTAACCTCAAAACTTCATCAAAATTCCTAGGAAAATATGTCACATCTTTAAAAATGCTCATATGCCCATAATTTCCTTGGAAACTAAGTCACGTACCTCATTTGGACCCAATTTCTTCACTTTTCCCGTGTAACTTGGTCTTCAAACAACAACTGACCATGAAACTGACTCCATACCTTGTTCATGCATTCTAAACCTCATGTTAAAAAAACCTTTGCATACCTATCACAACTCATTATTCTTCCATCTAGCTTCATACTTCATGACTAGGCCATGACTAGGCTTCTCAAGCACCTAAATACTCTTCAAATTTTACCTTGACAACCATGTTGACCTCAACAAGGACTTAACTATCTTGACATAAATGACAACATCAATGACATCAATCCACTCATCTTGACATCAATAAAAAAATTGCAACAAAGGGTGGAACCGAGGGCGGTTGTTGGGCAGAGGAAGGGTGCATAGCGACCGGGAAACAAAATTTTCAATTATGGGCTTAGTTGTCATGATCAAAAGTTTCAATTTTTCATGCTAGACATTTTGCATGACAATAATTCCTCTCTACTAAAGGTTCAATAAGAGAATAAATATTGATTAAATTGAGCCATGTGAAACTAATTGAAACTTTATTCAATGTGATTTTTACTTCATCTAGGGATAATTACAACTCTAGACAAGATTTGTTGATAAAACATGTAAGAGGAGCGCGATAAAGAGTCATGAAGAGAAACCACCCACTCACTTCTAATGCAAAAATATATAGAACCTAAGAAAACATAAAGTGATTCAAGTCCACCATATGAGGGGATAGAGTGGTAAAGAGTAGAGAGACAAGTTGAGTTGCGTTGAATAAGTGAAACTTGTCAAGGGTCCTGGAGAAACACCATTGTAATAGCTTTACGATTTTAGTTGATTTTTGTAACAATCCCAATAGTGGGAGTAGTATTTGTAGATGTTGTCAAGGATTTTAAATTGATAAAAAATTGTATGTGTTTTGATTTGTTATGTGTTATAAGGCATTTCATGAGTCCATATATTTGAGCAATTATTGTTACCTTTGAGAGTTGTGAGGTTTATAAAATATAATTTTGACACATCTAAAACTCCTACAAATGTTAATAACTAATCAATAAGACCCCAAAAATTAAAAATCACTATATTCTTTCCCGAAATAAATATTGATTGTAGAATTGAAACCCTAAAAGTTGTAGGTTGAATGTTGAAATCTGAAAAATACCTATGTATTTTACCCATTAGAATATGAAAAGCTATCTTTTAAACCGTGACTTATGAAGCCATGAAACTAGTTCCATAAGGTGAAGAGTGACCCTAATTTCTTATATTTACTAAAATAAATTTCTAAGTTTTTCATTTATTAATATTTATACTTTATTATTTCTTTTTCATTTATTAATCTTTATACTTTATTAATTCTTATACATAAACATTTGTTATTGTAAATATATACCTCCTAATTGCACATACACGACATTCCTTACATAACGTGAGTGTGTTATAATGCTCTCGCATCATAAAGCGTTCACATTATAACACGTCGCATAATAGCGCGATCGTATTTTAGCTTTTATGGATTTGAAATTACCAATCCATAGGCTTGGATTTGCCTAAGATATCCAAACCTAAGGTTTGGACTATGTAATCCGTGAATAAATCCGTGTTTTACAAAAAAACATAACAATTTCAAGTGTACGCCCCGATTTTTCATGTGTTATAAAACAATATTCCAAAAAACAAGACTATAATGTCAATCTCAATTTTACATTTGTGACAATATACTTCTTTCTAAAATCTGATTAGTTTAAGACTCTCATCCTTAATTTCTTTTACTAGTGCCTTCTTTTCTTGCCAAAACATATGTATACTTTTTTATACATAATTTATGATTTTTTCATCCAAATTAAAAAAATAAAAAATGGTTTGATCTAAACTCCATTCTACATGCATTTTTTTAAATCGACTATTTTCTCAAAATTAGGGGGTGTACACACAAATATTTCATTTTCGAGATGTGTTCACTTTGAAAATTAGTAAAAAATTATATATTCATCTAAAAAATATGAAAAATTAGTGGGACCTCATACATGGTCTTAGCTAACTTTCTACCGAAGGGATTTGTAAAATAGTTTACGAAACTCAAAAAATGGGGGGGTGCACACACAACACTATGTTATCTTTTTGACACAAAAATAGGCACACTTTGTGTGCACACCACATTTGACCTTCTTAATCTCCACCATTTAAAAAAAATAGTAGTTTAGAAACTAGATTCCAAGCACTACGATTCTTATTCTTATCACATTTTCAAATTTTGAGCATATGCATGCCAAATTATTAGTTGAAGTTCATGTTTTGTTGATTCCAGGAAAAAAGTGGCTACTTTTAATCCCCTTTTGGTCCTCCATTTCCATGCACTTACCCTACACTTTGGTCAAAAACCGTATGGTACGGTCTTGACCCCACCACATGTTTCTAATTAGGGGCAATTTCAACAATGTTTTCAACATTTTTATATTTTCACTTATGTATACATGTTTTTGTACAAATTTTCACATCTAGACTACGCATTTCATATCAATATAGGGGGCACAAAAGTGTTCATTCCTTCTTCATATCAACACTTAGCTCCAAGCTCATTTTCAGGAATCTTTGGGGTATGGATCTCCTTTATAGTTAAGTGTCGATTAGCACATATTCAACATATTTTAACACTTATTCAACTTATACTTAATTATTCAAAGATATGAGGAGAGTTTGGGGACACTTATTCTCTTTTGTATTATATGTCCTTATTTACAAAGTTGGGTCTAGATCCATCTGCAATGGTGTGATCCATGGGATTATGGAAGGTAGTGAAATAGTTAAGGGCTTCGTGGGCAAGCTTTCCTCTCATATTACACTTAAAGGGGAAGATATCAAAGTTGTTGAATAACTTTGGTACATGATCTTCTTCCTTCGTAGGGGTGCATTTGTACCTCTTTCTTCTTCTCTCTCTTACACATTTCCGTGTTGGTTATATGCACATAACACTCTAGCTTCTCCTTGGAACAAATTGGGGATTGATCACCCCCAATCCTTCAACGAATTTGATGCAATAAAAATCTACAAGAAAAAGCAAAGCAAAACACAAACATGTGTATCCTTTCCTTATTTACATATTTTCAAATCACATATATGCAAATACAAATATTTTATATTACATTTTTTATTTGAGTTACGATCAATTATCTATCATAGACATTGAATACACTTTGTATTACAAGTTTCATCGTGGAGCATGTCAACACCAAGCACGAAAACACAACTCAGTAAAACAAACATTCAAACAAAGATAAAGTGTGTTTACACACTCAGTACAATTTCCTTTAAGCATGTAATTTTCAATTCATACTTAAATGGGGAAATGTAGACACTCAAATTTGGTAATTTGCACTTTGACAACTCTTGATTTGACTATGCACTCTTGTTATGATAAATACAAATTCTCCATTCCCGCTTAGCACTTTTTGAGGTCCATTGTTTAGCTTGTTTATCCTTGCACACTGACATGTCAACACATTCTGAGAATACAATGCAAAAAAACATAGAAAGACATCATTTTACCAGCTCCAAACTTCATTTGGCATATTTCATTTGGCCAGAATTTATATCCAGTCTTGACCCATCTATATGGTCTTGGACCGACATGTCCTCCAACTTTGCTTTCAAATTGACATCTTTCATTGGGTCTTATACTTCATTTGGGTCGTCTTTTCTTAGATAAATCATCTATAAAACCTTATATAAGCAAGTAAACAATACCTCATTTGCTAACTTGGAACTCATAAGGCAATGCATGGGAGCACTCACTTCCCACATGTTTACTAATGTTATTGATACAACCCCTAGTCATCAAAAACTATCTCTTCAACCACAATGAATTTTGTACAACACTCAAAATCAATATGAATCCATCTTAGTATCTTCCCACATCATACTATAAACACAACTATCAAATCAAATCCTTTCTCTCATATTATCTCCAATGGCACCTAGGTATTCTACTTTGCACACTCATGGATTCACCAATAATTTTCTCAAGACTTCTTTGGCATATTTGGGGACTAAGCCTTCATCTAACCCATACTAGTTGCTTCACCTCGTTAGGAGGTTCTCATTCGATAAATTTCTCGCTACCCACCTGTTTTGTACATAGTTATGCATTGAGGTAAGACAACAACATTCAAATATTGTCATAAATAAAAAAAAAGCATGACCTGTGCATTTTACTTGAATTTTTAGCATTTTACATTACACATGTTTCTTATTGTTGTGGTTTGATCGATATCATGTTTTATTTCCTTACACACATGTGTTCACTAGGTATGTTGAGTTAGATGCAGAACACACAAATTGATACACACTCATGGGAGCACTCTTTCTTGTTTACATTCTCATCATTGGGGTAATGCATCCACATTCTACAGGTAATGTTGTTCTATTGTAGTTCCTTTGCACTTCCTTATTTATGCTCAATTATATACATTGTGTACTTGTTTCTTTTTAGACTAACATGAAAAACATGTATCTTGTGTAGCGTTGACATATCTTGTTTGCTATTTCTATTTTTGTTTATCACATAGTGACACTCACGATTGCTATACATGCTTGATAGTTGTGTGTGTTACTAGTTGGTTGCTTTATTGATTGCGGCCCAATTGCCTTGGTTGTCTTGTGACACTTGGGGTGTCCCATGTTTGTGGCATTATGCCTCTTTTATATGCCCTTGATTGCTTTTTTTTTTACCGCCCTAAGGGCATTGATTGTCTTGTGATATCGTGGGTAGCCCATGTTTATAGGCTCAAATCCTTTTTATGTTTGTGTATGTCATTTTTGCAATTGTATGCATTGATGTTCTTGTTTAATCTTACATGCATTGTTCTATTGGTTGCTCTAGTTTCTACTATTGTTGTTTGTTGGTAGCATTGTTTTTTACGTGCTATGGTTGCCACCATGCAAAAACACATTTCCTTTTGTAGGTATATGTTTTCTAACGTAGCCACCTCTTCGCAATCCACACAACTTCTAAGACATCTTCTTCAATAGTACACACATATTTATTTTGAGCCAAATGCTTAATTTGGTTTTTGCACATGCCTCAAAAGAAGGGTCATATGTCTAGGTTTATTCTATATTTTTATAAGATAAAGACATATTTTTGAGGGGAAATACAATTACAAACATAGTATTGGCACCCATAAATGCAGTCATACATAGAATTTTGACAAAATCAATACAGGGTCAAAACCATACACTTTGTCGAATCGTAGGATATGGTCCCGACCCCCACACGTTTCTAATTAGGGGGTGATTTCAAAAAAAATTAAAACATTTTTAGATTTTTACTTATGTATACAAAAATTCTACAAGTTTTCACATCCAGAATAATAATTTCATATTAGTACATGAAGCATGAAAGTGTTCATTTGTTCTTTGCATCAACACTTAGCTCCAGGATTAGTTTTAGAAATCTTGGGGGCATGGATCTCCTTCCTAGTTCAACGATGATTATCACATTTTCAACACATTATAGTGCTTATTCAAATTATACTTAGTTGTTTTTCATATGGGGAGAGTTTGGGGAAACTATTCTCTTTTGTACTATATGTCCTTATTTACAAAATTGGGTCTAGATCCATCTACGACAATATGATCTCTGGGATTATGGAAGGTAGCGAAGTAGCTAAGAGCTTATTGGGCATGATTTCCTCTCCTATTACACTTAAAGGGAAGATATCAGAGTTGTCAAATAACTTTGGTACACGGTCTTCTTCATTCGTAGGGGTGTGTTTTTACCTCTTTCTTCTTCTCTATTTTACACACTTCTGTGTTGGTTGTATGCACCCAAGACTTTGGATTCTCCTTGACACAAATTTGGGATTGATCACCCCCAATCCTTCAACAAAGTTCAAGCAATACGAATATTCAAGAAAAAGCAAAGAAAACACAAACACATGTATTGTTTCATGTTTTAAATATTTTCACATAACATATACGTAAATACAAATATTTTATATTACATGTTTTATTTGAGTTACGGTCAATTATCTATCACAAACATTGACTACACTTTGTGTTGCAGGTTTCATCGTGGAGCATGCCAACACCAAGCACAACAACATAACTTTATAAAAACATTCAAGCAAAGACAAAGTGTGTTTACACACTCAAGTATGATTTCCTTTTAAGCACACATTTTTAATTCATTATTAAAAAGGGGGCAAATGTAGACACTCAATTTTGGTAATTTACACTTTGACAACTCTTAATTTGACTATGCATTCTTGTTATGATAAATACAACTTCTCCATTTGTGTTTAACACTTTTCTGAGTTCCATTGTTTAGGTTTGTTTATCCTTGCACATTGACATGTCAACACATTCTAAGAATATAATGCACAAAATCAATAGAAAAACATCAAATTATCGGCTACAAAAACTTCATTTGGCATATTTCTTGCTCCTAGTTTGGACCTATGGTTTGGTTAGGAATTTATATTCGGTCTCGACCCATCTATATGGTCTTGACCGACATGTCCTCCAAATTTACTTTCAAATTGACATCTTTTGTTGGGTCTTATACTTCATTTGGGTTGGCCTTTCTTAGATAAATCATCTACGAAACCCTATATAAGCAAGTAAACACTACCTCATTTGATAACTTGAACTCCTAAGGCAATGCACTAGAACACTCACTTCATACACTTGCAAAAGAAATCTAAAGCTCCTAAATCTTTTAATTGCACATCCGAAGTCATTAAGGAAACACTCACATTAGGTTTGAAGCTACAAACTAGGTTAAAACAACCATATCTCTCATCTACAAGCACTTAAACATCCTCTCTCCAAGTATTTTAGCAAGAGTGAAGTCAAAGTAAGTATGGTCAAAGAAAATGCCAAATTTGATTGATTTATCTAAATATCACATGCTAGATGGAGAACAACATGTGGTTTGAGGCCTCTTCGGAGTAGTGATAATGTCTACAAGTGCATGGGGTTGCCCACAACCCTTCTAATTTTTGTTTTGTAGGACTCTTCATCCATGGCTAGGGTTTGAGATGATGATTAGTCCATTCAAAGAGCCTCACGCATATGTGACAACTAGAGTTTGAAAATGAAATATAAATCTAGGAAGGCGAGCATAAAAGAAAGTTACAGAAGTCAATTCAAATCAAGTTCGAGACCATACAATATGGTCTTGATAGTTTGGTACAATTCTGCCCCAAGTGCATTCATATTTACAATTCTAGTTTTGAAGATTATTCAAGTTTAGATCATCCAGTTTCAATGTTATACAATCCCATATTTCTCCACGAAGTCATATGTAATTAGTTAAGTGCCTATATACTTCCGTTTTGTGTTTTAAATTACATGTTAGGTTGATTAGTGTATGCTATATTCTTTCAATCTAATAATATTTATAAATTTGAGTTAATATTTCCATTGTAACATCTTTGTAAGATCTGCAATCAACTCTAATTTAATTTAAACCTAATTAAATTGATCTAAAAATTAATTAAGGGTTAAACACATACATATCAGAGCAAAACAAACAAACACTTATTTGAGAGAGTTTTTGGTGGTCGTCTTTATGTGTTGAGAATAATATTGAACTAAAAGTTAAAAAGAGAGAGATCACATGATCTCTAGGTTGAGAAGATCATGACATTAATCATCACCACTCTTGTGTTTAGAGTTATAATGTACATGTGTTGTGATGCTTAATTAGAATATTTCATTTATGCGACCCCAATTTTAAACATTAATGTTGGGTGTGGTGAACATTGGGGTTGTAATATCCAAGCATAAACAATTAAATATGACACCCATCTAACCATCACAAGATAATTTAATCGTAAGTTTGACGTTCATTTACTCGCCGCACGTAATTTTTTTTTGTTCATGCTTTAAAATTCTATTAAAAATTTGTAATATCTTGACCACATATAAAAAGTTGGAACCTTTTTTTTGAACTCGACACATTAATATGACTAAATTGATCCCACTTGTCACAAATCATCATATCAAACACATCTAATTAAGATATGTGCACTAGTCATATCTTTACAACGAGAAGTGTTCCTACAATGGTAGTCATATATGTAATGGAGTGACTTGTTCACTTTTATGCTTAATGTTATATTTGGCATCCATTCAACCGTGACATGATAATTCATACATAAATTTAACTTCTATCGTCACTTATATGTTTTTTTCCTTTTTCTTAGAGAAGTCAATAAAAATAATAATATCTTTGTAAAAAAATAGTAACATCTATAGATGCCTCCAAATTGATATCTCCCGACTTATTAGTCCTGCGAAGGCGAGTAACTATAGTAATCACTTTCTTATTACTTAATCTTTTTTCAACCAATCACAATCAACTATTTATTTCATATGGTCTATGCAATAGTTTTAAACAATATATAATTTTTATTCATTTACAAATACTATTTTTTATGTGATTGGTTGATAGATTTTTCTCCTTATTCTCCTTATTCCCATATAACAAAATGATGTCATAATTCATTCTATTTTCATGGAACATTTCCAAACAATTTTTTTAATTGAGAGCAATATATATATATATATATATATATATATATATATATATATATATATATATATATATATATATATATATATATATATATATATTGATTTAAATTAACAACTCAAAATACAAAATAGCCCTAAATGTTAACCCATTTTTTATGGCCTCATGTCTAACTTTTGAAGCTATTTGATGCTAAATATTTTTTAAAAACAATACTAATACCATTTAAAAAAACAATAATATGTTATAATTCATTCTATTTTCATGGAAATGTTAATGCAAAATTACAACACCCCGAACGACTTTGATTCTGAATGTGGCATTTGGCATAATTTGCTAACATGGATCCACCTCTCAAGTTGTGGGACTTGCGAAATTGAGATGGACCTCCGGAGAAGGCCGGCTCCTCTACCTAATCCTAATGCTAAACTACTCCTAATGCAGAAAAGACGCCTAACTACACCTATCCTAACAATGCCAAGAGAGAGAGAGAGAGAGAGAGAGAGAGAGAGAGAGAGAGAGAGAGAGAGAGAGAGTGCATGAAGAGGGAAATCCTACACTAAAAGGGGGTGATAACACTAGAAAAAGGGGTGAGATACTCTGCTGAGGGAGGAAGAAGAGGGAAAAATAGAGTTGGGACGAGGTCAGAACAATAGTGACACAAACCCAAACTCCATCTTCCATTTGCACTCCATGAAACACAACATCTTACACCTGCAAATGTGAAATACATGCACATAAAACAAATACGAAATGGAGAGGCACAAAGAAACAACAAATCATGAGAAAGGGTTGAAAACACCACAAAACGTGATTTTATTTCTCTATAAGGTGCACAAACCATTACATTGATGCTCAAAGGCATAAATATGCTTCTAGGCGCAATATAAGGCTTACAACTCAAATGAAGTTGAGGGAAAATTTTGCAAGAGTTTCCCCAGCTCCCAGAATGTCTCTCTAAAAATGAGGGGTTCGAGTTCTTTTATAGCCAATTTTCACCCACCCTCATTAAAGAGGTATGGGCACCCATACAATTTCACTTCCCGAGGGTACTTTTGTTAGAAAAGACATGGGCGCCATACTGCATTAATACCGGTTTTTAGTTATTAATTTCTCGCCTATCTCGCACCTCGCATGGGACTCGTGAGCCGCCCAACCATGTGACTGTCCATCCTTGCGCGCACCATCACCCAAGTCGTCCAACTTCATGACCCATCTAACCATGTGTCACCTGACTTTGACCGTCCAACCTAGGGGGTTGGACGTTGTCCAACTATGTGGGCCGTACATTATTGTGGTCATCGACCAACCCAGATCGTTATCTCGTACATCATGGGTCGTCCAACCCGAGGGGGTTGGGCGACTCGTCTATTTGTCCATACAATGAGCTACCCGACCAACCTGATGGTCGTCCATCTGCTAGGCTGACTAACCTTGGTACCCGTCCAACCTGGTGACCCATCCAACCTGATGTCTGTACGATTGCTAGGATAACCAACTTGGCGATTCGACCAACTTGTGTGTCGTGCAAATGTGAGGGGTGCGACGGGCATCTAAAATTGCCCGTATGCGTTGAAAATGTGACCCGACCAACCCATGCGTCCAACCTAGCCAACCGACCCAAGCATCCAACCCAAGCGTAAAACCCAATCGACTAACCCACCAACTAACCTAGCCAACCAACCTCGGGAGGCCAACTTTCAAGGCGATATCTTGAGCTCCTGAATGAGTTTTGGGGTGAAATTTTATATGATTTCACATGAAAACAACCCATTAATCCAATGGTGGTGGTCTCAAGATCCAATTTTGACTTTATCACCTCGAAATGGCTCCTTCTTTCTCGGGATTTCCGGTTGTGCACCAGAAGAATGAACTGCCTTGGGAAGTGTATGATGCTTCAAGATGTCTCATCTTTTCCACCATGTAGGGCATGGAAAATGACTTCCATAGGCACTTTGTTGGACTTATAATTCCTCACATGACCATTAGAATATTCCGCTGCTTAGGTCTTCTTTCACGCCGCACACTCCGAAGGCGCTAAAGCCCGTTTCGATGGATGGTCCCAATACCTTCGAAACTTCCGTAGATCACTTGCAATGCTTCCCAAACTTGAAATCTCACCTGTATCATTCCAGATTGCTCCATGAATCATTGTCTAGTGCTCAAACCCATCCTCCCAAGTTGTTTATTTTATCGGGGGTAAAAATAGATAACAGAACACTTCCTTATTTTCATGGAACAATTACCCATCAATTTTTTTATTATTAGAAAACAATATAATTTTTTTGTGACTTTAAATTAACAACTTAAAATACAAAATAGCCCCAAATATTAACCTATTTTTTATGGCCAAATGTCTAACCCGAAATTAGCCCATAGCAATTATAGAAGTCTATGATGCGTTTGACTAGTAAATTTATTCCTAGGTTTCCATCCTTATTCACGTTTTTTGTTTTTAAAAATTTCCATTAGGGTTCCCGTTAGGTTTCCTAGGTTTCTTCTGTCAAGCGAGTCGAAATTGTAGGCTTATATTATCTCCGTGTTGTAAATGATTTTCCATCATTGTGTTCTGCGACTCCGCTGTTTGTCTCACCGTTTTCTCTGTGAGCAAAGCCATTGACTTTAATTTATTTTTGGAGTTTTTTATTCTTCGTCTGTAATGATGAATATTTGCTATTTTGGAATATAGAGATTTCTGATAGTTTTCGATCTGCCATGATGAATATTTGGAGGCCAAATGATGGGCTTTGTTAGCCAACCATGATGCGGACTTAAATGTCTTAACTTTGCAGATAAAATGGTGTCTGATGGTTCTCACTCTTATTAAAAAAACCATTGTTTTTTGTTCGTTGTTGTGTTTTTTCATTTTCTAAACTAACGATGTTGTACTATATGTAGTGAAAATGCAACACAGACGATTAGAGGGTCTGAGTGTTTTTTCCAGATTTAATCATTTAGCCCCTTTTATTTTGGTGGATTACGTATCTTATGTTCATTTTTGAGCCAAACCCTCATTTCGAGACTTTGTTGGACAGATCTAGCAATTATTAAGATTTTCTGTTAGTATCGAGATTTAATAGCGAACCCGTCATAGCATCTTTATTTTCCCCGACCGTTTCATCGTGTTTAATTGATGATTTTTCTTCTTTTCTGAAGGTTTTTCTTCATCTTTGCGTTTACTTAATTTGCTGGCCCAACGGTGCTCAGGGTTTCAAGGTTTTTTAAATCTATGTTCCGGTTTAGTGACCTTGTCAGCTGATCCGCAACGCCATTTAAAAATGTGTTATTTATTTATTTATTTCTGTTTCACCAGCGTTATTTTTGCGTTCCTTAATCGTGGTAGGGTTTTTTATGATTTTTTCCTCCATTTTTTAGAGCCAGCTTCACGGGGAATGTTGTATAATGAAAAGGCGTCGTGTGATCTTACAACAGCAGTCAGGTAGTGTAATTGTGGGTTTTGTTCACTTATATTATTTACATTAAATTTAATATTCATTGAAATGAAATGAAATGAAAGATTTTAATTACGTCCATGAGACCAACAGGTCTATGGGACCTCCAAAATAGTACCAAACCATCTTATAGAGTAAAGTGGGCTTTTCAACTTTTTTTTAAGATGCTGCTCCTCTGCTGACTGAGCTGTTATAAGACATTTCATTCTTAAAACCATGACTCAAATTAAAAATTAGACATTTCATTTTTAAATTTGATGTTCATTTCATCCTACATAATAACAGAGATCTTTTTGGATTAACTTTGCACAAGTTTTTCAATAGTATTTGTGGATCATCTCTAAGGAAGAAAAACATGTGTTTTTGGATTAATTACTGACGTTTGTGTTCATCTTTTATGATGAATCATTAGTGATAAATTGTTTGGTTTTCTTTTCTGATGATTGATGAATCATAATAGATCAGCGGAAATGTTGACTGAAAAATTTGTACGCATTTAATCTGAAACATTTGTATATCATTACTTAAATGTTTTTTCCTTGGACCAAGTTGATCTAAAAAGTTCTAGGATGAGTGAAAAATGCTTTTAAAGACTGACAATTGTACAGTTAAAGTAACAGTCATTTGCATCAAAATAAGTGGGAATGAAGTTATTGATCATTGTAGCAAGCGATAAAATTTATGATAATATATTAGAGAGAATGTAGTCACCAATTAATGTGACATGTGAAAAATTTAAAATGATTAATGTTTATATTGGTAACTGCAGAGATCAATTCTATAAGATATGTACATTGGATTTGTCACAATAATTAGATTAGCAATAGCATTGATGTTAAATGATATGTGTGGAAGGAAGTTAAAGTTAAAAAGGAGTGAAGGTGAAGAAATGGGTGCGATGAAACTACTCTATTCATGCTTTCTTGAATCTTCATTCTTTATCTTCATCTTCTTCTTCTTGACTTTGTCTTCAAAAATGAGGTCTTCATTCTCTTTTCTCTTCATGTGAGCTATTACATGAGTTGTTTTTTCAATGCCTTTGATTTCTCTTCTAGTGTACTTTCAATCAAACATGAACAAAATAGTGAGACTTTGGAGTCTCTGCACCAACTCTCTCTTCACTTCCATCTTCTCAACTCCTTTACCATTACTTCATTTCTTCACCTTTCAAAGCACATTCAAGTGCTCGTATTTTTGCCTCTAGCCACTCTTGGTTTTATATACACAAACTAAAAATTAGTTCTCTCATTCTTTTTCAAATTCTTCTTCATTCATGCATTCATCTTCCACTATAACTTTGATTTCTTCTCTCTTTTGTTTGATTGCCTTCTTTTCCATTATTTTTAACTCTCTTTCTTCTTCTCTAATCCTTTTTCTCAACTCCATTGATCTTTATCTCTACATAAGTGACTTTATGGGCCACCTTACCACTTTTTTTTAACACCATTTTCATCACTATATTCATTGATTGTCTTTGCATTTTTTCACCTTTTTCTCTAATTCTTCTAGCTGCTTCATGATTTTTCTTATCTTTCTTATCTCTTGCTCTTCACACATTCTTCTTTGCATATCCACTTCTTTTTGTTTTCTCCTTTTTCCTTTACTGATCTCTCGATCTCTCTCCTTTTCACTACTTTTCTTCAACTTAATCAACTCTCTTGTTATCTCTCCCTTCATCTTATTGCTAGCAAGTCTCTTTCAACTTGCCAAGGCTCACCTAGATTTATCTCCTCTTACCTAGTCTCTTGACTTTTTTTCTGGTCTTTTATTCACTCTTCTCTTCTATGTTTCTTCATTCTTTTCACTTTTTCTTAAGGAGCAACTTGACATTTCACACACACAACTCACAAGAAGAAAATTTATCAAATTAATCAACTTCATTCAACTCAACTACATTTATCAAAACAATTATACACAAATGATCATATCAAAATGACTTCTTTCATACCAATAGTTCTTTCAAATGCTTGATTTTCATGATTTGATACCAAATGATGTAGAGCCTTGCATACACATTCAAATCACCAAAAAAATTGCTTAGAAGTCACAAATTGCAACTCTCTAGGTACTTTCACTCAACAACCTTCACCTTGCTTAAGAAGTCTAATTTTGCTCAAAAGACTAAAATGTATAAATCATTGTATCAAAAGTCATATTTACTTTAAATATGCTTTAGAACACCATACCAACTTGCTCAAAGAGTCCAATTAGCCTCAAAACAACATTTTATGTGATTTTTCTTTTAAGACCTCCTTTTAGTTAATAGCCTTGCAAATAGATAAATTTTGACAAAAATCACTCAATTTCCACTTCCATACCTGAGTGGTAGACTTTTCTACTACCTATTATGATCATTAACATGTATACCAAATTTCAAAACTTATTTCTCTTACCTTGAAATTAAAAAGTTATCCTCTTTTTAGCAATTTTGAGTAGCTCCTCCAATTAGCCCTTCTATCATGCAAACTAAACATTCAATCAAATAAGATTAGCATTTTGAATACCCTTTATTTTGTTTGTGCTTTCTACCAATTTTCTCCTCTCAATTCCTTATTCTCTTCACCCAACTCAAAACCCTCATTTTCTAGGTTTCTTAAGTCCTTCACTAGGGTTTTAAGCCAAATTTTAGGTTTTTGATCTCTATCAATTTATTCAACCTCATAAACACTCTCCAACATTGCAATCCCACCATATTTAATGTGATTTCAATCCCCATATCATTCTCTAGCTTCATAATATACTATATTGCATATTCTTGTTCTCGAGTCCTCGTGACTTATGTTAGACTCAGAGAAACCTTCCATGCTCTGTTTTGAGATATTCTTGGCTTCTTCAAACTTGTTTCACTCCTTGCTATTGCACCACTTCCTATCACTCTAGCCTCACTCCCACTTTAATATTCATATTGTGGGTTCATGTTTCAAGGATTCTTGCCCAATTCATGTTCTAAGCATTTATTTGTTCTTTCTTATCTTTATTTTCTCACGCTCCACCTCTAACAAGGTATTAGGTACTTCACTCTCACTTATCTCACTCTATCTTATCTCCCTTAATCACTTCTCACTTGTCTTTCGAGACTCTTCCTAACAAGATCTTCATTCACCTTATTGACTTCTCTCTTCATTACCCTTCTCAAGTCCTTAACGAGGATTATATCGTGGCAATATGGTTTCACTAGATAGTCTAAACTCTTTCAAGGAATAGTAATCTCTCATATCACCCTTCAATGCCTTGGTTCACTACCTTCCCTCTATCTTTGCTCCAAGATATTTAAATCTTTGAACTTTTGTTTGATTGTGAAACCTAAGTAAGATTGTATCTCTTGGACTAGACATATACAAACTTGATTAAAATGTTAAGTTTCCTTCTTAACTATACTCCTTATGGGTTTTATGACTCATTAATACTTTCACCAACCTCTAACAACATCAACTATCTTAGCAAACCATTCTCCACCACTCATGACAACATTTTCCATTGACTTCATTCTATCAATCTCGATAGTCTCGCAATTTTTAAGTACAAGACCGTACATGTAACTTCACTCTCTAACCTTTTTATTTTAACTTGTCTAAGGCCTTCATGCCTGCAAATAGAAGAAAATCGCTACAAAAACCCTTGACTAGGCTTAATACACTATCACACAATTTTCACACCCAACTCGAGTTTTTCCATGCTTAACCTTCAAATTGTGTCTTATCAACCCTCACCTCTCTATAATCTCGAATACCCGAATGCTTTTCAATCGTCAAGCTATATCACATACACTTTCTTGAACCTATTAGAAGACTTAAAACAACTCTTAAGACTCGACTCTTCAAAGAAACAAGGTACGCCAACCTACGAGGGATTCATTATTTGCATTCTCTCCTTTAGTGTTTATTATCCTTAATGATCAAGCATGATCCTCAAAACCTTAATCAATCAAACACATTATTTGACACGTGATTAGGATTTCAATATACACAACCATTAATCCCAGATCGATGTCAATGCATGCATTTACACACACTTAGTTAATGATTAAGAACCCTCTTAGATGTCCACCTTTATTCATACTTAGACATGTAAAGCACAAATTCATTCCTTACCTCTCCAACATAGTGAAATGCTAGTTCTCACAGTCATGATTGCATCTATAGTCTTCCTCATGCTTTATTGACTATCAATCATATAAACCTTCATCGAAGGCATTTCACACAACATTCATGCACTTATTTCCAACAAGAATCATTCATAAACTTGCCTTGATCATTCATCATAGCATGGTGACATAGATATGAACAATTTTTACAAGAAATAAGCCTTTTATTAGATTATTTTTGAATTTTACTCACACAGGGATGTTCCTTTCTCCAACCTCTACAACTTAAAGCACCGCTCTCATTCGAATACATTAGCAATATTATGAAGAAAGTAAAAGGTGGTTAGGTTTCCACCACCTAACCGACCCAAGTGCAAGCTAACCATAGTGAGAAAACCTTGGTGAGGTTAGGTAAGTAAGTTCACCACATGATCCACCTTAATACCTTAACACTAAGCCTATTACAACCCCTAACTTACTAACATACCAACACTTTGAGCTAGGAAACATTGTTAGGCCTAATTTGAATATTTAAATGTGGATTTTGGAGGGAAACCTCCAAAATGCCACTTATTACATCATGAAGGGTCCATATGGACTAAGTAGGACCCAAAGCCTCCTAAGAACCCCCTAAGAACCTAACCAAGCCAAAATTGAAGTATATACATGATGCTCTTGCATTAGGCAATGGGAATAATCAACCATACAACTCGATTATATACCTTCTCACACTTTGTCCCTAAATATCCTTCAGATTATTCTTCATTACACTCACCTAAACTTCATGACATTTTTGAGCATAGGCACATACTTGATGCCGATGAATCCTCTTCTATCACATATGTCTACAGTAGTGATAGGAACACACTTCCACCATCTCATTATCACCTTCCTGATATTGAGGAGTTATTTCTTGATCCACCTACTTTCGGTCCACTTCAGACATTACAGGGAGTAGGTATATTGATTGAGGACACATCGAGCATCGAGAAGTCCAAGACATAGTTATAGGGCATTCCACATTATTTCATTGCCTCTATTTTTGATGCACTATTAGTGCATGAAGTAGTTAGCTCATCTACTATGCATGAGGAACAAAATTCCTCAGATAGGAACCACACCTTAATTGGAGATCCATTAACACTTGGTAGACACATTCACTATTTCACATTGATCCACTCTTTGTTGTATCTTCTTCCGATCCACAAGAACTCCAGAGAGCTCCTTTTCGTGATACGGTGGCTACAAATATTAATAACTTTTAGTGGGCGTTTCAGCCCTCACTTCTTCTTTTCTCTCTTTTGGGGGTAGTTTTTTCTACGAGTTCTTCTTTTTACACTTTATGAGAGTTTCATTGTACTTCGTTAGCTCATCAAGCCTTGTTTTTAGGACCCTCTTCTTCTACCCACATAAGCTATGCTTAAGGTGGGGTGTTAATGTACGATATTATTTTCCTCATATTTATTTATTGTGGATTATTCCTACACATGGATTATTCCTACACTTTAGGAGTTAGCTTGTTTAGGTGTACTTAGTCATAGGAGTTACACTTGGACTTAGTCATAAGAGTTACACTTGGCCATCATTATTAGCTAAGTGGGAGTTACTCTTTGACTAGCGACAACAAGTGTGGGAGTTACATTTCTATTTTGGGCTCTTTGTCCACTATTCATGGAAGAGTTACAAATTCACTCTCATATTTGTACATCTTCATTTTGTGAGCTATTCATGTAGTGTATTGGAGGATCTTGTGATTACTTTCTTTGCAATTTTCTTGTTTATGTGATTTTAATTAACTTGCAGCTGCGTTGTGCACTTGTTTTACTCGTGCTTGCATTGAATTGGTGCATTCACTTGATTAAGAGATATTGACATGATCCCCGATACATACAAGACATGATTGATTGGCCATCCAAACTCATCTAAATGGAGGAGCTTTGATCTTAAATTAATAAAAATGACTTAAAATTTTCACCCTTACATTCATCATCAACAACTAGAATCCTATTTAAATGTGCACCCTTTTGGTTAAATACAAAATGTTCTATCAAAAAGTGTCAATCAAGTGGCTATTTAAAACATAGAATAGTCTATATAAGAATAGTAATATTTTCTTTTGACATTTATGGATATGTGGGTCCTAAAGAACACAAAGCATTCCATCAACCATAATTGTGTTGAGAGGATGCATTCATAAAGCATCCTTCAATGTTTCTTGTAGATAGAGTTCAACTTGCACATGCTTGAATCCCTCATACTTTTGTCCTTATCCAAATGCTCTCTAACTTGTGTTGCACATTCCTATAGGCTTTACGATTTAGAACGATTTTTGCCATGTCGTACTATGTTAGTAGTGCCACCGCTTTGATTCCTCAAAATATCATTTCTTGCATACAATTAAAACTAAAACCACAACAATGAAGATGACTTCCTAGCCAAGAACAATGAAACACAAAACTCACAAAAGAAAAGAAAAATGTATGTTGTACCTAGAGAACAAATATAAGAGGGATGACGTTGATCTACTCTTAGAAAACAAAGGAATAAAGTTGTACAACAAAAAACTTGTAAGTTTGCAAGATCATTTTCAAGTTTTATTTTTGGATTAAATATGGACTCTTTGGTCAAGAAAAGCTTTACATCATAAACCCAATCTAAAAGCATAGATGAAGTAAATTTATCGACAACTTATGTTGATCCGTACTTCAACGCATGCCAATGTGAACAAGTTGTTGTTGTTGATCTCCACAAGATGTGTAGAATTAGGGACCCTTCTTCCAATAGAAGGCATGCATGTTGGCATAATAAGCACATGCATTTGAAATATCTCAGTACTAATTTTTCTATTTAATTAGCTCTATTGGCTATCCTTAATGCTAGAGTTTTTTTATAAATAATCTTTTATGTTGGTTTATCTCTAAGGTTTACCCAAATATTAGTTTTCCATTATACTATTGTAATTTGTAGATAAGTATTTTAATTTTTTTGGAACACATCATATATTAAATCAAAATACAAAAGTTTATAATATAAAGGTGGCCCGAAAAGAATCACGAGCCCAAAACCAACCTAGGACAAACCAACTAAACATCAAAGAACACAACCAAAAAGAAGTGGAAAATAAATGCAAAGAGGCCTTAACACTTCTTTGATGTACATATGCTAGGCCTATATGTAATCAACTATGGAAATTGAAAGGATTCCTTGAGGAGAAAAAAATCCTTGAGATTAAAACCAATAACTTGGTGCTCTTGTGTTGTAGAAACAAACACTAACAAAAGATTTGGTGCTACCAACATATCGTTATCTTCAATCTTTTCTTTTTCCGTTCTTTTTACCATAGACTAATCTCTAGAGGGAGGACCCACAACAACACTCGTGATCTTGTTACTCCATAGAGAAAAACAAGTTCCTTTGATTGGGTAGATTAAACGCTCAAATGGCTTTAGCTCAATTTCCTCAAAAGCAAGTTAAGGTAACCATTCTAGTTGTTGACATTCTTGCTTCATATGGTATGTTGTTAAGCAAGAAATTTTACAGAGATCTGGTGGTGAGATTCAAATGAACTGGTCTCATGTTATGATCCCTATCTAGGGAGAAATGAAGAAGTTAATACCGCAGACTCGGGCAAAGTTCACAGTGACAAAAAAAGATCCTCACGCATAGATCCTGTTTCAAAGCTCCAGTATGGGTAGTTATATGATGGCTACAGAGGTTCATGCGCCTGAGGTCACTTGCAAAGATCCCAATGAGATCTAAACTCTTGAGTTCGATGGAAGTTGTTGCTCAACAGGTTTCGGCGCAAGAGTGGTGCTTATATCTCCGAATGGTAAAATATTTCCTTTTTCTTACAAACTCCAATTTTCAAATACTAACAATACTGTAAAATATGAGGCATTAATCCTTGGCCTCCAAGTTGCAAAAGAGAAAGGGATCAAAATTTTGAAAGCCTTGGGAGATGGAGTGTTGATCGTGAAGCAAGTAAAAATGATCGTTTGAGACACTACATAAATAAAGTGTGGGATGCAATTGAAGCCTTCGATGTTTTTTCCATAGAATCCATCCCTTGTGAAAAGAATGAAAAAGCGTACTCTCTACCAGGTCTCACTTCATTGATGATCCCCGGTTCAAATTTTGATCAAGACAAATACACCATCAAAATGATTTTTAGGCCAAGTAATCACGAAAATGCGTAAATTGGCAAGTCTTTAATGATGATCAACAAATTACCGCCTTTTCGTAAAAGAGGCATAATTTTGAACAATTGTACTTTGAAGGAAGTGATTCTGAATTTCGCGAATCGACGACCTCACCCATTCAAGAAGGAGTTGAGAGCGAAGATCCCGTGACGGAATTATTTAGCTCAAAGGGAATAAAATTCCACACGAATTGGTTTCACTTGAATTTTTTTTTGATAAACATGACAGGTTTATCAAAGAGAAAGAACAGACATGACTCAGAAATTCTACTGACTATGAGAAGGTTAACATTGGTACCAAGGATAAACCTCACCTATTCAATATTGGTAAGTGTTGCTCACCTGAGGAGCGCAAGAAATTTGTAAGCCTCCTTACCAAATATTTTGATGTCTTGGCTTACTAATATGAAGACTTGAAGTCTTTTTGACCTAGGGAAATGGAGCATGTCATACCTTTGAAACCTGGTGCAACTCCATTCAGAAGAAGCAAAGATAGTATAACCCAAGATAGCAGGATGATACTCCATGAGGTTCAAAAGATGTTAGACGCGTGAATAGTGTTTCCTATTCAACATTCAACTTGGATAGCTAATATTGTCCCGGTCATAAAAAATGGATAAATTAGAATTTGTGTGGATTTCCGTAATCTTAATCAAGCTTCCTTGAAGGATAACTATCCACTGCATGTCATCGACCATATTCTACAGAAATAACTAGATCGTAAATGTTATCCATGCTAGACGATTTCTCTAGTTATAATCAGATTGAACTAGCCAGGGAAGACCAACATAAAACCACATTCACAACCCTTGGGGTACGTTCGTGTATAGAAGAATGCATTTTGGTTTGATCAATGCCGGCGTAACCTTTCAAAGGGCTATGGACATGGCATTCATAAATTATAAAAACAAGATCATCGTAATATACCTAGATGACTTGACGGTTTTCTCAAAGATGCAGGCTTCATAGAATCTCCCTAAATCTAAAGAAGTCCGTGTTTGGAGTTACGGAAGGGAAAATCGTAGGTCATATTATTTCTAAAGAAGGAACCAAGATCGATCTTGAACGCATTTAAACTATCAAGAATATTTCCTTTCCTATAAGTAAGCCTAGAGCTCACTCATTCTTTGGGAAGGTGAACGTTTTAAGGAGGTTCGTGCCAGATTTTGCCGAGATGACAAAAGAAATTGCTGACATGATGAAGGGAAAAGAATCCTTTAAATGGTCGAAGGAAGGTAGGGGAACATTTGAACAAATCAAGGATGCTATTGCAAAAGCTCCTACATTGGTGTGTCCCAATTTTAAAAGGATTTCATAGTCTATTGCTATGCTTCCCCACACATGATCTCCACCATCCTGACTCAACATAATCAAGAGGGAATTGAATCTCCTATTGCATTCATGAGTTTTGGATTCAAGAAACATGAAATGAATTACACTCCCTTGAGAGGCATGTGTACACAGTGGTTAGAGCCTTCAAACATTTCAGATACTATGTATTGAATTCTCACACCAAAGTCCTAGTTCTGACACCACAATTAAATCAATGTTGACACAACATGAACTAGGATCTAAAAGAGGCAACTGGTCTCCAAGATCCAGGAATATGACTTGGATATCAAGCCTACTAAGTTAGTTCGAGGAAGAGAACTCTGCCAAGTCATCGCAGAAAACAAGCCAAGAAATGACCTTGAGGAAGAACCAATTGAAGAAAGTTTACCACTGGTAGTTTTTGTCAGTACCATAGATGAGTGGTATTTTGATATAGCTTACTTTCTCACATATGGCGAATGTCTTGAGAATATAACAACTAAAGAAAAAGAGCTATCAAATTAAGAGCTTCTAGGTACATCATTTGGGACAACACCTTGTTCAAGAAAGGTATTGATGGCATGTTCCTCAGATGTGTTGATAAGGAACAACAACCTAGGTTGCCAAGACTTTCAAAATCAATGTTGTTGTGGTCATTTCTCTGGACCAGTAACAACTCATAAGATTTTGCGAGTGCATTACTACTGACCCGCCATGTTTTCCAATGCTAAAAATGGGTAGCCAAATGCGAAGCTTGTCAACAATTTGTTGGAAGACCTAAATTGGCAGCTTTTCCTTTAAAGCCAGTTGTCATTGAAGAACCCTTTCAACAATGGGGGTTAGATTTCATCGGGGTCTTGAACCCAAATTCTAGTGTTGGTCAAACTCACATGCTCACGACGACTGACTACTTTACGAAGTGGGTAGAAGCCATTCCGGTGAAACAAACATCTACTGCAGTAATTTGTGACTTCATCAAAGAGAACATTTTGGTTTGTTACGGAATTCCACAAAATATCATGACGGACAATGCCACCAATTTCTCTTCTACAGAGATGGTAGGTTTTTGTTATGGGTATGGGATATCTTTATCTCATTAATCGAATTACTATTTTCAGGGAAATGGTTAAGCAATATCTAGTAACAAGAACATCATTACTATTGTGTGCAAGTTGGTTGAAGAAAATCAAAGAACTTGGCACAAAAAGCTATATGATGCATTATGGGATGACCGCATAACTCCCAAAATAGCAATTGGAATGTCTCCATTCTAACTCTTATATAGAACCAATGCTCAAATTCCCATTACATTGGAGTTACCAACATTACGATTGGCTCAAGCAATGACAATGAATGCTTCGCCAATGCGTTGGATAAAAGGATCATGTTCCTAAGTAAGCTTGAAGAACAAAGAAGTCAAGTAGCAAACAAGATCGAGGAACACCAATCCAAGGTAAAGAAATTGTTTGATAGAAAAACTAAGGAGAGATAATTTCAAATCAATGACCTAGTTCTTCTATGGGATAAGAGGCATGAACCAAAAGGAAAGCATGGGAAGTTTGATTCATTGTGGCTAGCCCTTTCAAAATCATGGCATTTCTATGGAGATAACACATATTACTTGGCATATCCTGATGGAACTCATTTGCCTCTCGCCTCTACAACAGTAATATCTCAAACACTATCAAAGTGAAATGGGTTGTCACCTGTATGTACATAGGTGATTTAGGGTTTTGTTCTTTCCTCGTTTCCTATTTTTGGTTTCCTCTCTTTTGTTGTCCTGTTTTTGTGCATCATCTTTTTGGGATCATGTTCATTCAATTTTTGGGTTTGGGTCCATTGCTACATCCGTGAAGTCCTTGTCCCCAATAAGAGCCAATTGTTATCAACTAATTTTGACTTCACAAAATTATAACATGATTTTTTTAAAAATTCGGAAGTGTCCTTTCTCATGGTTTATTACCTTCATCGTGATCATTTTATTCTTCTGATCATTTTGGCCTTTGTTTCATTCAATTTGGTTAGGTGATCCTCCTCTATGTCGTAAATTGTGTTTTAATTAATTAATTAATTAATATTTTACCTTTTATTTAATAAAATCAAATTTATTAAATTTTAGGGTTTTTAATTAATAAATATTAATTTAATCCTCAAAAAATTTTGTTCGACAAATTTGGAAGAAGCTTCTCATTTTCTCCATGTGGGCATTTAATTGTCGTGGCAATTATAATTCTCGCTTCCATCATCCGAGAAGCAGGGAAGAAGACAATTACAAGAAGTTGCAAAAGCGAGAGAAATTTGGAAGACGAAGAAGAAGGAAAAGTTTGCAGACATTCGAGCCAAAAGAAAGAAAATCACATTCCACAAGCACTCCTTAACTTTCACACAAAAACCTGACACAAGCATTGGCTAGAGCCAGGAAACCTTGAAAGTTCCAGGTGGTTGTCTCCATCGAATTCATGCCCATAGCCCGATTCAAGGTATGGTTTTGTTTCTGGTTTGTGTGTAGGTTTTTAAGGGATCTCGAGTTCGAGTCCCGACTACTCGAGTAAGCTCAATGGTTTTGCTCACAACCCTCCTACAAAATCGAGCTCCAATTTAAAGATTATGTTATCCGGAAGGATTTTCCCATGGCTTACCAAAGCCGAAAGCTGCTTTGATAGAGACGATTGCACTCTAAGCTCTTCTTTGACCAAATTCCCTATGGAAATGTGTGGCACATTCAGCAGTTCCGCAAGTTTTCTGGTGTAAGCACCCTTCTAAAATGCCAAGGATTCCAATGAAAACCATTGCGCTCCCCTACCGACCATGTGACCGTCAGCTTGCGCCACCGCCAGTGCTACCATCTCATGCGGCTGCAACGGATCTATATTCTCGCAAAAAGGGTTGCTTTGATATTAGATTTTTTCTTTGTGGGCGGTTGATCAATACCATTGTTGATTAAGAGCATAATCGAGCTCTTTATAGCATGCACGAGCTCGTTCTCAGAATAACATGAGAAGACTCAAGCTTGCAGTCTTTCTTCGGCATGCCGTATTTTTTTATTAAAACTATTTTTCTTTGGTTTTATTGTGCCAGATTGGATAGGCCATATGCCACGCACAAGTATCCACCCGGTCAAGGAAGTAGGCCACGCAGTTGTCTACGCTTCCTCCTGCACAAGGGAAACGAGCCTGAGATTGTGGGAGAAACACACAGATCCATCACATGCCACACAAGTTAAGGAAGAACTACCCACACAGGTCAAGAAAACACAACTACGCGCCAACCCACACATAGGTGTCACAAATGTCAACACGTTTTTGCAGCCAAAGAAAGGGAATGAGCTTGGATAACAGAGAGGTAATACGAGCCACGAACGGTTCTCAAGAATAGGTCGAGCACATACTCCATCCCCTCGAGCACGGATGGCCAGTACAAACCAAGCACACACTCACCGAAACAAAGCGGCTAATGATAGTTGATCCCGAGCCTACACAAACGAGCTCGAAGTTTCAGCTTGCAAACTAAGCCCTACCCATTCTATTCTATCGAGTTCGAACTCGAGAATCGAACAAATTTCTATTTGCACCAAGTCTGGAG
The DNA here is from genome assembly GCA_018340775.1 of Taxus wallichiana var. yunnanensis. Taxonomy (NCBI): domain Eukaryota; kingdom Viridiplantae; phylum Streptophyta; class Pinopsida; order Cupressales; family Taxaceae; genus Taxus; species Taxus wallichiana. The sequence goes on along the minus strand of CM031243.1, from coordinate 407,976,474 downwards.
GTAGCTCGGTTTCCAAGGCTGAATTCATAGTATTTTGGCCCGATTTGTAATTCGAGCTCAAGCTCAATATTTCATTGTATAGCTCAAGCTCATACCCAAGCTTGAGCTCATATTACCACTTTGTAAAAATTGTAAACATGGAATTGCTCAATGCATAAAAATAACAATAAATAAGAGATATTTTCCCTTGCGGTTACGATGGTCCGGAGACTAAGACCCGAAACCTTCCCAGCACGTTCTTTCCTTTTCTTTCCGATTTAAAAAAAACTCACAATGGGAGAACGCTCTAACAAATCAACACTTAAGTATGCATATCAAGGGTTAATCCCAACATCTTCCATAAGCTCAACATACGATCACATTTTAGATACTAATATGGGCCATGTGGATATGATCCAATTTTGCGACAGAGTTAGGAGAGAAGGAAAACTTTTTCTCAAAGAGACTCTATCGTTGCGGCCTACCTCAAGTGGCAGATTTTTTGGTCGCAATACAATGTCCTGAGTTTGTTTTGGCCTGTGCCGAACACTATGACCCTGAGCGTCGGGGAGTCTTTAATGACAAAAATGAACCCCTTCTGCTTAACTCTCCGAACACATGGAGGAGATGTTGAAAGTGTCACTGTATGAAGAAAATGCTGACATAATGCAAGAATCGACATAACAATTATAGGATGTGTCTATGTGATGAAGCTTATACCACACTTTCTTCCATTCAAGCCTTAATCTAAGAGATTCCTTATACCTTTGTCAATGAACACAACCAAAGGAATTCAATACAACATCTGAAGGAACAATTCACGAAATTGATACATGAAATGTACACTCCTGTTGATAATTTTTCCACTTCTATGGATCAATGTTACAAGATCAAACACCTTTGTGAAGAGATCCAATCTAAAGTTACAGACCTGCATACCATACCAGGTAGGATTCTTGAACTACAGGTACTTTGTGAGGCTTGTCTTCTTCCAAGTTGTTTTCCAGAGGAAGAAAAGATGCGACATTGTAGAAGCTCAAATCTTTCAAATTGGTGAAGGATCAAGACCCTTGTTTCACCAACAGAATGGTGGGATAATTTCCTATGTTATCTAATGGGTGTGCATGTTCATTTCTCATACGAATGAGAATAGGTGAACCCTGCCCAATGGATAAGGCACTAGTTGTTTTACTTAATTTTCATGTGTTTTTCTACATGGGGTCCACATGTACCCATTTCCCTTTATTTATGTACTTCTCCTAAAGTGAATTTCAAATTGTTATAAAGTGATGTTGACTTATTTTAGTTAGGTCATTTAAAAGCAAGGTCACTTAAGGTGCCCTAATTTGATGTTCATGTAAACCCTAACTACCTTGTAACCAAATTTTGGGTTATAAAAGGAAGTTAGGGGCTCATTTGTAAGGGTGACTTTGAGAGAGGAGAAGAAATAATTTGGTGCAAGATTTGTTTCAAGAAAGAAATTGTGTTCTTTTGTGAAGACATTTTGGAGAGTTAATGAAATATGAACTTTGTGTCCCATTCATTATCTCTTGTAGCATTTGATGTTCTTATGTTCATTAGATGTTAGTGTTTAAATATTGCATGCGAATACTATCTTTGATCTTATTTTCAACATTATTAATCTGTTGTTCTTGTTCACAGTGATCAAGCTCTGATATCTACTTGCTCATGTGTGTTCCCTTTCATTTATTCTTGTTTAGTTGATTCAAACTCTGTTTTATTTGAGTTGGTTATTCATTGTTCCTCTTCTTCTATATGCAATATTAGGCTCTATTTTTACCTAACTATTGTATGCTCCTTTCATCCATTCCTTTTCATTTCTTTCCTTCATTCCATTTCATCTCCCTCATTCACACTTATTTCCATTTGATGTCCCAAAACACCCCCACATACAATTTTGAATGTATAGATGTAAATACAGATTTTGGTTTTCAATAAAGGCAACCTCACCTTCATTGAGGAGGGACTTTGTACCCTGACCATTGCATGCCATTTGCAATCATGTAAATCCATTTTCTAACAACTAACAACTGATGATGACATAATGAATCTCACTTTCATTCCTCCTTCAAATCTTCTCTCTAGGTCAACTCGTTCAATATCTTCTTCACCAAGCTGATTAGGCCTAATGATCTATCTCTCCAATAGCTCCAAACACACTATAAAATTTCCACACACTCTCTGCCCTCTCTCAAGGTCACACATGTCTCTTTCACCTTTGGAAACACCCCTCTAGCTAGCAAATTTCCTTTCTTGCACAACTAACTCGAATGAGCCTTATAACTTGATTTTATACCTAACTCATGATTATAACTCATCTAGGTTAGAAATCATGGGGGAAAAATTAAAACAACTTGAAAAAATAATGAAAACATCATACATAGAACCATATAGGTCGTCAATATCCTCTAGAACCTTCATTTCTCCATTAGGACTCAAGAAGCCCTAATACACTCAAATAACCCACTCACCAAAACCATATCACTTGAGCTAATAAGACATTCACCAAACTTCAACATCCACTTAGAATTTTTTTCTAAGACCACTAGAAACCTTCAACAAGCTTGAATCAATATGCACCACCATCTAATTGAGAACAAGGAAAACCATCATGTCTCAAAACAAGTCTTTAGAAATGAAGCTCAAAACCTCATCAAATCACCTCACCCATGCACGTGTGATACACAAATGGAAATATAATGACCTCAAGGTCATCACCAAATGATAACCATGTCATAAATCAGACCGAGACACCTCTAAAATGCCTCTACAACTAGGTCACCTGAAACTTCCCAAACTTGCCCCAAAACTAGTCTTCCAAAACAAGTCATAACAAACCTCTTAAGAGATCAACCATGATCAGAAACCACCATGGACATGTAGAATATATTCGATAATTCCTCCAAAACCAATTAGTCAACAAGTCCAATGAATAACTTGAGAGCGAACTAAACTTCTTCATAAACTTTCCTTTTTGAGTGGGGTCCACACATAACCAAGACACCTAACTTGCACCGGGAGAAGCCTGAGAGATACCTATACAAGCTCCAATCATCATAAAATCCAAATAAATCCATTATAGGCCAATAGGGAGAAGATATTTTCCATTGCTTTTGAACTAGGGTTTTAAGAGGGTTTAAAACCAGTTTAGCTTCTTAACGATTGTTCATAAAATTTTGGGCCTTAATGTCTAAACTAATGCCACAAAACTCAATCTAGAACCATTTCCCACATGTCCTAAATAGATCAGAATCCCATGCAATTTTTTCACATGCCAGGGAGCATCAAAAAGTCAAATTTGAGCTTGGTTTTTACTTCTAAGAACTCGATAGGAGAAAAAGGGCATATCTTGCCAACTATTCAACATTAGGACCTGAAATTTGGACCACACCTCTGAATCAACATTCAAACACATCTCCAATAATCAAATTTTCTCAAATGCACTCAGAAATGATGATTCCACTTCATTAGGGCATGCTTTCTCAAGGACTAGATCTAGGAATGAACCTAAAGCTTACTTTCATTGCAATATGATCAAAGTACTAACCTCAAACTTCACCAAAATGCTAGAAAAAACTTTCCACATCTCCAAAATATCTCAAATTTACATGTCAAAACTAAATATAGTCCAAATCGCCTCACTTGGTCACCTAGGGCTTGAGAATAGGTCTAGTGTAGACCTAAAAACATGACTTAGCCATATACTCACGCACATTGAGACACTTGTGAGTGTCTCTAAAACACATCTACATGATTCACATGATCTCTCAAAGCTCAAACAACTGCCACATACATGTAATCCATCATATCATACCATACATGTTGACTAGGCCTCCAAATTAGGCCACTTGAACATGTTTGCTTCACTAATTCTGACTTCCTCATCATTTTTCCAATGTTGACAACTTGCAAGACCCTTCAACATAATTCATGAATCCTCAACAACATCACCAAAACACTACATCACCTCTACAAGACACCACAAGCCATCATACCTACTCAAGAACCCATGACACATCACCAGAACCAAGCAGCCCAACTGACACTACCAATCAACCTTCATGTTTCTTAGCTCTTTTGACATTAATGAAACATTAGAAACTAATGAAAACATCATAATTTGACATCAATGACAACACAATGTCATTACATACTTTGCAAACCCAAATATTATAATTACAACAAGGTAGATCGACTACTTCTCACACTATGGATTCTACTTAATTTCTTCATAATCCGCTTTCCCCTGGAAGGAGTTTCTTATCCATTGACTCTTGGTTTTATTTCTCCTAATATTCCTATTTATGATGGTAAGAGTGATCCCGCACAATACCTTCAATCATTTCACATAACATGTTTTGACTATGCCCCTCATGACATCTTACTCACCAAGATTTTCTATAGGAGTCTTAATGACTTTTCCTTGCAATGGTTCTATGATATACCAATGCATTCCATATGATCCTTCACCATTTTTAAAAATCAATTTCCTGCATAATTTTCTATCAAGATTGGCAACAATTTTTCATATGATCAAATATCTAAAGTCCGCCAAGGGTCTAATGAACACATCAATGACTATGTTTTACACTATAAGACTATGCTTACTAAAATGAATAATACCTTAGCTGATAGAAAACTTTAAGATATCTTTACAAAAGGCTTGATTACTCCTTGCAATATTGTGTTATCTTTGAAACTTTCCCTCTTTGAACATCTATGCCATACCCTAAAGAAACATGAGGCTAAGTTACTACACATGAATAAGCTCAAGTATGTTGCTAGCTCCTCTTCTACACCTAATGTCAAATTCCCAACCAAATCTACATTCAAAGGCAAGGCTACTAATAATAAGGCTAATACTAAGGACATTGTTAATTCCATCTCCCAACCCACTAAGATACAATTACAACTTGCACAAAGGTAATTGCATTTTACAATGTGTACCCCCACATTATGCTAAAATAATTACTTGAGTGCAATATTGTATCTCTCCCTCCACCACTTGAGGTTGATGTAAACAAACCTCATAATAAGAGTTTTGATCCTAATGCTTATTGTGACTATCATAGATGTATTGGTCATCTCACTAATTTATGTATCAATCTAAAACATGTTATACAATATCTTATCAATGTCAAAGCCATCAAATGCGATGAGTCCACAAAATCTTCCCAACCTACTAATGATGCTTCAAAGTTGGAATTATTTAATGATCCATTACCTAGTCATGACCTAGGAAAATCTAATTTTGAAATGCATAATAATTATCACATGGTACCACTTAGGCCTTCTTATGATCACCCACTAGATGCAATGATTGCACTATTGTCCATATGCCACTTTCTATATTGGTTATTAATTTTGATGAATCTAATTCGGATGATACTCTTATTTCATATAATCTATACATTCATGCATTTATCAATCAAGTTCATATCCATAGTATTTTGGTTGATCGAAAAATCAAGGATAATCTATGCACTTTCAATTTCCTTCACTCCTTGGTTATTCTAAGAATCACATTACACATAATTATGCTTATGGACATATTATTCTTCCCATCACGGTTGGCTCGATCACTACATAAGTTCCATTCCTAGTTGCTTCCACTCTTAGTTCAGGTGACATGCATTTAGGTCTCCCTTGGTTACGTACTCTTAGGGATGTCCCATCTATTTTACATCAATGTGTTAAGTTCATCCACCAACAACAATTGGTCACAATTGAGGCACTCCTCCTAAGGCTCCTCTTCCCATGTTATCTCTCCATTATTATATAGTTCCTCCTTCTAGATATCCTGATCATCCTTCTAGCACACATGATTTATCTAGCGGCTCTATCCCTCGTAAGTCTCCTAATAAGTATTATTTGGTATTGGTGAAGCTTTGTTTTGCTAGGTAAATTTTTTTGAAGTTGATGTCATGTCATGTATGATTTTTTGATTCTTGATCATGATTTATATGTATAACTTATTCACTATGATATTAGTTATTTATGCACATCTATATACATTTGCATGTAACTCCTTGATTGCTAACGTATAATTGGTGCCATAATTTCTATCACACACAATTTTAATGTACATTATCTACTAATTTTTGTATGAATTATATTGTGCATCTATTGTGATTTTGATGAGTTCTTGATTAATATATCTAGCTAGAAATGAAACATATATTTAGCGAATATCTTGTGTGTTACATAAAAACTACCGTTGCTTTGAATGACATGTTTTATAAAATTTTGATAATCAAATCTTTATATGACGTTATATGTTATCATGATTATATATATGGATTTACAAGATTATGATTTTTATATAACACATGGTATGTTTAACTCTTTATTTTGAGATGAGTGATTTGCAAACTTCATCACTCATATTAAAAGGGGGCATACAATGGAATTGTTTCAAATCCTTAGGCCATGTTAGATAAACCATTACACATTCTCGAGAAAAAGTATATGATTCATATGGGCCAGATTGGGTATATTGAGACATATTCACATCACTTTGAGGAGTAATTGAGGAATAACATTAGCTCATGAACATAAAATGACAAAATTCTCTATTATTTTGAGGAAAAATGGAGAAATTTATATCACTTTGAGGAATCGATGGATCACATAGGGAACATATTTCATCTATGTATATATTTTTTTGAATTGAGGAGAAATTCGAACTATGTTTCACTTTTGGGTCAATATATCTCTTCTACAAATGATCCAACTTTCATGGATTTGATATGGAGTCCCATATAGATACTAAAATAAAACACCCTTATTCAATTATTTGGCCAATAAGATAACAAGGATAGATTGATTTTCACCATATGAATTGATCCATTTGACACCCATGGAATTTACACTATCCCAAATCCACACGAATGCATTATAGGAGAAAATTGGTTCACATTCCATCAAGTGTATTTTTTATTTAGTTTTTCAAATTCATTTTTAAAGTGGTTTAATTTACTTGAAAATTTTCATCACCAAACTACATTGATCAAAACATGTTTTATTGCAAAATTCATACGATAAAATGTCACATTATAGTTATATATATCAACATACGGTGTGTTCTTAACAATGTAGTACTCAAATTTTGGTCCTAAGGCACTTGTAAATAATCATTTGGAATTTATCTCATCCTTATTGCATTTACACACTTATTGACTTAATGTAAAGGCATCTTGATCATTCCCATACTCGAGTCCACTAGGTCATCACTTTCTCTTCATCTAAGCACCTTTGAAAACCAATTCCCCTTATACATATGACATCTTCAAACTCCCAACTATTCACTTCATGTCCGATCGTGTTTCATCCTAATCTTGGAAGAGTTCACCGTTTAAGGCTACGATTGATTGATAATTATATTAGAGGTCAACAATCATGTCCGTTGTACTTGCAAATGTCATATATTAAAATGTACAAGCTACCTTAGTCAAATTAGGGTTAGTTGATAGGAAATCATTCACACAAGTCATATATAAATACATACACTCTAATCTATTAGGGGCATCTAGGGATATCATGCTAAAGCAAATTCTAAGGACTTTGTGCCCTAATAATAAAAGTATCAATTATTTAGAGCACAAAAGTGCAAACTAAAATTCTTAATACATTATCATTTGTTACACTAAATCATTCTCATACGCCAAATCAAGTCAAAGTTCATTACCACGTGTTGAAGGCCTTATTAGAGCTTGACATTTACATTGTTTATGCACATTCTCATATACGGATAATTTTAGTGGCGAATATTCGTAATATGGAGAATATTCCATTTTTGAAAAATTTGAAAAGGCAAAATTTCTCAGTGCAGTCAATGACCTGTTTGCCTAAAAATTACAGTTTAATTTTTTTAGGTCCGCTTCGCCGCTACCCTTGAAACTATCCCCTATATAATCCTAGATTATTCACCAGGTAGAACACTACTAGCTCACTCATACCACTTAGGGGCATATGTATTATCAAGTATAATAAACGCGTGATAGGAGGGGAGGCTATGGCGCGCGATAGAGAGTTTGTTGAAGCGCGACAGGAGGGTGGAGGCTGCAAACGCATGACAGAGAGTTTGTTGAAGTGTGACATGGAGAATTTGTTGACATGCGACTAAAGGGCGGAGGCTATAGACGCGCAACAAAAGATTTGTTGTTGTGCGACAGGAGGCGGAGGCTACGAGACACACACAACGGAGAGTTTGTTGTGGCGGGACACGAAGAGTTTGTTGATGCCCGACCAAAGGGCGAGGTCATGAACGTGTGACAAAAGATTTGTTGTCATGTAACAACAAACTTATTGTCGCGCCACACTTTTGTCACACCACTTGAAAATCAAGGAAAAATTTGCATACAACCCCCAAGAAATTCGACTTCCCGCGAAACCGGTTCCGAGGATATTTGCCAAGTATTTTCCACCTCTAATTTCCAAGAGGTCTCTTAAAATGAACCCTGCTCATATATCCATCAAGAGGGAGAAAAACATAAGCCTGAGGACCTTTCAAGGTAGTGTTATGTTAGCAACACTTAGTTGTCAAAGGGATTGGGGAGGTCATTCAAGCTCATTTATACTAGCCACTTTATAGGTCATAGAGCAAGGAGCAAGGGCTTCAACACAACAGAAGTCGTTTGAAGGTACAAAAGTGCAATGATGTGAATTTAATCACATATCCCAAATCTAGAGACATAAATGCACCATGTGCTAGATTTTAGTTTCATATCATAATAGGTGAGGAAACAAATGTCTTCCTATGAAGAAATCATAGGGAGATCCTGTCCAACACATGCGATCCTCTTCAAATCTCATTTCCATATACCTAGAATTTACATACATATTTATGAAATTTTACACAACCCATTTGCATAGTTTTAGGTAATTATCACTTCTCTAGACCTTGTATAACAAGAATAACATATGTCTTAGACCTAGCCCTAATATCTCTACAGCTTTAATTTCATAAGTTGTGTTGATTAGATACTTTCTCATGGAAATGATTAGGACTCAATACTTGTTGTGTTTCTATATTTATTATTCTAAATCATAACACACATTTGGAATTAATAGATTAATTAGATTAACCTATTTTTGATATTAAAAACATGCAATAAATTTATGTTATTCCTTTAAATTAGCATTTTCAATATTATATTAGAAGGGGGCATCGAGGACACCTACAATTCGCTTTTAACACTTTGGAAAACTTTTAAACACTTGGAAAAATCACATACATTTGAATCTTGATAACACTTACCCTCTATCATTCTATCTATTCGTTGTCTTAGCTACCTTTATCTTCAAACATATCTATTCAAGATCAATTGTGTCTACACACACACACACATGCACACACGCACACGCACACGCACACGCACACAAAATATCCACGAGTTCATTACTCACTCCTTGTTGACCTCTTAAACACCTCACACTTTCTTGGAACATTCTCACGACATTGATGATCATTATCAAAGTTGTAGAAAATTTGTAATATATTAAGGAGAATCCCTAGAATACTCTATAGAGTCAACTTTTAATTCAAAAGGTCAAAATTGTGCAATACTAAATCATATAGTAAATTATTTGAGCACATGATATTACACAAACTCACGTAAGAGGGGGAACTACATGTGCTTTATCCCTATTCAAAGCATATGTATGTAGGCAATGCTCATTATATCATTGAGTATAACGAGGTTGTCCAACTTAAAAAAATTAACATCTATTTATGAGCCCTTTGTGGTCTTTCAAGCACAAGTAGGGTTTACACAAAAAGAGTCAAAATTAGGTACCATCACCCAAGATCGAATAACTCCCAAGTATCTAAAATCAAATTATAGACCCACAAACATCTCCTAGACATTGTTAGTAAAGTTCGAAAGTGTAAAATGGTGTGATTATATTGGTAGTAGTGTCCAAACAGTTAGTCAACCCCTGTTCTCAACCTAAGCAGTACCCGATGAAGCATTTCCATTTCATCTCCAATAATCGTGGCACCTTTTGTGAGTGATAGAAAATTACAATAAACTAAATGACTCGTCATTATGCTATTTTCCCATTTTTAGATCGAATAATTGGAACACCTACTTACTTTAACAATTCAACAATTCATAAGATTATATTTGAATGCCCTTTATTCCATATTGTAAATACTTTGATGTTATAAGCAAATTATATTTTCTTGTATGAAAAATAATCAAAACACTATGAATGTTATATTTGTAATTGTGAAGCTTTTATTTAATTGGTATATTACAAGAATTTTTAATGATAAACTCTCAAATTACTTGTAAAGTTTTTAATAAATAATTTCTATGTAAATATATAATATTCTTATCTTAAAGTTTATTGCAACTGAAAATTTTGGCTTGCAACATTATTTCACCCAAGCAAATTCAAATTCAATATTGTTATTATACGTAATAGTATTATACTCATGGTTGTACCTTAACATTAATTAATTAATTAACTTTGATTTAATCTCGAGAAAAATTCATTATATGTTTCTTTGATTAAAGGAATGTTGCACTCTCCTCAACATATACATAAGAATATTGCATGCAAGAAGCATAGTTGTGATGCTTGGGATATGCCTATTGCAATGCATGGAAACAAGGTTTTGAAGCCATAATTTTTGTGTTGATTGTTGGATTTTTTAGTGAAAAAATGTAGACGAAGCTATGTATGGATTTAATTTACTACCTCCTCCATATGTACTATCAATATGTGCTCTACCTATTGGGTTCACCAGACAAATATGGTTGTCCTCTCCATGTACCTCTAACAAATTTAAGTAAATGCTTTTGAATAAAAGCGTGTCGTGATTTTTAGATTAATGTTTCGAGAAAGAGTGATAGTTAATTGCAGATCTAAGTTTCTATTTAAATATGACAATTTTAAAAACTTATTATGTCACGTAAATGAGTATATGGAAAAATTAATGTTATACTTAATAATTTTTCATCAATGTACTAATGTTTTAAAATTAAAAACTAAAAACTAAAATTAATGATTGAATAAAAAAGAAATGAAAATTTACTTAAAATTTGAGTTAGAAATTGCAACCTAGAGATTAGGTTAAGACTTAAGTTTTCAATAAAAATACGATTAAATTTTAACCTATTAGTAAAATAAGAACCATTAACTTTTACTAGAACTCACCACCTCTTAAGGTGGAATGACATGCCTAGAAATTTTCACTTACCAATAAAATTAGGGCCTACATAAATAACATTAAAAGGAGCTAACAAAAAATTATGTTACTATGCATGTCCCAATAAAAAAACAAAAAGAGACCATTTATGGCATAAAATAGTAAAACAACTTGATTTGCAAACTAAATTAGCAAAGAGAGAAAACCGACTTCCAAAATCAAGTGGCAAGAAGAGGCACGAGACAAAAATATTATTAAGACACTAAGCCATGTTTTAAATTAAAATTATTATTTGTTTCCAATAATAGTTCAAACTTGGACTCATATCCTTGTTCATGTTGTTCACATGTTTGTAAATTTCCACAACTTCCATCACAAGTGTTTAAGGAGGTGATCATCCCTAGTAATACCACTGGTGTTGTCAATACAAATGTGGTAACTTGTTTTAAGAGAACATTCTTCCAAGGCCAACTTATCCATTCATTTCGATGTTATTGACATGTTCATTGAGTCTTGTCTTGACAGACATAAATTCTCACAAATGTCCAACCTCACACATGAAAATATTAACTCTGTAATCTTCACCTATGAGAGTTTCATCTAAATTGTTCTTGGATGACTCGATCAATCTCTAGAGCTTTCTACGAGGTAAAAAAATTGTTTGGGTGACCTTACATCTCATTTTTTTTGTAATCTTGTTAGAAATCTTTTTTATAAACGGAAGAACACATGTAGCCTTTATATCATCGTCCTTCTAAATACAAGGCTTACCATACACACTCCTTGTTGATTTCAAAGCCCTACCAATTTGCTTACTTATGTATTTCTTCTTCTTAAGACTTCAATCAAACATTTGATCTTATCATCTAAGTGAGCAACATTATAAATTCTTGAGGATCTTGTAGCTAGATTTTTAGTACTCCGATTTTCTGTAAGGGATAATTATTTGAATTAACATGCAAATATAGTTTAGTGAGGTTGATTTTCTAAACACCTACCAAAAAAACCCATCTTGTTTCCTAGAGAGGACATCAAGGGAAGTTTCCCATTGTTTCAATTCCTTTGTAAACTTGTTATTCATAACATTGTTGATGTGGTCATGAAATTATTCTAATATTTCCAAACCATGTTTTCTATTTACATGTGTATCATCTAAGTACCTATTCCACCACTTAGGTTTTAAAGGGAATGATATGAGGGATTTGTCTTCAAAATAACTCAATGAATAAATTGGTTGAATAAGTAAAAGAAGCAAACCCATTGCATTCCCTCTATTTGTACATACAAAGTATACTTGAAAGTGAAAAGTCAATTTTAGACAAAGTTCAACCAAAGAAGTTGTTTGTCATTGTGTTCTCCAACTACCCAATTGCTAACTCAATAGGCACTTTTGTGAATAGAGACACAACATCAAAGCTAACTGATAAATCTTCATTGGAAACCTTTTAGTCCTTGATAAAATCAACAAATCCTAAAGAATCTTTAATGAAAGAAAAGTTTTGTCCACAAGCACTTTAATTTTTATGGTCGGAAGCATGCTAAAGAATACACACATGAATCAATAGTGTCCATTATTAGCCTTAGTGGGACCCATTTTTTTAGTATGTTCAGTGGTGTCATAGATACTAGGGGTGATTTCCTTTTAGGAATGAGGTGTTTCTTCAAATTATCATCAAGGGACAATTGATTTATCATTTTTTAACGATCCTATTGATTTAGATGTAGGGTTAACTCGATAACCTTCTATAAATCCCATTGTTCAACAAATAGTTTGGCATCTTGTAATCATAATCAACCTTGTTCAACACAACAACTACATTTCATTTGTTTGCTTTGGTGATAACAATGTTATCATTCATATAAAGTTGTTCCAACACACTCCTCTTGGCCATAGAAATATCACACTTGGTGATCATTAACATTGTTTTATCCAAAATCATTCACTTAATCACGTGGAATGTGGAAATAGTCCCCTCACCCTCTCAAGTTTAACTAAGTTAAGACATATATACACATAATTAAGTTCCTTTCTAAATCACAACGAAATGTAGATGTTGGAATCTTGAATGTTTAATCAATGATGCATAAGAATTTAGTTGCTCTCAAAAAATGCCATATATGTCCTTTGAAGTTCTAAAATTCTATTAATGTTGACCATCATTGTTCCTTGTTTTATATTGCATTTAAATGTCCAGATATTGTTGCATTGCTTTTGAAAATAAGGAAGGATGAAGCTTGAATGTTGAGGGATACAAAATCACACTTGATACCTAGAGTGACCTTAATATTGGCGATCTTGGTGGTGGTCCGCCGATAGACATAAATATTGGAAAAATTGAATAGTAATGCAATCAATCACTTTGAAGGAGTGTTCTAGTCACTCTATGTTATCCTCTATGATGGTGAATCATACAATTAGGAGTCTATTTTTGCATCATCAAATGATCTAATGTTTTCCATGCATTGATAAGTCACAATTAATTATTGTTTATTTATCTATAGCTTCATGGAGGCTATGATACCACTAATAGAAAGAACACACACATGATATAGCAAAAGAACTCCATTAAATCACAACATATGCAAATATTAATCTTTAATTACTCCAAACTCTGTTACAAAGTGTGAATCACCATTACATATTATAATACTACCAAAGGTTTTAAATAAGCTTTGTGGGATGTTGGTTTGTAGGACCCAACCAACCAACAAGCCCAACCAATTACAACCAATCACACCTAACTAACAACTAGTTACTTATTTGACCCAAACGCAATAAATTTATATTAATGACAAACATTAATTTAAAGTGACCCAACGACTAACAACAATAACAATAACACACACATTTGGATCATAATATCCAACAAACTCCCCTTTTGATCAAAAGGGGCATAAAAGAGGATGACTCGTAGCTCATGAATGTGATGTCAATCAATAGTCTCCGCTACACCTACAACCTAGCACTCTTGTACATTGTGGTATTGATCAACCTATGTTGCTTCATTTTGAAGCCCACTACTCCCGCAAGTTTAGACATGAATGATGAATATCTTGATTGACATGATTATCCCCTCCGACCATTTGTACCATACTTTGCAATATAAGCATCATCAAAGTTTTCTCAACTACATTGATCCACATAAGGTCTCACACAAAAACTCATCCAATGATTTTATCGCACCCTATATGACACATCTTTCTAATGCCCACCAATCATTGGTAGTCCTTAGCTCAACACTTCCAATGCTAGCAAATCCTATGTCATCTTGTACAATCACCGATGATTAATTGAAGGCCACTAGCGCCTCTTCCCCTATCATGCGTGAGATGATAAATCCTCCGCACAAAAAAAAATCATCAAAACAACCTTGTGTGCTCCTTTTCAACAATTTTAAATAACTAAAAACCACAACAAGAAGAAAACACCACAATCCAAAACCAAAATTGCTAATATATCAAATCCTAATCTTGAGCCTAGCAACTCGCACAAGATGGGTGTGTCGTTGGCTTTGTCAACCAATAGGTTCCCAAGGCCATGTAAACCCCGAAGTGTAACCATAACACCTCTAATAGCACAAGCAATGGGAAACAACATTACATTCATGGTTTTGAAACACAACTATCGAGAAGAATACGGGTGTCGGTTTCACTAAAAATGTACCCATAGTTCATTACAATGTCTAATTTTTCCATTTTCAATATAAACTCATACAAATATGTTAGAACAAGAAATTGAGCCTTCCAATCAATTGATAAACTAAATGCCATAAAAGCGAGTGGTCATATGACAAATTTGACCACTTACGCAAAAAAAAATTTGATAATTTAAAATGTCACTCTTGTTTCAAGCTAGTCGGACCGATGCAAATTCATCAAACAAAATTATTTTACGAGGATTAAAATTTCATAGCTAGACATCCGATACCCCTTGCCTTTTGTATTCGTTGGATTTGTGGCGAAGTCTAATTTCTTGTTTTACGGGATTAAAATCTCATAGCTAGACATCCGATACCCCTTGCTTTTTGTATTCGTTAGATTCGTGGCGAAGTCTAATTTCTTGTTTTACGGGATTAAAATCTCATAGCTAGACATCTGATACCCCTTGCTTTTTGTATTCGTTGGATTCATGGCGAAGTCTAATTTCTAAAAAGGTAACTTTTTGCGACAAAAGAGACGCTGAGTACTAGTTTTCATAGTTTGATTTTGGAACTTTGAAGTTTGAACACAGACCATTCAGTAGCCGATGTCTTTCCAAAATACCTTCCACCACCTGTTTTACAAGCCTTTACATTAATAAAGGTCACAATACTTTATTTTAAACTAGCGAGTTTGTGAGTTTTCAAAATAATTCAAAGGTTTTTATTCATTCACAAAAGTTGGAGATCTTTTCTTATCTTTTTCAATGCTCAGGCAAAGTTTCACGCCAAGCTCAGAGTTGACATGCATCTGGAAGGTTTCAGCATTTGAAAAGCATGCACAGCAAAAATAATAGCGCCCAGCTTTAAAGAATAGTTTTGCTAGGATTTTTTTAGTTTTGATCATGTTGAATAATGAGACACAATAGTTTTAAATTACTATATGCAAAAGAATAACAAATGGAATTTAATTATGAACGCCTTAAAAGATAACTCTTGTTAATTCTTATCAATATGGTTTGGTTAAAATAAATCTAAAATGCAAAATAGTCAATTAGTAACAAATCTAGAATGAAGGATACATATATTATAAAATGTCCATATTTATGAAACTAGAGACCCAAATTTAAACAACGTTTTCATATAAAATATACGTGGTGTGTAACTTCACTTCCCACTTTCAAAGAACAATTGTTATTTTGTTGTGCTGCCAACAACAAGAAGCTAACATGGTTATGGGGTCCTCCAGCAAATGTCATGTGGCACTGCAACTTGAGATAAATTTGATAGTCATATGATTGTGTTCACGCTTTTTATTGTAAACTATAAGATTTTTTTTATTTTTTTTGGAAATATGCTACTATACACAACTTCGGAGGTGCTTCGCCACTTTGTAGCACATGATTTTTATAAAATAATTATAGTTTACAAGAAATTTCAATAAATAAGTTGTAAAATTCATTTTTTTAATTACTAAGACCCAAAATTTGAATGTTGGCATTTAGTGAGAACAAAATGCCTTTTGGACCCCTTAAAGACTATATTACCCACAAGAATGTCAAAAATTTCTTCAACCCTTGATCCCTTTTTCCGCGAGTTTTGCATCAATCCTAACATTATTAGTTTTCCTAGCCATGTACCAATCACAGGTCCTATTCATAACCTTCCCGACAATGACTTGCCCCACTTTGTTTATGGCGACTCATTTTTCAAGCCCATTGTTCCTCATGCCCCATGCAATTCCCTATATCTTTGTTTAATTCTAGTAACTTCCTTCACTCAAAATCCCCTACCAACTCTCGTGATACCAATTTTCTCAATGCCTTGTTGAATTTTTTTAGCACGACAAAACATACTGGGGAAACTATAGACCTTGAAGGAGTACATAATCCTATAAGGGAAGATATCACCTCTTGTTTGACTTAGATCACTCTTACACAACATGAAAGAATTGGCGATCTCCAAACCTACATGGAACAACAGAGTAAAATTGTGGCCATACAAGACAAAGTGATTGATGATACAAGACCATCACATGCTTACAAAAGATATTGAATATGCAACAATGATGAAGTTTGCTCATTCCACCCCCCTTCCAAATGCCAAGCAACCAAAATTGGGGCATGCATTGAAGAAAGTTCAAAGGAAAATGCAATCTTCATCTTGCAATCCTCTTCTATTAAGCTTCTTGTGACAACTCACTCACTAAAGGAAACTGCATACTCACTTAAAATGAAATCGCTTTGTTTCCTCTTCTTCCAAGAAAGATTTCCATTTACTCTTTTCTCATGGTAACTAATGATACATTAGCATACAATTATGTGTTTGTTTTTATTCATAAACGAGGGTTGACGGGTTCCTTTCCCGCTTATATTAAAATATCCAAGGATTTTCATGAAAATACATATTACAAAATACCTTACAGATCTGGATCAAAACTAAAGTTCTTCAAATTGTGGTAGCCTATACCAATAATATAGACTTCGACATTAGCCCAACATATTACATTGCGATATATAGCCATATTAAACAAAAATGGAGGCCCATACTACACTCCAAGGTGATAACAAACACAAAATATTTTTTTGGGATAGCACCCAATCAAGGGTTATGTACCAAGGGAAGTCGACACTACAACTAACCACCTCCGTCACCCACCAACCACACGTCGCTTGAGGTTTCTTTGACCACCAACAAAGCAGTATTTTTTACCATACCAACCGACAAAGCCAAGGAGTTGTGTGCTTGGGAAGTCATTATCATAAAAAATTATGTCTATATTATTGATTGTTTAGTCTTGTATCTAGTGAATCTCTTGTTGGTTATATTGGTATGGTCAATCACCGCAATTAAAGTCTCATAGTCTAGTATATATGATCAGCTTTGTTATATTTTTAAGTTGTATATCCTTTTATTATATAATATAATTTTATCTTTAGTGAAAAAAATTTGAAAACTAAATAGAAATGTTTAGCCAAAAACACTTAAGGTTCGACATGTGGAAGTATATTGTATATTTGCAAGGTGCAAGTTAAAATTGAGAAACTCAATAGCTTACATAATGAGCCTCATGATTTTTTTTTAGTGTATTCTTTGATCAAATTTTGGTAGATAAAAGTATAGCAAACTATACACAAATAAGTGTATTCATTTGTTCACTATAGAGGTTATGAGATTAGATGAATTTCCTTTACGTCAATTTCAATTGTATGACAACCAAAAGTTTGACCACTTGTTTAAAGATCTTTTCTCACACAATTTTGTTTTAGAGTCAATTCCGTAAGCCTTTTTTTATTGTCTTGACTTAGGTTTTTAAGAACTGGTTTGTGATTGCAAATATATGTGTACGTGTTTTTAATGTTGTTATATAGTGGGCATGTTAAAAAACAAATATTTAGTCTTCTACTTCATTTGAGTTACACATCTAAGAGATATAATTTTCCCAAAATGTCTCTACCAACTTCACCGTGTAGTTCATGTGAATTACTTGTCAAGTAGTTGATGTTTTTTTAGAATTTGTTATTTTGTGTGAATAGATAGGATATTCTAGTTTGAGATTGATGATAATGTTATAAAATTTATAACTTCAAACCCCATGTGTTATGATGAACATAAAAAAATCAAATATATATAAGCAATACACCTTAGGGTAAGATATATTCGGGAACATAAGAGGAAACAAAATATAACTATACCTCCATCTACAAGAGTGCCTTCCATTTAATTTGTATATAAGATTAGAAGTTATAAAATACATGGCACCGTCTAAAATTTTGAGCTGCATCAAGCCATTAATAGATCACCAAAACACCATAAATGGGTGAGTTAGTTGTGACCATCAATATATTGTAGTATATGATTCTTATTATTGAACCATACTTTGATGCCAAGTGATCAATGGCTAGTAATTTCGTAGGAATTTTGTTTTAAGACTTAAATGTAATGCATTACTATGATCATAGTTACTTATATACTGCTTACACAGACTCGTATAGATAATATTTATGAATACTTATTCCAATATGATTTTCTAAGGGTTTTTGTTTCATATGTAATGAATTTGCAATGTAGGAGTGTTTTTATAAAACTGATTGTTCATTACAAAACGTCAAAAACCAACCACTTGAAAATGTGAATTAATCATCTATTTAGGGTGCATTGATTTTAATCTGGTGTCAAATTTATCAAAATGTCAATATTATTGAAACGAATTTTATTGTCTCCCGAAGATGGTCTCTTGGATTTGATTTCTTAAAGTTCACTTTTCCAAAATAATCCATGTTACTTGTGCATTTTCTACAATGCTCCAGTTTATAGTTCACTTCAGATGTAGTGTTAAGCCTTTTGAGTAGAATGTGCATCACAACTCAAAATTACCATCTCTAGAAAAGGTTATTTATAGTTTCTTCTGTTTTCCAAAGAGAAGTATTGGTCAGTTATCCAATATATATTTATGAGAGCTCGCAAACATATTCCATCTACATTTGAAATTTATATTTTCACAAGGGCAGTTGAGACGCAGCTGAGGGAATAACAATTATCATAAGTATCACCTCAGCCTCCTGCGTGTGCTCTGGAATTTGGATGCCTCGAAGGGTACAACCAACAGAATAGCAATTATCATAAACATCACCTCAGCCTCCTATATGCGCTTTGGAATTTGGAAGCCTATCTCGTCTGTCTTAAACATGATAAAGTAATGATGAATTCAAGATCCATAAGATGATTTAGTTACATAGGATAATTAATACCAGCTCAAAAACAAATCAGATGTTCATCAACTCATCAACAATACGACTAATTGCAATGGCTGGATCATCACAATTTTCTGCTTCGTTGACTTCAAATTTCTGCTTAACTTCACTGCTCACTCTCAATAATGTTGATCGCATATTCTTTAACTTGTTTGGAGATTCAAGAAGCTCAATGGCCTTCATTGCAACTTCCTTCGGTTCAATACGACTAACCAATTCAGGAACAATCTCTTCTAGTGCCCACCTGCAACATTTCAAGTTAGTTACTAAAAATAGAAAGGAAATATCATCAAAGACATAAAAGGGAGAGAGCAATACCAACAAAGGTTAGTAGAAAGAACGAAAATATATTAATATGCACGAATAACCAAAACAAGTTAATGCGACTCAAAAAGTACAGTCAACTATAAAAGAGAAGTACAAGGGTAAAAGTACCTAGGTTCTAATATTGTTCCCATCTCTTTTACTCAAAGGTTACCTTGCATTCTTACAATGTGCATTGCTACCATAGCATCGAGGTATGAGTAAACCGAGAGAAGTTAAACCAAACTTCTAAAGAACTAGAGGAATAGGTAAGGCTATAATCTTTATCTCAACGAGAAATGACCTTTGACGTTTAACCTCATACAGTGAAGAAAAAAATATTAGGAAAGCAAATGAATAAAGAAGACTACGCACCTCTCTCAACTTTGGAGAGTTGAGATGTTTCAAGAAGTGATTGGCTTTGCTTGTTAAAGTTGAAAACAAAAATATTTAAACAATGATGTCGAGTCCTCACCCCTTGGGGTACAACCTCAGTTGTTAGCAATTATGGTCTGTTTAAGGGAGTGTTTCCCTAAAACCTGTTGTTTGATTAATGTCTATATTTTTAAAATAAAATTCAAGCTGATTGTATTAAAAGGTAAAAAAATTTTGCATCATTTTAAATATCATCCACCAACAACAACAGTATCTAGGCAATAGTTTGAAAAATTTAACATTGAAGGCTCAGAAAGTCCAAAAACACTACAAAAGGCTAAAATCATACAATGCTCCAAACTTAAAACATAGACTGCTGCCAGCTACTAAGAAAATCAACACCAAAATAGTTTTAAAGTCGGAGATGCACAACCATCTCCAAACATCAAAACAAGGGGCCCTTGGATTGTTTCTTGACACTTGTGCATTCCTAAGAGGATTCGTCCCCCACATTATTTGTCCCCTCACGATTAGCCCAAAGCCTCATTGCTATGATGAGCCTCAGGACATAAAACCAGAATGAAATGAACTTTTGCATGGACATTGCCTGCCTCCAAGCTTTCAGCTTGCATTGGCTATTTGTTTGTGGGTAGCTGAGCCATTGTCGGCATTCAAAGGACTTCAACATTTCTCTTGTGAAAAACATCAAGGAAGACAAGATTCTCAATGGCTTCCATCCTCTCCCATGATCTCAATGAGATTTTTCTGCTTCTGGTTCCTAGCCACAAGATGGATATTGCTAGAGACCTGATGTATGACGCATTGCTCCATTAGATTGGTGGGGGCTGAGGGAGACTAGTTTTATTATTCAAATCTTTTTGTAGCATCAATTGAGTTAAGGAGAGTGTATACACCTTATTTTTCACTTAACTAACGATTTTTTGTTGCAGATTGTTGGTGTTTTAATGCCCCCCTCCCCCAAGTGCATCACTTAAGGGGTGAACTGGGAAAGGGTTTGGGTCAGATTGTAGCACCTCAGGAGAGATTGTCCAGGAACTTGCCATTGCCTTCGTACTACCACCTCCACTCAATACTACCTTCTTATAGCACCTTTGGATCACCTTCATCCTTGCTCCAAGTGGTTTGCTTCACCCTTCCTTCTCTCCTATACCTCAACTTTTATTGGACTAGTTGCAGCCAAAGTCATCAACCATGGTCAATGGTGTCTGGTAGAAGAACATGTCCAGCCAACATCATTAGTCATGGCCAATGGTGTTGGCTAAGTTGAGTTGAGACTTTAGATTATGTTCTCCTAACTATAGGTGCCATTATTGTCATTTCTCAAAGATATCATTGAATATCCTCCTCTGCCTGCACTCGCAAATCTGCCCTTCAAGGTTAAGAGGTTTTAGGGTTTAGTAGAGCTTACACTTGGAGGTCATCATTGGAGCATTGGGTTATTAGGAGAATCAAGAATAGGAGTTGAGCTAGCGAGGCCTACCGAAATATTTGAAGTCCCCAACTTTGGTTTACTTAGGTTTTCAAAGATACCTCTTGGGATCCACCCACAATGATCTCTCACAAGGTGCTACAAACCAAGGAGGGGGATTAATGTGCCAACAATGTCCATGCAAAGGTAGGTATCTCTAACCCTAAACTCTTTCCTTTATGTTGGTTTGATTGATTATTTTGATGTATCATGTATTAGACTAGGATAGTGTAGCATATCTTTGTCTATTACATTATTGCTCTCTTTATAACACATGCTTACCGCTTAATGGCATTACAACCCTTAGTTTAGGATTATCTCTTTCTCACAACCCTTAGGACTCTAGCTATACCCCATATCCCATATTTTTGGTATGGGCTTTGGAACCCTGTACTCCGATAATGTGTGGATTATTCTACTAGATCTATTTACAACCACCGTATATTCACAATGTATATCTTGTTTGTGTCTTGGTTTAGTATGGTCTTTTACCTATATCCTATATTAGTGAGAGAGGATCATTATATTGACCATCTTAGCTTACATACATTCTAGTGAACCCAATGCGAACTTTACTCCACCCTTGATTGTATCGTATTTACATTATTTTACCCCTAGCTTCTTAGTGTAGTCAAATTTTCAAGTATAGCTTGCTTGCCAAATTTCTTTTTCTTCTCCCTTTAGAAACCCTAAAGGTTGTTTTTCTCTTCCTACCATGAAACATCTTTATAGCACTCAAGAAAAAAATTGATACCATGTAAGCTCTCTAGCATTATCATCCTTCATATTTGTTTGATTACCCTTTTGAATCCATATGGAGGAACAAAAAAGCCCAAAAACGTTAAAAGCCAAATTATTGAAGTGGAAAATCAAAAGGCAAATAAAAGTAAAAAGTCAATCACAACCAAAAAAGACATGATCATCATCATATCATCAACACGCCCCCTATCCTAGTTGAAAGCCAAAATCCACAGGTTGGCCTCGTAGTAGAGCCAAAGATCCTTTGGGTGCAAAGTGGGTTTTTCCTATGTTTTAGGGTTTAGTGAAGCTTACACTTGGAGGTTATAATTGGAACATTAAGTTACTACAATCGTCACGAATAGGAGCGGAACCAACAAGGTCTACCTTAGTTTTTGGAGCCCTCCAACTTTGATCAACTTGGGTCTTCTACATATCTCTCTTGTGATCCCGTCATAAGGAGACATATAAGGTTAGTGGATCATAACTTGACTGTTTTGGTTATTTCCCATTCACTAACACTCCATCTCGTGTAGGAGAAAATTTGCCATCGAAGCATTTAAACACATGCCTATTGTAATTACCTCCCCTATTATGTATGGCATAAGATCATAAACAACTCTCAATGCCAATCCTCCACTCCGAAAGTGAATACATAACATAAAATGTTCATGTGAAAGCAAGTATCCCTATAATGTCCCAATTCTAGAATTTCCTTGAAACCCCGCATACAAAATATAACAATCTGATTTTTATGAAAACCCGTAAGACAAAAAATACAATCTGGAATCTTCCTTTATTTATCACATAATCACAATACAAAATAACCCATCGCAAAGCATCAAGAAACCCTCTTGGTACAAGTAGATGATGAAAAATAAATTTTCCAACCAAAGTTTGAATTTATTTTTATTTATTTTCACACCATAAAACAAGAAAAATACCCACATAAGATTACAACAATTTTCTCACAAAAGATGCTCCAGATGACAAGAGACCAAAAGGAGATGTTGCAAACTGAAACCAACCAATTTTGTCCATTGTTAATGCCCTATATGCCAATTTGAAATCCAAAGGGGTGTAGCTAGCCGTAGAATTGGTTGCACTATTTCCCTAGCTGTGATGATCCAAAATTGCGCTCAAAAGTGAACCCTAAGTGAAGCCACCAAGAAGATATTGAGGGTTTTCATCCTCAAGTGATGGATGTTAAGAGGGTTTCCGTCCTCAATAGCTGAAAGTAGAAGCACAAGTGCTCGACTTCATAAAATCAAGATGATAGATAGATGATAGATGTCCACAAATGAACCCCTCCATCTTCTTTTAATTTCTAATTAAGTGTTGGCCCACTTAAATTAGAAAAGTACTCTTATTTTAAAATTAAAACATAAGTGGCCAACATAAAGTTACTTTTTGGCTCACTTAGTTTTAATCTTACCATGTTCCCCTTCATCCCATTAGCCTATGGGAAACAATAAAATAGGCTAAGGATCTTTGTTTTTGCTTTAATTCAGATAGGGGACATTACAGTCCTCCCCTCTCGAAATTGCTTGCCCTCAAGCAATTGCAAGCCTAGATGCTCAAGTATCACCACGCCAATGTGGTGAGTCATGTTGTAGTGCCTATAGAGCTTGGATCCCGTACCTATCAAATGGGATAACTCCTACCAAAGAACATGGTGTGATATATCCCAAATGGATAATGAGTGCCATCCAACCTCAAGATGATCCCCCAGAATTTGTAAATGCCTGAAAACATCCACAAAATCCCGCAAAGTTGAAAGCTGCCATATGCTCACATCATTGGGTTGTTGCTGTCCCACTTGGCTTCTTTTATGCAAAGAAGGTTTTGAGATATCAAACCCTTGGGCTCCAATGGTTCCTTTCATGACTTGGCGAGTTGTTCCTCCCAATATTTGATAAAAATCAGACTGTAGATGGGCTGGAAATGAGTTGCAACAGCCACCAATCACTTGTATTTTCATCCAACTAGGTACCCATGTGGCTGCCATGAAGATCTCCTTTAGCTGAACCCTTCTTCCAACTTCTTTCATCAAAGATTTTCCCTCATTTTGTGCAAGCTTACAGCTGTCCTTAGCTGATAACAGCAGTTCCAGCACTCTGAAAATGTCATCACAACAGCAAAATTGATCTCCTTTTTCCCCAATCAAGGGTGTGAACCATGTAGGAGCTAAAAATGCTATTGGGAGTAAGAGCATCAATACTTGATAGAAGTACTGTAGGAGCTGATAATGCTTATGACAGCAACATTGAAATTGGGAATTTGATGCATGGTTGTCCCAATTGTGTTCCTTCCGCTTTTGGGTTGGAGGATATCATCATCCCTTGTTCTCCTCATATGCATGCCAATCATTAGGCTCACTTCTTCCCTTTGCTTCTCATACATATGAGCATGCTGGATTGAACCACACTTATGTACCTTCATTTCTATCATCTCCATTTTGGACCTGCACATAGAACAGACATTAAAGAAATCAAGAGCTTCCACCAACATCCCAACAACGGCTTACATCATGCCTCATAGACATGTCGTTCAACTCTCTTCCAATGCTCAAATCTTCTTCATAATTTCCTTTCATGTGATGGACTCCCAACGGTCCATTTTTGCTATCTCAGACATGGTTGTAGCTATAGCATTGCATTTTCTCACTCACAAACAACATTGTAGTGGCTGGAAACTCTTTTATAACGGAAAACAATCCCTCATTGATGGTAGGCGGAAAATCCTTCCACCTTGTGACTGAAAACACTTTTGTGACTGTCATAAAAAGTGTTAAGGGGCTGGTTCTGTTGCAAACAACAGCAAAAAGAATAGGACAACTATCATACTTTAGATTATTCACAAAATTCAGAAATGACAGTGATATAGGGGCTGGAATCAACCATATAGTGACTGAAAATTCATCAACAACAGCAGCAAACTGAAAATTACTCAAGTGTATGACTGAAATTACTTGTATGGCTGCATACAAACTGTTGAGCTGGCTGGAAATGAGGATGACAGCAACTTTCCAACCTAGAATAGTGAAGCTTTTTTGAAGAAACATATCCTCCTTGAGTTCCCCTTCACACCATGTGACTGAAATTTCCTCAAAATTAGCCTCAAACTGAAAATTACTCACTTCAATGACTGAAACTACTTGCATGGCAACAAGTACATAAAGATCATATGGCTTACCCACTTTCCCTATCAAGTATCTTGTTACCTCAACAATGATGACTATCCTCATAGCCTTGCCTTGTTTGTATTTCCAAAGATCACCCGGATCCCAAACTTTCATGTACACGCAATTTGGAATTTATATGAAAGTATTTATGTGCCCTTTACCCCTCAAAGAGTTCTTCACTCTATCACCATTTTCACTATGTTATCCATGATGATCACAAATTTGCTGTGATATACCATGAAGCATCAAACTTGACATAAGATCATTCTTTTCAACATGCTGCCCATGATGGCAACACATCTGAAATGACATAGTAGGAGGCAACAAATCCACAAGACTTTTATACCTTTGGCTGTCCACAACTTGTTCACCTTCCTTTGTTAAATGAAGAATGATTGAGATATCTTCAACACCTCCATCCTCGTGACTCGGAATTTCTTAGTTAGGATCAACATTCTCCTTCCTCTTAGACTCTTCACATTCAACAAGTGAAGCCCTTTCCGCCTTGACTTCATCCATATTTTGTTGACACATGCATGAAGCATCTTCATAGTTCTTGCCAAAGTCATGAACACCATCAACTTGCTTCTTATTGATTGTTGTTCTGAAAATCCCAGCAAGCTGAACATCAACATTATCATCCGGCCATTGGGCTTTAACCACAAAATTCTCTCCACAATCTTGCAAATCTGACTTTCCTTCTTTCTTTGGCTCATGCTCCATGATTTCTCCCTCTTCCCTCATCATCAAGGGATTTTTTTGCCCTAATTTCCCGTAGGTGTTGTTTTTCTTGAGCGGCTATCAACTTAGCTTCCTAGCTCTTCTTAGCCATTCATCACACCTTTGTTGGGTCTTCATTACATCCTCTGCACTTGAAAATCTGAATTCTTTTTTCTCTTTAACCCCAACATTTTGTTCATTCGAATCCATACCTTTTCCTTTGGAGGACTCTTCCTCTTCAACTTGCATGGTGGATTCCTCTATGGGCTGCTCCTTCTCACCTTCTTGCAACTTTGATTGTTCTTCTTTCTCATGCTCCACCATCAAAATTTCTTCCTTCTTTGGAGATTCCGCTACATCTAATACTTTTTTTTGGTTCATCATCAAGCAACACTTCTTCACGTGTTT
Organism: Taxus wallichiana var. yunnanensis; assembly: GCA_018340775.1. Classification (NCBI taxonomy): domain Eukaryota; kingdom Viridiplantae; phylum Streptophyta; class Pinopsida; order Cupressales; family Taxaceae; genus Taxus; species Taxus wallichiana. The sequence goes on along the minus strand of CM031243.1, from coordinate 407,949,707 downwards.
CAATTTCCATATATGGCTTCAACTTTTCTGAACACTGAGCAACAACATTTTTAGCTAGTGTATGTGCAACTAGCGAAACTTCCTGCTCAAAACCAGCCATTAGTACGGATAACAACTGTTGTGAAGTATCATCACTCTCATTCAAGACCAAAGTCATAATGGTTTGCATTGAGGCTACTACATTTTCTGTATGATTTTTATGGACAACAACAAAGAAATATTCAAACATTTGGAGAATAAGATTTTCTAGGTCTAACATTAGAACACAAGATCTAGTTTCTAGAATAGTGACCCTCTTAGCAAAAGGACTTTTGATGTCATCTAGACCCTCAAAACTTTCCACCATCAGCTGAAATATTTCCCTCATGGTGTTGTCATTGTATGGTTGTTTCGGAATTGTTATCCTTGTAATTTCACTAATACAAGTGATAACTACAAGTCTCACACCGGATCTGAGTGCCTCAACAACTTGGGCTTAACCAAATGAGTCATTGATGGATTCATTGCCCAAAACATAGACTTATATTTTGATTGTCTTATCATGGACAAATAGTTTGCCACTTCCTCCAAAATATTGAGTAGAACATTTTTCAAATGAGGCGGATGCTCAAGTTTCTTCCCTACTCTACAAAGATTTGTTCTCAAATCATCTTTACTCATTAACTCCATGATTCACAGGCTATGCAAGATCTATGCTCGATACACTATAAAGTCCCGTATTTGACAAATCTAAGAAATTCTCAATTTTACTTAAACCCCACATACAAAATATAACAATCTGATTTTTATGCAAACCCATTAGACAGAAATACAATACAAAATAACCCAAAAGGTCCAAAGCATCTAAAAACCCATTGGTATAAATAGATGATGAAAAACAAATTTTCCAGCTAAAGTCTTAATTTATTTTTGTTTATTTTCACGCCATGAAATAAGAAAAATACCCACATAAGATTACAACATTTTCTCACAAAAGACGCTCCATATGACAAGAGAAGACCAACAGAAGATGCTGCAAACTGAAACCAACCAATTTCGTCCGTTGTTGATGCCCTAAATGCTGATCTAAAATCCAAAGGAATGCAGATAGCCCCCAAAATGGCTACAAATTGTGCCCTAGCTATGATGATCCAAAATTATGTTCAAATGTGACCCCTGAGTGAAGCCACCAAGAAGATATTGAGGATTTTCTTCCTCAAATCTGATCACAATGATGGTTTTTGTCCTCAAGTGATGGTTGCTAAAAGGGTTTTTGTCCTCAATCGCTGAAAGTAGAAGCACAAGTGCTCAACTTCATAAAATCAAGATGATAGATGTCCACAAATGAACCCCTCCATCTTCTTTTATATCCTTCCCTTTCTTTTAATTTCTAATTAAGTGTCAGCCCACTTAAATTAGAAAAGTACTCTTATTTTAAAATTAAAACATAAGTGGCCGACATAAAGTTACTTTTGGCTCACTTAGTTTTAATCTTACCATGTTCCCCTTTCCTTCATCCCATTAGCCTATGGAAACAATAAAATAGGCTAAGGGTCTTTGTTTTGCTTTAATTTCAAAAGGGGACATTACAATCCCTAACCCTAAACTCTTTCCTTAATGTTGGTTTGATTGATTATTTTGATGTATTGTTTATTAGACCAGGATAGAGTAGCATATATTTGTCTATTACATTATTGTTCTCTTTATAGCATATACTTACGACCTAATGGCATTACAACCTCGGTCTAGGATTAGCTCTTTCTTACAACCCTTAGGACTCTAGTTAGACCCCATATCCCATATAAAACAACTCTAAGATGTTTTTGTTTGATTAAAGACCTAGGGTCCAATGAATTGGGAAGAGAAGGACAGGGTGGAGTTTCTATGGGTGTAAGCCTAGTGAGGGTGGAAAATAGATGGATATAAAGTAATTATGGATTGAAAAAGTGATACATAATGTTTTTCAGGATGAGCGCCCACTTGCCTTCTGGACAAGTGATTTTGGTCCAAGCTATAAGAGATGCTTATACTTTTCTTCGATATCCCTCCAAAGAAAATTCCTTCGAAAGTATATAAATTTATCCTCAATAACTATAGAGAGAGAGAAGAGTATTAAGAGGTCTCACAAAACAACTTATAGGATTGATTGAGTTAACTAGATCCTCCTGCTAGAGAGAATAATCTATTAGAAGTTAGAACACAAGAACAACCTTCCTTGCATTTTTCCCAAAATGTGTTCTCGGGTTGAGAGCAATTTATCCATTGAAGAGGAAAGCGAAAGATAATTTCTTGGAATCTCGCCTTTCCAAAATCCAAACACTCAAGAATCCTATGTTGGCATTGTGGATTGATATACCTAGATGCCTCCCTACTAAACTCAATGTATATTATTGGTTTTGTCCAATTCTTCAAGAAGAGCATATCTACCTTTATTTCTTGACTTTATCGAGAAAACAATGTTATTGGACACATCAAGGCCCGCCAATGTATCAAGAGAGCACCCAAATTAAGAATAAATTACTTTAAGCGAGGAACCAATGAGTTGTTTCTATGACTTTTCAGGATCTTCCATCACCTAAATTTGAGACTAGCGGTCCTTGAAGCCAAATCAATGTCCTCCAAAACATCCATACTATTTTCTATTGAGGAAATTGTCTTTTCATTGAAGTTGGATTGTGAAAACTTGTTTTGTGCTAGCCTTATTTCTTTTCCACTTTCCTTTGATGTTTTTGGATCAACCTGTTGCCATAGAAGTATCTTCAACAAAAACAAACGAGGCCTTCTCTATTTCCACATTTTTAATTTTTTCATTTTTTTCCTTAGTAAATTGTCCATAGGTTTAAGACTTTGAGATGACTATCTTTTATTTCATCCTACACATATTGCATGCCTTCCATATTCATAGAACTATGCTGATTCGAGCATCAAAAGGGTTGGAAAGATTGATCTATGCGCCTTATCTTGTTATTCCTTCCTTAAGGATTATTGTATGGCATTGCCCTACCCGAAGGGTGACTATTCTATTATAGAGTATTCGGAAATTAGGACATATTAGCCCATAAACATCTTGTGTAGGATGTTTATTATATTTCTACATAATGTTGTTACTATTTAGCATATTTTGGTATTTTGGCTACCTTGAGAGACTTTTGCTTATTTTTTGTCCATAAAAACTAGTGTTGGCGAGGACACCTCCCACATCAACAAGTCGTCTAGGACATTTTAAGAACTTGGGGATGGGGGCGAAAAATCACTCCCATTGTAATATCCCTTTGGGGATAAAACTGAAAATTAAGGAAATTAGCTCAAACACCAAATAACCAAATCTGATTTTTAAAACCAGCCAACTGAAAATAATCTGAATTTAGCAATATTCTAGGGCAGCGAACTGTTTATGGAATTCAACTCCACTTTTCACCATACAAATCAATGAATAATGCCACAAAACAATTACTCTATCCACGACAATATTTATGAATTACAAATACATCAAAAGATGGATGGAATATCAAATTACACAGCTGGAATTAATTATTTAAAATTAGCAATGAGACTAGCCAAAACCGAGGGCTAGGAAAAATAGTAAACCCTTGCCAAAAATCACCAAAATGGAGATTCCGGCCTTATAAAATATGCCAAATCAGAAAATGAAGTGAGATCTCAATTTTATGCCCTCTAGGGCACCAAACCACCCTCCAAGGTAGGTCGCTCCACCTAGGGAAGGCTGCCCAATGCCAATAAAAATTTGAATATGCTTTCCTTTCTTCAAATCTGCAATTCTCCTCAAGCTCAATCAATGTTGAAGGGTTTTCGTCCTCCAACAAAACCACTAGAAGGGTTTTTGTCCTTCTAGGAAGCCACACAAGAGGGTTTTCGTCCTCAAGTGGAAGAACATGGAGCAACAAGCTCACAATGCCCAAATAGAAAAATGCGCCAAAGTCTAGATACCCCAAATGAACCCTCTAATCTTCTTTTATAACCTCCTTTTGGTGCCAAGGCTTGGAATAGCAAGGCCGACCTCTTAAAGTCATTATAATCTTTTATTAAGCCTCATTAAAGGCACTAAACCCAGCCGACCCACTAAGAATGGGTAATACAAAAATAAATCATGAATATGGATAATGAAAACTGAAATATAATCCATGATTTTCCATTGTTCAACCATTGCTTGCTAAAGAATCCTTTATTTCAAATTAATTCGAAAAAGAGACATTACAGTCCTCCCTTCCCGAAATTGCTTGTCCTCAAGCAATTGCAAGAACCCGATCCCAAATGAATCTTAATTGCTTCTTCTTCGACATACCTGCACATGAAGCAAACATATTAAAGAAAACAAGAGTGTTTAACAACACTTTTACATCCCTTTGTCATGCCTTAGAAACATGACAGCTAGCTCTCTTTTGTTGCTTGATGCCACTTCATAATTTTCACTCAGATGATGGCTTCCCAATACTTTAGCAAGGTTGTCCCAAAAATAGCTATGAGCATGCATTTTCCTTCAAAAATCAGAATCTTCAAATCTGAAAATAACTCACCACAACCTGATTTCTTTCCTCCTTCCAACTGGAATCTTCCTTCCTCCTTATTCCATGAGGGAATGCTCTCAAAAATGAAAACATACTACTGTGCATGACTGAAAATGGCAGCCCCAAACCTGATTTTTGTAATCATGGCATAACAACTAGCAAACTGAAATTTCACGAAAAATGGAAAGTCCATGAGTAATGTGGAGGCTGAAATTTGATTTGCATACTCTGAAAATTTATGAACAACAAGTCTACAACTGAAACCAACAGATATATTGGCCGTAATCTTAAGAAAATCAGCTTTCTTATTACCCCTCTGAATTCTGATTTCACAACAATCAGCCATCATGCCCAATTGAAAATTCATCATGTAATGGTGCCACAAATTAGGTGTACTCAAACAATTACCTTGTTGTAGGAGAGCATTTTTTTGCCCAAAAGTGAATGCTTGGAACACCAAAATAAGTATTCCGGGCTGCGTACTTACCGCTGTCCATAACCCCCACGATTTTTCCAACTCATGACTGAAAATGTGCATCCTATCATCCAATGAAGTGACGACAACTGAACATTCATCACGAGTGATTAGAAGAGTTTTGAAAATCTGAAAATTACCATCTCTAATGGCTGCCCTGAACATGCTTATTCTACCTTCAATGCATAGTGGAACATTTTCCCAAACTTCTCCAATGATTTGTTGGGTCTTTGGAACCCAAACCTTGACCCCAAGTGACAAAACATTTTGCATTTGTGGCACTTCTATATCTTGCAAATGGTCTGTCCCATGATACTCAAATGCATGCCATATTATTTTCCATTCCCCACAATAATCAACTTTAACACACAAATGAGGAAGCAACAAACAAGTGTCTCAAAATTAATGAATCGAAAAGATTACCTTGTTGTAGAAGACCTTTTGGTTGCCCCAAGTGGAGTGTTTGGAACACCAAAACTTGATTTCCAGGCTGCATATCAACTGCTGTACCTAACCTCTTTGAATTGCTCAATCTATGCCTGAAAATATGCATATCACTCCCAATTGAAGTGACCATAGCTGAGAGTACTTCAATGGTGACCCATAATGCCTTGAAAATATGAAAATTATCTTTCATTATGGCTGCCTTCTTGTGCCAATCAGCAAGTATGATGAAATGAGATCTGAAAATAATGTTCTCCATACTTATGTTACAAACCATATCCATTTCTCTAGCATACCTCTCATGTTGACCCACAAATTGACATGTTGTAAGCAATGAATTTAAAAGACTTAAGCTGATCTTAAAATGTTCATCTCTCTTTGTCACAACAACATCACTCAAACATAACATAGTAGGGTGTATATAGCGGTTAGTAACTCATAGATGATAATCATATTGAGCACTTGAACCTTATTGTACAGTTTGGAGGCTGCCCCCTTAAAGTGGCTAAGTCAATCTACTTGCATATTGTGATATTATTTCTCTATTTTGGTGTTCTTTGGTGTTTTAGTGCTCTGATATTCAAATCTATCTAAGTAATTTCCCTACAAGTGGCATCAAAGCTTCATTTCGGGCCAAAATTAAGTCAAAATTAAAAAATCTTAATTTTGAGGATTCAACAATATCTCAAAATGATTGCAATTTTTTCGGTAATTTTTTACATAAGTTGTGAAATAACGCAAGGTTCTCTCCAAATTTTAGACTTTTTTAATTTGTTTTATAGAAGTTATCGTCATTTTAGGTTTTTTGATAAAACTGTTCTATAGGCTGCAATTTGTGGAATTTTTCTAAGTTCTTTACATTTTCAGAAATCGTGCAAAAAGTGAGCAAGGGTTTGTTCCCGAGTTTTTTTATTCCACTGAAATCTTTCAAAAATCCGAACCTTAAATCCCAACCCTTAGCCTAAACCCTAAATCCAACAAAACCATGACAGGTCCACAAACTAGAGGAAAAGGCAAGGGTAACACCACTCTAGGGAAGAATACTCAAAATATAAAGTCAAAAGGAGGACTTACTAAATCCTCGAACCTAGGGTTTTCCTCAACAAATCATAAAATCAATCACTTGAGTATGATTTGCGCGATTTGTAATTGGTAATGGTGATAAATGATGCTCTAGATGAGGTCGGTGACAAATTGATCCAAATGTCCCTCTTTCTAAAATAACTCAGTCAAGACCCTTAGCCCATTTTGGTTTCCCGATGGCTAAGGGATGAATAAAAGGGGAACTTTAGTTATAATAAATTATTATAAAGTGCATAAGAAAAAGAAATATTATAAAAAGCACTTATATTAATTTATTATAGACAAAATAAAAAAAAACAATAAAAGGGAAAAGTCACTTTCTAATGTTTATTTCCTCCTAGAGAAAATGCGACCCATATGGTGGAGGAAACAAAGTGAAAAAGAATTAAATGTGGGAGGAGGAAGTTGTGGGTGGCTAATTAGCCAAGTTCTTCTATAAAAGCAAGTTGATTTGCTTGAAGAGGTATCCCTTTTTATTTTATAAAAATCTGAATTTGCATGTTGAGCTTTGAGCTTGCATCCAAAATCTCCTAAGGACGAAAACCCTCAAGGAGAGGAAACATTGGGGACGAAAACCTCCAAAGTTTCAGAGATTGAGGAACGAAAACTCCTCAGTTTTGAGAGGTGGATCCATCCGGGGTTCATCATTGGGCTGCATTTTTTGTTGTCAGTGATTGGGAGAAGATTTTTCGATTTGGGCATATTTGGGCTGATTGCACTCCAAGGATCAGCTGGGCATAAATCAGATCTGAGTTGTTGGTGTTTGATGTGTGTTTGGACCAGCCAAACAGAGAATTTGTAAAGGAATCAAATCTGCACATTTCTGGGCATTTCTACACCCCAAGCGACCTAGTTTGGGAATTGGGAGCCTTCATTTTGGGGTTTTTGGTTGCTGTTGGATCTGCAACTTTTTGGAGCTGTTTGGGCATCCTCAAAGACGATATTTTCATCATTTCCAGCCTCATTTGTGGTACACATAAATTAATATTCACTACTATATTTTTTGGGTGTTTTCAGCCCTATTTTATTTTTATAAAATCAGTCAAGGGTTAGAAAAATCTGATTTCACTTGTAATTGATTCTAATCACCCAAATCGCCATTTTTGGCCTTGTGGGTATGTGGAAAAGTGAATATTTGAGGAATAAAAATTAATTTTCAGTTGGCTGTTCATTTTGGCAATTTTTGGGTATTTTATTGTAAGGAGAAGTTCAGATTTGTTGTGTTATTTCAGTCTATTTTCAGTTTCAGAAATCAGGGATAAACATCAGATTTGCATTTAAAATATTTGGTATATCTTCTATAATCCTAGACAAAAGGAAACGCCCTAGGGGCCCCCATACCAGCTGTGTACTGTATTGGTACCGGGTACAAGATATCTGTGGACAGCTGGAAACGTACCCACAGGACAAGGTATGGTTGAGTACGGTAAACCATACCTTGTCCCTGTGGGTGCGTTTCCAGCCGTACCCCTTTTTTTTACACGTCTTTTTCAAACCGAACTTCAACAAAACTTTAAAAAAGAACATTTTTTTAATTTTAAAACTTTCTAAATCTAACCTAACCCTAAACTACCCCCCCAAACACTTATATAAACACCCAATCCCTCTACTTTTTTCTCACACTCAATATTTGATATTTTGCTTGAGCTTGAAGGAGAGAGAGAAAGAGAGGTTGAAGGAGAAAGGAAGAGCTTGGAGGAGAGAGTGATTGAGCTTGAAGGAGGAAGAGAGAAGGAGAAGCAAGTCTACAAACATCAAGGAGGATTTTTCCAGGTATTTTACATGCATTCAGGCATTTTTTTAATCTTTTGAGCAATGTTTTGTATATGAATATGATCAATATCATGAATGATGTGTTTCAAACACATCATTCATGATTATTGATCATGATCTAAATTTATTTTTAATATTTAATAATTTATTTATTTTACGGTTATTAAAATATAATATATTATTAATTTTTCCGTATTTTAAGTTTAATAGTGAAGTTTTATTTAATTAAACGTCTACCCTCTGTGTATGCTCTCACCTCACACCATTTATGGCGAACTTGGTGATCAGAATCAGAGATTGACGTGTAGGACTAACTGTTTAATTTTTTTAGTTAGTTATGTGTTCGTTTTTTTTTTTTAATTTTAAAGTTTTAAATTGAATTTGTTAAAAATTTAAACGTCTACCCTCTGTGTATGCTCTCACCTCGCACCATTTATGGCGAACTTGGTGATCAGAATCAGAGAATGACATGTATGGGTCAACAAATTAATTTTCTAATTTGTATTTGTATTTCAATTTGTTGTTTTTAATTAAATTATTTTAATATTTAGCAATGTTTTAAAAAATATCTCTTATTGTAGGTTATTGAATTAATCCTACAATCATGGCATCTAGTTCAACTTCAGTGGGGGAGAGGGGGGAAATGTTTTGGGTGGTTTGTCAGCAAAATGGATCCTAATTATCCTTTATGGAGACATGTGGAAGTGACAGAGCTTGTTGCCGGTGGTGGTGTCCGTGTTTGGACGTGTCCCCATTGTGAAGCCTCATTTAAATCCTCATATACCCGTTTGAGAGCTCATTTGACTGCGGCATCGGGGACGGGTATTAGACCGTGTAGGAAGGTGGAAAAGAAAACCATAGCCATATACCTAAAAGAGCAAGAGGATGCAAACATTGAAGCAGCAAGAGCTCGCTCTAGAACTGTTTCTTTACAGCAGAGGTCCATGGGAAAACCACCAACATCAACACCATCATTTCATCCTTTCATTGAGACTCGTGTTGAAACTATTCCAGATGATGACCCTTTTGATGCAGATACCTCAGGGCCATCAAGCAAGAGAACAAAAGGCCCATTAGAAAAAGCATTTAACATCGAGAAGAGGGATATTGCAGATGAATTGGTGTCTCGGTGTATATTTGCATGTGGACTACCATTCAATGTCTTGAGATCACCTTATTGGCAGCAGATGGTGAGAGGCATTAATGAGGCACCACAGGGGTATACAAGCCCTAGCTATAATAAGGTTCGCACTTCTCTTTTGGCAAAAGAAGTGCAACACATTCAGACATCTCTACAGCCAATTAGAGATTCTTGGACTGATTCAGGAGTCTCTATTATATCAGATGGATGGAAAGACTCCAGAAATAGACCTCTCATCAACATTATTGCAGTATGCCCTAAAGGGCCAATGTTTCTGAAGGTTGTTGATTGTGAGGGGGAAGTAAAAGATGCCCAATTCATTGCAAATATTCTCATTGAGGCTATTGAGTCAGTGGGTCCGCAGAGGGTTGTCCAAGTCATCACGGACAACGCCAAAAATTGCAAGGCAACGGGATTGATAGTAGAGGGTAGGTATGAGCACATATTTTGGACACCATGTGCAATACACTCCCTGAATTTAATGATGCAGAAGATTGGGAAAATTGCATGGATTGAGCAAATATACACGGAGGCAAACGAGATTCAGATGTTTGTCACCAACCATCACATGTCTCAAGCCATATTCAGAAGATTTTCAAAGTTGGAGCTGATGAAGGTAAAAGAACAATTCATTTTAAATTTAATATTTGATTTTAAATTTTTAAATCAATTTCAAATTGTGTTGTTATTGAATTGTTAATTTGTTTCCATTCTTTTTAAATTTTTAATAGGTTGCTGAGACTAGGTTTGCCTCTCACACACTCGTCTTGAGACGACTTGTGAAGGTGAGACGTGCTTTGAGCATGATGGTGATTGATAATGTTTGGACCATCTGGAGGCAATCAAACACAGAAAGAGCTCAATCCTTGATGAGCATTGGTGGGGAAAAGTTGAATATTTGTTGAGTTTCACAGAGCCTATTTTGAGTATGATACGATTTGTTGACAAAGATAATGCTTGCATTGGAGAAATATATGATGGCATTGACTCCATGCTTGAAAAAATCCATGATATCATACAGGCCAAAGAGCAGGATCCTGAGGAAAATTTTTATAGTGAAGTTAAAAATGTGATCGTGAAAAGGTGGAACAAAATGACCACCCCATTGCATCTCCTTGCTTATGCTTTAAATCCCAAATACTACAGCAGTGAAATAGTTGGGAGAGCTGGTAGACAGTGACCATATGATGACCACGAGGTTGCAAATGGGACGAGGTCAGCATTCAGGAGGTTGTTTCCTGATCCAGCTACATCACTTGCAGTCCGCCAGGAGATGTCGATGTTTGTAAATGGACAAGGTAGCATGGGAGAGATAGAGGCTATTTGTGACAAACCCACGATCCATCCAATCACGTGGTGGACTTGTCATGGCCATGATGCCAAGTTCTTACGACCAGTTGCGATCAAATTGCTCTCACAGGTATAAAGTTTGTAACTTGTTATTTGATATTTTAATTACCAATTACGAATTAAAATTCAAAATGATATCATTCTTTTTTTAATTAATAATTTATAATATTAATTATTAATACTTTGTTTTTTGTGACAGGTGGCTAGTAATTCTTCTGCAGAGCGCAACTGGAGTACTTATGGCTTCATCCACTCAGCCAAACACACCATGTTGGCATCGAAGAAGGCTGAAGATCTAGTATACGTTCATTCCAACTTGCGCCTCTTAACCCACAAGACGCAAGAGTATACTAGTGGTCCTAACAAGCTTTGGGACCTCCAACCTGAAAACACAGACTTTGAAGCTTCATTGCTTGTTTGGCCAATGTTTCACTTCTTGGCATTGATGAGGAACTTCCAGGGAGCCCTTCACAAGGGTTCGAAAGTGGAGCTAGTGGGAGTGGAGCTGCAAGTGGCATCCATGAAGATGATTTTGACGATCATCTAGATGATATGCTCTAGAAGTTGAGAACTTGAATGTATTATGTTATTTACTATCATGTTTTGAACATTATGTCATTATGAATCAATACAAACTCAAGTCTCAATTCTCAAAGTATTGGAAATTTCAATTTTGTTTTCATGTTCTATGAATGATTTTAAGTTGTATAACTCTATGAGTATTAAATTTCAATAAGTATGCAATGTATGAGAATTAAATTTCAATAAGTATGCAAATGCTTCTTTAAATTTATAATTTATATACATATATATATATATATATATATATATATATATATATATATTAAACGTACCCAAAAGCGTACCGTACCCAAGATTTTTAAAAATTTGCCGTATCAGCATGCATACCGTACTCCGTATCCGTGCGCTCAGCCATAATCTATATTTGGGAGTGGGATTTGCCTCAAATTCGTTTGGGTTGAAAAATGTCCATTTAGGGACATTACAGTGGTATCAGAGCGGTGTATCCTCCCAACCTGCCAGAAATCAGATCTGAATGCAATCAAGAAAAAGTCCTATAGTCTATCAAAGAAGGTGACAATGGAAGAGCATGATCAAAGAGCTCCTCCCAATGATGAGCTTAGCTACATGCATGAAGTAATCATAAGAAGTTAGAGAGAGCTGCAGTAGTCTATGAGAGAGCGCCAAAAAGATATGCATCAAATTTTGGAGATCCCTTCAAGGACGAAAACCCTTGATGGTGGAACTTGCCTTGGGGACGAAAACCCTCAAGGAAGGATATTTGGAATCATTGAATATCTTAAGGTATTTGGAGCTGATATCTTTCTATCTAGCCCTAGTGACTTGCATCATGAGCATTTTGGTGGTATTTTGATGGATGTATGGTTTGATTCTTGCATGGATGGACTTGTACTAATTTCTAAAGGTGAAAGCAATTATTTCTTTGCATGTTGAGCCAATAATTCAACCTTTCCAAGTGGGGCGAATTGCATAGGAGTGAAGGGTTTCTCCATGTTTGTTTTGCATCATTCAATTCCTCATAATTTATAAGGGTGAAATCTACAATTTGGTGATTTTAGGAGTTGTCTAAGAGCTATTTCCAGCCCTTGGTTGTGGCTGCACTGCTGCTGTCATAAAATTAATTGCAGCTGGGTGTAATCACTTGTTTTCTCCATTTCTTTGATGTAAATTGAATTGATAAATGTTGTCGTGATTGGATTAATTATTTAGAAGCATTTTCAGTAGTTATTACATAGTTGTATGATGAGTTGAAGTCCCTATACAATTCACTGCTAGGGTTTTCTGATATTTTAGATCTGTTGTTATAAAAATCAGATTACTCTCAAGTGGGATTAGTGTTGTTTCCAATTTTTCAGTTTCATCCCTAGAAAGAGACATTACATCATGAAATACTAGATTCTTAGGGAGTTTCATACAACTCTGATTGTCACAATAAATGATTGTAATTTGTAGGATCCATTTTTTCACTTGTTATCTCTACAAACAACTTGCAAAGTCAAATGGATTCACAACTAGCAGCATTGGCTGCTATGTAGTCTACCTCTATTGAACTCAACACCACTGAAGTTTTTCTTCCTGCAGAACTAGGCTATGGCTCCTAAACCCAAACCGAAGCAACATCCTAGAGCACTCTTTCGGTCACCTGCATTTCCTACCCAGTCAAAATCAACAAATCCATGCAACATCAACTCATCATCCCCTACATATCTCAGACCAAAATGTATTGTGATCTTCAAGGTTCAAGCACATGAGTTTCATATACCTAGTGAATCTGCCTCAGCTCAGCCATGAACTGGCTAAAAGTTTTAGCTGCAAAACATATATCTGGTCTAGTATTAAACAGATACATCAAGGACCCAATCAACTGCCTATACACCAAAGGATCTACCAAATTTGAATCCAAGTCAACATGTAACTTCAGATTCGGTATCATAGGAGTGGCGATGGGTTTGCAATCCATCATCTAGAACCTCTTCAGAATATCAGTGTGTATTTTCCTTGCCCAAGAAAAACCTCAATCCGTCTACTACACCTTTGAACCCAAAAATAGTGCATCAGTCCAATGTCCTTCATGTTAAATTCTCTAGCCAACCCTTCCTAACAATCTGTAATGAGCTTCATTGAACTCTTGTAAGTATTAAGTCATCTACATACAAGACCAAAACCAACAAATTAGATCCATCAAATAAATAATAAAAATTGGGATCTACAACTATTTGGTGAAGCCCACACCTAATCGGTACCCGTCAATCCTGGAGTACCAAGCACGAGATAATTGCTTCATCTAGTGAAGAACTTTCTTCAACCTACACACGTGGGTCTTTTGCCTATGCACCTCAAATCTTCTCAATTGACTAGTGTACACTTCTTCCTTAATCAGGCCATTCAAAAAAATTGTCTCGACATCCATCTATTTGCCAAACAAAAATAGCTACCAAAGACATAATGGACCTGATAGAAGTATAGCTAGATACAGGAGCAAAGGATTCCTTATATTCAACTTCCTCTCTTTAAGAGAATCCTCTACCTACACAAATGTAATGTCCCCAATGGAGGATTTTCAAACCCGAAAGGGAACACCTGTAAAATTCTGATTTATGACAGCCAACTGGTTGAATAAAATAAAAATATTTTATACAGATCTGAAGTTTCCCTAAAAATGGCTACTTGATCTTGAGAAGAACAACCTTCAAATCTAATCTAAACTTAACCAAATATTGGCCAAAATAATCATAATTAATTATGCATGTATGAATAACAAAATATATAATTTTTCGACCCAAAATAAGTGCTGGAAATTTATTAAAAATCTACAGAAGTACTGCTTACAAAAATGGCCGGAAGGAAATGATCCCAAAGCCCAAATACACTAAAACAAAGCTAAATATGGCCTTCAAAATTATGACAAAGATGTTGTTGATGAGATCCGGGACAGTCGTGTCCTATAATGTGTCAAACTCCACCCACAAGGGTGTAGATAACCCTAGATCTGGCTGAATCTGAAGGTAGAAATCTGCCCCAACACTTGTGTCTTCAAACCCTAGTTAGAAATGCCTCAAATCTGCAATATTGGGTCTTCAATCACTGCTGAAATTCTGAAATACTCCTTGAAGCTCAATAGAAACCCTTGAATAGAGCTTCCTCACACAAAGGATGAAGAGTTTTCGTTCTTCAACCTTGGCAATAGAGGGTTTTCGTCCTCTAATGCAACACATCAAAGGGTTTTCGTCCTTTGAGGTAAAATGGAAAGCAAATAGCTCAACCAAATTTCAGATATGAAAATATATAAAAGTGATGCCTTCTCCATGCATGGCGACTTGCTTTTATAACTTCTCTTGGCCTCTTTGCCCACACAAAGGCCCAATCAGCTCTTTGCACTTTATTAAATATTTTCCTCTTGCTTTACTTTATTTAATATTTCTTTATCCCCTTGCTTTCTATCCCCATATGGGTTGCATTTTTCCACTAGGGGGAAATAAAAATAAAGTGACTTTTCTTTTTTTTTTTTTTATTATTTTGTCACTAATAATTAATTCAAGTGCTTATAATAAAATTTCATTATGCACTTAAAATTAATTTATTAGGACTAGTTTCCCTTTTTTCCATCCCTTAGCCGTCGGGAAACAATGAATGGGCTAAGGGTCTTCGACCTGTTAATTCTAAGAAAGGGATATTTTAGCAAACCAAACCTTGCATTTTTCTATGTTGCCATCAGTTGCATGCTTCACATTATACAACCACCTTGAATATACGACTAATTTCCCCTGGTCTTTCCCACACATCATTCTTCATGATGAAGTTGTACTCCACCATGGCATCATGTTGTACCTACTAACTTGTTACCTCCTCATAACAAGGCTCTGCATCCATGATGTAAAGCATCAATGCAAATAGTTGGGAAACTTATTAAGCGGATGACCTACCCAAAAATAAGTCTTTAGAGCACCAACTTGTTCCTCTACCCCCTGCAATGTCTATTGAAGCCATTTACACTTTCTAGTTGTCCTAGGGGATAAAGTTGTTTATGTACATGCAATGAAACCTACCTAATGTGAACCTATACTCCCTGAAACTTGTGGATCAACACTTGGGGTAGCAAATGTTGTCTCCTCCTCAACTACTGTTTGAAGCTCCTGGGATCTGGAAGACCACACACTCTCATCCACCTTCATATCCCAAGTCTCTACTATCTTCCTTTGAGATGAAACATAGACCTGTTAAGCCTTAGAGGTCTCATTCTATACACAACTAGAATACCCTTCAAAATGGAGGGTTCAAGCTTTGTCATCTTCTCCTTTGAAACATGAATGAAAACTAGACTCCCAAATACTCTAAAGTGTGAAACTAAAGCCATGGTGGATTAAATACATTCAAATAAATCTAAACTAGCTCATTATCTTTGACTTCATCACCAATTGCACCAATCTAATCTCTAAGCTCTACTAGCTTCATCAAATAGCTTGCCATTGTATGTCTCGCTCATGTGGGTAGTGTTGAGCTTGTTCCTTAGAAGCATCACCTTGGATACATTCACACTCTAGTACAAGGTTCCAAGGCATCATACATCTCCTTGTAGTCTTCTTGGTGGCAATATGAGGAATTAGATGGTCCTTCACCAAATCCAACAAGATTCACTTTGCCTTCACTGCCTTCTTGTTGTACTTTGCCAAATCTTTGGGATCTATGGGAGGTGTAACCTTCTTCTCCACAAGGTACCATAATTTTGTTTCTTCCAAGATATTTTGCAATCTTAACTTCCACGATACATAATTAGAGGATCCCTCCAACAAGTGACTCTCTCACATACTGAGAGTTGCCATTGTTGCAACTATTCAAACAAGCTTCAATCTATGATCACTAGATCAACGAAGGTTTCATAACCCACAACCCCGCACAGTCCACATACCAATCACTGACACAATTTTTCTTTGATCACTTAAGTGTGGACATACTACCCACTAAAATCCTCTGATAGCTCTCTCACCCGCATAACTAGCCTTTCCGTACACAAAATGTGGAAGATTTCAATGTTGTTGTTTGATATCATGTTGAAAATTCCTCTACACCATGGTAAGCAGACTCTAATCTTAAAGAACCCTCAACTAGATAGCTCAAAACTCAGATCCATCAAAAATGTTGAACATTAAATGCCAAAATCTACAATCACATATATTAGAGAAACACTATCTAAAAATCACTCATATTTGTTCCAAATCACAACACTATTTTATTAATCAAAACTAAAAGCTACAATGCTTCATGACAAACATCGAATGAAAAACTGAGTGAATAAAACACCTACCCTAGGCCTTCTTTTATAGCTGAAGAAGAGACCCTAAAAATAGCCCGGACCTTAAAATTAGAAAACAAATCAAACTTTGACCTGATATTATCCTAGGGATTTGCACCCTTAAATAAATCTGTCATGTCCCTTTTTGGAGGCTGATTTCTGAAGACCTTAACCCATTCTCTCCTCGTGGGTCTAAGGAGAAAAGAAAGGAAAGATCTGAATAATGCTTTTTTATTGTTGTTTAGATAGTTGTTTTCATTTATTATCATTTATCCTATTGGAAGCCTTGCGCTCCAATAGAGAAACTTAAGTAGTTTAGTAATAAAGGTATTATGAGCATGTAGGCTCCAAATACCCTTTGAATATTTAAAAGCATTTATTTAAGGGGTCGGGCATCATTTCTTATGTTAATAAGCACTACTTATGGCTATTAAAGGAGGTCGTTTGGGCATTATGTTCTTATGTTTTCAGTGATTATTCTTATCTTGGTGAAAGTTGGCCGTGTAGCCCTTTTACTCTCTTTCTCTCTTAAGGACGAAAACCCTTGGTTGGGAACTTTGGGAACTTGTGAAGGACAAAACCCCTTCATAAGGTTGTGAGTGTGCAAGTTGGTTGGAAAAGCAATCAAGTATCTATTTCTTGCATGTTTGGTCTCTTTGGTGCAATATTTTATTTGTTTAGAGTGGAGCAACCCACTTGGAGATGAATATTTGGTATGTGTGATGTTCATTTGGCAAATCTAAAATTGTTATCTTGTTCCCCACAATGTATAAGTCCAATATATTGAGTTTCATGAATTTTGGAGCTTCCTAAGTTACGTTATGAATTTTTAAAGTAACTCTGCAGACAAGGGTTTTATAGAAATTCATATCTCCAAATCTTACATGAGATGATTGTCGGTGATATATAATAATTTTGGAGATTTAGGTGGAGCTAATTCGAAGGGTTTTAAAGGAACAAAAGTGGGGTTGAAACCCCAAATCAAGTCGTTTCCCTAGGAAGGGTTTAATTTGCAGATTTGCAGGGTTATAAGTTTATAACAACCATCTAATAAAGCAGTTCCATAATCTGATTTTCAAGTTACATCTCAACTTTAGGTCATTTCCTAAGTGCCCCCAAAAGGGACATTACATTGGTATCGAGCACTTTCCTCTCAAATTGTGAAGCATAACATAATAATAATGAAGCAATACTACCAAAGAAGGGAAAAGAAGAAACTAGAGATCGGGGAAGAAAAGTTGGAGATGATTGTGAAGACGCAAGAAGGAATAATGGATGTATTGGATAGGCTTTCCCTAGCCATCCAAAACATGCAAGGAGGTGGTTCAGCCAAGGGGGAAGAAGATTCCTACAATCCCCGTGAATCAAAGAAGGTGAAAATTCCTTTTGCAAGGCCCTACAAACCCCAATTCGTGGACAAGGAGGCAGTCGCTCCACATGGGAGCCCTAGACAAGCCCATGATTACACCATATGGCTTGAAGAATACTAGACAATGACGGATGAGTTTCGGGAGGCAATGTCTCTCACAGATTTCATCAAATTGAGGACAAAAGATAAACATTACCGGCAAAGAACCCTAGCGCCAAAGGGAGAAGTGCAGCATGTTTTGGGGAAGATGAGTCTTCCTACTTTTGATGGCTCCACAAAGGGATCAACTAGGGCATGGATCCAAAAACTTGATACATACTTGTCCTTGAGACCTATGGCGGAAGAAGAAGCAATAAAATTTGCAACCCTTCACCTTGAAGGAGTTGCCCATGATTGGTGGCATCATGGCATGTTGACACAAGGGCATCACCGCATTCATTCCTATGAAGAATTTTGCACAAGGCTCGTGGAAAGGTTCAAACGAATGGATCTGGAAGCATATTTCCATGATCTTGCCCAACTCAAGCAAAAAGGTACGGTTGAAGATTATGTTGCTGATTTTCAAAAGATTTCAGTCATGGTGGATGATATTTCCGAAGGGAGACTCGTGATATTGTTTATAGAAGGGCTGACCAAACCCCTAAAGAGCTTAGTAAGGGCTTTTGACCCATCTTCCTTGCAAGAAACCATAAGGAAGTCCTTGGACCTAGAAGGAGCAATCCCTAGGACTGGTTTTCCATCAAAAGTTATGGGGAAAAGGGGCAGATCAGACCAGCAATAGGAGGGCAGCCAAAGGGTCTTCTATCTCAGCCTAAAGTACCTATTTTGGGGCAGCCTATGAAGCCTTTTCAAGGGGCTAATAGCCAAGAAGGACAGAAGCAAGAAGGAAAGAATCAAGAGTCCAAAAGCGAGCTGAGAAGGAAGAAGCTTTGCTTCACATGTAGAGATCCGTGGTCACCCGGACATAGATGCCTTGGAAAGGGGCAAATACACTACATAGAAGTGATGTCAGATGGTGAAGAAGAGGGCAATGAAGAGGAAAAGGTGACAGCAATTTCTGAGCTAGAAAAAGAAGGAACATCAAAGTCTGATCTGGTTATCACCAGCATTCTTACATCTCTAGAGAGTGCCCAAGCATACCATTCCTTCCGGTTAAGAGGACACATCAATAGTCACAAAGTGGTAGTTCTCATTGATAGTGGCGCTACCAATAATTTCATTAATGAAGGACTTGCAGACCAGCTGGGTTTGAGGGTGAGAAATTTTGAAGGCTTCCAAGTAACCATTGCCAATGGGACCACCATACCTTGCACAAAGAAAACAAGACAACTATCACTTCTCCTAGGAAATTATGAGGTATGTGATGAATTCTTTGTGATTAAGCTTGCTAATGATGAAGTAGTTCTTGGAGTCCAATGGCTGCAATTTGTGGGGAATTCACCCTCAATTATCATATTAGAGAACTGAAATTCTATGATAAAGACAAAGAAATCAGAATTCAAGGAATAGAGGATGAAGGAAATGTAATGGCAAATGCTTGGGGATCACATTGTGGGTTGCTTTCACACATAAACGCTGATTGGAAAAACATTATCACAGCTGAATATGCCAAAAATCAGTTTGCTAATGACATCATGGAAGGGCATATAGTGGTAGAGAATTACAAGGTAATGGATGGCTGATCCTCTATAAGAATAGAATCTTTTTGATACTGGATTCCAAGATAAGATTAAGGATAATGAGGGCTGCTCATGATTCACCTCTGCAATAATAGGAAAAGCAAATCTGTGAAAGGTTCTTTTGGAAAGGGCTCAAGGAGGATGTCTTGCAACACATTCGGGAATGTGTAACTTGCCAACATAACAAAGGGGAACATAACTTTCTAGCTGGGTTGTTACAACCTCTTCCCATTCCTTCTCAAAAATGGGAAAGCATCTCCATGGATTTCATTACGGGGCTGCCCATGACCCAAGGTAAGAGTTGCTTATATGTTGTAGTGGATAGATTAATGAAATATGCTCATTTTCATCCACTTCCTACCAAGTATGATGCTCCTATGATTGTTGATGTGTTCTTTAAAGAAATATTTAGACTTCATGGGCTCCCACAAAACATTGTTAGTGACAGAGACCGCCGCTTTATGAGTATATTTTGGCAAGAGCTTTTCTGCCTAATAGGTACCAAACTCACTCCAAGCACTAGTTACCATCCCCAAACGGATGGGCAAACTGAAATTGTGAATAAATGGGTGGAAGGATATTTGAGAAACTACATTTCCGGACAGCAATCAGCTTGGATAAAATGGCTTCACTTGGCTGAGTTTTGTTACAATACAACATTTCATGTATCCATTGGAATGTCCCCTTTTAGAGAACTCTATGGTTATGAGGCTTTTTCCTTCATGGACTTGATCATTGGAGATAGTAGGGTTCTCAGTGCTAAAAATATGATCCAAGAGAGTCAAGACATCTTAAAGGCACTCAAGGAGAACCTCCAACAAGCTCAGAATCAGTAGAAACAATATGCAGACCAGCAGCGAATAGAGAGGTCTTTTGAGGTAGGAGACTTGGTTTTCCTAAGGTTGCAGCCCTATAGACAGTCCTCACTTAAACAAAGTGGAGCTGAGAAGTTAAAACCAAGATTTTATGGACCCTACAAGGTGAAGGAAAGGATAGGACAGGTTGCATATCGTCTTGAGCTACCTCCGGAGAGCAAGATACACGATGTCTTCCATGTCTCTTGTCTTAAGAAGGCATTGGGGAAGCATATTACCCCTTCACTATAGCTGTCCCCTTTAGATGAGGAAGGGAAGATCATTCTTGTTCCGGAAACCATCCTTGATGTTCGAGAGAGGAAGCTAAGAAACCGAAGCATACGGGAATACTTGGTACATTGGAAGGGCCTACCACTTGAAGATGCCACATGGGAAGGAGCAACTATCTTGGAGCATCCAGATTTTCAATTGCTTGGGGACAAGCAATCTTGGGAAGGGGGACTGTCATGTCCCTTTTTGGAGGCTGATTTCTGAAGACCTTAACCCATTCTCTCCTTGTGGGTCTAAGGAGAAAAGCAAGGGGAAGATCTGAATTATGTTTTTATTGTTGTTTAGATAGTTGTTTTCATTTATTATCATTTATCCTATTAGAAGCCTTGCACTCCAATAGAGGAACTTAAGTAGTTTAGTAATAAAGGTATTATGAGCATGTAGGCTCCAAATACCCTTTGAATATTTAAAAACACTTACTTAAGGGGTCGGCCATCATTTCTCATGTTAATAAGCACTCCTTATGGCTATTTAAGGAGGTCACTTGGGCATTATGTTATTATGTTTTTGGTGATTATTCTTATCTTGGTGAAAGTTGGCTAGTGTAGCCCTTTTACTCTCTCTCTCAAGGATGAAAACCCTTCATGAGGTTGTGAGTGTGCAAGTTGGTTGGAAAAGCAATAAAGTATCTTTTTCTTGCATGTTTGGTCTCTTTGGTGCAATATTTTATTTGTTTAGAGTGGAGCGACCCACTTGGAGATGAATATTTGGTATGTGTGATGTTCATTTGGAAAATCTGAAATTATTATCTTGTTCTCCATAATTTATAAGGCCAATATCTCGAGTTTCATGAATTTTGGAGCTTCCTAAGTTAAGTTATGAATTTTTAAAGTAACTCTGCAAACAAGGGTTTTATAGAAATTCATATCTCCAAATCTAGGGCATTAAAAATCAGTTTTCTTACATGAGATGATTGTTGGTGATATATAATAATTTTAGAGATTTAAGTGGAGCTAATTCAAAGGGTTTTGAAGGCACAAAAGTGGGTTTGAAACCCCAAATCAGGTCGCTGCCCTAGGAAGGGTTTAATTTGCAGATTTGCAGGTTATAACAGCCATCTAACAGCAGTTCCATAATCTGATTTTCGAGTTACATCTCATCTTTTGGTCATTTCCTGAGTCCCCCCAAAAAGGGACATTATATAGATTGTTAAATTTTACAAAAGCAGACTGCTAAATAAAGAATGGCTTTTGTAAAATTGGAAACGAAACTACATAAAAGCAACTGCTAAATCTGGACAACCAAGATTAGGACTGCTCCTCTTTGACTGTATGCTCTACTAAAGTGCTCCAAGTTTCACACAAGTGCCATCTTCGGAGGACACATTCTTAAGTATCATAATCTAACATGAGCTTATTAATTCTTTTTTCTCTTGATGATGGATCATGGGTGTTGATCTGACACGTCGAGGACAAATACAATTTAACACAATTTTTCCAAAAAGCTCATTTTATTAGGGCTTTCCATTGTTTAGTTTCTCCCCAAAAGCACAAAAAACCATGGACATCATAATACATAAGCCCGATGGTTCACATTCAGCCCATGTTCTTCTGTTGGCTCCTAATTGGTCCTTGGCATCTCCATTCTCCCAACATCCTGCTAAGGATCAGGGAGGCCCTCAATCGAAAGGTCAAGTCCTCTCCCGTAGGTTGAGCCCTTCATTAGGGGAGTTCGTGTTAACTAGTCTGCCCCATTTTCAGGTCCCACTACCTTATTCAGTCAAGACCATCTACAACTGATAAAATTGTACAGAAATAGGCTAGACCTACATAAATAAAATTTTCACTGGTGCAAATGTAGCCTGAAAACTGCAGTTTGTATGCCTACTAATATTTGGTTCATCTAGCCTCACAATGGACCAAAATTATATAAATAAACAACACAAATCTGAAGCATTTATTCTGTTGTAAAATAATCATCATTCAATTGATAAATATAAACATGAGGTTTCCATAACTACAGTTTCAAGAAGAG
Source organism: Taxus wallichiana var. yunnanensis (assembly GCA_018340775.1). Classification (NCBI taxonomy): domain Eukaryota; kingdom Viridiplantae; phylum Streptophyta; class Pinopsida; order Cupressales; family Taxaceae; genus Taxus; species Taxus wallichiana. The sequence continues at coordinate 407,926,936 of CM031243.1, read as the reverse complement.
AAAGAAAAGCTTGAAGAAATTAAATTTCAAAAATCAAGATCAAATCTATAAGTATGGAGAATACCACAAATGGATTTTTGTAAGAAAAGAATACTCTCAACATGAAGCATACCGGTTGGGCCATGAAAGAAAGGCAGAACTCTTGAGTTTCACCAAACTTGTCAGTACTACACTTATATCTCCAACAGTTCCAAGTAACTTTGACGCCAAACCAAGCAGCCTTCCTCTAGTGCCCCTGAAAACCTATATTTTCACCCATTTAAAGGAATTAAAAAGATCTATATGCATTTATCTTGATGGCACAGGCATAGAGAACAGAAAATTGTAGCAGAAATTTTCATTCATTTTCAACAGTATCATTTACATCTCATAGAAATACAAACAGGCCTTATGTTATATTTATACAAGTCTAAACCTTTAAGCATCATAATAATTTTAACCCATAGATGATGCAAATGGAAAGAGGTCCTCACATAAAACAATTAATACAAATTACTTGTTCATTGGTTTTGACTTTCACAAAATACCTGCCTTTCCCTGAGGTAAAAATACAAACAACTATTATGATGAAAAAGAAACCTAATCATGAAAAGTACCTCAAGCACATGTGTAGGAAGCACGACCACCATAGGAATTCCGAGATAACCAAGTTCCATTGTATTAGTACCAATCTGTCATAAAGATATATGCACAAAAACCACACATTATATTTCCTTTGACTTTTCATCTCTGTCTTTGCAACTCAAAGGAAAGACAATTTGAAGTGATTTCCAAATGTTACTGCTCAGATTTGTCACAAGGCAAATTGCAGTGGAGCAGCATGTCAAGTATCAGTTCATCCTCTACTGTATGGGGAGGCTCCTATTCAACATTTATAGAAAATAAAAGAGAATATTTACAGCAATTATAAATGTACAAAGGAAAAGATAGGAGCACTGCATTTGATATATTCAATTATATTCTTCAACTCGAGAGTTGCGTCCTTTGAAAAGTAAACACAGAGCTTTATTTTGCATGCAAGATATTCAAGTAGAAATGAAAATGACAATTCACTGCATACCTCTATCAGCTAATTGAATGAATTACTAAGTATAACTATTAATTCTAGATAAAGAAATATGAAATCAATTATCCACGGCAAATGGAGACACAAAGTTCAGCAATTGCTATCAAATTTAGTTGAAAACAAAGTTTCTACATGCAATAAGCTTCCAAAGTTGAGAAAGGAAAAAGGTCCCATGTCCTTCAATAGAGGAGGATCAAATAATGTTTACAAATGTTTCTTTGGCAGTTACGTAACTGCATCAACCAAACTTTTCAACATCTAATGAGCAAGTAAAAATATTAAGTATAATCACTATTCACCACTTTTGATTGATTAATCCAGAGTGGTATCTATAATGTGGAATCTTTTCACGAGGTGTCATGCTAGGACCCACTTTTGTTCCGGAGTTGGAAGATGATTTGATGTAATATCCCCTTCTCAAAACTAACAGGTTTGAAGACCCTTAGCCTATTATTGGTTTCCCGATGGCTAAGGGGTAGAGAATAAGGGAAACTAATCCTAATAATCTAATTTTAGTGCATAGTAATTTTTATTATAAGCACTTTAATTATTTTATTAGCGATAAAATAATAAAGTAAATAAACACTTTATTTTTATTTTATTCCCCAAGGAGAAAAAGCGAACCATATGAAGGAAAAAAAGGGGGAAATAAAATATTAAATATAAAGCAATTCCTTCCAAAGTGGGGTGAACCATTTGGGCCTCTTGTGTTGAGATTTGTGCCCCTTCCAAGCATAAAAGTAGGTCGCCACACTTGGGAGATCATCTATTAGCTATTTTTGATATCAATTGCTTGGTTTTGGGTTGTTTTCTCTTCCATTCCTCCACTAAAGGACGAAAACCCTTTGGTGTGGTTGCATTAGAGGACAAAACCCTCTCTTGCTAAGGTTGAAGAACGAAAACTCTTCATCCTTTGTGAAGATCCTCCATTTCAGGAGTTTCTATTGAGCTTCAAAGAGTGTTTCAGATTTTCAACAGTGATTTGAGTCTCAATATTGCAGAATTGCAGCACTTTCAGCTAGGGTTTGAAGGCAAGGTTGTTGGTGAGGATTTCTACCTCCATTTCCAGCCATTTTCTAGGGTAGCGACCCCTTGTGGGTGAAGTTTGGTGCATTCTAGGGCACAGTTGTTCCAGATCTCAACACCATTTGCTTTATCATAATTTTGGAGGCCATATTCAGCTTTGTTTCAGTGAATTTGGGCTTGGGATCACTTCTTTCCGGCCATTTTTGTAAGTTGTCCTTCTGCAGACAATAAATTTCCAGCTCTTGTTTTGGTCCCTAAAATTCAATATTTTGGTGTTTTTGCATTCATAAATTATTATAAATATTTTTGGCATAAGATTTGGACATTTTGAGATCAGATTTGAGGTATTTTGTGGCTCTTTTTCTCCATAACAGTTCACTCTACCTAGGGTTTATTTCAGATCTCTGTTTTGTGGAAGAAAATATACATTGCTGTCCTAATATCTTCATTTCCAGCATGCTGTAATAAATCAGAATTTTCCAGTGTTCCCTTTTGGTTAGAATATCTCCCATTGGGGACATTACAGTGGTATCAGAGCGGTGATTCTTGCCATCCTATGAAAGGAAATCAAATCTTGATGCACAAGGAGAAACAAGCTCAGGTTTATCAAAGAAGAAATCAGACTCCAAGGAAAGAAACCATGGATGATCTAGAGCAAAGAGCTCCTCCTACGGATGACATGAGTTTTCTGCAAGAAGTAATCACACGGAGTCAAAGAGATTTGCAACAATCCTTGCAACAAGCTCTTCAACATGCTTTGAGGGAATCTCAAAGGGAAATGCGTGATGCATTGACGAGATCTATCATGGACTTGGCTAAGGCTTTCCATGGTCCCAATGCAAACAGATCAGCCAACCAAGGAGCAACAAATAATGGTGAAGGAAGCTCTTCCGGTCAAGCAAGGACCTCCATTAAACCTCCTCAAATATTCAGAGCCAAATTCCTTCAAAGAGAAGAATCTCCAGTTGAGTTAGATCCACCAAGTGACACAAAGGACCTAGAGGCATGGGGTGAAGAATATACAACCCTCAGCTACAGGGTGCGAGATATGTTGTCCTTTAGAGATTTTTGCTAGTTGAAGAATAGTAAGGGCACCGGAAAGAATAGAAGATTTCAACAGGAGCAGCCACGAAGAGACATACAACAAGAGATTGGGAAAGGTAACTCTTCCTTCTTATGACGGATCCGATAAGTGTTCAACAAGATCATGGTTGCAGAAGTTAGACACATACTTGTCTTTGAATCCCATGTATGAGGAAGAAGCCCTCAAATTTGCCACTTTACATTTGGAAGGGGTAGCACATGAATGGTGGTACCATGGGTTGATCACCCAAGGGCACGAGATCTATCACAACAATTGAAGAATTCAGCCAATGTCTAACAGAGAGGTTTGATAGAATAGATCCGGAGATCCACTTCAGGGAGTTGGCTCAACTCAAACAAGAAGGATTAGTGGATAAATATATTTCTAAATTTCAGAGGCTTGCAGTGATGGTTCCGAATGTGAGTGAACGAAGGCTTGTGGTGTTGTTCATTGAGGCCTAGCGGAACCACTTAGAGGCCTAGTGAAGGCTTTCAGCCCTTCCTCTCTACAAGAAGCTATCAAAAAAATCTTTGGATCTTGAAACTTCAGTCCCTAAAAACAAAATTCTGCCTTTTGGACAACATAAGGCTCTATCTTTTGGACAACATGGGACTGCACCTTTTGGGCAACAAAAGGGATCATTTGGACAGCCAAAGACCGCTCTAAGTGGGGAGCAAAAACAACTTTTGGACAGCAGAGTAAGTCAAATCAATGGAATTCAGATCCAAGAGGGTTGCAGAAAAACAAGGAGATAGAGGCAAAAACGAGCTAAGAAGGAAAAATTATGCTTCAGCTACAAGGATCCATGGACACCCAGGACATCGTTGCCTTGGCAAAGGGGCAACCCATTACATTGAGGTGATTTCAGACGAGGAAGAAGAAGAAGTGCTGATCCGGAAGAAGCCGAAGAACAAGCGAAGGGAGTGGTTCTCACGGATGGCACACTTGCTACCTTATCCAGAGCTCCTAGATACTATGCATTTCGAGTTAGAGGTGTCCTACATGGTCAAAGAGTCACCATATTGATAGATAGTGGGGCTACCCACAACTTCATTGACGAAAGCTTGGTCACTAGGATGGGATTGAAGATGGAAGACTTCCAAGGTTTCAACATGACCATAGCGGATGGATTCTCACTCTCATGCACGAAGAAGATTCCACAACTTGAGCTCACTTTAGGGAGACACAAGGTAAGAGATGATTTCTATGTCATTGGCATTGGTGAAACGGATGTGGTACTTGGAGTACAATGGCTGCAATCTTTGGGTGAATTCACTCAAAACTACCAAACCATGGAGTTAAAATTCAAGGTGCAAGGCAAGGAAGTTGTATTACAAGGCATGAGGAATGGTGCTCCCCAAGTTGTGACAGCCAAGAGTATGGAAAGATCTTTCAAAAGAGGGTAGATTGCATGAGGCTGCGCACTGTTTGGTAAAAATACAACCTTTTTTCATCACAACAGTCCTATCATGTTGATATTCTATAATGTCCCTTTTTAGAGCTAAAATTGAAAATAAGGGTTTGACCACAAACCCAAATGAATCAAATCTGAAAATGCACCATCAAACAACAAGCATCAATTTGAAAATGACTGAAATTACACTTTAACCCTATCCAAGCAATAAATAATCGAGTGCTCTAGGGCGTTGAACTGTATAAGCACTTAAAATCATCATACAATCATGCAAATAACAGCTGAAAATGCTTCTAAATAATTAATTCAACCACGACAACATTTATCCATCCACATTACATCAAAGAAATGGAGAAAACAAGAGATTACACCCAGCTGCAATTAATTTTATGACAGCAACAGGGAAGCCACAAACAAGGGCTGAAAATGATAGATAAACTCCTCCAAAAATCACCAAATTGTAGATTTCAGCCTTATAAATTATGACAAATCTAAATATCAAAGAATAATGAAGTTTTGTGCCCTAGAAGGCACCTAAATCCTCTTCTACCCTAGCCACCCCCTAGGAGAGGGGATCCAAACAATGCCAAAATGTAATGTCCCCTTTTCCCAATCGAAGACCTTTGGCCCATTTTGTCAACCCGATGGCCAAAGGAAAAATATAAGGGTGACTTAAGTCACAATAAGTTATTACAAAGTGCAAAAAGAAATATTTATAAAATTAATAAAGCACTTGTATTAATTTATTTGACTTAATAATAAATTTGTAATCTCTAGATAGGTGCATTGGGTCTAATATTATGTTGTATCCTTTCTAGGGAGAGTAGAAAAGAGACCCATGCTATTTTTGTCATCCCTAGGCAAAAATGCGACTTGGACAAAGGAGGGAGAGTGGAGTTTAGAAAGGATAAAAATTATTACTCTTCCCAAGAAAAATGCGACCTAGTCTAGGAGAATGGCGACTTGGGTAGGTGAAGTTTTGGGGTGCTTCTTGCATAGAAATCACACAAAATCTTGATTGGGTGTGTTGGAGGTATTTTTTGGGCCAAATTCCTTTATAAAGGGAAGAGGTCGACCTTGTAAGGCATCTCATACTTCTTTTATAAAATCTGAATTTTTATCTAAGCCTGGTGCTTGTTAAAAATATTCAAGAGGACGAAAACCCTCATTGAAAAAGAGAGGAATTTCCACCCAGGTAATTCCATTGAGCTAGCAAGGATAAATTTTGTATTTCCAGCAGTATTAGTAATAATTTGGAGCAAGGGTTTCTTCCAAATCAAAGTGCAGCAGCTGTAGTATTATTGTCTGAGGTACAGCGACCATCTTTTGGCTGGTATACTATACTTTCAGGGCATGCCAGGTCAGAATTTATTTGCGTAATATTGTACTGAATTTTCTGGGCTGCAGATGAGCAATATTTCATCATTTTATGGAGTTCTTTCAAAGGCATTTTCAGTCCTTTTTATAAACAGATTTCTGGGTTATTTTCTAGTTATTATTCATCTTTAAAAGTCAGAAATTATGCATATCCTGGCTGCTAAAATTACAGAGTTCATTTGTGATAAAAATCAAGTTAGTTAATTACCATTTGTGGACGATTTTACTCCAAACCCTAGTCGCTGTTCTGAAATATTATTATACTCAGTCTTGCTTGGATTCTAAGTTGGGTTGGGTGAGTTAATTTGCCATTTCTGGGAACCATCAGCAACTGGCCTTATTATTGCTTACACAGTCTTATAAATCAGTTTTCTTCATATTCTGGTCACTTAAACCATAAAGATCAGATTGGGTAAATCGCAGATTTGTTTGAGAGCTAGTTATAAGGGGAACATGTCCAACACCTTGTCGCCCTTATTGGTTATAGTTGCATCTGTATAAGCTGACCCCTGTAGGATCAAATATACCATTCTAAGGGCTGAGTTGGAGTTCTAGAAATCTAAAAATTCACAGCTGAGCTGATAGTTGAAAGTATCCACATTGTTACATAAATTTTCCTAACTTCTTCTAGTCACTTTTCCATCAATAAATCTAGTCTGCAGTTAATTTTGTTGTGATTTCTTCGTTGGACTGTCACATCAATAAAGGAAGTGCCTGAATTCCCTTCAGCCAGAGATTGTTCCACTCGGGGACATTACACAAAAGCTCTTATATGAATCCTCCTTGATGCACTAGATGCAAACCAGCAAGATGATCTTCAATGAAAGTCTTCAACACTACCAAATTGGAGGGTTTCCATCTTCAATCTCCCACAAGGGTTTCGTCATCCTTGGATGCCACACTAATAGGTTGTCGCCCTTTAGTGGAATGGAATTAGAGAAATCGGCCCTAGAACCAAGTATAAAAGTGTATATGCCAAAATTGATGCTCCAAATGAGCCTTTGTGTCTCCTCTTATACCCCTTTGGTGGCGCCAAAGGTCTAAGGGGTGAAGACTGACCTCTTAAGCTTGTTTTATCTTCTATTTCCATGTTGGAAACTCTCCAACCTTGCCGACCTCTTAAGGAGCTTACTTTATCTTTTAATTTCATGTTGGGAGCACTATAACCCAGCCGACCTGCCTTAGGGAGGAAAATACCAAAGAAAAACATTAATAACAATGAAAGAAAATGAAAATGAAACCCAAGGACTTCCCTTGTTCAATTTCTTCTTGGCCACGGGAAGAAAAATGGCAAGAAGTCTTCAATTGGAACTAATTCGAAAAGGGGGCATTACAATCCTCCCTTCCTGAAATTGCTTGCCCTCAAGCAATTGCAAGCTTGGCTGATCTGAAATCTTAGTCTCCTTCATCTTCTCATTATGTATGGCAACATCATCCCAAGAGAAAGGAAGTGGCTTCCTTGACAAAGCATTTGCCACCTCATTATTTTTTTGCACCTTTTTGAAGGACAATTTGTTTCCATATGGGCTGAAAGCAAAAAGATGTGCATATCTCCCTATATCACTTGTACAAGCTCCCCATCTTGGAACCAAAAATATGAACAAGCATTTCAAATGTTCTTCTTTCCAAGGTTTGAAAATTTCCATATGTGCATAATCCACAACACATACCTTCTCAAGATGAGCTTCATTAATGATGTTGTAACTTGTCCCTTCCAAGAAAATACACAAATCATCTTGTGTGTAGGCTGGAAACAAATTATGACAGTCATGAATCACCTGATTTTCTACCCAAATTGGAGCTATGTGGGCTGAAGTAGTTGTTTTCTTCAGCTGAAACCATCTACCACTATTTTCCAATGATTTAATGACCTCAAAATGATCAATCTTGCAGTTGTTCAAGTCTAAAAACAACAACTCATAATCTAATTTTATCAAAATCAACAATTTAAAAATGGAACAGCTATAAAATTGAAACCTCTTTGACAAATTATGTGAGCATTGCAATGACTGGAAACACCTCCAAGGGCTGAAAATTTCCTCCAACCATTCATCAATCAAAAATGCTCCATCCTTTGACTAACATTACTTGCTTACCAACTTGTATGTATACCAATGAGACCTTGTGGTGGCTGATTTGAATAATGACAGCAGCACTAAGTCTGAAATTCTGAGCTATAGTTCTCCAAAGTACACTCCCCTCGTCACCACTAACCACCCACATACTTTGTTGGTGACCTTTTGCATGGATACCCAACCATGAAGCAACTCTACCATGTTTATGTTGCGGTACTCTGACATTATACTTGGCTGTAATTAAAGACTTCCAATCTGCAATTATCTTAGATAAAGAGCAAAGATATGATTCTTTTGACAAAATACCTTCTACCAAATACTTGATTTGAGTGGTTTCCGAATCATACCTTGAAGTATTACTTTCTTTCCCTTATCCATGAAGCTTAACTCCATACTTTGGTAGTTAAGAGTGAGCTCTCCCAATGAATGTAACCATTGGACCCCAAGCACAAGATTTGTATCAGCTATGCCAATCATATAAAAATCATCACATACCTCATGCTCTCCCAATGTGAAAAGGAGTTGGGGACACCTCCTTGTGCATGGCATGGAGTAGCCATCCGCTACCTTGACCATGAAGCCTTTGAAGTCTTCCACCTTCAAATCCACCTTTGCCCTCAAGCTCTCATCAATGAAACTGTAAGTAGCTCCATTATCAATCCAAATCATGAGTCCGTGTCCATAGAGGGTAGAACTTGGTTTCAAGGGACTATCTAGGAGTAAATCCTTCACAATTTTGTTAGAATACATAAAAAATTCCAAACAAATATCATGTACAAGAAGATTTCGACCATCACGTTGTAATGTCCCTTTTCCCTCGCCCATGGCCTAAGGGCCAATGCGTGCCCTAACCCTAGTCATGCCCAAGGGGTTACGGACACTATTTTGCTATTGGGTATGGGCATCTAGTCCAGTTGTTATTATTTTCTATTGACTGGGTCATAAAGTACTTTTAAAAAGGGACTAGATGTTATGTTTCATCATTGGGGCCACTTAAAGTACCTTTTTGGCGACTTGAGAGGACATGCATGGCATTAAATGTTATATTTCTTCATTGAGGTTACTTTATGGGCCTAGGCGCCTAGGAAGGGAAAAGCAACTTCAAGTTATTTTTAATAAGGCCCTCTTTTTGGGAAAGTGCGCCTTGAGTGTTTTAGGGTTTCTTTGACATGAAAAGGTTATAAAAGGAGGTGAGGGGTGAAAGGATAATCATTCATACATACACTTATATTTCTTTTCATGGTGCAACTGTTGTTTGCAACTTTTAGCTTGTGGAGTAAGATCCCACGGGAACCCTAGCTTCGGTGGTGAGAGATCCATCCCTAGCTAGCAGGGCATTCTTCGGTAGTGAAAGATCTACCCTAGCTTGTCATTTGGAGCAGATTTCAGGGCTGGTTTTACAGAGGTATTTTCAGAATTTTCAGAATTAGGGTTTGAGGATTTTTGAGAGTTTGGTGGAGATTTTTCAGGTGGTTTTCGGATCAGACCTCGACAGCCATAGAAGAAGGATTCGGCATCGCTACGAGAGGGTTTCACAAGGGTTTTGGCTATTTTCCAAAGGGGGCGACTTGTTTGGGAATTTGCAGCAGCCCTAATTTCTAGGGTTTCAGCAGTCCTTTTCGAGATCGAAGGTTGGAAAGTCATCTACTATTTATATATATATTATTTCCAAAGTTTCATCATTATTGCATTTGTATTCGGAAAGATATTAATTTTCGAAGTTTTTCGGCTATTTTAGGCACGCTGTAATTTTCTACGCAGCGTTATATTGACTGAAAAATTCCAAAAATATTTCCTTGTGTTCATATTATTATATCGTTCGAGTTAAAATTTCAAGTATTGTGGACGGGTATTTTGAGAGTTATTCACATTTTTCTTAAATTCGCTGCCCTAGCTGTACTTTTTTCTGCATAAAATCTGTAAAACATCATTTAGTATTTTGCTGCAAATTTCTATGTTTTGTCATTTTTTTGGTAAGATACCAACTAGGGATATTTCACACGTGTTCACAAACATCTTCTTAAGAGATATTGTTGAGGTTATATCGATTTGTAATGTGATGAAGGTTGTGGCACATTGAGTGACTCCCACCCGCACAAACTCCTTTCCGTCGGTGTGCCCTCTCATCAAGCTTAGCACCCAAGGGTGATTGTAGATTAACTTTAGATTATTTTATGTCTCTTGACCATATTCTTCACCTATATCATTTTTCCTATGTCCTCAGTAGGAGACCAATACAATGAGCTGCTCAGGATCCAAAAAGTACAGGGTGCCTCTCCTCAAGAAGTCTCTCTGCTGCTACATTGTTCATTTTTTCAATAAAGTAAAACTTAAAAAAGTTAATATTTTAAGTTGTCTAAGTGACTTTTTATTATTAAAAAATGTGACAACTTAATATTACATTATTATTATTATTTTTTTAAAAAGTCAAAGATTATATTAGATAATAATGACGATTATCATTACATATTTGAGTATGCCAAGCCTAAAAGCTATTTGCCCAAGCTTGAGCATTATACAACAGAAGAGCTAAAGAAGTAATCATGATTGGGAGTCACAATTTAGAATACATGTAATGTCCTCTTGGAGCTTGTTGGACCACCATGTAGGAGGCATGCCATAGCAGAGAAGATCCTTGTTATCTAAGGCCCAGTTCGCCAACCCATCAACAACTTTATTTCTTACTCGGGAATGTGGTGAAATTGAACTTCTTGAAATTTCTGCTGCAATTCTTTTATCTTCCAAACCTCTTTAGCAATTCACCAATTGGGAGAGGAATCTGGTCTATAATCGGATAACAAATTCATAATGATTTGGGAATCGATTCAATTTGAATTTTTTGCCATCCAATTTTTAGAGCTTGTTGCATGCCTTTATGAACTGCTCTCACCTCCGCAAAATTATTGGTAGTAATACCCAAATTTTCTGCAAAAAAGAACTGCACATCACCTTCATTGTCTCTACCAACGCCCCCTATAGCAGCTCTCCCTGGATTTCCTCTAGAAGCTCCGTCAGTATTCACTTTCCCATAACCCAAAGGAGGTCTATTCCATTGACTTTCTTTAATGGGTCTAAGTTTGAGTGGCAACCGGGGTAAAGTGACATCCCGAGGATCTAGAGATAACTGATTGCAGATATACACCCACTCTGGAGACAGAATCTGGGGCAAAGAGATTTTGTGTTTTATACTTTCAGCTATGTTGATTTTGGTTTTCTCCCAGATAAAAGAGCTCTCTCTACTAATTTGCTGGAAAATTCTTCGATTTCTCTCTTTCCAAATATTCCATAGAGTGAGAGAGATGCTATTCCAAAGCAATGGAAGGAGATTTTGGCCTTTAGGAAGATTCCACTACCATGGTTTGAAAGTCTCCTCTAGGGATCCAAAGGTATTCTAGTGCAAATTCAACAAAGAAGAGAGATGTTGCCATATAGGAATAACCCAAGGACAAAGGAAAAAAAGATGTGAGGACAATTCTTCATCCTGGAAACACAAATTGCATCTAAAAGGGCCATACACCCTCTCTGCAGAAGTCAATGCCCTATAGAACTCTTCTATAAAAAAGAAGCCATATGAAAAAACTAACTTTTGGCCACATACTTGGCTGCCATAAATTTTTAAAGAGAAACCGGAGGGAATGAGGGATGTCTACCATCAAGGAAGCATGATCTATTGCAATGGGCCATTCAGAAACAAGGGTCCATTCTTTTCCATTTTCCCAAGGGTAACTTCATGTTATTATTATTAGAAATAAAAGAAAAGGGTGAGAAAAGAAAAAGAAAATAAAAGGGTAAAAACTAAAAGTGTAACCCTAACCCTAAAAGATGCAATTGAGTGCTTTATATTTGAGAGCTCTCCACATTGTAAGGGGTGAATTTTTATCATCAATATTTCTCAATTGATTGAGCCTTATAGTTCATCGAGTTATCAACATAAGGACAAAAACCCTTATAGTTGTAAAAGATTTTGGGGATGAAAACCCTCAATATCTTCTTGGTGATTTCATTCAAAGGTTACATTTATGTTGAATAGTTGCAAAATATTTCCAGTTTATGTTGGTTTGTGAGATTTGGTAAAGATATTGAAGATTTCCTAAATTTTGAAGCCTACTATTGTATTCCATACGACTGCTACATTTTTTTGTACTATTGCTACAGTAACTTGTACGACTATTGTTGTACTCCATACAACTACAATGATCTGTACAACCCTATCAGCCATCTGTACCTTCCGAATTGTCTTTTCTAGCTGTTCAAGCATTTTCCAGCCATTCGGGACGCCATTTACTAGAAATTTTCATGTGTACGGTCAGCTGTTATTTCTCTGAAATTTTGGGTTGAAAATTAAATAAAAATTACTGTTTTCAGTGTTTATTTTATGGCTGTCATTTTCTATACAAATTATGTATTTTTTCCAAGGGTTTATCAGTAATTCCAACATTTCAGATTTTTTCCATTAGGGTTTTCTATAAAATTCAGATTTTATTAAATCTGACCTAATTCCAATAAATCTGAAATTATTTTAAAATGTATGCTTACTACAATGGTATCAAAGCTATGATCTTGCCAGCCTATGAATCATGAGGACAATGCAAGAATCCATGTTAGAAATGTTGCAAGCTTTGCAAGAATATCAGAAGGATCTAAAGGCATGGATGGAGATAGAAATAAAGAAGGGTCAAAATCTAAGCCTCAAGAATCTGCCAAAGAGCCAAAACCAAAAGAGTTTCTCTTGAAGGAAGAAAAAGAACCAAAGAATGTGGTTGAAAAGAAACTAACCACATTGTGCACAAGCATAGAGGATTTAATGAGGACCCAGAAAAGGTGTGATGAATGGCTAAGAAGAGCTAAGGAAGCTAAGTCGATAGCCACTCAAGTAAAACAACACCTATAGAAAATTAAGGAAAATAATTCTCCCATTGTAATCGGGAAGCAAGAAGAACAGTCAAATTCAAAGCCACAAGACATCATTGAGCAAGAATAAAAGGGACCCAACATACGGTTGAAGGTAAAAATTCTTTGGTAATAGAAGATGTTTTATTGACTTCTAATGATTGCATGTGTCAACAAAATAGTGATGAAGTCAAGGCAAAAAGGGCTTTACTTGTTGGATGCGAAGAGTTCAAGATGGAGGAACATGCACCACCCTTTGAATTTCCAAAGGGTGAGCCATTGATTGATTTTCAGAGTAGCATTGTGGAGGGACATGCATTTGAAGAAAATATTTTGAGTCACAAGGATAGAAGTGTTGAAGGTATCTCCACAATTCCTACTTCGGCAAAGGAGGGTGAGCTCCTTGTTGGCCTAAGGTATGAAAATGATGATCATATTTCAAATTTGTTGCTTCCTCCTATGTCACTGCAAAATTCTTGTCATCATGGAAAGCATGCTAAAAAGGGTGATAGAGTAAGGGATACAACTTGCAATATAGGGCATGTGGACTCTTTGATTCAAGTTCAAGATTGTTTTTGCATATGTGATTTGGGTGTGGTGTCACTCAGATTTCACCCTGAAATCTGCGACTACCCTATCCGAATTTTTTTCGTACTTTTAAAATAATGGGTCGTTTTGTGTTTTTATTGCCTGAAAGTTCTGTATTGTGTCAAGATAATCCTAAAGAGCCATATTAGCCTTTTTCGCCAAATACCCAGATGCCCAAAATTGTTTTATTCTGTCGTCAGGATTTGTCTGCGAGAAATTTGTATTTAATTATTTTGAGCCCCGTATGAGGCTATTTGCACTCTGTTTTAACTCTATTATGAGCGAATATGTTATTATTCCTATGTGCCAGAAGGGTTTTAACTTATAATAAGTTTTGGGCTTTATTTATAACTTTTGGCATTTTTTCGTGTTTTTGTGGTGTCTCGTTTCGTTTTCTGTGAAATTTCTGGAGCGATTCCTTTCACGGTAAGCCCGATTTTTGGCCCGGCGGTGGAAAACATATACACACATTATGCCCGGGAGGAAGTCACCATCGAGGTGCGGATCACCGGGAAAAAGCGAAGTCGTGCAGAAAAAAGCCCCTGCGGGATGGGCGCATTTTGGAAAACAAAGGATTCAAGTGCGATGGGAAAAATATAAGCCGCAGGCGGGTGGGAATTTTATACCGCCTTTGGCGGTACTTTTCCCATGTTATAAAATTCACTTAAGCTGCAGTGGGAAAAATAGAAGCAGCAGGCAGGTGGGAATTTTGTACCTGCTTAGCAGGGTACTTTTTCCCGTGATATAAAATTCACTTAAGCTGCAGTGGGAAAGTTAGAGGCTGCAGGCAGGCGGGAATTTATTGCCTGCCTTGCAGGGTAAAAATTCCCATGGTGAAATAAAAAAAAAGTGACTTAAGTGAAATCACGGGATTTTATTGCCTGCCTTGCAGGGTAAATAATCCCATTGTCAAAAGTCAAATCACTTAAGTGGATCATGGGATTTCGAGAGGCTGCCTTGCGAGTAAAAATACCATTGTCGAAATTCTTAAAAATAGAATTCTATTATGCAAAAAAGTGCGCCCCCATTGTGTCTTGTGTGAAGGATTAAATTGATTATTTTAATTAATCTTTCCTCTCAAAAAGTGCGCCCAAGCTTGGAGGAGGTCAACAAGTCAAAGATGGAATAAAAGAAAGGAATTAAATGCATTAAATTTAATTTATTTAGTGGCTGCCCTCTTCCTCTCAAAAAGTGCGCCCCATTTGGGAATTGTTTAATGTTTTTAAAGCATTAAAACATTAAATTAATTTCTATTTTCAGTGGCTATGGTCAAAGCACACTGTGAAGCTTAAGTGAAGTGATGTGTGAAGGATTAAATTGATTATTTTAATTAATCTTTCCTCTCAAAAAGTGCGCCCAAGCTTGGAGGAGGTCAACAAGTCAAAGATGGAATAAAAGAAAGGAATTAAATGCATTAAATTTAATTTATTTAGTGGCTGCCCTCTTCCTCTCAAAAAGTGCGCCCCATTTGGGAATTGTTTAATGTTTTTTAAAGCATTAAAACATTAAATTAATTTCTATTTTCAGTGGCTATGGTCAAAGCACACTGTGAAGCTTAAGTGAAGTGTTGTGTGAAGGATTAAATTGGATTAATTTAATTTATTGGATGGTTGTCCTTAAACATGCTATTTTAAAAAGAGAAAAACATGATTTTTAATTAATTAATTGCCTTTAATTGTTAGGGCAATTATTAATTATAGAATTATGAAGGTTATATAAGCATGGGCAGCCATATGGGTGAATTATTTAATTCACAGGTAAAGAATTGCAGCCAAGAGGAAAAGTGCGCCCCCATTAAAGGAAGGATTTTGTTCAGACAAAGTGCTAACAAGGCTAAAAGCTTCCGATTTGGTGCATGCTTTGAAGGAGGTTGATCTTTGTCTGCATAATTGTTTGCATAGGTGTTACAGGAGCTCAGGTGTTGTTGAAAGGATTCATGCTCTTTTTATGTGCAAATTAAACACAATTTTTTGGGGCAGCAGGCTTGAAAAGTGCAGATTTTTACAATTAAAATTCACTATTCATGCTCCGGTGGCCATTTTTGTCTGGATAAATTGTAGGAATTCATTACAGGTGCTTTACAAAGGAAAAGAAGCTTTTATCAATGTCCAATACATTGCATATATCCTCCGAATCTGAAGAATTGTCCAGATCTGCACCAGTATTGAAGAATTTCAGTTAAATAAGAAGAAAAAGAATTATTCGACAAAGCTATGGCAAAGAAAGATGAAAAAGAAATCACAACGGAGTCATGCATCACTTCTAAATTTGCAGATACTGGAGACACGGATCTAGGCTCGAAACCTCTTTCTTTGAATTGATAGACAAATCCAGAAAGCAGGAAAGACTTCACTCATACGTGCGGAGAAAACTTCACTCATGCGTGCGAGATTGAAAGCAGTGGAATTATTCGAGTTGCATCTTTTCCATCCATAGCCCGATTTGCAAAAGTTTGTTATGCGAGTGCAGATCCATATCCGAGATGCGATGCGATGCAGTCTGCAAATCCATATGCGATCCAGATCCAAATCTCATAGTTGCAAAAGTTTCCGGCATAAAGGCTTCATCCTCTTGTTTCGAATGCAGCCCGTGAAGAAGTCAGTGCGTGAAAAATTCCTTCCAAGATCTTGTGCAAATGCTTCCATCTTCCAGTTGAAGCCTTCATTGAATTTGCATTCACCCGGAGTACTTTCCAAAATTTTTAATTGTTCATATGCAATTAAAAATAAAGAGTTACGGCAAACATTGCATTGATGCATGTACTGGAGAAGAACTGCAAAAGCTTCAAGGATAAAAGAGAAGACAATGCGAAGGCAAAATTCTAGCTTGCTTCCATTCCAACCGCTCTTGAACTCCACTTGTTTCCAGATCCAAATTGCTTCAAGATCCAACTAATCCTGCACTTGTTTTCGAGATCAAGTTTGAATCAATTTGCGTGCGAGACATGAAAAAGACAAAGTTAGCTTTCCTCTTCCTTCTTCTTTCCTACGACAAAGTCAGCTTTCCTCTTCCTTCTTCTTTCCTTCGACAAAATAATTGAGCGATCAATTCAATTATACAACTTAAGTGATTGGTTTAAAAGCCATTACTTGAAGAAGTCAACTACTTGGAGATAGGTGGCAGGCGTGCAAAATAGAAGGTTCTATTTTTAGTTGCAAATCATACATGTCATGCAAAGAGGAATTCCAGGAGAGGAGATTGTCAGTTGTTTCTTTTCCGACTTCCACATGTGCCAGTTCAACTAAAGCTTCCAACTTGTAATTTCCCCTCTACATTCTATAAGTAGAGGAAGAACCTTCGGGTTAATAATGGATCAGAATTTGTAAGCAACAATCTTGTGTTTTAGACTTTGTGCTGAACCCCTGAGAGCAACTTGAAGCAGAGGAATACAAAGGAGCAGGTTTCCGGAGAACTTTGTGTCACGGTGTACTTTGTTTCTTGCTTTGAATCTTAGATCTCTTGATAAACTTTGTGTTATTTTAGATCTGGATCTGGAGCTGCCTTTGCTTTATAATTCTGTGTGTTCATATCTATTAAGTTTCTTCTATGTGCATGCAATTAGCTCTGTTATCTACTAATTGGGATGCACATCTTCCCCATTTCTTCTCTGTATTTCCTTTACTTCTTTCTTCTATAATTTTCCTTTCTTAAACAGCTGCTTACTTGCTGCAAAACTTCTTAGTTATGGTTCATGAACTAAGTGGTTAAAGTAAAACCCTTGATAGATAATAACACATTTTTATTGACAAATCTGACACGGAAGCCTCACCGGTTAAATGAGGGAGATTTATCTCATGACTGCCTAGGTTTGATGCTATGCAGAAAATCTAGCCAACAGGTGATCTTTTGAGGGTCAAAGTGGATAGAGGCATTAATATCACTATTGAGTTCTCCATCTCTTGCACTTGGATTGGAAGGAAGTTTATGAGGAATCATATAGGGTTTGTTGTGCATTCTAACCACATTGTGAAGGATCAATGTTCATGGTTCATAGATTCCTCACGGGAACTAAGTACCACACTTGACGACAAAATTGTAGGTGATGACCAAATGGATATAATCACCACATGATGCTTGATGTTGAAAGCTAGTAAGCAAAATAGATGGCAATTGAATGTTCAAGATTTTATGACTAAGCATGGTATAGTGAATGGAGTCCCAAGCATGGCTACAAACAAAAGAAGGGAGGTATATTTTCAGAGAAACCAAGTGGCTTGAACCACTCAATGCATAGAGACAACCGAGGGTCTATCCTTAGGTAAGATACTTCAATATGATAATGTTTGGTTTGTTTTGGATATACTCAATATTACACTCCTAAGGTGGCCACCAAATGAGATATTTGCAAAATGGGGCTTTCTTGTTGGAAGTCACCAACTATACATGGTAGGGATAAGTGTTGGCTGCAAGAAACATGAACCAAGGGCCAATATGAATGCAGTTTCCAACCTTAGATCTGTTGTTCTCAATATTTCCAGCCTCTTCCATACTTTCTTTGCAGTCATAGAAGGGTTTTCAGTCACATGGTGGAGGAGTTTTCAGCCCATTACCATTGTTGAAGTGTTCTCAGCTAGTACAGGGCGGTTTCCAGCCTTTACATTTTTTATTTGGAATAAAGGGACTCAGTTTTGCAGCCAGGGTACTATGTTCCTATTGATCATTTTGATAAATTCATGTTTTGGAGTGATGATATCTTTCATGAGCAGCTATAGATCTGCAGGTATGAGGAAAATTTCTTTGTTGGATGTTGTGTGTAGGAGGTCTCACCTATTGGGATCACTAAGTGCAAGTATTCCAGCCTACACATTGCTGTTTAGAGAGAAATTTCGAGCAACATATGACTGTTACAGTCATTTTACAGCCCACATACAATCTGATCCATGCTATTTGCCAAAAGGTACAGCTTGGGGTGTCATGGTAAGAATCTTTGGAACACAAGGTAAGTATTATGGCAGCAATCTAGAAGCGATGAGCATAATTTTGAGCATGCCATGGTCACAGCCCAAGGAAAAGGAGGTAGTGTTTCAAGGCATCTTTCATATAGAGGAAGTTGTTGACACAACACAAAGGCACTTCAAGGATGTCAAGGAGTTTGATGAAAGAAGCTCAAATTCAGATTCATTTTCACAAGAATACAAACCAGGTAGAAGAAATGTGTAATATCCCCTTGTGGGATATTAATTAGATTTTATTAAACTACTTGCAAAGGAAATAAACTTAGAAGAGAAACCCTTCTAGGTTCACCTCAACTAACCCAATGTCGGTTTCAATACAACCCAAATGGGGTTGTAGTGAGCCAAAGTAAGGGTTTAGATGGGCTTACTAGTCGAATTAACACTTCTTTAACCAAATAACTTGCAACAGTAGTAAAATAAATTTAAAATGTTGAAAATGACTGCAAACTTCAAAAATTAATATCTCCCACAATATTAACTCTTTTTGCCTGAAATAAATTGTAGTTGGAAGATAAAATTATAATCTTTCAAATGAACCCACAATCAAAATTTTTAACCAATTGTAACCCACTCAAATCATCCCCTAAATCTGCAGATCAAGTCGCTAGGGTTAAGGGAAAATTATAAAATTAATTCTAGCCTTATTATTCACTTCCCCACACTCCAAAATCATCACTTTCAGATCTGCATTAATTAATTTATAACAGATCAAAAACCCTTCAAACCCTTCCAAAATATGTCGAAATTCACCTAAACCAGTCAATTTATTTAGCATAAATTCCAGCAAGGTTAGCAGCTCCAAATATCATGAAAACAAGTGTATTTGCAATAGAATAATGAGCAAGAACAGTTCAGATTTTATTCTTGCAAAAATACCATTCAAAAACACCATAAATCTCTTTCCACAAGTCGATTTGTATCATGACAAAACCAACAACAATTTCCAGAATTTATTGATCAAATGATGGCTCAAAAACTCTCCAAATAATCTCACAAACTCTCACAATAATGACGACTTCATTTAAATTGAATAGAAATGCAAATAACTTATCAATTCAAGCTCTCAAGGGCACACACTTCACAATGGGTGGTGTTGATGAACACCTTTTGTTTTTTTATCACAAGTGGGCATACATCCCTCTTCAAGCATGAAGATAAGTTATAATAACCGTCAACATGCGAAAATGAGTGCCCATCATCTTTTTTTATATCTTTTCCTTGCTCAATCTCCAAAGTTCCTTCTCCATTTTTGGCGCCAAAATCTAGGAGAGAATCTTTATTTAAAAATTGTCTAGAAATCACACTCAAAACAAATATTAAATGCATGGGAAAATTAAATCAAATGATGCCCATATGAATCGACCCATGCTTAGAATAAATCAATTTATTCCAAATATTAATTATTAAATAATCCCAAGAAAATGCGACTTGCTTGGTTACTTAATTTTACCTCCAAAAATAAATAATTATTATCCCAAGATAATCGATTTTCTCTCTTATTTTTGATTTGCACACAAATATATTTTGATTTTTAAACTCACATGTGCAAATCGATTTTCCCTTATTTTAATTTTTTATCTGAAAAAGAGACATTACAAAATGATGCTCACATTTTGCAACTATGTTGCACAAGAAACATGACAAAGACTGCTGTCCACATAATGTCCAGCTTTGGGTTTGCTATCATCATCATTCCCAGCTATTACATGGCATCATTTGCAGCCATACAGGTGTTTCCAGTCATGGGAAGGAGGACTTTTCAGTTTGTAACTGTTAATGGAGTATTTTCAGTCCTTGTATGGTGGTTCTCAGCCTCTACATTGCTCACATTTTTTTTTTTTACAAGGAAGTTTCAGTTTTGCAGCTGTTATACCATTATTATGTTGTTGATCTTGAAAATATCAAGCCTGGAACTACTGTTATCAGTCATGAACAGCTGCAAGTTTGCACAATTTAAGGGAATATCCTTGACGGAAAAGGTTGGAGAAAGGTTTCAGCTGAAGAGAATCATCATTGCAGCCACCCTAGTACTGAATGGGGAGAGATTCCAGGGGAATTGTGGCAGTTCTAACTTATTTCCAGCCCTTACACAAGGTGATTTGAACTCTCTTTTGGAAGCAAGTCAAAGCTTTCAGGTGGGTTACAGATATGAAGTTTGGAATGCAATCATCCAAACTATGTTTTCATATGACTTTGTGAATAGCGGTAAGTTGGTAGAGGGCTGTCCTCCTTACAAGATTAGCGGTTTGCTAGATAGGGCAACATCAATTTTCTCTTCTTATATTGATGTTGATTCAGTTATATCTCTTAACATTGGAATGGTAACTGCCATTTGTAATAAGTTGAATCTATGTGGAAGAGGAGTGCTTAACAGCATTAAGGAGGATAAAGGATTATCAGCTTCTACTTGTATCAGAGAAGCATAGTGTAAGCATGATGGTGGTCCTACTTGCTACTTTCAACAACTTCCGGTTAAGTTTGAAATTTCTGGAATGGAAGAGTTTGTTGAAGTTTTCCCATAGTTTGAAATTTGGGCAATTGGTCACACCAATTCCCAAGGATGATTTGGGATCCAGGATTTTCAACTTCCAATTGTATGAGAGTGGTGTAGCAAAAGTATGGTCCTGAGATTGATTTGGGATCCTAGCATTGACCATAAGGTTCAAAGTGGAAAAGTAAAAATTGAACCAACATTGCTTGAGGACAAGCAATTTTTGGGAAGGGCAGATTGTCATGTCCCTTTTTTAAATTAAAGTAAAAAATAATAAAGTTAATATTTTAAGTTGTCTAAGTGACTCACTTATTATAAAAAAGGGTGACAACTTAATATTACTTTATTATTATTAGAAATAAAAGAAAAGGGAAAAGTAAAAATAAAATAAAAGGGTAAAACCTAAAAGTGTAACCCTAACCCTAAAAGATGCAATTGAGTTCTATATATTGAGAGTTCTCCACATTGTAAGGGGTGAATTTTTATTATCAAAATTTCTCAATTGATTGAGCCTTCCAGTTCATCAATTATCAGCATAAGGACAAAAACCCTTATAGTTGTAAAAGCTTTTGGGGACGAAAACCCACAATATCTTCTTGATGATTTCATTCAGAGGTCACATTTATGCTGAATGGTTGCAGAATATTTCCAGTTTATGTTGGTTTGTGAGATTTGGTGAAGATATTGAAGATTTCCTAAATTTTGAAGCTTGCTACAATATTATGTACACTGCTACAGTATTCCGTATGATTGCTACAATAACTGATATGACTACTACAATACTTCGTACAACAGCTACAGTGATTCGTACAATCCTATCAATCAATTGTACCTTCCAGGCTGTCTTTTCTAGCTTTTCAGGCATTTTTCCAACCATTCAGGACACCACTTACTAGTAATTTTCATGTGTACAGTCAACTGTTATTTCTCTAAAATTTTGGGTTGAAAATTAAATAAAAATTACTGTTTTCAGTGTTTATTTTACGGTTGTCATTTTCTATACAAATTCTGTATTTTTCCAAGGGTTTATCAGTGATTCCAGCATTTTAGATTTTTTCCATTAGGGTTTGCTATAAAATTCAAATTTTATTAATTCTTCCCTAAGGGTTTCCAGTAAATCTGAAATTATTTTAAAATGTCCAATTAAGGGCATTACATACATATGTTGTTGCATTTTCTATCACAACTTGGACAACATTCTCCACACCAACTTCCATCACCACCTCATCCAACATATCACACAAAGTGTTTGCATTTTCACTTGGTGGGATGCATCAATTGACTTCAAGAAGGCCAACCGACCACTTGAAGCCACTAGAACATTGATCAATGTGCGGTTATTCCCAATCCTCCACCCATCGATAAAATTTTGTAGCCTTTCTTTTGCCATACTTTTTTACTCTTTGACAATACCTTGCGTATGTTTAATGAAATCCTCCAACAACAGTCACTCAAATCATGAGTAGGAGATTTGAACCCCTTCCCGATAACGGTCAATGCAATGACTAAATTCTCCTAGTATGGGTTTTTCACCGCACATAGTGGAATGTTGTTGGAGTACCAAAATTTTTCACAACTATCATTGCTTCATTATGCAATTTTGGGTTTCAACTAGCACATTTGTGAAAAGGTTATGCCCTAGGACTACTTCAACAAACCAAAAAAGAACTAGAATCATCTTCACTAAATGAGTTGCGTCCCCATCCTCGACCCCAGGAATAGGGGCAATAGAAATGGCCTCAATATCATAATAATCTATCATGCCCTTCTATTAACTAGCGCTTGAAGTGCTTCACTTTCCTCTTTTTCTCCAAATATTCACAACGCATGTGGCCATCTCTCTTTGAGCCTCAAGCAATGCTTATCCTGCTTTGCCACATATTTTCTTGATATTTGTGCGATGTCATATTTGAGGCAATTGATATCTCTACTCATCTTCATCCCACAATAATTGCATATCATAGAATTGGCCTCTTCTCATTCACAATTCTTCCAAGAAGGTCGATCAGCTAAGTGTAGCTTAACCAGATGCCGATGCCATTCTCATAAATGTAGACAATAGAAACCCTATAAAAAACCCAAAAAAATGTTTTAGATGGAAACCCTAGTTGTTAATCAAAGGAAGAAGCAAAAGATTTAAGCAATTGAATATGGAACATTGAAAACTCTAGGACCTAGTTGCTGGAAAGTAGAAACTAGAAACTAGAAACTTACAAAAATAGAAAGTAATCTTAGCAACTTATTATTCCTGCCTATATGGCCTGAAACTCTATTTTCAAACTTTTTTTTGCCGAGTATATGTTGATGGATTCCTTGATATCTTGAAAAATCTAGCACCGATCATGTGCCAATCAATCAAATTCACTATATTCACACAGGAAAAATGCAAAAAGCAAGCTTCAAATGACGTTTTTTAATTGGACATTATATACTTGTTGGCCAAATCAACAAAGAAAACTCAGAGAAACTCACCGAATAATGATGAAATTACTTGGTGAAACTCATCGAGTTTTTGCTACTGACTCAACTCACCGAATTTCAGACAATTTATTGTTTGTTCTTTTCCTCCCGGGTAATACCGATTTATCTGCGAGTTTAACCAAGTTTTGATTCAAAGGTCTCCACTATGAGTGAACATTCAACTTCATTAGCATCCATTCAATTCATGGTTTCAGACTTCAAGACAACCGTCTTGGTGATACAAAGTTATCCAACTACAACTTTGCAGTCTAAGGCTTGTCATTGTTGGACCCTGTATATCTTAAGCACATACCAGTTTCTAACTTTTGTTCATGGGTGGGGCACCAACTTTTTAAGGTGTGTGGCTATAGTCAATAGCTTTAGTTACAAGTGATTATGCACTTTAAATTAAATAACATAAGCACATGTTTAAATAAACAAATGTCCAAATAAAGTATGATGTATGAGGGCCCCTTTTTAATTTCAATTAGTATTAATTATAGTATGGTTCCGTACAATCAGTTGTGTCCAACCAATACAACTGCCATGACTTCATCCTATACATATCTCTTTCATTGGCGCTTACATGGCTCCCTAATCAATACAAAGGCCCAACGTTATGTGGCTACAGTTCATGTTGCACCTGGATGTATTAAAAGCATTCCTATTCTTCATGTCTTCTGCAGATAAGTAATTATCTGTTCTATATGGGTCAAAGCTGTACTTGTGAAATCTGTGAAAGTGTTCATATGTGTATATATTTATAATTGAAGTATATTAAGAGAATATTCAGCCTTCTAGAATATAATATTTGAAGATTACTAAAAAATAGGTTGAGCAATGTTGTATATTCATCAAACCTTCTGATAAAAATAAAAATAAAAAAATTCCTGGCCAAAACAATTGTAATATAGATAAGTAGGATTCTACTCACGGTTGTGATGCATAATGTGCATTCTTTAAAAATCTTGTAAGCTGGAAAGACTTTCCAAATTTCAATTTGTAATCCATTCTTTAACACTAATTTTCCAATCATGCCAGACTGTTGATTTGGAGTTTTCATCATCAGCTGTGCACTTTCCCACTCAAACCTTGAAATAAGTTTGTTCTGACTTGCGTCTGCATAGTGTTCGAGCTTGCTCAAATTCACCGTTGGTGCCAAAGGTAATACAAATCGAACATTTTTTCCTAGTCTGCAATTGCACATATTAAATTACTAAAAGAAACAAATGGAAAACTAAAACTGTGTTATAGAGCATTTTAATTTTAAAGCACAAGCATTGTAAGTACAGCATTTCGGACAGAAAGGTGAATAAAAATAACTAAAGTACAAAAATGAATTTCTTAATAATATAGATTTAGTAAGAATTGAAGGCCAAAACAGAACATCATCTTGGAAACTTAACTTCAAAAATGAGTTTTATTAAACAATCCCAGAGCAACAAGCATTAAAAAATGACAGAAGAAGCACTGTTTATTGGTGAAAGAGAATATTTAAAGAACACTTATCATGGAGATTCTTTAAAAGAAGTATCTAGGCAAAATAACAGGAAAGTCAAAACGTGTAACTACATATTCCCGTTGATGAATTGTCTTCCAAAAGAGTCAACAAATGAACTGAGTGAATCATAACACTGAGCGTCCTAATTCCACTATCTCATGTTTAAAATGTTGGCTACCTATAATACATTCAATCCTAACCACTAACAACAGAGGACAGCATATTAAAATTATAAAAAAGTCCCATATTATTATGGGAAAATTAGCCATAAGTAAGGTTATAGCATTATTGAATGCAAAACATTCTTGATATATAAATTATAATAGTCAATGTATGCATGTTATTGCAATCCTACCTTCTCAAGGCTAGAAGAGGATTATATTTTAGTGGACCCAATTCCATACAAGCTTTGTGTACCTTGGGATCCACAATTTATAGATCATACCTAATGGTGCCCTACAATGAATGTAGACCTGCCTTTGTATAATAGGAGGCCCATATGAAATAACCACCCAAGGATTAAGGCAATCAAATGTGTAAAATACATAAAGATATTGCCCCATTTAACATTCATTATTCAAGTGCTAAAATGATAATCGGACCGCTCCTTGTTCAATCCATGATCCAGAAGGATCTACCAATGGCAGTTTTCGGGTACCACCAAGCCCATATTAACAAATTGCAATTCATGCAGTTCCACTTCAATGGACTGCAGTACTCCAGAACCTCACCCACAGGTTCACAGTACCTCCAAGACCATCAATCTGTCTCCAACAAATGCTACACACACTCAAGCAGTGGTGCAATGTAATCTGTATAGATCAATGATGCTATCTAGGCGTGTGATGGAAATAAACTTGTTAGTACTCACATAACATGTGATGTATTTGTTTATGGTATTAGACTATTAGTTATTACTATTAGGAGTGTGTACGTGAGTTGTGATAACAAGTCACCACTAGAACAGGGATTATTATAGATTAGGAAGTTGTTGGGCGATTGTTACAACACCCATAAAGAATAGAATAATGACAATAGGATGTTCGTTGTATGTCAACAAACATTACCTTCTATTAATGCTTCTTAGTTAATTGAATACAATATCCTGATATGATATAATTGTATAATTTAATTTGATATCAAAGCTAGGTTGGGTGTGACGCCCTCACACAAAAGCCTACAAAAATAAAACCCTATGAAATGTAATAATCCGTAGTATAGGATTAAAGCACAATAGACGGTTAGATTAGAGAGTATAGCTTTGTTGTAGAGTGTTCTAAGGTGTGTGTTTTGTACATAAGCAGAAGACACTGCAGGAATGAAGCCATTCTGCTTGTGAGATGTTTTTCTTTTGTTTATGTCACTGCCACTCAGAAGGAGAGATTGTGCACAAATTGTTGGTTCAATGAAGAAGATACAACACTGAGTGCAAGCTTTTGGTTGAGAAATACTCGCAGACACAATTTTGAGATAGATCTGTTGAGATCGATTTGGAGTTTGTTACAATAAAGTGCAAGGAGAAGACCACCAGCCAATTTAGTTTGTTGTTTTATTTGATTGAAAACCCATGTGATGAATAGAACAAGCAATGATTTCTTATCTTAAAGAGGAAGAATCTCTGAAGCCAGAGGGGAAATCTGAGGTTTAGATCAATATGGATTGCTGTCCAATAATTCAGGAAATCCAAAACTCAGGAGTTCGGGAGGGTGTAATTCAGGAACTCAGGAATTTAGCAGAGTGGGAACTCGGGAATTATACAATCATGAGGAGATGAGACAATTTGAAGGAGCTTGATGCCACTGAGATTTTAAAATGGTGAAAGGGGTCAAGTTGATAAGATGAAGATTTAAAATTGCATTTATGTTGTCATTCTGTTTGGTATTGTAGCATTATGAGGGTATGTTCGAAAATAACGCTTCAAAATATAAATGTAATAGCTATTATTTAGAAATCCTATTTTACAGTGTAGAGAGCTCATACATATGTGCTGTTAAGAGTAGACTAGATGTAAGATTAAGAGTAAAAATAGAGCAGTTAGTCATTGTTGAACATGGGGTCTTTTAGGACTCTACCATTATCCATGCATGAAAAGTTGTATCCATAAATTAAAAAACAAGAAAGTATTTGTTGTGTGCACGTCTGTCTGTCTTATTTTATGATGTTTCATATATACACAAGATTTATTTACATGTGTGCCCATGTTGGATTTGAACCCGAGTCTCTACATTAATACAAGCCCAATCACCTCGCTGTTTGCTGATAATTTCTCATTCTCTATCATCTTATCAGATCAAGGCATTCCTGTGAGCGCAAGTTGCCTATGAGTGTAAGATGATTTTTTGATTGCCAAAGGGCAATACCAATTGCTTGTTTGCCCATGTGGACGGTACTCTTTGAAATACGAGATGATAGATTACATTATTAGAATTTGTTGTCTTTGTTGTAGATAACTTATATGAGTGTGCAGCAATAGAAGTAAAAATACATCATAAGTATGGGTGGGGTAGAATTAGTAGACAGTGCAAGGGCAGCAACAAAGAAAAAAAGATTGAGAAATCTTGTAAGACAAATTCCAGCAGATATGTCTTAGTTAAACGAATGTCTAAAACTGTTCATCCTATATCACATCTTCAGTTTGTGGATGATTCAACGATGGTTGGTAGAGCCACCTGCTTAGAAGCCCAACAGTTTGAGAAACTTCTTTAAGTTTTTTCAGCTGCCACTGGTCAGTTGATAAATCATGCTAAGTCTAGTATTATCTTTTTTCACTGCTCTAATAGACAAGAACAAATTCTCAATATCTTTCATTTTCGAAGGGGTTCTTTGTCGCTTCAATATTTGGGTGTTCCTTTGGCCTCCAAGCAGATACAAGACTGGAATTGGCTCATTACAAAGATTGAATCAAAAATGCAGAAATGGACGAATAGATGGTTATCTTCAGGAGGAAGAATGACTTTGGTCAAGGCAGTCCTTCAGGCAATGCCAATCTATGTTTCCTCCATTACAAATATTCCAAGAACTATCTTGAAGCAGATGGATTCCATTTGTCGAAATTCTTATGGAGTGGTGTGCAACATAAAAGAAAGTGGTCCTTAGTCAAATGGGAGACTCTATGTCGACCGAAGAAGGAAGGTGGGTTAGGATTTAGATCTTCCTTAAAGCGAGACTAAGGCCCTTGTTTGCTAAAGCTGTTGGCTAGATTTTCTGCATAGCACAAAACCTAGGCAGTCATGAGATAAATCTCCCTCATTTAACCGGTGAGGCTCCCATGTCAGATTTGTCAATTTAAGTATGCTAATATCTAAATGGGGTTTTACTTTAACTACTCAGTTCATGAACCATAACTGAACAGTTCTGCAGCAAGTAAGCAGCTGTTTAAAGAAAGGAAAAGTTATAGAAGAAGGTAATTACATAAACATATAGAAGAAACGGGGAAGATGTGCATCCCAATCAGTAGATGGCAGAGCTGATTGCATGCACATAGAAGAATCCAATAGATATAAACACAAAATTCTAAAACAAAGGCAGCTCTAGATCCAAATCTAAAATAACACAGTTTATTAAGAGATCTAAGATTAAAAGTAAGAAACACAGTACACCGTGACACAAAGTTCTCCGGAACTGCTCCTTTGTATTCCTTTGCTCCAAGTGGCTCTCGGGGTTCAAAGACAAAGTCTAGAACACAAGATTGCTGCTTACAAATTCTGATCCTTAACCCGGAGGTTCTTCTCCTACTTATAGAATGTAGGAGGGAAAGTACAAATGAGAAATCTAACTGAACTGAAACATAAACAAGTAAAGATGACATTTGACAATCATCCTCAACTAACTTCTCCTTAAGTGACACATGTATCACTTAACTAATAGAATTGTTCCACATGACTTTTAAGTAATGGTTGCAAAACCAATAACTTAAAGTTTTACAATTTCATCCGGGAACATAGAAAATAGAAGAAGAAAGAATAGAAGAAGTCATGCCAGCTGTAACATTTATGTCTTCTTTTTGTTCTGATATCGGATATACTTGTCGAACATGTGATTCAACATCTTCCCATCTGTTTTAGCCACTGCTTCCTTCTCTGTCCTAAACTGCAGCAATCCTTCATTCAACACTTTGATGCACGCCTCCACATCTTCCAAGCTCGGCCCAAACCTCGCAATATCTACCTGCAGTGCCACCAGTCTACTAATAGAATTCATCGTGAAAGGCTTAGTAGCTTTATCAATTCTCTTTTGTACCATCAGAAGAGACCCTTCCAGGGAATTAGGCACCTTGCTAGGAACAATCCACACGTATGAAGTAACACCTCCGACCACGTCCTCCTCAGTGAAAGAAATGATACTGTCTGGTAAGGATGATGTCCTACTCTCAAGTGCCTGCATCCTCTTCAGCAAAACTCTGCAAATCTCCAAACAGAAAGATACTGCAAACTCCAGCTGCTTCCCCTTCTCGACTGATCCGTCCAGTACAATTTGCTCTGCAACCAATACATCTCCCAGCAGCTTGTTGATCTCTCCCAAAGTACTCAGGTTACTCTCAGCAACTGTGTTCATGTCCACTATGCTCGTCACCGGTTGTTTGCGGTGATTTGCCACATCATTCATAACCTTTAGGCGGGCTGGCACCTCTCCAAGTTGTATAGCAGCTTGACGAATAATCAAATCCTTCCATTCGTCAATAGCTTTTACTTGATTGCTTGCATCCTCCATTTCTGCATAAGATGATCACTCACCTACTCTGAAAAATGGGCTGAATGGAAGGCTTAGCAACCTTGGCTATGATCTCGCACAACCCGAGATATACCCTTCAAGTTCTTCTTTCTTCGCCTTTTCACTGTTAAGCCTAAGGAATAGAGCATCTATCAATGTCTGCGTGTCCTGCTTCAATCCTTTTGTGGTGGCTTAACCAAGGGGTACTTTGGTTACTGTCACATCTTCTGCCGTGAGCTCATCCTCCTTCTTTCCTTCCGCCGGAATTGACATCTCAACAAACTTCTGCCCCGAATCCTCGATGATCAACCTTGAAGTTACCTTAGCAACTTTAGGCCTTCTGTCTCTTCCGCCTAGACTCTGGAGTAGCTACAAGTCGTGTTCTTCCAAGTTCATCTCCACTCTCGTTTCTGGAACCAACTGCGAAGCCAACCATCCCGAGAAATTATTTCTCGGAGAATGAGAAGTCGCTGAGTGCACTACCATCTTTCGCTCGGCATCCTCTCCATCAGAAAGTGCCACAGTGTTATGGCTGCCATCTTCCGAATCATCCAAGGACAAAGCTCTTTCGAACTCCGCCATCTGCAGCTTCAACGTCTCTTCTGGAAGGGGTGCTGAACAGAGGGGCTGAGGAGAGAAGATGAATGTCGCCGGATTCAGTGGAGGCATGGAAGTGTCTGTTCTTTGAGTGCACAGCTGGTGAAATCTTGGATCTTTGGAGAAG
This sequence comes from Taxus wallichiana var. yunnanensis, assembly GCA_018340775.1. Taxonomy (NCBI): domain Eukaryota; kingdom Viridiplantae; phylum Streptophyta; class Pinopsida; order Cupressales; family Taxaceae; genus Taxus; species Taxus wallichiana. The sequence goes on along the minus strand of CM031243.1, from coordinate 407,896,575 downwards.
CTGGAACTAAAGTCATGACCGTGGAAGTGATCTTCTCCTTTGATTGAGATCTTTTGTGTACTTTCAACTTCTCGGCCTTTCTGCTGCTTTCTCCTCCGTGCTTTCTCTTGAGGGAATCTCTTGCACCGAAGTTGCCCGTGACTTGATTCATCAATGCTTCATCAAGGCAATATCCTTTCACGTGACCGATTGAAGTATTCACCAAAACAAGACACGGACCTTTCTTGATTGTATGGCGGCCTCCTACGTTATCCTCGAAGTACGGTTTTATCTCCTCCCATTTGATGGTAAGTGTCAAGTACCACATTCCCATCATCTTTAAGATCCGCAGGTATCCGCGCTAGTCCAAAGTCGAACACTTGCTTTGTTGATAGCCTACTGAAATCTCTCTTTCTAACCTCGTACTCACTTTTGCACTTCATCCAGAAATCTTCTAATGAAGGCACATGTGTGTACTCTTGGGAGATCGTCTTCCTGGCTACTCCAAATGGATCGAAGTTCAGCCGTGCAAGGAAGAACTCTTGCTCATACTCGGATAACATCTGCGTCTCCATCCCTCGAGCTCTATGAATGCTATGGCAGTTGTAATGTCCCACAGCGATTGGGAAGAAGCCCATAGACTTGTGCCGCTTCGACTGAAGGTCGTGTAACTCCACAAGTTGCTGCTCAGCTCCATGGTGATCAATCTATCATTCGGATATCTGGGCATCTTTATTGGTTCTCCAGAAAAGCCAGTAACCCTGAGGTATGTGAAATCTACAAACTGGATGAATAGACTGCCAACCTTGGACACAGCTTCCCACGCTTCTTTGCTTACCCTGTTGACCTTTAGGTCCTTGTCTAGCCTGCAAATGAAATCGTAGAAGAATTCATCATTGACTAATTTGAAGTCTTTCTACTTGCGGTCAAAATAAGTAAGTGTGGGTTGCACTCGAAAATGGGATCCTTAGAAAGAATGCCACATCTACCCAGCTTGGAAAAAACGCCTTGTGAAGCTGCAGCATACACCAAGTAGGAAGTCATTTTGAAGCTAAAAGTACGTTTCATGTTCCGTGGAGTTGCTCACCAATGTTGTCGCTAATAATTTCTGACCAATTGATTATGGAATCAACCTTGTTGACTTCAATGGTCCTGATGAAAGCATACATCCATGTACGAGAAAGTGTAAGCATTCGCCTCGCCATTAATCCTGCATAGCAATTTGACAACATCATCTACCTCCTGCACCAAATGGGATCGTGGAAGAGTTCTTGGGAACTTAGAAGGAGATCTAGGCTTCTTCATGTATCTGCTATTCATTATGCTCACGCAATCAGCTCTATGCTTCTCCCACCTGCTGCCGGCATCCTGAATGCTAATGGAAGTCACCACCTTTCGCACTGGAATCTTCAAACAATAATTGATGAACTCTGCATCCAAACGAATTATTGTCTTTCCCGTAGCATCACGCACTGACCTGGATGAAGGATGGTAAGATCTAGCGCACTCCATAACAAACTCTAGCAACTGGGCTATGTATGGAAAGGTTGCAGCTCGGATGATTCCACTGCTTTTAACCGCACGCATGAGTGAAGTCTTTCCAGCTCTGGATCTATCAATCAATTCGGAAAGAGGTTCGGACCTAGATCTGTGTCTCCTATGTCTGCAAGTTTGGAAGTGATGCATGACTCCGTTGTGCTTTCTTTTTCATCTCTCTTCGCCATGGCTTTGTCTATCTTTGTCTGAATAATTCTTTTTCTTCTTATTTGGTCGGATTTCTTCAAAACTGGTGCAGATCTGGATAATTCTTCAGATTCGGAGGATATATGCAATGTATTGGACATTGATTAAAGCTCATTTTCCTTTGTAAAGCACTTGTAATGAATTCCTGCAATTAATCCAGACAAAGATGGCCACCGGAGCATGAATAGTGAATTTTAATTGTAAAAATCTGCACTTTTCAAGCCTGCTGCCCCAAAAATTGATGTTTAATTTGCACATAAAGAGAGCATGAACTTTTCCAACTTCACCTTAGCACCTGTAATACTTATGCAAACAATTATGCAAACACAAATCAACCTCCTTCAAAGCATGCGCCAAATTTGGAAGCTTTTAGCCTTGTTTTCACCTTTGTCTGAGCAAAATCCTTCTTCAAATGGGGCGCACTTTTCCTCCGGGCTGCACTTCTTTACCTATGAATTAAATAATTCATCCTTATGGCAGCCCATGCTTATATAACCCTCACAATTCTATAATTAATAATTGCCCTTCCTATTCCTGGCAATTAATTAATTAAAAATCATGCTTCTCTCTTTAAAAATAGCATGTTTAAGGACAGCCATCCAATAAATTAAATTAATCCAATTTAATCATTCCCTCTTCACTTCACTTAAGCTTCACAGTGTGCTTTGACCATAGCCACTGAAAATAGGAATTTATTTAATGATTTAATGCTTCAAAAAACATTAAATCTATCCTAAATGGGGCGCACTTTTTGACATGAAGGGGGCAGCCTTTAAATAAATTTAATTTAATTAATTTAATCCATTTAATTCTATTTCTTTTATTCCCTTTGGCTTTGTTGACTTTCTTCCATGCCTGGCGCCAAAATTAGAAGAAGAAACAATTAAAATAATCACTTTAAAGGCTGCCTTCTTCTCTCCAAAGGGGGCGCACTTTTTTGCATAATAGAATTCTATTTTTAAGAATTTTTCACAATGGGATTTTTTACCCTACAAGGCAGCCCCGGAAATCCCATGATCCACTTAAGTGATTTGACTTTGACAATGGGATTATTTACCCTACAAGGCAAACAATAAAATCCCATGATTTCACTTAAGTCACTTTTCTTTTATTTCACCATGGGAATTTTTACCCTGCAAGGCAGGCAATAAATTCCCGCCTGCCTGCTGCCTCTAACTTTCCCACTGCAGCTTAAGTGAATTTTATATCATGGGAAAAAGTACCCTGCTAGGCAGGTACAAAATTCCCACCTTGCCTGCTACTTCTATTTTTTCCATTGCAGCTTAAATCAGTGTTACGCGGGGACGCATCCCGGCCATTTTCCTTACGTCCGGGACATCCCGGACTTGGGGGATGGGGGCGGGATGTTTCCTCGCCGTCCCAATTTCCTAAAAAAAAGGGGGACGTCCCGAGGATGTCCCCACAAACCAAAAACGTGCCCGGGGCGTCCCGGTGCTATGGGGACTTCGTGGCGTCCCCGATTCATCCCGGGGACTTCATGACATCCCCGAGACGTCCCAAATGACTTCACAACATCCCCAACAAAATCTACACTTTTCCAACATTAAAACTTTTAATACATTCTAGTAAAAAACAACATGCAGATTTCTCATAATTGCCATAAACTGCAGAAGTATGTTGTTGCTCCTCCATGTTATGTCTGATGATATGAAGTAATGGTCACAGGTCGAGTTTTATAAATTTTCAGTCATACACTATACAGCTAGTGTTTGTTAATTCTTCGTTGCTGGTTATCTCGAGATAGTTTATGGTTCTTTCTGTTTCAGTGATAGGACATTTTGTTTGTTTGCTGCATATTTAAGATTTTATATATCGCAGAAGTTTTTGCTTCAGACCCATCTGCATGTAGCAAGGATCAAAATGTATGTAATCCTATTCTCAAATATAAAATATAATAGTCACAATTTTTTTAAAAAGGAAAAAGTAGAGATTATAGTTTGTACAATGTTGTGGCATTCAGAAAAATGAGTAATCTTTATGCTTGCTTAATTTTCTATAAAGATATTGTAGTTTTCTGTGGACTTGCAGCAGACACTAACTAGATATAGCTAGCTTAGTCGAGTGTTAGCATTTGAAAATCATGAGAACAGTGTAACAGTTACTCTTGTTCTTGTTATGTTCTAATCAGTGGCTTTGTAATAGGTACGTCAACCACATATAGATGCAGTTACCCATGTAGTAGTGGATGAAATCACGTTACAAACGTATTAACTTTCAAAACATATAGATCTACTTAAATGGGAAACAGAAAAAAGTAAAATGGAAAACAGAAAAAAGTAAAATGGAAAACCTCAAATAAAGACTCTTACCTCTTAAATCCCTGTTGAAATCTTTTGAAGTGATGCGAGATGAATAATTGGATTAATCATTAATGGTTTCAATCTTCAAACTTTCAATTTTAAGTCTTAGTTTATTGAATTATTCATGTTATATTTGTAAAATTAATAAATTATATACATTTTTATATATTTTTATTAGCCGTCCCCCGTCGTCCCCAAATTTTCATAAAAATTGCCGTCCCGGAAACCCCGTCCCGCCGTCCTAGAGTCTTAGGTAACTATGGCTTAAATCCTTTGTTTTCCAAAAATGCGCCCAACCCTGCAGGGGCTTTTCAGTGCACGACTTCGCCATTTCCCAGTGAACCAGACCTCCGATGGCGACTTCCTCCGGGCATAACATGCGTATATGTTTTCCAGCTGCTCCAGGCCAAGAATCGGGCTTACCCGGCAAAGGAATTGTTCTAGAGAAATTTCACAGAAAATGAAACGGGAAAACACACAAACACAAAAAATTGCCAAAAGTTACAAATAAAGCCCAGAACTTATTCCTTATTAAAACCCTTCTGGTACATAGGAATAATGACATGTTCAATCATAACAGAGTTAAAACAGAGCGCAAATAGCCTCAAACAGGGCTCAAAATAATTAAATACAAATTTCCCGCAGACAAATCCCGACGACAGAATATAACAATTTTGGGCATCTAGGTATTTGGCGAAAAAGGCTAAAATGGCTCTTTAGGAATATCTTGACACAATACAAGAACTTTCAAGCAATAAAAACACAAAACGACCCATTATTTTAAAAGTACGAAATTTTTTCGGATAGGGTAGTCATAGATTTTAGGATGAAATCTGGGTACACCATAAACTCTCTTTGGAGGATGCTAGTTTCACTGATGAATTAAGGGCCACCAATATTAGAGCCAAATATGTGGAGAACAATCCACCTAATAGAATCATTCAGCTATCCCTTCCTACAAAAGGTTCGCCAAGTCTTGCAGTCCTTAAAATTGGGGAAGAAATTATTAAAAAACAACTTTTCTAGATTGTGAATAATGGGCAAAAGGTTTTTGGACTGATTCTTGGGACGGACAGCCCCCACTTATCATCCAATATCCTCAGTTTCAACCACTCATGGAGGATATGCATAATAAAGGATGGATAAAGGTAGCACATTATGCTAGACAGGCTAATCATCCTTGGGAAAGCGGTAAGTGTTGGATTCCAAATTCAGAATGGCCTACTCATATTGGGCAAGAGGAACAAAATCTGCTCAATAGTATTATGAAAGAGTGCCCAATTAGTCATAAGCCGGACATGTTAGGATGGGGGAACTTTGCTATAGGCATTTATACGGTTTTCTCGGGTATGCCCTTAACTAGGGCAGCCCTCATCCTCTTAAGGATATCTTTTGTGTAATGTCCCCAAATGGACATATTCTTACCCTAGATGGATTTCCCGCAGTTCTCACTAGGGCCAAATCTGATCAATCAAAAAGCCAAAAATCTCAATTACTATCAAACTAAAATTCATAATGAAATTAGGCCACAAACTGAATATTTTCCAGAAAACCCTAGTTCGCTTCCCTAGGCCAGCGATTTAGCAAAAATAGCTTTTCCTACCTCAAAATACCTCCAAAAATTATGAAAATTTGTTTGCAAGTAGATAATGAATAATCACAATAGGATCTCCAATCAGATTCGAAAAATTATTAATTCTAGAATTTATTAGGGAAAAAACACAGCAGAACTTGTAAATTCATTAACTTGCAAAATACTACAAATTTATGGGAAAATGATAGCTCATACTGAATCTTGAAAAATAAGCTTTCCAATGAACCCAAAATCAGAATTTTTCAATGGCGGGAAGGCATCCAAAACAGATATGCAATTCGGAACAATGTAGATAAACCCTAGTTGTAAGTGAAAGTTGGAAATACAATTTTGCCCCACTTAGGAAAGGCCCAAAAACACCTCAAAACTGATCAAACACTTCAGATCTGATCTCTCCTTGAATTTAGCTTGAAATCGATGCCCTAGCAATGCAAAAACTGGAAATGGAAGTTTCAACAACACTCCCAACAAACATGCAATATTCAGCCCTTGTAGGTCTTCAAACCACTCACGAACCGGCAGCAATAAGTCTTCAACAACTACTAGAAAACTACTGGAAAACACAGATAACTCCTTGAATCTTGATCCTCAATGGAAACCCCTGAATGGAGAATCCTCACAACATAGAAGAAGAGTTTTCATTCTCCTTCTAGATCTCAAGAGGGTTTTCGTCCTCTAGAGAATACTTCAATGGGTTTTTGTCCTTTGAAGTATTTTTGCAAAGCTCTCAAGCTCAGACAAAAATCAAAATTTGTATAAAATAAAAGAGATGTTTTACAAAGCCAAGTACACTTGCTTTTATAAGCAATCTTGGCTTAGTAGCCACCCACAAGCACCAATCACATCCTTTGGCCCACATTTAATTCTTTTTTAGTCTTGTATCATCCCCAACATGGGTCGCATTTTTCCCCAGGGAAATAAAACAATAAAATGACCTCTTTCTTTTTCTTTCCTAATTTCACTTTATCTTTTCTCTTTTAATTTTATTAAGTCATTAATAAATTAATATAAGTGCTTTTATAAAGTTTCTTTTTATGCACTTTATAATAATTTATTAAGACTATAGTTCCCCTTTTATCACCCCTTAGCCGTCGGAAACAAAAATGGGCTAAGGGTCTTCGACTATTTATTTTAGGAAGTGGGACATTTCATTTTGGCACATTTGGTAGCTAGCTATATGGCCCCGGGGTTGGCTTTTTTGTTTGGTTGCTAGTGCAAAGAAGAGTCTTAACAGGTGATCGTTTAATGAAACGTGGATTTTATGGTCCTTTTAGATGTGCCTTATGTTTGGAGGTTGAAGAGACAACTTCTCATTTGTTCTTCCAATGTTAATGCCTTATTTCCTTATGGCAACATCTATCTTCCTTGTTTAATATGCATTGGAATAATTTTGGATCTTTTGAACAGCTTGATTAAAGATTGGCAAGAACATCTTCCTAAAGGCCAAAATTTACTCCCTGCTCTATGGACTGGCATTTCCCTTCTCCTTTGGAATATCTGGAAAGAAAGAAATAGCAGAATTTTCCAATAGATTAGTAGAGATATTTCTTATGTTTGGGAGAAAACCAAAATCAATGTTGCCGAAAGCATCAAGCATAAGATTTCTTTACCTACTATTCTTACCCCGGATGGGAGCATATTTGTAAACAATTGTCTATGCAATCCAGAAATTCTACTATGCCGACTTTTTCGAAAAAAACAAGATTCCCAATAAGGAAAATGGACTGCCCCACGTTGGGGTATAGGAAATTGAATACGGATGGAGCTTCCAAGGGTAATCCGGGACGTGGCAAAGAATGGGAGGTATAGGTAGAACCTCTGATGGATCGGTGATGTTTTTTTTTGGAAATTTGGGTACTACTACTAATAATCATTGAGATCAACGTTGTTTTGTTAGCTAGATTTTTTGCACTGCTGAAACCCTAGGCAGTCATGAGATAAATCTCCCTCATTTACCGGTGAGGCTCCCGTGTAAGATTTTGTCAATTATATTTCCTAGTATCTATCATTGGTTTTATTTTAATTTCTTAGCTCATGAACCATAACTAGGCAATTTTGCAGCAAGTAAGCAACTGTAAGCAATATGTGCAGAAAGGGAAATAATTAAATACGAGAAGAAAGGAAAGGAGATGTGCAACCTAACCAATAGTTGATAGAGTTGATCACATGCACATAGACGAAACAAATAGATCTTGAAATGCAAAATTTGAAGCAAAGGAAAGTTTCGATCTAGATCTAAGACAACACAATTTATGTAGAGATCTAAAAAGAAATAAGAAACAAATGCACCATTGACACAAAGTTCTCTCGAAAATATGCCTCTTCTCTATTCCTCCGCTTTCAGAAAGCTATCAAAGGTTTCAGCTCAAAGTCTGGAACACAAGAATGTTAACTACAAATTCTCATCCTTTAACCCGTAGGCTCTTCCTCTATTTATAGTGTATAGAGGGCAATTTACAAATAGGAAACTATAATGAACTAGCACATGTGGAAGTTGTAAAGGAAACAGCTAGCAATCTCCCTCCTGGAATTCCTCTTTGCATGACATGCATGATTTATAACTGAAAATAGAACCTTCTATTTTGCATGTCTGCCACCTATTTCCAAGTAATTGACTTCTTCAAGTAACGGCTTTTAAACCAATCACTTAAGTTTTATAATTTAATTGATTGCTCAATTACTTTGTCGGAGAAAATAAGAGAAATAAGAAGAAAGCGGAAAAGAAATTAGAAGAAAGCTACAATACTTCCAGTCTTGTTCTTTTTCTATATTCTACATGCGGTTGACTCTTTTGCCTTTGATTCTCACCAAACTGGATCTGGAAGCATTGACTGTGATTTGCTTGCAGGTATTGCCTTTGACTTGTCTTCCCTCTTATCCTTGAAGCTTTTGCAGTTCTTCTCCAGTACATGCACCAAAGGTAATGTTTGTAAGTAAATAATTCGCAAAACTTCGTCATTTTTATTTTTAATTGCATATGAGCAATTTTAAATTCGAAAGCACTCTGGGTGAATGCAAATACAAGTAAATTCAATGAAGGATTCAACTGGAAGATTGGGAGCACATGCACAAGATCCTGGAAGAAATTTTCCATGCACTGACTTCTACACGGGTTGCATTAGAAACAAGAGGATGAATTTTTGTTGGAAGCCTTTGCAATTATGAGATCTGGATCTGTCAATTAAATCGGTGATAGGTTCAGGGCCTATGTCTATATCATTGACTTCAACAAATCTAGAAGCTATGCATGATTCTCGTTGATCTTTCCCTTTCATCATGCTTCATTCGGACACGGTCAATTTCAACATCCGGACACACCAGAGAAAATCAAAGAAGGCTATGGTAAGTGCCAACCAAGCACAAAGACTTATTTAGGAAAATCATCAGTTTGTTTACTTTCATTGGAAGAAAAGCAAAATGGAGTAGAGAGCACAAATGTTTCTAACCAAAGGATGGAGAATTTGGATAGCACTTTTCAGTTTTGCAGAAGAAGCCACCACAGGAATTGCTCATTCAAGGAGCAATACAAACTTCCATTATGCAGTCATCATATCTACTTACTGATTCACTGGACTTGACAATAGGACAACAAGAAGAGGAGATACAAGGAGCAGAGTGACTATAGCAGTAGCACACATGGAGAGGATCCGGAAAATCCATCTCAAGAGACAAAGTCTGCCACACTTCATGCAGATGCACTCGAGTATAGCAAGTTGCAAGAGCTCGCACCTACTAGGGTCATCTATGCGTGATAAAGAAAACATACGAAGTTGCCTTCCAAAGAGGATTGTACTCGAGGCAACTCGGAGGAGGATGTAGCACTCGAGTAGCGAAACTAACCGAGAGATCCACAGGAGTCTTGGCAGGTTGGACGAGAAGAGAAGATGCCAAGGGAAACCCGGTGGTACTCGAAGGAGCAAGAGAGGGAGTTAATTCCTCTACCACTCCCCCACTAAGCTTTTGTGGGACCAAAAGCCTCCTAAGCAAGGGAGGTATGATCCATAGGGATCCAAAAATACCATTCCATCAGATCCATCAGCACCAGAAGGAAAAATGAAGAAAAATGAGGAAAAGGAGGTTTTGTTTGCAAATCAACAGAGCCGCCGCTCTGTGGCAGAAGCGGCGACATTACAGGCCGCCACCCAAACAAGGCAGCGGTCCTGACACTTTTGACAGGAAAAATAAAATCGGTGAACAAACAGCCTCGAGAATTCAAAAGAGATGGTTGTCTCTTCCCTTCCATGCCCTTTCACATCCTCCAATGCACGAGAGGACATGGGAAGGCCTATAAATGCGTGAAAGGAAGAGGAGAACGGGCATTCGGAAGATCCAAAGAGATCAAGAGCAAAGTTTGAGTCATGAGAGCTAGTGAACAAAGATTCTTCAGTGTTGGAGTGGAATTGTAGGAGCAAGGTGTAAGAAACAGAGCAAGTAACTAGAGGGGAAGTTTACATTGTTGTTCTTCTCTACGCTTATTGTAATCTGTAATGTTTTAAAATTGGCCAATAAAAGTGGGAAGAAAGAGCATTTTGCCCTTCCCGACTGGTTTTCCTCCATTGGAGGTTTCCAGGATAAAATTGTTGGTGTTTGGAGTTTGAATTCGTTTCACTTATCTGCAATTTCCTTTCTAACGCACTAGATAATCAGTCACTAAGGCTCTAATCTTCATCAAATCTGTCATTTTCCAAAGAGAAAGTAGAACAAAAATTATTGTGATTTTGTGAATTTCCAAAGTAGAAGTTTATAGATCAATCGTTTATTAGCTAACACTTAAATAATAATAACAAAAGAAGCAACTTTTTGGATTGTTAATAATGGGCAATGTGCCAAATTCTGGACTGATTCTTGGGATGGGCAGGCCCCTATCATCCATCAATATCCCCAGCTCAAACCTATTATGGAACAAATGCAGAATCTGGGATGGGTCAGGGTTGCCCATTATGGTAAACCAGCTAGTCAGCTATGGGAGATTGGGAATTCTTGGATTCCGCCTGAGGAATGGCCAATTGCTATGGATCATCAAGTGCAGCTTTTGCTTTATCATATCTTGAAAACACGTCCTATTTCTTCATCCCTCGATCCTGATAAGTTAGGAGTTGGGATGGGGAAGGGATCTATTGGCACTTATTTTGTTGTTGTTGGCTATGCCTCTTTGGTTAATGAGAATCCTCATCCTCTTCAGTATCTTTTCAAACACATTTGGCATCCGGGTATGTGGCCTAAGGTCAAGTTTTTTTGTGGCTTCTCATACACAGAAGAGTTTTAACAGGAGACCGTCTTCTAAAGAGAGGTTTGTATGGCCCGTTTAGATGTGCATTATGCCTTCATGTTGAAGAGTCCTTTCCTCATCTTTTTTTCTCATGTCCTTGGGTTATTCCGTTGTGGCGACTTCTTGCTTCTTTATTTAAGATGCATTGGATAAATTTTGATTCTCTTGAGCAAATTTTTAGAGCTTGGCAGGATTCCCTCCCTACAGGCCAAAATCTTCTCCTTGTCTTTATGGAGTAGTATTTCTCTTCTCCTTTGGAATATTTGGAAGGAAAGAAACAGTAGAATCTTCAGCAAACTAGTAAAGACAACTCTTTTGTGTGGGAGAAGACCAAAATTAACATATCGGAAAGCTTGAAACATAAGATATCTTTGCCTCGTGATCTTTCCCCTGAATGGGAAAACATTTGTAAGCAACTAAATATTGATCCTAAGGATGTTTCCTGCCCTAGGATGCATAACAAGAACAAAGTCCTAAAGGACGGCCAGTGGAAGAATCCTTCTCCAGGATATGGTAAGTTAAATACGGATGGGGCTTCCAGAGGTAATCCTAGAAAAGTTGCTATGGCAGGCATTGGTAGGGATGCTTTGAAGGTGAGATGCAGTTCCTTTTTGCTGAGAATCTTGGCTCTACTACCAATAATCTTGCTGAGGTGAAAGCTATTTACAAAGGCATGCAAGAGGCCTTGAAAATTCGATGGCATAACATCCACATTGAATCATATTCCCAAATTATTATCCACCTGCTTTCTGATAATAGAGGGCATTCCCCTCCTAATTGGCGCATTGCCAAAGAGGTGTGGAAAATAAAACAACTAAAAGGTAAATTCCATGAGGTTCAATTCTGTCACATTCCCCGTGAAAGGAACAAAGTTGCAAATGCACTTGCTAAATGGGCTCTTGACAACAAAGACTTGTTTTGTTATGGATGGCCCCTCCATGGTGGTCTAATAAGATTCAGGAGGATATCAGACTCATTCTTAATCTTGATTCTCCATCATGATTGTTTTCTCTGCTTTTCTGTTGTATAATGCTCAAGCTTGGGCAAATAGCTTTCAAGCTTAGCATAGCCGAATATGTAATTTTGAGCTTTAAATAATATAAAGTTCTAATGTTGGTTAAAAAAAACACTAATTTATAAGCCTTATATTCTAATACCCCCTCTTAAGGCTTACACTATTGAACATATTGACAAAACATTGAAGTAACAGAACCAAACAAGACCACGCATTCTTTAGAAGCTTTTCCCTTTGAAAACAGTGCTTTGACCAAGTAGAACTCCATCAAGCTACCTCCCGACCCTTGTAAAGGTGTAGTTCCCAAGTTGAATTCCCGAGTTCCTAGATTCCACCTCCCCGAACTCCCGAATTACAGAATCTCTTGAATTGTTGGACAACCATCCATATTGAGCTACTCCCACAGTGCTCCATCAAGTTGTCTCATGACCCTCGTAAGGGTAAATTCCCGAGATCCACAGACTCCCGAACTATCTGGCAGCCATCCATGCCAAGTTTTACCTACACTAGATCCCTTATTGTCTTCAAAGTGTGAGGCTTCTTTTAAAATATGTATTCTCTATCAATGAGTTCATCACTTTCAGCATCCAATGGATTTTCAACAATGGCTACATTAACTTCATTTGATTTGTCTTTCATCTCAATTTTTACTTTCCAAGTATGAAAGTTGAGGCCAGAATATTTGTCTAATGGAATTTCCATTCTATGACAAAATACCTCAGAAAATAACCCTTTTCCCAAAATAAAGAATGACCCGCAAATTAATGTAGCAAGATTTTAAAAACTAATTTTTATTTTTTAAAAACAAAGGAAGGAAACTATGCCAGGCAGGTTTGTGCCCTAGATGACTGGCTGTGACTGAAAATTGACAAATTGTGTGCCCTAGCAACGAACGACCCTTGAAAAATTGCAAATCTGGAAATGCATGACACAAATTGATATATGCCTACAACTATCTGCAATTTTTTGAACGTGCGTATAGTTGTGCATGTGCTCACAAGGATATATGCCTACACATATTTGTGTACCTCTAAAATTGAAAATATAGACACAAATATTTATATGTCAATGCATACCTTTAAGTCTATATAAGTGTAGACTCACAAACTCAAGCACAAGAACAAAGACAAATGTGTCTATATTCGCACATGTGAGCAAAAACTTAGGCTGATATAAAGGCTCATTTGTTAATCATGAGCCAGTGACTTGTATTCAGTCAAGATAAGCCTTTCTCAGTGGTATGATCTCTGTTTTCAGTATCTTGTGCATGGTAACCATCTTAAATACCTAAACTTCAGTCTAACATTGACATTCTATTTGCAGATCTTCACAATTCACAATTGAATCAGCATCTCAAGTCCAATGGGCACAAAAATTATGCCCGCGTATTGACACCTTCTCTTATAATTCAATGGATTTTCTCATGCCCACACTGTTACCAATAAGCATGCATTATTGTTGAGGAAGACCCTTACAATAGAAAGAATATAACTGTTCAAAAATGGCAAGCGAACCTATATTGCTTAATTAAGTTAAATTAGCGATAACCAATCATGATCCAGGTAGCATTTCAGGAGTCTTTGTGGGCTAAATACAAAAAGCACTAGTATGTCACCTCGTCAGGTTAATAGCTCCTTGACCATAGCTTCAAATTTGAAACCAAAATATGTGAAGGAAAGCTTAGAATGAGTACTAATATATATTTTTTATTTTTACAAGTTTTGGGTCATGACAAAACCTCTTAACTTTTTGGGCGAACACTTGTCACATGACTTATAACATTCTAAGTTGAACTGGTTCATATTTGAATTTAAGACTGTTCATTTCTTACTAAAAATAGTTATAAAGAAATTGTTATTCAAACTGTAAAAAACAACAGGATAAAAGGTTAAAGAAACATTTGAATCTCCATAAATCTTACCTCTCTTTAATATGTTTTGCCACTGTTATGAAGTGTGGCACTCCCACACAGAGCTTTACATCCTGCAGTTTTTGAAAGAAAAAGAAGTCATTATTTACAAGATATGTATGCCTGCAAATGTAACCTTTACAACTCGGATACAATGCTGAAAAATATTTTAATTGAATGTAATTAGAATTGGAAGTTAAACCTTAGATCCAGGAAGAATCCCCACGACAGATACAGATTGAAAAATATTTCGAAGATCACAGAGCGAAGTGAAATGAGTTGTCCATTTTCTTGAGTGGATGCAGTCAGATTTGTAAACTGCATCCCTAGAAAGATCACCAATCACCCTGCATCTTTTCAATGCCCATTTAGGAGCAGTTTCCATCAAAGAACGCAATGGCAGTGCATATATATCTGCCAGACTTCAATTTGACACAGAAATGAATCAGAGGTACTTATATTTCTTATCAAACTAGATAACTTAAAAAAATTTGAAAAATCTTCAAAAACCAGCCTCACAATGAAAAATGAATATCTAGAATATTTAAATGCAATACCCTGGAAATCGCACAAGATCTTCACAATAAATAACCGTTCTATAACCAAGCCTTCTTCCCAAGACCATCTACCATCAACAAAGCACACAATAGAAATGGTGATAAGAACCCATTATTATCTACCCTAAGAACTACCTCAAAGAACAAGGGAGGCAAAAATATTGTTCAATCAAATATGATGTTATTCTCAAAATCCAAACTTTTGTGCATTATGTTTCTTGGCATCAAGGTGACACAATTGGCAGGTGGTAGAGCATAATTATGATTTATCATTAACTAAGGCCATGCAAGTCTAATAAGAAATTGTTGTTAGTGAATTAGCAGTGTAGGAACAATAATATTTGCAAGAGTATTTCTCATGATCTCCTCATTGATAGGATTTGTCCCCAGATTTTACATTAGATGAGGAAATCCCTATGCGAAAGCAATCTCATAGAGCCACTTGGTTTGTGTTAGTCAGTAACCTTTGCAGCCAACAAAGTAGTGGCCAGCTTCTTATGACTAGTGTGAGTCTGAATATCAACCAAAGTCTCCTTCTCCAACAATTACTGGAAATATGGAATGGTAGACGTAGGATGAGTGATGGAAACCTCCTCTTGGAATCAAGATGGCTTGTGCAACTTGAGGTGGCTCGTATCCCTGTTGCAAGAAATGCAATGTTCAGATGTCGTTTCGTGTTTTTAAATAGGAAACCTGTCTAGAACAGAAAAAGCCATTGCAAATAGATTTGCCCATTTTTGCATGTGATGAAATGTCTCTCTATGCCACCAATACAGTATGTCATTTCTAGACAGTTGACACTGTAGACAATTAAACCTAGTAGTCTGAGCAAAAAACTATTTGACTCGTCTTCTCAACTGTCGGGGGATTTACACAGCTAGGCAACATGCCCATTCAACAGTAGATAATAAAAAATATTCCCGTGTCTTTTTCATTGAACAATATTTTGGAGAATATAAAATATTATTAATTGATATTCATTTTGATTATATTTTTATTATAACCTTTATGCTAAATAGAACACGGAGATTTTGATATTTGAGAGTATTATTTTTAGGAGATGTTATTCATGTTTGTTTAATTTATTATTTTAAAGATATTTGTATATTACTGTAATGCCCCTTTCCGGGCTCTAACTGAAACAAAAGGAAATTGCACAAACCCCAATAGATAGTAAACTGAAAATTATGACAGCCAACTGAAATTTATGACAGCAAGGTACAGCAGTCTGATTTTTATAACAAGAACAAGGAAAATGCAATATCTCTCCAAAATGCATCTTTTACACAATCCAAAGCATGTAGGGAACTTCAGAAATATTTTAGAACAAATATAAACCAAGAAATGAGCCTTCAAACCCCAGCTAGAATTTATTTAATTAAATATAATAACAGCAGTGAACACCCTTACAAATATGACTGAAAATGAAGGATTCCAAGCCCCAAATTGAAGTACAGATGTAGATTCCAACAGCTAAAAATAGGAGAAACACAAGAATGGCTGAATTTAAAGTTGTCGTGCCCTAAAAGACCCCAAACACCAGCTTAGGGCAAGTTGCCACCCTAGGAGAGGGTTGGAAATGTCTTCAAAAATGGATACAACTCCTTATGAGATCACCTTGTTGCAAGCTTGAGTGGTTTCTTCCTCAAACCAGCCCACTATTGAGAGGTTTCGTTCTCAATAGTTTTCCTAAGAGGGTTTTCATCCTCAATGGAAAAGAGAGAAAGAAAACATGCTCCAACTCCAAGAGAAATAATTTCCAAAAGTATGCATAACCTCCTCCATGCCAAGCGGCCCCTTTTATAGCTAGATGTGGCAGTAAAGAGCAAATAAAATCTTCTAAGAAGACCGAACACCTTGGGGACATAATAGTTCCTTTTTCTTCTATTTTTCATTTGGCTTTTCTCCTTTACCCAGCTGACCTGACTATACTTAGAAAATTACTAAAAAAATGCAAAGCTCACAAAAACAACTAAAAAACATGACATTAGCTTCCCTTGCTCATTCCCTTTTTGCCCACGGGAAGTGGAATGGGCTCAAGGTCTTCAAAGAGGACTAGCGTTGAGAAGGGGACATTACAATTATTTTATTTGTATTTATAATTTTTAATATAGTAAATATTAGGTAAGGAACTTGCTTAGTATCACAAATATTAGTTATTTAGTTGAAGAATTAGGAGTGAGGATGAGTGAGGGGATTTTTAGAGCTGAGGTTCGATGAATGGGGGTTTAAGAGTCGTAGAAACCAATCAATCAACCATTAAAAGGGTCACTTTCATCGTGGTGTCACTTCTATTAGCATAACAATCATAATATATTGGGGTTTTTATGTTACCACGGACCAAGCCAATCAACTACCTAAATGTGGGTATATTTTTTGATTGAATGGTGAATTGTTGTCCACATGACATTGGACTTCTAAAGATTTAGCCTTTTACTTTATAAATATGAAAGTTTAATAAGTATAAAATAAATAGACATCGTGGGAAAAGAACATAGCGTTCAATAGCAGTAGGTTAAAGCTTTGACAAAAAGAGACAAACACTCATACTTTACGGTGAGAAGATAGCTCATTATATATGTAATATATATGTGTATCAAAAATCGTTTCCAATTCATTTCTTGTGCAACCTTCACCATAATAGAATGTAAGGCTTATTAAATAAGGATATTATTAGTTATTTAACTAAAAGATGGTTATAACCAGTTGTAACTATATCAACCACTTTGTAACTACTTCATCCATAATAAAATGACAGACACACAATGATAATGTGTGCATTCTGGTTTCTCTTCATCCATTCTTTGTACATTCTAATCTTTCTTTATTCTTTCTCTCTCCGCATATTCTAACATTGGTATCAGAGCGCGGTGCAAGCAAAGAGAGAGAAGGAAGAAAGACATTTTCGTGATAGTCCCGTTAGGGCATGTTCATGAAGATTTTCATTTGGATTTTCGAGTTCACATTTTTGTGAGGTTTTTCGAAAATCGAAGGGGAGAATATATACAAATACATGAGGGAAGAAAACGTAGCCGCGAGTACCAGCTAGGGCACGGGACAATTGTTTTCACAGAGGTTGCAAAGAAATCAACGGAAATCGCAAGAGGGTTTTGGCAGATCACGAGAAGAGTTTCGTGAGAAAAATTGAGTTTAAAGTCGCGAAAGGACAAAAAAGTCACGAAAAGGAGCAAAGGAGCAAACAAAGTCGCGAAAGGAGCAAACAAAGTTGCGAAAGCCTCTTAAATCGAGGGCCTGCAATAGTCAATGATTGCAACAGTCTCTTTTTACAGTCATAAATCTAGTCACGGAAGGGTTTTATAGAGCACGAAAAACCAGTGAATTAAAAAAAATACAGTCATTTTTATACAGACAAAAATCGCAATTGCCATTATTGTCATTAGCAATCACAATTTGCATTAAAACACAGTTGCGATTTTTTAGTACGAAAATAGCCACGGAAAATACATGAAAGTAAGTAGAATACAGTCGCATTACTGCCATTAACAAAGAACACATCACGAATTGTGAGGGCACAATGAAGTTTTAGGTTGTTTGTTCTATCTACTAGGGCACGGAATAGTGTGTATCACAATTGCAGCAAAGGGAATACGTGAAATTGGTATTTTATTCTCTAGTTACTCATACGCAGTAGTATTTATTTTATTTTATGGAAATTCGAGTAAAAAAATATTATGGTCTAACTTTTCATACATGGAAAGTGAAAATACAAATGCAACTTATGAATAAAAATTCATGGGATTGTCATGTTCGAGCCAATGATGTGCTCAAGGGTAAAGGCATATCAAATACAACCAATATAGCCATGGTTGAAGACCCACCAGATGCAGAAGGTAGTGAGGACAGTGACGAATACGCAATATGAAGATGCTCTCCACTTTGAAGGCAAGAAAGGATATAGGGTAGATGAAGCTTGGTATGGATGGTTGCTCAAATAGTTTGGGAGACTGTGGATCTTGGGAATTATACCCTCATGAGGGTCATGAGACAACTTGATGGAGCTTGTGGATGGCTCAAGTATGGATGGTTGTCCAATAATTCGAGAGATCTGTGATTTAGGAGTTCGGGAGGTGGAATCCGGGAACTCGGGAATTCAGCTTGGGAGCTACACCTTTACGAAGGTCACAAAGCAGCTTGATGGAGCCCTACCTAGTCATAGCATTGCTTTCAAAGTGAAAGCCTCTAAAGATTACATAGTTTTGTTTTGTTAGAATGTTTGTTTTTGCTTTATGTAGGATAAGCCTTAAGAGGGGGTATTAGAATGTAAGGCTTATTAAATAAGGACATCATTAGTTATTTAACTAAAAGATGGTTGTAACCGGTTGTAACTATATCAACCGCTTTGTAACTACATCATTCATAATAAAATGACGAACACGCAATGATAATGTGTGCATTCCAGCTTTCTCTTCATTCATTCTTTGTACATTCGAATCTTGCTTTATTCTCTTTGTCTCCGCATATTCTAACACACCGGCCCTCGTTTTCCGTCATGTTTTGTGTTTCTCATTTCTGCTAACATAGGCTCATATTGACAACATTCTAAATGCCAAGATGAAATGGAAGATATAAGCAAATAGCAATGGGCCCAACTACTTTGAGAATAGTGCAAGGCCTAGATCTATTCAGCTTCAACTTGGGATGTTATTATTTGTGAAACCTCTATACTTCCAAGAGAAAGCTAAACATTATCACCAATTTGGAAGAATGGGCTGCTTGATGATGGTCATGGAGTGCCTTAAATTTTACTTGAGTTTGCTAGAGAATATCGTGAAGTTTGACATGAAGCTTGGCCAAATTTTGAACAAAGGAAAAATTTGTCCTACTCCTGAATGGGGAATTTATCTAAATCTGCAAGAGCAACCAAAACCACGTAAGGAGCCAAAGGTTGGAAGCCATAACAGATTGGTAACCAAACTAACTTTAAAAGGAAAATGGCCTATAGAGATATGGGTACCCTTATTGTGGCTATGTTGAACGATATACAAGCAGTTCTCCCACTACTTTACCAATGATAGATGCAAAGAGCGTGGATTAAGTTGCAATGAACAACCTCGATCTGGCAATCAAATTGAGGATAAAATGAAGAGGAGCAGTGCAATTAGAAGCCAAGACGATTCCAATATTATCGTCAAAAGTTGCAGACTAATGTGAGCCATAGTCAGAAATGATAATGAGTGATGACTAAAATTGCTCCAAACATTCTTGAAGAACAAGTCCATATCATTTGGAGTGTCAACTATCTTGGTGTGTGACATAATGGTTTCCATTTTGGAGAACCAAAACACAACAAAGATAAAAACACAATGGCCCATCATTGCAAATGTACCCTGTAACGGCTGATAGAAACCAAGCTTCTAATTGGAAGGCTTAGATAGTGATCTGAATTGTTCTTTTGGAATTCAGCGGACAATATACTAACAGTGGCATTTAATGTGTTATGTCAATACATTCATACTAAAAAACTGAAATTGCAATATTAAACGAATTGTATTACAGAAACAAAATTGTCTTGTTGCAAAAAGAACTTCAATTGCAGAAATAAAAGTATTTTATTACAATTGGTAATGTATACAAATTGGGCAAACTCTGTAGGAGAGATGTATGTTGCATATCTTTGCAATCGAGAATGTATGCAGAATGGGCAAACTCTGTAGGAGAGATGTATGCCTCACAATTCTCTGCAAATGAAGATGTATACAAATGGGCAAACTCTATAGGAGAGATGTATGTGCAAACCTGCAACTTATGTCTACAAAAACTTTCAACTTGCAAACTTGTCTTCATTCGAAACCATCTTCTTTATAGCGGTACAATGCAGAAGATGGAAAGTTGCTAGGAATAGTAAATGAAGCGTTCCAAATTAAAACCGAAAGGTTATCCTACTTGAAGATGACATGTAACCACCTTTGTCGTGAATTCGAACAGGAAGAAGTGGAAAAAATCCGAAAATAATAATATGACTATATTATTATTTTTTAGTGTTCCTTGTTAAGGTCATATCTCATAGCTCGTTGACCCGATTTGTGAACCATGGGAACCATTGGAAAGATGACAGAGTGAACTTGAAAAAATCCACTATGACAATGTATTTCGCTCTCATCATACAGTTTGACACCCATAATGCTCCGAAGACCCTCAAAATGTAAAATACCAAAAGATGTCAAAAACAGCTAAAAAACGATTTCAGGACTTTCTGAAAATAGAGTTTTAGAAATCCTACTCTGATTGTTGATATGGATCATTCCTGCTCTAAATACTCATCCTGATTAGTAACTGCTGAAAATAGATTTCAGTACTCTAGAAATACAATTTCAGAAATCATTCTCTGAATGTTGATATTGATCAGCCATGCTCCGAGTGCTCATCCGGATTAGATAGGCTGCATAAAGAGCACTGATTGAGGTAAATCTCAACTTGCTTCCGCATAGAAGTCCAATTGCAGTAACATTGAAGTTGCTTCAAGGTCCTCTGTCTGCCATAATGTACACCATCGGAGGATCAGCAAACAATATTTAGCAGAAGCTCGCAAGAGGGGATGATAAGAATGCAAAGTTAGGTGAGCTTATACAACCACATATCTGCCAAACTTTATTAAAGGAAAGGTGTTTGACTGGCCACCAGGGGTTTACACAAAGTATCAATAGTTGGACCAAAGTGGAGTTTCATGGAATAAATATTTTTCACTCATCAAAGGTTATGCACTAAGTATCCAAGATACTAAGTACTTGATAAGGAGGACCACTGAGAAGATAAGCTACTTTATTAGTGACACCCTTATTAAAGTAGATCACTAAATAAAATTGTTGAATGTAATATGCCCACCTAAAATGTTGATATTCCTGAAACTCACACAGAGAGTTCAAGAACCAAAGTGGTTGGTAATTTGTATGTCAAATGATTTCAGTACCACATTCTCTCAGACAGTCCCCAAAGATATGACTCCTTAGAACCCTATGCAATCCATTGAAACATCACACACACACAATACATAATTTGAAAGGCATTCTATTGTACGCGTAGATCCCGTTCTCAACCATGGAATTAGTCTTTAATCATGTTCTTCTGTAATACTAAAATGGTTATAACCAAAAAAAATCCATCCAGAAAAGAGTACATCTCATGTCCCACCACTTTCTCCAAAATGGTGCCAGTGAAAGGGATAGGAAACAGGGCCTTGATAGTAACAACGTTGAGGCTTCTAAAGTTGACACAGATTTGAATTGTTCCTAACACCATCACGCTAAATGGGTGAGACCGACTCACTTGTACTAACCTTGAAGATTATGCATGCTTCCAGCATATTTTCAATATTTTCATGGTTCGTTCCACATATTTTGGATTCACCGTCACCAAACAAGATGTGAAACAGCAACCAGCAGAATCTGATGCACACAGTTTGAGTGGCAATCTTTTCAGCCCTTGGCACGTTCAAGAAACTACATTTTCTAGTCAGCAAAAATCTTGAAGGCATCGGCCTTCACCATTGGGTCCCAATTGTCTCTAACACTAACAGTTCATTGCCTTTCGTTCCCAAGTTCACTTTCACAATTATTAGCCCCTTATGGTCAACATCATTTGCACTGAAAAACTTGCATGCAGATTCAGTATCAAGCTTCACATCCCCAATCTCCAATTTCGTAAAATTGTGGAGGAAAGGTTTGGTGTTCTGAAGTAGAGGTATCTGAGGTGGTATTGATCTGTTTGCTTGACCCAATCTCTAATCATCTCCTCTTAGATCAATTTAATCAATTTTTATGTGGTACACCAAATTGTTGTTGATGAAGAATAGCATGCCCATTTGTGCCCTTTCAGCGCAAACAATACCTAGTTATTCAAAGTTGAAATTCATAACCAAAGAGTTTTCATAATGTATCTGAGTCATGGATGCTATATGATTAATGCTTACAATTCATATCAGTTGCTCCAAAGTCAAGGGTCAAGTTGATTCATTAGTATGAATTGTTATCTAAAAGGGGCACATGGAAGTGCAATATATGTAATTCGATAAAAATCTTGTGTCGTTTCATGTCAATGTCAGTGTCTAGAACATGGAAATATTTTTCATTAAAAACAAGTCATTGGTGCTCAATAACCCAGGTGAATTTAATACATTTGTAGTCAAGTGTTTTAAGACAGTGTGTGTGAATACCATGTAATGACTAAGCTATGCCTTAGAACTTTTATGGAGAAGTCGTAGCATTCAATAATCAAAATTTACAGAGAGCAAAGGAGCTACAGAAAATTTGGATGATGTGTGTCCAAAGTGAGGTTAGATTAATATTTGCATGCTATCTTCTTAAATTATTTCATTAGATATACAAATATTATATTGTGTAGTGTCGGATATGTCAAAAGAAGAAATCGGAACACCAAGTGGTTGAAGATGTTGATTAACAATCAGAGGTAGTCATGTAACTGCTTATGCAACAACACATGCACAATACTCTTAATTTTCAATGAATAAAAGTTCTCTCATTGCCAATTTGAGAGCCTGTTGATTTGCCTCTTCATTTAGCAATTTGCACGTGTTCTTCAGCAACTGAGTGTATGGAGTGAATTATATGCATGGATAGATTTGAATTATGTTTTGCTATTCAAACACCTATGCATGGATTATGAACTGTAGTGAGGAGAATATTATATTCATAGGACTTTACTGGTCTCTCCTTTACATAAAATGCAGTTCTACTGTTTGACTCGGGATGGTGAATACTTTGCATATGATCATTGTTGGCTGTATATCGGCTTTCAAGTTTCCTTGGACTGTATGCCAAAGGGGTTTAAAATGTGAACTTTGGGTGACCTGTATGCTGTTGGTAATGGTGGGAGAACTTTGTGTCCATCGAGATCTGCATATGTCACTGTTGCATGTGCATAATTCACCCACATTTTATGTTTAAGTTTCATCAAAGGAGGAGACCCAATCAATCTTTCTAGGTTTCTAGAGAAGATGTTTACATTTGCTACGCATGAGGGTTACCCTTTTTCATTTTCAGCCTTATCCACCTCATGTCCCTCTCTCACTTCCAAGAAATTTGAAAATAAAAAGCATAAAACACACAAATCTTACAACAGAGCAGCCCCTGTCAAACACGGAGGGAAACTGCTTGTTCCATCAGGTATTTTGCATCTATTGCCCATTTTTGTCGCTTTCCATAGGGAAAGACTTGAAACATCATCAAGGGTTTCAATCTAGGATGCCAAGAAATGAGCATGGGTACATTTTCAAAATGCAGAAATGCCAATTTTCATAAAAACCCTTTGGGTACGAAACAGCATGGAAACGTCCGTACTCTATTTTATTAAAAATATAAATATATTTTAAGAAAGCATAAGACTCATTATTAGTACATAAAAGATAAAATACTTTGTATGCATAAAAGTTCAAAACATTCAACATGCTTAAATTTTCATATGTACATGAGTAGAATCTAGATTCTTGTAATATCCCCTTCTCAAAAATAACAGGTTGAAGACCCTTAGCCTATTCTTTGTTTCCCGACGGCTAAGGGGTAGAAAATAAGGGAAACTAATCCTAATAAATTAATTTTAGTGCATAGTGATTTTTATTATAAGCACTTTAATTATTTTATTAGTGATAAAGTAATAAAATAAATGTACACTTTATTTTTATTTTCCTAAAGAGAAAATGTGACCCATATGGGGATAAAACAAAAGGGAAATAAAAATATTAAATTAAAGTGACTTTCCCCAAGTGGAGCAAACCATTTGGGCCTTTTGCTTGGGTCCTTGTGCCACTTCCAACCATAAAAGGAGGTCACCACACTTGGGAGAGGACATTTTTTGTCATTTTGATATCTATTTTCTGGTTTGGGTTGATTGCTCTTCCATTTCTACATTGAAGGACGAAAACCCTTTGGTGTACTTGCATTAGAGGACGAAAACCCTCTCTTGCCAAGGTTGAAGAATGAAAACTCTTCATCCTTTGTGTGAAGATCCTCCATTTTAGGAGTTTCTATTGAGCTTCAAGGAGTAATTCAGAATTTCAGCAGTGATTGAAGACCCCATATTGCAGATTTGAGGCATCTCCAGCTAGGGTTTGAAGACAAGGGTGTTTTGGCTGATTTATACCTTCATTTCCAGCCTTGTTCCAGGGTAGCGACCCCCTTGTGGGTGAAATTTGATCATCCTAGGGCACGGTTGTTCCGGATTTCATCACCATCAGCCTTGCCATAATTTTGGAGGCCAATTTCAGCTTGGTTTCAGTTGATCTGGGCTTGGAAAACCTTCTTTCCGGCCATTTTTGTAAGTTGTACTTCTGCAGATTTTTAATAAATTTCCAGCACTTTGTTTGGGTCCAAAATTATACATTTTGATATTCTTACATGCCTGATTAATTCTGATTATTTTTGGCAAAGATTTGAGTAATTTTAGATCAAATTTGAGGGTTATTGATCCCTAGATCAGCTCGCCATTTCTAGGGTATTTTCAGATCTGTAAATTGCATTTTTATCTCAACCAATTTGCTGCAATAAATCAGAAATTATAGGTGTTCCCTTGTGGATTCTATTAAATCTCATTGGGGACATTACAATTCTAGAATATATCATCCAGATTTTCCTCAAGTACCTAAAAAAATTTGGACCGATAAACAAATATGAGAAAAGTAATACTTCACAAAAGCTTTGAGGTTAAAAAAAAAAAACAGAGAAATGACATACACAAGATAACATAGTACATAAGATTTATCTGGAAACCCTTTCGGGAAAATACCAACGTAGCAATTTATCTTCCTTATTGTATTAACTCAACCATTTTACCATACAATAACGTACTTCTCAGTTCTTCTCTATCCTATTGCATGTTCAACTATATGTAAACACATCAGTAGGTAACCATCATAGTGGTATTACAATACAATGGGTACCAAAACCATGGGCCAAGAATACAACCCATAATGGCTCCCCATAAACATGAGTTATTTAACCACCCATATAATAACATAGGTTAAACCACCTATACAGGCCCAAAATTCTATAAAGGGGACCTTTTAAAAAAATCTCAGGGGCTGCTGGCCATCAAAACACCCCAAGCGGGGCAATGCCTGGACCCCACGGCCCATGTTTGGTTGTACGTCATGCCTGGCTATACAATCTAAAAGGGGTAACTCATGGAAAATATACAACACATTTCCAACAATACTGCTGAAATGGTACGGAAACATCCCAAGTACAGCCCGAGTACGGCTTCTATACCCGGGAATGTTTGGCATTTCGAGTCATTTTGGGCACTTACCAAGACCCATGCCTAATACGTCCATACACAGATTCGTTGCCCCATTTGGCATTTCCAGGTATCACAGGTTTCAATGACAAATTTTCGTGCTAACACTATCAAAAGGCAGTCTAGTTGAAAAAAGGCATTATCTTCAATCCACTAGTGTAAGATATTGCTAGCCGAATGCGATTCATCTTCAAAACTATCTTGGATCTCCATAATTCCTTTCATCGATTGATGGCCCTTAAATATATTTCATTAAAAGTTTACTAATCCAATGAACATGGCTCTTAGTTGATGGTTGGTTTTGAGGTCAACTAGGAACTTCACGTCTTTCTTCTTGACTAAGTTCTTCCAATGGTGGTCAACCTTGGTAGAACAAGCCAACCTCTACCAAGAAAGTCATCATAGGCATTCTTCTCTAGAAAAATGACCAAAAAGTTAAGAAGAAATGTTTGGGCAGAAATAACAACCTTCTACGCGGTGAGAACCCCCAAAGGATATCAAACTAATCCAATCCCAAGAGTCTAAGGTGTGGCCAACCATAATGTTGTTTGCCCAAGTCTCTTTCGTGTTTCTTCTAGAAGAACTTTTAGACTTGATCCTCCATCAACAATCACTTATGTGAGTTTCTTCCTCATGATCTCAATGTGTATCAATGCTACCTTGTTGCACTTTGGGTTGAACACTTGCTCACCAATGAGTAATGATATTTCTATAGACATTGACATTGTGGCGATGACATTCTTCAACTTTGGGATGCTTCGAAACAAGTTAGACACCCTAAGTGGCATAAATGTCTTCAAAACCTTCACAATTTGGTTGTTCAATTACTAACAGAGATGGTTGAGACTTGGTCGAGGAGTCTCATCCTCTCTTTCTTGGAGTCTTTCTTTCTCTCAATGGCATCCATAGCTTTCAAGACTTCTTTTTTCGCCTCAACCATTTTGTGGTTTTCCTTTTGAGTGTCACAGTAATGGACTTTCTTCTTTTGTCCACTTTGGGAAATTCTTCTCCTCGTGGTTTCCCAATTCACCCTAGCTACATAAAGAGTCTAGCATTGGTTTTGTTGGTTGGGCAATCATGAGCAAGTGACCCAGCTCATTAGATTTCTTGTAGTGGGTGATTGATAGTCCACTAGGGTAATATTGGATCCTTCTAGTGTTTATTATTTCTATTATTCTTGTATCCTCCATTAAATGCACCTCTAGGAGTTCGGCTTAGCGTCAACTCACCTTGTGTCAAGCACTTCTTGTTCTTCATATTAAACAAGCATTCCTTGGCACTTGGAAAATATCAAGGAGGCATTGTTTGCGCAATTGTTACCAATGTGATATGTTTGGAAAGTCATACATGACACCTCCTTCTCCTTGATTTCTTATTTGAATTATATAGACATTTGCATCATCTTTTGAAGGGATTCTATTGATGTGGGCTAATCTTTACCATCTTCATTAGAGTCGCTCAAGGCTCTCTCCGTGGCACTAGGCTTGTCTTCTTCCTTAACTTTGGAAGACCTTGATAAACCACCTTTTCTTGAATAGTTGGTATCTCCCTTTTAACCTAGGGACGTTTTTGTCCATTGCTGAGTGACCTCATACTTGCCATGACTATTGGCTTCGTGGCATTCCCATCTTGTGGTTTAGTAGATTTGACTGGCTTGTTTTCAATTTCATCTTGATTTTCATCTCTACATCTCAATCCCTTAGGATTTGGGCAATATTTGCAGCCTCTTTCTCTAAGTAGGGTTGTGCCTCTCTCAATTTCAGCCATATTTCTTCGTCAAGTAAATTGTAACTTTGTCAATAGATCTTTTGTCGTGGATTGTCTCATCATTGGACTTCTTGGCTTCCATTTTATCTAAATTCACCATGTAATCCACCCCTAATATGCTGTCAACAAGGATCAAGTTTCCCTCAATGGATCCTTCAATTCCACTATTTCACAAAAACTAAGTCTCATTCGATACTAATGCTTTCATTGTCTTTGAAAATATCTCTTTTATCATCTTAATATTTTTTCCTTTCTTTTTTTTTTTTTCCAAACTTTTGGGTCTTATAATAATCACAATCCTATCTAGACTCTTTCTTACGATGAATATTAGTTGAATCGTGTGATCTTCAAAAATTAAACTCGTTAATTACTCCATCCTCACTATGCGTCTTTATTTTCCTCCTCTTTTTCAGGCGGTCATTGTGTTTCCTTATATGAACACATTGGTTCTTGTTCTTGCTATTGTGTGTGATTCTACAAGTAAATATTACAACATCTTGGACAACAACGTAGGTTTTTCATCAGACTCTCAATGAACTCACTCCAATTCAAGCTGTCAGTCATTTGATTGACTAGAGCGTGTGTGCCTCCCACTTCTTGGAGAACAGTGTCCGTGGCTAGATCCCAAAGAAGACTGAAAGAAACACAGATCATGTATCTATTCTTCTAAGGCTATCTTCCGGATGATAGCACAGCTTCTTATCCCTTTTATATGTATATAGATCGAAAATGCTCTCATATCAAACTTTAAAGCCTTGTCAGAGGAACTAGTCAGACATTATATTCTAAATACAAAAAGAGTTTTATTGATCTATTGCAGAATTGTAGAATGGGATGAATAGACGAGAAAATATTGGAATTACATAAAATGACCTAGCATCATCCTTGGTGGATAAAGCATTTTCTGAGAACAAATTTATCATTAAGCTTATTAAAGCACGTGAAAATCAAATCTGCAACATGTAGATCAAAATTTCTTCTGAACTCACTGCAAAAACTGATCTCCACCCAAGCATATGCATACACCTCTCTTTCTCCATTCCCAACCTTTCCCAAAATAACCAAGCAATGACCATTGCAGGAAACTATCTGGACCCTGTAAGAAGCACATATGCCTGAGACAAAGAAATGGATAGGAGAAGATGACATATAAAATTAATAAATAGATAAAATTTATATGAAAATAAACAATTGATTACAGTTGAAAACTTACGAGAAGAGTAAGAATAAAATATTATCATAGCTGGAAGTATAACATATTAAAAGTTTCAAAGTTATAAATACAAAATTTGTATAACGGGCAAAAACCAACATAATAATGGCAGTCAAACTCTTTTGATCCTTAAAGTGATCACCGTTGAAAATAAACTGATAATGCTATAAATAAATTATTAAATTCTGAAATAGACAGAAATAGACAGACGTCTAAAACCATTTGAAATCTTAAATTGCTAGAAACTAAATCTAAAGATTCCCTAAAACAAATATATGTAACTGCTGGAAATTAAACTAAAATTTGTAGCTGCTGAAAAATCAAACTTTACTCTTTTTCTAAGAAGTGGAAAGGAAACAAAGCTATATAATAATTGAAAATAGGTGAACATTACACAAAGAGAAGATAAGTTTCCCGAGGACGTTTCAAAGTTTTTTTCTTCCAGAACTTATTTTACTCCAGTCACTAAGAGTCTCTATATAAAATTTTCCCCACTTTGGCTCTTTTGTCTTTTGCATGTGGGATAATTTGATTCCTTACCAAAATAAAGTAGATCTAATGAACCAAAACCCAAATGAACCCACATGACTGGGCCCCATGGACCTACAAAAAGACTATTAAAAGAGAGTTTCTAGTGAACCAATACAGCTAGTCCCATTGGACCCTCAGGCCAAAAGAGAATTAGTTACATATTTTGTGAATTTCAAGTAATATCCCATAAGGGATATTTCAATTTCAAATTGACAAGATAAAAACTCTCATTGGGGAGGAACAATTGATACTCAAAGGTCCACCAACGGGTATATTTTTTCCTTTAGTTGAAAAATTGTCTTATGGCAAAGCAAGATTCAACATACTATGGCTATATCTTCCACTAAAGCAGAGTACAAGGCAGCAGTCAGTGCAGGTTGAGAAGCAGTTTAGCTACATCGGATTTTGATTGATCGTCAACTTCCTCATACTACACCTACTCCTCTTTACATTTTCTATGACAATCAGGGTGTATAGTCAAGTTGGTGAAGAATCCATATCATGCTCACACCGAACACATTTAAGATTCATCATTGCTACATATATGATAGTTGGTTGATTCTAGTGATAGTTCTCTTCACTATTGTGTCGCTACACTCTTTTAAACTATACAGCCCAACATGGCCTATGGGATCCACTTTATGGGATTTCGGGCCCATATAAGTGATTTTAGGCTATGTTATTATGGGTGGTTAGATAATGCATGTTTATGGGGAACTGTTATGGGTTTGTATTCTTGGCCCATGGTTTTGGCACCCTTGAGTTACCCTCTTTTAGACTATACAGCCCAACACGGCCTATGGGCTCCACTTTATGGGATTTCGGCCCATATAAGTAATTTTAAGCTACTTTATTATGGGTGGTTAGATAACTCATGTTTATGGGGAACCGTTATGGGTTGTATTCTTGGCCCATGGTTTTGGTACCCATTGTATTGTAATACCACTATGACGGTTACCTATTGATGTGCTTACATATAGCTAGACATGCAATAGGATAGAGCAGAACTAAGGAAGTACATTATTGTATGGTAAAACAGTTGAGTTAATACATAAGGAGATAAATTACTACGCTGGGTTTTTTTCCCGAAAGGGTTTCCCAGGATATATCTTGTGTATTGTGTTATTTTGTGTATGTCATTTCTCTATTTTCTATTTATCTCAAAGATTTTGTGAAGTATTTATTCTCTTGTATTTGTTTATCAAATCAAATTCTCTTCGACAACACTAAAAATTGCAAATTCGCAAGGATATAATTCGAGGCAAGGTACGGCACATTTTTAAGACATCTTGTCTCATCCACTCATTCAACTTAAGACCAAAATCGAGTGGATTAAGCATGTGTATGTCAAGGCCGAAGAGATCCAAATGTTTGTCATGAACTATCACATGTTGCAAGCCATCTTTAGATAATTCTCGCATTTAAAATTGTTGAAGGTAAGAGAGGCAATCTTTTTATTTGAATTATACAAGTTTTTTTATTTTTAGTCTAGCAACTACTTGTAGCTTATAAATTTTTTTAATTTTCTACTAAGTTGTTGAGACTCGATTTGCATCACAGACACTCATCTTAAGATGACTTGTGATAGTGCTAAAGGCACTTAGCACCATGGTCATCAACAGCCTTTGTCTCATGGAGGCGATAGCATGCTAAAAAAAAAAGAGATGACCATCTTAGATCACGATTGTTGGGCATATGTAGGATACTTGTTTTCACAAAGCCCATTCAAAGTATGATCCACTATACTTTTATAGAGCAACCATGTTTGGAAGAGATATATGATGGCATCGACTCAATGACTAAAAATATAAAGACTATTATAAATGAAAAAGGGAAAGATCTCGAGGAAATATTTTTCAAACACATACAATCAATCCTCATTGATTAGTGGAACAAAATGACCACCCCGATACATCTCCTTACCATTGCATTGACTCCTAGAATCTACAAGAGGGCAATCCTTTTTGTCCGATGAAGGTAGCACCATCTAGGGATGGTAAAGTAGGTAAGGATACGGGGTAGCGTTCTCTAGGCTCTTCCCGATCCTGAAGTAGAAGGGATAGTTACGACCAATTCTGAAAATTTCATAGCCTCTATAATGTCCCTTTTCAGCCCTTTTTCCTTGTTTATTCCTTTGCAACTGGGGCGTGGGAGATGTTAAGGGAATATTTGGACCCTTATATGCATTAACGTTATAATTTTACGTTGAGATGTTTTTTTAATGCACTTTATATTATAATTTCACTTTGAGGGGCTTTAAGTCATGGCTTATGACTAAAGTGAGATAATAATTGATGCAAGAACATAGGCTCGGGACCATCCAAGTGACTTCTAGAGGTGAAAAGAGAACAATTGCATGCTTGCAAGGAGTTCTAGGGGTCAAGAATTTCATTGGATTTTTCCAAGTGAGGGTTTTTCATTTTCCCTCCAAAACAGGCTATTTGAAAATTTGAATTTTGTAAAGGCCTTTGAAGGCCTCAATCATGTCTTGAAAGGTGATCAAAGGATGAAAATGGTTTTTAAGGCCTCATGGGACATTTGTATAATCCTTCATAGTCTGAACCCACCTTGAGGAGCAGTCAAAGGGTGATTGAGGATGATAGAAAGGTAAAATAGAGTCAATTTGACTTGGTCAAGTGGTAAAATAAGTAAATAAGGCCATGTAGGCCATATCTTCATTGTAAAGATTGTTTTAGGTGAGCTATTGAGAAGTTTTAGGGTGATGTATATCACATACTTGTGTTTAGTTGATGGTTGAGTCTTTATAGGGATGTTGGAGAGCATCTAGGAGCTCATATAGGAGTGCTCCAAATAGGAAAACCTAGTCTTAATATAGATATTCGAGCTCAAGAAGCTACGAGGTGTGTATTCAATGTAAAAAAAGATGTATGAAGTTACAATAATGTAGAGATAGCTCTGTTTTTGCATGCTTTTAGTGTGTAATTGCATATTTAGAGGACTGTGCATGAGTTCTGGGACAGGATAGTAACAAGGAAACCCTACAGTCTCGAAAATTACCACTAATTACCCTACTGTTATGTCAAATAGGAGAGAGGTGTTCAGAAGCACAATTGAATTTTCTTTGGCTCTTGACAGTGAACAAAATGGTTTTTATAGTCAATTGTTTACACACGGGCTGGATATAGGACATCACATATCTTTTAAAGGAACCGATGAAATTCATTCAAATCTTCAAGAAACCTCTACCCTGGTGTAACGAAGAGGCCCACAAAATTTCAAAGCAAATGATCACGTGTGGAAGGAGATTTTCCTGACAGAAATTTCGAGAGATAAGGAGGTATGCACAGTGACAGACAGAGAGGGAATTCAAACAAATTTTAGTAAATTTTGATGTTCAAAAAAACCCAGGGGTCTAAATTTTGATGTCTTGAAGCATTTTAAAGGCATGAACAAGATTTTGGAGGTCTGTGAAATATTTTATATCAACTGCCCACATAAACTGTCTTAAACACAGTCCTAAGATAAACCTATCTTACCTTGTTTTTGGAGTTTGTTGTCCAATGGACCTTAACAGGGTCATATAAGATTGTTAAGCATATTAAATGGTGTTTGAACCAACTGTTAAGACCCTATGATTTCAGACTAGGAAGATTTCAAACAAATAAGGTTGAATCCTAGGTATATGAAAGCTAAACAAGACTGTCTAGTCTTATTTCCTCAGGTCATTGTCAAGGGAATCTGGACAGAGATTGTAGGTATGGTAAAGATCAATCAAGGGGGTGGAATCAATTGCAAGATTCTGATCACTGTTCCAAGAATGTCAAGCCTAAGAACTATCAAAGCTAAGAGAACAACTAGAACCTAAGGATGTCAAGGACATGGAATGAGTTGATACCTAAGAACTAATACTTGATAAAGCCATACATATGTTGCATGAAGAAAGAGATGGAAGGAAAAGGGATCATGACAATGGCTCAAGTAGTCTTAAGGGTGAATCGATGCCAAGATTGGCATCAATAATTATTATTTTATAAAGTGGCAATGAAAAAGTGGAGGATTTGGGTTTCAAAGGAGTTATAAGGATGACGTGACGATTAAAATAAAACTTATGTTCATTACAATTATTCTCTGGAAAAAGTTTGGTGAGACTATGTGTTCATTTCTCTTGCTCAAGGAGTGAAATCCCTTGGGATCCCTAGTTTCAGTGTGGCAGAGGAGACTTTGGACCCTAGCTGGAAGGGTTATTTCAGTGAGAGGATTTATCCTCAATCCTTAGTAGCTGCATTCACAGGGACCGAGGATTATTTTCAGCATATTGGCAATTATTTTGGTATTGGCCATACAGATTGGGAAAATATCACAAGGGTATTTTGTCATAGAGTGGGTCCTGAAGGTTGACACCATAGTTGGCTGCCACATCACAAGTTGTTGTTGATGATTATTGAGTGCACAATGATCTTTAGGAAGGAGTTCAAAGGTTATAAAGGGTTGCAGAATAGTCAGTTGTTAATATATTAAGTTTGCTCCAGAATATTGATCCATTTCCTTGTACCGTAGATCACTACACTCATAAATATATTACCAACAGCAGCTATATCAGTTAAGAGGTCAAAAATTATTAATCTGAACACTATATATTAGAATGCTTGGTTCAGTTGGATGTATGGTAAATGTTTGTTAAAATGCCTTTGCCTTATTCCTTGTTTTCAACCCATCTATTGTTGGGAGCTGCTACTTCAAAAGGTATCAATGCAATTTTAAATAGAAAATAAGACTTTTTTAACCAAAATTTTATTTCAAAAGAAAAATATTTTTACAATTTCGACTATGCCAGGCTTGGAAACTATTAGTCCAATCCTGAGCATTATAAAGCAAACTAAACTTAATAGAAATCATGAAGGATAGTCTAATTTCAAA
This sequence comes from Taxus wallichiana var. yunnanensis, assembly GCA_018340775.1. Lineage (NCBI taxonomy): Eukaryota > Viridiplantae > Streptophyta > Pinopsida > Cupressales > Taxaceae > Taxus > Taxus wallichiana. The sequence continues at coordinate 407,862,534 of CM031243.1, read as the reverse complement.
ATAGCTCTCATGTCTTCCTGATCTCGTTGAGGCCACCACAAAGGAGGATCACCATAGCAGCCTATGTCATGATTGTCCAAAGCCCAATTTGCTAAAGCATCTGCCACTTGATTTTTCTGTCTAGAGATGTGACTGATTTGCATCGATTGAAACTTAACTGCAAAAACCTTTGATTTTACTTATTTCTCTCGCAATCTGCCAATTTGAACTCCTTTGTTTCTTTGTAGTAGTCAACATCCTAACAATAATCTTGGAGTCAAATTCCACTCCACACTTTTGAGTCCACCCACACTTAATAGCCGCTTGCAGACCTCTATAAATAGCTCTGACCTCAGCAATATTATTGGTAGTGGTTCCCAAATTTTCAACAAACATGAAAGTAACTTTCCCATCATAAGTTCTTCCAATGCCCCCATCGCCGCCTTTCCCGGATTTCCCTTGGAAGCCCCATCCGTATTCAGTTTACCAAACTACATAGGAGGAGGAACCCATTTTTGTTGTTTGTCTTCTCTTTTTCATTTTAAAGGCGGAAGAGTGGAGCTAGTAGACTGTAATGATAGCACATTACATATATTAACCCATTCCAGAGTAAGAGTAGAGGGAAGGGAAACTTTTTGCTTTATAGTTTCTGCCATATTAATTATAGTCTTTTGCCATACGTACCCCCTCTCTGTAATCTCTTGCTTGAAAATTATTTTATTCCTTTCCTTCCATATATTCCAAATTAACAAAGAGATACATGTCCATAGAGCAGGGAGTAAATTTTGTCCTTTTGGGATACCTTCTTGCCATTCTTTCATCAATTGCTCAAGAGAATGAATTCCATGGTAATGTATGCAAAACATATTTGCAAGAGATTGCCATAAAGGTATGACCCACGGACAGAGGAAGAAAAGATGATGTCTGGTTTCCTCATCATTCCAACATAGTGTACATCTAAATGGGCCATAGAAACCTCTCTTCATAAGTCTGTCTCCTGTGAGAATTCTGCCATGTGCCAAGAGCCAAAGAAAAAAACTAACCTTGGGCCATATTGTTGGCTGCCATATCTGCTTAAACATAGCTTGGAGAGGATGAGGGTTGCTTCTAGTTAACGCCTCATATCCTGAGTGCAATTGTATATTCTCCTCCTGAAGTATTCCCCCATCCTATTAGATTTGGTTCATTAGAAGAGGAAAGAGAATACCTTTTCAATATTTGGTTAATCAAAGCTTGATCTTGTTGCTCTAAAGAAATAGGCCATTCATGAGTAGGTATCCAACATCTGCCCATTTCCCAAGGTTGAGATGTTTGTCTAGTATAATGCATAACTCTTGTCCATCCTTTTTGATGCATTGCTTCCATAACATTACGTAAATGAGGAAATTGGTGGATTAAAGGAGGTTGGCCATCCCATGAATCCAACCAAAAATATGCATGATTCCCATTATTCACTATCCAAAATAGTTTTTTTTTAATAATGCATTCCCCCATTTTAAGAACTGCCAGAATCGGAGATCCTCTTGTTGGAAGAGACCATCTAATAATAAGTTCGGTGGCTGATTTTCCAGGTATTTGCCTCTGATATTAACAGCCCATAAATCATTTGGAGATGTGATTAGCCTCCAATAAAGTTTACCAGCAAGAGCTTGAGCTTGTTTAGTTGTTGATTTGAAGCCTAATCCACCTTCCTTTCTAGGGTGACAAAGAGTGTCCCAATTTACTAAGGACCATTTTTTTGGTTTTGTGTCCCACTCCACAAAAAGACCTGACAAATAGCATCAATTTTTTTCAAAATTGATTTAGGAATATTAAGGATGGATGAAACATAAACTGGAACTGCATGAAGGACAGCCTTAACCAGAGTCATTCTACCTGTTGTAGATAACCATTTATTGGTCCATTTTTGCATCTTACCATTTATCTTCGCTATTATCCACTCCCAATCTTTACTCTGCTTAGTATAAAGAGGAACCCCAAATACTTAATAGGAAGAGAACCTTTTTGAAATGGAAGATCTTGAGAATTTTCTCTTCCTGTTGTATAGAGCAATGGAAGAAAATAATACTAGATTTTGCTTCATTGATCAGTTGACCAGTGAAGAAAAAAAACTTGAATGATTTTAGCCAATTGCTTAGCTTCCACTGTGGTGGCCTTCCCTGCCAAAGTAGAATCATCAACAAATGCAAGATGGGATAGAGGCTTTATAGAATTGGCAAGTTGCACACCTTGTATTCTTTTATCCTGACAGGCTTTATTCACTAGTCTTCCCAGACATTCAGCCAAAATAATAAATAGAAAAGGGGACAAAGGATCTCCCTGTCTAATACCCCTAGAAGCTCCAAAAAGGTTAGTAGGTGTTCCATTAAGTAACACAGAGAAAGAGACTAAAGTTAAGCATGCCTCTATCCATTTAATCCAGTCATCAGAAAAACCAAATTTAGCTAAGACCTGACTGAGAAACTTCCAATCCACTCTATCATATGCTTTGGATAAATCCAATCTAATAAACATAGCAGTGATTTCTGGAGTTCCATAGAATGCAGGAGCTCCTGGGCCAAAGCAATTTCATCATGAATCGGAATCCCGGAACAAATCCACCTTGTTTTGGGGATATAATCTTATATAGAAGAGGTTTTAGCCTTTCTGCCATAACTTTTGTGATAATTTTATACAAAACATTGCATAGTGCTATAGGCCTATATCCTGAGATCTCTGCCACATCCTCGGATTTCGGAATGAGAGTGATAAATGTTTTGTTTATTTCCTTGAGCATAGCTTTTGATAGTCTTGCCTCTTCCACAACACCAAGTAAATCCTACTTTATTGTGTCCCAGAAAGTCTGATAAAATTCAATTGGGAAACCATCTGGCCTAGGTGTTTTTCCTTTTCCCATACTGAAGACAACTGTGTATAACTCCTGCTCGGTAACTAGCTTGTATAAGTTGTTCATTTTCCTCTTGGGAAATCAGCCAGGGAAGCACATCTAATACTTTTTGTTGATTCTCTAAATTAAGAGGTTGAGCTGTGAATAAGTCGGTAAAAAACAATACAGCCTCTTGTTTCATTTCTTGAAGAGAATAGGTCTATTGTCCCTCTTTTTTCTTCAAAGAATAAATATAATTATGCACCCTTCTATGAAGTAATGATTTATGGAAAAATGCAGAATTTTATCCCCTTCATTTAACCATTGGATTCTAGATTTTTGCTTCCACATTATTTCCTCTCTGATTTCCCATTCTATCAATTTTGCTTTTAACAATTGTTCTTTCTAAGAATATCACTTGTATTTCTGTTTGGCGCATTTCAGAGTTGATCTCTTCCAGTTGTTTCAGAATACCTGTTTTCTTAGCCTTAATGTCTCCAAACTCATTCCAATTCCATTTCTTAAGTTTGGATTTAAGGTAATCCAACCTTTTAACAAAGGAATACATCTGAGTACCATGTCTTGGCTTTCCTTCCATCCACCACTGTTGAATAGATTGTCTGATATTCTCATGTCGCAGCCACATCAATTGGAATCTAAAGGGCACATAATGCCGAAAAGATTTCCCTATCTCAATAGACACAGGCCAATGGTCTGAGCCAATGTTATTCAGAAGTTTTGCCTTAGGAACAAAATCTTTTAGCCACCATTCTTCAGAAACTAAAAATCGGTCAAGTCTTTCCATGATACATTGTTGGCCTTGCCTTCTATTATTCCATGTCATAACCCCATTTCCCGTTGGAACATCCACTAGTTGTAGTGACTGGATCTGTTGAGTCATAATTGTAGAGCTAGCATCCAACTGTTTATTCCCACCTTGTTTTTCTTGTAAATTGAGAATAGTATTAAAATCTCCTCCTAAGATAAGAGGGATCCCTGTAAACAGATTAGCCATACATGAGATTTGGTTCCATTGTTTTTGTTTAGCTCCCACATCCAGAGGGGCATATACATTTATAAGCACAAAATTTTGGTCATCTACCTTAGAGTACATATGAGTTAAGAGTCCTCCTTGAATAGCACATGAATTCAGCACCATGACAGCCTTTGGATCCCATAAAGTAATAATACCTCCAAAGGATCCTTGCGAGCTCAGAGCTATATGATGTGCTTTAGGCCATATTCTCTCAGAAATGGCAGCCATAAGATCTATAGAGGCTTTAGTCTCTTGAATTAAAACCACAAAAGGGTGATTAGTGTGAATCATTCTTTTTATCTCCTGAACTTTAGATGGGCTTCCTTTTAGCCCCCTTATATTCCAAGTAATTATCTTCATGATGGAGGTGTTTGGAAAAATTGGGATAAATCCCGTACCATCCCAGCATTACTCAACTTCTTACCTTCATTTTGAAGAGATACTTGACTTGGTTTACGTCCTAGTTTGATATTTTTATCAATTTTTAGCTTCTTACTTTTATCTGAGCAACACCCAAGTTGGACTCATCAATTTGCTTACCCTTATCTTGATCAAATAGAACTAGTGCTTTATCCATATTTTCAGGTACCACTGCCTGTTGATCTACATCCAAGAACTTGTCTTGATATTTGGTTTTCCTCTGATAACTTTTTATATTTCTCCCTATAGTGTCAGAATTTATTTGTTGTTGAAAAACTACCAGCTGATTCTGATTTTCTTCCTTTTGCTGATCCATGTTTTGTTCTTGTTGAAGAGACTGATTAGGTTGTGTTTCTGGAACTTGGGATTCCATTAACTCCTCATTTCCTTCCTCCTCTTGTAGCTGTTGCAAACTAGCAAATCTATTGTGGCTGCTTTCTTCCATTTTCTTTGGAATCTCCTCTTTGGCTGTCTTTTTCCTTTTGGTTTGATAAATTCTTCCTGTTTCCTCCCAGCTTCAGTGGTGTGGTATTTTGAGAGGACAATCTCTAACCAGATGCCCATATTCGTGACAGCTGCGACAGCGGAAAGGGATGTTTTCATAGTCTAGAACTTGCTCCCATGTCTCATCTTCCACTGCCAGAGAATTTTTTTGTGGTAAGGGCTGGTTGAGATCCATTAGCACACATATGCGTGCATAAATCATTTGTTCCAATTTCATTGAGGTGCCCGTCATCATATAAGTTCCCAGAGTATTTCCGATCTCCATGAAAACATGTTGATTCCAATATTCAGCTGGAAGACCAAATAATCTAACCCAAACTGGTGCTACCGATGGTAACTCCTCTTCTTTAAACATTGTATGCCATGGTTTCATAAACAGCCCTGCTCTTCCAAAGAACCATGGCCCTCCTTGAAATATTAATTCACGATCTAGAGATGAGGCAAAAAAAACAAGAAAATAACCATTAGGATATACTGAGATGTATACTCACCTGGGGTCTTCCACATTTTTTTGCCCATTCTTTAAATGCTTGCAATGATGGTCTGAATCCCAGAAAACGGACAATTAACCCTCTATTCTCCAAGTCCTCTATTCCACTTTGGACGTATGTTGTTGTACAAACAGTCATTCTCAATTGTTGCAAGTATAATAATTTTTGAATCTTAGTAGTCCATATGTAGTTGTTCGAGTATTCATATTCAGTTTTATATTCGATAATTCATTGCAAAGGACTGATTTTTCTGCAGTGCAACTCATTCATACTCAGTTGTCAAAAAGAATAATAATTTATGAATTTAATATTGAATGCATCCCAACTGTTTGATGAAATGCCTCAATCAATTTATGCAAGTTAAAGTGATTTTGTAATGTCAGTATGATCAAAGAACCCTTAGACAAATGATTACAATCAGAAACCTTTAATAATCGATTGCATACAAACTATTTGACAAAATGCCTACAAGTTAAAAGTCAGGAATTTTGCAAGTTTGGAACAATATCTCTTGGTTGGGGATATTTCAGCCTTTGCAAGTCAAAGCCTTAGGGCTCTTTGGCACAAATTCAAGAAGGATGCTCACATGTGATGGTACCTATATGGCCAAGGATCCACATACCTACAACCTCTTCCAATCAAAATATTGTCACGAGTAAGATTTTTATTTTTTAACTCTTTCCTTTTGGTTTTAAATTTTTTTAAAAATGAGTTTGAGTTTTTACTTTTATAATTTTTATTTTGCAATTACTTTGCCTCGATAGGTTGTGAGTTCGTCTTTCTCTAAGTGCATTGGAGTACATACGCTTTATCCGCTCACAAGAGCACAAGAAGTTGGCGAAAAAAGGCAAAGGACTTGGTGTATATAAATTTCAACTTGCATCTTCTATCCTACAACCAATTGGAGTATAAGGGGTGATAAAGCATTGGGATGTAAACACAAAGAATGTTGACTAGGATGCTTCCATTTCCCACCTATCATCATTGGATCTTTGTTGTTGCAGGACTCACAAAGACACCCACGGATGCGAGATCAGGCTTCTAGGTTGATCACTCTAGCATCCAGTGTGATTGCACAACATGGAAACCTCTCTCCAAGTGTGGGAACTTGTGAAACTGAGAGAGGAATCTCCAGATTAGAGGCTGGTTCCTCAAACTCCTCTGATTTAGATCTATATTTTGCAAAACTACAGAGGTTTGAAACCTAATCCTACTCTAAAATCCAAGGAGACAGAGATAGAAAGTGCAAAAATGAAACTAAACTAACAGGTGATACACCAAAGGAGGAGTGGTGAACACTTCTTGTTCTGCAGATAGACACAGATCATAAAATGCAACATAAAACATCATGCACAAGCTGATAAGATGTAATCAGAGGTCTGAAATGAAACAAGCAACACAAACAGAGGACTGAAAACTGATCCATCACGAGCTCGTATTGTCATTTCCATTGTCAAAATCCTTGTATTACAATCATCAAAAAGGCGAAAACTGTATTCTGATTTTAGAAGAGGTCGATACTTGCAAAAATCACTTGTTACAGGTGAAAGAAGAAGCTTGCTATCCAAAGAAATGTTCCCCCTTAGAAATGAGCCAAATCTGGCTTTTTACATTGCATGGGTCGAGCCCAGGGGACAGAAAACGTACAGAAACATGGGAACCCATCCCTCCTTGACTGCAGATGCATTAAAACGGCATGGGGGACCTTACAAACCCATACCCTGTCATTTTGACCGGATTACAGGAGAATGCGACCCGTTACGCATTAAATCTCAGTCGCTGAAATGTCGCTTACGGCCATGAACACGCGTCGAGCCGTTTCTCAATTTTCTCTCTCAGACTTTTGAAAACTCAAGATTAACCCCGAATCATGTAGAGAATTTCACAAGCTTTCCGTTGATATAAAGAACGTGCCAATCCGAGCTCTGGATCAAAACATATGGAGATCTGAAGATCTAGGGCACAAAACAGGCGAAAACGGATTTTTAAATTTCTTCCCGCGCTCTGCCACCTGGATGACACGTGGCATGCATTGATTGGTCGCGTGATTCTCTCTCCTTCTCTGCTTCGTTGGACACGTGTCCTCTTTTTATTGGCTCGGGCTTTTCCTTCAAAAATCGCCCTTTGACCTTTGGACCTTTCTCCTTGTGACACGTGTCATGATCTGGTTGGTCCACGGGTCTGCCGGCTCTTTCGCGTCCACCGCGTCTTTTTGTCCCGGATGTCCCAGTGCTTCGCGGGACAGAATCCTCCGATCCGCCCGAAATGGGCTTCCTCGTCCCTTTTCTGCCGGTGACACGTGGCGTGATCTGATTGGCTTTCGGCTCCTTCGGCTATCCGCGTCCGACGGCCCGATTGTCCCTGTGCTAAAATTTCCCGTTTCGGCCGAATCGGCCGGTTCGCGTCCTTCGCGTCCATTTGTCCCAAATGTCCCAGTCTTTCTCAGGACAAATTCTTCCGAACCGCCCGAAATGGCTTCCTTTGCTCTCGGCCGCTTCGCCTTTTCGCGTCCTCGCGGCCCAGATGTCCCAATTGCTTAGTACGAAAGTTCTCCATTTCAGCCGATCCGGGCGGTTCGCGTCCTCAAGGCCCAAATGTCCCGAGCAGTTAGTCGATTTTCTTCTCCTTCGGCCGAACCGCCTGGTTCGCGCCTTCGCGTCCATTTGTTCCACTTGTCCCAGTGCTTCGCGGGCCGCCTGGAGGCGTTTCGGCCGAACCGCGCCTTGGTGTCCCGAATGTCCCAACTGTTCTGGACGAGGACTTAGCCGATTTTCACAATTTTTACGCCCAAGCTTATTTTACGCAACTTTTCGCATTTTCTCGAGCTTGCTCTTTTCAACCTGGACGGAGAGTTAGAAAATTTTACGAGGGGACCACTAGAAACATGATTTTTGCCACTGAATCAATCCATTTGCCCGAGACTTGAGAATTCGATGCATGTTATCAAATTAACCACAGGGGTGAATTTGGATAACAATTAAGCGACTTCAATGCGGGGTCATCACTGCTTAGATGAAAGACCAGATTACTGAAGCGATCCATTGGGCATGGAGTCATCAAATATTTTGTTTAGAACCCCAACCGACTCATAATGTGCAAGGAGGAAGATGGAATGTCACTGATGAAAGCAAAAGACTGCTGAAAACATCTCCATGAATAGAAAGTTGTGCCAAAGCACTTAGGGAAAAACAAAACTAACCTCTGAGAAAACAATGTGCACAAGCACTTGGAGGAAGAAAAATCTAATCTAATATTTACTGAGGGTAGTGAACTTTCCTCTGAAAGCAACTTGAGATAGATTCCATTGATTGGAATCTGCGGTTCTTCACCATCCAATGAGGCCAATTGGAAAGCAATGTTGTTCTTGCACTTTGTGACCACGTATGGGCCACTCAAATGGCATCAAATTTTGAATGCCTTCCGGTTTTGCTCTGTTCACATCCCATTTCAACACTAGATCTCCAACTTGAAAAGATCTATCTTTGGCCTTCTATCAAAGGTCTTCTTGATCAAAGCTTGATCCTTTTCCATTGCTTGGGATGCCTGATTTCGATCTCTTGCAGCTCCATAAACTCTACATACCTCACCTCCATGGGCTCAAATTCAAGTAACTCCAGCCATGCTTCATGAGTTCCAATGTTGGCAACTCAAGTGACATGGGCAAGATTGCCTCTCTTCCATGTAACAAGCCTAAATGGAGAGTTACATGAATCTTTTGGGAGCGATCCTATCACCCATAAGGCTGATTTCACTTGTATGCCAAGACCTCGATTCTCATCAAGAGTTCTCCTAATGATCCTCAACAAGTTCTTGTTTGTAGACTCGGCACAGCCATTACCCCGAGGGTAATAGTTCGATGAAGTGCTTAGGTAAATACCGTTCTTGACGGACCCACTCGGTCACCTTGGATCCAATGAATGCCATGCATTATCGAGATATTATTGTGGCGGTACACCAAATCTGGTTGTTATCCCCTCATAAAAGTCTAAGATGTTAGACTCATTCGCCTCTTTGAGTGCTACTTTGCTTGTCCATTTGGTGAAGTAGTATGTGGCTATCAAAATCCATTTGTGCCCTTGGCTTGAATTGGTATTAATGACTCCAATGAAGTCCAAACCCCATTGCATGAATGGCTGGTCAACTGAGATTGGATGCAATGGAAGGGTAGCAAGTCTTTCTTTTCCTGTGAAGAATGCACAATTCTTACACCTCTTGATCCATGCATAGCAATCACTGAAAATTTTAGGCCAATAATAACCAGCCTTCATGATTTTTAGAGCTGTCACTCTTGGTGCAAAATGGCCACCAGCTGGTCCACCATGAAACTCTTCTAACACCCTTTGAAGCTGACTGTCTTGATGCATCTCAAAGCGCTCCATTCACGTCTTTCTTGAACAAAACTCCATCAACAATGGCATACGGAACAGCCTGCAACCTGAAGTGTCTCCTTTGGGTCTTGTTCATCTCCGGAGGGCATAGGCCTGTGCTTAGGAAGTGCATAATACCTTGGGTCCAGCAAGGAGTCGGGGCAGCATTGTCTTCTTCTTGTTTGCCACTTGGCTCATGACTGTCCTGGACATCAAAAACAGCCTCTTCTTCATTGCATACTTCTTTTTGTTTCCCCAAAACCAGCTGCTCACACAATCCTTTCCCTCTTACCAGCTTGGTGATCTTGATCTCAATGTCATACTCCATGACACGGGTGATCCAACCTGCCCTTTTCTCATTCAAATCCTTGTTGAGGAGGAAATCCTTAACCCCAGCATGTGAGACCAGCAGTTGAATCTTATTGTTTGAGACCAAATGTCTGAACTTCTTCAAGCTCCTGATGACAGCAAGGACATGCTTTTCGATGAAAGAATACTTTATTTCGTAATCTTCCAAGGTTTGGCTGAAGAATGCTATGGGCTGTTCTGAACCTTCTCTATTCAGCTGTGTTAAGATAGTTGAGATTGTGTCTGATCCTCCAAACGCATACAACATGAAGTCCTTTGAAAAGTCTGGGTTGATAAGAGTTGGAGCTTGTGATATTGCATGCTTGATGCTTTCAAAACTCTCTTTGCCTTCATTGTCCATTTGAATGTCAGACTCTTCTTCAACATCATTGTTAGAGGCTTCACAAGAGTGGCAAAATTAGGCACAAATCTGCGGACAAAGTTTATCCTTCCTAAGAAGCTTTGAAGAGATTTCTTGTGGTGTGGCAATGGAGCGTTCGGATAGCTTCAACCCTTTCAGGATCAATTGTTAGCCCTTCCCTAGAGACAATGTGGCCCAACAATTTGCCCTCGTGTGCCAAGAATATACACTTCTTTGGATTCAACGACACTCCGAACCTTCTACACCTCTGAAACACTTGCCTGAGGTGAAAGAGATGGTCTGCTGCATTCTTTGAGAAGACAGTGATATCATCTAGGTATACCAGCACTATATTGTTGATTAAGCCTTTGAATGCCATATCCATAGCTCGCTGAAATGTTGCTCCGGCATTTGATAGGCCAAATGGCATCTTCTTGTAGGCATAGGTGCCCCATTTGGTGGTGAAAGCCGTCTTGAATTGATCTTCTTCCTTCACCATTATCTGATTATAGCTTGAGTATCCATCAAGTAGTGAGAACCTTTACAACCAGCTGACTTGCAATATTTGCTCCATGGAGGGAGTGGGTAATGGTCCTTGAGGGAGGCTCTGTTCAAGTCTCTGAAGTCAACACACAGTCTGATTTCTCCATTTCTTTTTCTCACTGGCACCAAGTTTGCAACCCAACTTGAGTGCTTGATGGGGAAGATGATACTGGCCTCAATAAGCTTGCTTAACTCTTTTCTCATGAGAGGTTCAATATGGGGATTCACTGGCCTTTGCTTTTGCCTAACGGGCTTGGATTCCGGATCCAGCTCAATAGTATGTCGTGCTAGCTTTGGGTTGAAACCTCTTAGATCTTTGTAACTCCAAGCAAAGATATCTGGGAACTCTTGACAAAGCTGAACAAAATCAGATTTCTCTTGTGAGGTACTTACTTTGCCAATCTGCAATGTTTTGCCTTCTTCCACTAAAATAGGCTCTGAATCTTCACCCTTCACTTGAATGTTTGCTTTCTCCTTCCGGAACTGATCTTTCGGGTTAAAGATTGACTCCAAGGTTATGAGGCCTTTTGGTAATTTGTTAGTTCTCAATTTGTACTTTACTGATCACCATATTGCTTGCTCCAGGCTTGTCTTGATTTCTGGCGGAGAACTCAGCTTCTTCTTGTAGGAAATTAACAATTTGCTGATCATTCTCGAAGACTTACCAACTTGTGCCGTTATCTGGAACAGCTGGTCTCACAACCAATTTGATATGAGGCTGAGATTTCTCACTTTTGATACTCTTTACAACATCAAACGCAGCCCCATTCTTTGCAAGTCATCAATGACTTCATTCTTTTTCTTGGGATGGAATTGATGCTAAAAGCTTCAAAATCTTCAATAAGATCCCATACCCGATTTTTGTAGCACTTAAGCAGATCATTTTTGGCAACATTTTTTCCTTTGACTTGGTTTACGACTAGCTCACTATCACCAAATACTTGTAAATTCCTAATGCCTTTCTTCATTGCCCAGTGCAATCCATGAATTAAGGCTTCATACTCAGCTGTGTTGTTTGAACAGGAAAACTGGAAACGGAAGGCTGAGTAATACCTTATACCTTGTGGTGAAATGAGCATAGCTCCTCCTCCTGCACCTTGTCTACTCCTTGATCCATCAAAGAACAATTGCCATACTTCATTCTTGTCCTTATGATCTGTTTGGTGATCTTTGGGAGAGGTTGATCCTCTTCATGTAAACAATAAACCCCACTCGATTCTTCTATTTCTTGATAAGGATCAAAGGCATGCACTTTGCTTGCCCATTCATCAAGAGTCAAATCTGGGATACTTCCAACCTTAGTGTCAGCTTCATCAGTGCTAGGGTGATCTTCTTGATCAAATGCTGAGCAATTGGCATTAATCTGACTTGGAGTGTAAGGCTCAATATGGAAGTTTGCAATAGGTTCGGATCTGATTGTGGCCTTAGTTCCATATCTTGTTCTGAATAGCATGTGTGACCAATCAGCAGACAAATACCCTCCAATCTTGGCCGTGAAGTCCCTTGACAAACATAGGGCAAAGAGTGGTGGAAGGTCTATGACTGACACATCTTGTAACACTATTACGTTGGGACATGCGTGCAGTGTGAGGCTCAAACCTTTGATTACTCCAACCGTTGTCACTGTTGTCCCATCTAATTGCACTACACCCTTGGAGATGACTTCATATTGAAGCCCTAGCTGATCAGCTATTTGCTTGGGCATTACTGAACTACTTGCCCCAGAGTCAATCATGCAATTATGTACCAACTTATCTCCTATGATCAATGAAACATAAAATGGAGGGGGCTTCACATTTTACCTTGTTGTCCTCCATGGTTTCCTTCAGGGGCAGCATTTGTGAGTACCTTCTCTTGCATTTGGACCTGTTGGTTTGAAGTTGACCAGTCCTTCATGGCAGCTTGTAGCAAATCTCTCTGTCCTGGGATGGATAGGGATTCCCACATTGATATATTGACGTTAGTCTTCTTCATCTGTTCAATGATACTGAACGGGGATGAAGTATCCTTTTGTTGTCCCTTGGTTTGCACATTTACTCCTTGCACGTGGGCAGCAACAACTGGCATTTGAGTTGGCCTAGGGGCTGTTCTTGGCTGCCCTTGTGCATTTGAAACTGGACTTTGCTTGCCAATCATTTGTGGAGCCGTGGAAGGTTGTGGATTGGTTGGAGCTAGTGGCTGCTCTTCACCCAAATTTCTCCTCTTTGACCTTGTGTTGGCTGCAACACCTTGAGAAACTGCTTGATTCATGCCACAGAAATCTTCCTTGCCAGTTCACCAATGTGGTGTCATTTGGGGCTGAGTTGGAATGTTTCTTGTTGTTGGTTGTTTCCTTGGTTGCCCTCACCCTCCACACCAGTAGTTGTCACCATTAATGCTTGATTGAGAGCACCATTGAAGCACATGGATTGGTTATGAGGCTCATTGCATGGAAAACACCAATCATATTCCTGAGCAATGTTGTTCTGTGTTGGCACTAATGCCTTGGCAGATATGGCATTTGGGTTATAGGGCTGGAATGGTCTATTGGCAGGGGGCCTTGTTTGATTCACATTTGCAGCTGGATTAGGTGGTCTTTGTGGTTGGTATGGCTGCCTATTAGGCTGAGCTTGGGGTTGATAAGAAGGTCTGAAACCTTGGGCTTGCTGTCTCTTGAGAGTAACCAGCTCGTTGCCTAGGTTTTGCAACTGTTTCATGACCTCTTGGAGTTCATTTGAAGCACTAGAGGATGAAGTAGAAGTTTCACTTGAACTTTGATTTCTAGGGGTAGGAACAGGAGCCAAAGTGGGTGTTTGACTAGTGCTTGGATTTTCTAAGTTTGGATATAAGGGCATGGGAGGCCTAGGAGCCAATTTACCACTTGAATAAGACAATTTTCGGCTCTAATGGCAATCTTTATAGCAGCGGGTAAGGTTGTGCCTCCCATAGATTGAATTAACATAGAAATATCAGAATTGAAAGCTTTAAGGTAATATAGAAAAGCACCTTCTGCTGTTGGCTTGACTGCCACTAGAATCCTATCCCAAGACCTTTGAAATCTGAAGTTGAAGTCAGTCAGCTGCTCGTTGGGGGCTCTCTTGATAGTTGTCAGCTGCTCCAAAAGAGACAAGTTGTCTCCCTTCTCTCCAAATTGCTCATGAAGTGCAATACACGGCTAATTCCGGTTTGTGATAGAACCGGCTCAAGGCTCCTAAACCATTCTAATGCTTTACCCTTGAAGGAAGATGCCGATAACTTGATGACCACTTGCATTTCATTGATTTCATGGATTGCACAAAGGTTAGCAATATCTTTAACATGATCACCGGGTAGTCGATTTTCTCTAGTGAAGTAGGGAATGTTCTTGAAGGCTGCAATAGGAACTGGGTGTTGTGCATTGAGAGCAAGTGGGCTCTTTGCTCCTGTGAAGTTAACGTAGGGGTTGTTTTGAGCCATTCTAATCGGTCTTAAAGCCCTTGTATATCTTGAATGAAGGGCCATCGGGTGGAGTTGAGAGAGTTACTGTTTGGTGGAGATGGAGACCTCTGAATCCTTCTTCCTCTTTGCCTTCTTCTTGGAGATAACTGCAGGTATTCAAACAACACTTCTTCTTCTCCAACTCTTGACCTTGTGGTGATTCTTCTCATGAGTTTTCAGGCCTGCACTGCTGAAACCAATTGATTCTTCCCCTTGGAGTCGCCAGATATGCAAATAATAGCTCTTATAAGCAAGAAAACTGCAGCAGATGCATATCAACTTTGTTGCAATAAAAATGAGACCTCTAGGTCCCACCGGGCGTGCCAAAACTATTGTTGCAGACTCACAGCACCCCTGGATGCAGATCAGGCTTCTAGGTTGATCACTCTAGCATCCAATGTGATTGCACAACATGGAAACCTCTCTCCAAGTGTGGGGACTTGTGAAATTGAGAGAGGAATCTCCAGATTAGAGGCTGGTTCCTCAAACTCCTCTGATTTAGATCTATATTTTGCAAAACTACAGAGGTTTGAAACCTAATCCTACTCTAAAATCCAAGGAGACAGAGATAGAAAGTGCAAAAATGAAACTAAACTAACAGGTGATACACCAAAGGAGTGGTGAACACTTCTTGTTCTGCAGATAGACACAGATCATAAAATGCAACATAAAACATCATGCACAAGTGATAAGATGTAATCGGAGTCTGAAATGAAACAAGCAACACAAACAGAGGATGTAAACTGATCACGATCCTCGAGCTGTATTGTCATTTCCATTGTCAAAATCCTTGTATTACAATCATCAAAAAGGCAGAAAACCTGTTACAATTTTAGAAGAGGTCTGATACTTGCAAAAATCACTTGTTACAGGTGAAAGAAGAAGCCTGCTATCCAAAGAAATGTTCCCCCTTAGAAATGAGCCAAGTCTGGCTTTTTACATTGCATGGGTCGAGCCCGGGGGACAGAAAACGTACAGAAACATGGGAACCCATCCCTCCTTGACTGCAGATGCATTAAAACAGCATGGGGGACCTTACAAACCCATACCCTGTCATTTTGACCGGATTACAGGAGAATGCGACCCGTTCTGCATTAAATCGCAGTCGCTGAAATGTCGCTTATGGCCATGAACACGCGTCAGAGCCGTTTCTCAATTTTCTCTCTCCAGACTGCACCAAAACTCAAGATTAACCCCGCAATCATGTAGAGAATTTCACAAGCTTTCCGTTGATATAAAGAACGTGCCAATCCGAGCTCTGGATCAAAAGATATGGAGATCTGAAGATCTAGGGCACAAAACAGTGAAAACGGATTTTTAAATTTCTTCCCGCGCTCTGCCACCTGGATGACACGTGGCATGCATTGATTGGTCGCGTGATTCTCTCTCCTCCTTCGTTGGACACGTGTCCTCTTTTTATTGGCTCGGGCTTTTCCTTCAAAAATCGCCCTTTGACCTTTGGACCTTTCTCCTTGTGACACGTGTCATGATCTGGTTGGTCCGCGGGTCTGCCGGCTCTTTCGCGTCCACCGCATCTTTTTGTCCGGATGTCCCAGTGCTTCGCGGGACAGAATCCTCCGATCCGCCCGAAATGGGCTTCCTCGTCCCTTTTCTGCGGTGACACGTGGCGTGATCTGATTGGCTTTCGGCTCCTTCGGCTATCCGCGTCCCGACGGCCCGATTGTCCTCCTGCTTTAAAATTTCCCGTTTCGGCCGAACCGGCCGGTTCGCGTCCTTCGCGTCCATTTGTCCCAAATGTCCCAGTGCTGTGTCACGGGACAAATTCTTCCGAACCGCCAAAATGGCTTCCTTTGCTCTCGGCCGCTTCGCCTTTTCGCGTCCTTCGGCCCAGATGTCCCATCTGCTTAGTACGAAAGTTCTCCATTTCGGCCGATCCGGGCGGTTCGCGTCCTCAAGGCCCAAATGTCCCGAGCAGTTAGTCGATTTTCTTCTCTTTCGGCCGAACCGGCCGGTTCGCGCCCTTCGTACATTTGTTCCACTTGTCCCAGTGCTTCGCGGGCCGCCTGGAGGCGTTTCGGCCGAACCGCGCCTTGGTGTCCCGAATGTCCCAACTGTTCCTAGGACAAGGACTTAGCCGATTTTCACAATTTTTTCTGGCCCAAGCTTATTTTCTGCAACTTTTCGCATTTTCTCAGAGCTTGCTCTTTTCAACCTGGACAGGAGAGTTAGAAAATTTTAGGGGACCCTAAAACATGATTTTTGCCACTGAATCAATCCATTTGCACGAGACTTGAGAATTACGATGCATGTTATCAAATTAACCACAGGGGTGAATTTGGATAACGAGATACTTCTTTAGCGTTAAAAGATCCACATGGGAGTCGGAGTAGGAGTGCTCCAAGTCCATGTAGTTCTAGTGAACCACATCATGATGTTGATGTCGATGCTCTCGATGAAGAGGGATGCATATGAGGAATATTGAGTAATAATTAAATTTAATATTTATCATGACATTTGTGACTTGTCATTTGGCATTTGGTTGGCATTATATAAATTATCAATATTGTTTTGTGGTTATTTTGTTTTTATATTTATACTATGTGGTTAATTTCTATTTATTAGGCTAGAATTTATGACTTTTATTTTTAATATATTTTTGAGCCATCGTATCCGCACCCGTATCCAAAACGTGTCGATTGCTTAAATTTTTTATTACTTGTCCAAATTGGGCTCTTGTTGGCACGTTATTCTATATCCTAGTAGTTTCTTGTTGTCTTTTCATTTTTCTGTCTCCTCTCTTTTTCTCTCTCCTCTCTTTTTCTCTCTTCTCCCTTCCTCTTCTATGTTTCGATAATCTCCTAGAACAATACAATCATTGTTCTCGTTCCCCAAAAAAACATGCATGTATGATCTTGGGGTCCCCATCGACACGTGTGTACGATTCGGGAGGTGTTTTCATGTGGACCCTTATTACCCTCCTTTGGGTCCCCGGTGTTTGTGGGTTCTTTAATGATTTTCCTATGTGTGTGTGCCGGCTTGTGGACCAAATGGGGTCCTAATTTGAAATCAAGAAGCCAATAAATATACAATAGCATTAGTGCATTGAGGACATATAGAAAGAGCATGGCTATGAATATGCCAAATTAATTAATTCAAGCATTTAAAGCAGAAATTTAGGAATCTATTTGAAGCATTCATTTCTCCATCAAGAATTCATTATAGCACAAAAAACCATATAGGGTTGACAACTCGTATTACATTGTACTATCTAGTGAAGCATTGCATTTTACTTGATGTGTTGTTTTTGATATTATATCGTTGAGGGGCCCGGCGAATATCAAGCAAGTTTTTTTGTTCTATGGTGTAATGCAAGCCCCAAAACAAATGTCCCCTTATCATTTTGCCGACCTAGCTGCCCTATTACAGTTTTGACTTTTGAGGAAGGAGATGAATTTTCCAAAGATCTGTGTGGAATTTCAAAAATGCGGCGTGGTTTTGAGCCCTAATCGACAAACAATCATCAAATCAGTTTTTACCTATGCAACAACAATTGCCAAAAAGTAGAAACATGACTTGATGTTACCAGGAGAGTGAATTCATGGTTTCGGGAACATAATGGTTCTCACAAGGTGCTCAAGTCTCCGCGACTTCATGCACCCTTGCCCTAAGATTTGTCAGTTAAATTTGTTAGTATCTATTTGTTGGTATTACTTTAACCATATAGCTCATGAACCATAGCTAAATAGTTTTGCAGCAAGTAAGCAGTTGTAAAAGAAAGGAAATATCTAAAGAAGGGGAAAATAATAGAAAATAGGAAGGAAAGGGGGAAGATGTGCAACCCAATCAATAGATTACAGAGTTGATCGCATGCACATAGGTAAAACAGATAGATATTAACATACGAATTATAAGCAAAGGAAACTTTCAGATCTAGATCTAGAATAACACAAAGTTTATGAATAGATCTAAGACAGAAAGTTAGAAACAAAGTGCACCATTGACACAAAGTTCTCCGGAAATATGCTCCTTTTTATTCCTCTACTTTCAAAGAGCTATCAGGGGTTTCAGCTGACAACGTCCTGGAACATAAGAATGCTTCTTACACAATTTTGATCTGGTGTCCCCAGTTTCACCAAAATGCTGGGACCACCCATTTGGAAAAAAAATTGTTCTTTTAAAGTAACAGGGCTTTTTGTGTTTTTATTGCCAGAAGATGTCTGTATTATGGTAGGATATTCTCAGTGACTCATATAAGCCAATTTCGACAAATACCCAGATGTCCAAACTCATTTTATCCCTCCGCCAAGTTTTGTTTGCGGAAATTCTTATTTAATTATTTATTGAATAAATAATGCCCCATTTGAGGTAAATTGTGCTCCGTTGAATCCTGTAGAGAAGTTTTGCATACCAACATTCACTCATCTCATTAGGGTTTTCACCGGGAATGAATTCGGGCATTATCTGCAACTTCTGGCAACGTTTTTCGCTTTTATTTATTTCTTTTGCGTTTTTCTCCGGTTTTCTCCGTTTGTTTCTCTGTGAAATTCCCCTAGGTCAATTCCTTCACCAGTATAGTCTGTTTAATTGCACAAGCATCTCAGAAGCTCATCTACCGACACAACACTAGAAGGAATCAGCCTCAAAATGCAAGCTTCTAACCAAAAATGATGAAGTCATGCACAAAAAGCCTCTCCCAGGCCAGTCACACTTTTTGGAAATGAATAGGTTTAAGCTGCAGTGGGATTTTTGGTAGCAGCAGGCAGGTGGAATTTATTACCTGCCTTGCAGGGTGAAAATTCCCATGAAGTCAAAGTCAATTAAGCTGTAATGGGAAAATTAGAGGCGAGGCAAACGAGAATTTCTTACTTGCCTTGCAGGGTAAAAATTCCCATTATAAAATAAAGAAAAATCACTTAAAGCACCGATGGGAATTTTCCGCCTGCCTAGCAGGCTAACTTTTCCCATCATAAGGTTTTATTCATCCAAACAAGTCGCACTTTTTCAAAGGAAGCTAATTTTAATACAAGTCGCACTTTTTGGAAAGTCACTTAAGCTGCAGTGGGAAAATTAGAAGCGGCAGGCAGGTGGGAATTTATTACCTGCCTTGCAGGGTAAAAATTCTCATTATGGAAGTCAAACAACTTAAGTGAATGAAGGGATTTTTAGAGCTGCAGTGCAGGGTGAATAATCCCATCAAAGTTGACTTCTTAAATTTAGAAATCACCCATGCTAAAAAGTGCGACCCCTTTGGGCATTAAATAATGCTTTTAATGGCATTTATTAATTGTTTTTATTCCTAATTTTGGCGCCATGGATAAATAGAAGGTCAATGCATGATGTTAAGTCAAAGTGAACTGAAGGTAGCATGCTAAAAATAAATAAATTTAATTTATTTAATGGCAGCCAACGCAACATGCAAAAATAGGCGCCCAATTTGGGTGAATAAACATCATTGTTTATTAATTAATTGCACAAATAGGAGGGGCAATTATTAAAAATAGAATGTTGAGAGTTATATAAGCATGGGCTGCCATAATGAAGATGTAATTAATTCTTTTAGCAAAGGATTGCAGCCCGGACAGTTTTGGCGCCCAAGGAAGGAGGATTTTTGCATCAAAAAGTGTTTTTCATTGCCGGAAAGCTTCAAAGTTTGGCGCCTAGGGTTGGAGGAGCTTGATTTAAGCCTTGTTAATTATCTGCATGTTGGTATAAGTGCCCAGGTGAAGTTGAAAATATTTATGCTTGCTTTGCATGCAAGCAAAGCCTCAAATTTTAGGGCAGCGGGCTTTATATGCAAATTTTTGTGATAAAAATCAAGTGTTCATGCTCTGGACTCCATCTTTGTCTGAATAAAATTGCAGGTATCCATCACAGGTGCTCAAATCAATGTCAAGTACACTGAATATATCTTCCGAATCTGAAGAAGTTGTCAGATCTGCACAAATTGATCCAATTGCAAGGGATTCCGGTAGAATTAAAAGAAAAAGAGCTCAGACAAAGATTGTGTCAGCCATGATGAAGAATGATAAAATAAAAGGATCAGCAGAATCATGCATAGCTTCTAGATTTGTAGAAGTCAATGATACAGACGTTGGCCCTAAACCTATCACCGATTTAATTGACGAGATCCAGATGTCATAATTGCAAAGGCTTCGAGCAAAAATTCATCCTCTTGTTTCTGACACAACCCATGTAGAAGTCAGTGCATGGGAAATTCCTTCCAAGATCTTGTGCATGTGCTCCCAATCTTCCAGTTGAAGCCTTCATTGAATTTACTTTGCATGTACTGAAGAAGAATTGCAAAAGCTTCAAGGATAGAAGGGAAGACAAGTCAAAGGCAATACCCGCAAGCAAATCACAGTCACCTACTTCTAGATCCAACTTGGTGAGAATCAAAGGCAAAAGAGTCAACTGCATGCAGAATATGGAAAAAGAACAAGACTGGAAGTGTTGCAACTTTCTTCTAATTTATTTTCCTCTTTCTTCTTCTTTCTTTTATTTTCTCCGACAAAGTAATTGAGCAATCAATTAAATTATAAAAATTAAGTGATTGGTTTAAAAGCCGTTACTTGAAGAAGTCAATTACTTGGAAATAGGTGGCAGACATGCAAAATAGAATGTTTTATTTTTCAGTTATAAATCATGCATGTCATGCAAAGAGGAATTCGAGGAGGAAGATTGCCAGTTGTTTCCCTTTTCATAGCTTCCGCATGCGGAATTCATTTAAAGCTTCCTATTTGTAATTGCCCTTTATACACTATAAATAGAGGAAGAACCTACGGGTTAAAGGATCAGAATTTGTAAGTAGCATTCTTGTGTTCCAGACTTTGTGCTGAAACCCCTGATAGCTATTTGAAAGCAGAGGAATAGAAAGGAGCATATTTCAAGAACTTTGTGTCAACGGTGCACTTTGTTTCTAACTTTTCTGTCTTAGATCTATTCATAAACTTTGTGTTATTCTAGATCTAGATCTGAAAGTTTCCTTTGCTTATAATTTTGTATGTTAATATCTATCTGTTTTACCTATGTGCATGCGATCAACTCTGTAATCTATTGATTGGGTTGCACATCTTCCCCCTTTCATTCCTGTGTTTCTATTATTTTCCCCTTCTTTAGATATTTCCTTTCTTTTACAACTTGCTTACTTACTGCAGAGCCGTATAGCTATGGTTCATGAGCTATATGGTTAAAGTAATACCAGCAAATAGATACTAGCAAATTTAACTGACAAATCTTACACGGGAGCCTCACCGGTAAATGAGGGAGATTTATCTCATGACTGCCTAGGTTTTCAGCTATGCAGAAAATCTAGCCAACAAGGAACATAATGGTTCTCGCAAGGTGCTCAAGTCTCCGCGACTTTTTTCGGTTCTCACAAATTTGCCCTAAAACCCTAGTTCTGCTTTTTGTTCTTGATGACTGTTTCCAGGTTTGTGCCAAATCAAATATTTTTCTTAAAATTTCCTCTTGTCAATTATGACATAGGAAATAGTTTAGTAACTAAGTTTGATTTTTCTGTTCTAGGTCTGATTACATATGGGTGAATGTTTACGGGTAGATGTATTGCATTTTGATATAGAACCACTTTCCCATAAAACACTTTAACATATACACTCCTTACTTTACTACCCATCACCAACTACCTGCTCATTGTAGTTTCTAAGTTAATATTCATATTCTGATGAGATCTTGCAGTTTTATATCAACACCAAAGTTCCTAAAAACTTGGAAATTCCCTTTCAGATTAGACTGTAACTTTAAAGTAACACAATAATTATGACACGTCATATACATATATCTATGGGTTTGTGGACTATCATGAAAACTCAAACTCTGATTAGATTTTCACAGGTAATACCCATGTATTATTTTCAGAAGTTGAGAGTTGAAAATCCAGACAGCTTAATTGAATAATTTTACTTAGTAGTTATTGCCTCAGTCACATTCAAAACAAGGCACAAGCTTTGCAATAGTTTCCATTTAGAAGAGCTCAAACTAGCAAAGAGAATTCAAGATTTAAGTTGCCTTTTATTACTTACAAGACATCTATCCACTTCTTCAAAAGACTGAACAAGTTTCATCTCTCCACCTGAAGCATGAGGACATGGTGCTAAGAGAACCTATTTTGTCATAAGAAATGCAATGAGGTAAAACGACATATTTATAGCCATCAAATTTTATAACTCAATATTTATAAGAATGCAACACTTCATACATTGTATTTTCTGAGAATACTCATGGATAAGAAAATGTGTATCAAATCTGAAATGCAAGAAGAAAAACTGAGCATTTTCCTTCAAAATTGAGTGAGCAAGAAACATCCTATAGTAGTAAGCTAAGTTACAACACTCGAACTTGCAGCTATCATTACAAGAAATATCTCTCCAATCAACCCAAAAAGGAACAAAATCCTTATATCAATGTGCCCAGTATTTCCCAGTGTTAAGTTGATGACCACTAACAATTTTTTGTTGTAGAAAAATAATGTTTTTATGCATTTCTAAAAAAAAAAAAATTATTGTGTCTAACTCGAAACTGATTTTATTTGAATGTGATCAACTTAAATGTAATAATGAACCAGGATGCTTGTAGAAGAACCAAATCGCTGGCCATGAAAGACAACTCTTGTGTAGGTGGATTGTAAAAATGTTTGGTTTACTATTGACCTTGAACACGAGATTGAAACCCAGGAGCCTCATATGCCAAATTGGTGTCTGGCTTGGCCATGACCGTAAAAAATAACATTCACCTTCTATATGGTTAACATGTGCATTTTTTTAAAAGACAAAATATATTAGATAAAATGAAAAGGTTATAATGAAAGGAGCACCAAAGAGTTGTGCTCATGTGCTATGATTAGTTACAAGGAGAGACTTAACCAAGAGATCTGAGAAACACCTACATGGACAAAACACTAAGAACAGCAAGAGCATTATTCAGAAAACCGAGCAGAGTTATTTATCACGAAGCATGGTAGAAGTGTAGCAATCCTCCAAAATAGGAGGAGAGGAGGCCCACACTTGATTGGAAGAAGAAGCTTCAACAGAAAAATATGCAGAGGCATTGGTGGCACTCGCTTTGTATATATCTGGAAAAGTATCTTGTCTTTCCAAAGAAGACCCGAGAAGATGATCGGGATCCTGCATGCCGGCGTCCACTCTTTTTTTGCACGCTCAGACAGCAAGATGGCATTAACAGCATCCAACATTTTCTCTTGTTTTGAGACTATGTTGATGATATTTTCAACAGTCTTGAAAAGCTCCAATCCTGTCATACTAATGAAGTAGAAGTTGGCCCATTGCAGAGAGAATGTCCTCCAATCTAGGATGACGTATACCCTGTTTCTCTACAGTTTGACCAAGTTGCTGAATTGTCTGGAATTTTAAACATGGCAGATAGATTGATGGGAAGGTGAGGGGGATGAAGCAATCACGGTTTTCTGTGATTAGGAGCAGAAGCAAGCTTCAACATAGAGCCACAGTCAATGAGATCAGAAGATAATTGAAAGGAAGGGACTTAGCAGGACCAGCAATATCGGTCAGGTGAGCAGCAGCAGGATGAATCCAAGTTTCCTTAATGAGGGGGTTAGAAAGGGTGAAGTATGAGACAACAACGAAGCTAAATTCAAACACGAAAATTCCAAAAAAGTATGGGAGCTGAACATACCGGAACGATATTGGTGAACAGGGAAGTGGTACTAGCTGGCTTGATTCCATGACCTTAGTCAGGTCCTTTTCCTTCATTCTGGGATGCTTAGAGGTTGTTTATTGTTGTAGGCTCCTTGTTGATGAATGTCAGACATGCTAGAGGTTGCTGATTGCTGTGGCCTCCTTGTTGATGAATGTCAGACATCCTCATTGCATTATCATCATCATCTACCACATGGATGGGGCACTGTGTGTTATTTTTAATAGCGGCAAGGTGGGTAGGAGATGCTGCTGTTGAGCAGTGGTAAATGGTTTTCTGGGTCTGCAGCATTGTCTGCTATAACCCTGAGCATTGGGGGTATCCTAGATTTCCTCCGCATTTTATGAACACCAAATGGATTTATTGAATTGGTGGTTGCTTGGAAGAAAACAAAATGTGAAGTCAGGCAAATTGCATAGACACTTTGGTTTGAATTTTGAACTGCTTGCATGAGAGCTTGATGTAGGGATTGGTGAGCATGAGAGCGATAAATTATGGTTGGGGCTGAATCCAAATGAGGAAAATTGCCTTGGCAGAATTAGATTGTGATCTAGGAATGGAATCAATAAATATCACATCACCACCAAACTCATGGCATATTCACCTCCATGTACTATATCATGGATTTGATATGGTGATGGGTAAATTATGGATTCCGGCCTTATAAATTATGGAGAATCAGAATATAAAATAATATATGAATTATGTGCCCTAGAAGGCACCAAACCAGCACCAAACCCTAGTCGCTCCCCTAGGGAAGAGCTCCAAAAATCATGCAAAGCTTCATTTAATCCTTCTTCTTGATGTCTCTGATCCAAATCAGCAAGCAAGTCTTCAAAAGATATCTTCAATGCACCAACATGGAGAGTTTTCGTTCTCCACCAAGCCACAAGGAAGGTTTCCATCCTCCTTGGATGCCACACAAGAGGGTTTTCGTCCTCAAGTGTGGAAACGTACAAGATAGGCCACACTAGGGTCCAGCAGCAGCCAAATACAGACATGGGAGTCAAATAAGAGGAACGGGTGGCAGGGGGTAATTGGAGGAGGTGAGGGAGTGTGAAGGGCACAGTGGGAGAAAAGCCAATTCCAGTTGGTGCCAGGTCAAAAACACTTCAAGACACTGCCTCGGATTCGGTCATCGACGCCCGGGATTCACATTACTGGGTTATCCCCAAGAAAGTGACAGTGTGTGACCACAGCAAATTGGACAATAATTTCACCAAAGAAGAGTTGTTCACTGCTCTTTCTTCAATCAAGAATGTAAAATCACCAGGAATTGATGGACTACCTTGTAAATTCTACAAGGAGATTGGGATATAGTTGGTGATGATTTCAGCTGCTTGGCAGATGAAATCTTTTCTACAACATTTTTTCCGAATTCCTTAATCAGGGTTTGATCAAACTAATTCCCAAATCTGCATCCAGAGATTCCATAGGCAGGTGGAGGCCAATTACTCCTTTAAGTGTTACTTCTAAGCTCCTTGCCAAGGCACTTGCCTTTCGGGTGAGAGTATTGCTAGCAGGATTGTCTGGAAGGAACATAAAGGTTTTTTCAAAGGGTGTTTCATTCTGGATATTGTTTTATATGCCTGGAAAGTTAGTGATTGGGTGAGAGAGAGACGTAAGACAACCGATTCTTTTTCTGAAGATAGATTTTGATAAAGCCTATGACAGGATAGATTGGTCTTTCATCACTGAAATGCTAACTTGTCTTGGTTTTGGATCAAAATTTGTGAAGATGGTGAGCACTCTATTCTCTTGTGCTTCCTCATTTGTTTTTGTCAACAATGTCCTTTCCCCACGTATTGTGCTTCGTCATTATATACAGCAAGGTTGCCCTCTAGCACCTTATCTCTATGTGCTTACAGCTGATGCATTGGGATATTTATTGGAAGTTTCACATGTTCATAACAGAATGAGGTATTTCTATGCAGGATGGATTTGAGATGCTTACCAATCATTTTGTAGATGACTCTCTTCTCTCCATTCAAGAAACCCAAGACTCAGTTGATGGAGCCAGAGATTGCTTAGATTCATTTTGCACAGCTTTTGGGGCTATTGTTAGTCATCATAAAACTGAATTTTGGCTGCTTGATTGGGATAACCCACCTTCTTGGATTCCTAGTGAGTGATCCTTTGTTCACCCAACAGTTATTGTTAGATACTTAGGCATCCCCTTCGAGTTGGATCTCTCTCCGGTCAGCATGTGGGACTGGATTCTCCACCATATTCAAAATAAACTTCTAGGCTGGCAGAACAAAAACCTTTCTTTGGCAGGCAAACCAAAAGTGTTGAACAAAATACTTCAGACCTCTCATATAGTTATGCTTCCTGTTGGCTTCCTTCCAAGACTCAATTTCTTTGTCTTGAACAGATTTTGAGATCATATTTGTGGTCCAAATATGGTGGCATTCGGGGTCTTCCTATGGTTTCATAGGTTGTTTGCATCTTACCCAAGGAGGAGGGTGGTTTGGGGTTAATTGACATTGCCACTCAAGGGTGTATTCTTGCAGCCAAGTGGGGATCCGATGCTTGGAAGGATCTTCTTCTTGACAAGTTGTTACGAGATGTAGACTACTTGCTGCCCAACATTTTAGTAAAGTAAGAGGTTCCTTTGGACCATGTGATATTATTGTTGATCTTAAATTTCCATATTGAAGGCTCTTTCGTTCTAAAGAGTATTTGGGCTGCATAGAGAAGAATTGCTAGTTTGGTCACCTGGAGAATGTTTGGCAGTCGGACTGGTTGGGACTTGGCCAAAAGGCCCATTTGGAACTGGAAGCTACAGGATATTTGTATAGCCAATATCCCATGATTTCAGGTACACAAACTAAGCAAGAAAGGAATTTTCTTGTGGGATGTCAACTCCCGCAACTGGAAAGAATGCGGTCTTTAGCCCGTGAATTTGCTTTATCTTCTGCAGGTGAAAGGCCCCATTTGGCGAGACTGGAGATGGATCTATGGGCATCCCATATCTCAATATGATACAAAATGTCTGTACCATATTTTGCATCAGAAATGTTCTCTCGCTCCTATCTCAACACTAGATGGATTGCCTCTGATGCGGAAGCCTTGTGGATTCGTAGGTTGCATAGTGTGTGGTCACTAAAGATTTCATATAAGTTGTGGGTTTTTGCCTGGCTTGTGATTTATCAGGGCTTCCCACCAAAGCTCGGTTATTCAAGAGTGGTCTTTCTGATGGAAGGCGCCCCTTTTGTGCTAAGTTGGAGACAATTAAACACCTTCTATGGGATTGTCAATTTGCAAGATCCTGTTGGAAGCTCGTTCCATCTAAAATGGCAGCCACTCTTCAGGGTAATTTTCAATGGCGGACAGCTCTCTTGTGGTCCTTTTAGGAGTATATGGAATTGTGTTTGGGTTTCTGCCTTATTTATCCTTTGGAAACTTAGATGCAACTATGTTTTCTGGAATGAGGTATGCATTTTGTATGATTTTTGTAACAACTAGAAAGGAGAAGTGCATTTGCAATTGCTAGCAAAAGGATTTCTTTTGATAAAGGAAGCCAAGAAGCTTGAACCGAGGGATTATTCAGATTTTATTGCTGTCCTTGTTGCTTTAAGGAAAAAATTGTAATCTTATTTGTATTTATCATTGTACAGTTCTCTATTCTTTTGTACAACTCCAATACTGTTTTTTGTTAATATATGAAGCATCTATTCAATCTATAAAAAAACACTCCAAGACAAAAAAAAGTCAAGTTGGAGGATGACGGGAGCAACCCGTCTCAACCATTTTGCAGCAATTTGGAATGAGCATCCACATACATTGCCTTGGAAAAGTGCAAATACAGTAGCAACAAAAGGAAAAAGGCCCGTGGCCAAGATGCTTTTGCAGGTAAATGAGCATAATGACCATCACGATAGGGCCCGGATGTGACGGAATTGTGGCCAGGATCAATCATAAGAGGAGTGCAAGTACGGGAGGTCATTCCAATTGAAGTAAATTATGGATGTGGGGTGACAGAGGGTTGGAGGAAGATAAGTCTTGAGGAAGCAGATTATCACCAAGTCTAAGCGGGATGTTGTCTAGAGCATCCACAACAGAATTGGACCCTTTCGGTTTATGCTGGAAGTGAATTTGTTCAAATTGTTGAGTCATCAGCCAACTGTTGAAGGACATTGGCTATTTTCCAATTAGGATGGGCTGGTGGGGGAAGAGGATTGCAAATTGTGTTCTTTTAGAACCCAGTTGATCATGCCTACGATCAATTTGGGATCTCCTTCCAAGATCAGGTGGGTAATGTGGAGAGTTTTGGCCTGTGCAATGCCATACTAACAAGCAATCAATTCAGCAAAGTTGATGGGTTGGGAGCCAATGAAGTAAGCATAGGCACTACAATACTGCCTTTAATGATTCCCCCAATTCCAGCTTTGTCTGGGTTGCATTTAGCCACACCAACAAAATTTCATTCGTACCAGTTTGTGGGTGGCAGAGTCTAGTGAGGTGTGGGGCCATGGTAAACCAGCTCATTTTGAAGTGGAAGGGGATGTTCCATTGTTAAGCAGTCTAGAGAAGAAGCCATACTGCATGAATGTAGACTTCCCGATTGAATTTGGTAATGACAAAGAGTTGTGCTTCTAATATTTGCTTTCAGTTTGTGCAGAATTGATGTAAGAGAATGGGATTCATTATTGAATACTCGTAAATTTCCTTCCCACCACAGGTGCCAGAGTATGTATCCTTTATAGGAAAGTTGGCGAATCATCGGCATGTCAGTCATTATGTGTGACCATCTAAGCAATGCTTGGTTGAGAGATTGTAATTGTCGTGCTCCTGAATGGAACCACAAGTTAACACTCTACCATACAGCAGCAGACAGCAGACATTGGAGGAGGAGATGGTAGATGGATTCCTTTCCGCCTGATTGCAATATCAATAAATGAAGGGGCCTATAAATCCTGTGTCGTAGATTATCTGTTGTGCTAGTTTTCCGGTGTTTAACCAGACAAAGAAAAGCTTGAATTTTAGGCCAATTCTTGGTGGCCTAGAGATGATTGCGTTGTGAGCCTGTCTGAGAATGATTTTGATTCAAGTGAACATAAGCATAAGCAATTGTGACATCCCCTGAGGTGGTAAAAGCCCAGATAGCATGTCAGGATTTTCATTGAGAGTCAATGGTCTTTGTACTGACTGGGTTAAGGCGTAAAAGTAGGATTTGATAGTAATGGAATGGTCCAGAGGCTCGTTCCATGCTGATCCTGATGACAATAGTCCACCACTGGGGTGTACCCTGAGCTTGAAAGAGTGCCTGGTATGAAGGGTCACACTGTGTGGATAGTGGGGGTAAACTTCCCCAATGGATGTCCAAAATGGAGCCATTTTTGCATCTTCAATATGCCAACTCAAATGAGATTGAATACTGTGCAGGCCTGCAAGTATATGCCTGAAAGTGGTAGACATTCTGACTGGAGTGGAATGCTGATCGGATTGCAAATGTGGAGCAAACTGGTTATTTTCTGCAAGGACTAGTTACCAAGGCATACCCAGATTTTGACAGTCTCCGCACTGCTTTCATGGCAAGGGCCTGATTGACAACGTTGAGCCCACAATATTGTTTGCTCATGGTTATCTTACTCCATGTAACCAGAGGGTATTTGAACTGTTGACCATGCCATACGGAGTTCCTTAGGATGTTGACCATTTGATGTTCAACAAATGAAGGGAGGGGGAGAAAGGACAGCATATAAAATGGAATGGCTTGAAGTACCGTCT
Source organism: Taxus wallichiana var. yunnanensis (assembly GCA_018340775.1). NCBI lineage: Eukaryota > Viridiplantae > Streptophyta > Pinopsida > Cupressales > Taxaceae > Taxus > Taxus wallichiana. Next base: position 407,832,782 of record CM031243.1, on the reverse strand, counting down.
TGACCATCTGAATTCTTCGTACAAAGCTAAGCCATCGATTGGTCCACTTTGAGATTTTGGATCTGATTTTTGGTGAAGTGGAATCCTGTAGTTTACTGGGTTTTTTGAGGTGGAGGAAGCCCAGATATGTGGTAGGGAAGTATAGTTACCTAAATCTTGGGGACGGGGTCAAGGGGATGAAGGGACGGGGTTTCCGGGAAGGCCAAATAATTCCCAAATTTTGGGGATGGCAGGGAAAAGGTTATTTAAATATTATATGAAAATTAATATTTTAATATTTTAATTTTATTCAATGAAATTTCAAGACTTAAACTATATTTAATGTATTTTAGGTACTTTTGAGATTAGAATTCAATGTTTTTGGTAAAAACAACAGCTTTTTTAAAGTAGAAACGTAAAAACACTTTACTTTTGTTTTTAAAAAGGGCGTACCCTTCAAGTCTGTAAGGCCCCGAACAATCGGGACATCCAGGACGTCATTAAAAACTAGGGCATGCATCCCTGCGTAACACTGCAGAAAGAGAAGTGACTCTAAGTGCAGGGGATAATCCAAAGAGATTCTCTTCTTTTGGCTGCTGAAATGTTGAGAAAAAAATATGTTTGATTTTAAAGTATTGATCACCTGTGCTGTAGCTGTTTGGAAGGTGTGCAAAATGCTCTGGAGATACTGTAGTTAACTGGTAACCAAGGAAGAAAAAAGCAGTGTATCATCTTCAAAATGAAAATTAGAGTACCTGGATCCCTTTTTGATGGCAGATAGATGTGTTGCCATATCTATAGGTCAGGGCCCCAGAGAGAGATATAGGGTTCGCAACAATGCAATGTGGTGGGGAGGCCCCGACCAATGGGAGAGGAGAGGAGAGGAGAGGAATATATGGCATGGCATGGCACTTATTTTTGTGAGTTGTTTGGCATGGTGGAGAGAGCGGATGAGTGTTTCCCTCATAAGGACAAAAAGCATCGGGCTCAGCGGGTCTCGTCACCCCAATCCCCTCTAGAAGAAGGGAATGATCTCCATGTTTCTCCACTAAGAGCCACAGGTGAATGTCAGACTCTCGGAGTAGTGATGTAGCTATTGATCTAGGGTATTGAATCTCTATGGAACCTAAATTTTGAGAGTGTTTGGTGGATAAGATGCAATTAAACCTATCAAAGGCCTTACAAATATCTAGTTTGAGCATTACCCCTGGCCTTTTTGAGTATGTAAAGAGCGGATCAGTTCTTGAACATCTATGATATTATCAGTGATTTGATGTCCTTGAGAAAAGGCAGACTACGAAGGACAGATCAGACAGGGAAGAAGAGGTCTGATTCTATTTGCATTTAGTTTAGATAGAATTTTACAAATCATGTTGCACAGGGGAATTGGCAGGTATTCCTAAATTTGATGGGCTTTGCTGACTTTGGGAACAAGGATGAGACATGTGCAGATCAACTGCTTGAGCATTAACTTATTCTTCCATAATTCCTCCACCACATCCAGAAATTCTGGTTTGTGGATGCTCTAAAAAGTTTCATTTAATAGACCTGTAAACCCATCAGGTCCAGGGGCTTCCTTGAATCGAAGGAGAAGACAATTGCATAAAATTCTTGTTCGGTGATTGGCTGTAAGAAGGAGGAATTGTCAGACTGCTGAATTAGCTGAGGGATTTGTTGAAGAATTTTAGTGTAGTCTGCGGTTGTCACATTCTCACGAGGAGCATTGAGCAGATTTTGATAGTAAGAAAGAGCAAAGCATAGCATATCAGGATGTGCCGTGATATATTTCCCATCGAGTTCTCTGTACAGTGTTCTGTTATTTGTGGTTTTGAGTGGAAGCATGAAAAAAATTGGTGTTGGAATCTCCTGACTTTATTCATTTATCTATGGATCTCAGAAGCTGGTGGACTTTTTACTTTTGTATTTCATATTGACCATGAATGTGTAATGTCCCCAATGGACATATTTTTACCCCTAAATGGATTTTAGGCAATCCCCAACCAAATGCAAGCTTAACACATGTAAATCAGAATTTTATCATACAGATCTGTATTTTATCTAGAGGAAATGCGACTAGGTTTGTGCATGAAACTCATACCAAACAAGCATTATTTGATAATCTTCATTCCTCAAATAATATGCAGATTTTTATGAGACTAATTCAGCCCAAAACAGATGTATGAGACCTTGCAAAATTCAATTTTTGACTGCTGCAATAATTTTTCAGGAATGGCGACTAGGGTTTGAGTGAAAAACCCATACAAACAACACTCAAATAAATCTGATCCTTCTCAAAACCGATCTCTATATTTTTAATAGCCAAAATATGAAGAAAACCAGATTTTTATGAGGCAAATAAGACTGAAAAACAGTTCAGAAATCTGCAGATGAAAGGAGGCTGAAACCACACATTAAACCCTTCCAAAAATTCTGAAAATGACTTACTTTGAGTCCCAAAATTCAGTACAATGGATGGCAACAATTTTCAGACCTGGAATGTCTCCAAAATAGCTCAAAATAGCCAAGAGATGGGTCGCTCCATGAACATACAGCTGCTGCAATTTTATTCTTCAAAACAACACTGCTGGAAATAGTAAAATTTTGTGAAGACTCAATGGAAAATCTTGTGTAGAAATTCCTCCAAAGCTCTAAGAGGGTTTTCGTCCTCTAGAGATAATTCCTAAGGGTTTTCATCCTTGGAATAAATTATGCAAAAGCTCTAAGCTTCAGACACAATGTAGAAATTAGATAATGATCATAGCATGTCTCCAATACAAGTCGACTTGTCCTTTTAAGGAAGTGACCCAAAGTGGCCACACATGAAACCAATCACCTTTCTCCTCCATTAAATGTTTTCACCCACTTGCTTCATTTAATGTTTTCCACTTACTTTATTTAATATTTTCCCTTGCTCTCATTTAATATTTTCTCTTGCTTTCATTTAATATTTTTCTCATATTAAATGCCTTTTTCCCTCCAAATTGCCTTCCTAATGCAAGTCGCATTTTCTTAGAAGGAATAACTTTTGGCCCATTAACCTTTTGCCTTTTTCTATGCTCTTTTGCCTCCTTAGTGCAAGTCGCACTTTTCTAGAAATAAACAATTTTACTAAGTGCTTTTTCCTTTGATTCACTTTTCTATTTTTTATTTTAATATTAAGTCTATTACTTTATTATAAGTGCTTTTTATAATTTGCACTTTATAATAAAATAATAAAACTTAAGTCACCCTTATTTTCTTCCCTTAGCCGTCGGGTAGACAAAATAGGCTAAGGGTCTTTGATTGGGAAGGGGATATTTCATAATGGCCTGTTGTTCTTCCAGTTCAATGAGCAAAGTACATCCATACTCACTAATTTGAATATGAATTGCAGCAAGCCTCTGTGTGAGGATTTCCTTTGGGTTTTGAGGAACCAAATTCTGCCTTGTGCCATTTCTTGAGTTGATACTTGAGAAATTGCTGCTTTTTCACAAACTTACACATGTGAAAGCCATGGCTAGCTGGGCCTTGGGTGCAACAGTCAGCAAATCTTTGTTTAAGGTACAGTCAGTGTCAAACATCTAGATTCAAATCGGAACCGAGGCTGTTTGTGCAGGAGAACCCAATGAGAAATGTTCAGCAGAATTAGCCAGTGATCTGACAAAGAATCAATCCTCTATGAGGGAATGTTCCAGTTGTCAAAAAGATAGATACAATCCAATTATTACAAAATATATCCTCTACCTTACCATCTGTTGGTCCAGGAGCCCACTTAAAAGATCCCTACGAGAATTGTTGTTCTTGGAGGTTGGTATCACTTTCAAGATGGTCCAAGGCTATAACTGTTGGGAGATTCCACCCTTTTTTTCCAGAGTGAGCGAATGGTATTGAAATCTCCTATCAATGTTAAGAAAGGAACATTAAGATTAGAGACCCAAGCGGTCATCCCTTCCAACAAAGTGGTCTGGTTATTACCTTGCAGTGGGATGTATACATTGAGAAAAAGAACAAGTGTATTCCATTCATGAGAACAAAAAACATCAAACTGCCAAACGGAAGGGAAATTTCAGAGATAAACTCATACTTGGGAGTGCTTCCAACAAAGAGTGTGTGAATAAATGGGCTGGACCTTGTTTTCTTGTTGTTCGTGGATCCATTTGCTTGTATTTTCTCTAGCACATTCTTAGAGAAGTACCATATATTCATATTCTTGCTGGATTATATCCTTGAGAAAACAACATTTATTGGAGGTGCACAAACCTCTGATCTTCCATTTGAGGACCCGCATTGGGAATCAGCCATAGAAGTAAGTTCACTGGATTGTCTGAGGGTGATCTGGCCAGTGGGGTCAAAAGAAATTGTATACTTTCTGAATTGATGAGTGTACTAGAGCTTTTTAGTATCACTATATTCTCCAGTGGTTTTCCTTTTAAGGTAACATTGCAGTTTATTGGTGGTTCTCAAGTTGAAGATTGGTGGGGTTAAGATGTTCAGATGGCGACAATTGTTGTTTTGGCCTCAGTTTCAAATAACCAGGCTGGAAGGGGTTGAGGTAAATTTGAGCTTGTGGGTTTCATCAAATTTATTGACAACAGCAGGGGATTTAGGGTCCATGAGAGTGAGTTCCAAGGAAGGATAGTGGGTTGCAGTAGATTGTGGGTCTTCCACAGCAGCAAAAGGGTTATGCAGGGGGGTGGAGATGACAGGAGTGGGTGGTGGTTTTCCTTTTCGAGTATAAGTAATCTGAAACTTAGAGGGAAGGATTAGTATGGACAGCCAAGACCTGTCCCAAAGGATGATCCGATAAGAGAGACACGGATCCAGATCCAGACAGATGTAAATTCAAGCATAGTTGAGAATGCCAGGGCTCTTGGTGCACTCCAAAGCTGTGATTTATTCGCCCAAAGCAGCTCTGATCTTACATACTACATTGATGCCAGTACTCTTTGGGCAGCAATGGCAACGTTGCCCACAATGGGACTGCACTAGGGAGAACTTCAATAGGATTGAAGGCTGGGTACCAGTGTTTGATAAAGAGGCCTGATTTGTTGTAGAACCAGGGTCCTCCTTGTAGAGCCCGATCACACACCTGTGAGGTGCTGAAGATGGCCATGAAATATGTATGAATGAAAGATTTGAATAATGTTTGTGTGAACCAAGCAGTCCATGGGACCAGGAGTCACAACAAGAGTGTTCCACACCATCATAACCACTTGACCATTTTGCACGGCCTGCCCTATTAGTCGTGCAAAAATGTCGTTCCCTTTTTGATGTTGGATCTTCTACCATGGATCTTGATAAGAAAATTTTCTGTTTTGTCAAGCCTCTCTTCCTCAAATTAAGAAATCCACTGATCAGGAAGTTTCCAGTTGGCTTGAACCCGTTGCTTAAGAGTTTTGGGACTGGGTAAAGCACCCACAAATCTGCATATAAGGGCTTTTTCTTTGAGCCAGAGACAGTTTTCCATCTCATATAGTGAAAAAGAAAACTTTGGTGGCACATCCCTCTTGAGATAACAGAAAGTCTTCTTCTTTTGCAGGACAGACTATTGTATTGCAGAAATTGCTGAAGCTCTACCCTTTCAATGACAGATCTGTCAGAGGAAACTGCAGCTTTAAAAGTTGGAGCAGCCATGGATGAAAGAGATGAGGAGGCCATAGCCGCCTACATTTAAGAAAGGAGAAAGGATTAGGGCAGCAGCCAGGTGGGGGTAGCAATGGTGAAGCGGAGGATGAAAAAGTTATGACAGTAAAGGTTGGAGTTCATGGACAAAGTTGCAGAGCTAGTTTATATTCAAGGATATATTTATATGGTTACCATCTGTTATCCATGCAAAAGAAGTTCACTCTTCCCCAGGGGACCACTTCAAAGCTGGAGTTGATCATCACCATGCATGCACACAATGTATGCCATGAAGATAGATTGGTCCTTGGTCTTGACATGCAATCACTTTTCTGGAAAACATAATATGTTGATGTGCAAACCCTGTTTAGGATCATTGAGATCATGTCCTTATGATTGGAAATCAATGCAATTAACACTCGCTAATATAAACATACAAATGCTCTCTCTGTACCATGGATATCAACCTTAACTCAAAGTCAGCATGAAAAAAACATGGCTGCAAGATCTAGAATTTTTGGAATTGCATTTTTTTGGGACATCAAAATTCATATGGAATACTTCCTTGGATAAAATTTGAAACATAAAGCATTTATCATCTCTTCATTTTTCCTTTCTACCCATTTGTCATTGTACCAAACAGGTTCATGACCAATCAAAGGAATACATATATCAAAATATCTAGCCCCATTCTCAATCCCAATGGGATCATGCGGTGATGTAGAAAAGCATTGTATTAAAGAGTTATATCTCGTTGCACGGATACCGCAAACCCCCAAATCCTGCGGGATCGTCTCGGATCCGGATACGCGCCGGATACGATACGGATACGCCCCGGATCCGTACGGGATACGCCCGGATACGTGGCGGATACGTACAGACGTATCCGCCACGTATCCGGCGTATCCCGTACGGATCCGGCGTATCCGGCGTCAAAAACGTTTTTTTTAAGTTCTATTTCATTTTTTTTTATGCAGACAGAAGTGCAGTAGTGGTTAGACATCTGTAGCACATTTGACCTCTCAGATCATTGTTAAAAACTATCGCATGATATAATCTCGCAACTTACAGTACTAACACGATGTCAATTGTTCTCTCCTTATTTCTTCTTGTCTCATAGCACTCTGATATATATTTCAACCATCATCACTTCATACACGCTTCTGCCAGAATACAATGAATCCGTTAAATGTTACTATCCAGCAAGTACCTCCTAGTACTCCGATCATTCTTTTAAGAGCATACCGTTACCAAAAAGGGAGCATTTTATCTAAAATCTTAAGTATATTGTTTGTTTTGAAAATTTAAATTTGAACATGGATCTAGTTACTAGTATATTTTTAAAATTTCAAGTTTTGTTCGTATTCATGTTAACATGATATTCGTATATCATATGTATGGCAGCCACATGATCAATAAAAATGCAAAGTCTTAAGTATATTGAATGTTTTGAACATTGATTCAAGTTTTGTATTACTATTTCAGTTTTTTATGGACTAAAAAATGAGTAAAATGAGTAGATGTATATATATATATATATATATATATATATATATATATATATATATATATGTACAGACATATCCAAGACGTATCGTACCCAAGGGTTTTTAAAATTGACGTATCCGCATATCGTATCCGTATCCTGGCAACGTAGAGTTATATTTATAAATAAATAGGATTGTTATGTTATGATTGTTCAGGAGCTGTAATACAATTTGGAGAAGTGTTCTGTAATTTTCTATTTAGTCAAGTGGTTCCAATGGGTTGGGCCACCCCCACCATTGCACCCATTCTTCCTGGACTCCTTTTTATATTGTATCACTCCTAGAGATCAGAACATCAGGTGTGTCTCTAGGCAGTATCATTGTAACATTGGTATATGTACTGTGAGCAGATGTTATTGATAAACCATTCATCAAGCATATCATGTGTACTTTCATATAAGATGAATAGATAACTATTCTTATTTGCTATGTTATGGGTTCCCTATTGTACAATGAGTTCAGTGTGTAATGTTTTCATAGGATATTGAGTGTTCATGTGACATTTCCATCCTACATTTCTAGCATCCTTACCTGAGTTTTAGCTTGTGTATCATGTGTGACATGATTTTGCAAACATAGTATATGTAATGGAAAACAATTAAAACCAAGTAAGAAGATAGGTCAGCTTGAGCAAAGCCACTAAGGAGGAATATTTATCCAAGAAACTAGCGAAGCCAATAAGGAAAAATATTTAACCAAGAAACTAAGTGTGGTCAGGAACATGGCTGCAGCTGACTTCACTCAAAAGGAGTCTGCAGAAAGATAGTTTCCCCTTGTGGATGTGGTCGACAATTTCATGTGGAACAAGTAGAGTGAAAAGAGAGGAAGAATGGGAAAAAGAGAATGAGCAATGCCGTCAAGGGAATTAACATTACGAGCTCAATGCATGTAAGAACCAATTGCTAGCTGTTGTGAGGACTCCACCTAGACCAAAAATTCTCTAGAAGTCTTCCAAGATAGCGCTAAGTGTCCAGAGACAGATTATCAACGATAGATTCGACACAGGAACCAGTCATCTCAATGGTGTTTGAGTTCAAACATAGAGGTGAAGTACCTACAACCCTACGAGGGAAAGAATGGACAAAGGAACAAATCAAAAGTATGATGGAGGAATGGGCACTATTGTCTTAGTATTCCAAATAAATACATCAATGATGAACAGTGAAAATCTCAGAAATTAAAATAGGCACTATTGTCCGAGGGTGGGCAATGGAGGGCAAAAGTGAGAACAATGGGAGAAGCATCGATGATTGTATTGAATAAGTGCTTTACGGCATTGCACAAAGTTGGTAGACCATTGCCAAATAAATTGCATTGACATCCATACAGGTTGGGATGGATCAAGTAGGTTGAAAAACCCACACTTGTTTTTCGTAAGTGTTATGTGGCAGTTTCCATTGACTCCTTATCTAAAGCATGACTAACTGTGGCAACACTCTATTCAATTGTTATCATTTTCTAATTGGAGCACCTTATCAGTTGTCGCAAATTTGTCTTTGATGGCTTCCACAAGACTTGTCACTTACAAGGGAAATTTGCATAATAACTTTTCGCATCATTTGAGAAGATATGATAAACAATATATAAGGTAAATGGAAAAAACAATCCCATTTTGGGCTTCCACAGGGATGTCTCATACACCAAATTGGTGTCTCACTTGACGGTGACCTAAAAACTACCTTTACCTTTACCTTTACTCATGAATCAAATCTCTTTTAGTAAATGTTTTTGAAGAGCCTAAAGCACTTCCTCCTTTGTGGTCAGTCCAACATCCCATTGATCTTTTGTCAAGTTTTAGTTTGCTTAATTGGCATCCTTACTAAACTACGCTTTCAAGAGAATTGGGATATAGCACCAAATCAAACAATTGCTTGAACATGGCAGGATCCAACCCATGAAGGAGCACAATGTGTGGCAGTTATGCACATATTTCCAAGCCCTCAACAAAATCATTGCGAAGAACTGCTATCCACTATAAGAATATAAGACTTATAGTTTATTATTAAGTCGCTATCAGTTATGTATTAACTAATGTTTGGTTGTAACCACCTCAACCATTTTGTAACCATCTCTTGCATAATAAAATAACGGAAACACAAACTACTAAGTGTGTGATCCGCTTCTTCTTCATTATCTCTTTGTTCACATTTTCTAACATTGGTATTAGACCATTGCTGCTCAATAGGGTTTGGAATTTGAATAGAAGATTGTTGAAATTGAGAAAACATTATGTCCATTGTCATGTAAGGGAAGAAATAGAGAAATACAGAAGCACACGCCACTGTTGAAATCAAGATTAAAAAAGCATTTTTGAAGCCAGTACGGCAGGAAAAATACACTCGAGGTCACTCCTAATTTGCAAAAACACCTTATGGAAAATATAGACTCATGGGTCATTAATCTGCAAAACCGCCATTATTAGCATCAAAACCAGATGCAAGGGCAAGAACAGTCAGCAAAGGTGTCAAAGCAGGCGTTGATGGCATTGGAAGGGAAAACCATGTTCGCAGAGCCCAAATCATGAGCATATTAGGCCATGTAGGACACAATTGACATAAGCAAGAACGCCATTGATAATAGTGTAGTAGGCCTGAGATACCTGTGATTTCATACAAAACACGAGGACATGAGAACATTAAGTGGGATGTGCACGCTTGTCGAGCAGTCGCAGCCAGTAGAATCATAATACAACCACGAATTTCTACCATTCATAGCCAGTAAAGGAAGACCATAATATAGTCACAAATTTCAAGTGAACAAAACAGTCATCGATAGGGCAATTGGAATGCATTTTGAATATATTTTAGATTTCAAATGCATTTTTTAATACGGTCTAGAGAATAGAAACATTTCTAATACTCTAGGGCATGAATGTCATCACGTAAGCAGAAACAGGTTGTGCGTTCTTTGTTACATTAATTTACGTATCTATAATCAAATAGTGTGTAAAATGGATGACGAAGTCATTATGTCTAGCCATATAAACAATTTGAGGTCTCTCATTAGGCACCTAGTTGAAGTCAATACTACAGTAGATGACGAAGATGTGAATGCTATCATGTTGAACAGATTGCCTTGTAAATACAACATGGGAAATCTCAAAGACACCAATTGGGTGAAAAATTCGCTGATAAAGAATGTGTATTTTAAAGAAGACTCGCACTTTAAAGACAGGAAGGGATCCAGTGTAGATGAAGCTCGGCATGGATGGCTGCCCAATTATTCAAAAGTTTGGGGAACTTGGGAATTATACCCTTACGAGGGTCATGAAACAACTTGATGGAGCACTGTGGATGTAGCTAAACATGGGTGGTTGTCCAATAATTCATGAGGTTCGTAATTTGGGAGTTGGGGAGGTGGGATCGGGAACTCGGGAATTCAACTCAGGAACTACATCTTTACAAGGGTTATAAGGCAGCTTGATGGAGTTCTACCTGGTCAAAGAACTATTTTCAAAGAGAGAGCTTCTAAAGAATGTGTGACTTTGTTTAGCTCTGTTATTTTAATCTTCTATCAATATGTTTGTTTTTACTTTCTGTAGTGTAAGCCTTAAGAGGGTGTATAAGAATATAAGGCTTATAGTTTATTATCAAGTCCCTATTAGTTATATATTAGCTAATGTTCGGTTAGTTAATATTAACTAATGTTCAGTTAGTTGTAACCACCTCAACCATTTTGTAACTATCTCTTGCATAATAAAATGACAAACACACAAACTACTAAGTGTGCAATCCATTTCTTCTTCATTATCTCTCTCTTCACATCTTCGAACATCCACTACCCATGATCAACAACCTTTTAAACCAACTTCAGCCCGCCAAATACTTCACTAAAATTGACTTTTCTTCTAATTATCACCAAGTATGAATGGAGCCCCGTGGCATTTGGAAAAGACAAATCTTGGGTTCTACTAGTTGTTCGTCATACATTTTATCCTAGCCAATGCACCTACTCAATTCACGTGGTTCATCAATAATAATTTTCATATCCATCTTGGTGAATTATTTGTTTTATGTGGATGAAATCCTATTCTACGGTAAGACCTAGGAATACATCTAGTGGTTCATCACTCGGAAGCCTTTTCACAAGCCAAGCCCAATTATAGCACCTACGACAAGGAATTATACACCTTGGTCCAAGCACTCAAGCAGTGGCATTGGTATCTTCTTGGCAAGAAGGTCATTCTGCACAATGATCACCAACCACTAAAATTCTAGAACTCTCATTCTAAGATTCAAAAAAATGTCAGCTAAAGTGAGCATATTATTTTCACCAATTTCATTCCAAAAGTATTAGAAGGGTGTCACTAAGAAAGCGTAAAATCTTCTTAACTATCCTTGACAATTAATAATCATTTTTGATACCATATGTGCAACCAATGGTATATGGATAGATGGAAAGATATTTACTACACATATCCACATTTGGGTCCAATTATTTTGACTTGTAGCATCTTATAATAGTCAATAAAACCCCTTTTCATGACCACGGTTTGAGGGATGTGTTGTTGTGTCTAAGCTCACTCAACTTTGCATTCTGCCCTCGGCCGACATTTGGTGGAGGATTGTTCATCCTCCTATAATGGACATTTTGGAGTGCAAAAGGCATTATAACATCTTGAACACACTTTCATTAGCCTCTGTAATGTCCCCTTTCCTTTGCTAAGGGCCTAAGGCCAATTCGAGTCCTAGCCTTGGTCATACCCAAGGGGCTAAGGACATTGGAGGCTATTGGGTATGAATATCTATTACCACCTAGTTCATTTGTTTTAATTTTTCATTGACATGGGCATAAAGTGGCTTGGTGGGACTAGATGTTATATTTTGTCGTTAAGGGGGACCTCATAACACTTTAATGTTATAATATTACATTGGGGGTCTTTATGTCCTATGGCGACTTGAAGGGGTTAAAGTAACTTAAGTTACTTTATTATTTGGTGGTTATTTCTAGAGGGGGTCGATTTGGGCCTCTTGTTGCCTTGGAGAAATTATAAAAGGAGTTGGGGAGGAAAAGGGAGATCATTCTTGCATACACTCATATTTTCTCTATGTGCAACTGCTTATTTGCAAAATTCCAGCTTGTGGAGTAAGATCCCACAGGGACCCTAGCTTCGGTGGTGAGAGATCCATCCCTAGCTAGTAGGGCATTCTTCGGTGGTGAAAGATCCACCCTAGCTTGTCATTTTGGAGTTGTTTTCAGGGTTGTTTTACAGAGATATTTTCAGAGGTTTTAGAGGAAGGGTTTTGAGGGTTTTGAAGGTATTTGGTGGAGAAAGGTAAAGGGTTTTCAGATCAGATTTACGGCAGCAATAAGAACAGGTTTTGGCATCATTTCTAGAGACTTTTCAGAGGGTTTTGATCATTTTCCAAGGGGCGACTTACTTTGGAGATTGCAGCACCTTTTTGGAGGGTTTCCGGACTGACATTTTCAGATCTGGAGGTTGGGTTTTCATTCTCCATATTAGTATATGTAATTTCCAAAATTTCATAATTTTATCTTGCTTATTGGAGAAGTTATGAATTTTTGAAGTTTCACAATTGTTTAGGGCATTCTGTAATTTTCTGGCAGCATTATATTATTCCAAAAATTCCAAAAATAATTTATTTTGTTATTTATAATACTAGCAAGCTCTCCTTAAAATTTCAAGTGATTTGGACAAGTATCCTGTGAGTTATTGATTTTATTCAGTTCGCTGCCCTAGCTGTTAAAAATCTGCAAAAAGCAGTATTTTATTTGGCTGCAATTTTCTATATTTTGTGCATTATTTTGTGGTATCCCGTAAGGGATATTTCAGCCTCCTATTAAAAAAACAGGTTGAGGCTTTCATACGTCAACACTCTCTTTGCAATTAGTCCAAGCCCTCTAGTTAGAAGCTTAAATTGTATCAATCATTATCAGTCCTTTCACAACCATGGAAATCCATTTCTATCAACTTCATTAGTGGTTTTCCCAATACTCAACACCAACACAACATTTTTGTTGTCATGTGTTGGTTTTCCAATTAGCAACTTTGCACCATGCACAATGAGAGTCGATGCTCCCAAGGTCGTTGGCGTGCTCGTCGAGCATGTATACGATGATTACAATTTGCCACTCACTATCATTTCATCACATGATTCATGTTTCTTTAGTCACTTCTAACCGTCACTATGAAAGATACTAGGGTGCTATGTAACTTCTCCAATTCACATCATCCACGGGTATCATAGCCATCTTGAGATTTTTAATGGCACCTTAATCCATGCTCTTCACATCTATCATGAATGGAAAAACTCGTGGGGCAAATAACTACATATCGAGTTAGCTCCTATGGATATTATTATATCTTAAATAGTGGTCCCTTCGTTGTGGTGGGTGACAATGCCATCTCTTGTCTTGTTCCAAGCTTTGAGACAACCATATGATAGCATGGATTCCAACTTTAGTCCTCAAAAACCCATTATTTCCCTTGAGGGCTTGAGGGATCATCTCACATGGCTATTTGTATTTGTACTTGAATAGTATGGCTAGGTTTTACCTATTTTGGGTTTATTCCCTATAATTATGTTTGTATTGTTATACTATTTTAGTTTTTAGTTAGTTTTTCGACCCTAGCGCTCTTTTCACCCTAATGCTTTCTTGTCAAAATGGAAGTCCTTTGAAGGCCCACTAACCTACTTTGGTCACTCATAGACATTAATATAAAAAAACTCATTCCTTCCTTTCTTTCTTTTAGCATAGCTACTGTTGGACTACCCATATTTCTACGAGGCATTCACTGTTGAAGTGATTACTTCTATCTACCTTTGGTGCATTATGAAATTCAAGGTGTTCTTACGGTGCTAAATACATCTCACCAAAGATCAAGCGGGGAGAAGGTTGCTTTATTCATGTAAAAATTTGGCCAAGCTTCATGCCAAAATTCAAGATGTTATCCAACATATTTAGGCCATATTCAAAGCATTCCATAATCATCATCGCATGCTTCATTCTTTCCAAGATGGTATTCACACCTAGCTTCACTTGGAGAAGTAGAGGTCTTGTTGTCTATTTTTGCCCTTGCAAAAATAGAACAACTTGGACTACTGCGGACTTGGAGCAAAGGCCGCGAAGAGTTGGAGTATGCCATGGCCAAAGATGAAATGCCGCCAAAGTAAGGATAAAGCCGCGAAGTTTTGGACAAGTCACGGGCAGTGAAACATAGCCGCAGATAGAAGGAACGGCAAAAGCAAAATAGAAGACCGCGGATTGAAGAAAAGGAACCGCAGGTGATGATTCAAAGCCACGCCAAAGCTGGATGAGGTTGCGGGCCAAAACGGAGGAGTTAGCAAAGCCACGGCATGAAGGAGACAAACCGCGCCATAGAAACATGCCACGGGAATCAGTGAAAGCCGCGAAGTTTAGAAAAGGCATGATATACAAGGAAAAGCCGCGCAAAACTGAGAGAAGAAAGCCGTGTATCAAAGGAAAACGACAGTTTTCCACGGGAGACTAAAATTGCCATATCTTTGATCTGATGATCCGATTTTTGCAAACCTTATATCGATGGAAAGGTCTCAACATCCTCTATGCAATAGAAACTGGATTTCTTAATTTTATTAAGGATAGATACGTGTAAAGGTGGAAGAATTCTCCAACACACAAAGATGCAGTTCCAGGCGGCACTACCAGCATTTAATGTAGTATGGGTGCCCATCTTTTCTCCAACAAGGAAAATGGCGTGTTGCAATGGATAATCAAAGGCGCCCAGATTTTTTCGGAGAATTTATTGCTTGTTATTGGTGGTTGTAAATTTGATTTTAAGTTTCCCTCTCTTTCTCCTCTTCTTCTCTCTTTCTTTTTCTATAAATGTAAGAGCTCTATTCATTAAAAAGGATCCCTCTTTGTTGTAACGACACCATGCCAAAATGGTGGTGACTTCCCAGGGTTTCAAACCTTCGACTTGGTCTCTGCAATGTATTTCACCTTCTTCCATGAATGTAAATGACTGTGCATCCCTTAAGCAATAAAATCGGATTTTGTGGCTATTTCTTTGCCCTAGTCTTGCGTTTTATTTCTCCTTGCCTCTCTATTTGCATTTCTTGGCATGTTGTGTGTTCTCCTTACTTACAAGCTCCATTTCATGTGTTGTTTGCGCCTGAAGAATGCATGGTCTATGTGGTTCTTGAATGTGGCGCGCTCATCCACCCTCTCTCCCACGTTTTCCCTCTTTCTTTCGCCTTCGTGGAGAGTGATCGACCCTTTTCCTAGTGTTATCGCCGCTCCTCTTAGCTTAGGATTTCCATTTTTGCATCTCCTTCTATCCCTGGTTCCTTGGCATGTTTAGGTTAGGATTTGCTTTCAGTATTAGGAGTAGTGTTAACATTAAGAATAGGTAGAGGAAGCCGGCCTTCTTTGGAGGTTTGTCTCAGTTCGCAAGTCCCACAACTAAGAGACAATCCCATGTTGCCTCAAAATCCCGGGTTGTCCATGACTCGGGGCAGGGTGCAATTTTGAGCTCCAACAGGTGTCATAACAAACGACATTATAAGTTGAAGCCCGTCAGATATTGTAACAACACTATCCTTTAAGAAGTTGGGTCCAACACATTTTTGTTTGAATCTTCCAACTCGAGATCCATGATATTTTCAAAGTAATTCAACTAAAGTTGTATGAAACCTCATTTGGAGGGGCCACTTCCAAATTTTCCACATGTTTAGACTTACTCCACTTGTCGAAGTAAACCACACCTACCTAGTTGTATGCAACAAAGGAACCTTGCCGACACAAGTCAAGTGATTCCCAAAACCACTTTTGAGAAGTTTCCTAATCACAATAGAAGTTGCAAACAAACTTCCTCTACATATGGAGGAAATAATAAGATTCACTCCTTGTAATTATCTCTGACTTGTAAGTATCTTCACTCCTAATTATCTTTATTGCTTATAAGTATCTTAACTCCTAATTATCTCTATTGCTTGTAAGTATCTTCACTCCCGATTTTCTCTATTGATTATCCTCTCACCAATGGCTTTGTCCATTGGGCCTTCTAATTGCCTATGTGAATGACTAAATAAAGTATCTTGTGCATGCCACATTCTTAAGTACTCTACATGATGTTTGAACTTACTAGCACCATGATTCATTTGTACTCTATTTAAAATCACTAATGATTACGAAAACAATACTATTTTGGAGGTCTCTTTTCGTGTTCTTTTTATTCCGGCATGAGTGAGGTCATATCGATATGGCAAGATAGTTCAATTGTCTTTGAAATACTACATGACATGGTGAGAAAACACAATCGGGAAGGAGGAAGGTAAGTATAAATTCTGACGCCGAAAGAGACAAATTGTACATTAAGCAATAACCCTTTGACAATAAAGACTATGGTCGTTTCATCTTCATTGAGTTGAGTGATGGCCTAGTTGTTTCTTTTGCATATGAAAATACTTACAGGGAAACTTACACAATAATGACAATTTCAGACTTGTACCTAGGAATCAAGTGGGAGGCACCATCACCCATTTCGAAAAGGTGATATGAATTATTACATATTGATAAAAATATTGGATTACATACTCTATCATGCCAAGCATGGAAGCTATTAGCCATATCTCTAGCACTATAAACAAAAAGAACAATATGAATAATCATTGAGAAGAGTCAAGGTTTATGATTTTCCTGATTTCTTCTTGTATCTTAGTTGACCACCATAGGGGAGGTAGCCCATAACAGATGATGTCCTTGTTGTCAAGTGCCCAATTAGCCAATCCATCAACAACCTTATTATTTTGTCTAGGGATGTGGGTGAACTAAATCTCCTGAAGTTGATGTTGAAGCTTTTGAATTTCACACACTTCCTTGGCAATTCTCCACTGTGGGCGGATTACCATTACAAGAATCCCTCAATAAGTTCATCATGATTCTGGAATCCGATTGGACTTTGATCTTTTTCCATCCTACTTTAATACCTTCTTGTATTCCTCTACGGATAGCTCTAATTTCAGCCATGTTATTTGTGGAGATGCCCAAATTTTCAGCAAGCAAAAACTGGACCTCTCCATCTCTATAGTGCCCAATAACTCCCATAGCTGCTCTGCCTGGATTGCCCCTAGAAGCTCCATCAATATGAATTACCCCATCAAAAGTTGTTCTATCTGACCTTGGTTGGACTGAATGACTATCTTTTCCTTTTTCTTGTGAAAACGTGGCATAGTGGCTAAGTTGGGGATCCAAAGATAGTTGTTGGAAGATATGCTGCCATTCTTGAGTTGGTTGTTCAGGTATAGAAACCTTATGTTTAAGGCTCTCACACAAGTTACTTTTAATCTTTTCCCACACATATAAAACTTCTTTGCTAGTTTGGCGAAATATTCTATAATTCCTCTCTTTCCACGTGTTCCAAAGGAGTAAAGAGATGCCACTCCACACAACTGGAAACAAATTTTGCCTGTGGGAATTGCTTTCTTCCAGTTTCATTTATCTGTGCCAGAGAACCCAAACTATTCCATTGCATTTTAAACAACGAAGCTAGTTGTGTCCATAGAACAGAAACCCATGGGCATTGAAAGAGAAGATGGTCCAAAGTTTCCTCATCATGATAACAAAGTACACATCTAAAAGGTCCTCTGAATCCTTTTTTTTGGAGCCTATCACCAGTTAACAATCTTCTATGAATGATAAGCCAAAGAAAGAAACTTACCTTAGACCATATATGTGGCTGCCATATACACTGGAACAAAGATTTTTGGGGATGAATACAACTTGTAATGAGAGATACATATCCAGAAGCAACATCATATTTCCCTAAAGAACTACCTCCCCACCCAATTTCATCAGGTTCATCTGAAAAAGAATAGATCTATCATCCAAAATTTTAGTCAACAAGTTTAGATTCTCTTGCTCTATCCTAACTGGCCATTCCCGAGAGGTTTCCAATGAGTTTCCATACCCCAAGGCTGAGAAGAAGTCTGAATATAATGATTTAGCTTGATCCATCCTTTCTCATGCAATTGATCCTTAATATCATGAAGGTCTGGAAAGATAGAAAGAATTGGGGAATGACCATCCCAAGAATCCATCCAAAAATTGGCAGACTGACCATTATGGACAATCCAAAACAACTTACTTTTAATCAATTTTTCACCACTTTTAATGAATTTTAAAGCAGGAGAGCCATTATTGGGAAGAGCAGTCCTGATAATTCTCTCTGGTTGACTACTTTCCGCATATTTGCCTCTGAAATTAACAGCCCACAAATCATCCGGATGGCTTATGAGCCTCCAGTATAATTTAGCTGCCAAGGCTATATTTTGTTGTGAGGATGATCGGAATCCCAAACCTCCCTTGTTTTTTGGTTTGCAAAGAGAAGACCATTTCACCAATGCCCACTTTTTCTTTTCCTGAGCTCCACTCCAAAGAAATTTTTGACATATGGAATCTATCTTTTTCAATATAGTAGCAGGAATATTCAAAACAGAGGCCACATAAATGAGGCATAGCTTGAAGAACTGCCTTAATAAGAGTCATCCTTCCCCTAGAAGATAGCCATTTGTTTGTCCATTTTTGAATTTTCTGCTCAAACCTGTCAATTAACCATTTCCATTCTTTGGGTTTATTTGGTGCTAAAGGAATACCCAAGTATTTCACAGGAAGAACTCCTTTTTGGAATTGAAGAATATGTAAGATTTGTTCTTCTTGTCTTTGAGAGCAATAGAAGAAATAAATATGGGATTTTCCTTTATTTATACTCTGCCCTGTAGCAGAAAAAAAGATTGAAGAGTCTTTTGAATATGTTTAGCTTCTACTATAGTGGCATTGCTCATCATTGAAGAATCATCCACAAACTGAAGAAGAGACAAAGGCTGAAGATTTCTTGCCAATTTAACTCCCTTAATGTTCTTCTCCTGACACTCCTTACGACACATTCTACCCAAACATTCAAAGAAGAATGATAAACAAAAAGGAGATAAAGGGTCACCTTGTCTTATTCCCCTTGAGACTCCAAAGAATTCCGATGGAGATCCATTAACTAAAACAACAAAGGAAACAGTTGAGAAGCATGCAAAGACCCATTGAATCCAATCCATAGAAAAGCCAAACTGCTCCAAAACGTTTTTTTAAGGAAAGTCCAGTCCACCCTATCATAGGCTTTAGTCAAGTCCAACCTGATGAACATTGAAGGTTTCTTCTGAATTTCCATTGAATGTAAAATCTCCTGAGCAAGAACAATTTCATCATGAATATGTCTCCTGGTACAAAACCACCTTGTTCAGGTGAAATAATTTTAGTAAGCAAAGGTTTCAATCTCTCTGCTATGATTTTTGTAATTATCTTATAAACCACATTACATAGAGCTATAGGGCGGAATCCAGATATATCTTCAACCTCTCTAGCTTTCGGTATGAGAGCTATAAAGGTTTTATTCAACTCTTTCAAAATAGTTTTAGCTGTTCTCGCCTCTTCCACCACCTATAACAAATCAGATTTTATAATTTCCCAAAAAGTTGAAAGAATTCAATCGGAAATCCATCAGGCCCCGAGTTTTCCCTTTCTTCAAACTAAAGACAATCTTCCTCAACTCCTCTTCAGTAACAGGTTGGGTAAGCTTCTCATTATCATGTTGATTAATTTGTTTGGGAAGCAAATCAAGAAACTTCTGCTGAGCTCTCATATCCAGAGATTGTGCCGTAAATAATTCTTGGAAGTAATGACTAGCTACTTGTTTCATACCTTTCATTGAAGATTCCTTAGACCCACCTTCTTTTGACAAAGAATGAATATAATTATGAGCTCTTCTAGATAACAAAGTCTTATGAAAGAAAGAGGTATTTTTGTCACCTTCCTTAAGCCACTTTGAATTCTAGATTTTTGCTTGCACAAAATTTCTTCACGAACTTCCCATTCATTGAGTTCTTCCTTAAGGCTACACTCCTTAAAGAGATCCAAGGAACTACCTGTCATACGATGGATCTCATTTATCTTTTCCAATTCTCGACATATTTTCTCTTTTTCTTTAGCTATATCTCCAAAACCTGTCCAGTTCCATTTCTTGAGTTGGACCTTGAGATATTTCAGCTTTTTGACAAATTTAAACATATTTGTTCCATGCCTAGGATTTCCTTCCACCCACCATTTCTTAACAAGGTCATGGATAACACATGCCGAAGCCACATTAGCTGGAATCTGAAAGGAGTTTTGACATGAAGAGTTTTCCCAATTTGCAAACAAACCAGCCAATGATCAGAGCCACTATTATCCAAATCCAAGCTTTAGGAGCAGCTCCATTTATCCACCATTCTTCTAGAGATAAGAAAACAATCAAGCTTTTCAAGAATACAATGGTGTCCCTGTCTTCTGTTGGACCATGTCATTATCCCATTTTCAGTAGGCACATCAACTAAATTATGAGATAGATGAATTGATTTAACTCATTTGAACTAGCATCCAGGAAATTCTTACCTCCTTGTTTTTCGAGAGATGTAAAATAGTATTAAAATCTCCTCCTAAAATGAGCGGTAAATGGGGAAAGCACCGAATTATATAGTCCATACCTTTCCTCTGTTGTCTCTTTTCTTCTATAGAAGTAGGAGCATAAACATTACAAACCAGGAACTGTTGATTATCCTCTTTATTGAGAACATGTAAGCAAATCATACCTTTCAAAGCACAAGAGTTGATAACAAAAAAACCCGTGGATCCCAAATAGAAACAAGACCTCCAGATGCACCAAAGAATTAATAGAAATGTGTTGGGATCTAGGCCACACATTATCAGCCATAGTGGACATGAGATGAAGGATGTTTTAGTTTCTGGATACAAACCATAGAAGGTTGATGTTGAAGAATCATTCTTTTAATCTCCTGAAACTTTGAGGAGAACCCTTCAACCCTCGTACATTCCAAGTTATTATCTTCATTGAGAAGGCTTCTGTAAGTAGTAAGACAAATCTCTAGTTTTTCTGAATCACTCAACTTTTGGCCTTCCTGTTGAATCTTAAGCTGGTTGGATTTCCTTCCCACTTTTGTATTTGCATCAACTTTGAATTTCTTATGTTGATCCTGTTCCACCCCAAAGAAGGTTCCTCCTGAAAAGATTTATTGTTCTCTTTAATTATTAAAGCCTTTTCCATATTCTCCTTTCCTTTCGGTTCTTGACATTGTTCCTGAAACTTGTCTTGAAACTTAGTTTTTCTTTGATAGCTTTTTAATCCTAAGCATTAGCATTAGGAGTGGCCTGAAAGATAACCATTTGATGTTGTGTATCCATTGGCTGCGATGTACCTGCTGCTACTATAGGTTTATCTGGCTGAGTTTTTGGAACCTGTGAATCCATAAGATCCTCCCCTTTTTCTTCTTCATCTTCCACTTGAAGACTAGCATATTTATTTGAGTTGCTAATTCCAACTTGATCCTTTTCAGATGATTTAGAGACATGCTTCTTCTTCGGATTAACAAATCCATCTATATTTTTTTCCCCCTCTTTGGATTCTGGCTGTTTAGTTGGGCAATCTTTCACCAAATGTCCATATTCATGACAGATTCGACACCGAAAGGGTATATTCTCATAATCCACCATTTGTTCCCATTTATCATTCTCAATTTCCAGAGAGATTTTAGCTAGTAAAGGGTTATTTAGAT
Organism: Taxus wallichiana var. yunnanensis; assembly: GCA_018340775.1. NCBI lineage: Eukaryota > Viridiplantae > Streptophyta > Pinopsida > Cupressales > Taxaceae > Taxus > Taxus wallichiana. The sequence goes on along the minus strand of CM031243.1, from coordinate 407,811,055 downwards.
CCATTAAAACAGATCCTGGCATAGATCATTTGTTCCATTGGATCGTAGTGTCATTAGCTATCATCATAAATTTGCCCAATGTATTACCAATAGCCGTAAGAACAATTTGATTCCAATATTCTGCCGGTAAACCATACAAACACACCCAAACAAGAGCCACCGACGGGAGTTCTTCTTCCGCTTGAACATAGGGTGCCAGGGTTTCATGAAAAGACCTGCACGACCCATAAACCATGGTCCACCCTGGAATACATATTCCCTGTCTGTAGCTAAAGTAAAAACCACAAGAAAATAACCATTAGGCACACAAAAGAAAGTAATATCACCTTTAATTTGCCACGTTTTCTTCACCCATTCTTTGAGACTTGACAATGGTGGACGAAATCCCAAAATCTGAATAATCAGTCCTCGATTCTCAAGTTCGTGAATATTATCCTGTATATCTTCCTTCTTGAGCTGAATTATTGGGACCCCATCAGTTGCTTTTAAACATCCCTTATCATTTTTCCTCTTTTGGAAATTTCTTGAATTCATATTGGTAGAAGAAGGGCCTCACAAAGCATCCTTGAAAGTCTGTTTGCCCCCATTCATGGAGAGGGAAGTCTTCTTTGCATTCTCCATAAAGACTCGACCAGGCTGGAGGAGAAAAACGACACTAAAACAGCACAGGAAAAAGAAAACCAAGAACGCAAGGGGAAGGAAACCCTATCCCGACCCCCAGAGTCGAGATAAGGTTTCCTTCCCCAGCTTGATCTATGGTTATCTACACCCTTGTGGGTAGAATTTGAGTCTTGACACATTCTAGGGCACAGCTTGTCCCGGATCTCATCAACACCTTTGTCATAATTTTGGAGGCCATATTCAGCTTTGTTTCAGTGGATTTGGGCTTGGGATCACTTCCTTCCGACCATTTTTGTAAACTTCTGCAGATTTTTAATCAATTTCCAGCACTTATTTTGGGTCGAAAAATTCTATATTTTGGTATTCATACATGGATAGTTAATTCTGATTATTTTGGCCAAGATTTGGTTAAGTTTAGATCAGATTGTAAGGTTGTTCATCTCTAGATCAAGTCACCATTTTTAGGGAAAATTCAGATCTGTATAAAATATTTTTATTTTATTCAACCAGTTGGCTGTAATAAATCAGATTTTAAAAGAGTTCGCTTTGGGTTTGAAACCCCTCCATTGGGGACATTACACAACCATTTCCAAGCTTCAATTACTAGCCTTTGTTCAATAGATGAGGAATTACCAATCTTTCATATACACCAATCGAGAGATAAAGGATGGGTCTACTGACACCTTAGTTCACCAACGTGCAAATAGGTGTTTATATGTAAATATAGGATAACACAAAGCCAGCCTAAATATGTGTCAAAGTTGATCCTAAACATGAATTGAGCCAACAAGCATATTATTAAATCATATTAGGAGCTTGAATGAGGTAGTATGTATTGTACCAAGGGAGAGCATGCAATAAATGACAAGACAAATAAGAAAACTAGTAAGTCCATAGTTAAGTTGTATAACCTAATGATAATGAAGGAAAAATATGTAATTACAACGAATCGTTAACACCAAAAGACAGATTTCTGACTTTGTAATTGTATTCCTTTAATTTATTGGGTTAAGGAACAAAATAAATGGAAAAATATTTGAGTCGATGAAATGAAAACCTAACAATGAATAGTGGAGGAATGTTTAAATCGATGTCTTTGGAGATGATTATGTTAACTATATTTAACACTTACATATGTAGTCATTATGTATATGTGAGCAAATAACTATCATGCATCACAAGCTCGTAATCAAAAGTGATTGTAATACCCATCAATTAGGGGTTTGTATGAGATGAGCAATATCACAAAACTCAATAAGTGTCGTGCATGTTTTTCAAGATATCATTTTATTTATTTAATGAAAACATACCAATATGTTTTCGTTGCCATAAGAATGTTTCTTGTATGTTAGATCACATAATTGCATACATTAAAAGACAACATGCATATCGTAATTAAAAGACAACATACATACCGAAATGCGTAGATTTAATCCTTTCTCATTGAATTGTTGCTTCAATGCACGTCACGAGGTTTTACCCATGTTACCACTTCACCAGGGCCATTCGATAGAATAGCAATATCCATATCATCCGTATTTGTTATGACACCATTTGATCGATCTATTTTGGATAGTTGACTTTTACCTATTCATGATATAAGTTAGTCATGCAATGGTAGCATCATGTAAACTTCAGGAACTGGCACGTACTCAACAGCTAAGTGACTGTACAATTATCATAAATAAACAATGAAAGAACAAAAATTACAAATGCAAAATAGTTACATGAAACTGTTGAAAAATGATTAAGTTGTGAAAATGCATAAGAATCATCAGGAACATCCAAGAACTAAGATTCTTAGTACCCCCATGACTTGGACTACAAAGAAAAGGTGATGTCTCATTATGAAAGAAAACAACACCCATTAATATGAATGTCATGGCTTATAGACCATCATAGTAGTATGGTCATGTAATCCAGTGTCCTATTAATTACATATTTTAGTAGCCAACATAACGTGGTCAAACGATTGTATTGTCACCATTAGGTAGTTTGTAATGAATCTTGTTGGTTACATTTGGTTGTTGACCATTGTGTCAACTGACAAGTGTTAAGTCATTTGTCTCATAAATAGAATGACATACATCGGTGAAAGAGTGATGAACACCAAGGCCTATGTGTACCAAACAACTTGTATTGAGCACTACCTATGAATAAAGCATTGACTATTATCATACTCTTCTATGTTGTAATGTGGTATGCATTTACTCTTATGTACCTGATATTTTGTGGTAGTGTAGTTCGTATGTAAACATTTTGGCATCATGCCTTTAAAGAGCATCAAGTCAAGTAAAGACGGTTCACACGTGAATGCCATCGACAATAACCATTGACAACGAGGCACTACATTAACATTTTCATTTGAATGTAACCGTGAAGTACAATGACAAAAGATGTTACAATGGTAAGAAGAGAGATGTCATCAAGGATAAATAGACTGACGTGGTATGAGATATAATAAATGTCATTGACCCCAAATAAAGGCAGAAAAATAAGACAATGCAGTCAAGGAGGGGACCAAGAAGTTATAGGGACTACTTGATTGGTGGAGCAACAAGAAAGACGACAAAGGCTGCACACATAGCCAACTCCAAAAATCCATCAAGTGAAGGATGTAAGTAGTTGTATGTTAGCTAAGAAGGTCAATATGATTATACTCTCTCTCTCTCACTCTCTTTAATATAGATTGGGATATAAGTAGAGGACAATACTAGGACCAACACACAAGCAAATATATAACCAAGTGGTGTAATAGTCGTGGATCTAGAAGAGAGTAATCCACACTCGTATTCGAGATATAGGTTCTAAAACTTATATTTAAGATATGGGAATAGAGTCTTACTAGGATCCTAAGGGTTGTAAGAGTTAAGATAATAAGCAAGAGTTAATCCTAAACTAAGGATTGTAGTGCCATTTGGCAATAAGCATGTGTTGTAAGGAGAACAATAATGTAATAGAGACACAAATATGCTACACTATCCTAGTCTAATACATGATACATCAACATAATCAATCAACCAACATAAAAGAAAGAGTTTAGGGTTAGGGATACTTACCTTTGACGACATTGTCGGTGCATTAATCCCCCTCTTGGGTTAGTAGCACCTTGTGAGAGATTGTTGTGGGTGGATCACAAAAGGGATAGGTAGAGACCTAAGTAGACCAAAGTTGGGGATTCCAAAGACTAAGGTAGACCTCGCTAGTGTAGATCCTATTCTTGTGGATCCTATTGGAATTAGGTGTCACACACCTTGCAAATCCTAATGATGGAGTTAATTAATTATGGGTACACATGCTTCCCACTTGATGTGGCTATTTTTTGTCACATGTATTATGTATTAATAGCATGCATAGAGGGAGAATAAAAGGTGAACTAGGAAAAATAAAGTGCTAATTTTGGAGCATAAGCACAGGCCAAATCAGCATGCACAAGGGCAGCTAATTTTGGTGGATAAGAGCTGTATATTTTAGTAATTCATCATGTAATTAAGGAGCTGAGAAGTATGTTCTTGAACTGCATATTTAGTGAAACTACTGTTAATTTATTATCCGTACAGGATGGCTGAGAAGTCTAATTATAGACTCTATTTTTGGTAGTAAGTTTTGTAAATTCTCTTCTATTCTAAGCGCTGAAAAAGTCTATAAAGACATATGTTCCTTGTAGAGACTTCTAAAGATATAAATTTGTGGAACAATTGGCATTGTGCAGCAAAAGATATACACGACAGAAATTTTCTGCAGACTACTTGGTCTTAAGAGCACAAAGGGCAGTTTTGACAAGATTGGTAAAAGGTTGATCTTTTGAACTTTTGTATCAACTTAGTGATTGATCTAACATTGATTTGAGATGGAAAACAGGGTACATGCATTGGAACAGGTCTTTGAAGGCTAAAAGAGCAAAAGTTGCTTGGTTGAAGTCAAGAAGCTAGTGAAGTGAAGGGAAGAGCAAATTGGAGAAAAAGGGTAAGATGGTTGTTTACTTGATTATGGATCATTGTGAAGATGTATTTAGCTATGGAATGAGATGTTGAAACAGGACATAGTGATTAATAAAGGCATTAAGGTGAACTTGGTCAAAAATTGCAAAAATAAGCCATTTTAGGCTTTTGAAAGATCCTCATCTGCAGAGCGTGGTGTAAGGTTGTTGTTGATTCCTCCTAACTTCTTGAATGCATGATGAAATGTAATTTGCTCTGCATCATCTTTTGTGGTTGTTAGTATTGTTCTTTCCACCCGCATTATGTTTCATCGCTCTAAAGGCAGGGCTGCCCACTTCCGCCATATCTGTATGTTCTTACTACGGATGCTCAGGGTTATCTTTTGGAAGCTGTTTGTTCTTAGAAAAGGCTTCATGGTATTTATTTGTCTGATGAGTCCCAAATGCTTAACAATCATTTTGCAGATGACTCTCTCCTTTCTATTCAAGCTACTCCAAACTCTATTGATGTTGCTAAGGAGTGTCTTGATACTTTTTGCATTGCATCTGGGGCTGTGGTGAGTCATCATAAATCTGAATATTGGCTTGTTGGTTGGGATAATGTCCCTTCTTAGATTCCTTCTAAGTGGTCATTTGTTCCGCCAGGTACTATTGTCAAATATTTGAGCATTTTATTTGGGCTGCATCTTTCTCTGCCGAGTATGTAGGAATGGGTTCTCCAAGGAATTCAGACAAAGCTTCTTTATTGGCAAAACAAGGATCTTTCCTTTGCAAGCAGATTAACTGTGGTGAGCAGAATTTTACAAGCATCTTTATTATGCCTCATGTTGGCTGCCATCAAAGACTCAATTGCTTCGTATTGGACACATTTTGCGAACATTCCTCTGGGCAAAGTGTGTAGGTATTCGAGGTTTTCCTTTAGTACCTTAGGCTGTTTGCATTATGCCCGAGGAAGGAGGATTGGGCTTAAGGGATATTTTCACACAAGCCTGTATTTTGGCAGCCAAATGGGTGATATGTTGTTTGGAAGGGTCCTCTTCATGGCAGATTTTGATGAGGCACCAGCTTTTAACAACCCGTCATTTGAACAAGATCAGTGGCTCCTTTGATCTTTCTGATCTTATTGATACTCCTACAAATTTTCAGGTTGTTGGGTCTTTTGTTTTGAAAAGTATATGGACAGCCTGGCATAAATTGCAAGTTTGGTCATATGGAGAGATTTTGGCAGCCGAACAGTTGGTTTTTGCTAGGCTGCTGCTGTTATAAATAATTAATTCCATCTGTGTAATCAGATATTCCTTCAATCTTTTGATGTATTTGTGATTTATAAAGCATTCTTCATTGATTTGCATAGTGAAAAGTGGACTTGAATCCCATAGACAGTTTGCTGCCCTAGGAGACTGCTGATTTTAGATTGGTTTTCAGTTATTATCAGTTTGTTGTGTGTATAATTAAAGGTGTTTTCAGATCAGATCTGTTCAGGATAGCCGGTTCTCTCCACATTTTCATTCCCAAAAGGGACATTACAGTTTATGCTTATGTGCTTGGATGCATGTGTATTTGTGTCTGAGTGCATGTGTGGATAAATTAAAACTACTTACATTTTAAGATAATTGAAAATGGTATGTTGTTTATAATTCTGTCTTCCTAGCAGCTTGATTTCCAATATTCTCACACTTCTGCATAAGTCTCATATTACTAGAAGCACTTTCCTCCCAGAAATTATTTTCCATTCATTCCAATTTCTTGCTACTTCTTTGGCTATAAATATTTCCTTAAAAAATCAATTGTTGATCATTCCCAACATGTTCATAAGGATTTTGACAAAGAAGATTATTAAGCCCGTAACCTACTGAATCTATGCATGTAGTAAAGAATAGTGCCAACCACAGTGAGAAGGGGACATATGATTGGAGCTAGTAATAATGACATGAAGAATGCCAAAAATACATATTTAGTTATAGGTAATTGGAGGGAAGTGTGCATCAGGACCAATAGTCAAGCAGTTATGAAGACAACACAGACTACCTTATTTCATTAATAATAAACCCTCAACAAGAATAGAAAAATATGTGGAAATCAAATAATGCTTTATTGCAAAATCTATTTATATTAACATGATTTTATGAAATTTGATCTTTATTCGTAAAACATTTTTTTAATTTTCAGTAGCAAACCTCAATATTATACGCATCATAAGATACTACCAAATGACTCGGTGATTTAAACTGGAATAAACATTACAAGCAAAGATATTTTCTAAAATTGTAGAAGGTAAGAATATAAACACAGTTTTGATTACTAAATTTAACAGCATACCATGTCTGCTGCAACGAACGAGAGAAAACCTGGAAAAGCTTTCCTGAAATAACCTCTGAGGTGCCTGGAAACTAATACAATAATATCGTTGTCCATATAGACAAGAAACTTCATCCATGAATCTGCAAAAATACCAAATAAAATAAAGACGTGGTTACACCCAAATAAGTTGAAATAAATATTAATCTCTTTCAAATGAAAATGAACTGTCTATATAAATGTCAAATTTGCTCAATTAATTTGTACATTTTCAAATTTTATTTTATAATAATTATAGGGGGACACAATTGCAAAGGCTAGCAAGGAAGAGCAATTTGTGGTGTTAAATAGTTTGATAATGTCATTGCCAAGACACAGCCTAAGCTTAACAGAGAAACCATCAATTACATTCTTAAGATCATAGAGGGCGGTCTAGGATGTAAGACAAAACAAGACGAAATGGCACCATCTTAACACCATTACGACCCTGTCATTCTTTCTCGTGACCTCAATATTATCATTTATGAAATCAACAACCTATATAAGACATCACTATATGACATCACAATGAAAAATTTGAATATATGAATATTTAATTCATATTTCCAATGACTAGGCTAATTTGGCTTTAGAATGACTATTAGTTGACAATTGAATGCTGACTAAGCTGAGGTGGCAATAGAATCAGCATTAAATGATTATTAACAGCTGACCTGGCCGACGTTGTCATCTTCATTAGCACATGCAAAATTTATAAATATATTCATTTGACCTCATTAAATGCTTGTAAAATGGACATCAGGAGCAGTGAAGGGGATCTGAAATGTGAAAAGGACGTAGTTTGGAATCTTAGCAGTGACATTAGAGCCTTGATCTGTTGCATCAGCCAGATACTTGTAGGTTATTTTGGCTGCCTTTTGCTGACATCAGAGATTCGTAATCTAACAACAGTGAGGGATCATAAGACTACTATTTAACACTTTCACTGCATTTTGACCATCATAAATGCACTTTCACCTGCAGTAAAGGCTACTGAAATTGAGCCGTGATGATAGAACACTTCAGACTAAGCTCCAATATTAAATTGAATTGCAATGATGTTACCCTCCAGGGTTAAACTCTAGTGTTGAACTGTTATTATGAAAAATCTGAAATTAAACCATAACGTGGATTCCTTTGGAGTTAAGCTTTGTATTGAGTGACTGCTATGATATTGGCTAGTAATGTATGCCTTTGTTAGTACTAAATAGTGAATGGCGAGGATGTCTTCAAGAGGATTCTTGGAGGATTAGGGACAGCAGCAAGAGTTCATGACATATAATTCATTTGAAAGTGATAGTTTTCCTTCCAAGGACAAGATGCAAAGCTACTTTCCAGGAAGATACTTCTCCACTCAGTATAAGGAAGGTGCCTTTGATTGTACAAGCTAAGCTTGAGTAATTTTGGAAGGATCTGAATTCACCACCCACTGGGACACTAACCCAAATGCTTTCTTTCCTTGCTCGTCTAGGGAGAGATTGTCCTTGTAACAATAATGCTCAGTTGTAATTTTTTGGTTCTCACCAATCCTCATTAAACTAGCAAAAACAAATACTATCTATGCTTTATTTAATACAAGGGCATATGACCCACAAATCATCATTAAATTAGCAAAAACAAATACTACTCATATGATGAAAATATTGATGTAAATGAAATAGCTAAATTAATTAAACAAGCACAGCAAATGGAAGTGGAGTCCAAATGATGTGGATCCCAAGTAAATTTGGGGAACAATACACTAAATTTTCAGAATTTGGAGTGTTTGGGTGAAAGTAAAACTATATTGTTATCTATAAACAGCAATCAAAGTGCAAAAAGAGAACATCGAACGATTTACAAAGTAAGAACTGAAAGCAGAATTGCATTAATCTGAAAGTTCTGTATGTGAAAAATCTTTAAGAAGAGATGGAAAATTATATATGACTATCTTCCCAAAACACTATTATATTCACTCTTCGGCATACAGTACATATTTAATACACAAGCAGAGAACTGGGAATCAATAGACTTAGAAGGAAGACTAAACTATTCGTCTTCTGAAAGTTACAAAGAAGAGGGCACCAAGCTCCGGTCATAGGCCCAAGTTGGCATCATGACGCTACAACACTCACTTTACACTGGCACTGACATTGAGGCTGATGAATAGTGTGTGCGTTGAGTGCACAGATGTTGCAGGAACATTGTCCATATTGCTGAAATCAATGTCTGCTGTCTCTGATTTTTGAGATTTCGGGTGCCGCATTGAACCCCACGGGCATTCTACCCCTCAATCCCACAAGAGAAACAATGAATGTATTGTTTGGGGCTGATGGATGCTTAACCACAATGGTACATTGAATCTTTTGTGTCAAGCTGCTACTTGGATCACCAAAGACCCAAGTGAAGATCAACTTGTGACTAGTACATGACAAGTTAAGAAAGTGGATATGCGCCTCTTGTCCTTCATGCAAGTAAACCTTGCGCATGCACACCACCTCACCACACATTCATTTAGCATATTAAAGCTGGAATTTTTGTTGTTTGAACCCTTTTGGGAGTATATTTCAGCTCTAAGAGAAGTTAGACTTGTCACCAAAAAGGATGCATCACATGTGAGATTCCTATGGCAGCTATAGCTCACCTATATGGTGGTTTCAGAAGAGTTCTAGTCTGCTGGTTTTGTGCAACTCGCCTAGGGCCCGAGGCAGAAGTAATTTTCAATGAAAACCATTTATATTCAGCTCTAGGGAAAGAGCTATAAAGCCTTCGATACCAGGTTCAAAGAGCTTCCGTTAATGCAGGGAATGTGGTTCAGATCGGGCAGAGGGAAGGCGGAGAGAGAAGGGGAAGAAGTAAGGCTTAGGGCTATTGTAGATATTTATCCTTATATTTGATCACTCAACCATATGTAAATCCTGTCATCCCTACTATGTTTTATTCTTTGGATGAGAAAGTGGATTTCAAGGGACTCTGACAGGCAGGTGAATCTTGTGAAGGGCCATAGGTCTTCCCCAAATTTGCCACACATTTTCTAGAAGAATATTGCTATTTAAAAGATAAATGTGTATGTCTGCTCTATATTTTGTGGTGTATTGTTTTCTTTAATTGACTATCGTTATTGTGAAAACTTGTATTTGTTTGTGAGGAGATCAAATTTTAAATCTGTTGTACCTTCTCTAAGGTTAAAATCACAATTAAGCTGTGAAATTTCCGTTTCTGAGAGCCTGGACTCCCCTTAGGAGTTTGGGTTTGTAACAACTTTTGAGACATTAGACAAAGTGCAATAATTTTATAACTGAAATATATCCTGCTTTCGCATTGCTCTCCGACAATAGATTCTTTGGAAAGCATACACATCAATAAGCTCTGCAAATGCTTGTACAAAGCTCATTTGTTCTAAATATAATATACATCCTGCTTTGCAATGTACATTATTGATGATTTTTTGGGCCACCAAATATGATTACAATTTACAGAAGGCAGATATTTTCTAACGAAGAGAAGCTATATACATTACATACTGCTTAGATTAACCGCTTGAGATCAATATATGGATAGTTATAATTGTACATTTATCAATTCATGTACCTGAGCCATTAATTATTATCTTTGCAGGTATTTCAAGTTTTAGTGAACTGAACAGCATATAATCACCAAAAGCTGAATCCAGACGACAGGAAAAAAACAATACATGGAATTGCCATCAATTCAATAGGATACAATCACCATGCAAAGTTTTAACGAAGTCAAAGTCATAACTTGCAGCACAGCTTAAGAAGAAACTTTCATATGACAGTGAACAACTCTTATTGTGGAAACCTGATAGCCAAAGTATATTCCAGTTGAAAAACATTCAGTAAAGTCATTGCTGTTTTAAATACAGGAATCCTCCAAACTGCAGAATGTTGACCACATTGTGTAAATGATTCAATAAGCCTGAAAGCATTGTTTGAAGCAATGGAGGAACATGGAATTCACAAGTAGTTTGAAGCATTGTTAAAAGAAACAAAAGGGAGAAAGTTACGAGTAAATGTTAATGTCCTCTAATTTCTGAAATGGTCAGTGAGGACAGAAATTGCAAAGTTTGATGGCGCAAGAGGAGACTATAAAGAACGCTTCATACTCTATCTAAAGACTAACCTACACCTCTTATTAGCATCATCACCAATTGACAAAGACAAGGACCGGGATAGGGACCAGCTGGAGGATGGGAATGGGATGGGTCTTAAGAGGCGGGGACCACAATTTTCAGGCATGGGGTATGGAGGTCGTTGGAAATAGCAAAAAAAAAATTTATATATTTAAGTTTCTGAAACTAAAATACATCAAATTTAATACATTTATATGCTTCCCGTTCTGTATTCGTTATTTTTTTGTTGCAAATGGAGAAAAATGAGATGAATGGAGCTGCTGTAGGATTTTTATTCGGTTTTTATAATTCAACTTCGCGTTTGTCTTAAAAAATATATATTTTAATATTAAAAAAGTATTTACGCTAGACTGCCAGGAAACACCAAGTACCCCCGTACCAGGCTTGATACGTATCTGGTACGGGTACGCATCAGGTATGCTGCGGGCACGCACCCGGGGCCTGCAGGTACGTACCCACAGCGAACTCACACAGTTATTTTTTAAGTGCAAAAAAAAAAAAAAAAAAAAACTTGAGGGCTTTGACTGGAATTGAACCTTGGGAAGTTCATGTGAGATCCGTACCGGGACATACCCGGGCCTATGGGTACGTACCCAAAGCATACCCACACAGTTATTTTCTTTAAGTGCAAAAAAATAAATAAAACTTGAGGGCTTTGACTGGAATTAAACCTTGGAAAGTTCGTGTGAGATTCAATATTGCTAATAGGCTTTGAAGGGTCAAGAGAGATGAAAAGGACTTCATTTGGTTGACTTACCATTTGGAGGCTTTCTTGTTACTCTTCATGGGTCCTTTATTATTCAATCAATTTGGAAGGCATGGGAACAAGTGAAGCACTTGGTGGTTCGGCAACCTATCTTCTCTTCCTTTGACACTAGGTGCCAAGCCTACAAATCGATTTCGTCAAATCTGAAATATAATGACAAGATCCTTACCTTGACAAGAGGCTGCTCTGCCCTCCTTTGGTTTGAGAAAGGAATTAAAATATTTCATGACTTGTACAGATTTGGGAAGTGGATGGAATGGACAGACCTTAAAGCTTTCTATAAGCTTCCTCAATCTCAGTTCAGAATGTATACAATGCTCAGAAATGCTTTCACAGCTCCCTCTACTGGACTAATTATGGAGGATGAGAATGACTTTTGGGATACTATGAGGTGGCTCAAAGGGCCCCCTCTCCAAGAGGCTACCTCCAAACAACTCTATGAAAAGATTGCCTTCTCCCCAAACCTTTCCCTGGGCCTTAACAATAAGTGGAATGTTTGTGAGCCCATTAGTAGATGGACTCATAGATTTAATGTTTTGTGGTCTTCTTGTATTCAGTCAAAGAAATCTTGCTTTAGATGGCTTCTAATTCATAATAAGCTTGTTGTTGGCTTCTAATATTTTATAGGTTGCTGAGACTATAAGCTTGTTGTTTTCTTTAAATTTTTATATATATTTATATTTTTTACTTTTTAAAATATATTGTACGAACGTACCCACAGCATACCGTACCTGAGGTTTTTAAAAATTTGTCGTTTCAGCGTACCATACCCATATCCGTACATGTACACATTCCGAAACAGTCTAGTATTTACACCGATAGGCATTCCATTCTACCGGATGAAGGATGTCTGGCGCTGACATATGTCAGAAATTTGACAGTGGCAATTTGATAGAAGGACATGCATTTAAGTCTGGACAGCTGTGAGCCATCCACGTTGCTGCAAAGCTCCAAGTTGCGTTTGTTTGATTCGAGGAAATATTTTTTGATTTGAGAGGTGTTGTGTAATAAAGGGTGTTTGGTTGAATTCAATACATGAAGTATGGTGTATCTATCACTGTGGCATTGAGATGGATGTCAGATCTGCTTCATATTATTATTTTTTGTGTTGCAGGGTTGTCGTGTGTCCTGCCATCTTGTTATGTGAGTGTTTTGCAGGCGGTGTGGAGGTTACAGAAGTGTGTGGGTTTGGAATGGATGACCGGACTATCTTAGGATATGGATGGAGCCCATCAGGGGTTTTAAAATTTGATTGGTGTTGCTGATTGGATGATGGGATTTAGTGGAGTTTAAGTTGCCAGCTGAAGTGGCCCAGTGCGTGCATTCGTTGATGGATAAAAGTCCAGTGGTGGCCATAGTGATTCATCCTGCCACCTACTACCTCTGGAGTCTGTATATAATCTTCTTTCAGGCAAACTAGATATAACATCATCTCTTTTATGACTGCCTATTTCTTGCCCAGGTCTTCTGCTTGCTTCTTGTTTCATTAAGGATCCTTCCCCTACCTCAAGCCTTGTTTCGTGGAGGCGCTTGGGCACAATCGGCATCAGCTTTTTCGTGGCCATAGCCACGGGCACCAACATATCTAGTGGCCATGTCAACCCAACAGTGACCAAGACCCTCTATTTTAAGTGACTTAACACTAAAATAGAAAATAAGTACTTCATTAATCAAAAGTACAATAGTCCCACATGGAGCGTCCCACTTGGTCAAGAGAGTTAGAAAAGTTTAAAAGAAAGTGAGGGGCTTTCATTTGGGGAAGATATTCCAAAACTCTTTCCCAAGTTGAAGCATTTATGTTTCTCTTGTTGCCCTAGGACGAAACCCCTTTGGCAAGTGGATTCGAGGACGAAAACCCTCCTATCCAAGTGAGTAACCCTACTCAAGGATTACCAGTGAGCTGAAATGGTGAAGATGATTCCTACTTCCGGTAATGACAGCAAAGACTTTCAGTTTGTGAATGCACCTCCATCAGTATTTTGATAATTTGGAACTTTGAAGACCATCTCAGGCAGGTCGTACCACTTTTTGGGCATTAATTGCTGGCTGTACCATTTTTCTACTGATTTTCCAACAGTTTGGGCATCATTCTACTGGGCCGTACAGCCCCATAAACTCCCAGAAGGCTGTACTACCTCTGCTGACTGTATATCAGGCCGTACAGGTCAGGGAGCAGCCAATAATCAGACTGTACCTTCTTCTTTATCCGACCATACAGCTGTTTGTGATTTCTGGCAGTGGGAAATAGAGTGAGCTTCAATTTCAAGCAAATCAGTATTTTATTCTCCTCAGAATTTATTATCAAAACTCCAAAATTTCTCAGTTACAAGTTGTTTGGTACATAGTTGGAATACTCGCACTTGGCAAATACTCGGCAGACCCCCAAAAAAAAACTCGGCAAAAACTCAGCAATATTCAGCCAATACTCGGGAATACTCGGCAACTTAAAAAATACTCAAATTTCTTTAAAAAACATAAATTTGCCAAAACCGTGTATTTGCAGCGTTTTCTTTCATTGCTATTAATGCTTTCTTTTTGTATTTTTCCAGTGTTTTCTTTCATACGAGTTTTGGCGAGTTTTTTTCAAGTTTTGGTGAGTTTTGGCGAGTTTTTGGAGAGTACTCACCGAGTTTTGGAGAGTACTCGCGAATTTTGGAGAGTACTCAACAATTAAGTTTTGGCAAGTTTTTTTGCGGTTTACTCGTTTGCATTGAAGTTTGGCGATTATCGGCGAGTATTCCAACTATGGTTTGGTAGTTTGTTGAGTTTCCCAGCAATTATCAAAAATATACAAAATATTTCAGTTTGGTATTTGTGGTGTGTATTTGTGTGTGATTTACAAATTTCAAGTGTTCAAGCGTGTTTGTTTGGTTGTTTACAAAGTATTCAACGAAATGTGCCAGAGGGCAGATTGCATGCCAATTGTTTGACAAAATGTCCATGAGAAGAAATAAGTAAAATTCATAGGATATTTGGAATATTTTATAAAAGGGACATTTCATTGGTATCAGAGCGTATTTCCTTGCCAGCTTGTGGGAAAGATTTAAATTGCAGCCTCTATTCCATGCAAGGTAGTGACCGAGAAGTCAGATATTACCAGAGGGAAAAGAAAAAAGGGCTAGTCCAACCAGAGGAAGGGCTAGGACAGCAAGATCCAGAATCGCTTGCAGGAACAGATAAGGAAGCTATGGCAGATAGAGAAAGAAGAACTAATGTGGATGACAATCCTGACAATAGGGCAGAAAGAAAGTTTGATTTGATGCTTGACATGATGGCACAATTGCTACATAAAATGGACAATAACATGAATGTGCCTAAGCATCATAACGGCGAAGGAAGTTCTTCAGGAGTGAACAATAATCAACACATACAGAGGACAACAATTGGCTCTGTTGCTAGGCCTTTTCAGCCCAACTTCATCTGTAGGGAAAAAGTAGTTGCCGAGACAGAAAATCAGCCATCCATTGTGGATGATATAGTAGGTTATGAGGGTATAGGATATTCTACCAGGTGAAATTAGGGAGGCATTATCTCTCACCAATTTCATGAGTTTGAAGAAGAACAGAGGTGGTCAAAGAGCTGAAACAAGGCCACAAACAAATCAGAGAGACCTCCAACAAGATTTGGGGAAGTTGACACTCCCTACATATGATGGAAGTGTTCAACACGCTCTGGATACAGAAGTTAGACACCTTATCACCGAGACCAATGATGGAAGAGGAAGCCATTAAGTTTGCCACCCATCATTAACCTCGAAAGGGTAGCACATGAGTGGTGGTACCACAGGTTAATCACGAAGGGCACAATCATATTCACTCCTATGCAAAATTCAGTGACAAGTTGATAGAGAGATTTGATAGAGTTGATCCTGAAATCCATTTTCGGGAGTTAGCTTGACTCAAGTAGACCAATATAGTTGATGATTATGTTTCTAATTTTTGGAAGCTCTCAATTATGGTGCCTGTTGTGACAGTAAGAAGGCTTGTAGTGTTGTTTATTGAGGGTTTAGTTGAACCACTTAGAGGCTTAGTGAAGGTTTTCATCCCTACCACTTTACAAGAAGCCATTAAAAAGGCTTTGGATCTTGAGATTACAGCCCCTGGAGGAAGGTTTCAGGCTGCAGGACAGCAAATATTAGCACCCCATGGGCAGCCTAGATCAATTCCTTATGGGCAGCCAAAGACAAATAATTATGGGCAGCCAAAACCCACTTCTTTTGGGCAGCAAAAGAAGCCATTACAGCAGGGTTTTCAACAAAGGGAGTTACCAAAAACAATAAAGGACATTGAAAATAGAAATGAACTCTGAAGAAGGAAGCTTTTCTTCACATGCAAAGACCCTTGGGAACCAAGCCATAGGTGTCTTCCAAAAGGACAGGTGCATTACATTGAGGTGATCTCCGATGATGAGGAAGAAGTAGAGGGACATGAAGAGGTAAAGGAAGAGCAAGAACCGGAAGAAGAAGTTATAAAAGAGGAGGAGATTTCAAGTAGTACCTTTTCCGCACTTTCTGGTGCACCCAAGTATCATCCATTTAGAGGTCGTCGAGTGTTGAAAGGACCTAAAGTAACAGTTTTGATTGATAGTAGAGCAACCCACAACTTCATTGATGAGAATGTGGTAACACGGAGAGGGTTGGCATTGTAATATCCCCTTCCCAATCGAAGACCTTTGGCCTATTTTGTCAACCCGACGGCCAAAGGAAAAATATAAGGGTGACTTAAGTTTTATTAATTTTATTATATTGTGCAAAAAAATTAAAATATAATAGCACATATAATAAATTAATAAACTTAACATTAAAATAGAACCTAGAAAAGTGCATAAAAAGAAAAACACTTATTTAATTTGTATTTTCTAGGGAAAATGGTGACTTGCCTTGGGGGAATAATGGGAACTTAGAAAGGATAAAACATTTCTATTTTGTATTCCCTCTAGGGAAAAAGCGACCAGACTTGGGAGAAGAAAATAATTATTAAATGCCTTTTGTATTCTCCCTAAGAGAAATGGAGGGTGGAAAATGCATTGAAAGAATCATGCAAGTTGATTGGTGGCCTTGAAGGTTGTTTTGAGTCTCTTCTTCCTTTAAAAGGAGAAGTAGACTTGCTTGAGAGGCATTCGATATTCACTTGATAATTTCTTATTTGTGTCTTAAGCTTGTAGCTTTTGCATAAAAATATCTAAGGATGAAAACCTTTAATATTTCCCTCTTGTGGACGAAAACCCCCAAGAGTTTGAGAGGAATTTCCATTCAGGAAATTCTATTGGGCTTTCACAGATTTCTACTATTTTCAGCAGTGTTGTTGAAGAATAAAATTGCAGCAGTTGTATGTTTCATTGTACCAGTTGGAGCGATCCATCTTTTGGTTGGTTTGCAGTGTATTTGAGACATTCCAGGTCTGAAATTTATTGCTGCTTATTGTACTGAATTTTGGGAATCAAAATAAATTAATTTCATAATTTTTGGAGCTGATTTGATGCCCTAAATGTGCTGGGCGACCTACTTTTTAGGGAAAAATTAGGGTTTCGTGTTTGTTGTGCGAAAACTAATTTTAGAATATTATTCTTCATATTTTTGTGGCCCAAGATCCAAAGTTTCAGCTCATTTGGACTTCTCTAGCAAAAGATATGAATTTTTGAAGTTATGTTGCAGACATGGTTTTTAAATAATTTATTGCAGCATTGTTTATATCAGAAATCTGCATTTTTATACATATTTGGGCTTTATAAATTAGTGGTATCAGATTTGCGTGGAATGATATAGATTTAGGGGCTGATTTGTGGTGGTATTTCACTCCACCCTAGTCACACTTCTCATATAAAATTCAGATCTGCAGTGTTTGATTTGATAAGTAATTTATTATATTGCTTCTGGGGTTTGGATTTGCCCAAAATCCAACTTGGGTCAAATATGTTCATTTGGGGACATTACGGTTGCCAAATGTAAGACTCTCGGGGATTCAATATTACTGTAGTTGAGGGATTTACTATTCCATGCACCAAGAGGGTTAAGGGATTGGAGATTACTCTTGGTAGGTACAAGGTGAATGATGATTTTTATGTGGTTGGAATTGGGGAAATAGATGTAGTCCTAGGAGTACAGTGGTTGCACTCTTTGGGTGAATTCACTCAAAACTATCAAACCATGGAGTTGAGATTCAAATCTGAAGGAAAGGAAGTGGTACTTCGAGGCATGGCCAATGGAGCCCCACAAGTTGTGACAACAAAAAGGATGGAAAGAGCTTTCCATAGAGGGCAGGTTTCTTGGGCAGCAGAGTGTTTTGTTAGTTCTATGGATCAGAATTTAGGGCAGCAGCAGTATCATGAGGACATTCAGCCCATAATTGACAAGCATGCCAAGGTTTTCAGCAGTATTCCTCATGGTCTACCACCGAATAGAGGTTTTCAACATATCATTGAGTTAGAGCCCGGGACTAAAGCAGTAATGACCACTCCATACCACCATCCTAGAGCTTACAAGGAGGAAATTGAGAAAGCTATCAAGGAGCTTTTGGAGATGGGACACATAAGGCCTAGTTCTAGTCCTTTTGCTTCTTCAGTTGTTCTAGTGAAGAAGGATGGAACTATGAGGATGTGCATTGACTACCACCTCTTGAACAAGAAGACCATCAAAAATAGGTACCCCATACCTAGGATTGATGAGTTGATTGATAAGCTACATGGAGCCATCTACTTCTCCAAGATTAATCCGAGATCCGTATCACCAAATCAGGGTAAGAGAAGAGGATGTTCATAAAACAGCTTTTAGATGTCATTTTGGACACTTCGAATTTTTGGTTATGCCCTTTGGATTGACTAATGCACCCGCAACTTTCCAATCTTGCATGAATCATGTCTTTAATCAACACCTGAGGAAGTTTGTTCTTGTCTTCTTTGATGACATCCTAGTGTACAGGGTAAAACATGGGAAGAGCACCTTCAACATTTGGACATAGTGCTGGGAACACTTTTTGCAAAAGAATCCAAGTGTGAGTTCGAATGTCTAAAATTTTATATTTGGGCCATGTAATTAATGCCCAAGGAGTTCACGTTGATCAACAAAAGATCCAAGCCATCCTGGATTGGCCCCCACCTACTACTATGACACAATTGAGAGGATTTTTGGGTTTGTGCAGCTATTATAGAAGGTTTGTTAAGGGGTTTTCTAAGTTGCTTGTTCCCTTGACTGATTTGACAAGAAAAGGAGCCTTCAGCTGGTCTATAACAGCCCAATCAGCCTTTAATAAGTTCAAAGAGGTTATGAACTCATGTCCCATACTTGCTGTTCTGAACTTCTCAATTCCTTTTGTGTTAGAATGTGATGCTTCAGGAGAAGGCATAGGGGTTGTTTTGATGCAAAAAGGGCATCCTATCGCTTTTGAAAGCCAGAAACTAAAAGAGAATGAGCGAAATTTCTCCATTTATGATAAAGAAATGTTAGTCATCATGCATGCATGCATTGGCCAAATTCCGGCAATACTTGGTTTGTGGTAGGTTTGTGGTCAAATCCAATCACAATAGTTTGAAGTTCTTCCTCAATCAAAAAGATTTGAATGACCGCAACAAAAGTGGGTAAGTAAACTTCAGGCATATGATTTTGATATTGAGTATGTTAAAGGGAAGAATAATGTAGTGGCAAATGCATTGTCTAGAAAGCCAAGTCTTTACTCCTTGACCGAAATTGCAGCTGGTTGAGAGGACTTAATTACAGTCTATGTTGCCGCATTCGAATTCATGTTTAAATTCGCCGAGGATAAAATTCGTTAAAAATTTGCTGCTAAAAAAGTAGACAATAAAATTCGTGATTAAATTCGGCTATATAAAATTAGTATATATTTTTAATGTTTTATAAACTATAACACTTTATTAAGGTTATTGGCGTATAAAAACATTAAATTTAAAAGATTATAAATTATTTTAGAATTTATTGAAATTATTAGAAAAATAAGCTATAACAAATTAACAATTTATTAAATCCGTAAAGTTATAAATATATAACTTATTAGAAAAATAAACTATAACAAATTAACAATTTATGAAATTTATAAAATCCGAAAAATAAAGATGTTATTAAAATTATAAATATATAACTTTATAAAATAAACATAAAAACAATAACAAACATTAATAAGAGTTTTAAACCCACGATAGGGCACATTCCTGCACACCGTCACTTTAATTATCTTTCAAATTGCTTATACGACTCCAATCTTCATTCACGCGCGCACTAGTCACATGACACAGGTTTTCATTCATGCACGACACTAGTTTATCTACACGCGGCCATTGATTTCCTCTTGGCGATTGTTTTCCAATTTCTGGAGGCTTCACAACTTCACAACAAGGGTTTACAATGTCATCAAGATTCCATGAACATTCAAAAGCTTCCAAGTTCCAACATTTGATTTTGACAAATTTATTCACGAATCTCAATGATTTTTTTGCTGCAGCTATAGATTCGACGATTTTCGAATTTAATGGATGATATTCGGCGAATGCGGCAACACAAATTACAGTTGAGTATGCGAAGAATGAATTTGCTACTGCTGTCATTGAAGGTGCAAATGATGATGAAAGGTATAGGGTAGTGGATGGACTGATTTACTACAAAAATAGGATTTATCTTATCCTGGAATCAAAGATGAAGCACAAGATTCTGAAGGCATTACATGATACACCATTGGCTGGTCATCCGGGGTATTTTAAGACATACAAGCAAGTGAGGGAGAGATTTTTTTAGAAAGGGCTCAAGGGAGAGGTCCTTCAATACATCCGTGAGTGTCCTACTTGCCAACAAAATAAATCGGAATATGAATTTCCAGCAGGCTTGTTGCAGCCCCTACCTATTCCAACTCAGAAATGGGAGAGTATATCAATGGATTTCATCACAAGACTTCCCATGGTTCAAGGTAAGAGTTGTATTTATGTTGTGGTTGATAGGCTTACAAAATATGCTCATTTCTTTGCTCTTCCAACCAAGTTCAACGCTCCTATAGTGGCTGACATATTTTTCAGAGAAGTTTTTAGACTTCACGGGCTGCCAAAGAATATTGTAAGTGACAGGGACAGTAGTTTCATGAGTTTACTTTGGTAAGAGCTCTTCCACTTGGCAGTGCGAGAGTTGACTCCAAGCACTAGCTATCATCCTCAAACCGATGAGAAAACCAAGATAGTGAACAAGTGGATTGAGGGATATCTACAAAATTATGCGACACAGACATCAATCAGCTTGGGTCAAATGGCTTTATATGGGGAGCATTGCTACAATACCTAATACCACATGTCAATTAGGCGTCGCTCCTTTCAAAGCTCTCTATGGATATGACGCTACTTCATTTGTTGATTTGATTTTGCCAGATAGTAGAGTACTTGGAGCCATGGATTTGGTTAAGCACAGTCAAGATATCATGGAGGCACTCAAGGAGAACCTTAGGCATGCCCAAAACCAGCAGAAGTTGTATGCAGACCAGCATAGAATAGAGAGATCTTTTGAAGTGGGAGACATGGTTTATTTGAGACTACAACCCTACAGACAGTCTTCCATCAAGGAGAGTGGAGCAGAGAAGCTTAAGCCACGATTTTATGGGCCATATAGGGTCAAGAGGAGGATTGGAGAGGTTGCCTATGAGCTTGAGTTGCCTGAGCACAGTAGAATACATAATGTTTTCCATGTATCATGCCTCAAAAGGGCATTGGGGCAGCATGTCATACCCTCCATCGAGTTGCCTCCTTTGGATGAAGAAGGCAAACTCATATTGATTCTTGAAGCCATCTTGGATATCAGAGAAAAGAAATTGAGGAACATAACCATTACAAAATATCTGGTATGTTGGAAGGACCTACCACCAGAAGATGCTACATGGGAGGGTGCAAAGATTTTGGAGCATCCCACACTGCAATTGCTTGAGGAAAACAATTTTAGGAAGGGCAGATCTGTAATGTCCCCTTTTCCAAATTAATAAATCGGAGGACTCGGAGCCTATTTGTATTTCCCATAGGTCATGGGGAGGGCGGGTCGGGTTTATAAAGTGAAATAATTTAATAATAGGACTAAGTTGGCCAAAAGCAATATCATAAAGGCAACTTACACTACCATTGTTATAATAAAGGGGACCTTCTATTTTAAGTGACTTAACGCTAAAATAGAAAATAAGAAAGTCACTTCATTAATCAAAAGTACAATAGTCCCACATGGAGCGTCCCACTTGGTAAAGAGAGTTAGAAAAGTATAAAAGGAAGTGAGGGACTTTCATTTGGGGAGATATTCCAAAAACTCTTTGCCAAGTTGAAGCATTTATGTTTCTCTTGTTGCCTTAGGAGGAAACCCTCTGCAAGCGCATTCAAGGACAAAAACCCTCTTGTCCAAGTAACCCTACTCAAGGATTACCAATGAGCTGAAATGGTGAAGATGATTCCTACTTCCAGTAATGACAGCAAAGACTTTCAGTTTGTGAATGCACCTCCATCAATATTTTGATAATTTGGAACTTTGAAGACCATCTCAAGCAGGTCGTACCACTTTTTGGGCATTAATTGTTGGTTGTACCATTTTTCTACTCATTTTCCAACAGTTTGGGCATCATTCTACTAGGCCATGCAGCCCCATAAACCCCCAGCAAGCCATACTACCTCTGCTGATTGTATATCAGGCCGTACAGGTCAGGGAGCAGCCAATAATCAAATTGTACCTTCTTCTTTATCCAGTTGTACAGCTGCTGTTTGTGATTTCAGTCGGTGGGAAATAGAGTGAGCTTCAATTTCAAGCAAATCAGTTTTTTATTGTCCTCATATTTTTTATCAAAACGCCAAAATTTCTCAGTTACAATTTGTTTGGTAGTTTGCTAAGTTTCCCAGAATTCATCCAAAATATACAAAATATTTCAATTTGGTATTTGTGGTTGTATTTGTTTGTGATTTACAAATTTCAAGAGTCTTAAGCATGTTTGTTTGGTTGTTAACAAAGTATTCGACGAAATGTACCAGAGGGCAGATTGCATGCCAATTGTTTGACAAAATGTTCATGAGAAGAAATACATAAAATTCATAGAATATTTGGAATATTTTATAAAAGGGAAATTTCACGATTGCTTTGACAGCAGTTGCATCACACCAATACATGGTATTCTCAACTGGACCGCGCAGCTACTCAGCGCCATAGCCACCGCCAACTTGGTGAAGTACAAAGACCAACAATGTAATGTCCCCATTCCTTCACCGAGGGCCTAAGGGCCATTTTTTAGTCTTAGCCTTGGTCATACCCGAGGGGCTAACGACGCTGGAGGCTATTGGGTATGGATGACTGATTACCCCCTTGCTTATTTGTTATATTTTTCCGTTGGCATTAGTATTAAGCAACTTGGTGGGAATAATTGTTATATTTTGTCGTTGAGGGGGCTCATGGTACTTTATTATTCTATTTCTTCGTTGGGGTCACTTAAGTCACTTTTAGTCCCACATGGAGCTCCCAACTTGGAAAAAGGTAATGAAAAGTTATAAAAGGAAGCGCTTGGGGCTAACGACGTTGGAGGCTTTTGGGTATGAATGACTATTTACCCCCTTGCTTATTTGTTATATTTTTCCGTTGGCATTAGTATTAAGCATCTTGGTGGGAATGATTGTTATATTTTGTCGTCAGGGGGGCTCATGGTACTTTATTATTCTATTTCTTCATTGGGGTCACTTAAGTCACTTTTAGTCCCACATGGAGCTCCCAACTTGGAAAAAGGTAATGAAAAGTTATAAAAGGAAGCATTTGGGGAGAAAATGATTCATTCTTACACTCACACATATTTTGGCATTGAGCAACTGATTGTTTGCATTCTTCTTGCTTGTGGAGTAAAATCCCACAGAATCCTAGCTTCGGTGGTGAGAGATCCACTCCTAGCTAGTAGGGCACTCTTCAGTGGTGAAAGATCCACCCTAGTTTGCTATTTTGGAGCCTATTCAGAGCAGATATTCAGGCAGATTTTATAGAGATTTCGGAAGGGTTTTCGAGGGTTTCGAGGCTATTTTCAATACCAGGTGAGGAAATTTCAAGGGTTTGCATATCAAATTATTCTCAGTATTTACGGCAAAGTTTGGCGCAGCTTTTGGAGGCATTTTTATAGGGTGACGTCAGCCCTAGGGATTTGCAGCAAGTTTTTCTAGGGTTTCCAGTGCTCATTTTCAGATCTGGATGTTGGGTTCATTTCTATATAATTTGTAGATGTTATTTCCAAAAATCAGATTTTTATCCATTGTATTCACATAGTTATGAATTTTTGAAGTTTTCCAACAATTTAGGGCATTCTGAAAATTACTGGCAGTTATATATTATTCAGAAAAATCCAAAAATATTTTCCTAGTCTTTGTTATCATATTAGCAAGCTCTCTATAAAATTTCGTGTGATTTGGACAAGTATTTTGCAAGATATCTATAAATTTCAGTTCGCTGCCCTAGTTGGTTTATTTCCGAAATTTCAAAATATCATTTGCTGCAAAAATTTTATAAATTTTGTGAATTTTAAGTGATATCCCACAAGGGATATTTCAACAACATGGTATGAGAAAATAGAAACCCAAAATTTGTGCACTATTTAATTTTTTTCTCTAGCGTGGGATGTGGATGTAGATTATACTAGTGTTTTCATTGTCTTTCAACGTGGGAGACGCTGAATGTGTTGGTGTTCGAAATCACGATGACGTTTGGGTTGGTTTACATGGTGTACACCACGGTCATCGACTCTGCGAAAGGGCAACATCGGAATTCTTGTGTGCCCATTTGCATTGGGTTTATTGTGGCGACAAACACTTTGGTCAAGCGGGCGTTTGACGGCACGTGCATGAAACCAACAAAGGGCGTCCAAGCCAACACTAGCGAGTTGGACGTGGGTGAGCCATCGATCTTCTAGGTGGGACCCTTATCGGCAATGGTCTCGTTGGTGCTGTCTACTACATTTTCTTCATCAACAACGAACCCACTCACAATTCTTTACCTTCTTCCGACTACTAAGGAAAAATAATCAAAAGAATTATAGCCTATTTCATTTGTGGTGTGCATTTGTGGAGGCACTGGATATTAATTTTTTTTAAGTTCACTTAGCCCACTTACTTTGGACTATGGGAAAATAAATTTTCAATGTCATTGTAATGTTTTAGGCTTTGAATGAAATGTTCTCACTATCTTAGAGATCTTTGTCTTAGACATCTTTGATTCTTCTATTCATGACGTTGTGGATAAGAATAAAATTTGGTTTCAGTTCTAGGGTTCACCTTGTCAAGCTTGGTTACAAAGAAATACGATCGGCATCAATGTCATAGAGGACCTAAACCGCTGACTTGGGATTATACTAGCAAGAGGAGAGGAGATGAGGGTCACCAACCCATGTTGATCAACGATCAGTAAATAGTTTTGAATGTTGCGACAACTTATAGGTTAATCTCGTATCCATAAAAATGTGTTTACAATTTTGAAGTGCGGACAAGGGAGTGACACGATGGTATCATGGATTAGCAAAGGCGTTTGAGAGCATCGACAACGTCAGCAACCACCAATCACCTCTTTCTATTCATTTATTTTTGCTTCTCATGGAGTCAAATTGTGCCCTACCTCGGACAATAATAGGCTGGGGATTTTCCACTCACCTCTTTTTTTGTAGCCTCAGTATATAGCTCGAGAGGGCCTTTCACATTTTTAATTTATTATAACTCAACTATAAAGTCGGTGCAGCTCACATATTTATCACACATACAAATGAGAAGAGAAGAAAGATACATTTGCCATTGCTTACTAGGTGCTACCTATCTCTCTTGTGTTACAAAGCTAACTGGCTATCTTTTCGAATGCGTCATGTCTCTTATTCTTTAAACTTTCTTTCCTATTCTTAGAAAAAAATTCAAAAATTGAGCCCAAAAACAAATAAATTATAATTTAATTTGGCTTCACTTTTAAGTAACCATGAAACTAGGAAAATATATTTTTAAACAAGAATTATCAATTTTGATTTGTGGATATTTGATAGGAGAAGTTTGAGCTTTATATCATGCCTTGTGATGGACACTAATTTTTTTAATCTGAAAGAAAAATATATACCAAGAGTTAGAGGTTGTCTTTTTAACTATGAATTTCATATGAATATAGTTATAGTCATAAAAAAATTAGTGCCATATTTATATCCACGTAACATTTTTTCAAGCCATTGTTCAATCTAATACATGCATTAGAGTTTAGAGCATCATATGTAATTGTTTTTCATGGTGGAAGTGCGCTCAAAATCTAAAATTATATTTATAATAAAATTTAATAATCAATTAACTATTAACACTATATTATAGAGATTCATGGTAATGAGGATTTTTAGAGTTGTAAAAGCTATTCCAAGATGTATTGAAGAGGCACATCCACCTTCAAGTTATAAGGCATGTATTTAGAGGCAATTGCACATGATATATATATTTTAGATTATAAAGCTACAACAGAGGAGATGGGAAGGACAAACAAGCAAAGATAATCATCCCACAACCAATCAACCATTATGTTAGTAAGCGGGCCACTTATATTGTCGCAACACCCATATTAGCATAAGGATCGTGATATGTTTAGGTTTATATATTCACCGCCGACCAAGCCAACCAGCCAATACAGGATTAATTTTGATTGAATGAGGTATTTTAGTCGTTGAAGCAATTCCTCGATGCACTAAAGAGGCATATTCGACTTGAGGTACTAAGGCATGTATTGAGAGGCAATCAGCGTACACGATATATATATTTTGGTTTATAAAGTCATTGGGGAGGAGATGGAATGGCCAAGCAAGCAAACGTACTCATCCCCACAACCAATCAACCATTATATCAGTAAGAGGGTCACTTTCATTGCGGCAATCACCCCTGTTGGCATAACGATCATGATCTATATTAGGGTCTATATGTTACCGCAGACCAAGCCAACTAACCAATGTGGGATACACGTCATGTGTGTAAGAGAATTATTTAGATGTCAAAGGAACATCATTTCATATGTTTCTTAAGTGCATCTTGAATTGCTTCTACAACTCTAAAATCACCATTCGTTCGTTTAATTATATAGTTTACGCAATTATGATCTCAAGTGACAATTTAGTGAAAATATAAACAATTTGACTTTGATTTTTATCCAATAAACCACATCTAATCCACCATAACTAATCGAATGTGTTTAAACAAGTTATGATAGTTAATAAAATGTGTTTAGAAATAAGGTGAATTATTTCTCCAGTTATATTTAAAGCGGTCTTTATGAGAAAATATTGCCAAACTTTGTTTTTTCAGTATCCTTGGTGGATTTGCAACGCATAATTGCAAAACCAACAACTATGAGAAAAAAATAATGTGCATTCTCTATGAAGAGTATAAGTTGAGGATTTACATTCTCCACTTGCTTATCCAAAACATATGAACATCTCATTCCAAATTTTAAGTTTTTCCTTTGACCCATACAACAATATATATACATATTTAGTTTGTAATGTGCTTTGCGAATCATGTAATTCATATTTAACCAATTTCATGTACATTGTAATCCATTTTTTTGTCGTATGTTAAATGCAATGTGCATACAAGTTTTTGGTAGGGGATTATTTAAATTGCATTATTCTATGGGACTTGTTTGTTTATTGATTATTACGCCATTCCCGATCATATACAACATATCATTTGGAGGAAATATTTCTAGAAGCAATTTTCCTTAGATTATTACATTCACATTGTCAACAGCTTCCACAAGGAGAGTATTTTCCATGATGTTTTGGGATTAAAGGTATTATTTGGGAAGGCGTATGTGAATTGACCCCTCTCCACCTACTAATAGAAAGAGGAAACAATTTTGGTGTGCCATTTAAAATTAAAAACGCAAAATCTTACTTGATGTTTTGAAATTGATTCTTTTCTTGTTTAAAAATTTCTTGCTCGCTCGAGCAAATCGTATAGTTACATAATTGAATTTTTTTGGCAAGTAATTGTAATGTTTAGAGTATTTGTAGGCATAAGGTGTGGCTATAAATGTTGTAAGTTCTAATTGGTCAACATATGCAAACATGTTTATGGTTGGAGTAAATAATCAAGGAAATTACAATCATCGATGCCAATTGTTTGTAATTAACATTACATGATAAATTGTAATGCTTTTCCTCTCCTTTGTAAAGTAGACACTCCATCACATTTTCTTATTCTCCAACATACATATACAAGACAAATTGGAGTGAATTTTCTTACCCTCTAACAACGCTTTCTTCGAAATGTAAGTCTACAATTGTTGAAGATATGTAGAAGAGGTGATGATGGAGTTGTGTGTACTAAAAATAAAATGCAGTGCCTACTTCCAACAACCCTTTTAACATAATGTTGTGAGATCGAGATTTGCATTGGATGGCATTACTATTGGCATTTTGTGATATTTCTTAAGAAGTCGTCTCGTTTAGTTATTTAGCCTAGGGAGGGAACATGCACCGAAACAAAATATGTACTCCTTGCACCTATTATTTAGTGAAAATAATTAGCAATATAGCTGTTCTCATTCCACATTTTTATAAATGCCATAATTGTAATAAAGGTTGTGAAATTTGAATTTCTTGAATGGGAGAAGAAGTAAATCCCTTGAAATTTTGCTTATCTTTTCCATTCATTAAAAGTTTTGTGGTACCTCACTTCCCCTATCAGCATCTCCATTGCACCTTCAGGGGTGCGATTGCTAGTTTACATTTTATTTCAAGGTAGGAGACATGAATTTTCAGAGGAGACGCGGAAGACTCCAAACGAAGTCTACAAGACTTTGTAGACATCTCCATCCCCATCGTGTCTCCATACCCGAGGCAACACCCTATGCTAGGAGAAGTGTCCCTGGTTTCTATGTGTATTAGGAAACCCAAGTTCAAAATCGGTTACCACAGAACAGGTTCCCACTGTAGCAGGTATTACAACTAATGTAAAGAGGAACTGCCTGGCCTTAGGGAGGGAAAACATCCAACCAAAAATTACCCGGGGACTTGAAATTGACCCGTTTGGTTTCCTTCTATTAACGTCAGACATTATCCATAACAGTTGATCTCCTCAAACATAAAAACCAAGAGTAAAATTGCCTACTTCTTTACCAAACGACAAGGATTAATTGTTATGTTAATTCCCTTGAAATTGGGAGCGGATGTGAGGGTTTACCTTTTATCTATGATTTTCTCTTTTTTAGCTTCCAATCGGGCTGAGAAGGTCTACCTAACAAAGATAACCTATATTCTTTGCTGAAACTTCTGGGCAGTCTGGAATTTGGACCTAGGACCTACTCCCCATCTGTTCTACCGCTAAGCAAATTGCACGTTTTCGTGATGAGATTTTCGTGTTTTCCCTATGTAAATTGAAATTTCCAACATCTCCTTCGAGCCAGACACTGTTTGAGATCCTAGCTATAAAATACCCAACAAAGAAACATAATTGTAGATGTTAATATGTTATAGGCAACCCACCTGGTGTGCAGCCGTGGACTTGAATATTTTGTGTGGGCAGTAAACGGGCCGGCAGCACTCTGCGCAAATGTACTCCACCCAATTGACTTCAGTGATGCCATTCCTGCACAACTGCGTAAATTGTCTACTCGTAGTAATAGATTTGGATTTAAAGGCTTCGAGGGAGAAGAACAATGGTGTCATTATATATACTTTAGGAAAGCGTGAATGTACAGGCATAATTGGAGGTAGGAATATGTATACACATGAGATTGGCATGGCTGCGGAAAATGAGAGGGAAACAAATTCATGCGTTTGTAAAACCCGGTTGGATTGTAGCTTCTCGCATCGTAAATGAGTTTTTCAACAGGCTCACTTCATATATTTTGCAAATAAACAAAGTTTTTTTAATTTTTACCTTATCAAGGCCTTATTATGCCCATAGCAATAGCGTTGCTATTAAATCTTTCTCAATTGACAATCAGTTTTTTCGAGAAGACATATGGCATAGTTGAATGACTAAATGAAAGATTTTAAGGTTAAAATAAGGCTTTTGATACACCACAACTTACCTTTTGATTTTGCCTCGATTTAAGTTTGTTGTTCAAATTGATAATGAAATCTCTCATTTTTTGTACGATCTTATTGGTGAATATATCATGTAATGGGGATGTCTTTAAAACAATTGTATATTTGATTTGGATGTCATTGTAAGCATTATACTCGAAAATAAAGTATTTCCCTAATTCCACTGCCCCATAGGAGCAACAGACTCAAACTCTCTCTTCTCGTACCTCTTTTGGCCTTTTCCACCTACTTGTTTCACGATGAAGCCAATGTGAATATGTTCTTGACTGAGCTATGGGAAACTTGGCTCTCCAATGATATTAGCCCCTATATAGTTCTTTTGTTGGTGATCACGTTCAGAGTTAAATTCGTCAAGGTAATATTTTTTTGCTTCCCTAACGTTTTATCCCACGTAGACTAGAGAAATTTATCTATAACATACACCTTTACCTCGATATTATTTGGACGTGCATTCAAGTCAATGTATCATTTCCTCGCCCGCTTGTTTTGATTCCTCTGTGGCTTCTTTCACTTACACGAGATCTCGTTAAAGACCACTTTGGGTCATCTACCTACCTCCATTTACTATTTTTTATAGATATCTTAGGAGACCCAACATAGCAATGGATTTAATTGGGATTGTACATGTTTTAGTTAAAAGAATATCATATGTGATGGATACTTTTAGTTTGAATGTGTTTGTGATCATGTGTTTTTGAATTATCTCTATTTGTTTCCATTTTGAGTCTAAAGTGTTGTTGGGTCATAGTTCACGCCATAAAGCACCATCAAAATTACTAATAGCCCAAAAAGAATCTGAGTAGTTTTCCAATCCCATAACTTTGCTTCTCTACATCTATTTTGTAGGGCATACAATGCTCTCCACCCTCCAAAAGTTCTCTTCTTCCTGCAAGTTTCCCAACTAAGTGTTTGTTGAAGTCAATCCCAAGGTATTTATACTTGGTTACTTCTTCTATAATACTTCCTCAAAATAAAATTCAAGTTGATTTTTGTTCTTTATGTTGGAGAATATCATAATCTTAGTCTTACTAGTGTTGACTTCCATGCCCACTTCTTTGCAAAACAATCAAGGACATATAAGTGCTCTTATAACCCTCGAATGGACCTAGCAATCAAAATGAGTCATATAAATATAGAACAAGCCTTATCACATAATCTCACAAACAGACTCCCTACCCAAGGTCAGCAAATTCAACCACTCTTCAATTTTGTTTCTATATAAACCAAAATGAGTAGGGGATAACGGGCATCCTTGTTTAACTCTAATGTCACTTTTAAAACTTTCTAAAATGCTTGTCAAAGTTTTGATTTTGATTCGCACCTCTTCACAGTGTTTATGGACAACGTCTCTATATTATTTTAGAAGACCAAGCTCCTTTGTTTTGCAATATAGGTTATCCCTAGGGGCTATGTCAAAATCCTTTTTGAAGTCAACAAAAAACAATAAACTTCTTTTTTTTTCACTCCATAATTTTTCAATCATGAATCCCAAAGTAATTCCATGATTTATTGTTAAGTGCTTGGGTCTGAAACCTACTTGCTCTTTCTCTCTCTTACCTTTTTCTTCCATCCACTTGTTGATTATGTGCTCAATCATGTTGCCAGGTAGTTTTGTAAACAAGGGATTGATCATGATAGTTTGTAGTTGGAAGGATTGTTAACATCTCCACTCTTAAAAATAAGTATTGTAAGGCTAGTAGTCCAGTCGCATGGAAATCTAAGTCAAATGATGTTGTTGAGTATTTTCACAATGTGAGGAGCGAGGATTTTTAACCCCCATTTCAAGTACTCTACTTGAAGCCCAACCAAGTCCTTGGCCTTCCCTAAACCCAATTTTTTAATGTCTTCCTTAGCCTCTTACAAAGTGAATAACTTTGTCGTCATGTTGATCAAGGGTGGAGCCTCGACCTATACTTCCTACTCGTATAATTGTTTTACATATTCAAACCAATGAGTGGATGTGATATTATTCGTTGTTTGTTTTATTTTGTTGAAGTTGACTCCAAAATAATTTTGGTTTATTCTTCCCTAGGTAAAAAAATTTATTCTCTCCTCGTGCTTATGAATTTGCCCTTTTTGTTTTTATGCTCTTCTTACAACTTTTTCTTCACATTCTATTTTCCCACTCTTCAAGAACTCTCCTTACGAACTTTGCATTCCTCATCAAATTGGCCATTCGCGAAAATAATTTGTTTTATTCTTCTTATTTTTGCACTTAAGCACCCCTTGAATTATGTTTATTAACTTGTGGTTTTTGAGGCCTTCTAACCTTTGTTTTCTCCTTTTACATTAATTATCTTAGTGTTTCCTTGAAGATACCATAGTTTTCTTGTGTTGAGAGAATTATTCTCGTTGGTGGACATTGATGATGAGATTGTTTTTCATTGCATGTTGATTTTTTCCAACCAAGATAACATTATGCAAACTGGGCTATGGCTCGATTTTAGATCCATAGAATCATAAATCATAACTTTTGTTATCCTTTCAATCAAACTTTGCGAACAAATTACATAATTAAATTAACAACACTTGCCCTGTTGTAGGTTTTGCATGTAAAATTTATAGATTTATTCCACCTACCCATACCATTGCAAAATAAAAAATCAAATGTACCACATAAAGCTAGCGGCTCTTCTTCAAACTTAGTAATGTCCCTATTATTTTTTGGACATCTTGCCCAATGATGGTTTCCATCTTCGGTGAGCCATATGAGACTGTAATCTTCCTTACTACACAACATGTTAGATTGTTCATTTGTTGTCCTCACTTCGAAATCCCCTAAAATAAGAACTTCCCCCGATGAGAATATGTTGAAATATCTTGTTTTAAAGCTATATGGATCCTCGCCATCCAACCCGTTTTCCTTGAACTTTTTATCCCCTGGGAACCAAATAACAAGTTGTAATTCTAATGTGCCTTCCATTTTCTCGATATTTTGAACCATATGTATTGTTCATTTGTGTCTCTCTTTCTAGTTGAATGTTTCTACCCTCTACTCCTCTCACTGTAGAACCATTATGTTGTCGTAGCCCTTGTCATTACCTATTGTATTGTTCCAAACTTCAAACCTCATATATCATTTGAACGTAGGAGTCTTGCATCATCATGCTCATGAGTTTCGGTGAGGCGTATTGTGTCTCTTCCTTCTACGAAAGGCCCTAACCTAGGCCCCTTCCTCCAAGGGTAGCCTCTATAATTCCAATAAAGTAATTTTAAATATTCCTTGGGGACTATTTGTTATTTCCTTTGTATCAAAGACTCGAGGTAGAGTCCACGCATATTTTTACCCACACTTGTTTTGTTGCACTCTCTAGTGTCGCACTTCCTCTATTCTTTCTTTGTGTCCACCCCTATTGTGATGATGTATTTTGAAGCATTAGATTGACAATAATAGTTTCTCCATTGTATAACCATGCTCTTTTACCTTTGTCCTTCATTTCCCTAACTTTAGTCAATCCTCTCATTTGCTTGCATTGGGGTTAAATCTTCATCTAGAAAGAAATGCAAACCCTTCAAAAGTCTTTTTACTTAGAAGTTGATGGTTGTCTTCTATTCTCATCATGACAACTTTGATAGGCCTATAACTCTTTTCACTTAACTTTCCAACCCTTCTTGTTTAACATATTTTCCTCTCCATTGAAATTAGTCTTTTAGATGATCGCTTATAAGATTGAGAGTACATTCATTTTTTCCATAATCTCTTACTCCTTTAAGCAATCATATTTTAGTCTTTTAGATGATCGCTTATAAGATTGAGAGTACATTCATTTTTTCCATAATCTCTTACTCCTTTAACAATCATATTTTTACTCTCTCTTGCCTTTATTTGTGTTCTCTTTCTTGTGTTCTACACATTTGAACTGTCTCGTAGTGCTTACCCGATGCACCTTTAACTACTTGGACCCATGACTTGATTTCTTTTAAAATTATTTCCTTGTCGCTTTCCTTTACCACTGCACCACTAAGTACTTGTTTGTTGAAATGTTTTTGTTCTTAATTATACCAACATTGAGCTTGTTGAACCTATGTTCTCTTTTGCTAATTCCTAAATGGTTTCTCAAACTAGTTTCATGTTTTACCATTCTTGTTCCCCTATTTGTAACAACCCATATAACATTTCCACTTGCACTTTTAGCACTTTGTTGTTTTCTACTAAAGATTGATTTGTTGTTATGATCTCATGGATCTTGTAGTTATTTTCTTTCCCCTAAACTTCCATGCGCTCTACCCCGATTTTTACATTTAGAATATCTTACACGAGATAAAGGTGTTGGCCACATAAGAGGAGTGGAAGTGGCACAATAACTATTTGTCTCTTCTCCAATTTCACTGTCTCAAATATCACACATTTCAAATTTAAATGTCATACCCTTATTCACCTAAGTTTTTTACCTTTGAAAGTGTGTGCCAAATTTCTTCTTTTGTGATTGATTTCTTCTTAATTGTCCCCCTTTTGTGTGGGAAAGTCTACATTTTAATATTACCCTAGTACTATTTTACATTTAGCCACACCCATTTCCCACTTTTGTCTGATGATGCATTTTTACTTGACCCAAGTGGTTTCTCCAAAAATCGACAGCTTTCATCTTCATTTTTAAATTATGAAAGTGGTTAACTTTCCATTGCCAATATAAAAATGTTTGGAAAAGATATTTAAATACAAAGTTATATAAAATTTGGGCTTACTCGTACATTTCTTGTGTATGTCAAAATTTCACTAACTATATAATAATTAATCATGAGATTAATTATTATTATCCCTATTATCATACCTCAATAATTCTCATTATTCACCCAATAATCCCATCTCATCCTTAATCATATTAATACATCATTAATATTTTCATTATCCCATTAACTAATATCTATTATCAATTTCTAAGAATTAAAAATTCCTACTCACCTACCCACCTACCCACCTACCCTACACCTAGCTTCTCCATCTAATCACTCCACTAATCACATTTAATCTCACCTAATCCTAAGCTAACCAATCCTCCAAATCTAGAGGCTTCTATTTCTAGAAGCCTCTCCAATTTTCCTCTTCCATATTTAAAAATTAAATATATTTCCCCCCTCCATTGAATTTTTAATTCAATGGAGGCTTCTTCTAATCTCTAGAATTTTCCAATTCTAGATCTTTCTCCATTCTCACCAATTCTCCACCATTGATCTACCATTTACATGGAAAATCTCAACCATCCATTATTCCTCCTCTAACTATAAATAGAGTGCCACCCTCCATGGAAACCATCTTAGAAATTGCAAGTATATGTTGCCAAAATATTTCCAAGAAAGACATTAACCATCAAGCATTCCATCAAGCAAAAATCATCATTCAATAAGGGGAGGTGTTGTCCAACTCATCCCACAAATCTGAAGCAATACAATAACTATCTTGAGCACATCCAAAGCAACAAGGGAAGAACATTGGAGCTTGTAGGTAAGTGTAGGTATAACACTCTTTCTCCCTTTTATCATGCTCAATTGAGGTAGATAATAGGTGTGTTAGATTAGGAACTTGTTTGGTTTAGTTCTTAGTTTGCATTTACAACTAACACCACTTTTTGTCTACATTTTGGTGCCCACCATGGGGCTTACCCCCAAAATATTTTTTTGTTTTTAATAGTATTTCACATTTAAAACAAACTGCTCAAATTTGAAAAAAAAAACTACTTTTGTTTACACCTTGAAAATTTGAATTTTCAAATATTTTTTCATGTATTAGCGCCTTTGTCCTGTCATTCAACGCCTATGTAAAGAAGTGGTGCCTTTGACCTAAAACAACATTTTTGCACAACTTATTAAATTTTTTTGTGTTAGGGTTATACTTTGGCACCTTTATAAAACATATGACGCCTTTGTGTCATACTTTAGTGCCTATGTTTTCTAACCTTGTTCTATGTAGAATGAGCGCATGTGTCTCGGCTTTTGACACATGTGTTTATCTTTTTGGCGCCTTTATGGCCTATTTTAGTGCTTTTTTTTTCTAACTTTGTTTTGTGTAGGATCAACAATTTTGTCTGTACTTTGGCACCTTTGTCTATATTTTGACACCTTTGTTTGTATTTCAACGCCTATGTTTAGACTTTAAAACTAAATTTTGCTAACACATTTTTTTCTATTTTTTACGGGTTTGTTGGTAGTTTAGCACCTTTATTGATAGTTTAGCGCCTTTGTTGATAGTTTATCACCTTCATTTACAATTTTATCACCTTTGTTGTTAGTTTAGCACTTTCGTGTTGTTAGTTTAGAGGCTTTACTTTAGTAGCTTTGACTGTAATTTGGCACCTTTGTTCTATCAATCAACGCCTTTGTTGTAGTGTAATTTTACATTGATACTAATCAATTTAATCACATTTTTTTGTTTTGGTGGTGTTTTACAGGGTTTAACATTCTATTTTTGTAGAAATATTGCAAGGATAAGGGAAACTCTACCCATTTTAATACTCATTTTTTTTTTCCTAACGTTTGTGGTTGTAGGATCTTGATTAATTAAAAAACTACTAACCATCCTTTTTTTTCAGCTCGAGCGGTCCAAGAATATTGGGGTATAAACAACAAACTACTAATCCTTTGTTTTATAGACCTCTTTTTGAAGGCCCCATTATAAAATTTATTATTAATTTCTATTGTCATCTTGTGTTTATCGTCTTTTTGATTACGTGTTGTTATTTATTATATAC
This sequence comes from Taxus wallichiana var. yunnanensis, assembly GCA_018340775.1. Classification (NCBI taxonomy): domain Eukaryota; kingdom Viridiplantae; phylum Streptophyta; class Pinopsida; order Cupressales; family Taxaceae; genus Taxus; species Taxus wallichiana. The sequence continues at coordinate 407,774,535 of CM031243.1, read as the reverse complement.
CCGAAGATGACATCATGTATGCTCTCCTCTCGCATCCTAGGATGATCTTGAGGATCAAAAGTGGCTAGTCTTCCTTCCTTTTTTATTTTTAGGGGTAACGTGATGTGGAAGTGACATCCACGCACTTACCATAGTCCTAGGGGTCTCGTGACCATGGGCTTCACCTCCACACACATAGACACACCCCATGTTCCGACGGGGTATATAAATTCAAGGACAATTGTCATCGTTATTGGCTAAGTGCTTTCTTGTTTTAAGAGCAATGTGAAGTGAGGGGCTTCCACGTCCCAATACCCATACCTTAGAAAACATCCTTACAACACGGACTTGGGCCCCATGTATCGCAAGGTATATCGGGGACTCCCTAGTGAGCTCATCTAACCTAGAGTAGGCAACCTATTGGCCGCATATCAAACTATAGTGCAAGGAGGCCGCACTTCCCAAGATCACTCATAGAGCCGACCCCACATTGAGTCATAGGTGGAGAGCCAATTATGGCACCACCATCAGTGTGTGGTATTGAAAGTGAGCTATATTTTGGTTGTAATCCCACTTGACTAGCTAGGGTTATGATTGCATGATTGTACTTGTTTGAGTGTTTTTTCAAACCAATGTATAACCCTCACACCAATCCTTCTAATTAAACCATACACCTATCATCCATCCATCTTGACTATGAAATTTGACCTCGATTTTGACCACACATCATCCACCATATACTTTTGACCATAATTTATCCATCACACACCTACCATCATTCACACCTTTCACGTCATCCTATAAATACAAATCCAAATAATTAACAAACCTTTCCACCTAATTAATAAACTTCATAATAACCAAAACTTTGACCACACCATTTATCCTTCATTCACCTATCATTATTCACCCTCTTTTACATCACCCCTATTAATAAAAAGTCAAATAAATAATAAACCTTTCCACCCCATCAATAAAATTTAAAAGCTACAAAAAAATACACTCATAAACATCCCTTCCCATTTCACAAATAAAATTCAACAAATCCCTTACATATCCCCCCATCTTAAACCACAAGTTATTTCATACCACATTATCCAATCTAAACAATCACCTCTCTCATCATCATCAAAAACTTCCCTCCTAATCATTTAACATTTCCTATTGGTATCTCAACACTAACCTAGGCCTATAAGACCTAAAACCTATCATATCACATATCCTCTTTTAATCACAACACTCACCACATCCTTACATCTCCACTCAAATCTATACATACATTTTTCATATCTAAACACCCCATTACGATTTCTCTTATTGACACAAATCTAATCTTTGTTAATCGACACCTTATATACGAAAAAAACATCTTTACCACTTATCCTATTCCTCTAAGCCCTTACATCAAGGCACATCCTAAGCCTCTCTATCGAGGAAAATCCTTCTTCTATCTCCTTAATACCTCCTCAAATTCTTCCATCCTATAAACAAGGTTTGATTATTGAGATTATACATCAGTTAAATAAGAAATCTTAACTTTTCCTCATCTACACATCTCTCATCAATTTAACACACCCTCATCTCATCCATGCACATCTCAACACCACTAGAGTCTAATGACACCTAGGAGAATGCCTACTCGATCCCAATCAGGAAATGATGATGAAAATAACCACCAAGACATAGGACATGACATATTTAATCACAACTATTATGATGCCAATGCAGAAGAAAACCCACCAGGAGAAGATGAAGAAACAATGGTCAACACTAGTAGTGATGATGACTCAAGTACTTACTTCACGGGAAGGAAGAAGATGAGAAATGATTAATCATTTGTCGATAAAAACAAAGACGCTCTCTTACTCCAATTATATCATATGGGAGAAAACTTCCTCGATGATTATACTCAAGACCAACTTCATAGTCTCCTCCATGATGAAAGTGATTGCATTGGACAATGACCACCATCCCCACATCATCGTAATCCAAATAACTATTTCACATTGAGCATAGACGGGATGGGACAATAGAGAGAACATCAATAATCCACATGTATCAAAAGAAGCCATGTTTTTCAATCAATCTGTAAACAAATGAGTAACCAAATTGCTCAATTAGCCTCACAACTTGGCCCACAACCATCAAATGACCATGGATCCCAACATTCCTAGCATCCCAACTTTCAATCCACCACCCACTGGTCCTCAAGAACCTACCTTGGAGAAAGAAATAAAGTCTATGAAGGAAACACTTCATGGGTTGCAACTCAAAACACAAGGACAACAATACAAATTTGAGGAACTTTTCCCTATCCATTTGACTATGATATCTCTACGGGTCCCTTTTCCACCATACTTCAACCACCTAAATTCAAAAAATATAAGGGAAAAGGTGATCCCTATGAACATGTCAAGGAGTTTTATATGTTATGTCAAGAAGTAGCCTATGATGACTCCTACCTATTAAGACTTTTCTCAAGAAGTCTAGGTGGTCCTACACTTGAATGGTTCCTTTGTCTTCCTAAGGGTTCCATCACTACATTCACTTATTTGACTAAAAAATTTTCAAACACTTCTCCTATAATGTGGAACATGATGTCACCATGATCAATCTATGTAACACTAAACAACGTAATGGTGAAAGCTTCTCATCCTTCCTACAATGATGGCGAGCCCTTGCCAGCTACATTTGTGGCCTATCCTTAAAAAATAATTGGTCACCATTTTTGTCGCCAATCTCCACCAAGAGTTAGCTTTCCATCTCTAGGTCCATTGTACTAATACCTTCGATGACATCATAGAGAAGGGAATGCAAATTGAAAAATCCTTATCACCAAAGGCCTCATTAAGATTATATTCCCATGATAATATACAATCAATCTAATCAACCTTCCACATCCGAGAAGCCCAAATACTTCAATAAGAATAAAAATGTCATCGGTGATGGAGTAACAGAAACCAAACATGTCCAACATGTCCACAAATTTATTACTATATCCATCCCCAAAGGTCAACCTCAGTCCACCCAAGACCCAAAACGAAGAACATACACCCCTCTTGGTGAGTCTATCAAGAAATCCTTGATAAATTAGTTGCTACTAATATGGTTATTTTCCCCCAAACTCAGTCCAATTGATGAGTCTCGACCCAAACCCTCGTGGTTCAAGGAAAATGAGTACTAAAAATTTCATAAAATCAAGGGTCATGCTACCAATAGGTGTATGAAACTCAAAAATTATATCCAAGATTTAATCGACCGAGGTGAAATTGAAATTGAGGACAATGCACCTTCTTCCTCTCAAAATCAAAAGCTTGGGATCTATCAAAATCCGCTTCCTAATCATGGTCAGACCCATGCTTCAAATCGGGTCAACAAAGTCTGAAAAAACCCCGAGTCATCCACCCAACATTCTAATCACATCAACTACCATCGTACCATTCTAGTATGAATCTCTTGTTGGCCACATCTACCATTCCCCACATCAAGTAGCTATTATTAAAGTCAAAGGCCCTTCACAAAACCCTCAGTGTGTAGTTACCACTCGAAGGATCCATGTAGTGGTCCAAGAAGCTACTCCATCCTCCTCGAATCCACCACCGCAAGCTCAATACAATATCATTGAACAACTTGAGAAGACCCCCACAAATATCCATAATGGATCTTCTCAAAACATCCTCCATACACAAATATATCCTCTATCGCGCCCTTCAAGAAACACACGTCCCAAATGATATCGATCCCACACAATTCCAAGATCTTGTCACTCATCTTTACCCCCATCCCACATTACCACTCACCTTCACCTAACAAGACTTACCACTACATGGTCCGACACACAATATTCCTCTATACATTGAGGTGCATATCGAACATACTCACGTCAAAAGAGTATTGTGGACAATGGATATGTGAGTTAACCTTTGTACCTTATCACTCATCCAATGATTAGGGTACAATGAATTGGATCTAAGACAAGATATAATTACCATTAAAGCATATGATAATACTAAACAAAATATGGGCACCTTATATCTTCCTATCAATGTAGGGCCTGTCATGCTCCCCACCCTAGTACATGTTGTGGACATTCTAGTTCCCATATAATCTTTTTGCTTGGTCGACATGGATCCATGAAATGCATGTCGTACCATCTACATTACATCAATGTCTCAAATTTGAGCATGTCAACGTAGAGGTCACCATCCATGGTGACCCTCAACCCTTCCAATATTTCCAAGCACTCAAAGCACAAGGTTATCGGGAACCATATTGTCCTATCACCAAAATTGTGCCATCACAATCTCCATCTCCATCATCATCCACTACTTCATATGTTTCACTAAAATCTTCCATCCACATCATATAATGCCTCATTTCATCATCCACTCCTCTCTTACCCACTCCATCCATATCCACTCCTCTTCTACCTACTCTACCGCTCAAGCTGAAATCCACAGGTGGGGAATATCAAACTTTCAACATCGAAAAACTACCACTATCACCTAAACAACATGGCAGGCCCGACATGTGTCAAGTAAAAAGAAAAAATATTCATTAGGATCTTCCACTTTTATCCATTTTGGGTATCTTGTTGACGAGTACCTTGAACCATCCGACACCACATGGCTCATCGATGACTCTATATCCGTCTTGTTCTCAAACAACAAATATTTGATCCCCAAGTGGATGATGACTCACATGGGTTATTCTAGATGAGGACTAGGTCACAACGAGAAAGGCATCCCCAAACCTCTATTACTATCATCCCCAATCTTGATGGTCATGGACTTGGGTATCAACCACCTAGTGAGGGTATCCATGATGACCATAGTGACACAACCAAAACAATTGAGGAGGCCATAGACACCATCAAAACAAGTTTTCTATAGCCAATATGAATACCTCACCACCACCAATATTTTTCATGATACCATTGTCTTCACTATCAATGTCACCTCACTTACCCAAAACTTATCCAATGGGACCAAAAATCCAAACATATCACTCTGATACATTTCAAAATGACGAGGAAATTCTTGAGTTCATGGGAACTTCGAGATAATATACCTACTGGTGATCATAAGAAAGGTTTCCAAGTATGTTTAAACATTGATGCCTACTTTGGCGAATAGATTCTACCCTCTCCATTCAATCCCAATCCAATATCCCTCATCCTAACTCCTCTTTCATCTTGATGAGGAGGATCCCTTGCAAAATTCTTCCAAGATCCCCAAATCCCAAACAAGATCCAACTATGGATCAACTTCTTCCAGGCTCTTGAATGCTATAGGATGGCTCAACATCATTAATTGAGGAAACTATTGACATTAACATTGGCATGAAGAAGACCCCAAGATCCTTAAACTAGGGGCATCCTTATCAGTAGAAGAACAAGCCACCTTTATCAACACTCCTAAAGAATTCTTAGACGTATTCACATGGTCCTATGTGGATATGTCTAGTCTTGATCCATCTCTAGTGGTTCATAATCTTGTGGTGCATAAAGATGCAAATCCAGTTAAGAAAAAACTATACAAGATGCATCCAAAGGTTGCCTTGTTTGTTAAAGAAGAATTTCGAAGTTACTCGACATTGGTTTCATCTAGCCCATTGACTATTCTATTGATCTCTAATATTGTCCTAATAGGCAAAAATATTGGGGGCATCATATTTGTACAAACTTCATGACATTAACAAGGCTTTCCCAAAAGATGATTTTCCTTACCAAATATCGACATGATTGTAGATTCTATAGCCATGGGCACAAAAATGTTATCTCTCATGGATGGATTCTCTAGATATAATCAGATCAAAATAGTTGAAGAAGATCAACATAATAATACTTTCACCATGCCATGGGGCACATTTTTTACCAAGTCATGCCCTTTGGCCTTAAAAATGTTGGAGCCACTTACCAACGTGTCATGACTATCATATTCCATGATATGATGCATGACATCGTTGAAGATTATGTCGATGATATCCTGGGAAAATCCAAGACTAGAGAAGAACATCCCATGGTTCTTCATCACATCTTTAAAACTTTGAGAATACAAAGTTCATCTTAACCCCAAGAAATGTGTTTTCGTTACATCTAGTAAGCTACTTGGTTTTATTGTCTCACACCGCGAAATAGAGATTGACCCAAACAAAGTTAAAGTTGTGGTTAAAATGCCTCCACCTACAAATCTCAAAAACAACTAAGAAGCCCTACAAGGTAAAATCCAAGCCATCAGAAGGTTCATAGCACATAACTCACCGAAAAGTTGCCATCCATTTCATCATTTACTCAAAAAAGGAACAATATTCCATTGGAACGAAGAATGTCAAGCCTCTTTTGAAAAACTCAAGGAATATTTAATGCATCCTCCAATGCTAGTGCCTCCTACTCTAGGAATTCCTCTCCTCCTATACATTTCTACAAAACACGCCTTGGGAGCTCTCTTAGCACAACATGATGACCATGAAAAGAACATGCCATTTATTATCTCAATCCAAACACTTAGTCACCTATGAGCTTAATTACTCTCCTATGGAAAATGCATGTCTTGCTCATTGTCTTTGCTTCTTAAAAGTTGTGGCATTATATGCTTAACAATACCATCAAGCTCATAGCCAAGGTAGATCCACTCAAGTATCTACTATCCAAAATGGTTTTAACAGGGTGCATGGAAAAATGGATCATGCTCTTGAGTGAGTTTGACATCAAATATGTTAATCAAAAGGCTATCAAAGGACAAGTCCTAACCGATCAATTAACAAAAGCTCCAGTTTTTGATTCCACACCACTAAATACATGGTTCCCAAATGAATCTATATTCACCATTGAAGAATCAAACACATGGACATTATACTTTGATGGATCTTTTACACATCACAACTCAGGAGTAAGCATTCTCTTTATTACACCCCAAGGAGATATGATCCCCAAGGCCTTTTGGACTCACTTTTCCTTGCACCAACAATATAGCTGAATACGAGGCACTCATAGTTGGATTAAGAATGGCCATCCAATGGAATATCAAAACTCTCAATGTCTTTGGTGACTCATAACTAATCATTAAACAAGTTAATGATGAATATTCCACCAAAGATGACAAATAGTTCCTTACGAATGGTGGATAGTTTCAAGCTTACTTCCAACACATTCAATTTGAGTCAAGTCCCCAAGTAAGAAAAAATCAGATATGCAATGAAACCATTGGTTCTCTATTGGACATGCCTTTAGATGCCTCTAATTCATAATTCTTGGTTGAACAACTCATGACGCTAGCCTATGATATCCCCGAATCTGAGATGGTATGTGAGATTGTTGGTCCTGACTCCCCATGGTACCATGACATCTACACCTATCTCCATGACCACACCCTTCCACCCAACCTTCCCACAACCATCGTAAATCCTTCATCTAATGTGCCTCCCTTCTTCACCATCCTTGGTGACACCCTATATCGTAGAAGCTTTGATGGAACTTTGTTGTGATGCCTTAATTCCCAAGAGGCCAAATTAGCACTTAAGGAAGTTCACGATGGCATTTGTGGTGCTCACACCAGTGGTGTGGTACTTGCTAAAAAACTTATGCAAACCGAATACTACTGGCCTAACATGGAGAAATATGCATGTTCATACGTCTACAAATGTGTCCCATGCCAGAAACATGTGACCTTATCCATGCGCCATCCCAAGCTTTACAACCTATTACTACTCCATGGCCCTTTTCCACTGGGGTCTCGATCTCATGGGAAATTCAATCCACTTCATCCGACAGTCACAAATTTATCATTACTACCATGGAATACTTCACTAAATGGGTCAAATCCATCCCACTTACCTATGTTACTAAAAAAAAATATCCAAGTTCATCCTTAATCACATCATTTTCTGCTATGGTATTTCATCTGCTCTCATCACGGAAAATGGAAAATCCTTCAAAAATTAATAAGTCCATGAGCTTTGTGACCATTTCCACATCAAGCTCAAATTCTCCACCCCATATTACCCACAAGGAAATGGCCAATCTAAAGCATCTAATAAAATACTAAAGCACATCCTTGGTAAAATTGTAAGTCAAGTAGGACGAGATTGGCATACACAAATTTATCCCATCCTTGTGGGCCTATCGCATCCATCCACACCCCCACTGGCTCCACTCCATACTCTCTCGTCTTTGGCACTAAAGAAATTTTTCCTATTGAGATCGAGCTCCCTTCCCTTCACATTTCTCTCCAACACCTCATTGACGATGAAGACTATCAGTGCATCACCTATAAGAGCTTGAGTTGCTAGATGAGAAATGCCTTCACACCTTGGACAACCTCAAAGCTTATCAAAATTACCTCCACAGAAACACTACAACAAGCATCAAAACCCACAAATTTGAAGTTGGTGACCTAGTCCTCAAGGAGAACCAACGTAATACTAATGTTGATCATGAAAAGAAAGGCAAGTTTGAACCAAATTGGCTCGGACCATACATTGTCATCACCAAGTTCGGATCGGGTTCTTATAAGCTTGCTACTCAAGATGGGTATGAGTTGGATGAGCCTATGAACATCATGCATCTAAAACACTTTTATGCCTAAGTGCCCACCACTCCAAAATAAAAAATAAAAAATAAATAAAATAAAAAAATAAAAAATAATAATAATAATCCGTCCAATGGTGAAAACCACTTTGGTGGCATGCTTGGGCAAGTACCATGGTGAAAATCGGTTTTCGACACTATGGTAAACTAGATCCTATGTCCACTAGTGCCCTACAAATGCCATCATTAGCACACTAGGGAAAACCCCTTCATTCCTACTCATATTTTCATCCCTATCCACATCCTACATTCCTAAATCTAAACTTCTTCTAATCCTCATCACAAAGTAACATATCTATCATGACTAGGACCACTATTCAAATCCTAGCTAAGGTCCGCATTGCATACAATCACATTTTTGGGAAACTACAATATTAAGTAGAATCTAAGTGAAATGATGAGAAATGCAACCCTTGTAAGATCCTAAGGCCTTCATTTCTCTCCCCACCCCCATCCACCTGTTATCACCAGTCATTTCCCTTCGCAACTACTTTCCCTTTCTCTCTTTTGTTCTCGCTTGTTGTTTCACGTAACGACTATGTTGTAAATATTTGTACAATTCAAATTCCATTTTAACTTTTCTTTAAAATCCATCACATTTACCATATGTAAATAAATCATCACATCATCCACATAACTAAATAAAATACCACAAAACTACATACACATAATAATACATCTCATTAGTAAACCATGCAATCCATCCATCTAAACATCACACTTCACCATATAAACCATAATCATACATAAACATTATCACATCTAATCATCTAAAAATACCTAAAAATCTAAAAACCATCATCATCATCATATCCATATCCTATAATCATCATATCATTATCTAACATTATCAAATCATCAACAATCACTATCCATCATAAACACATATCACCAACAAATTATAATACATCATCAATATCATCATCATCAACCACATCATTTACAAAACAATAAAAAAATTATCATAAAAAATGCCATCACATCATCTATATCATATCCATCATGTATGAAATCAAATCGTATGTCACTACATCATAAACTACATCATCATCATACATCATCATAAAAACAAAAAATAAAGTAAATAATCATCATCTCATCTATGACATCATCACCATGTACCATCATCATATATCATCAAACAATAAATAAAATAACATCATCACATCAACAACATCATCATCATAATAATCACATATATAAAAATCATACATCATAATCGCATCAACTCATACATCATCAATCACTATCATCAATACAAAATGACAAAATAGTACATCATCGTAACTCATCATGTACCTCATCACAAAATCAATAATACATCATGTGTCATCAATACATATACATCAAAAATATGACCATCCTGGCCATCATCAAAATGTTCACTAAAATATATGATACAATACATATATAATCACCTCCATCGACCACATATGTGCATCTATAAAAATGACACTCATCACTGCTTAAACTCTACCAAGATCATCACCTATCCCATTTGGTTGTCATCGTAAGACACACTAGTGGTACTCCACGAGGTTGTTCGATGTCTCGACCTCCTCTCATCTAGGTGCTCTGCATAACATTGTGCCTTGGTAGCTGATGGGCCACAAGGCCATCATAATATCACATCTCATCTCCACTACGGCCTAATACTTGCCATAATGACACCATGTTAGGGGGTCCCATATGTCATGCTCCCCGAGAAAACTAGGGGGTGTCGTCGGTCCCACTCCCTACGAACCACCATGTGTCTCGCTCCCTCTTTGTTATATCAAAAGGGCCATATCTATCCTCATAATCATCACGCTGACGGTGATACCTATCTCGATGGCATAAGGCTTGATCTTGCTCTTGCCTCAACCCCTCCACTGCCTACTGTATCCGTGTCAACTCTCCCTGTAAATGTGAAATCTCCAGATCCCTTCGCCCTACACCATATCCCACTAACACTATCAACATACTAGCTTGCCATCTCAAATCTCGTATCTCTCTTCAAGTGAGATACACCTCTCTCTTATAGCCCTACTATCTCCATGCAATCCGTGCATGAGTTCTGTCTCCAACTATCTAATATGAGCTTGTAACTCGACTCATGTATCACTTGACCCTGATGCACATATTGATCCTACACCTGTAACACCTATTCTAAATGGTCCCGTTGTATCTACCTATGGTGGCATAACTACCTGCAATGGCCTTATGAATCATCCATCATCCACCTCATGCCTATCTGGACTATGTACTAGTGCCTCCTAAATAGGTGAATGAGCCCCGATGGTGGACTAGAGGACCACCTAATACAATAATAGGTGGTGCCCATTGTAACTCCTCCTCTACCTATCCCTATGGTCTATGTACCACTACTACCCGCCCCTATGTCATCCCTCATATACCTATCGCTGACCATGAAGAAATCTCATCCTTCCTAGCGACCTTATTAGTCTTGATATATGTCTAATCCCCACCCACCACTCAACATATCCCCTAATTGTCCCCGATCCTCCACACAAATGGTAAAGGTGCCCATGGGACAACCTACAACTCATCAAAGTTGGCCCTCACTAAGTTTTCTAAAATCACAACACCCCAATCCTCGACTCTCATGCAGATGAGAAAACACATGAGGGCCTATACGAATGTCTCGAAATAGTACCAAATTGTTACAACACGCGGTCTGGACTAATATTGATCTATCATGTATGGTTTCCCCCACCAAGTAAATAGTATGTTGTCTCTGGATCCTCCTCGAAGAATTTGGCCCCCTCCCATGCCTCATACTATCGGTATGGTCATCATGTGATATCACCTACTTGTAGCTCATCAATCATGTGTATATACCAGTCCATCTCCCCTAAATGTTCCCTCTTACCCATGCGTAAATACCACTTGTATATTAAAGCCTCTCTAAACCCTCATTGTTTTGAATGCCAATCCGGCCTACCCATTGCTATGTGGTCGTAACTCTAGATCTACAAAAGGATGCTTTCTCCAATACTACTACCTCCCTGGTAGGCTACCCTATGTAAGTCATGGTATAAACGTGCCAATACCGCAAGAGTCCATGTAAATATTATCTCATACCACATATCGTGTGCACCACATCTATAAATCCAATGTTGAAATACCGACCTCCACCATCTGGAAACAAAATACAACTGATCAAGGAGCATAATAGCATCGACACCCGCTCCATATACCCCTCTCTAAAATAAATCCCTAAATCTATTTGCAACCTTGACGGGTCCATTTTCCACATCTATGAGTAGCCTCAATTCTCTCTCAGGCTTCCTCCTATGTCATACCACCTGCTCCCCCTCCACGGAAGCCGTATATATATGTATACATCCTCTAATGTCACCGTCATCTCTCCCATGGGTAGCCAAAATACTCATCTCTCGAGTGTCACCGCTCTACCAAGTGTTGTCGATAAGTCTCGATCTCGCTCGCATAAAAGGCATCCTCACTACATGTAAAAATCCTAACACGTGCAACAATGAACCCTTGTCCTCCTTTTCCTCCTCGTCAAAACCCCTAATAAATGCCTCAAGGCGGTGAACATCGATGCCTCGACTGCCTGCATTTACACCCAAAACCTCTTATACATATTAAACAACATATATTAGCCCCCACCCATCATTACCATCCTATTAATCCCTATTTTCGTTAATCCGACCCTTACAAAAACTCTTAACTCCGAACCCTTTATAATAGGCGCACTTTATGATGACATAGTTGTTCTTTATGGCGCTATGCAAAGGAGCCATTTTAAAACATAGGCGCCATTTAAACATAACACATATACGCTAATTTAGATCTAATCGTCCCCACCCCCTAACTAGGCACCACTATTTCCCACATAAAGCCAATATTTATCAAAGGCGCCAATCTATATCAAAAACGTTAATCTAGATCCTCCCCATTCGCATATAGCACCAAAATACAACCTCCTCAACGCATATGGTGTTGTGATATGATGAATAGGCGCCATTTCGATGAATAAGTGTCGTTTCACGCACATAGGCCACCATACCCTTTAAAGCGCCTAAAATTTCCCTAAAAAGCTATAAAAACACTCAAAATGAAACAAAAATAAAAACCACAGGGTAATTACCGCAGCTCCATCGGTTTTCGATTGTCGATAGCTCCTCACTTCATCCGCTCGGTGATCCGTAATCCTCACGTAGGCCATCATGCTCTCTTAGAGGCTCTCGTTCTCTACTATACACGGTGAAAATGACTCGTCATGTGGTCCCCCGACCCTTTTATACCTGCCGCGACGCCCTAAAATATTATAGAGCCCATTCTCGCACCTTGTTTGTCTATTTCTCCTCTCATTTCTTTCTACCAAATTCCCCATCTATCACCCCAAATTTTAAAACATCCAACAAATATCAAAAATAAAATAAAAAATCATCAAAAATCCAAAAATCTATAAAATCCAAAAAAAAAAAAAAAATTAAAAAAAAAAATCTAAAAATTATGAAAAATCCAAAATAATCAAAATATTATTAAAAATCCAAACACTCAAAAAAAAAAAAAATAAAATTCCAAAAATCAAAACTCAAAACAATCCCAACACACCATCCACAGTTTAAAAATTTAGAAATATAAATACAGTGTGTATTTTTGTTTGTATGTTTGCTTGCTTATCTGCATTTGCATTTTGGCCGATGATATGAGGCCACTTTTTCTGGTCCAATGATATGAGGACCATCATAATATTAATTTGTCCAATGATATGAGGACCATTATAATATTAATTTTTCCAATGACATGAGGACAAGGGCATTTGGCAATTTCGTCACCATGGTCTTTATACCCTGGTGCATCTTTCTCTATGCCACATTAACCACATTGCTAATGATGATCACAATGGGTACTTTATGGAAGCACACCCCCTTCTATCATCATCTTTTAAGTCCCATCCTATTCATCACTCAACTAACTATCTAATCTTCTTATCCCCTTATCCAATCAATACTTCATCAATCAAATCCAAGCATCGTAACTATTATTCTCACCCCTCTAAGGCATCTTTCAAAACCCTCTTATCAATCCATCAAATTTAATCCCTCTCATTCAAAAATCTCACACCATCCAATCCAAAGATCCTATCCATCAACCCGCGTCCTATCCATCTTCTAAATCCAAAAATCTTAAATCTTTCTCCTTGTTATATATCATCGATCGGGGCATGCTTTATTCCATAATCCAATCACTTCTAATTCCTCAATCTCCTACTCATATTCATCTCAATCCTTTAATCTACTCTAATCCTCTAAATCCAAATCCTCTAATTCTCTCATCCTCTAATTATGTTCCTCTGAATCCTCAATCCTCTACTCCTCTAATCCAATTCTTCACATCTTCTAATCCTCTGAATCCTCCAATCTTCTTACTCTCTAATTTTAATCCTATACATTCTCAAAATCTAAATTTCACTCATCCGCTTCCTTGGACCTTTCATCTTTTTGAGTGGTCACCCGAATTGTTTCCTCTTCACCTAACCCCTCGAGGGGGCATCACCCTCACTATCTATCTTGTCATCTCTCTTTCTTTGAATGATCATTGCTACACAATAACCATTCAAAGAGGGGGAAAATGTAGACATGTAAAATGTCGACATGCTCATTTAACAAATAACATACTCATTATACATTATTAATCCCCCCATCACTAACCATATAATAATTAATCGTGAGATTAATTATTATTATCCCTATTATCATACCTCAATTATTCCCATTATTCACCCAATAATCCCATCTCATCCTTAGTCATATTAATACATCATTATCCCATTAACTAATCTATATTATCAATTTCTAAGAATTAAAACTTCCTACTCACCTACCCACCTACCTTTCACCTACTCTACACCTATCCTTCCATCTAGTCACTACACTAATCACATTTAATCTCACCTAATCCTAAGCTAACCAATCCTCCAAATCTAGAGGCTTCTATTTCTAGAAGCCTCTCCAATTTTCCCTCTTCCATATTCAAAAATTTAAAAATATTTCCCTCCCTCCATTGAATTTTTAATTTAATGGAAGCTTCTTCTAATCTCTAGATTTTTCCAATTCTAGATCTTTCTTCATTCTCACTAATTCTCCACCATTGATCTACCACCTAGATGGCAAAATCTCAACCCTCCATTCTTCCCTCCTTTAACTATAAATAGAGGTGTCACCCTCCATGGCAACCATCTTAGAAAATTGCAAGTATATGTTGCCAAAATATTTCCAAGCAAGACATCAACCATCAATTATTACATAAATCAAAAATCATCATTCAACAAGGAGAGGTGTTGTCCAATTCGTCCCCACGAAATCAAGCATTGCAATAACTATCTTGAGCACATCCAAAGCAACAAGGGAAGAACATTGGAGCTTGTAGGTAAGTGCAAGTATAACACTCTTTCTCCCTTCTTATCATGCTCAATCAGAGGTAGATGATAGGTGTGTTAGATTAGGAACTTTTTGGTTTAATTCTTATCTTCCATCGACAACTAACACCACTTTTTCTTGTCTACACTACTTAATGGTGAGACCTTCAAGTGCCTTATTATTCCTTCTAGAGAGGGTTGGTAAAACCTTAATGTTCTACTAAAAATTACCCCACTTAGCCCATGCCACCACGCAGTCTTATTCCTACTAATAAAACCCGAGAAACACCGATTCATAGGATAAATTTGTCCACTACGGTTGTTGTAGAATAAACTACGAAATCCAAGAGCTGAAGCAAAAGAGGCCCACTCTAACATAATAGTTGGACATAAGGGTTTCCCTATTAATCTTATAAATTTTCCAACTCGTTTTTGATGTTGTATCTTTTACTATGTATTTTGATAAAAAAATGGTTGTCTTTTCAAGTCTTGCCTCCTTAAATAAGTCAGTTCATTTATCAACTCTTTGGTTGTCTTCAAGTTTGATTGCACAAAAAATTATTATAAAAATAGATTTTTAAATGGTTATTTATCTTGTAGACACCTACTTTCTACCGTGCAATTTTAATACCGAAATTACACCAACTAGTCTTATCGACCTTCGCTAATTAACTAATTTTCCCGGATCATCAATTAATTAACACCTTTTCATTAATTAACCAACATATTTCCTCTTGGATGCTAATTAACATCACTTTGTTAATTAAAATCCCCTCTTAATTAATTAATCACCTGTTATTAATTAATCACTCTAATCCCCATTTTTTTAAATTAATAACGTTGTATTAATTAAATCCTGCTCTCAAACCCTCTAAACCCACTACATTTCCTCTAAATAGCTTCTACAAACTAATCTTGGCCTAAAGTGATTAATTAAGCCTCGTCTAACGATCACGAGTCATTAATCTTAATTAATTACCTCTAATCATGTTTATCCACTCCTAATTCTACATCTCCATTATCTCACATTCATTACTAGTTGTGCTTCTCCCAAAGAGGAAAGCTATAAAAGCAACCTAATACTCCCTTCCCAAAACACACCATGTCCTTACAAGACATACATATATTTTCTCATATGAGCATTTTATCACTAGAAAGCTTGCAAAAGTGAGAAAACCCTTTCCTTTTTAAAGTAGTAAGAGGAGAATCAAATATGAATTTTGGGCCATTTTGAGGAGATATCTTCCTTCACCAAGCTCTATCCTTGGATCAAAACCATTTGTGGCTTGTACTAAGCTCACAAGGATACCCACATTCCAAAGCAAATCCACACATCAAAGGGAGGTTTGTGTTTACAATGTTTATGTTTATGCAATTTGTTTATCTTCATTTCTTAGCTTTGTTGTGATGTATTCACAATTTAAAATAGATTATGGTTTACTTTGTGTTTAATTACAACTAATTTTATCTATTTTCATTTACATACATCCATACACATTGTAACCATCAAAATCAAATCTTAGGAGTGTGTCGTTATAACACGGTGCACTCACATTATCAAGTTATAGGACCCCTTTGTCTACTCCTTCAGATGGTCATTACAATCTCTTAGAGCATCTTGAGAAAATGTCTGCCAACATTTCTATTTGGGGCCTTCTCTAAATATCCACTTTTCATAAATATATCCTCTATAAGAGCCTCCAGGAGTTAGGAGTTTTGACAAACATTGAGCCTTCACATTTCCAAGCCTTGGTCATGCAAATCGCACCATCTGAGAAAATATTCTTTAGCCAAAGTGAGATTCCACAGAAAATACATCAAAAATTTACCTTTGTACATTGAAGTCATCATAACCCACCGTAAAGTTAAATGGGCGCTTGGGACAATGGATCTAGTCTAAATTATTGCACTTTGAGGCTAGTTAAACAATTAGGACATATTGAAATTGAGCTTGAACCTAATGTCATTTCCATCAAGGCCTATGATAATGTCGAGTGACAAGAAGTAGGGAAATTTACTATACCTTTAGAAGTTGGGACTGTTACACAAGAAACCCAGGTCCATGTCATTTACATGGAGCTTCCATATAACATCATCCGCAGCCGCCCATGGATCCATGTCATGCATGTCATCCCCTCCACTTTCCACCTATGCATCAAGCTACACTACACGAGTTCAAGAGTGGGACTTTCCCTAGCACATAAATCACTTCCAAACTTGAATCAAATGCTTCTACCTCTCGCATCCATCCTAACACACTCCAAAAAAATCAGCTAGTACATCTACCTCCACATCCTAATATCTCACATTAGAATCCAAATTCAAAATCCTCAATACTAGCCGTGGGGAGTACAATCTCCAAAAGGCCCTCCTTGTACACAATCTGCCCTTACCACCAAAAACTCATGGCAAGCCCAACTTTCGGTCAAGCAGACAAGCGAAGCATAACAACTTCAACAAATTTGTACTTGGTGGTCTTTTAGTAGACAAGCATCTCGATACGACTCACACTTCCCAATCACTTGATAAAAATGGTCACATGTTATCAATCACCAGAATATGTTATCACCAAGAATATGATGTATGTCATGTTATATTAAGGTTATGGTTGTGGAAAAATTGATCAAGGTGTTCAAAACCTCTCCTAACACATGAGAAAATGGATAGATACGACATTAACATATAACCACATGGTGCACCACAAATATAAGTTGATGCCACCCCTTCTAAGCATGAAGATAGCTCTTCTGATCATTGTGACACTAAACCAAGGTCTCCTTATAGTATCTAGGAGGAGGACCTTGCCTCTACGAACTTATTCTCAAATAATTTCATCTTAATATTAGCCCCTTCTTACCCCAAGCTTGATCTTGTATATCACTCCCTTATTTATTTATATTGACAAGATCACATACCAATTGATTTATTTCAAAATGAGGAAGTAATTACGAGTTCATGGGACTGTGCGATGACGTCCCCTTTAGGGATCACATAAGGGTTTATCCATTAACCTCAATACATAAGCCTACTTTTGGGAGGAGGTTGAGTTCTATGGTTAAATAAATAAATAAAAATTTAAAATATATTCAAAAAAGTAAAAGAGATAAAAATCCAAGTCCCATAGTGAACACCTTTTTGAGGCACTCATAGAAAAACAATATTAAAAATAAGAAAAAATATAAAAGTGACCATTCTATTAGTGAAAATCTCATAGAGACGCCAATAGAGGAAGAACTCAACCTCCCTATTGATCCTACAAGAATGGAAGATAGCTCTAACATGTTAGTTTAAGAAACTATTGACATCAATAATGCAGCACACATGAGCAATCTCAAATTGTGAAATTAGAGGCATCACTTAGTCCTCAAGAACATAAAAGTTTTGTAATACTTTAAAAATAATTACTGATGTTTTTCTTAGTCCTAGGTGGACATGTCAAGTTAGATCCTTCATTGGTTTTATACAATTAGGTTGTACTTGAGTCAACAAAGCCAATCAAACAAAATCTTTGTAAGATGCATATGTAAGTGGCTCTTCTCGGTCAAGAAGCAACTCAATATTCGAGAATGGATATCCAATATTGTTCATGTTTGTAAAAATACAGTTGGGATTAGAATTTATAAATATTTTAGGGATATCAATAAGGCCTATCCCAAATATGATTTTCATCTCCCCAACATTGATATGAGTGTTGATTATACATCAGTCACTAAATGTTATCCCTCGTGGATGGATTTTTTAGGTTATAACTAAATTAAGATTTCCAAAGAGGATCAACACAAAACAACCTTCATTACTCTCTGGGGTACCTTTACTATTAGGTCACGCCTTTTGGCCTTAAAATGCAGGGAGCCATATATCAACAAGCTATGCCACTATATATTTCATGATATGTTACACAACATTGTGGAAGATTATGTAGATGACATTTTGGATAAGTCAAGAACATGATAAGAACATTTAGTTGTCTTTCGCCACATCTTTGAATGACTTTAAGAATACAAAGTTAGGATAAACCCTAAGAAATGTGTATTTGGAGTTGTATTAGTCAAGTTATTGGGGTTCATTGTGTCTAGAAGATGAATTAAAGTAGATCCAAAAAAGGTTACAACAATCACAAAAATCCCTCCTCCCAAAAAAACCTAAAACAACTATATAGTTTACAAGGTAAAAGTCAATATATTCATAGATATATTTCCAAACTTATTGATCAATGTCATCCCTTTACTCATCTCCTTGAAAAATATGTTGATTTTTAGCGGGGCCTAGAATGCCAACACACCTTCGAGCACTCAAAGTAATATGTATCCAAGGTACTTGTTTTAGTTTCACCTATATCTAACAAAACCCTTATGTTATACATATTTTCTACCCAAATTTCCTTTGACACTTTCTTAGACCAACATGATAAAATCTGACAAAGAAAGACTTGCTTATTACCTTAGCCAGACCTTAATATCTTATGAGCTTCATTATTCACAAATCAAAAAATCTTGTTTAGCCGTTGCATTTCTTTTCCAAAAGCTTCGACATTGCCTTATGAACAACAAGACTAAGCTTATATCCAAGGTTGACCCACTTAAATACCTTTTATTTAAACCCTCCCTTACTTGGAGGATGGTAAAATGGATTATCATACTCATTTAATTCAACATTGAATACATCAATTATAAGGTTGTTTAAGGATAAGTACTTTCCTAACAACTTGCAAAAGCACCATTTCTAGACACGTAAACACTAAGTCTTGACTTACCCAATGCATCTATTTTGTTTTTGAGGAATCCACTACATGAAAAGTTTACTTTGATAGATCATTCACCTTTCATTTCTCGAGTGCGAGATTTATCCTTATCATGCATATTGACGACCTTATCCCGAGACCTTTCAAGATTGGTTTTCCTTGTGCTAAAAACATAGTTGAATATGAGGCCCTCATTGTTGGTATCAAAATCTCAATCAAATGGAATATCAAACAAGGTCGGGTCATTGGAAACCCACAACTCATTATCAAACAAGTTAAAAATGAATACATTGTAAAAGATCGAAGTTTATATTGATAGATGCATGGTGGACAACCTCAAGGATTATTTTGTTTAAATATGTTTCATCAAATTCCTTGGATTCAAAACAAGTCTATAGATGTTATTACTACCATTATATCTATTTTAAATCTACCTCTATATAACAAGAATTATGCTTCCTTGTTAAACATCTAACAATGCTTATTTATGATATGACATAATTTTGTTTGGTATGTGAAGTTGGTCCCTTCTCCTCTTAGTATGAAGACATATACAATTACCTACAATATGATACATTTCCACTTGACATTACCCATTATACCCTCCCTGGGGCACTCTCTATCATTGAGCTTACGATGGGACTTTGTTAGGGTGTCTAAATTTGAAAGAGTTTATCTAAGCTATCAAAGAGGCACATAAAGGCATTTGTGGCGCTCATATCGGTGGCATGATTTTTCCAAGAAACTTAGGAAATACGGGATAAAATACGTAGAATAATCTCTCACAAAATCGCAACAAGAGAAACTAATATGTAGAAAATATTACAAATCTGAAATAAAAGTGCGTAATAATAAAAGAACAACACAAAAAGACAATATTTAACATTATTCACCCAAATTGGGCGACATCCACCAAGAATCACTTGCTCGATTTTATTACAAGCCACCACTCTCTCAATACAATACCCAAATCTGTTTGGAGCTATGCTCAACAAACTCTACATAATTCACACCCAAATTTAGACACATCTGCAATGTTACATTAAAACCTACAATATGCACAAAATCACATAAGTAGACAATTTTTAAGTAGTTTTACAAAACCGTGGGTATCAAAACCATGGGTGAAAACCGTCCCATAAACCTATGGGTCAAAAATCCCGCCCATATGAGAAAAGCACAATTTTCGAGGCCAAAAAAATCTCTGGGGTTGCCCCCTAACCCCTGATGAGACAACTGTGGAAAGTGTACAGTCTTCAACATTTTCACACATGAAAACAAGCTCCACACCCTAACAGAAACTTCTACAAGTTATTTATTACTAGCCCAATATGGAAATAGATTGTTGTAAATATGTGCGCAAATGTGTCATTTTTCATAAACATGGAAACTTGATTCACGTGTCAACCCAATCCTTGTAGCCTATTATTATGCCTTATCTATTTTTAAAATGAGGGCTTGATCTCATAATAAAACCTACACACACCTCCTCTAAAGGCCATAAACATATAATTACCACAACCGAATACTCCACCAAATGGGTGGAGGTTGTACCTCTCACGTATGTAACCAATGCTCAAATATCCAAATTCATATTAAACCACATTATCTATCATTATGGCATTCCTTCCACCATTGTTTCTAACAATGGTAAGTCCTTAAAAACAAACAAGTGAAGACCCTCTATCAATGCTTTAAAATACACTAAAATGGTCGACCCCTTATTACTCTCAAGGTAATAGGCAAGCCGAGGCTACCGATAAAACACTTGTTCACATTATGGAGAATTTTTTCAATAAACATGCCAAAACTAACATCTTCAAACTCGCCTCACCTTATGTAATATCTCCTTCCTAGTCGAAGACCCTTAGCCTATTTTGTCTCCTCGATAGCTAAGGAATAAACACACAGGGAACTTAAGTTATGCTATTTTATTATAAAGTGCAAAAATAAAATAAAATATTATAAGCACTTATAATAAATTATTATAAACTTAAAAATAGAAAAAGGCAAACAAAAAGCAAAAAACATTTAGCCAAAAATGATTTATCCAAGGAAAATGTGACTTGCTTAAGGAGAAAAAGTAGGTGGGAAAAACATTTAATGAGGGAAAAATCTGGTTGGTCATCAAGGGTGGCTATTTGGGTCATAAGTGTTATAAAGGCAAGTCGACTTGCCTTAGGAGGACACCACTTGATTATTCTCTTATTTTCTGATTTTTGTCTGAAGCTCATAGCTTTGTCAAAATATTTCTAAAGACGAAACCCTTTAGAAATACTCTCTTGAGGATGAAAACCCTCCAAGAGATCAAGGGGATTCTCCACCTTGGGGTTTCCATTGTGCATCATTGGATTAACAATTATTTTTAGTTTGTTTCGCAATTGAAGGAGAAGATTAGTAGAATTTTGACCAAGGGTTTGAAGGGAATATTTTCAGTAGTGTTTCATTTCTTTTTCAACCATTTCCCTTATGGAGCGACCTACTTCTGGATGAATCTGGAGTGTTTGGAGGTGTTTTAGATCTGATTTGAGTTGCTTCTTAATATGATTTTTATAAATCAAATCAGCCTATTTTTTTTTTGGTGTTAAAAAGGTACCATTTCATCTTTATTTAAGGGCAGCCAGTCTGCAGATTTTATAAAATTATTTCAGCCTTGTTGTGTCTCAAAAATCTAGATGTTCTTCCATATATTGGCTATATAAATACAGTAGATCAGATTTGAGTGGAAATATTTTAATGTAATGGGTGATTTGTATGGGTTTTCTTCTTTACCCTAGTTGCATTTTTCATACATAAATCAGATCAACATAAAAATCATTGTTATATCTTCCATAATTTGCTTTTGGCTTGAGGGATTTGCCTCAAATCTATTTGGGGTTGAAAAGTGTCCTTTAGGGGACATTACATCTTATGGGCTTATCACACTTCCATCAAAATGCCTATAGGAGCCGTGCCTTATTCCCTTTTCGTAACCAAGGCCACCATTCCCGTAGATACTTGATCTTCCTCCTCATGCATATCTTTGAAGGATTATTTTGACAATGAGGAAGAATATAGAGTAGCCAAAATTGAAGAGCTTAAGATGCTCGATGAAAAATGATTTTATGCCTTGAATCACCTTAAAGTGTCCCAGAATCAAATTTTCACTAGCTACAAAAAATGCATCATCCCTCGTGAGTTTGTGATTGGAGATCTTGCGATCAAGGATAATTAGTTGAACACTACATAAGAAGAGAAAAGAAAGGCAATTTTGAGCCCGACTGGGGGGACCATACATTGTGGTTGTTAAATTTGGTTCAAGAACATATAAGCTCGCTCACCCCGAAGCTACTTAGCTTAGAACCCCATAAACGTCATGCACCTCAAAAGTTTCTACGCTTGAGCTTAAATGCCATCAATATATATATATATATATATATATATATATATATATAAAAAAAAAGTAAAAATAATATAAAGAGAAATACATTCATCCAATGGTGAAAACCACACAATTGTGGCACCTTGGGCATGTCCTTTATTGAAAAATGGGTTTTGATGCTATGCGTAGAGTCTATTGTTCATAGGCACCTTGTACTTGGGAGCATGACAACTCCTTAGCTTTGTCATTCCTTGAGTTCATAGTCATATTGTACTTATTATTCTTGGCCTTGATCCAACTTTTCCAACTCTTGTATATTCTAACATCTAGCTAAGGGCATCTTACCATGATGTTCTCTTGTATATAGTGTCATAAAACCTATAAAATATTAAAACATGGTAAAACATAAAAAAATCCCAAACACATGGTAAAACCTAGAAAATCTAAAAATACGGTAAAACCTATAAAATCCAAAACATGGTAAAAAATAGAAAATCTAAAAACATGGTAAAACATAGAAAATTGAAAAACATCAGAATACCTATAAAATTTAAAAACATCATAAAACCTAGAAAAATCCAAAAACACCATAAAACCTAGAAAATATGAAAACATCATAAAACCTAGAAAATCCAAAAACATGGTAAAACATAGAAAATTCAAAAACATCATAAAACCTAAACACTCTAAAAACATAGTAAAACCTAGAAAATCCAACAATATCTCAAAATCTAAAAACCTAAAAACAATGTCTAACACAAAATTCCTAAAAATCCTAAAAATAATCATAATACCCCACTTTAGCTATCACTTGTTATGGCACGCGACATGTCGATCATGTTATATCTTCATCCATCAACAAGTTTGCATTCTTGATATGTCTATATTTCTGCATATATCCTTGCTAGGGCATAATCACAATGCATGTTTGCTTATATCCGCAGACTTATATATCCCTCATATGTCACCCTTGTATGTATCCTCACTGGGGCATCATCTTCACCCTTGTCCTCTAACTTCAACATTCGGGCATCATGCTGCGCAAGATAATAAAAACTATTAATGCATTTATTAAACATTGTTTGTTTGAATATATTTGTTTGTACTTGTTTTATTGCTTGTTCATTTACATTCTCGCATTACATTGCATTGCATTATATTTTATTGTGAGTTAGTCCTATTAAATCTTACAAACATTGGTATTATGGTTTTTCATATCATAGTACCTATTGTTGTATGTTTATATCAAATAAGAGGTATCTCGAGCTATAACCGTTTGTAAACTATAACATGGTTTCCCCATTTATACTCCATACTCATCACATATAACCATCTTACATCATCATCTATCTATCTTCCCATTATAACTAACATTTCCTCTAACTAATCCACTTTGTTTCTTCTACCCTATTGAGATACAATGGTTAACTAACAAATCTAACCACATACACTCGGTTAGACTATGTCAAGGAGATACACATACAAACATATCATCATCGTCTAACAAACCGTAGTACAATCATCACATTTGTTCTAATCATCCATCTAGCCATCTATCCATTATCATAATCACAATGTTGAAAAATAAACATGTTATTTCAAACCATCATAACTCATAGGTCACAAATCGAAGTCATATATGTGTGTGTGTGTGTGTGTAATTGAGTTTACAAAATGGTATCGCAACTATGTGTTATACATATCATGATGTTACAATAAAACTCCTACAACTAGCCACAATAACTCTCTACATGACTCTCTCCTGGTGTCAGACTGCCTGGAGGTCTTGGGGGTGGTGAACCTAGTCTCAATTCCCATGTCGATGAATATGCTTCTAAATCTCACGGACCCATCACCGAGGGTTTCCCTATTGAGGCTCGTGATCTAGCAAACTGTGAGGGTATCCACGATCGGCTCACTCTCTATCTTTGTGAATATTGCATAGCTCACTAATTTTCTGCTACAATCATCTCATATAAAATCTTGTAGTAGATAACCTCATCATGTAGCAGTGTATTCTTATCAACCATATTTGTGACACCATGTGCACTCGAGGTCGCATGATCTATATCTCACCCTCGTTGTATTTTCTACTTCACTACTTAAGTGGTATCTCACTCTATGCTAGTCAGATCTCTCTCCATGAACAAGGTGTTGTTTCTCTCTCTATAGTACATCTCTATCAAAAATTCAACTATCTTGTTAGGTTCATGTGGCATCTCACTTGATATGGTTATATCCATATCTCGTGGTCCACTAATTTCATGCCTCAATAAGACATGTTACCTCGGTCGTCATACTCGACAATCTCCACATCTCGATCTCCAATAGGGCCCCGAGTCACAAATCTAATATCTCGCCTTGCAGGAGTGAATATCTTTGTCACTTGCACATGTGCTACTCGTTACATCCCATGTAATGCTTGATGGTCCTACCATGTCTCCTCCTCGTAATGATACCAATTTGTGTCTGGATTAATCCTCCTACCTTTGTCCATGTCACACCCCATCCATATTCACCATCTCCTCCATCCCCTATGTCTCCACATGGGGTTATCCCCATCCATCCCATCCTCCTACCGAGGTTGTGCTAATATCATTTGCGGTCTCGATGGCTGCAATAACCTCTCGTCATAATACCACTACCTATACTAATCTCTATCGTAGGCCCACCGTCAATGTTATCCCTCCATCTCCATGTCCCAACTCCTCCACTTGATTAAGCTAAAATGTAAATATATATGCCTAATTTGATGTTATAGTAACAATAAATAAATGATAAATTAAATATAGCAATCACACTCAAGAAAACTAAGTAATAAATAATGAAACCCTAATTGCAAGGAGAGGGTAGAAAGGCTTAGTTGATTCGCAGAGTTATGGAGAATGCACAGAGTTGGAAAACTAGAAAAGACAAAGCACTAACCATCACATTGGAGCTCAAAAAAATGTAGAACATGAGGAGCAAAATGGACCGGGTGCCCGTAAAGGGATAGGGGAATTGGTGGGTGCCCTAGGCCTAATTCTCGCACTGGTCCCAAAATGATAAAAACCTCCTCTAAGGTGTCATAAAGTGTTTTCCTTTGATCACTCAGAGGTCACACCAAGATTGTCGAGCTCGCTGTAAACCTGTAATGAAAAATGAACCTACAAAATCCTCAAATAGACATCAAATCCCACAAAAGAAAGATGTAGAATGAGGGGTTGGACTGTCCTCAATCACATAAAGGGTGAACTTACGATCGAGTGTTGCACTACATCTCAGACCCAATGTAGCTCTCTATGTCCGTGTGGAATTGTGCCCTAGGTTGCTCTTGTGCCACTCGCATACGGATAACGAACAAATAGCTAGATGTAGAATGTAGTAAATGTGTGCATGGAATAGAATGAAATTATCTCCTATGAAATTTGGTGTAGAACACCAGCCTTTGTGTCCCTTCTGATGGAGCTAGATGGATGTAATGGAGCTTTTAGATGTCTTGATGGATGTAACCTTTGGTGGTGATAGAAAGTGTAGAAATTTCTTAGTGCTTGGTCCTTTATTATGATCACATAACTTTATATTTATATTATTCCTTCGCTTGAATTTTGTAATTAACCCTAAAAGGTCGACTACCAAAAATATAAGATGCTCAAACAACTAGAAAGGACCCAAAAAGTGTGAGTAAAGTACAAAGAGGACAAGGGCACCCAGAGGGGATGAGGGAGCTTGATGCTTGCATCCCGGCCGGGCGCTGGTGTCCAAGATGACAAATGCCGAAGTATGAAAATACAGACTGAGAAAGTAAGGGTGTAAGACTGAGAGTAAGAATAGAAAACAAAGAAAGGTGGCCAAAGACATGGGTTAATTAGTACTCTTCTTATGTAGGAATCATATGAATAGTAGTATGCACTCAAGACTAGGTAATTACCCAAAGTGCGTGATTTTGTGTCTACTCCACGGTCCCCCGCATGCATCAATAGTAGTATGGGTTATCCCTACGGAGCTACATGTATCATATATTGATGCCTCCATCGATGCACTATCACATTTTCCTTTGTTACATTAATCGACCTCTGTTGTGGTGTAGTTAATCTCACCAGGCCGAAACTATTGGTACCAACCCCAATACTCTCATGTGATCCCCGCATCTGTAATACCCATGCACATATCCCATATGGTCTTGCCAAGATAGCCCAAGATGTTGCAATCGCCACCGTATTTATGGTCAGCCCCCATTCTGGTTTCTCTTTGGTCATATGGGCAAAAATATGTGGTGTTTTCGATACCCCTTATCTCGTAACCAAATTACCATAACACTATGTCATGCCCGTATCACTCATCCAAAAAATCATGCCTGTTGATTACATAAAGCACTCGATGCGTGCATAGGCTATCTCTGCAAATTTCTCTTGGCAGGTCCTCATAGCTAAATACAACCTCCATGTGATGTCGATAGGGACAAGATTATCCAAATCTCACTTATACACTAAAGCAGTATTTATACCCTGTTGACTTTGTCTCGAGTGAATCCATTCAAAATATCACGAGATCTTCATCCTCAAGTAAATCAAATGGCCCTATTGTCGTCCAACCGCAACAGGTCATGTTTTATATATTTGTAACATGGTCATGTGTCATATATTTCCCACCCCCGTAGACCACCAAGTGTAGATCTTTGTATAGATGTGCAAGGACATGAGGTCCTCGTCGAATCCTCGATGTTAATCCATCATATCTCGCTATAATACCCATGTACCCTATTGATAGGTAATGACCACTCTTGTTAGGAAGTAAAATGCCGCTAATAAGAACCATCAATAGTAAGGGCGATCCTCAAACATATCTCCGTCGGTAGGATATTGATCCTCCTCCATTGAGGCGCATCAAAGCTTGTTAGACATAATATTAACCAGGGTTTAATCCTCTTATTGTTCTTATAATATATAGTTATAAACTTTAGTTTATAATTAAATAAATAAAAATATGAAATACTTTTATTATTTAATATATACTATTATTTATGGTTTAAATTGATTTTAAATCGATTAAGTGTGGATAGGTGTTTCACGAGAAGTCGCACACGATAACTCCACTTAAATAGGGCTCTCGTGGCTCAGTAAAAGAAATATTGTAAAAATAAAAATGCAATATGGAGAGGGGTGGGGTGAAAAGTTTTTGTGGACTGTGTAAAGGTTTGTTAATAATGAAAAAATCTATATTTCTTGAGGTTTTTTTAATCTCATACGAGGTTTTCCACGTAAACTCATGTTCAATATGTCCAATGTTTTATTTATGTTATTTTTTATTATTTCCTTTACTTTACAATATTCAATTCAGCTTTGTTTTAACAATTAAAACCTGCACTTCGACATGGTACCAAAACAAGGTTGGTTTAGATAAATTAAATTATTTTTATTTAAGTTTTATTAATTAAATATTTACGGTTGGTGGGTAGTTATAATCCACCCAGCTATCTAAATGAGACCCTCCTAATTTATTTCTTGCACTCTCGCTTCTCTCTCACAATTTAATGTTTGCCATTCTATTATTGTGTTCAAAGGTCGGAGCAAGCCCACCCTAAATCCAAGTGCTTATAAGAAGCTCTAAATTTTTTTCGACACTTTCGACAAGAATTCAAATTTTGTTATTTTCTAACCTCGTGGGAATTATAAAATAAAGAGTTAATTGGATGTCTATAAACTTGGAGACATCTTCCGTTTTGTATGAATCTAGAATTTCTTTTACCAAATACTTTATTAATGTGGCATGCAGTACCTATATATATATATATATATATATATATATATATATATATATATAGTCTATGACCACTTCTTATGGCATTATTTTGGTATTGACATATCTAAACACATAGCATTGAAATGGGTATGCTCCCATATTTCATTTCTTAAAAATATTAAATAAACTATAAGTTTTTTTACCATGACCCGGTCATAGACCGCCTTGTATTTAAATACTAAAAATCTTTACACAAATTAATGTCCCCTTTGACCGCCCCATATGATGAAGACATGACATATATGCGTGAGTACTTGTATTTCAACAATTTGAGTACTCGCATTTCATGAGTACTTCGACATGGTGATGGATTCTTGGAAAATTCTTGTTCATTTCTAAATACTCCTCTCTAGAGATGGTCATGTGAAGATGTGGATGGAGGATGAAGAGAGAAAACTAAGGATCGGGACATCTAGCTTGGTTTGTTTTATCGACCCATAATTGTTCAACTACGCTTGGTTGTTCATTTAATGTTTCAAGATGGTTAACAATCTATGGAGGAAAATGAGTAGATTGGAAAACTAATACTCGTAATTCTAAATCTATATCTCCTTGGTATTGATCAACGCCTCATGGGTGGATAATTGGATCAAATATTCTCCTACGAGGTTGGTTCGACCGGAATGGTAATGTAAGGGCATCAACTCATGAACAAGGGTAGGGGAAGATGGAAAACTAGCCAAATAACGACCAGGGGGCTATGAACCGGAGGCGTGAGCCTTTAATGACTAAGTTTGTTATTTCGGTTGGGTTTTCTAAACTACTTTAAGTTTTAATTTTAAATAAATAACGAAAACAAATCTAGTTTGTATAAAAAAATTAATTTAACCTTTTAATTAACTAAATTCCTTTACCATTAATTAAATAAATGAGTGCAACTATCTATTCTATTTTTGTATTTTACAAAGACTTCAAAGGAAATAATTAAAATAAACTAATTAAGCAAAGTTTTTTTGGATTATTTAAAAGAAATGAAATCTACTTCTATAGACACAAAGAGATGATTTAAAATAAATCTATTACTTCTTCTAATAAAATAAAACTAAAATAGGGAATAACCGGATGTGGTTATTCCTTTGTTGCAGGGTTGTTTGGTAAGATTACTCTAAGAAGGAAGTAATTTAAAGTTATTAATCCGATGAAATAAAAATTCCCCTAATAAAGCTTCTACCTCAAGTTTTCCAAAAAGGGTAAGCTTTTCAAAATCAATTTCCTCTTTGCTAAGCAAACTTTCCTTGCAAAATTACATCTAAATTAATTGGAAGAAATAGACAATGAAAGAAAATACAAATATTTCCCCACTTCTTCCTCCAACTTGTTTCCCGAGTAGATCCATGCGAATAAGCTGGGAAGAAATTATCAATGGAAGAAGTTTTATATGAGGAATATTTTGAGATATACTATAATTCAAATTTGTATGAGAAGTAATGAAATCTTCTGCTCTTAATAAAATAAATAAATTGCTTATTTGAATTCTAATAAATCATGCCTATGTTTAAAGTTTCAAATAATTTAATAACATACCCAACCTGGTCACTACAAAATTATGGTAGCTTTTCCCAGTGATGTTGATGATGTATCTAGTGTATCCTTAGCTTCAAGTGAATCCCAATGTATGAGATCCAATTGATCTAGGTGAGCAAGGCAATAGATATCAACAAGAAATTAAGAAAGCATATGGTTGGCTTAGTGTAAGGAAGGTATCTAGAATGAGAGCAACATAGAAATAGAGTATCGAAATGGCTATTTGTAAGACCCTCTCCAAAATATGACAACATAAAACTTCACAAAAATCAAAATTTCCCAACCCATGATATGAATAAAAGTGTCATTTTTATAAGTTGTTGGAGGAGAAGATGTCAAGAACACATGTTGATCAAGAAATGATGACTCAACCAAAAGAGAAGGATTCAACATACTATATTTAGAAATAAGGGAGGAGGAACTCAAGACCAATCCAATGAGCATATTTTTAATAAAATTGACCAAGTAATGCGAGAGAAAATCAAGTTAAAATCAAAACATGTGTTCAAAACACGTGTTTTAATTTTGTTTTAGACGGTGATGAAAATACCCCTATTGTAGTGGGGCGGTTGTGCAACCGCCGCTAAAAGACAAGGCTAAAAAGCTAAAAATTTGTTTTACGAGAAAAATAAGCCCCATAACTATGAGCGAAGGAGCTGAATTAAGTCCAAAGGGAAATGCAAAGGAGAGAGGGGAGGATTTGTAACTCATTCTCTCCTTGGAAGGATTTTTTATCATCATCAGAGACATGTCAAATTTCAATGTTGCATCCTATAGTTTTTGGGTGCGTAGAATGCAATCCCAAAAATTTGGTTCCTCAAGAAGGCAGAAAAAATTAACTAAGCCCTTGGTGAATGGCTCAAGATAAGAAGGCACATCATTGGTGTTGTGTGGAACCAATCACAGGGAGTCGGGCTTCTTCGAGAAATCAACAAAATTAACTAAGGAAAATAAGATCAAACAATTTATAATGTGAAGGTCCCTAATCGGGGCAGATGACACCAATTGCCATGTGGACTAACCATGAGAGGAATGTTCATAGTAAGGTCAAGAAGAAATGATGAGACATCACAAAAGATGAAAGATCCCAAAAGTTTGTAGTGAATAAAATCGGGACGTGTAAAACCAATCACAAGGTGCCACATGACATAGAATCATAACATGAAATGGTGATAGGTGACTCTAGCTCCTCCATTCGAAAGAGTGTGATGATTTTCCCGAAATAGCCCAAAAACCTCACCCTCTTTTGTGGAAATGATGTTATATGCCATGTTGAACATATCTAATATGTATTCAACCATTGTGCCATACATAAATATTATAGAAGAAAATGTATCCCTCAGATTTCTTGTCTCTTATTTAAGAGGAAAACCTTAGGATTGGTACAAAAGCTTGGCTACACAATTAATTTCCACATGGGAGCAATCGGGAGAAAAATTGGATAAGTAGTTCAAGGAGAATTCAAAATCATATCTCTACCGGAACACCTTAGTACCATAAAGAGAGTACTTGGGAAGAATTCCTCAATAATATTGTTGTAGAGAAATGTTTGCACCCTTCAAATTTAGTTGGCTATTTAAACGTCTAAAGGTCTCTACAACAACAATGGGAGTATCTCTAAGGTGTGGGACCTTAACCCTTGAGATAAACCTCTAGAATAAGGTTGGATCCTTTCCTTAAAAGCTCTAGATTAACCACTACTCTAATCTAACTAAAAACTATGCAAAGTTAAGGGGGAAGAGTACTGAAATTTGATAAGAATGGTGATACACCAAAGTATGAAGGGATCACTCTCCTTGAGATCAAGGAAAAAGGGAAGAACACAATGATAAAGGGGAAAATAAGAGCCACAATCCACACTACATTCTATCAGCCTTTAATCCTCTATATAAATGACATAATGGATTGAAATTATGTAGATATAATTCATACACATCATACAATAACAACAAAGAAAGGTAAGATGCAATAACACAATCAATTAGATATTATTTCTTAAGAAATACACAATCTCTCACAATCATTGAGAAGGTAATGAAGGCATTACACAATTCAACACAAGGGTCTGCATAAACTCATAACACTCAGAAACCAATTGGGAAGAGTTTATTTGCATTTAAGAGAGGATAGTTTCACTTATGAAACTCATTACATTTATAGAAGGAGAAGAGAGGATAATGGATCTGAAGATGTCATGGGAGATGCTTAACCTACTTGACCCTTCCAAACCGCACCAAAAATGGATTGGAAGGTAATCCCCAAGCCTCGTGATGATCCACACCCATGGGGGTGCCTTGATTTCAAGAAAAACTTTAGATATTTACTATGTGGATGAACTCTAACTTAGATGAATGAATTTCTATGAAATTAGGGAGATAAATAAAGAGTGAGATGTCAAATGTCTATTTTTGTCATAATCATGTTTTTTTGTTTTGGATTGAGGGTAAATTGAGGGTGTTTGAAAGGACCCACATCCTTGTACACATGAGGATTTTGGAGAGGATCCACAACCTGGTTACAATAAAGGGGACCACTAATTAGGAACCCAATTAAAGCAACCATGAAACCGAAGTGAAGATGCAAATACTATCGACAACGACTCAGCGAGTGGGACAACTTAGAATGCACTACCAAGGTCGGCGGCGAGAGGAGCAAATGCCACTAGGATCAAGCAGTGCGAGCGAGAGAAGCCACAAGTGTCAGCAGCGAGAGGAGCAGCCACGATCGCAGCGAGAGAGGAGCAAAGAATAATGAGCGGAGCAGCCCCACGTCAACGCTGCAGCGAGAGGAGAAGGAGCCACGAACATCGACAACGAGAGGAGCAAAACCACCAGGCGTTAGCGGTGAGGAGTAATCACCAAAGTCGGCACGAGCAGAGATGTCGCCTACGGGCGAAACCACCTCCGAGGAGGATCGTGCCTCGGGGGATTTGAAACCGTGTGGGCAAGCACACAACCATGTGACTTGACCGCACCACTCCCACCCCATCGGCTTGTCATAATCATGCTTTATACCACCGGTAATAACTCATTTTTTTACACAAATCATTCGACCCATTCTCTTAGTTTTTTTGGGGAATGAGGAGAATATACCATTCAAGAAGCATCGTGAGACAAAAGGAATCAAACAAAAGCATCTGTAATTGATTTGGGCATCAATTGATTAAGAAAATGACTCAAAATGACCCAAAACTTTGTTATTAAAATATCTAAAGTATCTCTATCATTTCCTTAAAAACTATCTTTGGATGAATCCCTTTGAAAAACACTTCTAATGAGGTTGATTAACTAAAATTAAATAACTAGGATGTAGTAAAGGATAGTTACTCTAAACTAGAGGGCATATAAACACAAAGAAATAAATGTAATAAGACAAAAGATGTAAATGACATAAGTAATAAAACTAATAAAAATAGAAACCCTAATATGCAAGAGAGAGATAGGAAAGAACTCGATTGATTTGACGAAGTGGCGGACTGTGTCACGAGGAGACTGGAAAATCGAAGCATGAACGATTATAGAGGAGTGCCAAAAAGGATGGAGCTGGAGGATCTAACTAGATTGGAGTGTATGGAAGAGGTTTGGGGTTCTTATGGGCACTCTAGTCTACAATTTGGCCGCCTAGTTTGCACAAAATCTCTCGAATCTGACCTTCATAGGGCCAAAAGGTAATCTAGAATATTTGTTGCACTGTCGTATCAATTTCATTGCCCCATGTCGATGTCGCCGATAAATCAAGATAAAGAAAGACCTACAAGATCCCAAAACAACATCAAACCCTAAAAATAAAAATGCATATGAAGGGGTTGTACTATCCTCAACTGCCACAATGGTGGACTTACTAACTAAGCACTACACTACATCTCAAACCCGATGTAGTTCTATGTGCAAGTGTGTGTGAACATGCCCTAGGTTTCTCTTGTGTCAGTCACACTTTGTGAAGTAATGAGCAATAACTATGTGTAGAAAATGTAATAGAATGTGTGCATGGAATATAATAGAATCCCTCCCCCTATGAAGTGTGATGCAGATGTCCTAGCCTTGTGCCTTGATGATGGAGCTATGTGGATGCAAGTGATCTCTAATGTAATATATGAATGCAACTCTAGATGGAGTGATAATAGTAAGTGATGCTAGGTCCCTCATTATGGTCTCATAACTTTATATTTATAGGGTTATCTTGGTCTAATTTCATAATTAACCCCAAAAAGGTCAACCACAAGAAAGATAAAGATGTAAAATGGCTAGAAAGAGCCCAAAAAGTGGCGAGAAACTCTAGAAGGATTGGGGTGCCCATGGTGGGACCAGGGCACCCACGGTGCCCTAATACTAATATGGGCACCCCAACTGAGGCTAAAATAACATAGGATGACAAAATCTGACTGGGCATAAGGGTGTCAGAGGTTCGTAATGACAAAATAAAATAAAATAAAGTGGCCAAAAGACGGGGGTTAATTAGTACTTTTTTCCCTCAAGAACCTTCTAAATAGTAGTATGAGACTGGGATAAATAAATGTCTAAAGTGCATGATTTTGTGACTACATTTTGCCCCCACTTTATGTTCGTGAGCAGAAAGCTCAATAACATAAAGTAGACATAGATGTGTACTTGATGCCGATGTAGAATGATGAAGAAGGTGAAGGACTAGACAAAATGTGGAATAATAAAAAGATGGAGGAGCGTGGAAATTGTTATCCATATTTCACCCTCATGCCAAATATTGGATCAACCACGATCCCGCATAAGAGGAAACATAATCAATCGGGTGGAGAAAAAAGGTTTCTAAACAAGTGCCATACTGCCGTGTGTCCTGTGGGAAAGCGGACTGTCGAAGAAAAAGTTGATTCTTTGCCCTTTATTATCTCAAAAGGGGTAAAAGTTACAAAATGGCCTCGTAACTCCGCCCAAGGAAAAAGTCAGCATCTGGGCCCGAGTCAAAGCCAAAGCGGGAATCGAAAGAAAGGGGACCCATTTTTCGAGTTGTTTTCCCACCCTTCTTGTACAGACCCAATACAAACTTCAAGGGGCGTATCTTTCGACTCAGGGCTTGAAATATTGCAAATCTGATGCCGTTGGAAAGATCTCGGCCTCACCCATGTCATGGAGGTCTAGAACTTTAATTTTGAGGAGGTTAGGTGAAGAAAAATGGAGGAAACATCTTCGAGCTTTCAATGCAGGATCTTCTTGCCTCAACAACCAGATCGGATTTGATCTGTTTCACCATTTCCTCTTCCTTCAAGGTGCCAAACCAAGGATTGATGCAATAAAGACGGATTTGGAGAGAGATTTCATCAACGCATTAACAACAGTGGTTGAGCTTAAACCTACTTTTCCCGCTTCTCTCTCTTTTCTTCTTTTAGGTTAAATCTATAAATACGAGGGCAAGATTCGTTGTAAAGGGTTGGACATTCTTTGTTTTGTAGGCTCCTTCTCCTCTTAGCAAAAGGATTTGTGGGGTTCAGGCCTTCCATCAAAAATTGCAATACGTTTCTTCCTCTTGGCTACTTTGTAATGGATCAGATCAATCTACAAAGAAATAAAACATGTCTCGATTGATTTTAGATCCTCTCTTGTCTCTTTTTCTTTCATTTAGTCTCCCATTACATATCTCCAAGGCTATTTTTGCTTGTTTATTATATGCATTTTTGTTGGTTTGTGTCTATTAGCAAAATAAGAGTTCATCATTCCTTGGTGTATCACCTTGTAGTTTAACTTTATTTTAATTTTTGTATTCCTTCTATCCTTTCTTGGTAAAGTTTAGATTAGGATTAAGAATAGATCCTCTGTAAGTTTCTACGTATGCACCTAAATAGAGGAATAAGGAACCAACCTTCAATCTGGAGAGCTTTCCTATTTTGCAAGGTCCCACACCTTGGGGAAAGTTCAATGTTACGTAATCACACCAAATGACTCTGCTTGAGAAAAGTAGACCTATAGAACTCATTTGGGGGTGTTGTGATTTCGCGTTAACATTTTTGGCATGCCCGGTGGAACTAAGAAGTCTCCATCTTATTACAAAGTAGGGATTGATGTACACTTGTTGTGATTCTGGCTTTTAAGAAGCCTTAAAATTGTACATCTGGTGACTCCAAAAGAAACAAATCTATTGGTTTCAACAGCCCAAGCTTAGGAGATTCATGAGAAAAAATTGGTCTAGAGCAAGGAAAGAAGGTATATTTGAATACTTACGTCTATCCCCAGCAGAGAAAGGAGAGGAAGAAGAATTCAGAGGTCTCCATCTCCACCAAGTAGAACCTTGTCAACACCTCCACCTGCAAGGCCTTTCTTTCAGTCTGCAAGGGTTCTTAGGCCAATTAGAATGACACAACCAAATCCATATATCAAATTCACCAGCAGTAGTCCACTCACCTTGATTACACAAAACCCACTTCCGATTGCAGCATTAAAGAGCATCCCACATTTCACTGGGGAAAATCAAACTTCTCATGGTGACCATGTCCAAGATATTGCAAATGTCTGTACAATCCACAAAATCCATGAGATGGACATTGTAGTCAAGCTGCTCACCTCTTCATTCAAAGGGAAAGCTTCACAATGGTTTAGGAGTCTTGAAGCAGGCTCTATCCAGAACTAGAACCACCATGCACGACTCATCACAATCAGTTTGGGGAAAAAGGTGATAACTTGTCTTTGTTTGAGTAATTAACAACAATCAAGAGAGCCTCAAATGAGTAGCTGACAAAATTCAACCTCATATTCTAGCGGACTTGGGATAGGATTCAAACAAAGAGAAAGCCCACTAATGAAGGTGCCTTCTTATACTTTCTTAGGGCTTTAAATTTTGATATCTCTGATGATTCAGTCAATGGGGGCACTACATTACCTGCAAATTATAGCCTCTCCATAGGGGCTAAGAACCGTTTGATTCAAGCTAGAAAATCGCTCCTAGGCCATCCATGCCTCTGTACCCTGAGTTAGGAAGCCCAGATACTAGCCAAGCACCTACATTAGCTCCTATACCCACCCCCAGGAGTCAAATCTCAACTAAAGCTTCCACTTCATCATCTAATGCCTCTAAAGAGTTTCAGGAAGCGGTGATGAAGCAATTTTAGAACTTTGGGAATGAGCTAGTGACCATCAAAAGACAACAAGCTCAGAGTTTCAGGCCATACCAGCCCCAGGCTCAATATCAAGCCAAACCCCAGTATCAACACAATAGGCCACCACCTCAGACTATGAATCGAACTGGCACCAAGGATGCACTCCCAAGTCCGCTAGACCTTTCAGGCCGTATGATCCTAACACAACTTCAACATCAAGGGCATTGGTTCCTACATAGAACAATATGGCACATGAATATGATTGGTGTTTTCCATGCAGACAGCCACATAACCAATCAACGTGCTTTAATGGTGCTCTAAATTAGGCCTTGATGGTGCAAACCAGTATGGTGCCACAAGAACCTGGCCAAGAGGAAGATCAAGTAACAAGGAGCTCAACAAGGTGGCCCCCCAAATGAGACTATGCTTGTCAATTGGTAGGCTGAAGACTTCTGTGGGATGAATCAATCCCCTCCTCAAAGTGTAGTTGCCAATACACGGTCCAAAAAGAGAAGTATTAGAGAGGACCGACCACTGAATTCAGGTGACCCTCAATCTTCCATCACTCCATAAGATCCTGGTGCTCCAAGTATAACTCCCAACATACGTAACTAGTCCAAGCCACCTCCCAAATGCAATCAAGCATGGTTATAACAGCCCATGTGCAAGAAAGAAATGTGTCTGGGAAGGGGCAGCAAAAGGAAAACACATTCAATATTGTTGAGCAGATGAAAAGGACAAGTGTGAACATTTCACTATGGGAGTCATTGGCCATTCCCAGCAAGGGGATCTATTGCAGATCGCCATGCACTGGTCAAGTTCAAATCAACCCCCTAACCAGCAAGAAAGAGTGCTTGTTAATGCAGTTCAGCCTGAGAGGAACCGTGGAGAACTATAAGGTAAAAATCTGAAACCTCCTCCCTTCTATGTCTCATTGATTATTGGAGACAAATTGGTGCACAATTATATGATTGATTATGGGGCCAATAGTTTTGTGATGCCCAAACTAATAGCTGATCAGTTGGGTCTCCAATATGCTGTCATCTCTAGATGAGTAGTCCAATTAGATGGGACAACAGTGATTACTATGGGAATCATCAAGGATTTGAGTCTCACTCTACATGCTTGCCCTAATGTGACTATTTTGCAAAACTTGTCAATCATATACTTGCCACCACATTTTGCTTTGTGTCTATCCAGGGACTTCACTGCCAAAATTGGAGGCTACCTATCTGCTAATTGGTCACATATGCTCTTTAGGAAAAGGTATGGAGTGAAGGCCACAATCAGATATGAACCTATTGTTGATTATCATATTGAATCCTATGCACCTAGCCCGATCAATGCTAATTGCTCAGCTTTTGACCAAGAAGACCTTTTGAAGCAAATACCAAGGTGGGATGTATCCCGTGACTTGACTTTCGATGATTGGGCCAAAAAATCCATGCTTTTGACCCCTTTAGGGAGATGGAAGAATCTGAGCTAGGTGTCTACTACCTATATGAAGATAATCACCCTCTTATTGATGTGATTAAGCGGTAATGCAAAGATGACAATGAGGTATGCCAATTGTTCCTTAATGGCTCAAGGAGTTGTTGGGATTAACACACCGGTTGTACAGACAATATATCAAATCTAAGCATACATGCAAATAAAAACAGATATTCTACCAGAAGAATTATACAAAACAAGAGACATAAATCAACACCAGATTTAACGTGGTTCACCCAATTTGGGCTACGTCCACCAAGAAACAAGCCAATCTATTATCCAAAGCTTTGACAAGATATACAATGAAGATTTACAATCTTCCACACCTCTTAGATGTTCAGTATTGTATTCCTTCAAGCTTTTGCCTTCTTCACCAAGAATACTCTCTTACATAATTATCTTGTAATTATAATCAAATCTAACCTCTAAACCCTAGCTTTATGCTTTAAATAGTTGTTTAAGACTCTAGGGCACTTAGCCATGCAATTAAATTCATTAAATCTATTCCAATGCTAAAAATAGAAATAAAACCCGAAATGTTAATTAAAATCTTGTCACACAGTGTAACCGACATTGGTTAACCCCGATCCGTTCTGCGATCAATTTTCCCGACCTATACTAACCGATGCCGATTAGCCCCGATCGACACTTTGGTTACTTTGCTCGACTGGATTGGTGATGCCGGTTAGCCCCGATCAACGCCGGTCACCTCTAACCAACGTTGGTTACTTTGTATTTTCCAGCAAGTTCCAATTACATGCTAAAATGAAGTAATTAAGCTTCACAACTCAACAATCTCCCACTTGGAGTTTAATTATTGCACCATACATGTACAACATCATTCTTGGATCCTTGTCTTTGTTTCTTCCTCTTGAAGTTTCAAACTCGAAGACCAACAGAAGTGGAGTGTAGCTCCAACTTCTC
The DNA here is from genome assembly GCA_018340775.1 of Taxus wallichiana var. yunnanensis. Taxonomy (NCBI): domain Eukaryota; kingdom Viridiplantae; phylum Streptophyta; class Pinopsida; order Cupressales; family Taxaceae; genus Taxus; species Taxus wallichiana. The sequence continues at coordinate 407,734,696 of CM031243.1, read as the reverse complement.
CTTTGCTAATGGCTTCGTTAGCATATCCACAGGGTTCTTGCTTATATGAATCTTTTCCAGATTCAACTGTCCATCCTCTAATACCTGCCGTATGAAGTGATATCTCAATTGAATGTGTTTCATTCTCGAATGAAATGTTGAGTTCTTTCCCAAATGAATTGCACTCTAACTGTCACTGAACAATTTATAATTACTTTGCTCCCTTTCCAACTCTTCCATGAACCTACTCATCCATATCATCTCCTTGCTAGCCTCTGTAGCTGTAACATACTCTGCCTTTGTAGTAAACAAAGCCACAACTTTCTGCAATCTTGAAATCCAACTAACTGTTGTACCACCTACTATGAAAATATATCCAGTAGTGCTCCTCCTACCATCCAGATATCCAGCCATATCAAAATCAACATAGCCACGTAATGAAATATCTGAACCTCCATAGCATAACTGCATGTTAGATGTCCCTTTCAAATACCTGAGTATCCATTAGACTGCTTTCCAATGCTTTTTACCTAGATTAGCCATATATCTACTCACAACTCCCACTACCTGTGCAATGTCTGGTCTTGTACAAACCATAACACACCCGAGAATTCAAATTGCTTTGAAGCATATGGCACTCGTGTCATGTATTTGACTTCCTCTTGTGATTAAGGACACTAATCTTTACTCAATTTGAAGTGTCCAAATTGTAAGTGTGCTAACAAGCTTTGCATTCTGCATGTTGAACCTTTCTAACACCTTGTAGATATAATCCTCCTGAGACAAATACAATTTCTTATTTTTCCTGTCTCTATGTATTTTCATGCCAAGGATTCTTTTTGCAGCTCCCAAATCCTTCATTACGAACCAGTGAGCTAGATTTCTCTTAAGCTCACCAATGTCCTACATACTAGATCCTACAATAAGCATATCATCCACATGCAATAACAAAATAATATAGCTCCCATTTTCAAGCTTCCCGAAATAAACACAATGGTCGATTCCCATCTCAAGTAACCATGCTCATGCATAAAACTATCAAACCTCATGTACCATTGCCTTGAGCTTGCTTGAGCCCATATAGGCTCTTTTTCAACTCGCAATCTAATTTATCCTTACCCTTGACTTCATACTCAAGCGGCCGCATCATATAAATCTCTTCATCCAAATCACCATGAAGGAAATCCGTCTTCACATCTAATTGCTCTAAATGAAAATCTTCTACCGCAACTAAACTCAATATAGTACGAATAGAAGTCATCATAACAACAGGAGAAAATATTTCACCAAAGTCAATACCTGCCTTTTATGCAAATCCTTTTACTACAAGCCTTGCCTTGTACCTTTTCTGGCCACCCTCTTCTTCCTTAATTCTTTAAACCCACTTGTTCTCGCAATGTTCTCTTTCTGCTTTGCAATTTAATTAAATCCCAAGTCTGGTTATGTTCCAAAGAGTTCATCTCCTCATCCATGCCATGCTCCCACTGAACATGAGTTTTATCCTGCGTTGCTTCTTCAAAGCTTCCTGGTTCACCACTATCAGTCAATAATAGATAAAATAGAGAAGGTGGAAATCTTTCTGGAAGTTTACTTACCCTTTGTGACCTTCTTAGAGGAGTTTGGGGTACCGAGGCTCAATCTGGACCTCCTAGACATTAGTATCAACTTCTGACGGTGGCCGACACGGTCACCTCTAACCGACGTCGGTTCGGCTAACCAACACTGGTTCTAATCCTCTAATTGTCGGCAATTCATTCGACCGATGTCAGTGGGTCGGGCCTAACCGACTACGGTTCCTGTGTATTTCGTAGGTGTTTTTAAAACACGAGAGTTCATTTTCATCAATAAATTTCTCAATTTTCTCATCCTTGGGTACCAAAATTTGATCCATGTACATTCTCTTTTCATTCCATTCAACATCATGACTCCTAACAATTTTAGAATTCTCTAAATCCCAAAAATGAAAACTAAAATCACCAGATCCATAACCAATGAAAGTGCACCTCTTGGATTTTACATCCAAGTTTTTTCTATTTTCTCTATCAACATGCACAAAAGCTTCAACCAAAAATTTAAGAAAAGAAAGATCTACGTCTTTTCCGGTACATGCTTCCTCCGGTATTCCTCCATCTAGTGAACTTGAAGAGCCACAGCTTAATCAAATAAACCATTGTATAAACTACTTCGCCCCAAACCGCAAGGGCAATCCGTAATGTATCCTCATACTTCTAAAGCACGTTCCATGACTATCCCTGTTCATTCTCTCTACAACACCATTCTCCCGTGGTATTCTTGGAACCGTTCTTTCTCTACGTATCCCATTCACTCGAACAATACTCATTGAAAGCCTTGCTACAATATTCACTACCATTGTCGATTTAAGACGCTTTAACTTAGAATTTGATTCATTCTCAATAAGGGCTTTCCATCTTTTAAAAGTTTCAAAGACATTAGATTTTCGTTTAATACAATAAACCCATACCTTTCTTGTAGCATCATCAATGAAAGTAACATAATACTAGGATCCACCATGAGAAGCTACCTGAGCTGGCCCCTACACATCTGAGTGTACAAGCTCCAATTTCTACTCCTTCTTAGTTGCCCCAACTTTGAGAAATCTCACTCTCTTTTGCTTTCCAAAGATACAATGCTCACAGAAATCAAGATCTAAATCTTTGAAATCTGATAACTTACCCTTAGCCTTTAAGATCTGCATTCCTTTTTTACTCATATGACCCAACCGATTATGCCACATGCATGCATCTGAATCTGAAGTAGATAATATAGAAAAGGAATTAGTAATACAAGTAGATAAATATAACGTTCCTACCTTCTTACCTCTTGCCACAAAAAAAGCACCCTTGGTGACTTTCCAAGAGTCTCCTGTAAAAGTAACCATGCAAACCGCATTCACCTAGTTGCCCTGCAGAAATAAGATTCCTCCTGAGGCTTGGCACATGCCTCACATCTTTCAATACCCATGTATTTCCATTCTGCAATTTTAGATGAACTTCCCCTTTACTAGTAATACTGCAAGGTTCATCATCACCCAAATAGACATGCCCAAAATTGCCCTGGACATAATTTTTGAAATAACCCTTATTAGGGGTTGCATGGAAAGAAGCTCCTGAATCTAAAACCCAAGATTCAATTCTATTATCTAAAGAAATAATAAGAGCATCTTGCATTACCTTTGATGCAACAAGATTCACCTCTTTACCTTTGTCTGTTGTTGGTTCTCTTTATTCTTTGACCAACAATCTTTCTTTGTATGTCCTTTCTTTCCACATTTCCAACAAGTAATTCCCTTACTTCTAGATTTAGATCTGTATCCCTTGACTTTGATTTCCCATTACTCTTACTCTTGGATCTCTCCTTCGCTTGCCCCCGCTTTCACATTCAAGCATTTCCGGATGATGTTTCCTCTGTACTTTTCTTACGAATTTCTTCATTCAAGATTATACTAACCACATCATCAAACTTTAAAATATTATTAGCAGATGTTGTATTACTAACAACCATTACCAAGTTATCCCAACTATCAGGCAAAGAACATAAGAATAAAAGTGCTTTTACTTCATCATCAAACGGTATTAAAAACTGATTTTAACTGATTTACAATAGATCGGAAATCATTCAAATGACTAGAGGCAGATCCACCTTCATGCATCTTAGAACTAAATAGTTTCTTCATCAAATAAAATTTATTTGAAGCACTAGGTTTTTCATATAAATTAGTAAGAGATTTCATTAAGTCTACCGTAGAAGTCGCTTCTGTAATATTGGAAGCCATGGATGCTACCAGGTCTCAATCTTATAGATCCCAAAGCCTTTATGTCAAGAATCTTCCATTCTTCATCAGTCATCTTCATAGGTCTAGACTTCTCATCTAACGGTAAGTGCAAATCTCTCTAATACGATAATCCTCAATCTGCATTTTCCATAATTGATAATTTCGGCCGTCAAACTTCTCTACCTTGTATTTATTATCTTCTATCATTGCTATAGCTCCCACTCAATCAGAAAACCCTCTGTGAGTAAATCTTTCAACACACAAAACCCTCATACAAAGCTCGATACCGGTTGTTTGGATTAACACACCGGTTGTCAGATACTATATTAGATCTAAGCATACATGCAAATAAAAATGGATATTCTATCGGAAGAATTATACAAAACAAGAGACATAAATCAACACCGTATTTAACGTGGTTCACCCAAAGTGGGCTACATCCACCAAAAACAAGCCAATCTATTATCCAAAGCTTTGACAAGATATACAATGAAGAATTACAATCTTCCACACCTCTCGGATGTTCGATCTTGTTTTCCTTCAAGCTTTTGCCTTCTTCGCCAAGAATACTCTCTTACACAATTATCTTGTAATTATAATCAAATCTAACCTCTAAACCCTAGCTTTATGCTTTAAATAGTCGTTTAAGACTTTAGGGCACTTAGCCATGCAATTACGTTCATTAAATCTATTCCAATGCTAAAAATAGAAATAAAACCCGAGAGTTAATTAAAAGCTCGTCGCACGTAACCGACACACCGCTTAACCACGACCCGTTGCGGATCACTTTTCTTGACTTGTACTTGATTGATGCGGTTAGCCCTAATCGATGCCGATTAGCCCCGATCGACACCTAGGTTACTTTTCGACCTAGATTGACCGTCGGTTGCCTCAACGACGTCGGTCACCTCTAACTCGACGCCGGTTACTATATTTTCCAACAAGTTCCACCGCATGCTAAAATGAAGTAATTAAGCTTCGCAACTCAACATGAGTAAACAAAGAGCTAGAGGAGGAGCCATGATTGTGTCCCCCAGAGGTATGAGATATTATTCAGCCTTCAGATTCCAATTCACTTGCTCAAATAACACTGCTGAATATGAGGCTTTAGTCCAAGGTCTTCATTGGGCAAGGAAGCTGGGAATCAAGAACTTGCAAGTATTCGGTGACAGTGAACTAGTTGCCAATCAGGTCAGAGGACTTAATGCACAATGATGACTACTCAAAACTACAAGAGTAGGGTATGGGATCTCATGGAGGATTTCGAGGCCTTCAGTATTGTGTCCATACCTAGGAAGGAGAATGAAGTTGCTGATAGACTTGCAGCAGTTGGAGCAACGTTTGATGTGGTTGACAGCATCAAGAGGGACAAAGAACAACCGCATATCCATGTGGTTGTGAGGCCAGCAGTGCCAGATAATAATACATGCTGGCAGGTGTTTGAGAATGATTAACGAGTGTCATTAACTTCCTACAAGAAGAGGTGAATTCTCGATTATAAACCGAGAGAAGACTAGAGCAAAGAAGAAATGCGAGGGAATAAGATAGTACAGCTACATGCAAACAAGCTTCCTAAAGGCTTAGTGACATTCAAATCTATTTTCAATCCTAATGATCAGTTCAGAAAAGAGAAGGCTAACATGCAGATCAAAGGAGAAGATTCAGAGTCAATCCCAGTTGGAGAAGACAAAACACTTCAAATTGGCAAAGTGGCCACCAAACAAGAAAGGTATGAATTCATACAACTTTGCCAAGAATTCCCTGATGTGTTTGCTTGGAGTTATGAGGACCTAAGAGGATTCAATCCAAAGCTAGCACAACACACAATAGAACTAGATCTAGCTACTCACCCATCGAAAAAGCAGAGACCAGTCAACCCACATATTGAGCCTCTGATGAAGAAGGAGCTGAACAAGCTGATAGAGGCAAGCATCATATTTCCAATTAAACACTCAAGTTGGGTTACAAATCTGGTCCCAGGAAGAAGAAAATGGAGAAATCAGGCTGTGTGTTGACTTCAAGGATTTGAACAGAGCCTCCCTCAAAGACCACTACCCACTCCCTTCAATGGAGTAGATCTTGCAAGTAGTGTCTAGGTCAGAAAGGTTCTCCCTCCTAGATGGCTACTCAGGGTACAACCAAATCATGGTGAAAGAAGATGATCAATTTAAAACAGCTTTCACTACCAAATGGGGCACCTATGCCTATAAGAAAATGCCATTTGGATTATCCAACGCTGGAGCCACTTTTCGAGGGCAATGGATATGGCATTCAAGGGGCTAATCAACAAAATAGTGTTGATCTATTTGGATGACATCACTATTTTTTCCAAGAATGCAACAGATCATCTCTTCCATCTGAGGCAAGTTTTTCAGAGATGTAGGAGATTTGGGGTGTCACTGAACCCCAAAAAATGCATATTCTTGGCCCATGAAGGCAAGCTTCTAGGCCATATCGTATCAAAGGAAGGATTGGCAATTGACCCGAAAGAGTTCAAGCAATAAGAGCATTGCCATTTCCAAGTCACAAGAAGGCTCTTTAAATCTTCTTGGGAAAAATCAATTTTGTTTGCAGGTTTGTTCCAAACTTTGTTGCCCTTGTTAAGCCAATAACGTTGATGTTGAAGAAGAGCTTAACATTCGGTGGACAGCCGAAGGGAAAGCAAGTTTTGAGACCATCAAAGAAGCCATATCACAAGCCCCAACTCTTATGAACCTAGATTTTTCCAAAGACTTCATATTGTATGCCTTTGGTGGCAGCGACACAATTTCTACAATCTTGGTGTAGTAGAACAAAGAAAGTATAGAACAACCAATTGCTTTCTTTAGCCAGAGTCTAGAAGATTATGAGGTAAGGTACTCCTTCATTAAGAAGCAGGTCCTGGTGGTAATTAGAGGATTGAAGAATTTTAAGCATTTGGTTTCAAACAACAAAATCCAACTATTGGTCTCCCATGTGGGAGTTAAATAATTCCTTCTCAGTAAGGACTTGAATGAGAAGTGTGCAGGATGGATCACTCGTGTCATGGAATATGACATTGAGATCAAGGTCACCAAGCTGGTCCGTGGGAAGGGGTTATGTGAACAACTAGCCTCAAGTCAACAAGATGAAACAAACAGTGAAAAGGAGGTTGTTTTTGTTCTACAAGATGATCAAGAAGAAGGGAGAGATGATGTACCTACTCCTTGTTGGACCCAAGACATGGTGCACTTCCTTTGAATAGGTATGTGTCCTCATGGGATGAGTAAAGCAAAAGAAGGAATTTTAGGCTACAAGCCATCCCATATGTTCTTATTGGCGGTGTCTTGTTCAAAAGAGACGTCAATGGCATTCTGCTAAGATGCATTAAGACAGGTCAAGTGGAGAGAGTGCTACAAGAATTCCATGTTGAAGTAGCTGGAGGCCATTTTGCTCCAAGAGTGACAAGCACTCAAAATCATGAAAGCAGGATATTATTGGCCCAGAGTGTTTAGTGACTGCTACACATGGATCAAAAGGTGCAAGAATTGTGCATTCTTCAAAGGCAAGGAAAGGCTAGAACACTTCCATTGCACCCAATCTCAGTCGACCAACCTTTCATGCAATGGGGATTGGACTTCATTGGATTCATCAATCCAAACTCAAGCCAAGGTCACAAATGGATCCTAACAACGACAGATTATTTCACCAAATGGATCGAGGCAGTGACACTCAAGGAAGCAAATGAGTCTAGTATCTTGGATTTCTATGAAGGGATAATGACCAAATTTGGAGTGCCAGCCACCATCATATCAGACAATGCATTAGCATTTATAGGTTCCAAGATCACAGGATGGGCCATCAAGAATGGGACTTATTTGAGTACTTCATCAAACTATTACCCTCAAGGTAATGGCCAGGTTGAGTCCACAAACAAGAACCTGCTAAAGATCATCAGAAGAACTCTTGATGAGAATTAGAAGACTTGGCACACAAATCTCAAAACGACCTTATGGGCTAATAGAATAATGCCCAAGAGATCTACAGGCAACTCTCCATTCAAGCTCGTATATGGGAAAGAGGTAGTGTTGCCTATATCACTTGAGTTGCCAGCATTGGAGCTCATGAAGCAACTAGAGATGTCTGAATTTGGACCAATGGAGGCCAGGTATGTAGAGTTAATAGAATTAGAAGAAATCAGAGAGCATGCTCTCCAAGAAATAAAGAAGAATCGGACTTCAATTAAGAAATGTTTTGACAAGAAAAAAAGCAAGGACCTTCCAGGAAGGAGACTGGTTTTGAAATGGGATGCAGATCGAGCAAAACCAGGAAGGCATTCCAAATTTGATGCCATCTGGAGTGGCCCCTATATGATCACAAGATGCAAAAGTAGTAATGTTTTCCAATTGTCTACATTGGAGGGTGAAGAGTTGTAGATTCCAGTAAATGGAATCTATCTTAAGCATCTTCTTACTAAAAGGGGAGTTCTCACCTTGTACATATTAGTTTAGTTTTCTCTTTCCTCTAAGTGCTTATGCACATTGTCTTGCTTATAGTGTAGATTGCTTTTCTCCTAAGTGCTTTGCATGCTCTGCATGTTCCATTTGGAGCATGTATGATTTCAAATTTTGTATATAGTGTGGTGCTATTTTGTTGCTCTCATGCAAGTGTTTGGACTCAACATTTGGTCAAGATCAGTTTTGGTTCTAATGGGTTTCCAAGCGGCCCAGGGGTTAGTTTTCAAAGTTCAGATTAGTAGCAGGCTATCACTCATGACTCCATGCCCAACAGATATGACAAGGAAATTGGTCTTTTCATCTAGCAGGCTAGATACCCTTGTGAGTCACCAAATTGTTATCCATATTTTTCCCCGTGCCAAATATTGGATCGAGCACGATCCCACATAAGAGGAAACAAAGTCAATTAGGCGGAGAAAAAGGTTTCTAAACGAGCGCTAGATCCGTGTGTCCCAGGGGAAAGTGGACCATTGGAGAAAATGTTGATTCTTTACCCTTTGTTATCTCAAAAGGGGTAAAAGTTACAAAATGGCCTGAACTCGCCCAAGGAAAAATTTAGCATCTGGGTCCGAGTCAAAGCCAAAGCGGGAATCCGAAGAAAGAGGACCCATTTTTCGAGTTGTTTTCCGCCCTCCTGTACAAACCCGATACAAACTTCAAGGGGTGTATCTTTCGACTCAGGGCTCAAAATATTACAAATCTGATGCCGTTGGAAAGGTCTCGGCCTCACCCATGTCATGGAGGTCTAGAACTTTAATTTGAGGAGGTTAGGTGAAGAAAAATGGAGGAAAATTTTCAGGATTTCAATGCGGATCTTCTTGTCTCAACAACTAGATCGGATTTGATCTATTTTGTCATTTCGTCTTCCTTCAAGGCGCCGAACTAAGGATTGATGCAATAAAGATGGATTTGGAGAGAGATTTCATCAGAGGCATTAACAACGGTGGTTGAGCTTCAACCTGCTTTTCCTGCTTCTCTTTGTTTTCTTCTTTCAGGTTGAATCTATAAATACAGGGGTAGGATTTGTTGTAAAGGGTTGGAAATTCTTTGTTATATAGGATCCCTTCTCCTCTTAGCAAAAGGATTTGTGGGGTTCAAGCCTTTCATCAAAAATTGTAATACGTTTCTGCCTCTTGGCTACTTTGTAATGGACTGTATCAATCTACAGAGAAATAAAACATGTTTGTGATCAATTTTAGATCCTCTCTTGTCTCTTTTGCTTTCATCTGATCTCCCATTACATATCTGGCTATATGTGCTTGTTTATTGTATGCATTTTTGTTGGTTTGTGTCTATTAGCAAAATAAGTGTTCATCATTCCTTTGGTGCATCACCTTGTAGTTTAGCTTTGTTTTAATTTTTGTATTCCTTCTATCCTTGTCTCCTTGGTAAAGTTTAGATTAGGATTAAGAATAGATCCTTTGCAAGTTTCTACGTATGCACCTAAATAGAGGAATAAGGAACCAACCTTCAATCTGGAGAGCTTTCCCATTTTTCAAGGTCCCACACCTTGGGGAAAGTTCAATGTTACGCAATCACACCAAATGACTCTGCCTTAGAAAAGCAGACCTGTAGAACTCATTTGGGGTGCTGTGATTTCGTGTTAACGAAACTAAATATGAAAAATTTGCAAAGGAAGAGTGATGAGAGTGAACCTAGGGCGGAACATGTGTTTAGTTGTTGCGGTGTGTAGTGTACCTACATGGTTAGTAAAGCATGTGTGTTGTCGCAAAGTGTTGTTGTTGTTTGTTATTGTTGTTTCCCCATTTGACTACTTGTTTCTCATACAACCGGACTTGCAAGGAGAAAATGATCAAGTAGTCAAATATGTATGTAAGTGTAAAAACACTATGTAAAAGACACATGTGTATGTAAATGTAAAATATGCAAATGTAAATGTAAATGGAACATGTGCACCTGATCCATGTCGAGAAGAAAGTGTAGAAGGATATCCTGTATTGTAAGTTTTGGGGTGATCTCATGCCATAGGCCAAATAAGTGTAGGGAGGAAATGCTCTGTGTCCTCCAATCTCTAACTACTTCCTTGAATGTGTGTAGAGATCTTTGTTTGTCTGGTTTTTGGGTGATCCGACACCACTTTGGCCAAAGTAGTGTAGAGAGGAACACCCAATGTAACCTCCAAGCCTATAACTTCTTCCCAAAATGCTAAGGACACCATGTCCTATAAAAGCCGTTGTGTATGGGGTTTGTAGATTGGTCTGAACCCACTCATTGTATGTAACCCACAATGCCAAGGGCGGAAAGTGCACTTGAATTGAACCGGTGTAAATATGTTGTGTTAGTATGTAAAACCCCCAAATGATGCCCCCTCTTTGGGGGCACATGCGACATCGCTGATAGGAGAATGTGGCCCCAAAAGAGGACCAACCACATGTACATTGTAACCCTGAAAAGTGCTTAGTAGAAACCAAGGCACACACAAATAAGAAGGCTAGCCAAAGATAAGTGTAAACACACATGCATGTAGAAAACAATGTATAAGCTATGCAAATAGTGTGTAAGCTACCAAGAAAAGTAATGTAAACACGCAAGAAGACAAATAAAGCTGCACAAAGTGGGCTATAAACATGGGACATCACTCATGATCTATCGCTGAGACACGTAAGGGAATCATGGCCACAAAAATAAAACAAGTGTGAACACTAAACATAGGTCAAGGCTCATGAAACAATAATAGCAAACAATGATAGACAATGTAACAAACAAGTATGGAAATAAATATCCTTGCATAAAAAATGTTGCACATGAAGCACTCGTTAGCATGTTAGAAAGATAACTAGTATGTCAAAAGCGTGTATAAGCAAGTAATGTAAAGTGCTAAGTACAAAATGAAACAATAACACTTGGAAGAGACGAATGTGTATGCCCCAATGACCAATGTAGGAAGGGTAGAAGGAAAGCATCCTGTGCTATGTGTAAGAGACCTATATCTGCGATCACAACTAGACAAAGATGTGAACACACATGTGTGTATGATATAGATAAATGACATACAAGTAAGCTAACTAGCATGTGCAATAAAGTGACCATGAACAAGAAAGAGTGAGCAAGAATAAAAGTAACCATAATATGTAGAATGTTATGGATAAATGGAATGGAATGCCAAATGGAATGATAGGAGGTATGTGCCCCCCGAGTGGATGCAGTGAGGTTATTTTTGTTTTCCCCCTCAACAGTCAAGAATGAATCGTAAACAAGAGTGCGTCCTTGGGAAATGGTCGAGTAGTGTGTGTTGTGTCTAACATGTTGTGAATGAATGTGTATGTGTAGGTTGATGATAAGCAACCTAGTGACAACGTGTGCATGAACCCTATAGCTGAAGGCTATATCATGAAAAAATAAAAGTATAAGTGATGATTTATCCTAAGCGTATATCACTGTAAAATGTGAGGAGGGTGTGGTGATATAACCTAAGGTGTAGACCACTGGAACATGAGAGGATAGGTGACTATTTAGCCTAAAGCGTATGTCACTTTCTTTGAATGAATGCTAAGGTGTATGATATAATAGGTGAGAATTTAACCTATAGCGTGTGTCACTACTAAATGAATGCTAAAGTGTATGATAGAATATGTAATGATTTAGCCTAAATCGTATGTCACTAGCCTAGGATTTTCACATGGTGAAAGGTCGAATAACAAATGTGTAAGGCCCATTTTATTTGTAAACCCTCGGTAGTCGAGTATGGACCGAGGAACTAAAGTGTGTCATCGGATAGTGGGTGCAATGCGTAAAAGACAATGTAGTGTAAAAAAGTTGACCATGTGATGAGTAGAATATGTAAGGACGTGATGTGTAAAATGTATAAATACACTATGTGTAAAATGCAAATGCAAGATGTGTAAAATGTGTGAAATGCAAGGTGAATAGAATGTGTGAGTATGTGTGATGTATAGTAATGCAATGTATAGTGTAGTGTGTAATAGGTGTAATATGCGTAAGAGCGTATAGTATGTAGAATGCAATGCTAGACGCGTAAAATGTGTAAGGTGTAATGTATGGAGTGACATGTAATGTATGTAGATAGAATAGTAATGTAATGCTAGACTCCTATATGATGAAGACTAGTATAATATGTAGAATATGTGTGAAAATGTGCGGTGTAATATGTATGGTATGTAGACAAACGAATAATGCAATATGTAGGATAGGATGTAAGATGCGTAGACAATGATGTATGCCTAATAACGACTATCATAATGTAGGATGTGTAAATACGTGAATGTCAAAATGTTGTAGACTAAATGTAGAATGTAAGGTGTATGATGCATAATTGTGCAATGTGTAATGCCTATAGTGTAACGTAAGGTTAGTAAATAATATGTATGATGCTAGTAATATGGTAAGAGAGGCTCTAAAGGCAAGATATATGCAACCTATATGAGATGCATAGATGATAATGTAAATGCATGTGGTGTGGAAATGCATAATATAATGTAATATCATGTAGTATGTAGGATGAATAGGCTATGTGATGAATATAAGCAAACACGGTGTATATGAGTGACAAGCCCAATATGTAAATGTGATGACAACTAGTAGGAGACACAATATGCAAGGAATATGCCTATAAATGGAAGGTAGACAATGTAAATGTATATGATGATGAAGATACCCATGTAAGAAATGTAATGCAAGGTATGCGAGACTAGCAATATGTGTATGATGAGTGTATGTAATGTGCAAAGCGTGTAGACGATCAGTGTGTGATATGCAAAGGGGTGACAAAATGTAAAAGGTAGTATGTATGGTATTTTTGTGCGGTGTGTGAGGTTCACGTGTCATAATCCCTTAACAGTCAATCCCATGAACCATAGCACGAGTGTGTTGTCGGGTAATGATGATGCTATAGTAAGAATGAATATGTATATGTTATGAAATTGAATAATGTAACTAGGAGATGTGAGTAGGTGCTTAATGACGACACTAATTATGTATACGTAAATGCGAAGGATGTGATGTAGTATTATGTAAGAGTGATAATGAAAGAATGAGGGATATGTCTATGCAATTAAAATAAGGGGGGATGTGTGAGCTACTATGCCCCCAAGTGTGTATGCAATGAAAATATAGTCAAAAGACACTAAGTGGATCGATGTAAGGAGTAGTTGCTTTAACAAAAGTGATGGGACCCCAAAGTGATAGAGGAGTGTGATCATTTGATGGTTCATCACCATAGCGAGCTGTATCTAGGTCCTAATCATCAATATATGTAGAGTCGATAGTAGGTGTTGGCATTACAAGGTTAACGGTAGGAGGTAATGGCGGAATCTTGCATGGTGGTGGTGAAAGTGAAAATATATCATAAATACTAGGAGAAGGATTGGTTCTTAGGACAAAATAATTTGGTTGGAACCCGGATCCGGGGAGGCCAAGTTGCATTGAGTTTCAAAGGAGGTTGCTTAAGTTAAATTGGTAATGTAGTAGATGACTTAGTAGGAGGGGTTTGTGAACTAATGTCGATATGTGGTTGACTTTTTTGACTTGGCGATACATAGGTGATTACTTAGGTGGATCGTGACTAACCGAAGGAGTAATCCTGGGAGCCCATGTGAATGTAACCTTTAGAGAGGATGATGTAACATGATGTTGGGTAGTGAATGAGATAAACCCTTGATGCTCAAGATGTTTGACTCTACATTGTAAAGCATAACAATTGTTGTCATTATGTCCATTGATTTTATGATAGTTGCAATATGGACGACCTTGATATTTAATCCGATAAGGAGGATAGCAATGAGTAGGTGGAAAAGTGATCAATTGATAACTAAGGAGATGAGTAAGAATGTCATGTGGCATAGTATTGTGCTCAAACATAAGAGGCTCGGGAAATGACATGTCTTGAGGTTCAATCATATTACATGTATTAGACATAGATTGCATACAAGATGGAGAAGGAGCACAAACATGCGATTGAGAAGCATCCTTAAGTTGTTGAATTTCAGATTTGAGGGATGTGATCATGGATTCCATAGCTGTAAATTTGTCTTGAAATAAAGCATGTAAAGCATGGATTGAGTCCAATAGGGGTTGAGTAGATGGAGACTCACTAGGGTCATTAAATAGATAAGTGAGCATAGGACTTAGTTCATGTGGTGGCATATTGTCATCATAATACTTGGTGTCTAAGGATTTTTGCAAAATAACTTGACAATTAGGGTATCTCCTAAAAAATCGATAAAGAAACTTGACCCATGATAGAGGAAAAATGAGGATCTTAAGCGTGAAGAGAGTCGGGTTCACCAAAATGATTAACTAAAATTAACTAACTAGGGTGTAGTAAAGGATAGTTAATATAATCTAGGAGGACATATAAACACAGTAAATAAATGCACTAAGACAATATGTAAATGACATAAGTAATAAAACTAATAAAAATAGAAACCCTAATGTGTAAGAAAGAGAGAGGAAAGAACTTAGTTGATTCGACGAAGTGGCGGGACTATGTCATAGAGGAGACTGGAAAAATCAAAGTAGGAATGACTATGCAGGGAGTGTCGAAAAGGATGGAGCTGGAGGATCTAGCTAGATTGGAGCACTGGAAGAGGTGCAGGGCACTGCGAGCACTCGGTCTATAGTCTAGGTGCCACTGGTTGGCATAAAATCTTTGAATATGATCTTTACAAGGTGAAAGGTATTATGGAATATTCACTTCCTATCGCATGAATTTCACTATCCCGTGTTGGATGTTGCCAATAACTCAAGATGGAAGAAATACTTGCAAGACCCCAAAACAAACATCAAACCTAAAAAATAAAAATACATATGAAGGGTTAGATTGTCCTCAGTTGCCACAATGGTGGAATTACTAACTGAGCACTGCACTACATCTTAGACCCGATGTAGTTCTATGTGCAAGTGTGTGTGAACATGCCCTAGGTTGCTCTTGTGTTAGTCGCACTTTGTGAAGTAGCGAACAATAACTATGTGTAGAAAATGTAATAGAATGTGTGCATGAAATAAAATAGAATCCCTCCCCCTATGAAGTGTGATGCAAATATCCTAGCCCTATGCCTTAATGATGTAGCTATGTGGATGCAAGTGATCTCTAATGAAATCGATGGATGCAACTCTAGATGGAGTGATAGTAGTAAGTGATGCTAGGTCTGTCATTATGGTCTCACAAATTTATATTTATAGGGTTCTCTTAGTCTAATTTTGTAATTAACCCTGAAAAGGCTGACCACAAGAAATATAAAGATGTAAAACAGCTAGAAAGAGCCCAAAAAGTGGTGGGAAAACTCTAGAAGGATCATGATGCCCTGTAGGACCATGGCACCCACGAGCGCCCTAGTACTAATCTAGGTGCCCTACACGAGGCTAAAATAACATGAGATGACAAAATTTGACTGGCATAAGGGTGTAAGAGGTTTGTAATGACGAAATAAAATAAAATAAAGTGGCCAAAAGATGGGGTTAATTAGTAATTTTTCCCTCAAGAACCTTTTAAATAGTAGTATGAGACCGAGATAAATAAATGTCTAAAGTGCATGATTTTGTGACTAGAAAGACCATTCTAATGTCAAATGGAGCTTTGGATCAAAAGATATGAGCCAAAAACAATCCCTTGTTTGAGTCATAAATTCAGATCCAAAAATGGTTGTGGGTCCCTAATTCAGTTATTTGATTGCAATTTTTTTTATAATGATCCAAAACCACCTTGATATGCGTAGTTCACTTCAAGACCTTTCCAACGGTACACCTTTTGCTCAATTTTGTGGTCTTGATCAAATGTTTGACATTATGAAGATTCCCGTCAAAATTGGGAAAATCCTTTATAGTGCAAATTTTGAAATCCGTCATAGTGTAGAATTTCAATTATTTTAAGTGTGAATGTTCAAATCCTTGATTGTACAGACCTATTGTTCTTCATAGCGTGGATCTTCAATCCTTTCATGAATTTTGCCATTTGTGTGACTTTTGGACTCTGTGGATTTTCCTGTTTTACTTCTTTCCATTACTTTATCATGACCCAAAAGCACCTCCAGTGCATATTTCGTTTCAATACCTTTCCAACGGACCAATTTTGCTCAATTTTGTGGCCCCCATCAAAAGTTATGGCATTTTGAAGATTCCTATCAAAATTAGGAAAATCATTTGTAGTGCAAATTTTCAATTCCTTCATAGTGCATAATTTCAAATCCTTCATAGTGCGGAATTAAAAATACTTCATAGCGTGGAATTTGAATTCCTTCATAGTGCATAATTTAAACTCTTTGAAGTGTGGATGTTCAAATCCTTCATTGTGCAAACCCATTGTTCTTCATAGTGTGGATCTTCAATTCCTTCTCGAATATTGCTCTTTGTGCAACTTTTGGACTCTTTGTGGATTTTTACCTTTGTGTTTCTTTCCATTGATTTATCATGACCCAAAACCACATGTAATGTATATTTCATTTCAATACCTTTCAATCGATCTTGAATTTTCTCAATTTTTGGTCCCCATCAAAATTGGGAAAATCCTTTATAAAGTAAGTGCAAATTTACAAATCCATCATAGTGCGAAATTTCAAATCCTTCATAGTGCAAAATTTTAAATACTTCATAGCTTGGAATTTTAATTCTTTTATAGTGCATAATTTCAATTCTTTGAAGTGTGGATGTTCAAGATTTTCATTGTGTGGACCCATTATTCTTCATATTGCGGATTTCCAATTCCTTCATGAATTTTTCCCTTTGTGCTAATTTTGGACTCTTGTGGATTTTTCCTTTGTGAATATTTTAGTTGTTTTATTATGACCCAAAACCACCTCCAATGTGTATTTCATTTCAATACCTTTCCAATGATACAAATTCTTCTCAATTTTGTTGTTCCTATAAAAATTTATGGCATTTTGAAGAATCTCGTCAAAATTGAGAAAATCCTTTATAATGCGGATTTCCAATTCCTTCATAGTGCAAAATTTCAAATCCGTCATAGTGTGGAATTTTAAATCCTTCATAGTGTGTAATTTTAATTATTTTAAGTGTGGACCCACTTTTCCAAAGTATACTGCTCCTTTGATCTGCGACCTACCGTGTGCATGAATTTCGATCCCAAGGCCAAAGCAAGGCAGAAAATGGTAAAGTCTTTGACCACTTTGAAAAATGGAAACCTGGATCTGATCCGCATAACTAATTCAAACAAGGTTTGAGTCACCAAGGTGCACAAGAGAATGAATAATATTGTGGCCCACAAGTATTCATTTTTTTGTAATTGGTGTACCAAAAAATGAGCATGTTCTTATTTTGACAACAAATACAATCCTTAGGTCTGACTTTCTTGTTTTATTTAAGATCCTTTGATCCTGATATTTTTATTATGATTTAGTCCCTCGTGAAAAAGGATATGTATACGATTTTTTTCCAAGCATAGAAGATCCTTATTGAGGCTAGTAAAAAGAAACCCATCCTCATTTCTCCTTTCCTTCCTTCACACTATGACTTACCTCTAGCTCCCTAAGCATTTACTAATCCCTCTTCTAATCCACATCCTTTACAAGAGGCCCATATTGTCCCAATAACTCCATTTTCTTTGAAATAATCTCTTGATATCCACATCCTATGCAAGATTCCTATAAGAGGACAAATCTAATAGAAGTAGTATGCACAATAAATTACCTAATAAAAGGTCTAGAGATAATGAGTCACTAGAGAAATCCTTTCAATATGAGGCCTATCAAGAGGCCTTGGAGATAATGTGTCACTCTAGAAGAAATATTTTTATATGCATCATATGTAGAAGCAACAATTGTAGAGTTTTGACTAACTTGGGTATGGGTGCCTCGTATGGGATAACCTTGGGCATACCAATGTTGTGGTTGTACATGAATTTGACACATTGATGTAATATATATGGCATGACCTTAAAATTACGTAGCCAAGGATAAGAGAAACAAATATCACATGAGTTAAGAGAAGAAGTAACTAAAATTAAATAGCCATAATAGTAGAACCAACCATAAGAGGTATAACAACATGTCCAAGTTTATTCGTAGTATCAAAGGTTACTTGATTTTTATAATATCCAAGAGGACCAAGTAACTTAAACGTGCATATATGCTTTTAGGACTACTTTTGTTGATCAAGAGACTATATATATGATGGTGACCAATTAAAGTAAAAATGTATAGTGTATTTGAAACAAGATCATGAGCCATATTGATATCATCAAAATTAATAACAAATTGAGTAGGTGACATGGTATAAATAGTATCAATCATAACATTGAGTAGATTCTCATGAGGAGGAGGTACTACACGATGAGCATGATGCACTTTTGATTTAGAATTAGTGGTGTTGTGATAGGGAAATGGGTCATTGAATATTTTTAGCTTTGTGTTATCAATACTAGGTTTAGATTATTTTATGGCCATGTCCCATTCAATGGCATTAACATCAATAATATTTGGTACAACATGATGAAGTTTAATGCATCAACTACTAGAATGGTCAAGACATCTATGATAATAACAAAAGGCATTGGAATTGAAATTCTTACTACGAGGCTTGTTTGCATCAACCTCGAGTGGTGGAGGGAAAGAAACAAGGTTACACTCTAGTCATTGTTTAAGTACTAAGTGAGAAGTGCATGATAATCATGTGAATTATCTTCGATGCATTTGTAATTGAATCTTTGTGGGTTGAGATATAACATGACAATACATTTAGCATCAATCTTGTTGTTATTAGGTTTTCCTTTAAAATTAGGTTTACCTCAAAAATTATAATTAAATGTGTTAGGAACATTGGTATCATATTTGAGCTTATTCGTGGAAGGGACTTAGCTTCAATTATTTTTATTGTATGGCATTCTCGATCAAATGTGTGAATTTTGTCAAAGATAATTGATTCTTGTAAAGGGGTAAGACGTCTTCCTATAAATATACATCAAGCTCATTATCAACTAGATTATTGTTTATTTTGGTATGTGTATTCTTGTAGTGTAAAACATAATCATTGATGTGTTTAGTAGAACCTTGTCACATTTTATCCATTTGGGCATAAGAATTTTCCTCCCCAATGTTGATAGAGAATTGGGAAAGAAATTGATTAGCTAGAGAGGTAAAGGCACGAATAGAATGAGTGGGACTATTATATAACCATTTTAATGTAAAATCCTTGAGACTTTTATGAAAGAGATTGGTAAGTAATGCGTCATTGTATGCATAATCCAAAACAAGCGACAAAAAAGCATACAAATGTTCCTCGGGATCAACCTTGCCATAAAAAAAAGAGAAAACTTAGGTGCAACAAAACCCATAGGCAAGTAATAAGAAGCCACTTTGGTGTGAGTGGGTTATTAAGCAATTGAGTAGAATCCATGATACAAGTAGTCGTAAAGGAACCTTATTGTAATTGAAAGATTTGAGTTTGTAAATTATGTACAAGGGCTTCAGAGCCCGTGTGCTAGAAGAAGAAGAAGCATCCAAACCACATCTATAGGTGTTTAGAGGTGATGTCAAAATATATGTGGTCATAGGAATATACATAGTAATATTGTGAGGTGAGTGCTAGTTACCTCCAAATACATAGGCATTGCAGATGTAGGAATAATAAATGTATCAACAATAGAAGATGTAGGAGGAATTATAAACTGGTTTTCTCATTAGAAGGTTGATCATGAAATATCTTGGCCGCAAGAAGAATATTTATAGAATACTCAATGTGGCGAGGGTTATAAAAAATTTGTGCAACAAAATTGAGAGCAACTCAACTTGTTTTGTATCCACATAATTTTTCTGACAATGGTTATAATCAAAATTATTTTCGCTTTTTGTGTCGCTAGTGTCATAGGGGACCTCATTGGCATCTAGATCAATGATATAAGAGATTCCTTGAACACAAGGATAAGATGAAGCCATCAAGATTCAACACTTGCAAGTAAGAGGAGAAAGATCAATGTGATAAATAGTTTGAGAATCAAGCCTATAACTACGCTAGAAGGGAATAAAATAAAAATCATCATTTACATATATCTACAAAATGAAACCTTAGGAAATCATGTAAGTATTTGAATTTTGGTCAAGTTCACCAAATGTTTTAACCATTTCCTAATTAGTTTTATAAGAAGTAGTATGATAAAAGCAAAATAGGAACAACTTAAAGAATGTTACAAGCTGATTATTAAGAATTAATTAATATACATTAAACATTCACATTCATAATAAAGCATTAATACTTGCAACTATCATAAAACGATATGACGATTTCTCAAAACACATAAAGGGATAAGAACTTAGCTGCATAAAGTGGTACAAGGTTAATTTGGGTGTGCAAACTAGGAGAATAGCTATTCGGATCTAGCGATTCTTCATCTTTGATTATGGAACTGGAATATGCTCTTATAAAATACTGTACAAGTAATGTACGACCTTGTTTGATTTTGTACAATGCTTCCTTCTTTTGTTCGATCTTGAATATGTACATAACGGGGTTCTACAACTTCATCTACCATTCATTTACTTGGAAATGAGTGTTGTTATCTATTGTCGGGATCACACAACTTCAACATCACCTGTAATATCTTACAATGAGTGGAATCCCTGACACATGCAACAAACATCATGAAAGCATTAAGTGAGAAAAAGTTTGTGTGTGAGACTAGATTACCCTTGGTGGTCAACCCTCACTAAACTAATGTAAGTGATGCACTACATCCCCTCGGAAGGAACTCGTGTAGTTATCCTAATATAGGTGCGAGTGCGCATGCATATCTCACCGACCCCCTATTTGTGTCCTTGTGTCTCTTGACACAAAGATAGTGGCCAACTATAGAGTAGAGAATGCACCCAATGTAGTAGTAGTGTGATATGGTGTGATTCAAAATTTTAAGTTGTCATTTGAAGACCTTTGAGAATTGCTTGGAGTGACCTACGCTTGCTAAGAAATGGTTCTAGAACCTTGTAGTGCTTGGAAATGGAGGAAAATAGACTCTTGAACCTGGTTTGAATGCTTCGGACATGTTTGGTGGCTACTTTAACTGATGTGCAACTACTTTAGAGAGATTTTGGAGAGCCTCTAGAACTTTAGTGTTTATATTTGCAACCTGAGCTCATGAAAATGTCAGGCAAGTTATGAATTACATTTGACCTACTTATATAGGCTTTTGTAGGTTAAACATTCACATTAAGGCCAACGTAGGACAATAAAATGAAGGATATAAGATATTCAAATTGTAAAAAGAGTCGTTAGATGGAAGGGTCCATAATTGTATAAGTTGACTGAGACTGTACTTCACTATGGCCTTGAGTTGTATGAGTTTGCATAGGAAATAAGTGATCCAAATGCCAAAGTTTAGGAATGATGCCTAGGTTCAAATTATTGTTTTAATTAATTAATATTCTTAGGATGAATGACTAAGTGCAATGTGTAAAAGCGAACGATTCAAGAGAGAGGGAGATAGATATATTGATTGGGATTAGAATGTGAGCATTTGTCTTAACATAAGAACAAAGCCAAACTTGTTATTGCCAAAGGATACATTATCAAATTTGAATGTCTATAAATGGTTGATATTATGCCCCCAAATGGCAACAAGCTTAACTTTAGGTTTAGTTCGGATGTAATACCTTTTAGATTGTTTATGAGTTTATGATGGTTTTACCATGTGATGCTTTTCGGACACATAATTGATAAATGTAAAACATCATTTTTATTTTCGCATGGCATTTTATTCCCATATTGCACTAACCACACTATTATTTTCAAAGTGATGTCACTTGCATCATAATGCGAACCTTGACTAATTATGCAAGTGTCGGTAAAAACTTGATGTTATTTGTGTCAAAAACAATTTCCATATTTGGCGAGTCTCCCCTATCTCTAAACTATATT
This sequence comes from Taxus wallichiana var. yunnanensis, assembly GCA_018340775.1. Taxonomy (NCBI): domain Eukaryota; kingdom Viridiplantae; phylum Streptophyta; class Pinopsida; order Cupressales; family Taxaceae; genus Taxus; species Taxus wallichiana. The sequence continues at coordinate 407,712,613 of CM031243.1, read as the reverse complement.
ACCAATTTTGCTTTAGAAAAATAAAATGCCACTATTTTTCATCAGTGGCTAAAAATTAGCGTCCAAAATTATGAAGATGGAAAAATGTGACACAAATTTGTGGCAAAATCATCAAAATCAACTAGTAATGTTGTATATGGCCAACTTCTTTTACGTTACAAGTAGATAATAAATAATGCATCCCCCTTTGCACAATATTAGCTCTAGCTAAGGTCTATTAGATCTCCTAAATTAACACATAATACTTGTTTTAGGTCAATAACTCACACACTTCAAAGTGGGATAAAATCTACACCTAAAAATGCCTCCCCATAATTCACTAGTTGTTAAATTGTATAATTTTAGTGTGCTTGTGTATTTGTCATTTATTGACAAAACCGGGTGTATTCATACATTAGTTGATGTTATCTTGTCTACTTCTTCTTCCTCTTCCTCCTTTTTCTTCCTCATTTATGCTTTTGATTCCCCTAGTGTCTTATGCCACAAGTGTGAGTGGTGCGTTCACGGGTCTATTAAAAGTGTCTGTCACGCTTCTGGGCCCTTTACTAACCTCTTTTGGTCATGATGCACTTGCTTTTGCCATCTCATCCTTTTTTAATTTCTAGCCATTACATTTTTTGTTGGTGTGCGACCAAGGTGTTGATTTAAATTCATTTGTCTATAAACACATAAACATAATAACTCATTTACATTTGAAGAAAATCACATAAAATTATAAAGACAATATTGACTATTGTAATACTCACAAATATTTTAGAAAGATCAAATAATCATTAGAGCATTCATCATTTTTGGAAGCTAGTATTTCATGCGGAGCACTTTTTGGTGCATGACCCAATGTTTGAATGTGATTGGAATTATCTTCAATACTCTTTATTATCTAGTGCCTTGATAAGTAGACAATGCTTAAAAAGTTAGCCAACCCGCACACATACCCAAAACCATTATTATTTTCCTTAAGATTCATTTGTTGTTTTCATTATATGGATAGGATGAGAAGAAGTATGTTTTGCACATTGTAAGTGTAGCAACACGGAAAAAGAAGCGAGGTCATCAAACATCAAAATGTGGCAAACACAATTGTCGAGTTATTTTTTTATGTTTCTATCACCTAACTAAAGCGTCCCCTCTTGCTCGTGCCAAGAGTACTTCCCACACTTTATACTTGCAAGAAATGTTTTCCACACTTAATAAAATTAACTATCTATTTTCTAGGCGAAGACAATCATTTCTAAACTCACATTCCTATAATCAAATCTTAATAACTATCCTCCAATCTCACAAATTTAAAATTACATTTCTAAACCTTGCATAAACACTCCTCTCGAGTTTTGACAATAACTAATTAAGCTTAATTATTGCAAAATACATTTCTAACCCTTGCATAAACACTCGCCTCAAGTTTTGACAATAATTAATTGAACTTAAGTTTATAATTACAAAAGTTTATTATGTTAACCTTTATCTTATTTGTGTATTAATATAATGAGCGCTTTTCAATCGAAAGTAGTTAAAAAAATCGAGAAGTCTATACTTAAGCTTCGACATGTTTACCAATTACAATTTAATTAAGCCAATGTTTTTTCCATTTAATTTTTTCAACGTATTGTTTCTTTTACAATTTAACAGAAAAAAACGAGTTCCAGCGGATATACAAATCTCAAAACCCTAAAAATAAAAGGAACTGAAACGCAGGCGAATGCAGATTATTTTCATTCATATTTGGCAGATTCCAAATGCCTGCAATGGCCAAACGTCTCGTCAGACACACAATGCGAAAGATCGCAGAGACATATTCCACCAAACTACTGCGATCTACAGCAAATTCTTCTTCAAAGGTAATAAATTCAATCGCAAATTCAACTTTTCAAGGTACACAACAATCTTCCAATCCCTTCGATAGGTCATTTTCAATTTTCAGTGCTAAAAATAGCTCAGATTCCTTTCACAATGGACCTGCATTGTGCAAATTCTCCACGAAGGTTGAACAAAGGAGAACAAAGGACCCCAAAGAACGGCGATAAAATCTAAAAACCTTATAAACCACAAAAGCCGTAAAAATACTAGAAACTATAAAATCCCCGAATCCAAGTTCTCACAGCCTGGAAAGGATCCCAAAAACCTGAATCCAAGCTCTCCGAGTCTGTAAAAACTCCAAAAACTAGAAAATCCGGAAGCCAAGTTCTCGGAGTCTGGAAAAAAATCCATAAACTCCCAATCCAAACTTTCAGAGTCTGAAAAAAACACTAAAAACCCTGAAAATCCCGAAAATCCTAAGTCCAAACTACTGGGGTCCGGGATAACCCCCAAACCTCCGAATCCAAGGTCTCCGACTCCGAGATAAAGATTAAAATCCCAACAAAACGAGAAAAGCCCGAACCCAAGCTTTCAGACTGTGAAAAATTGTGCAGCATCCTGAATGGAGATATAACTCTGGACGATGTAGTGGACAAATTAGAGGAAACTGCAATTGAAATGAATTCCCATTTGTTGGACAAAGTAATACGTAAGTCAGACAATGCCGGGAGAAAGGCCCTATTGTTTTATAAGTGGGCAGTTCAGCAGCCCGGATGTAAACCTAATTTGGACATTTTCAATGCCTTGATAGATTATTTTGGGAGAAAGAATGATTTCAAGGCAGTGGAAAGTTTGCTCAAGGAAAATAGAAAGGGTTTAAAGGTTGATTTGAAAACCTTTGAGATCGCTGTGAAAAGTCTTGTTAAGGCCGGTAGGGAGAAGAAGACAGTGGAATTTTTTCACAGGATGGGAGAGCATGGGTTTAAACAGGATGCGAAGGCTCAGAAGATCGTGGTTCGGGAACTTTCTGATGCAGGGTTTGCGAGCTATGCAGAGAAATTGGTGAAAGAGAAGGCAGATGTGTATTATCCCGATGAGGAGATTTGTAATATGCTTGTCAAGGGGTGGTGTGTTGCAGAAAAATTGGACGAGGCAAAAAGAATGGTGAATGAGATGTCAATTGGAAGATTTGCCATGGATGCCATGGCTTATAATGCTTTGCTTGATTGTGTATGTAAATTGTGCTTAGAAAAGGATCCTTTTCGGCTTATGACAGAGGCAAAGAAAATTCTGCTTCAAATGGCGGGGCAGGGGTGCCTCGTAATGAAGAGACCTTTAATGTCCTGATTACACATTTGTGCCAGATTAGGAAGACTTCAGATGCCATGAGGCTTTTTGAGGAAATGGTAGAGTATGGGTGTTCTCCAAACTTGAAAACTTATGTTGTGTTGATCAGAAGCCTGTTCCTTGCAGCAAGAGTGGCTGAGGGGCATGAAATGCTAGAGAAGATGAAGGAAGCTGGCTTTAAAGCAGGTGAAAGGGATTACTTTGAGTTCATTAAAGTTCTATGTGATATTCACAGGGTGGAACATGCACATGTAGTCTTTCTTACGATGAAAGGCAATGGCTATCTTCCTCGGATTGAGACACATGCGCTGCTCATCAGAAATCTTTCAGGAGCTGGTCACACTGACAAAGCCCAGAAACTATTTGATGAAGCTGTTGAAAGTAAAATTATTCCAAGCACTAGAACTGATTTACTTGAGCAGAGCCAAGTTGAAGAGCCTGTACAGGAGAAAAAGAAAAAGACCAAAAAGTTGACCTTAGGAATGAAAAGGAAGAAGAAGAATCTGAAATTGAAGAAGATCAGGTTGAGTTTTGTTAAGAAGCCAAGGAAGCCCAAGATGATGTGATTGTGAAGGATTTGGTATGTGCTTTGATGACTATTATTCACTAAAAGAATTTAAAACTATTATTTTCTGCTTTTGCATGATACTGATTACTCATGTTTAACAAAGGTCATCAATCAGCCAAACAAGTATGACTACAATCAGCTTTCAAATAATTAAGGAGGTAAACAACCCATTTATCCTTATTGACATATTTTGAATCTAAGCTGTGCTTCGGCACAAGGCACAATGCTATTCGGCACAATGCTAGAAATCATTGGGTAGGATTTGTATAGTATTTTTGACCTTGCTACAAGTATTTTTAGTAATGACTTTTTTAGTGAATTGGAATAGGCATAACTGATCTTCATAATTAAAAAAGGTACTGAGCAATCCGCTTCATTCTCTCAGTAAATACAACCATCTGCTCTGAATGTCAAAATAAAGTCCATGTTTGTTGTGAAAGAGAAAATGTATCCTTATGTATACCTTTGAGCATAAATCTATTGTATGTGATTGATCAGTTTTGTTAATGTCACTACCTTTTTAATGAAGTTTGAGAAAAGCACCTTCTTGTGTAGTTTTTTTGCTGTGCTGTGGTAGATGTTTGGTTTTACTTTTTGCACGAGAAGATAGGATGCTTATTTGTATATTATCTTTGATTTGGATTGGAATTTTGATATTGCATGAAATAGAGACTTGCTTGGCATTGCATTTACGTTTCTTGCACTAATGGTGAAAGTTTGGCTCCGATATCTTCTGCAAATTTTGTGTAAATCCTCTTCACTGTCGTGAGACCGTTACGACTTCTAGCCATTATGCCCTAAGAGGGGCGACCCTTTTTCAAGCTCAATACCTTTGTTATGGAGAAGGCTCTGTGTTCCTTCAGCATAAGTCAACAAAACAATTGGAGAAGTACGGATTAGCATGCAAATTGCATTTGTCGAGTCACTGCAGAGAAATAGTGAGTAGTTCCTTACCAAACATCCTAGGGTGAGAAGATATGGCCATAAACCAAATGAAATAGACTGTATATAGCATAGTCACAAGACTTGGCACATTACTGAACAAGACGGTATATAGCATGGTCACTTGACTTGCCACAGTTTGGCAAGACTTGCGACTCAGGTCTAGTCTGCGAGGGAGGCAAGATGAATTTGCTTGTTTTCCATGACTTGGCTAGACTTATCTCTGAAAATGGTTTTTGGAGGATCTAAATATTTATGCATTTTTTATTTTCCATCTTTCTTGCCGAGTTTTGTTGCCCAGATTTTTCATTTTCTATCATTGCTGTTTCTGAGCCAACTACAATTCTGGTGACTTAGCTATCTGATATTGGTGTTCGAAGATTTGGGTATATGCCTCCAAACCAACCTACCATACTCTTCCTTTTATAAGTGTGATGCTATTACCTTTGCATCCATAAGAAAACTAATGGCAGTGACACTTTATTATAAAAAAAAGGAAATGCAGACTTCATTGCAGGGTCTCCTTGGTTTCCCTACTTATCACTATATCGGTCAATGGTAACAGAACTCCAAAATCTATTCTATTGGTTGACTATATCTTTGAGAGAGACTCAAAGTACTAAAGGCATTCCCGGCTCCCCAGCTTACCATCTCAAGGCTGTCAACTAAGGTGCATGAATGATGAAACAAAAACTGTCAAAATCTAAGAATATCAAATTACAGTAATTATTAATTTATAGTAGAATATAGCATAGTAGCCATGTTTGTAGAAAAATGATACTTGAGAGGTTTATAAAAATCTGAAATATGATTGAGCAAAAACTTATTGGGGAAAAGGAGAAAACAATTGACATATTATTCTTTGAAGCAAATATCCCAAAGCATTTATAACAATTTATGTGGTTGAATTCAGAAGAATTTTATACATTACCACACTGTGAAGAAACCAGGTGCAAAACAAAAATTTAGAATGTTTTTTCATGTAGAAATTTTAATTTAGGACCAAGATTAGAGAGAGTGAGGACCAACATTGACCCACTCTTTAAAAAAGGGTTTTAATATGCATGACAAAAGACGTTGAGAAAAAGTTCTTTTCTTTCAATTTGGAGGTCTTTTTGCTATTGTGGAGTGTAATATGAAAGTAATAATTACAATAACACCTTAATGAGGAAAGCAATCACGTGCTCATTTTCTCACAATAAAGTCCAGAGTTGACCCTGGAGTAATAACAGCACAAAAGTCAACTGCTAGCTGAAGGAAGTCCTAAAATATACTGTATACAGTACTAATGTGCTCATTTTCCTGAAGTGTTGCACAATATTTGGAGAGCTTTTCTTTTAGTGAAAATTCCCCTTGAACGGTGTACTGCATATTTCTCATTCAAATCTGCCAAGATGTCCTCATTTTGGGTATACTTCAAGGTGGGTGGATTGCTTGTGCCAAAGTTGATGTGTATCCTCCTCATTAGTGGTGGTTTCTGGGACCAGAAGTGTTCTCCAAAGTTGCTACTTCTTGGTTTAAGGTGTTTACATCTGTGCTTACAATGGTTTTTCTCCTGCTTCATTGTTTTCTCATGATAGTATATTTTCATTTAGCCCAGCATAATCTATCCTTATATAACTTCATTGTACATGATACCTCCTCTTTACAAAATGAACTAGAAAAAGGATGTTACATCATGCTTAAGCTATGAACTCAAGGCGTTCAAAAATGTTCACCTGATAGGGGTCAAATATCACATACTGACAGATAAGTCTAGTCTCTTAGGAGATGATCTGATTTGCTTGATTTTCTAATTGCTTAGCATCAACTTTGGAACCTTATGACACTGAGAAGTGTAACTTACATTTATAGATAAGGGGGATGGGAGGAGCAGGTACAATATTGTGAAATTTAAAAAAATGTCTGACCTTAAATTTGATGTTTATTTGACTATTATAGGGTAGTTTTAACCTTACATATGGCGTCCATTTGACCATCAAATGGCATTTTTTTTTTTGCTTGGAGAAGTTGATTGAAAAATCACAATATTGTGGGCTTACGGAGGAGTTTGGAGCTCGTTTTCTTTCCCTCGGAAATATTTTTTTCAAGCCCATTGCAGTGGTGCAACTAGATTGAGACCATCTATCACCAGCCAGCAGAAAATTCGCAGAGAAGGTGACAGAGTCCTTAATCAGTGTGGCATGTGACAAATCCAAGATATGGACCTTGAGATTGATATCTCTTGGTGTTTTCCAGATAGATATATTTACGATATTTGAGATAGTTTCTATTTTTCTTTAATTAAAGTAGCTGTTTCCAGAAAAAGAAGCTCCAGATAGTACTTCAACAAGAATCTTACAGTTAAAAAGATCTTCGCAGAGTTTTTCATTAATTGTTTTTCTCATGTATTTTCAAGATGCCTGTTGGATTTTCTGTTTAAATTATGATTCTGTCGATAAAAGTTACCATCTTGAATTGTATTCTTTGTTCTTGGAGGTGTGCAGTGTCAAATCTATTGGCTTGAGTTTTGCAGACATCCTCTTCTTTCTGCTGATCGAAACTGTCTATGTTTTAGGAGCAACTGGAACACTCGTAAATGACAGTCTAATCAAAGAGGTGCCTAAGCACTACTGCACTTATCTCTTCCCACCTTCAGCTGGTGTTCTGTATGTCAAGTATTGATTCCTTTGGAGGTTGAGCTGCTGGATGCTTTGACTTGGTCGGGATTTAGATTTTAACTAACCTTGTTAGACCGGCTTAAATTTTGAAAATGTATTTTGGGGCACTTAAGATTAGTGATTTTCTAAATGACTGAAGGTTCACCAGCCAGAGCTAATCTCTTCAATCTTTTTGGTGGAATGTAGCCCCGAATACATTTACTATTCTAGACCAAGTATTTTGCAGCATTGCTCTTGATTGGTGGCTGGTCTTAGTAAGAACCTATCTTGACCTGCCTTTATTTGGTAAAGCAGGTGCCTCAATCAGAGCATGGAAATATGCCTTAACTTTTAGCCTCACTAATTTGATCATCATAAGAAGTTTCGGGTATGTAGAGGTTGGATATTTTTCACCATAGTAAATCGCTGAATTCCAACTTTCATATTTGAAAGGTTGTTCCTTCCAAATATATCATTTTTCTTTTTACTCTGGTTAGATTTCAGCTCTTTCGGACAATTAATTAGGCGCCATCCATTTAATTTAGTGCAAAAGGACAAATAATTCAAAGCACACAGAAAAGAAAGAGAAATTATAACATCTATCTAATCAAGCTTTTGCATTTTGTGATGAAATAAATCTGAATACACAATTATAAGTGATAAGATGGATGCTTTAGTTTGACTTTGTCCTTCTGTTCTTTTTTATACTTTCACTCTGCCTTTCACATTATTACAGAAAGTAGTGTCAAATTTAAAATTAATTTATCTGTTGAATATGCATACTACTAGATAAATCTTATTCTTATAATCTGCTGCTATTGTTTAGGATGCAGGAATTCTTAACTTGCTAAAAGTGGTTTATGGGAATCTGTGTATAGCGAAAATCAAGCATGGCCCTAAGTTATGGCTGAATATAAAGCTTACAGGTAGACAACACATGTATTTAAAATGTATGTTCTTCAAAATTCACATAAAAGCTATCAGTTTTTAGTAACACGTACTACATAGAGGATATCATATGGCATGGTTGAACTGTATTAACAGCATGGAAAGCGAAAAATGCACAGATTTTGATGTTTATCGTTCTCTTGTGAGGCAGTTACTGGATATCTTTGATCTTTTCACTAAAATCCATCGTCTTAAATAAAGCCTTTTCTTTGAAATCGTCACGATCCTCTAGAATTTTGGAGTGTGATGTTGTCTCCGATTGCTTTAGAGGTTTCAGTTTGGTATTGACAAAATTTTCTTTGCAAAGAGCAGATGGTCAACACACATTGCAAGGCCCCTAATTTCATTTTATACTACCAAGTAAAAGATAATGAGCAACATTATAGATAATGCTTTTGCCTCCTGATGTACCTAGGTATTCAGGTAGTGTTTCAAACTTCAAGCCTTTCAGACATTTGAAGCTGTATTATGATAGTTTGAAATGGCATCTTTGGCCTGAGCCAAATACCATTAACCCAAAGTCACTTTTGAGGGTTGTAAGAAAAGCAATTAAGGTTGAATACCATTAATGATTGTTTATGATGGTAATCGATCCCTGACAATACACTTGAATTAACTATTGCAACTACAATTGAGTGACTTCGGAATGCATCTTTGAAGCTGATTTAAGAAAACAGGAGTCATGTGTAATGAAGATCAATAAGCATAAAGTGCTTCATTGTTGATTTCTATAATACAAAGCTCCTTGAAGGTTAGCAAAATATCAACAGAGCAAATATTGTAAACACAGAGAATGACATAATCAAATGTATGATGTTTTTATGTATCATGCGTATTTTATGAATTCCAAATTATTTAATTATACCGATAGGCGTTCCCTTCTACTGGGTGAAGGGTTTCTGCCACCGACACCTGTCAGCAGATGGATGGGAGAGATGGCCTAGGGATTACATGCGTTGATGTACAGTTCGAGACGGTTCAGACACGTGGCATAGTGTTGGGAAGTGGACTGGACCCTGCAGCGAATTGCATGCCTCTGTTAAGATCATGGGCAGAGCCGCCATCTAGTCACAGACTGCTAAACCTAGATTTAATAAACTGACCTTTATGCAAAATTTAAATGGACTTAATAAACGGCTGTCAACAAATCGTGCGGGATGCAATTGTCTCTGTAGCAAGGAAATCAGGGATTTTTAAATTTATTTTTCATTGACATGTGTTTCCTCTCTGCCATGGGCTCACCTATCATCACGGTGTATACCGTGCCTAGTCAACGGCTGTCATTTGCATGTTTTGTGTAGACCAACCCAATCTCAAGCATTCATTGTTACAGCCATGCCAAATAGCTAGGAGGCTCATTTTCCTGGTTCAAGGCTCCGTCAACATATTTTGCCGCTGTTGAAAGTAGATTATGCAGTCCAATGTAATTATTTCTCCAGCTATAAAGATATGCCGACAAGCAGCGCCACCATACCCCTGTTTGCGTTCCTTCTGTATGGTTTATCTGCAATCTCTGTACAACTCCAATCCCCTTCGCATGTCTATAAACTACAGCCTAGATTTAGTGTGTTTTTTTTTTTCAAAATTTTTCAGAAGGATTTGAGGTGATTGTTCTGTCGGATACATGCGATTTATCCCACTTAAAAAGAACACCTATTGAGCTTTTCTGTGAAGGATTTGGTTACTATTTGAGGGTTTTACGTTGCTGAAGGATTTTGATTAATTTTGCCATGGTTTCACTATTGCACAAGAATTTTGTTTAGTTTTGAGGGTTGTGATTTGGAGCAATATATAGGGTTGCTTTTTTTTAATAGGAGAAAATAGAGGATGGCCATTCCACAGCCAAGCACCCTAGCGTACAATGCGGTATATAATAAGGGACCTTTTTTTTAAACAGACAATTTGTAGCTTACATTATGTTTTTTTGGTCATTGGTCAGTTTCTGTTTGGCACATAAATTGTTTTCTCCGCCACTCTCTGCACTGTGCAAATCTTATGCTTTAATAATATCAGCATCGGTGGGTTTGTCACTGAAAAGATAATGACTTTTCCACATCTTTGCGTTCTAAAAAATGTTATGCGTGATAATTCTTCGGTGTTTAAGTAAAGAATTGTTGCTCCTCATAAATATTAATGCTTTTATATGGAATTGTTGCTACTCATAAATATTAATGTTTTTAAATTCAGTTTTTAAATGCAAACGCAAACTGTTTTTCTTTTTGGTTTGTATGCACATTACTGCTTGTCGTTTCACGTGTCTCTATGAGTGCTAATGTAAAGCAAAGGGTACATTGCAGTGCATATCATGGTAGGGCTAAGCTGTCTATAGGAGTTAATGTAGGAGTCAATATATGTGCAGTGCGATTTTATTTCAATATGAATTTCCAAGGTAAAATCCAGATCAGTTTAGAATTCATTTTTCTCAAAGCTGCAACTTCCCATCCATAACCATTATATTTAATTATTAAATAATTTTAACTGTAGCTGCAAATTTGTGGTATAATTTGTGCTGAAGGATTGTATACAGTGATTGCTTCCAAAGGGACTTGAACCATAGCCCTCCTTTTTGTTATTATAGCCATTAACTGCTACATTACCATCCTTGTGTTCCCACGGTGCATAAAGGTGTCTGGCACAAACGAAAACATGGAGAAATCATATGTAGAGCTCTAGGTAGTGGTACTCTTGGTACATCTCGTTGCATTTTCATCAAGCTTAACAGACTTTGCTCAATTGAAAAGGGTTTATACTTCAAAATGTTAGTTTGGTGCTGTTTATGATTTGGAATCGGTGGATAGGTTTGTAGTTTATCTATAAATTTCATTTTCATATATGGTCAATGGTTGTCTTGCATCTTATAGGGTTTTTGTTTGCTTTAATGATAGTTGAAATAAGAGAAGGATCATCCTGGAACCCCTTTGTTTTGTTCAACTATGACAAGGTTGTTTGGTAGTATGTTCTTAGAATTGGGATAACTTGAGTTTTTCACTAAGATTTTATAAGGATTGCAAGCTTGATGAGACCCAGTGCTTCATCAAGCGAGCGCAGAGGTTTGAGAACGTGTCGGCGGAAGCTGTCTGCTGGTTGTTAAATGCCAGAGTGGGGGATTTTCCTTAGTAGTCGAGCCTCTAGGATTGGGGTGTTGGATCCGGCCCTTAGTTCTTTGTGCCCGTTGTGTGGGGGTGAAGGAGGGGACTCCCTTTTACATCTCCTTGTAAAGTGCCCGCATGTCAGGTTGCGAGAAACCAGATCGCAGGCTGGTTTTCAAGAAGTACTGTATGAACTTTGTTGCGTAGCCCCATCATTGTTGACGGTGAGAAGGACTTGCTCTCGATACTCCTTGGTGGGGAGTGTTGCGGTCGGCGTCTATCGTATTGGTTAGGCGATCGTTCGCATCGGAGGGGAACTGCGAGCTTCGTGCTCGTGGCGAACCTCTTGGCTGTGGCACTACCCCTTTATCAGAAGGCCCTGCAGGGTTGGACGAGGGAGGGGGAAATGACGCAGTCCACCCCTTCGGGGTTCGGGGATGCCTAACCACTAGTGAGCCAATGCACGATTGTGTAGGGCAATGCCTTCCCGTTAGGCACACAGTTGGAAGAGTTTCTCTTTCACTTGGCCCTTGTTCTTCGGAACTGGGGAGATAGCTGCGAGGCCTCCTTAAGGTTGGGTGGAAGGACAACGGTGTTCACCAAGAGCATTCCCTGGAGACTCCCACCGACACGGTAGGGTCGATATCGCTAATTGCATACAACAGACGATGTATGTTACTCAACATGGAGGTAACAGCAATCGGGGTTCACTGTTGTGTGCAAGATCAAAGTCGTAATTTGAAGTCAAGGGTGATTCCCAAGATGCGCTTGCTCTGACCGTCCTGAGCAAGGAACTCTTCCAGTTTCGGAAAATCAAGAAAAAATATGAATGATAAAAAAATGTATTTGCTTGTCTTTTTATTAGGAATGCTCTAATAATCGAGTCATATGCCAAATCATAACTTATTTGGTTGGACTCACATAATGCTTCGTTGGGGATGTTTTTGTTATGATATTCTTGCGGGATAGCATGAACTCATGCTTAAAAATGGCACAATTGTTTTGTCAATTTCGTAGGGAAGAGGATCTGTTTTTATATTACAGATTCAGAATTGTGTTGGGTGCATTTGCAGCTATGGAAATTTCAATATTGTTTTTCAATAAATACATTTTTGTTGCTTGAATAAATGGGAGATGGTGAGTGTTTGTACTACAACAGGAGGAGAGTATGTTGTTATCCTATTAAGGTGAAACTGTGATGTCCCCAAATAGCTTTTAGGCAAATCCCATCCACTAGATGCAATTTATAGAAATTATATCAAAGGATAACATGCAGATCTGAATTAAATAAGGAAAATGCGACTAGGGCTGAGTGAGAAACTTATAGAAATCAGAAGGTAAATCAAACCATTTGCACCATAAGCTGATCCATTAGATTTATGAAGCCAAAATACAGAGAATAAACCAGATTTGGAACCCAAAAGAGGCTGAAAATAATTTATAAAAATTCTGCAGAAACTTGCCTCTGACACAGCTGAAAGTGGTCCTTTCTCCACACCAAAAATTCTGAAATTTAGATGATCTGATTTATAAAAATCAGTAGTAACAACAGCTGGAACAACCCTAAAAGAAGCCCCAAAACACCATATAACAACTCCTAAAGTGGTCACTCCACTTGGAAAAGGGCATAGAATGTAGTAGCAATTTTTCTCTTCAAACCCTTGACAAAAATCTGTACTTGATTGCCTTTCAATCACTGAAAAATATATTGTAAACAATGATCCTAACTGGAAACTCCAGGGTGGAGAATCCTCTCAACTAGAGGAAGGGTTTTCGTGCTTCTCTAAATCTCTTAGAGGGTTTTCGTTCTCAAGAGTGAAGATGTAAGCAAAATGCTCAACATACAAATTTGAAATTTGAAGATAAACAATTGATTCTCTCCTCAAACAAATTGACTTGCTTATATAGAGCTAATGGACCAACTTATTTCCCTTGACATCCAATTATTTTTAGCCCCTCATTTAATGTTTTTCCCTTTTGATCCATTCCGTAGGGAGGTCGCATTTTGAGGGGAAAATTAAACTTTATAATGTGGTTTTTGCTTTTTAAATTTTTTTAATGTGCACTTTATAATAAACTATTATGACTTAAGTTCCCCTTGTGCTCATCCCTTAGCCACCGGGGAGACAAAATGGGCTAAGGGTCTTCGACTGGGAAGGGGATATTACTTTGAAACCCACTTCAAATGGAAGAGAATACAACACGAGATATCAAATAAGTGATTCATGATGCACGTGACAAAAATGATATACATTGATCATGTATATTGATAAAATGAATATGCAATTATCTCCATCCAAGACTAGGATTTGTGGCGTTTTAGGTTCCATATGATTCTACAAAAACCCATTTAACAAGAACTAGTGCATGGGGTTATAAATTTAAAGCATGTAGACTACCATCCATTACTGCAAATATATTTTCTAAACAGATTTTGTTGACTCGATTCCTATAAGTGGTCTTCGCCCTTCGACTTGAGAACTAGGAGGCATTCTTCGAACATTGTGGGATCAAAATTTACCTAGGCTATGTAGTATGTTGAGAATGTGTTGAAAAAAGCTGCATCTATGGATCCACTCTTAGAATGTGTTGAAGGTGATAGACTATTATGTTGTGTAGGCGAAGTAGAAGGGAGGAGGAACAAAGGCTTGAAGCTCGCATGTAATTGTAGCGGTGGGAAGAAACGTTACATCTACGAAGGGGAAGTCGACTTCATTTTGTTCATGTTCATATCTCCTTTCCTTACACTTTGGCCAATACCCTATCTTGTTCCAAGCTCTCATTTCACATAGATCAAGGGAGTTTTGAAAAAGTTACCAATCTTCTTTTCGCATTACTTATTCTTTTCATGCTCATTTTGTACAGATTACGAAAACATTGTTTTCCATCCGATAACATGTCTTTGAGGCATTCGGAAAAACAATGTTTGGCATGATCTCACCCTTTGCTTGCAAATTGTGCTCCTTTTGTATTATTCTTATTTTTGCATTCATGTTTGTTGAGGCATTTCAAACTATAACATATGAAAAAAAAACTTCAATCATTGTTTGACAAATGCTACTCCTAAGAGCCATTGTGGCATACAATGTAAGAACATTTCACAAGTTTTAACATTTTTCCAAAGAGCTTTACGTAACAATACCACATTTTGTAAACATGTCTATAAGGATATATTATAAAAGTCATTTAGGCATTTTACATTAAAACTTTTCCAAGTAAGTCACGCGTCTTGTTATTCCAATAGGCATTTCCCAAATGGCATGGACTACCATGCCTACATATAGCAAATAGTCTTTGGATTGAATGAATTTGCTTATGCTTAGAATCAACAATTGCAGGAAAGGAAAGAATATAAACTCATGAACACCAACAATTTTTATCCTGAAACCTCCGGAGGAGGAAAACCAGTTGGGAAGGGCAAAACGCTCTTTCTTCCCACTTTTTATTGGCCAATTCAAATAAGAAGTACATAATTTACAATAAGTATGAAAGAGAAGTAGATAATATCTCACACTTCCTCCCAATTACTTGCTTGCTCTACCTCAAAACTCCTTTCTTCTACAAACACAATTCCAACACTAAGAATTCCTTGCTCACTTGCTTTCATGCTTCGATGATCAAAAAACTCTCCTTCCTACATGTATTTATAGCCTTTCTCATGTCCTCCCATGTGCACTTGGAGGATGGGAAAGGTCATGGAGGAGAAGAGACACAGACAACCTTTCCAATTAGGGACTATTTGTTCAAATTTTATTTTTTTGTCCGAAAGTGTTAGGACCGCCGCCCCGTGCAAATGCGGGTCACGGGACCGCACCCTGGTGGGCGGATTACTAGGACCGCCACCCCTGGTTGGGCGGCGGTTACTGTAACCACCGCTCTGCTGCAAAAGGCGGTTACTATTAACATAAAGACAAAACCTCTTGTTTCTTCATTTTCCTTCTTTGTTGTTGGCTGATATGATGAAGTAGAGTCATTTTGGATCCCTATGGATCACACCTCCCTACTTAGGAGGCTTTTGGTCCCACAAAAGCTTAGTGGGGGAGTAGATGAGGAAATAATTCCCTCACTTGCTCCTTTGAGTACCACCGGGCCTGCCTTGGTGTCTTTCCTTTCATTCCAACCTGCCAAGACTCTTGCGGACCTCTCTAGTCTCTCTACCTTCTGTTTGCAACACTACATCCTCCTCCAATTCGCCTCGTGAGTCCAAGACGCAATCCTCAATGGAAGGTAGCAATTGTAGTCCTTCATCTTCATCTAGCATGGATGGCTCATATAGGTGCAAGTTCTCACAATTTACTACTTGAGTACATCCTCATAAATGGTGGCAAATCAAGTCGAAAGGCATTTTCTCCAACTTGCTCCAATATGGTGAAGGGTCCATATCGTAGTGGCTTGAGCTTCCGTGCTTGACCTTGTAGTCTCTCCTTGCTCAAGTAAAGCCAAACTCTATCTCCAACATGAAGCTTATGTTCTCTCTGTGTTGATCGTGCCTAGCCTTGTACTTGGCTTGAGATTTCTCTAATTGTTCTTTGACTTTGAGATGGATTTTCCGGATCCTCTCAATGAATTTGTTTTCTCTAGTCACCTCTTGTGTCTCGTGTCTCCTCCTCATCCTGCTGCCCAACTGCTATGTCCAACGGATTTGTAGGTAGATATCCCAAGCATGCTTCAAATGGTGACTTCATAGTGGATGTGTGTACTTGCTCGGTTATAGGAATGTTGAATGTAGGCTAAGGACTCATCCCAAGTCCTTGGGTATTTTTTATTATACCCTTTGATCAACTGTACCAAAGTCTTGTTCACCACCTATGTTGTCTGTCCATCTGTTTGTGGATGGAAAGTCGTGCTCCTCTGTAACTTGGTAGTATCCATCTTGTCCCACAAAGTAGTCCAAAACTTCCCCAAGAACCTGGAATCCTGTCAGAAACAATAGACTTTGGCAAGCCAAAATGCACCCATACATTAGCAAAGAAAAGATCTGTTGCCTCATGTGCTTTTATTGTCTTTTTACATGCCATAAGAATACACATCTTATTGAATCTATCAACAACAACATAGAGATAGTCATGGCCATGTTTAGACATAGGTAATCCTCCTACAAAGTCCATAGAAATGTCCTCCCACGGATGAGTAGGTATTGGCAAAGGCATATACAAACCCTCCTTCCTAGTCTTAGGCTTGTTGGTACAACAAAGTTTACATCCACGTATAAATTTTGATACTTCTTCTTGCATATTGGGCCAATACACATACCTTTGCAAGTGGGCTAGGGTCTTACCAACACCGAAATGTCCCACTACTTTTGAGGTATGTGCTTCCCTCATCAATAGAAGTCTTTCTTCTTTAGGCACACAAAGCTTCCCATCGGTAGAGCAGCCCATCCTTGAGATAACAATCTTGAATCCCCATCCTTTCAGCCCCTTGGGACTGCAACTGCTGAAATGTCACCCCAAAGTCTCTGTCTGGGCATATGCCTCTCCGTAAGCTTCCTTCGTGAAGGGCTCGATCTGAGAGATAGTGGCCAAGCAGGAGAACTTCTCTATGTGGGCGGCCTAGACAACATGTCTGCCACCAAGTTTGTACTACCCTTCTTGTATTTGATCACCAATGGAATTGCTTGAAGGAACCCCATCCATTTGTAGTGCCTTGCTTATGCTGCAATTTAGATTGTGCTTGCAAATACTGGAGAGGTTTGTGGTCAATGTGCACAATAGTTTCTTTACCCAACAAATAATGCTTCCATTTTTAATTGCTGAACTAGTGCATACATTTCCTTATCATATATTGAATATCCTTTAACTTGAAGTAAAAGTTTCAAGAATGATAGCATACGGGTTTACCTCCCTGAAGCAACATTGCGCCCATAGCATAATCACTGGCATATGTCTCTACTTCAAAGGGCTGCTGCAAATTAGGAAGAGCAAACATATTGGAGCATGACTAATCTTGTATTTTAATAACTCAAAGGATTTGTCTTGTTCCTTACCCCAGTCAAAACCCTTACTCTTTGCGGCCACTTGTGTGTAGAGGTGTTGCAATCGCGGAGAAGCCCAAATGAACTTCCGCATGTATTGTACTACTCCCACAAAACTCCTAGTCTCTGTGGCTCTGTTGGTGTTGGCCAATTGGTGATGGCTTCCACCTTCTTTGGATCCACTCATAGCTCTCCTCCTCCAACCACGTGCCCAAGATAGACAAGTGATTGTTTGGCAAATTCACATTTCTTCATATTACAAAGCAGTTGTTTCTCCTTGAGAACTTGCAAGACTTGTTGCAAATGAGTTAGATGTTCCTCCCATGTGGCACTAAAAATCAAGATATCATCTAGATAAACAATGACACATGAATCTATGAAATCCCATAATACATCATTCATCAATCTCATAAATGTAGCGGGTGCATTGCATAAACCAAATGGAAGTACTAACCACTCATACAAACCATGTTTTTGTCTTGAAGGCAGTCTTCCATATATCCTCCTCCTTCATTCTGACTTGGTGATAACTTGACTTGAGATCCAACTTCGTGAAGAATTTGGCATGTTGAAGCTGGTCCAAGAGATCATCTATGCGGGGGAAGTGGATATTTGTTCTTTATGGTGATCTTGTTCAAAGCGCGGTAGTCGATGCACATTCTCCAAGAACCATCCTTCTTTGGCACCATCACAATAGGCGAACCACATGGTGAGGTGCTCGGACGTATCACACCTTGTCTAGTAGTTCCTGGAGTTGTTTCTTTACTTCAGTACTCTCCAGTAAGGATTGCCTATACTAACCCGATGTTCGGTAGAGGGGACTCTGGTAATGGTTGAATCTCATGCTCTACTTCCCGTTTTGGTGGTAACCCACTAGGAGCCTGAAAAATTCTAAAAGACTGAATAATACTATCCAAATCCTGTTTTCCTGGTTAGAAATCTCTGAAACTTCTACCCCATCTTGTTTATCCTTTAACAAAAGTAAACAAAATTGATTATGATTTGCCTGAATAAGTCATTTTGCTTGGTTAGCACTCACCATAGTAACCCATGTCTTACGTTGGTGTGCCGGATGTTGTAGTTGATCCCATCCTTGACCCATCTTGTATCGGTTTTCCCTTCTCATAAATATAAAATCCTTGATATACAAGTAAGGACTCCCAAAACAACATCAAAAGCATCAAGTGGAATAACATCAGCTTCTATACATCAATATATTGGGAATTTATCCCAAACTTGACCTTACATCTTTTTGTTACCTAATTTCAACACCCTTCTTCACCCAACCCAAAGGATAAGGGTGTGGATGCTCGTAAGTCTCAAGACCAAGCTTCTTTACAACTACTTGCTTCAAAATCAAGTTAGATTGAGAACCGGTATCAACCAAAGCATTTACCTTAGTTCTCTTGATCTAGATTTTGATATGGAATAGTCTACTCATCTCCTCTTCTGGTTGTCCATGTTGGTGGTCCGTGCATCCAAGCCTCTCGTCTACATCAGAGTCATCTTCGATTTCCACCTCCCCTTTTGTCTTTACAGTTGTCATGGACTTCTTTGAGTCCTTGGTTCGGTTCTTCGGATGTAACTCCGGATGCAACTTCCAACATGTAGCGTCAGTATGACCATTGATATCACAGTTCTTGCAAAAATTCTTGGGATCTTTACAAGTATTTAAAGTAGTGGCAGCTTGTTTACCTTTCCCTTTCCACTTACCTTTGTTACTTGTTTGCCCATGTTCTTTCTTCTGCTGATTTGTCATTGCTTTTCCCTTGGCTCTGCTTCTCCTTGCTTCTTTTCATCATCTATATAGTATGCTGCACACACACCTCGTTGAGATCTTTGGGCTTCGTGGAGATGACTTTTCTTCGAAGGTGAGTGTGAAGTCCTCCCAAGTACTTAGTTAGAATATCCTCATCCTCCAAGTCCATATTCAACAACATGGCCTACCTCCGAAACTCCGTAGTATAGTCCTGCACACTTTGACCACTGCCTTGTCTAAAATACTTGCCATTTAATCATTTGGTCAGTCTTGTGGCCAATAGGATAGAAGTTAGCTCTAAGTAATTCTTTAAATTCTTGCCAAGATTTCACAATAGGACGTTTCTTCTTTTCACAAGTGGCTAGATGGGTTTCCCACCAAACCAGAGTGTGTCCCTCCATTTTGAGATGTGCAAAGGTGATCCTCATGCCTCAGTGACATTATGGATGCTAAAGTAGACTTCTAATTGTTTTAACCATTTATCAAGCAACTCTTGCATCTACTTGTCCTTCAAAGCTTTTAATTTCAACTTTCGTCTCAACTTTAAAAGGAGCATGATCAGATTTTACCTTCTCTCTTGCATTTGAAGTCTCTTCTTCACGCTCTTCCCCATATTCTTCCTCATGGTGGCTCCTCCTATGCCAAAATTTTTGGCTAAGCCTCGAACCACTTGAGTCCATGGAGTCTTGCTTAACAAAGTCGTCTTCTGCAAATCTGCAAGTTCTTCTTGTCTTCTAAACATCCTATCCATCATGGTCTCCAACATCTCGATTCTACGGACCAAGTTCTCTTCCTCCATTTGTCCCCAATTCTCTGTTTCCACTTCCTTGTAGAAATATCTGGATCGCAAGGTAAAGCCTCTTCGCCTTTAGATCTCGTCACTTGTCATACAAATCCAAGAACGAATACCACAGTCCTGGATACTTGTTAGCTCTGATACCAAAATGATCTGTAAACTCTCTACTTTGGAATCGTTCACAAAATCACAATTAAACGTTGTTGTTCTACTTTCGATTAGAAAATGACAGAGATATAGCTAGTGAATGAATTTGCTTATGCTTAGAATCAACAATTGCAGGAAAGGAAAGAATGTAAACTCATGAACACCAACAATTTTTATCTTGGAAACCTCCGGAGGAGGAAAACCAGTCGGGAAGGGAAAAACACTCTTTCTTCCCACTTTTTATTGGCCAATTCAAATAAGAAGTACATAAATTTACAATAAGTATGAAAGAGAAGTAGATAATATCTCACACTTCCTCCCAATTACTTGTTTGCTCTGCCTCAAAACTCCTTTCTTCTACAAACACAATTCCAGCACTAAGAATTCCTTGCTCACTTGCTTTCATGCTTCGATGATCAAAACTCTCCTTCCTACATGTATTTATAGCCTTTCTCATGTCCTCCCATGCACTGGAGGATGGGAAAGGTCATGGAGGAGAAGAGACACAGACAACCTTTCCAATTTTGGGACTATTCTTTTGAATTTTATTTTTCTATCCGAAAGTGTCAGGACCGCCACTCAATGCAGACCAGTGGTCACAGGACCACCACCTGGTGGCGCGGAAGCTGCCGCCCTAGTTACGGCGGGGACTGGCCAAAACCTCGGTTTCCATTTTCCTTCTTTATTGTTGGGCGGTAGAGTCATTTTGGATCCCAATGGATTACCAATTATTCAAAATTTATAAGCACCATTAGCCAAATTTATCAAAACAAATCATTTTAGCTAGTTCGATTGCAGGGACTTTTTAAACAACCCTTTTTGCGGTTATTTAACATAAAGACAAAACCTCTTTTCCTTCTTTTTTTTTTTCGTGTACTTTTCATTATTTAATTATTTTGAATTGATTTCTAGTCTTGTTTTTATCTTTATTCTACTTGGGATATAGAGTCATTTTGGATTCTGCATGTGTGGGAGATTGGAAGAATTTGTGATGATTATTAATGGGGAAGGCATTCTTGAGGTCCATTAATCGTTCTGACTTCGGTAGTTGTTCCATTGTCATTGTTTGGAGGTTGAGTCGGTGGAGGCATTTGTTTACTACCATAACATCTATGTCATTATCGCTTCTTTTCCTGCAAGGTGAGAAGAGGGAAATGGCGTTTCGTGGGGAGGTCACACGAGGCCCACTTAAGGATCATTTTTGGGTGGAGTTTGATTCGATTAGGAAGCTATCACCGAATTTCGAAGCGAGAATACCTAGTTGAGTCGGCACGCTCTATGTCAAATTTGAAGTGGCTTCGTGGTTTGTGACTAGGTATTTGTTGGTGAGATAGAGCATAGTGGAGGCAAGGATTATTGCGTTCCATTTTATAAAACCCATGCATAAGGTTAATCTAGTGGAGGCATTAGATGAATTTGGTTAGGCCCAGGCCCTTCCTGACTTTGTTCGTGAAGGCCACACTCTTGAGGAGGCGAGGCAAGTAATTGCAGAACTGTCATCAATACGTAACTTGGTCTTTATGAGGTTTGCAGAAGGAGTGCATGTGGCATGTGAGGATGGGAACACTGAAGGGAAGCGTTTGGAAAAGTTGGACCTCCCTGGTCTTTCGACTCCGGTTTTCATTGAGTTCGCGGGCATTGTTGGAAGGCTTCGGTCTGAAGCTTGGTTTCACCTATAACTTCCTTCTTCACACAACTCATGAAGGAGCAACGTCGAGAGGCAAGAAGGTGCTTGGTCCTCTTGTCTCGGATTATGTGGAGTAATTCATGTTTAGTCTGTATGGGTCTTAGCTTGGCCTCGTGGAGTAATTCCTATTTAGTCTGTATGGGTCTTAGTTTTTGAGTTTATGGTTTACGTTAGTTTTGGGTCCTTCGTTTCTGCATCTTTGTGAGTGTTTTTTTTTTTTTTTTGGTATATGGTATGTATGGTTTTATGTTAGGTCGGTTTAAACTCGGGTGGGATCCTCTCGATCCCCAGGTCTAAGCTCTGTAAAAAGTGTTTAACTATCGAAAAAAACCTAGTTATTTTTTGTGAATGCATCCATGATAGAAACCGGGATTGATAGCTATGAAGTTATTTCATGTCCCACATCTTTCATTCACTTCCTATGTTATTTGATTGTAAAATTAATCTTCGTTTCTTATCAATAATCATATTGCATGTTTGATGACCTTGAACTCCTTTTTCCTTTCCATATTCCACTTTATTCCCCACCTTGGTATTTGTTACTTTCATCTCCATCCCTATCAAGTCGCCCATTGCAAATTTGGTTGCGATTGCTAGTAATAGATAAAAAATGATAGCTCAAATATATATCTCAACTTAGATACAACACTTTGGATAAACCCCTAAATTCCATATACCTTCTATATGCAAGTATAATGCATTAAGCACGAGTATTAGTTGATACATCCATGACTATAACATGACAAGGTTCGGTGGCATATGGCTAACAATACTAAAACTATTTGTGTGCCTTATAAAAAATGCATGGTGAAACGTTGCCAATTGATTCAAAATGACAAATTTCTCTAATAATAACTTCTACCCCAACAAAGAACAAATAATGGGGCCTTCATTCACATGACAAATTGTTTATGTACAAATAGAGATGTAGATACCTAATTTTGGTAGTACTTTAATATTGCAATGTTTCAGCATCATTTTGTGCACATTGATCATTGGTTCAAGTTAGGGTTTTATTGGAACATTTCCCCCTAGTATTAAGCTTCATTTGTGCTCCCTTATGGTAGGTTTTCCTTATAATTTGACTTTTTGTGTTCACTTTATGGAAATGACAATATGTCCATTCATTTTGGAACACTTGAAAACATTTTCAACAACTATTTCCCTTTATGACCTCAAATGCACTCGGAATAACCAAAACAATGTTGAGGATTTTCACTAGGACAAGTTAGTCTTGATGGGTTAAGTTCGGTAAGTGGCAAACTTGTCTTGTGCTAATATGTTTCTATATTGAATTTAGGAAGTGTATATATATAGTTAGTTTCTTCTAAGGCATTTTGATAATGAGCGCTATCATTTCTAATTATGTTGGAAAAGACTAATATTAGTCCAAAGATCTATTCAAGTTATATCGAACAACGAGTGAGAGGTTGGTATGGATTTGGTATGGGGCTTTCTTTCTTATATTTCATTTAAAGTTCTGAAGTACGGTTGTCAAAGAAGAGAATACATTACAACTACCCTCATGTGTTATCATACAAATCCAATGAAGGTTATTGTTCCCAAGAATGAGAAGGCACACTTAAAGTTTCATTTTTCTCGGACATTCACAAGTAAGGTTTGGTTACACAATACGAGTTGATAAGTCAAAGTTGCCAGGAAGATTGGGTACCTTGAATATGTCTCTCTTTCTTTGAACGTGTCTCGATACACAATGAAATAGTTTGAAATTTTAGAAGCTCATTTGCATAACATTTTGAGTCTTTTTATCTTCTAAGAGTCTCCCTTTGATCTAGATAGATAAAATCAGTGCCTCCCTTTATTCTAGTTGTTGTATCACTTGTTCTAAAAGTCTATTAGCTTGACTATATTTTCCCTAATTTCAAGTTTTGATTCTTGAATTTTAATGCACATCCTTAGTATCTGAATTAGGTAAGTTTTAATTCAATTGTGACATCGTGTGTAAAATGGTAAAAGTAAAGGATGTTTTGGAAATTAAGTTGTTAACCCAATTGGTCCCATTTTGATGAATACAAAACTTATGTAGTATTCTATAGATAAAAATCCAAATTGGACCTATAAAACAATTGGGACACCCACTATTTTTTTCTTTGAACACAATTCACAACAAAGGTGTTCCAATATCTACTTAGGATAGATGGATGTTAACGTGTAGTGGATGACATTGTTACATGAGTTATAATTCAAATGTATATTAGTTTTCCAATCATTTAAATATTTAAAAAATCAAATAATAATTTTAATTTTAAAATCACGTAATAAACAAGTGGGTATATTATTTAGTATTAGTAGTTAAATTGATAATACTACAATTATGTTGAAAATAGGGATTCATAGATAGATGTAAAGTAAAATTCGGACACCACTATTAATAAGTGGAGGTATATACTGAGGATATTGGGTTATATTTAGTGGTTAGACGCATGAGAAAATTATAAACACTTTTTGAGAACACAATCCAATATAATACAAATAAACATAGAATAAAAATGAATTTAGTTGTAATTGACAACTTTTTCAATTGAAATTGCATGTTCTTTTTAAATTTTAGTACAGTTGGTAATAACAATTGAATTTAATATCTGTCTTCCTCGAGTACAATACACTTTTTGGAAACCCCAAACAAAATGCGATGTCTTGTAGATATGAAATCTTGCTTTAAAGGGAGACGGATGTGATTATTTGGAATCTTGTGGGTATTCACTCAAGGAGTCTATATACTAGACTCAACACCTAAAGGTGCTTGTGAATGGTCGATAGGTGCTACTATTTATAGGCTTATTGGCCCTAACCTTGCATAGAATTCTTTATAACAAATGATTATGTAGTGTCAGGCAATAGATCTATAAATATTGGTACATATTTGCCATTCACAAATACCATCAAGTGCTTATTCTAGTTTAGACTATGGGATCACTTTTACTACAAATGCTCTTAAAATTACTTTCTCGACATCCACAAAAAAATTTAAGTGCCCCCTTTCTATGGAACCATTTTTTGAATTCAAACCGTAAAATCTTTACTCAGTGCATCCCTATAACAACCTCGTTTCCACTTCCTAAATCAAAACATAAAGTCTTTTTGCACATCTTTATATCAATTTCATTTCATCTTTTGTAGTCCCATTGTATAGTACGATATTATGAGACAATCATCTTCTGCACCCACTTTAGCTAATTGGGTTTGCTCCCCCTTCTCACCTTTCTCTATAGTAGTTGTTGGAAGTCAACATTCTCGTTAATATTGTGAAATTTGAATTCAAAAATTCTATAAAGAGACAAGTGTTGTAATTCTTTTGGAATAAACATGATAGATAATTGCTAGCTACTTTGGTTATTTGGGGTTGCTTCCCCATTCACATTTCTCCATATTAACTATTAGATGTCGACATGATTGTCAATATTACAAATTTTGAAGTCAAAGTCTATAAAAGACAAGTGTCATAACTCTTTTGGGATAAACTTTATAGATTATTCTATCCAAACATTTTACTCTTGGCATACATTCCAGAGTTATTTATGTTATACAATTTATTGTTATTTAAATGTTGCACATCACAATATCTAAGGGCAAGGAAGTGAAGGGTGAAAAACTTTCAATTTCCAACACCCTATTTGGTTTGGAAAGTTCAATTTAGACACCACCTAAAAGAGTATCTAATATCCTTGTAGTAGTTTCTAATCGAATCTAAATTTGTGGGTTGTGATCATCTTGATCGCAATTATGCATTCCCAAATTCAAATTTATACAACAAGACTTATACAACATTGTACGATTAGGGATGTCATTCTTATACCTTTCTATTTAATTAACATTCTACATAGCAAATGTTGGTGGAGTGTAATGCACTATTGTTATATAATTGTGTTTGATCTTAAATTTGATGTTCATTCGACAATCATAATGACATTTCAAATTGTGACGCAAAATTTGTAAATTTTTGTTTGGAGAGGTCAATGGAAAAATCATAATATATTGGCAATACGGTATAGTTCGGTGCCCATTTTTTATACAATCCGAGAGATAGGGGAGAATTTTATAAGGGTGTACGTACAAAACATATACATTTCATTTCCCCATAATACTCATAAAATACCAATAGTTGTTCAACTTTTATTAGATTCTTGTTTTAAGAGCCAATCACAACATGACACATAAGATATATAGTTATTGGTATGCTTTTCAAATGCCTTATCATAATACAAAATAGAGGGCCTACATTTGCAAGCGGCATACCCTCAAAGTTGCCAACATGGAGCTCCATGTCACTGCGTGGATGGATGATAACAACGTGTAATGGTCTTGCTTTAGTTTTCTCGGGGGATTTGTCTCTTGCTTTAATTCATGAGTTAAATGATATGTAAACTTGATCTTCCCCTGCATCACCCCGCAAAACATGGCCGACGAATCTCCACCAAGTGCAGGTAATTAACTCACGTGGAGGAAAGGAGTGAAATACACGAGTGAAGAAAGAATCATGTTGCATCACTTGGTGGACGTGGAGAATTCATGGCGGTGAGGCAAAGGGAACTGGTGGAGCCATGAAATGCACCACATGTAATTGTCACTTTGTAATTTCAAGGAAGTACTAGAGAATGAAGCATCCACTTGTTATCATCCCACCGGATGTTTAACCACTTTAAGCAATGTTGCGTGTTCAAATTTATTTGTCTATGTTTAGGAAAAGAAGCTGAGTGGTTCATGGATTATTGTTTAGACTTGCTATGAAAATTTTCATTTTGCTTGGGTTTATTATAAGATTATTCCGTGTATAAGTGAAAAGAGTGAGAGGTTAAGAAATTGGGTGTTTATCTTATACATTAGATCTTGAAACACAATGAAATGAAACATTCATGGCCTTAAAATTAAAGGTTAAATCTAACAAACTCTTATGTAACAAATATTATTGTGTCTTAAACACTTTTCAATTTTATATAAGGAACAAGTGATACAAATTAATATGATAGTCCATTAAAATTTTCAAAGTAGTTATACATGTCGACTTTTCAAAGCATTTATGCATATTGGTGTGACTAGTCATTGTGATTTTGTTGCATTTTTATGTTGATAAGTGTTCCAAATAATAAACGCACATAGAAACTTCTGAAAAAATTGATACGACATGAATTAGATAGTTGTCATTTCAAGACACGATCGAAGGGTTTTGTCTCTTTGACACAAATGCATCATTGCCATTGATGTGCATAGAAACCCGAGCGCCAAAACCACAATCACCACGTGTTCTATAACTCATGACTCGCATATTGAGTAGTTTAGCACAAAGAGGTTACTTGCTTCCAAGAGCATGGAATGTTAGGGGTAACAACTTGAGGCTCATCCCCTTAAGCACCAATCGGTTGAAGGAAAAGGCTCGAGCACCTTTGGATGTGCTCTATTCATGATGTGTAATGTTGCATGTGGATAACAGAAGCTATCCCGGATACATAAGGAGCAATGATGTGTAAATACTCCTGGTCATTCCCATGCATTTTCCCTAGGAAGTTGCTCACCTCTTCACTATTCACCTTTAGGCGGCCAAAATGCTAAACCATTGCAACTAGTTGCCTCATCGAAAACATCCCGACGATCATGTCTGAGGTCCTCAAACTATCCTCTAAGATGGCATGTCTGCTTCATGTTGTTCCCCTCGTATTAAATTGTATTCTTCCCCAAGATTTGAGCACGAGACATTTTGAAACTCACCTCACATAAACTTGCACTAGAATGGTACTTTGCACCCTTTAACTACTCCACACACAACTTTGCAGTTATGCATAGGGATTACAGAGAGAGGATTTGTATTATGTGGAGGTCTCAAGATCGATTCTCCATACATCAAGAGGGGAAAAAAATTACTTACATGTGAAAGGGATAAAAATTTACGTATATGTAACACAACATAGTCCATACACTGCACAAAGAAGAAGAAGAGTAAGCGAGCCATTAGGTTGTCTTTATAGATAGAGAGATAACGGATCCTTTCTACTAATGCTTTTCCTTAGTATTTGTGTTATCATTTAAAAATGTATGGGAAATGGAGAGAGATCAAAGTGTTCCTACGGAAGATTGCACCACCCATCATTGTTGTTAAGAAGCACATTGTTGGGCTAACAAATAAGCGGGTTTAAGGATGGCATCCACATCTCTAGAAAAGCGATTATACGGTATGGTGGTATCTTTTCTTAAATTGGCGCACAACCTTGAAGGATGCATGTATGAGTGGTTTTCTTCTTATCATGGAAAACTTGTATTGCGAGTAAATAATTTTTACTTACAACTATAAAATAATTATGAAGGTTATCGAGGTTTCAATGCGACACTTGATGGGGAATGCACAACAAATCATTTCATCGACAATCGCTTTAAGGTATCAACAAATTCAATTTGGCTACATATAAATAAAGAACCTCATTTTATTTTTAATTTGTTTTCTTTTCATCATGGTACATAAGATAAATATAATCGGGTTTAGGAATCCGAAAAATTATAAATCCATTAAAAAGGCATGGTTTCTAGGTTGGCGGTAATTAAGACAAATTCAATACTAAACAAACATTGCATTAAATAGAACAATCATTTGTATTAATTATTAATATCTAAGTTTGTACCAACCTAGTTGTGAATTAATTTCAATCTAAATATTGTTGTGCGCATAGGGCTAAGTATGACAAATTGAAATGGAAATGAATTGAAATGGTAATGTTCAAAGGGAAATATAAACACACGAGGTTTTCAAAGTCTATTATAATCTAGAATGAAAATGATCCAAATGGAAAGTTAAAAAAGGAAATAAAGTTTTTAGATGAAATAAAATTAGCCCTCAAATTTTAGAGATTGTGTTTTAATTGTTAGGTATACATATATCTAGACAACCTCATAACCTATGTCTTTATGTTTACATGTTAATACATTTTTAGGATTACGTGTTTACGTTGGCTTCGAGAGATGGAAAAGGAAGGATTTGAGTTGTTGTGTGCTTTGATTGGGTTGATAATCTCCCATGTTGTCGCACGTATAAGAACTTGAACAAGATTATATTAGTCAACACAACAAAAAGATCACAAGATGTTATTTATAAAACACAAGAGCTCGTAACATACCCTAAGAAATAGGGCAAGATATAACTCCATAACAGTTATCTACCCGTAAATAACCAAGTAAGTTTATTTTATAACACAACTTTGTGTTGTATTTCTAAATGATGAATTAATTTATTCCTAACAAACCCCCTTAATTCATCAAGATCTTAAGAGAACATGAGAGAGATTCTTTGAATGCCTTAAATTATTATGTGTGCAAGTGACTTGGTGAAGACATATGCATGTCGTTCTTTTATCAAATAATAGTGGAGTTTGGATGTTGCGTTGTAGAAAATTTTGATGTATGAAATGAACATATACCTCAAAGATTCTTTGTACATTCATGAAACACTTGGATTACAAACAAGCTTTATAACACCTTGATGTCAACATACAAGATGGTTGCTTGCTTTTGTGGTACTCTTAGTCCTTTAAGTATATGCCATGGGCATATGACTTCGTAGATGATTTAACCTAAATGGTTAATTCTTATGGGATGGTAAACGATTGAATATTATCCTAATCAACTAGTTTCCAAAGCTAATTTCATCAATATCAGGATAATACATGAAATAAGATAGACAACGATAGCTAAATGAAATGAAGTACTAACAATGAGAAAGAGAGGACTTAGCTAATATCCTAGACTATGTGTTGATCTGGGTTGATTTGATGACTAGAAAAGGATGGAAATGATCTGATAGAGCTTCGCTAATGAGACTATGTCTTGAAAAAATTCTGCACTGAGTGTACCCTCACTATGGCCCTTTACGTATGAACTTTTCCCTATGCACTTTAACTCCTACAACTTTCTAGGTTTACACATTGCCCCTTGATCTGCTCCTGTATGTAATTTGGACCTTCGACACTTTGTGATGCTTGCTGTGTAACTGATTTAATATTCAAAACCCTAAATGGTGTAGAGTCATGCAAAACAAACATTAGATGGGTTATGGGCACCCCCATGCATCGAACGTCATCACCACTACTCCGATGAGGGCGCAAACCGCATGTTATTCTCGCCTAACATGTGATATCTAGAATGTATGTAACCATATTTATAATCACAACCTTGCTACAATTTGATTGTACTTGACCTTTTCCCTAGCTTGACTTGAGATGATGATGTGCCTTTTGTACTTGTAGATCTAAGTGGATGATTGCCCGAGAATGAGTATGTAGAGTAGGTGGAGATCAAGGGAGTTTTGGAGCAACTTTTCTTGTGATTGCTCTTAGTGTTTTCTCATTAGAATGCTAGGAGTTAAGTAGATGGAATTAGCTTCCTCAATGGAGATAAATAGCTTGCTTATATATGTGTTCTAATTTTGGAAAACTCAGAAAATTTTGACTAGAAGTGTACCAAATATATTGAAATCAAGAAAATTACCATTGTCTTATGCATGTATGGGTGATTTGAAAGTTGGAATTGTGATATGTGAGGGTATAACCTAATTTGATGGATTAATATGACCATTATGTGAATAAGTAGGTTGTATGTGCAATCAAGAATGAGTGAGATATAGTTAGGGATATCATAGTTGTACAAATTGAGAAAGTGTGGGCTAGTGTAAGGGTGTTGTACAATGTGTGTTGTTTGCAAAACATGAATTACCAAAATGAGTGTCTATAGTTGACAACTCCTCTTGCAGTGTAATATTCCACTTTAGTAGAAGATTGAGAAACAAAGTTTTGTTTCTTTCTCCCCCATGATATTAGACCATATCCCAAAGAGAATATATATCTAGAAGTGGATTTGGTGTCATTGATATTACCTACGTGATTTGAATTTGAATACCCTGTTAATAATAATTGATCATTCTTTTTATACTCTAGGCCAAAGTCCATAGTTCCTCTGATGTACCTCAAAATTTGCTTTGTTAATTTTTAGTGAATTTTTTAACTCTTGCATGAACCGTGAGAGATAGCTAACAACATAGCTGATGTTTGGCCTAGTATATGTCAAGTAAATGAGACTCCCAATCAATTTTTGAAAATAGTGGAATTTACTTGTGGTGATGGATCATCGTGAGACAACTAAATCTTTTCTTCCATGGGTGTGGAAAATGTTTTACTATCCATCATCTAAAATTTTCGAGCATTGTTTTGGCATATTTCATTTGGAACATGAATATGTGGTGCCCTTGTTGCCATACTTTCAGAGTCAAGACAAGATCTGCCATGTCAAATGATTAATTAAAATCTTTTTGTTGCATTGATCATCTTCCACTGAACTTCTAGTGATGACTATATCATCAACATCTTGACAACAACAATTACAATCTCCCCCTGTGGTGTTCACTCCTCTTTGACACTTATTTTTCCATGATCATGTTTATTAGTTGCTTAGTGACATGGACATTGTTTGATATTTTGGATAGCCTATTATTAGACACTATGGACATTGTGATTATTATTGTGTTTTGGATTTTATTATGGACTTTATGGGTATATAGAGGACATTGATAGATGTTGCAGTACATGATGATGAATTAATGTTACTTTGTTATATACTGACACTTTGGACTCTTGACAATGGTGATTATGTTTAGATGATTGGACTAACCATATGATCTCATTGATGTTGTGAATTATTAATGATGTGATGTTAATAGGTGATCAATACTATGTTGTCGAATGCATCTAAGTAGGTATAAATTGCAGTAAGTATGTGAATTTCATGGTTTTCGGAAAATATGAATTGTGATAAATGGTTATGCATGATCGTAGGGTGACAGTGAATGCTAGTGAATATAGTAAAATTGTGTTAATTAGTAATTGTGAATAATTGATTTAGAATAGAATTGCTTAACTATGAAAATGATGTAGTTACATTATATGATGATGTTATTTGATAAATTATATATGGGTAAGTGCACCAAGTTTAGGGGCCAAAAGGGGTCTTAAGTGGACACATTTTTTTGAAAAATAAAAAAATTCAACTTGTATGAGTTTTTGAAATAGTTACACTCAAAATTGGAAGATGTTGTGTAAACATGAATCGTATAATTTTGAGTCTAGTTTCTAAGCTACTAAATTTTATTGAAAATAGATAAGTTTAAGTGGGTCAAATAACTAAAATACCAACAAGTGCTCCTATTTTTGTTAAAAAACATAACATAGTGACTTTTGTGCCCCCACCATTTTTGAGCACCATTTAGTAGTTTTGAAAACCCTTTGGTAAAAAGATAGCTAGGAGCATCTAGTTTGTGCTAGATTTTTTTTATATTTTTTTAGCAAATATTTATTTTTAATGATTTTTCTAGTACAAAATTTTTATGTTTTGAAAAATAATGGAGCTCCAACATGCACCCCACCTAACTACCTCAAAAAATATAGAAAATTAGATTATTATTTTTTGAATATGTATAGAATTAGGCCTAGTTTGTGCTAGTATATTTTTTTCAATTTCGATGACCCCAAAAAAAGATACACAATGAAAGATAGACATATTTAAACTTCAAAAAATAGCTATAAAAAGACAGGTTAAAAGATAAATAATATGGAAACCTTATATTAGTCAGAAAATTTAAAAAATTATATTTTTAGAAAGAAGAAACTTTGCTCTACGTCGTGGTATAATTTTTTTTAAATGAATCGATTGTTTTATGTTGATTTATCATGGAGGAAGTGGCATTTTTACATTTTCTTGCAAAAACACGTTGTTTGTTGTGTTTGTGCAGGTCCATGCCTCAGGCTTGGGGATCCAAACCGGATCCCAAGCCTTGAGGCATGGCTTGGAAAAAGTGAAAACGTAAAACGCGTACGCGTTATAACGCTACGCGCGTATGTACGTGCTATAACGTGTTATAGTGCGTGCAGCGTTATAACGCGTGCGCATTATAACGCGTCACGTCTTATAACGCACGCCGCTATAACGCGTACACATTTTGTTTAGTATGAACATTGTATATGCTTTTGTGAAGCTTCATGTACAAAAAGTATAAGTTTTTCATTTATTATTATTTATATTTTATTATTTCTTATACTTTAAATTTATTTTAGTAAATATAAGAAATTAGGGTCACTCTACACCTTATGGAACTAGTCTCACAGCTCCATTAGTCACGATTTAGGAGATAGTTTTTATAGTATAATGGTCAGTCATTAGGTAATTTTCAAGATTTCAGCATTCAACCTAAATCTTTTAGCATTTAAATTCTACAATCAAAACCCTAAACCCTAAACCTTAAACCCTAAACCCGAGGCCCTAAACTTAAACCCTAAACCATGATCCCTAAACCCTAAAACCTAAACCATAAACCTTAAACCCTAAATCCTAAGCCCTAAACCCTAATCCTTAAATATTCAACCCTTACCCATGAGCCCTAAATCCTAAACCTTGAGCCTTAAGCCCTAAACCATGAACCATGAGCCTTAAATGTTAAACCCTAAACCCTAAAAACTAAAAACTAAATCCTAAACCTCAAACCCTAACCCATAAACCCTAAACCCTAAACATTGAATCCTAAACCCTAAAGCCTGAGCCCTAAGCCCTAAATCCTAAACACAAAACCCTAAAATTTGAACTTTGTGATCTAAACCCTTAACCCTCAACCATGAGACCTAAACCCTAAACTATAAACCCTAAAACCAAAATAATAATTCCTAAACCCTAAACACTAAAACCTAAAACCTAAACCCTAAACCCTAAACCCTACACCCTAGACACTAGACCCTAAACCTTGAGCCCTAAGCCCTAAGCCCTAAACCCCGAGCTCTAACCCTAAAACCTTAAACCAATAACTCCGAACCCCGAACCTTAAGCCATAAACCATGAACCATGAACCCTAAACCCTAATCCCTAATCCATAAACCCTAAACCTTAAGCCTTGAACCCTACACCCACCCTAATCCTCGAGCCCTAAACCCTAAATCCAGAGCCCTGAGCTCTAACCCCTAAACCTTAAACCCGTAACTCGAACCCCGAACCCTGAGTCGTAAACCCTAAACCATGCACCCTAACCCCTAAACCCTAAACCCTGAGCCATGAGCCCTAAACCATAAACCATAAACCTTAAGCCCTAAATGTTAAATCCTAAAGGTCCCAAACCCTAAACCTTGAACCATGAACCATGAGCCCTAAATGTTAAACCCCTAAACCTCATATATTTCCAGTAGGTCTCATGAGTGAGTTCATCTTTTGAATATCTTAGGACCATATTTCCTAGTCTTGTGCCTAGAACCATCATTAAGTCTGCTTTTACAACTACCTTGTTTATGAGAGGTGGGCATTTCCCTCCTTCAAAATATCAACAGATGAAAGACATCAAATTTTGATGAATCTCTTTGAATTTTGTTCCTATGAAGTCGATGAACCCTTTTCAATTGAATACTCTCTATGAATACTAATAAGAATGGGTAAGAAACAGAACATTACAATGAGTGAAATAGTTCGCATGCAATGGTAAGAAGAAGATAGCTCTGTATTGGGTAACATTCATTTGTACCAAATTATTCTTAGATATATGTAATTTCCCTCCTTTAAAACATCAAGAGATGAAAGGCATTAAATTGTGATGACTCCTTGAATGTTCTTGCCTATGAAGTAGATGAACCCTTTTAGTTGAATACTTTCAGTCAATATTTATAAGAATGGGTAAGACAGAACATTACAGTGAGTGAATGGGTGAGCCTAATCCATGAGCCTTAAACCCTGAGCCCTAAACCCTAAACCCTAAACCCCAAGCCTTAAACCCTAAACCATGAACCCTTTTCCATAAACCTTGAACCACGACCTTTAAACCATAAACCCTAATTCCTAAACCCCAAATCGTAAACCCTAAAACCTAACCCTAAACCCTAAGCCCTAAACCATAAACCACGAGTGTTAAACCATAAACCCTAATCCCTAAACCCAAACTCTAAGCCCTAAATCCTAATCCTTAAACCCTAAACCCTAAAACCTAAACCGTGATCCCTAAACCCTAAAACTTGAGCCCTAAACCCCGAACCCTAATCCTTGATCCCTATGACATAAGCCCTAAGCCAAATATCATAAACCCCGAACCTCAAACATAAACCCTCAACCCTAAACCCTAAAAACTAAACCCTTATCCATAAACCTTCAATTCTCAACTCTCAACCTTAAACCCTAATCCCTAAACCCTAAACCTTGAGCCATAAACCCTAAACCCTCAACCTTGATCCCTAAACCCTAAACCCTGAACCTTGAGCCCTAAACCCTAAACCCTAAATCATAAACCCTTAACCCTTAACCCTGAGCCATAAACCCTAAACTCTAAACCCTAAACCCTAAACCATGAACCCTAAGCCCTGAGCCATAAACCCTAAACCCTAAACCCTAAAATATGAACTATGAGCCTTAAACACTAAACCTTAAACCCTAAACTCTAAACCTTGAATCCTAAACCATGAGCCCTAAACCCTAAACCCTAAATCATTAATTTTCATCCAAAGGAAAGTCCTAATAGGATCATTCAACATGTTTCAATGTGTAGGGAATAATGTCTAAGGTGATCGATCGACTAATTTAGTTTTGATGACATACTACTTCCTATGAAGGCATGAAAAGGTAGTTTTTGCCAATCTGTAGCTAATTGAACACCCTTCAGAACAAGCTAAAATGAGCTAGTCATGTCATCGAGGTATCAAGGACCATCATGTGTGAAGTATTAAGGCATCTTTTGTCTCCATAAGAGATATATGAGCAAAAACATGTATGAGAATCATGAATTTGATTCCATGAATGGATGCTTTTAGAGTTAAGAAAGGTGAGGGGATGATCTTTATATGGAGTACCATGTTTCTAAGAATGAGCAATCATATGAGTTCACTTGATGCAATTCAATTAGAACAATTTGTACAAACTCATTCATCAAACCTTAAGGAGGAGGCACATTACAATCACCTCATTTTGGCATAGGACATGAATCCCATTCGGGAACAATCCTATATATACAAAGTGAGGATCTTATTTTTGTAAGAAGTAGACACACATCATAGAGTTGATTCATGGTCACTAAAGTGAATTATGGACCAAATTTAAAAATTGGTACCAATTCAAGCAGTGGTAGGGCCAAAATCCAATTTAGAAGGTCAAAAACATAAAAATGACTATATGCTTTCCCAAAACAAAGACTCGACTACAATATATATGCCCCGAAAGTTTTAGGTCCTTTCTTGAAGGGCCGAAAATGAGTAAGTACTAACTAGATTAGATTTTGAAAAACTATCTTCTAGATTATAACTGTTGGAGCTATGGGACAACTTCCATCACGTGCATAGTGATCCTAATTTCTTATATTTACTAAAATAAATTTAAACTATAAGAAATAATAAAATAAATCTTATACTTTTATTTTTGTAAGTATAAGACACCCAAAAACACATACATAGTCCATAATATACAAGACACATATGCGTTTTAACCTCTCTCTCAAACGCGCGTTTGCGTTTTGGCTTCTTTAAAATACGTACGCATTATAGGTTCGGTAATTACCAAAGAAAAAAAAATTAGAACGTGAATGCGTTTTAGCAAAACGCTTACGTGTT